>CM060561.1:58556943-60956943 GCA_030625065.1 Alectoris magna
CCTCAAGCTAGTCAAGCCAATTCTCTACCTGTTTCCCATTTGGCAATAACATTTAATTGCCACCCTCACAAGGGCACCACCATATTGATGACTCTTTTGACCATCCTTGTAGCTTGTAAAGATGTCTATAAGTGAAAAGCTCTCTCAAAAATATCACCCACTCATCTGAACTGTATGATTCTAGCTGTAGGTTCATAGTACAAATCTATGAAACTTTGTCTTAGTTCTTCTCCAATAATTTTGCAAGGATGGGAGACTAAGTGATGTCAGTAACTCTCAGTTCAGATCAGTTTGTGCATGAGAGAGCCAATATTTAAGCATAATATCTCATATTAGAGAATTATTTTGGAGGCAATCTTCCATTTCTGCTGAGACCTTTTCAAGAACTTTGAAATTCAGGGTTGAAAATAAAATAAAGGATTTTGTAACAAGTTTGTATGTGGCAAAGTGGGGGTTGGCCACTTCTCTCACATAACTAGCAATAGGGTAAGAGGCAATGGCCTCAAGTTGCCTCAAGTTGCACAGGGGGAGGTTCAGTTGGATATAGGAAGAATTCCTTCTCTGAAAGAGTGGTCAGATACTGGAACAGGCTGCTCAGGGAGGTAGTTAAGTCACTGTCCCTGGAGGTGTTCAAGAAACATTTAGATACGGTACAAAGGGACATGGGGAAATATTGGTGGTAGGTGAGTGGTTGGACTAGACAGTCTTGGAGGTCTTTCCCAACTTTGGTGATTCTATGATTCTGCATGGATCAATGAAGTCCTGTTCAATGGCTAGAGCTTCTGTATACTACTTAATACATAACATAACAATACATAACAATAACATAATAACAATACATATAATATAATAATTAGATAAAATATTCCACATATTACATAATATTAAATAGAAAATGGAAAAATCATTTTAATTATTTTGTATGTTTCAATTATTTTACATAGCAACGAAATTTTAAATTCTGTAGACTGCTGAATAACTGTGTCTGAATAAACATATTGTTTAATGTTTTTTATTGTCAGGGTGACAGGGTTGCAGAGGCAGACTGCTATTGTTAAGCCCAAGCAGCAAGTACTTCACTGATTCATTTTGTGCCTGTGGAATTTTTATTTTATTTTATTTTATTTTATTTAAAAGATGCAAAAAAGATTTATAATTTAGCTTAGGGTTGCTTGAAAGCCTGCTCTGTTTGGTTACCAGTTTCAAACACATATGGTACAACTCATATTGCTGCATGTAAAACAAGACTGGCTGTTGAATGAGCACAACACTGTAATAGCAGAATGTCTGCATTTAGCCCTTTTAACTCAGATCTGCTCACAAGTCAAAATCAAGTGGGAAACAATTAGTGCCTGTCAG
This sequence comes from Alectoris magna, assembly GCA_030625065.1. Lineage (NCBI taxonomy): Eukaryota > Metazoa > Chordata > Aves > Galliformes > Phasianidae > Alectoris > Alectoris magna. The sequence continues at coordinate 58,558,303 of CM060561.1, forward strand.
AAAATGATTTCCCCCTTCCTCCGAGAAAATCCAAAAATGCAAAAGAAAAAAAAATTCAGCTGAAAAGTATTAATTTTGTTTTGGAGATGCTGTTCCAATACCTCATGGGAATTGTAGTTCATATGCCTCATGTCCCAATTTCTTTTCAATGACTTAATCCCTTGTTAGACTGCATCTTGCCCTCATCCATGAATAATTTTGTCATATCATAGTGGATCCCACCACTTGCAACCTGGAATATGCAAGAAACCCTCTGAGGGAACTCCATCCATAAAAGGCAGGGAGCGTTTGTGGCTCTGAACAACTTCTGTCAACTCTGTAAACTTTGGGTGATGTTGTGATTTTAATCAGAAGCCACAGATAACATTCTCCTCTCTGAGTTAAATCCTTAAGTTTACCACACTGCAGAGTAAGGCAGCTCTGAATAATCCTCTTTTTCATTTCCTAGAATAAGAATAGCTAAGATTCTGAGGTATCGTCTATAATGAACCCCTTAAATAAACTGAATGATGCACTTGAATAAGGTGAATTATACAGAAACCATAGTGCCAAAACGCAGTACACCAGATAGTTTTCAGCATTTCTTGTCAAAATTGCAGATATGCACAAAATTTCTTGGGTCACAGATGTGAATTCTTCCTCATGAGCCCTCTGGAGGTGTACAGTATTATGGCCTTTGTCCACCAAAGCACAGTTGTCTGGATTACCACAGAGTGCTTTATAAGCATCATTCTTTCCTGGGGGAGAAAAAGAGAAGGACACTGCCTCAGAGATGGGGGGCATGATAGTCGTTATTGTGATTAGGAAGAATAGCAGCCTGGGGATCTTTTTAAACTTGGTTATTCTTCAGTTTGGAAAATGACAAGCCTGAAGTAAATTGGGATTGAGACGCAGAAGCTTGTTTACAGCAACATGCAGTCTGATTTCTATTCTGGAAAAGTCTGGTTGAAACAAAGACACTCCATTTTTCCTGTGTTGCAATGAAAACAGCATGGTGGTCTCAGTAAAATATGGCTGCTATTTTTCTGATAGTGATATATATGCACATCCCATATCTCTCTATTGCGCATTTCCCCAGCCTGTCTACACCATCTAAATTTTAAGAATTCTGAAACTCTTCATGCTCTTCAGACTTGTATACTGTCTCTGTTGATCCTCCCACTTCTTTCCTCTGCCTATTCATTTGGAATCCCCTGGATTCTCCACAGACACGCCAGCAGAAAACATGGACACACAAAAACAGACAAAAAAAAAAGAAACAATCACAGAACTGTAAGCAGACATGGCATAAACAAAATACATCCCAAAGCAAGAAAGAGACTACTCATGACAGTGGCCGTGGTGCCACAGCCAGCCCAAAGAGGCTCAGTTGGGGCATCAGTCCTCTAGGGCTCTCTCCCATATAGGTGTTGTTGGTTTTCTTCATATTCTATGTGTTAGGAAAGAGTGGAAGCATGTTTGGAGACTGGCAGTGCCCTTGCGCGTCTCCTCCTTTTCTGCCTGGCAGAGCTACAGAGGCTCAGCAAAATTATGCAACAGGCGCAACCAGGAGCAGAGCACCAGATCCAACAGTTTGTGTGGTTATGACAACCAAAGCTTCCTAAGTGGGGTACGGAAATACAGTTTCCTCTATTCACCACTGAGAAACCTTCAGATATCCTTGGTAAGGACAGAATCAGGCAGTTTGCAAGAAATGAGATGTGTATAAAAGATAACAAATAGGTGACTGAGAATGGAGGTAACAGGAAAAAACATTAGGTATTGGCAGGGCCCAAACAGAAGAGGTAAAAGACACTACCAGTAGAATTTATCCTTCTGTGCTACTATCCTACAGTTGAGATTTCCAGCCTTGCATCAGGTAACTCAGATGGAGAAAGAATTGCAGTGGGAGCTCAATGAGGAATATCCCTTGTTGTAATCATGTTGCAGTTAACAAGAAACAACTATTAAAATACAGGAAATTCAGGCTTAAGGTTAAACTTAAAAGGAACTTGAGACAGATGTTGTGCCATGACTTCAAAGAATAACTTCTAGTAAGGTTTATTACAGAACTACAAATCACAGACACAGCATGCCTGAGGCTGGCAGAGCCCTCTGGGCCCATCAGGACCCAGACCTGCTCCAGCACGGCCACCCAGAGCAGGGTGCCCAGACCCATGGCCAAATGGACTCTGGAGATCTCCAAGGAGGAGACTCCACAGCCTCTGGGCAGCCTGTGCCAGTGTTCCAGCACTAACACAGAACAGAATTGCTGCCTGATGTTTAGATGGAGCCGAACTAAGCCAAATTAATACAATCAAAATCCAGTGTAAGCCAATGAAGTTTTTTAAGTTAGTGACAGGAAACCATTGCTATGTTGGATATATCAGAGACTCTGATTTTTAATTTTCCAATGAGGTTCTCCAAACACACTGGCTTAGGGTGTGTTGGATATCTTAATGAGTAACTATTACCGCTGTACAAAATTAGACTCTTTTCTTTTTTAATGTATCTGTATTTCATGTAGTCATTTTTGATCCTAAGCCGTGCACAGATTCATTTTACAATTTTTTAGGTAGTTTGTCTTATTTACTTTTCTTGATCATCTTTCTCTCATTTTATTCCTTTTAATATTTTTTAAATTATTTTTTCACTGCTGTATGATACTATGGGAAAGCAGGAGCAACAATCAGAAATGTCTCTGTCCTTCTTGTGTAGTAACACTCACTTCCAGATCCTCTCTATTTAGTTCTAGTAGAATCCCATGGAAGTCATCCACAGTCCTTTTAGGTTCAAATCCATAGTTTGAGGCACTTTGCTATTAGTCCGCTCAGACTTCTGTCTTCTAATATTTGAAAGAGCTAATAAAAACTATCTTCTGTGGGTCTCATGGTGGATGCAGATTGACCAAATAAAAAAGATAAATTCTTGCTTAGAGAGACACCATCTGAGGAGTCCTACTGAGTCTTTCATTATCTTTTGTGTGTGTGTGTGTCATGATTTTTTTTTTCCATTTCAAGACTCTGAAGAAAAATGCAGACAAAAAAAAAAAAAAAAAGGAGGAATAATGTACACATATCAAGTTAACTTCACTTGAAACATATCTGAACAGCTGTCTTACACATGAAGTGTTATTCTTCTCAGTGATTGCCAAAAAAAGAAAGAAAAGCCAGTGGTATTAATGTGTGCAGCATTCTAGATTTCCCTGGCAATACAACAGAACAAAGAAATTAAAGGTGGTGGGAAGAAATAAAGAAAGAGAGAAAGAAGGAGAGAAAGAGAGAGAGAGGTGTGTGGGGGGGGGAGAGACAGAGAGAGAGAGAGAAAGAAAGAAAAAGAAGGAAAGAAAGAAAGAAAGAAAAGAAAGAAAGAAAGAAAGAAAGAAGGAAAGAAAGAAAGAAAGAAAGAAAGAAAGAAAGAAAGAAAGAAAGAAAGAAAGAGAAAGAAAGAAAGAAAGAAAGAAAAAGAAAGAAAGAAAGAAAGAAAGAAAGAAAGAAAGAAAGAAAGAAAGAAAGAAAGAAAGAAAGAAAGAAAGAAAGAAAAAGAAAGAAAGAAAGAAAAAGAAAGAAAGAAAGAGAGAAAGAAAGAGAAAGGAAGAAAGGAAGGGAGGAAGAAAGGGAGGAAGGAAGGGAGGAAGGAAGGAAGGAAGGAAGGAAGGAAGGAAGGAAGGAAAGAAGGAAGGAAGGAAGGAAGGAAGGAAGGAAGGAAGGAAGGAAGTTACCCCAAAGCAGGTTGTTTGCTCACTAATGCGAGTGTCAGCAATTTTTCCTGGCATAGTCACTTTGAACAGCGTAGAAGCAAAAATATTGAAACACAGGACAAAAAAGATCAAAAAGTGCCTATGTCCCCAGAATCTTCCTCCCTTTCCTTTACCAACAACTGCAGGATATGAATCATATGCAGTAGGGCCACCAAGCCCCAACAGCTGATCTCTGCTCCATTTTCCTGGGAAAGGAGACTCTCTTTTCAACTTTATCTGTCAGCATGTCATGGCAGAAAGGAAAGCCATGCAAAAATCAAGTCAGAGCTTTTCCAGTGATGAAGCTTTTTACAAAAAGCAAATGTTTTCTTTAGAATTATTACCATCTGGGCTATTTCCACATTGCAGCTGAAGGCCAGTAGTTTGCAAATGCAAATACTTGGGGGAAGAAATAAGGGAAGAGGGATTATTTCCATCGTTCCCAGAGTGTAGTAAATCTTGTTTTCTGCTGGCTGCAGTCACCCTGATGAACTTAGACTCAGTGAAGACCCCACTGGATCATGACATGAATATGATTTTGATGTCCATAATGTAAATGCTTTCTTATATTCCATACAAACAAGGCAAGAGAAGAGATAGCCTCATTTATTGCCAAGGTGATATTTAAAATGATCGTTAGATGTGTACTTACCCAAAGCACCTAGCTCCAAAACGTCCACATACGTGTATCTACCACCTAGGTTATTCCACCAAAAAAAGCTGAGAACGCAAGTAAGTCTCCTTGGATTCATCAACTCTGATGCTTTTGGCTCAGTTCTTCATCAGCCTATGCTCTTCTGTCTATTTGCTATTTTCATTGTCTGCTCATATTATCTGATCCTGTAAATACATGGAACTAACTACATTCTGTGATTAAAAACAGGAATACTTTCTCTTGCAGTAAGTAAAGTCAATAATGCTCAGAAATGGGCTTTTAATGCAGCATCTCAAATATCTTCCTAGAAGATGTCCTATGGGCCCTAATTATTTCTCTCCAAATAAAAAGGATTGAGTCCAGACTTTAAAATATCTGCTTAGTTTTCAACTGGATTTTACTGGATGTTTAAGTAAGCATGTCTAAATACTAAGTCCAGACTTAGTATTTCATTGCTATGTGTTGATTTGATTTTATTAAGACATACAAGCCTTGATCCTGCCTGAAAGATGGACTCCAGAGCAGATCTGCTGCAGCAGTTACAGTCATCTGAACAGGTTATGCTCATGCCCACAAGCTCACAAAGTCCACAGTCCTTCGCTGCAGAAGGTTTTCACCTGCAGATTTTTTCTTTCTTGCATCTTGTAGCTGAGCCCACAGCTTTTGACTGCTAGTGCACAGTGAGGATGTTCCTGGAATCTAGAAGAGCAGACAAATTAGCCAAACAACTAGCAAATTTCTCTCCCTGTACTCTTCTATCTGTCTTCTCTCCTCAGCCCCTCCCCCCAAGTGAGAAATGTTAATCTACTGTGTGGTGCAGGAAGAGTTTTGCATGTTCCGTGCCTGCCCCAGGGCTGATGATTGTTTTGGAGTATGATATAATTCCTGGAGCTGCTCTCAGCATGGTGGCTTTAGCTTTGTAGGCATTGTTTGGGAAGAAGGAGGAGAAAATATTCCTGTGGCAGCCCATCTTCATTTTCCATCTCAGGGAGGAAATTCACAAATATTTTTTGGTTGGGGTTTTGTAATTTTTACATATGTTTCTAAAGGACTGCTAGTGGGAAAGGCTGACAGGCCAGTGAGTGAAGAAATGACACATGGGCCTGCCATGCGATTTTGCAATGGAAGCACTCTTTGAAGAACGGCTGGCAGAGTGTGGCAGTTTTCACATTCCTTGCTTTACAGATTCTTACAAACCTTCATCGGCCCAAACAGTATCAGAGTGCCTTCTGTGGACATTAAGTGGTACAATCCATTTCTAGTTCATTCAGTTCTTTCTATTAGTTCTCCCTTTCATACTTTCCCACTCCTGCAGGAGCCTTTTGTTTTCCACCCAGGTCCTGTCAAACATAATTATTACTCTTTTTAGTCCAGTTCCTGTCTCCCAAATGCTTTGGGATCTGTTCATATCCTGGAGATGAAAGATTGTCCCAGGCTGCCCCCAGCTGCTGTATGCATGGGATGGAGCTGAGGGCTATCAGAAGTGTACAACCCAAAGGAGCATGCTGGGAATCCAGTGCCACCAGGTGACTGGTGGTGCTGACTTTGGGGCCAACCTGCAGCCTTGCCTTGGCCACATCCTGCTCAGATAAAAGAAACATCTTCTCTGCCAGTCAGGCAGCAAAAAGGTCTGTCAGGCTTTGTGCCAAGGTCGGGCTGAAGAGGTAAATGCTGTTTCCTCATGAGAAGTAAAAGTAGCTCCCTATCATCTACAAAGGGTTAGCTACAGTTTAACCCCACATCTTTCCTCGAGTGACAAATACTCACCAGGACTGATGAGCTAATTCCAGTCTGAGATGAATTAGCATCCATGTACTTAACAAAGAAATGCTGAAGCAACAACCTGCTACGCCACTTGGCCTGGGACAATGAGCCATCAATAACCTCATATTTTAAGTCCTTTCACCTAGCAGTGTTTGCGAACACTGCCCATTAGCCCTCCTCCAGCCCCCCAGTGCCACCTCTAGAGATGATGAAGTAAAATTCAGTTCGAGATCACACTTATTCCTGCATCCAAATCCATCACATATTATAGCCTCTCATGTTAGCACAAACATCCTTTAGAATGAAACTTTCCTATTACCATTTCCATTACAGAATCATTTCATCTGTAATAATTTTCCATCAGAGGCTGAAGAGGAGTCTGCTGCAGCTTTACCTGCTGTTCATACCAGGCACGATAGAGCGATACCATTTTTCTTTGTGTTTGAAACCAACAGGAGGAGGAAAAGGGTCTATAAATACAGCTGATCAAGAGTTTTTTATATTGATTGGTGTGCTGCGAAGCCCACCTGTAAGAAAGTGGGAGTGCAAGAGGACTGGGTTGAAATTTAGGAAAAATTGGGGCTGAATTAATCCTTCAGACTAAGCTGCTTCTGCAGAGCGCGGCTCTACAGTCCTGCCGGCTCGGAGGGCCATTATTCAAGGGTTAAATGTCACTCAAATCAACCTCATTATGAACTGAGGGATGAGGAGGGGCTCGGGGGAGACACTGCTTTCTTATGCATTTCCAATTGAGCCGCTCTGGCCTGGAGATGACCCGCCACACGATTTTTAAATTATCTCTGTGCGCGCTCTGCTTGTTTTGGAAATGCTCTAAATAAAAATAATGGACTGTCTTTTAATAAGTCTCATTGTGAAGATTCCACATATCAAACAACGCAGCGCAGCTTGGAGGCAAGCGACGGGCATGTGTGATCTAGCTGGAAGAGAGACAAATGGTGATGGGAGCAACTCCATCTAGGGACTGCTGACAAGAAAATGGCATTCGCAAACTGACACATCTGTCAGGGTGGAGAATATTGGCACCTGTCACGCAATTTCAGTCATGACTTTTAATAAAGCTGCTTTCCCTTAGGTAAAATTGGAACTTGACTGTAATATTAGCTGCAAGCACGTCTTGTTTTCCCCTTCAGAGCTCTTTTGTACGTGAGACGTTTCAAATGAATCTTAAAGCTGAAGTAATGATGTTTTCTACTTCTTTCCTTCTCCCCCCCCAACCCCCCCGCACCCCCGCCCCTTCCCTTTCCAAGTCTGGATTTGAAAGAGATGTTGTGCTGAGTTTTTTTCTTTGCAAAATGTCTCCCCTTCATCTACCACTTCCAGATTTTTTGTGTGTTTGAGTGTGCGTGCGCGTGTGTGTAGCGCTTTTTCTCTATCACTCTTTTTCTCCCCCCCTTTCCTCCTCCTTTTCAGCTGGGCTGTTGTTTGAGTGAATTTAGCCTGGGGAAGCATGTATATCATAAAAACTGGGTTGGGATTTGTTGGCTGTCAGTCAATAAATCAGTCAGAGTTTAATTACCAGGCATGTGATGGGAAGCGGTGACAGGCACCAGGTCTGTTGGATAGCATTTCTTATGGGGCAGCCGCTACTAAAAACAAAAAGTTAGAGAGTATGTGTGCGTGAGTAGACGCCGGATGGGAAGGAGGGGGAGAGATGGAGGAGAGGAGGGGGAGACGTGGAGAAGGAAGGGGGAAAGGAAAAGTTGAGGAGTCCTGCAGCTGGAATCTGCTATTATGAGGGGGAAAAAATGTTTTGTGTTCTTAAAACAAAGACTGTGAGTGTGTACTTCAGGGCAAAAAATAGGATTTTAAGAGAAGCATTCCCATGTTTTGCTTGAAATATGGCTGCATGTCCTGAATGTCGTCTGATGCCTGTACTAACTTACGTTGCACTCGCGTGCGCCCCTTTGTTTAACAACACTTGCAAATATTTTATCAGAAATATTGTTTTAAAAGGAAGGAAAATAACTACAGTTGAGAGAACACATCGGGGAGATGGGGCTGGAAGGAGCTGGAGAACTATTGTATTACAAAATGACATAATGTGTTAGAGGACCTTTCACAAAGTGAGAGTAAAGTTTTTTAATAAAATATGAAGGTTATATAACATTCCCAATGAGGAAATCAATAATTTTTTTTTTTTTTTCCCCTCTCTCTTCCCCCTTTTTGGAGGGTTTCCAGGATGTCTGACCATGGAAATCATGTACAGTTTTTTTCAAAGGCAATTCATACTTGACATGGTTTTTATTTTTGACTAGTGATGAGAGATGTCATCTTCTTCCTGTCATATGCCATGAAGCATTATGTGGAGATACCGCAGGATGTTTTGACTGAAAAGATGCTCTATTTTCTTTTAACTATTCTCCTGTGGTGTGTCTCAGTGTGTGTTTCAGAAATCTTTTGTCCACTTTAAGGCATTATGGGTAATGGACACAAAAGTCTCTGGCTTGAGGTAGTGTAGCTGCTCCTCTACTGGCAAAGCATTTGTCCATGAACACGAGGGATTTGTGAGAAGAGGAAAGAAATGATCGGCAGGAGAAGTGCTTGTTACAAGTGGACTTCAGCTGGTGAAAATTTTGCGGAAAGAGAGAGAATGGTTCAAATTTCATAGCAACGTCTCCGCACAAAAAATGTCAGATTGCACAGGGAACTTTGCCCTATTTAGACATCTAATTTAAGCAGTGTCTTGATTCAGAAATAAGAACAAAACAAGCTGTTTTGCTCAGATAGGTGGACTCCCATGCTGACAGCCTGTTTATCTCCTTGTCAGGTTGCTTCACAGCTGCCTCTGCGACTTCATCTCTGTGACTCTGGATGCCCAGCAAGACCTCCCACAGTTCACCTGTAGGACCTCTTCCCATCCAACTTTAAATTGTTCCTGTCATTTCTAGCTGACTATATGTATGCTTCCTATCATTTTTCCCCTACCCTCTGTCAACTTTTTTCACTCTCCTTAGATGGTAAACTCAGAGCAGAAATCTTTCTTCTTGAATGTTTGGCAAGTGCCTAGCATGCAATGGGGACTTCTATAAATGTGCAACAGTAACTCTAGACCTTACGCTTAATACATATTCAAACCATATGGGTAGTGATATACAGATCTGGGTTGCAGGAACCATCTCTTAATTGCAGTCACAGAGGGCTGGAAGAGGGAGAGAGAACGGGAGGAAAGTAAGTTGCAGGTGGGATGTGTTATGGTCACATGAAGACATGAATTCAGTGAAAACTTTTTTGAATTTTTCCCCTTTAAAGAGTGTTTTTCTCTGCTTTGCCTCTCTTTCCTCTGTCTGTGGTTTGGAGTTGTTGCAGCAGAGGAAAAGAGTTTTGAAATTGATGCCTTATTCTGTCTCATGTGAACTACAGCAGCATCAGGTTAATCGGGCCTCTGTCCTAGATATCTTGTGAATTTAAATAAAATTAATATACCTACATAAACCTTCTCCTCAAAGATCCTTTCTCCATTTCCAGCCCTGTCCTGGCAATTTTGCAAGTCCCAGGTCGGATTTTCTAGCAGACTACTGGAATGTCCTATGGTTTTCTTCCAGGGTCAGCTTGCCCAGTTTCACTAAAATTTATTTGAACAGTACAATGGTTAAACACTTGTTAAAACAGGTTTGATGGCAGCAGTAACACTTTGTGGATGATAGGAATGCAGCCAGACTCCCCTGCAGGGCGCTTTACCAGACCCATCCACCTGGGAAATTTCACTAAACCAAGTTTGTCCTGCATGAGATGGCCTCCCTACATCTCAGTGCCTGAAGAAAAAGAGTCAAAGGGACTCTGATGCTCAGTGATGTGCACAGCTGGCCCACCTCCAGTGTTTAACACTCCCCAGCAGCAACACCAGCTCTCTGCTACCAGTCTGGGAAACAGAATCAGCGAAACTAGTTTGCAACTGGTTAAATCTCCTGCTGTGCTTCAAAGCTACATGGAAACCTGTCAAGGTTGAAGTCTTAACACAAAAATAATAACGGGACATGCAGCTCTGGATTTCTAAGTCAGAATCAGCCTTCTGAAATGAGTCACTCTGGCTATTAACATAGTGTAAGAACATCAAATTATTGTAATCTTTGTCAGAGGTCAACCTACATTAGAACAGCAGCTCAACAGGCATGGGATATATACCTTTTAATAATTTAGGGAAGCTGCCTTTTTTGCTGCCGATAATTAACTTCACTTTCCAAACTCTCTTGCTGCTGCCCTGCTGCTCTCTTCCTAGGGCAAGTGTGAGTGCCAGGCTCTCCATTGCGGTGTTCAGCCTTGGAACTGCTGGTGGCACTTCCACAGGCTTTTTGGGATCAGAAGGGATAGTTTGGGCCGGAGAGCATTGACGCTTCCCATCCACAGCTTTGAGTTTTGTAATGAAATCTTTTCAATACATAGAGCCTTAAACTTTAAATCACAATCAGGAGTTATTCTGCATTTCCACAGAGAAATCTGGATGCTCAGCTACTCAAGATAGGTCTTGCTTACCAGCAAATCACCCATGCCTTCAAATGTCAGACAACATTTACTCATGCTGAGTAAGTTCTTAGCTGCCCACACCCAGTAGAGTTAAATCTGTGGAACAAATTATGCCTGTGTGCCACAAGGAGTGGGGAGGTCTGGGTGCAGGAAACTGCTCCAAGCTTGCCTCTGTGACAGTGAAGAAATGTGCTGAAAGGAAACAAGACATGGACTGCATTTGTACCAGAATTTAGAAGAAGATAAGCTTCCCCTATCACTCCATTTCATTGTGAGTTTTGCGTTCTTCATGATTACCTGAGAAAAAAATGCACTTCTTTCACAGATATTTTCCCCTTCTCCTTGATATCCATTTCTCGCATTCAAAGGAAAAGGAACTTTTGATACATTACATGTATGGGCCAAAGGCTTCCTTAAAAGTGCTACCCTTGGAATGTACTTTGAAGCACTTTGTGAGCCAAAACTCCTGACCCTTGATCTGAAGTATGAGTGTTCAAGGACAGGAGAAGAGAATGGGGCCAAGATCCCACCTCCAGTTTTCCTTTCAACTGGGTGTGTTAATTGATATTTACTTAGGGAAGTGTGTGATGGCCTCTAGTGGTGCACAGTAAACACAGAAGCGTCGCAGCTTCTCTGCTTGGTCTTTTGAGAGGCACTGGAGGACAAGTATTCTGAGTTCACTGACATAGGTGTATTGTTCCCACACGAGTCATGAAGCAGAGTGGGGGTAGACGAGTGGCTCCTCTCATGCCACTCATTCCTCCTTGCTCTGAGAAGGAGGGTACTCGGTTCATGCTGGGAACAAATGCAAGAGCTGATATTTAACAGTAACACATTGTGTACAACACATTTTCTCTGAACTCGCTGTCGTGTTCCTCTGTCCAGCACTGGGGAATGGCTGTAGACTGATTCATGATGGTTTTCTTTTCCTGCTACCTACCAGGCACATGTGCATATAGATATGCCATGCTCAAAAACAGTAATCTTGATTTGTGTCTTTTCTGCTGTGATTTTTTCCCTGTTTATCATGATATATGTTGATTGCATAATCAAATTGAGACTGCGGCAGAGGAACCAGGACTGTGGGACGTTTTCTGCCAGAGATGAAGCAGGCTGACCCCCAGCAGCACAAGCACACCAAGCCTTCCTGCTGTAAGGGCAGCCTCTGCCATTACTACGCTGAACGTGATGGCCATTAACTAATCACCATAAGGAAAAATATAGCTCTCTCTCCCTCCTCCACTGCACACGGAGGCACATACCATATAAACATCATAAAGGACACAGCGAGAGAGGAAAAACACACTAGAGGCCATACTAAACCACATATAACCCTGATTTGAGAAGAGACTGTTATTCAGAGCGGTGAAAGCTTTCATATACAGTATGGCCAGAGAGTCGGATGTTTTCTCAACAGTTTCCTAAGCAATAATACATAGATAAAGAGGCTGGAATCTGCCATCCCCTTTATAACATATGCATGTCTATTTATGAAGACACTTAAGCATGGATTTAGTAAGTCCGAGACAAAGCTCTAGAGGCGGCTGTCTCTTTAAATCCGTCTCCTACCAAGTGAAATTTGTGGCCCTGATGAATGGCAGAGCAGAGTCATCCATAAAAGGGCAGAGGAAAATCACACTCATTTGCATACAGTAATTATTCTCTGAATCAGGCCACCTTTATTGCTGCCAGAAAATCTACTGTCAGCATCGCTCCATAGATCATGCTGGAGAAGCCGGCAGCCGAGGAGCAGGGCGGCTCGGGACCCGCCGACCAGCCTGGCACTGGGGCACAGTGCATCGCGCCCCGCTCCTCATCCCAGTGCCGTGTGCTCATGGCAGTCCTGGCCTGGTGTCTCATGCAGTGTCATAGGAGGGCAAATATTTGCACCCCTACACATTGTAAAGGCATGGCAGAGCAATGTGGCTCCGATTGACTGGCGTTTCAGCCTGTTGTGAGAGAAGTAACAGGGGAAAGGGCACAGCCAGGGGCTGCACAGGACAAATACAGCGGCAATCCTGAATCAGCAAATTAGTAAAGATCGATGAGGCCAGATTTCCATCACAGCACAGACAAACTTACTGCCAGCCTAGTAACCCTCTGTAGCTCTGCTGCTCTGATCCAGCAGGCAAGTCACAATATGCAGCATGGAAACAGAGCCTATACAGGTACCCTTGAGTACCTTGCGGAATGACACTTTCCCATCTGGCCATCCATCCATGTGTGTCTGTCTACCTGCGATGTTATTATGGAGATGAAGTCTGTCAGACTTCATTGTAAGGACATCCTTGGCATGAATCCAGTTGTGATCACACTTCTTGTGATACCAAAACCTGACATGCAGAAAACACACATTGGGTGAATGAATCACAAAGATTAGAGCAGTTTGGAGCTGGAAGCAATGTTAGTGTCTTCTTTGCCAATGCAGACATTTGCCACAGTTCCTCAGCTACGACCCCAAATAAGAGCTTTCCACCACGATCGCTGTTGTGCAAGATCAGCCCACCAATTGGGTGTATGCCCATAGAAGTCTGAGCACAGGCCCAAGCCTATGATCAAATCTAAATTCACATCTCCTCTTCTGGGTCACAGGATATCACCTTTCAGAGTTGGCGAGGATTTGAGTTTCTCGTCAGGGTAGGAATTTCTGTACATATGTAGTGTTAACCGGACAAAGGCAGCATCCTATATCCTACACAGCCTGAGGCTTCATCAATTAGCCAGTGTTCACCAGAATATGGAGCTCTTCCCTGAAGGAGCACAATTTTATTAGCCACAATATGAGACAACTAAAAATCCATGACTTCTTTGTCCAAACACCAGTTGCCTGACAGAGGAGGACAAAGGTGTGGGGGAAAGGTGATGACTTCCCACAGACACAGTAAGGCTGCCTTAGTGTTACCTTAGCAGCAAATTGTTTTGTTCATTGTACTCAGTACTCCAAGCACTTAGCATGAGAAAACAGTAAGAAGTACACTGGGAACTTCAGTGAATGAGAAGTTTTCTAAAACATAAACAAACAAATCTGATCCCAGTTGTCCTGTAAACACAGCAGTCAAAACTGCCAAATCAAAACTCAACTGATCAAAACTCAACTGATCAAAACTCTACCTGATCCTGCTGATCACCGTTGTTTCTTGGTTGATTGCAGGTACCCTACAGTTACCATTTTTCTCTGTATTCCCACTTTTAATAAGAGATAAACTCAGTACCTTTAAGCTTAGTTGAATTTCTGATTTAACTAAGCAAGATGGACTTCCAAGCGTCTACAGCCAAAAAGCATTCTTCCACCATTTTTTAGTTAAGCAGTATTTTAACCCAAATTAAGAACTGTCTGATACAATACAATGCTTTTCAGTATTTCCTGCAGGTTCTTTCAGCGTATAATACCATCCAATCATGGAGTTACTCTGGGTCTGCTAGGTGAGGATCTCTTTTAGCCTCTGAGAGCTGGTGAGCTGTTAGGGATTTTGTTAGCAAACAACATTTTGTGCTTCAAATCTGTAGCAAAAGTTTCAGTCAAAGCAGGACCTTGTTTTTTTGTTGTTGGTTTTTTTTCCAATAAGTGAAAGGTGATAGAAAGCCACTTTAACTCAGATGTCATTTTCTGTGCTCAGGTATATAAAAATTAGCATGAAAATGACTGCAACCTACCATAGCCTCATGAATCTTTGCTGGCCTATTTAAAACAGGCAGTAACTTACAGTTCCATTTCCAAAGCAGGCATCTGTCCATTCCAAATCCACAGTGACAATCAGCGCTACTTTTTTCCTTTGTCCCTCGGCTGATTCCTCAAGAAGCGAGTAGAGCATACCATGGGGAAAGGCTTCTTCTAAAACAGGTTTCTGCTGACCAGAACTTACCCTGCCATTGGCATGAGGGAGGCTTTTTCTTCTCTGGGGCTGGCAATAAGCTATTTTGCAAACATTAAACTAACTCAAATAAGAAGCAGCAGAAAAAGAAAAAAAGGAGGGGGAAAAAAAAAAAATGAGAGGAGGAGAGTCAGCATTGCTGAGCAGTGATACTTCTCCTTGCCTAAAGCTCTGTCAAAGTACCTGACCCCTGACAGATCTAAAGTAAAGTCATTTAAATGATGTAAGGGATATAAATTTTTTTTTAAGCAAGTGGCACCAGCTCATGGCTTTGCTGTTTATTAGTGAACGAAGCTGCCAATATTGGCTTGCTCAGATGAGCACTTATAAAACCACACCGATATATGTGTTTGCATTCCTCTTCGGCTAAAAATTTGTCAGAGAAGAAAGGCATTAAACCTGTCACCTCAGATAAAGATCAGATGTTTGATTTCAAGCAGAAGAAAGCAAACACTTCGCTATAGACTCCATTAACTCCTTGAGTACTCCAGGGGAGCTGCGGGACCGGCCTGGCAGGCCTGCTGCCCGTGACACTGCGCCACTGAGTTTTCCTGGGGGCTGTGATGGCTACATGCCACTTCCTTCCCTACTCCCTGCCTTAAGAGGTTGCAAAGCTGAACACATCGGCTGTCTGCAGAGAATGGTGCGGTTCAGAACAAAACAGCTATTTGTTGATTGTCCTGTGGCTGCTGTGGAGCCTACTTTTTCACAAGATGTGTGCTCAAAGCATCTGATGGGCAGAGCTCTGATCCTCACCACTACCGTGAGAGGATGGTATTTTAGAGACCTCTCCGTTATCTCTCTGATGAGAAGCTGTGCTTTTTGTCTGTACCTCTTTCCCCCTTAGATGTACAGCCACTGGAGCGAGATAACAACCTGAATTAAAAGCCTATGGCAAATATACTAGCCCTTTTAACACCCCAAAGCAAGCTAGAACCTTCTACTAGGTAGCCAGCTTATAGTGAAGTGAATAACCTCTCCTGAAGAAGAAGGCGATAGGAAGAAGTAGCAAAAATCTACTTTCTGTTTCCAAACACCTTCACACATAGATCAGGGGTTAAATCATATGAAAGAGGGGTATAATAAGAAGCGTTAATAAATATTTTTATCTGGAAAATCCGAGCCGTGCAAGACTGGGAATGTAACTCTGAGGCAAACTTTTATGATCTCCAGTTTGAGGCAGATCGTTTGGAACATTTGGAGGCATGTGAGATCATGGCACACAAGTGTTTGCTATATTAATCAAACAGCACAATAGTTGCCTGGATACCCACATCATTTCATCAGCTGTGGTGGCCTGTTACCAGTTTTCAGAAAATGAAATGCGACCCCTGAGGACTGTAATTGGGTGAGTGTAGTAATTTAGGAACGTTCGGGGGATCTGGAAAATCTGTCCAGCCAATTCGCTTACAGCCAGCCAAGGCAGAAGGGTATTTCAGCAGCAAAGAGTCACGCACGGCGCCTGTTATCGGCACTGATACCCAGTACCTTCCCTTTGCTTGTTTGCTGCTTGGTGCCAGTTGCGATGAACTCCAGAGTCCTAATGAGCTCAGAGATAATTTTGTTTAGTAAAGGATTAAGGCTGTGCTATAGAATACTTAAGAGAAAAAAAAAAAAAAGCCAGTCCTGTACTGTAGGAAACCATGGTGCATTTGCAATATAAACTGCTGTTTCCTCTAACACAGAATGTTTGTTGTGATACAACTTGAAACATAAAGGGCAGTGATCTCATATTTTAGCACAGGAGGCAAAAGCCCTTCGGGATTCATCCAGGCTTGTGGCGTTTAGTTTAACCCGGTGTAACCTGATGCAGTTTTGAGGCAGGTAAACTGTGCGTGCGCTTTAATTACATCTGGGCTATGTAACCAGTCCAAAGTTCAGGTCAATAGAGTGATGAATTCTCTAGCCACACAATCTTTAATACCGTCTGGACTGGTTATTAATTTTATTTATTTGTACTGTTAAAGACCTATATAATTTGTAGCTTTGATCGTTTGTTTTTTAAAAGCTCGGAAATCTTCACATACTTCTAATCAATTCATTTTCTTGGGGTAACAAACTTACTGCATGTTGTTTTCATTACATATCCTGCGTGCAATTGTTTACAAATTTCTTATTTATTTTATTTCTAACAGGGTATTGGGCTTCCTATTTCTGTCATAGCAGATTGCATTAGCTGTATGATATAGAAATACTAAAGGGCAGAAGAAGACCATATGCTCTATCATAGGCTGCTTTTTAATCCCTGAAATACCAAATCATCAGCTTAATCCTTCCAGTCTACTCGAGAGTTGTCTGTTATAACCCTGGAACTGGAACAGGGGACAGAAGAAGGCATACAGCCAGAACTTCTGCTAATATAAATCAGTGCATTTCCACTTTAGCGATAACATCTTTAACACCAGTTGATGTTATGTACCAGATCGATTCAGTGGCGTCAAAAGGAAAGGTAGACTTCTCCATGTCTGTTTTCCAGGTCAAACATGAATAGCACGTTATTCAGAGTAAACCAAACCATCTGAACTCTTCTGAACACTGCTAGATGTATAATGCTGTAATAAGGTTATAAAAATTTAATATGCTTTGCTTTGGAAAACGCCTCTAACATCATGCCTGAACTCCTTCAAGCAGAGTGCATCCTCCTCCATATTGTATGAAGATGGTAAAAATGGCTATACTCTATATTTTGATTAGTACTCATCTAAGAAACTTGCTTTGAGATGATTTTGAGCTGCTACTGGTTAGTTTGTTAGGAGGCTTTTCAATTGTTCCTTTGAGTATTGCCACTCAGCTGGCAAATGCTCCAGAAAGCATGGCTGGACATTTTAATTCCATTGCCAGAAATGACGTCCTTCTATGACAATTCCAGATGTAGTCAATGTCCTGTTGCCATTCCCTTGGCAATTTACCCACAAAATTCATAACTAGTCCTCTTAGGAGAGTCGCTTTCTCTTAAGTTTTCAGTGATCATTGCAGATACTTAGTTGTGTTTCTGCAGTATTTGGTAACGACCCCAAGAGTTACCCTACTGCAATGATAGCATTTTGAACCTGTTTACAGAATCACAGAATCGTAGGAGTTGGAAGGGACCTCCAGAGATCATCGAGTCCAACCCCCCTGCCAAAGCAGGCCGCACAGGTAGGCGTCTTAGACCATTTAGACCGATTCTGTAGGGAGGCTGTGTCTAAGAACATTTCAAAAGAATCAGTATCATGCTGCGGAGGCATACCAAGTGCAGCTTTTCAAAGTGAACTTACTTCTTATTCAGGGGTCACTGACCGCATTCAAGTCAGCCTGGTGCAGTACACTGCTACTGTATGTGAGTCTCCTCTGAACAGGTTTCCAGTTTCCATTAGCAGTGCAGCCCTGGGTTACATGGCGGATTAATTCCAAAAGATAAATTTGTGTGTAGAACAAGCAGCTCTTCTGAAAGAAAGAAATACATGAAGAATTGTCCATCTGAGAACAGGTTGCCTAGTCTAACCATGGCAACAAACACAACTCTATACACTCTGTGAAAATGTATTTTAAAATGTTTTGTGAAAGCGTTAATAAAAATTATTTAAGCTTTTGTATGAAGCATTGTGTTGGTGTGTCCTCTTGGAAACAGCTGGGAAACAGAAAACCTGCCTTTTTAGATGATTTTGTAAATACTTTCAGCCTCCAAACTGCATGTTATTTTATTGATATACCCTTACTCCAGAAGTCAGATTTCATCGTAGCAATCCTTTCTGAACCCTGAGAAAAAAAAAGAAAAAAAAAGAAAAAATTGAAACAAGAAGATGGGTGCATAATACATGGCTCCTCTGAGGCAGACATTGCTACAGTTATTCACAGGTTTCTGCAAAACAATATTTAGTATTCTCTATACTGGAGAAGAAAAAGACTAAATCTGAAACATCTCTCTACCCACTTCTGTGCACCAAGAACATTCCAGCTGTGATGCATGGCACTTCAAAAGCAGGGGAAATGTTATATTGGTAACAACATTAACAGTGAGAAAATCCTAAAAGCTGCTGAAATTTATTCTGATCAAATTAATACTCCTATTAACATAGCGCACGAAATAAAAATTCTGATAGAACATTGATAGTGGAGACTTAAGGATGGGGGAAAGAGAAGACATACTGCATTGCAGTAGTAGGCAGGAGAAAAAAATCCTAATGATTTCATAATTTTTTTCATCTTTAGGTAAGTTTCCTATGAAAAGACTATTAACAAATTTGCTTTTCAGAATAATGCTCTGAACCTCTGTATTCATTTCAGCCAATTAATTTCTTGTGAACTATTTGCTGGACATGCTGGATATTTGTGAGTCAATATTTGCACAGATTATTTGATCCCCCAAGTCATATGGTATTATATTAGTGGCTTTATGCAAGACCTCAATGAAACAACATGAATGTGAAACAATTCCCTAAAAACACTAGTAGGCAGAAAAACAAAAAAATCACCAAAAATTCAGTGTTTGCAGGAAGAATGGCCACAGATTCACAAATCTTAAGAATTTTTGCAAAAACCTTTTGAAATGTATTTTTCTCTGCCTAGACTGACATAGATTAAAATTTTCACAGTTTTGCATTCTTAAAATCAAATCCTTTTCAAAGTCAGATGTCAAAGACTAAGACCACTAGAAAAATACAGTGACATTCAGTAAACCCCTACTATTCAATCTACCAGTGATTAGTTAATAAGAGTCTGTGTTCCCCATTTCTTCATATGTTTATATAAGTGTATACACATAGAATCACAGAATGGCTTGGGCTGGAAACCAAAGCCCACCCAGCACCACCCCCTGGGGGCAGGATTGCCCCCACCAGCTCAGCTGCCCAGGGCCCCATCCAACCTGGCTTTGAGCACCTCCAGAGATGGGGCACCACAGCTTCTCTGGGCAGCTGTGCAAGCACCTCACTGCCCTCTGAGTAAAGACTTTCTTATTTAGTTCTAATCTAAACCTACCTTAATTTAGTTTGAAATCCTTACCACTTGTTCTTTCTTTGCACTCCCTGATAAAGAGTCCCTCCTAAGCTTTCCTGTAGGTCCTCTTTAGCTACTGGTATGCCACACTGAGGACCTGTCTCTTCCCTGGGTGTAACAGCCTCAGCTTTCTCAGCCTTTCTTCATGGGAGCAGTTCATCCTTGTGTCCCTCCTCTGGATTAGTTCTTATACTGGGGCCCTAGAGCTGAATGCATTACTCCAGGTGGAGTATATTTATATATGAAAGTGTATATATGTGCATATATGTCTACTGGGACACATATTGGGAGGTAGATATAAAATTAATTTTGTTATGAGTAGAATTTGACACTCAGCAGATCACAGAAAAGTTTTGTGTGGTCTTTGGACATTCCCACAAGGCTTTGTCAATACAAGAGCAACATTAAATATATATAGTACACATACAAAGGGACAGAGAAGTTTTCTAAGTGACATTATCCAGGTCTTTGCTATTCTTGACCAACTTCTCTTAGAGGTCTGTTCATAAATGTGTTGACCTTCATCTTAAAACCAGTGACATTTCTGATTAGTGTCTCTTCAGAGTCTCATCTCTCTGATGAGTAGAAACCTTCTGACAATGTCTGGGCTAAGTTTATTTATGCCTAGATTTATATTCATTTGTTCTTGTCCCTCTAGCTTTAATATATGTATCTTGAGTGTCTTTCAAGTATGTATAGCAAATGCATTTTTAGAGCTTTGAGTATTTTTATTTTGATAAGACCACAGAGATAATAAAAGTGCAACTACAAGGAGCTCACAACTTATCTCATCTAAGATTTTTTCCATGTTTTATAACCTGTTTTTGTGCACAGAAAGTTGTAGGGAAGCTCTGAGCAATACAATATTATGGTATCCTGATACATTTGAGCAATACAGAAATATCTAAGAGAATTAAAAGGATTCAATCATGAATGAACCTGGTTCTTTTCTCTAGCTAATATACCCAGCTTGAGAGCAAGCAATCCCCTTCCTGTGCCTACAAGCTTCCTTTTTATTGAGGTGATACCAATGGACAAGAGGGTCTCATTGCTTACCTCATTTGGACTGTAAGGCTCTGTGAAC
Source organism: Alectoris magna (assembly GCA_030625065.1). Taxonomy (NCBI): domain Eukaryota; kingdom Metazoa; phylum Chordata; class Aves; order Galliformes; family Phasianidae; genus Alectoris; species Alectoris magna. Next base: position 58,578,855 of record CM060561.1, read on the forward strand.
AGTACTTTAAATATTACTGTAGCCTGATTTTTGGATGCTGGAGTCTCAGACTTCTGGCATTTCAGAATTTAAGGAAATACAAGTTGTCAGAGGAAGTAGTGAACAAGAAATCCTTTATTTTTTTTTAAGTACCTGGCACTGGAGAGCTTTCAGAATCATAGAATGGCTTAGGTTGGAAAGAACTTTAAAGATCTAGTTCTAACCTCCCCACCATGAGCAGGGCTGCCACTCACCAGCTCAGGCTGCCCAGGGCCCTATCCAACCTGGCCTTGGGTGCCTGCAAGATGGAGCACTCACAGCTTCTTTGGGCAGCCTATGCCAGGTCTTCACTACCCTCTGAGTAAAGAATTTCTTCCTAGCACCAAACCTAAATCTTTTCTTGTTTAGTTTAGAGCCATTCCTCTTTGTTCTATCACTATCAGAGCATTAAAAGTTGGTTCTTCTCCTGCTTGTAAGCTCCCCTCAAGTACTGGTAGGCTGCAATGAGGTCTCCCCAGAGCCTTCTCCAGACTGAACAAACCCAGCTCCCTCAGCTTTTCTTCATAGGAGAGGTGCTCCAGATCTCTGATATCTTTGTGGCCCTCCTCTGGACCTGCTCCAATAGCTCTGTATTTTTCCTGCCCTGGAGCACACAGACCTGGACACAGTACTCTAGGTGGGGCCTCATGAGGGCAAATTAGAAGGAGACAATTTCCTCACATGCCCTGCTGGCCACCCCTCTTTTGATGCAGCCCTTCTTTTGTGTCAACTGCATCACTCAGCTTGGTGTCATCAGCAAAATTGCTGAGGGCACATTCAATCCCACTGTCTATGTTACTGATAAAGATGTTGAAGAGCACCGGTCCCAAAATGGATCCCTGGGAGATGCCACTCATGAATGGCCTCCACCTGGACATAGAGCTGCTGGCAACAACTCTCTGACTACAATCATCCAACTAAGTCGTTATCCACCCTGTAGTCCACTCTTCAAATCCATACCTCTCCAACTTAGAGGTAAGGATATGGTGCAGGACCATGTCAGAGGTCAAGATAGACAATATCAGCTGCCCTTCCTTTGTCTACTGATGCCATTGCTCTATCATAGAAGGCCACCAGATTGGTCAGCCATGGTCTGCTCATGGTGAAGCCATGCTCGCTGTCTCAAATCACCTCTTCATCTCCTATGTACCTTAACTCATGTAACCTTCCAGGAAGATCTGCTCCATAGTCTTTCCAGGCACAGACATGAGGTTCACCAGCCTGTAGTTCCCTGGGTCTTCCTTTCTCCCTTTCTTGAATATGGGACTTTTTCCAGTCACCAGAAACTTTGCTAAACAGCCATGATTTTTCAGATATGATGGAAAATGGTTTGGCAACCACATTAGCTAGTTCCTTAGGAACCCTGGGATGCATGTCATCTGACCCCATCGACTTGTCCACATCCCATTTTAGTAGGATGCTTTGGCTAGATCATAGTAATTCAGAGTGATCTTCTACCTTTGCTCCTGCTGAAGTTGTTTGGGCATAACTAGGGCAGGGAATGTACTTTCCTCCCTTTTGTGGATGTGGACAAATTACCAGAGAAGTGAATGCACCACATACCAAAAAGCATTCTTCTCCCTTCTTTAGTGTCACTTCTGATGTGATCAGGCTAACTAATTCACTCTGAACATCCATTATTGCACTGATGAGGTCTGACTGGCTGCCCTTACTGATTGACAAGAAAAAATGAGCCTTCTGAATATGGTTCTAATCTATATTCCAGACAAGGGGGGAAAAAAAAAAAAAAAAAAGGCAAGGGGAAAAATCAGTTCTGTCTCTTTAAATTTTAGACATTATGACAATTATGCGTCCAGATTTTTAATTTTCAATTTGCAGATGTGGTGCAGTACACTGAGTCACTTGACCTCCCTAAGAAGCAGTCTTGTCCTGGTGTCCTCATAGGTACCTGTGTCCATCTGGCAGAGATGTTGTAATTCAGATCTCAAACTATGACTGACTGCTGGGCTGTGAGCTGTGCTGCTTTCATGTGCCTTGTCATTTCCCTCTCCCTAACTTCAAAAGACTTAGAGAAATGTGAAGGGAACAATATCATATGGTGAATCCTGTTTACGTGGCATGGTTTAGTCATCCTTATTTACATCACTCTGCCATCTAAACAGACCTATTCACAACGCATAGCTGTCACTCGGCCGAACCTTAGATTACTGCTAATGTTTGCTAAGGGTTGGTTATGCAACACTACACAACGGCACATCAAATATAAAACCCCAGGGCAATAAAACTCAATCCAAACTGACCTAAGCGACACAGACTTCCGCTCTGCATGCTGATGTATCTCATTACAACAGAAGGCAACTAACATATTTTTTTAAATACAATGAAGCCAATTTATTTTCATGCAGACTGTCATTATTACCTCATGATATCAAATACAGCATGTATACACCCTCTAAGAAAAGCAGGCAGGCCAGCTTTGTTTGCAAGTAGGAAAATGTTTCTTCTTTAATTTCTATATGAAGTCATCACAGGAATTTTATAGACAGGAAACTTTGGAGCCATGGAGTGAGCGATGGGTGATTTAATGAACAATGAAGCATCAATAAAAGAACATCTTATCACACAGATAGGAGACAAAAATGTAAAGTTTAAAATCAAAGTGATTAACATTTAGCGGAAGTCCTGGTCTATTATTCACAATGCCATTCAGTCCCCACACTTCACCATCCCCCTCCCCAAAATCAGCACAGTCATCAACAAGAGGATGCAATGGATGCCCTGCAGCAAGCAGAGGCTGTCCCTGAAAAACCCAAAGCTGATACAGAGACAGTGAGGCAAGGCAGAAGGAGGCTTGTTTCCAAAGCTAAATTGTCTCTTCATAGTTCCCAGAACAGTCCTTGGAAGCTGCTTGCACCAAGGAGAACCTAGCAGATGCCTCTGCTACATGGCTCATGTGTACCCCTGTCCTCAAGTTGCGTGAGATAAAACACACATTTTTATGTCTGACCATGTGAGAGGATTAGGAAGATGGGTTTTGAATGCTCTGTTACAAATACCCAGGCAACCTGTATAAACTACTGACTCATCCAGTCCTCTGATGGCCATAACAGGAAAGTCAGATGATTTGTTGAAACAAGAATTCAAAGGGGACACTTTTTCTCCACGTATGACCTCAGCAGCCATAAAGGACAAGTGGTAACGTCAGGCACAACTCTGAAGCTTGACTGCCTGCTAAGGGCCCTGCCCAGATGCCACCTGGGACTCAAGAAATTAAGTCTTTCAGATGATGCTTAATAATAAGGAGCCTAAGAAGAGTTTTTCAAGGTGAATTGCGTGTTAGGTAATGCACTTTTTTCAGTTTTCAATGAAGCTGTATCTGGTGCAGCTATAGCAAAAACTTATTTTTAACCAATCCTAGCCTCACTAATCTGCCCTTTCTGCTTTGGACTGTCATGTCAGAAAGTTTCCACTCAGAGAGGCCACTGCTCTTCTGCAGTTGAGGTGTTTGCTGAAGGTGCCAGTGGACAAAAGTGACCCATAGCCCTCTGTTCTGAGCATGAGGAAGAATTGCACTGCAGAAGTGAGCTCCAAAGTGGAGGATAATAATGCAAATGCTCAAGATCAAGGGTTACTCTAGTCTCCTACATATTAAAATATAGGCAGTGTATACATCTAACACAGCCTATATTCTTGCCAAACTCAGTCTGGCACGGGGTTAGATGAAGAGCCAGATCCACGGCTGTCATAACTTGAGCTGTGGCAGTTCATCCCAAATGAGGAGCTGGCCCCAGGCAACCCACTGGACATGACACATTTCCAGAAACATAAGTGCAGCATGAAAACAAGAACTGCATTGCAGAAGGAGAGAAGGAGGAAGTGACTAGGTAGAAGAAGAGAACAGGACTGCAAAGCAGATTGGGCAGAAGCAAATTCTTGGTAGTTCTGACACTGCCACTGCAAATAGCTTTCTAGGTGGTTATTTACCAACCACTCAGCACTGTGTTGTTTTTAATAAGTTATTACTTATATCTCAATAAACTGAGACATGCAGGTAATTACTTAGTTGGCTGATTCCATTCCCTCTCCCTTACTCCCTTCTTCAAAGAGATTTTAATGTGAAAGCCATCTTCTGTGTCTCTGTGCAGTAATATACACTTGAGCTCTCAAGACCGTGTGTCATAGAATATAAGAAAAAAGCAACCAAATAATAGAGAGCTGTAATTCCACTGATGGTTTCTGGTGATAAGGAAAGCTGCAGTGGCACAGCTCAAAAGGGTTTGTCACCATAACTCCAGGATCAAATTTCCTCATATTACAGAAAGATGGCAGAAAGAGTCTGCAGAGGAGACTCAAGGAGACACATAATAAATGCCATGAAAAGAGCAATTCTTTCTGGCAGAAGAGCTTTAACACAGTCACAAAGTGCCTAATCATGGAAGTGCTGAGTGACTTCACCCCCCCCTTGAACTTTAGTGGGACATGCGGTGCTCAGCACCTCCTTGGCAGAAGCTCAGCACTTCAGAGCATTGCGTCTCAAAGAAGGAGGAAAAATCATGTTCAGAATGACATGTGACAAGGCATAAATTCCTACCTAATAAGATAAATCAGGTTATATTTAATCACTGGCATACAGCAAAAAAAAGAGATCCTGGATAGGGCCATACATTTAAAACAAACCAGTCATTTTTCTCCTCCAGAGAAGAAACTAATATAAGAGACATTTTAGAGTTTGAGAAGGGCTTTGACTGGCTCTAGCTTGTAGAAGCCATCTGCAGGGAGGTGAATTACAGCCTTTACACATCACTTCAATCATGTGCCAGGCCACAGCTCAGGCATATCAAAGGTAAATAGCATCAGAACACATAAAAACATCTTTTGCTCAATAAAGACTAACTCTTGGCCATAATTTCACCCTCTTCCCAATTATTTATGGTAAGAGCCTTTAACAGCATCTCTAGTTTTTATTTGTTGTTTTTTTTGTTTTGGTTTGTTTTTTTTGCGGCTTTGTTGTTGTTGTTGCTGTGAAGATCAAAATCAGCTTAGGATGAAGACTACACCTGAAAGAGTAGCCTATATATGAGAGGGAGGTATGATACGGAGATGGTCCTAGGGATGTCAAATTCCTTTTCAGTCTCCCAACAGGCAGCATACAAAGTATATGCAAATTCCTTTACACTGAAGCAGAGAGCTCCAGGGGAGTCCAGCTTGAGCAAAGCTCATCTTTTTCCCTATTCTCTTTGGAGTGTTGAAACAAGAAATCCTTGCGCTGTCTCCAGACTTGCAATTGCTTTACTAGCTAGTCTTTATATGGCTAGGTCAAGCACACCTGTTTATGACTTACCTGCTGTATCATGAAATGCAAGGCAGCATCAATAAGTTAAAGCTCACAGCAGCAAACTTGGAGAAAGAGTATGCTTAGATCTTCCCCTCTTAAAGAGCCATGATATTCAGGAGGCTCACAGACATTCCATATTACATTTGCTATGTTGTACTCCTCCAGGAAGTCATGATTGTGAGGCATCCCGATAACCAAACACAAAAGGATTTGGAAAGGATAAACCATCACCAATTCTGTCGGGTTCATTGTCAATTCCAGTTGCAGAATGAAGCACAGTGAATATGTGTAAATAATTTTTGAAGACCACTGTGGAAGCAGCATTGAGATATTCCAGGTTTCTGGTGCTCTCAAGAGGTCACCATAGGCAGCCTTCACAATTAGAGCAAATTGACACTCATTACAATTTCCAGAGTGACCAGGCCAGTGGTATGCCATAGGGTAGTATTCGAGACTTGCTCAAAACATGGCCCACACTTAATGAAGATACATCTAAACTGGGGTGTATCTGAGAGTAGATGATAAGCCATATTGTAATCCCACAGCAGGGCAAGTGCTGGGTATACACTATGTGTCACCTCCATTCTCTTTCCCCAAACATTAATCTGAAGCAAATCTGAAGAATGATCTGGACAACCAGAGGGGTTCAGGGTCCAAGGTCATAAAACAACGTGTACAAACCCTGCAACAGAAAAACTGCATGCATGAATCTTGATGAGCTAGACTGGGAAGATCTAATAAATCCAGAATTCTGTTGAATCCCCTGGGAAGCTATGTCATTCTGTCTGCTATCCTCTGCGTGGGGTGAGTGTAGGGAACTGCATGAAGCTGAGATCACAGGGCTTGTCCAAGCACCTCTGGTTTCTTGGCCATTCAAACCATATGAATGTTTCTGTCTTTATTAGGAGAATCACAGTATTCCAGATTTTGTTTTTGTTGGGTTGTTTTTTTTTTTTTTTTCCTCATTCTTTTTCTGAAACCTCATTTGTTTCATTTTTTTCCCTGTCATATTCTGAGCATTTCTGTGACTCGTAGATGCTCTGCATCGTCGGCCAGTTACTCATTAAACAAAAGCTGTTCCTCAAGTTTAGTAAAATAAGCTGTATGTCCTTCTCTATCTTAAATGCTAGTGTAACTTACGGATACTGGAAATCCATCTTCAGGAGTCACACTTCATTTTCTGGTAATGAGCTGTAGGGTTTGTGCACTGGACTGCCTCTCACTGATTGCTAAGGTGCTAACGTTAAAGAATCTGGTATGCCCCATAAAACCACACAGTTGTAAATAGAGAACCTTTCCCACTGAGCCATCTTCATAAATGAAGTTGCTGTAGCAAGCTTTTCCAAGAACTCACAGTCCCATATGCTGTAGTTAAACTGGAATAATGATTTACAGTGTATGAAATAACCTCCTAAAGCTGAACTTTTGGGATTGCACAAGGGACTGTTCATCCACATTCCAGGTTTGATTGCTCAAAATTTATCTTAATTATGAGAGGCTCAATTAGAGTGAAGAGAGAGGGACTGAGAGAGTGAGAGTGAGCGATACTAGAGCTCTACACTGGATGACTGACAGTGACATAATGCGATCAAAAATGAACATGTTGCAGCACAGCATTTAAGCTGGCCCCATTCTTTGGGCAGGCCTGAAAGGTCTGCTTGGTTCTGCTGTCTTTTGCAGGTGGCACAATAGGTAAAGAGGTGAGGATACATTCTGCAGACACACAGCTGTATTGTTGCTTGAGTAACTACAGCTATTTAAGCAACAAGACTCCACAAGGAAGAGTGACACTGCACAGTAAAAGCATGCCTGTGGTGCACTGCAAGAGAGGATTAGAAAAATAAAAATTCCCTTAACTATCCAGCTCAAACAGGAATAGAACATGTCGCACTATGCTTCTCCCTAGCAGATTCAGAGCACGCCCCCTAGAAAGGGCTAATGGTGGTGTGGTCCCATCCAGCTTCTTCATAGGCTTATTGTCCCAGTAGTTGTTTTTCCTTTTTATTGTGCTAAAAATGAGTGATTCACCCGGCATTACAGACACAAAACCCAGATGCCAAAGTGCCTGCAGACATCCTGGACACAGAGCAGTGAGGTCACAGAGCAGTAGGTAGAGAACAGAAGGAAAAGACACATGCAACAGTGAGATCATTCGGTTACTCATCACAGGCACGCACTCATGATGTCAGAACATTTTTTTACAAAATGTAGCACAGTGAAGCAGGGAAGAAGCTATTCTACATTGTGGTGACCTTTAAACTTTTTTTGAGGCTCTCCTTAGTGGTGCGAGCACTCAGAGCTTGCACCTCTCTGGCAGCATCACCTGAGCAGAGCGTACCGGCCTGCCTCCAGCAGTGCCACAGAGCTGTGTTTGGGACAGACTGGGAACAGCTGGTGCAGTCCTCATTATTTCCATGGCAGCTGAGGTTTCTCCTGCACTCCAAGAATCCTCAGCTGCTGCTTTTACCCGCCCTCCCTTTTTTTTGTAAGAGGGTATATATTTCCTTTGAAGAAGCAGTAGGGCTCATAAATTAGACTGACTTCTCCCTGCAACTGCTTCTCCTGTTTTTCTGCGTTCATTTTACTCTTGGTCATACCTTTCAGCAGCAACTCTTGAGAACAGTGCTTGGGATGTATTTTTTTCATCTATGTAAGTGGAAAACTTCCCTTCTTACTGCAGTTCTGAATAGGACATCACAGCAGATTTGTCATGCCCTCAGATGTGGGCCAGTGGCACACGCAGAGGCAGTGGGAACCCTGAAGGGACACCACCCTCACGTCTAAAAAAAAAAAGAGTGAGCAGAAGATCATGGCCACAATGAGGGAGAGAGGAATATGGTGTGGGACCAAGATTATATCTTCTTCTCACACTAGCAAATAAAACATTCAGAGCACCACAGAATGATACACAGTCCACGGCTTTGTGGGGGAGGCTATACAATTGATTCAAGTCCCTCCAGCTAGCAAAACTCACAGCCTCACAGAGAAATTTTCTAATAAACATCTGAAATTAAAGCTCCATCGCTAACAGCAAAATTACAATTTACAGTTAAAGACGCATTCAATTATAGTTACCCAGAGACAAAGAAGACAAGAAAAATAAAATAAATCTGGAAAGAAAAGGAAGGGCTTCAAATTTGCATCAAATCTTAATCCAATAATCTGCCTTTAATTATCTGTGGCAGACTCTCTCCTAAAGTGATCAGTTTTGCCTCAGATCTCCAAATCTTTTGGCCCAAAGTCAAATGGATAAGTGCTTTATCACTTGAGGCTGGGAGAGCATCTATGTCTGCAGGCTCAGTGAGAACATTTATAGCTGGTATGCTTGGCTGCTATTGTGGATTTGGTTTAATCTGCTAAGAGTCTTTTTACGTCTTTGACTCCATTTCATGCTTTGAACCAGTGGTAAGACTTTACTGGATTAGTCCATTTCTGAGGACAGAATGAATATTGTTCCTTCACTGGTGTCTGGAAGTTCCCACCGTATTTTGTCTGCATTTTCCTTCCATTTATATACCCTTTGTCTCACACTGGAAAATGCATTGGTGAAAAATTTCGCAAAGGCAAAGGAGCAACAGAGATGCCTACTTCAGGCATTTTTATTTCAGTTTTGTATGTCCTAGACATCTGGTATAGTGGTGGTGTTTAAAAACCATAGTGGAGAAAAAACATTCCAGAGGTCGTCCCTTCATTGTCTTCTCCCTCTCTCTTATTTATCTATATACCTATTTATTTATTTATCTATTTTTATGGCAACACAGGTAATACTACTTTTCCTTTATTTTCTTATCAGGGCTGCCTCTGCTCTTTCCACACTTCCCGTACCTGATCTCCTTTCCCCAACATCTCAAGACACAAAAGCTTTTCACTCCAATTATAAGTTGCCCCTATTTACATAGAGAGAGAGGTTAGATACAAGGAAAAAGTCTTCTACGCTGAGGGTGGTGAGGCACTGGAACAGGTTGCCTAGAGATGTGGTTGATGTCCCATCCCTGGACACTTTCAACACATGCCTGTATCAGGTCCTGGGCAACCTAACTGAGCTGTAGGTGTCCGCATTCGTTGCAGGGGAGTTGGACTAGAGGGTCTTTAAAGGTCTCTTCCAACTCTAAGGATTCTATGATTCTATGATCCTAGCAACTATCAATCCTTTAGACCCTACTTTTTTCCTCTCTTTTGATAGGGAGGCAAAAGTTCTGCCACTGAGTAACACAAGGTACCCAGATTCACTTCCTGCAACAGAGTGATCCTGGGCCATATTCTGGCGTGGTTCTTTTGTTGTGAAGATGTCTCTGAAAAGTATCCGTGGGTGGGAAGGTTGGGACCTTGCCACTGCCTCCCAAGAGGTCTCTTCTTCCCACATCAAGTCAGACCCCACAGGAAATATATGCTTCCAAACCCAATGAAGCCATATGAGGGACCTACACAGACTTCCTCTTTAAAAGGTACGTAATTTAGGGAAATAATCTGAATGCAGTAGCACTGCTTTGCGCTGGGAATCCTCACAAGACACAGTCAAAGAGCAGTCTGTTGTAAACGCGTCACTCACAAAGGTGCCAGAAACCTGCGTTTATTGGATCAAGTCACAGGCGTCTGAATAACAATTGCAACAATTACAGCCCTGTCCCGTCTCTGTGTTGACACCAGCAGTTAGTGCTATAGGCTTCCTTCTCCTCCTCTGTTGGTAAATCAGAGAAACATAAAAACTGCTGTCATTGAAAACACAGCCAGTAAAGAAAAAAACAAAGTTAAGACGAGTGTTAAGCAAACCCTAGGACAGATCGGGGCAGAGGGACATCCCTTAATAACTTCTGTCTCAGAATGGTCAATGTCCATTTCAACACAGAGCCATTTCCAAACAGCTGCTGGCAATAGGCAATTTACTGTGGGTGAAAAAAGAGTTGGCAGGACTGGGAGAAAATAGATTCTGCTCTCTGCTGTGCTACCAATGTCTCCTGCTTTGCCTTTGTTAAAGAGTTTTCTTTGTAAAAAGGGGGAGTGACAACACATATCTAATGCAGGTAAGCACGACCAGCTTGATTTGCATGTATATGCTGTTCTTTGTAACACCAGTACAGCCCTCAGCGCAGTCAGGAATCAGTGCCAGTATTTGTGAGATGCTAAGATCTCGAATTCAGAACATACTATACAGAAAAATCATGAAATGTTTTTACACTTATGTGTGGGTACTGTTGACAGCAATGAATCAATCTTTCACATTTCAAAATGTTTATAAACAGAGTGCACAGTTCCTGCATTTTTCCATCTTTAACTCACAGAAGAAGTGCTAACGAAGTCAGTTTCTTTCAGAAGAGTTGCTAGTACATCAAGTAGGTCCAGAGCAATTCTCCCTTCCTGAATAGATCTCCTGTAGCAAGGTAGATCTTCAGCCCTTACAGCATATCAGCCAACTGAAGAAAGGAGTTGCTGATTGTAAACTGTATCTCATTGCTAAATTCATTCTAACTGGTAAAAAAAATTCCGCCTGTAATCTGTGATGAAACAGTGTATTTTCTGATTAAATCGAGGCAATCCCAAGCTTTTTTAAATTGAACTGGCTTTTACCTGCTGGTTTTACCCTCCTTTGTCTGTCATTGCGTATGCAGTGTTTTCCACATGCAAATCTGAAGCACATCAACTACCGCACCTCCTGCCTATGGTGCTTCATCACGTTCTCCAGATATCTCCCTTCTTTTCATCTCCCTTTTCCAGTGCATCTGTGCACTACCAAATGCATTTGGCATTCAACTCCAAATATTATTTCATTTTCAAGGTTATTATTATATTGCAGGTAAGACATATGTTCATATACAATGTACCAAATGTCACGTCGATACACAAGGAGCAGCATGAGTTGGTCAGACCATTGATGAGAAGCAGGAAACAGCCTGAAGAGATTAATCATCACGAGATATTTGAGACCCAGTTCAAATAGAAATCAGTGATAACATTTTTCTTAGGCAACAGATGCGCACCAAAATAAGACCAGCAGATCGTGGTAGCATGCATGCAAGTTATAGTACAGTTTTTTGAACCTAGTGTTATTTGTCTCCCAGGGTAGAGCAGATGTATTTTCCGAGTATCCTGACTTGAGGGATGTTTCTAAGAAAGGACATGGGTTATATTGTGAGAGCTGTAGAAAGAACTATAGTGTAAAGCACTGTAGCATGCAGAGGATAGCACTAGAACATACTGTTATGGTTCGCTGTACCTGTAAAATTCATGAAATTATTGGCTTCTTTCAGCTGGAGTACAGTACTTTTACAGTAATTTGTCACTCTGTTCTCAGCAGGGATAATGGACCATGCCTTTTTCTAGGAGCACATTATTTGGCCACTGGCAGATCTTTATATTTGCCACAAGATCCCCAGTAGCTGCATGTTGCCCCCCACCCTCCCTCCTCAGGACACTGCAGGCAATACTAGGTCAGTGGCATCAATATTTCTTTATCAGAAGTTAATCGCCTCTGTGATAATCAGTGTCAATTGGCCTGGCTACGTCGAATGTGCTCATACCATTCCTTTCAAAGAGTACATTATTCCTCCACTTCTGCCCGCACACAATAGCGTGACATCACTGCAGCCAAAATCAGCAAGAAAAATACCACGGTCATCGCTCCTCCCTGTCTCACCTGACACTGCTTAATATTGTCATTTTTATATGACCAGCATCTAGGAGCCCAGTAATAACCTTTTCTATGGCTGGAGATAAATGCAATGTAAAAATGAATGAAAAGGAAGATCAGGGAAAAAAGCCCTTTCTGACCTGAGGGCTGGTATTTTTCAGCTTTAATGTTCTCTTCTACCTACATCACAACATCAGTGATGAAACTACTCTTTTCCATCTTATTTGAAAACACTAACATGCTATTGGCATTATTTTCCATGAGAAATGATAAGTCACTAGAATTAGGAAGAAAATTGTTTTCCTCTCTGGTGACACGATCTGAGATTTACAAATTTTTCTCCGTTGTGCCGCACAACAAACCCCAAACATTTCTACAAACCTCGTAATAAAAAACAGGGTGATATTTGCTCCAGAAGAGTCAATGATGTGGAGACTTGGCATCTGTCTAACATACAGCAATGTGGACAGCAGGGACCTAACCAAGCCCTCTTACAGCTCCTGTTAAAGGCGTATTATCCTCATAACAATGCCTTTCCTCCTCTTTTCCATCTGGATTTTGACCATGTGTGTGGTCAGCCTGATGTTGACAAAGAGGCTGTCTCCCTCTCCACCACTACCAAAATGCATTTTTCACAAAGCATTTTAGATTTGACTAACCATCACTTTTATAAGATTTTTTTCTGTGGAGTATGATGCAGTGTAGCTCTCCAGAGCCAGAGAGCACATGGTTGTTCTGGAAAAGGTATCTGATTTCAAGGCCAAGATATTTTCTCCCAAGGTAAGCATAATTTACACTCTCTCCAGAACCAGTGGAGCTAAGCACATGTCTCAGAAGGGAAAGGGCAAGTTTTATTTAAAGTAACAATGAGGAATATTGCTAAATGCAACGTTTCTTCTAACTGCTCAGTGTCTAGTAAAAAAAGAAAAAAGTAATCGTGTTTAAGTTTATAAGATGGAAGAGCTTTCCCAATTTATTTTTTTTTTAAGATATATATTACTTGGGGTTGTTTTTTTTCTGCCACACACCATCAAACAGAGTTATATCCCTGTTTTTAAATACATGTAGTGTCTTTCAAACTGCCCCGGATTATTCAGATGCTTGAAGATGAATGTGCCAAAAGATAGAAGTGCCAAAGCACTTTCCTGAAATAAGATTTATCACTTTGGGAAAGGGAAAGGCTTTATAGCAGTCAAGTGGTGACGTTGCCAGGTTCTTCCCTGAGGTGCCATATGCAGCCTGGGGAGAAAGACGGGCTCTCTCGCAGCTTCTGTACTGGAGGCATCTATTTTTGGAAAGACATGCTGGGAGTCATGGGAAATTCTGTACTGGCAGTCCTGGGAAACTAATTCCTAGTTTTGGTTTCTGGATTACTCTTATTGCGTTGTGTTATATATGATACACTTGGTCTTGTCTTACAAATACCGTTGCTCTTATTTCTGCTAATTGTAATAAAACAGAATATACTCACCTTTTATATCTGATTATGCAACTCTCTCACATTTCTGAGACTAACGCTTGTTAACTTCTGTTGCAAAACATTGAGGAATAGATAAAATGAGTACAAACATTGTTTTTCTGTAAGCTCTGGGACATTCAGCATCCTGTCCAACAGTCTGCATGTTCTAAAATTCTTCTTTCAGGCATAAGCCCAGAAGGCCAAACGTATCCTGGGCTGCATCAAAAGAAGTGTGGCCAGCAAGGTGAAAGAGGTGATCCTGACCCTCTGCTCTGTGCTGGTGAGGCCTCATCTGGAGTTCTGCATCCAGTTGTGGAGTCCTCAGTACAGGAGAGATATTGACCTGTTGGAGCATGTCCTGAGGAGGGCCACAAGCATGATCCAAGGGATGGGGCACCTCTCCTATGAGGCTGAAAGAACTGAGGATGTTCAGCCCAGAGAAGAGAAGGCTCCACGTTCACCTGAGAGTGGCCTTTCAGTATCTAAAGGGGAGCTACAGAAAAGAAGGGGACAGACTCTTTAGCAGGGTCTGTAATGACAGAACAAGGGGAAATGGTTTCAAGCTCAAAGAGGGTAGATTTAGGTTAGATATAAGGAAGAAATCTCTTACAGTGAGGGTGGTGAGGCACTGAAACAGGTTGCCCAGTGAGGTAGTTGTTGCCCCATCCCTGGAGACTTTCAAGCTGAGGCTGGATAAGGCCCTAGGCAACCTGATCTATCTGTGGTGTCCCCATTTAATTGTGGGGGGGTTGGAATAGATGGCCTTTGGAGGTCCCTTCCAACTCTAAGGATTCTATGATTCTTTGATTCTATAATGTGGGCCAAAGTCTTTAGCTGTCACCTGCTGAAATCAATAAATACATTCTCATTGCCAGCAATAATTTGCTATACATGTGTTTCCTCAATTAAACCATGTCATCGGATGCATCCCCACCCCTGACATATCACATGGAAAGGAGGTCCACCAGGTATAGAGAAAAGCTAAGAAAAGTGGAAGCACACTTCAGAATGGCGCTGCTGTTTATGCATGTTTTCTATGTTTAGTTCTTTTCATTTATTTAAATTGAAGTTGAAATTACCAAGACTTGAACTTTGAGCCCTAGACACTATCAAAGTGATCAGTGTACAGAGGTCAATAAAACTGTGCATGTATGTCTGTCTGAGCTCTGAATTTCTATACTTTAGTCAGACACTGGAAGAATAAAAAACAGCAATATTGTTGTAAAGCTTTCTGAACCAGCTTTAAAGCCAAGAAGTCTGAAGGAGGAGAGTTGAAATAGAGCAAAAGAACAGGCTGCTGTGGGAAACATTTAAGACTGCCTTGGTAAAAAGTAACTGCCCTGATGCTGCCAAACACCATTCTTTGAAGACTGCAGGCCATGAATGAGCTGTAGATTTCCTCCCTTTTTCTAACTAAAAAGCACAGGCAAAGTTGTCCTATTCAAACGCATGTTGTAAAGCTGTATTTGAAATAAAAAGGAATTGAGACAGAGGTTACAAAAATGTTGTACTTATCCTGCAACTGTAGGGAACTCATACCTGAATAAGCAGAAATTAGTGTTGTAGGTACCAGCAGCTGTGTACCCATAGCAGAGAACTACGTCTCAGCACATTTTCTTGTGGCTAAACTGCAGCAATGCCATCATAACCTGATTTTGTCCCACTTGTTCCTCACTGCTTCTGAATTTCTTGGTCTTCTGCTAACAGGACTATGCTATAAAATCCTGGGGTTATTGAAACTGGATGGGGGAAAGCGTTAATGTTTTGACTTTATTTAAAATCCTCGAGTCATCCTGTGACTACATAAGAACACTGGAAAGCTGTCATTTTACTGATTGAGTGAAAAGAAGATAATGTGTGTTGCTGGGTTTATTAGTTTCCACAGTAGTAGTCTGTTGCAGTTTCTCTACAGGCACCTTACCTTTGCACAGATACGCACAAAATTTATCTCCTTCTTAAAGAAGCTTCCCTGTGACCTTCTGTATGTGGTACATCTCTTACCCTCCCCCACCAAAGAGCACTACTGGTGGCCGTGCTGGAAGTTGTGCAGATGTTTCTACCACATTATTGAAGCTTTATATTTGCAAGAGTCTTCTTAGAGCAGATGTTCTTTCTGTGTGTATACCCTGTACTTCCCACTGCAAACACTTTTACTACACAAACAGCAGATTGTCTTGCTTCTGTTGTTCGGCTCGAAAGAGAGAAAATGCCTCATTCTAATGATGCTGGCTTTCTTTCCAGAGTGCTTAATGTCTTCCCTTCCCTCCTCCCTGGCCCTGCTCTCTGCAGGTGTTTTGTCACTGTTCCTTAGGCTCTCCATCACTTATCTTTCCCTCTACAGGGTCGCCCTCTTCCTGAATCTCCTTTACTGCTCTCACTCTAAGTCCCCTCTGCTGTGTCCTCCTACTTTTACAAAAGCTGCTATGCCTTCTTTAGCTCTGCTCAGTCAGGAGCTAATTCAATGGATTTAAATGAGAATGACTTTTTTTGGGTAAGGCTCAGTATAGATCAGTGAATATAATTCCCACAAATTGTAGAATAGGAGGCAATATTCCAACATTGATAGCTCAGAGCTGATAGTTCTTATAGTAGACAAATGCAACTCTTTTCTTCACTGGGACAGAAGGAGTTTTGGCAAGTTTATGCTGACTGGATGTTGTAAAAACATTATTCGACCACTTTCCACCACAAATTTGTAACCAAAACCCAAATTTGGAAATAGAATAATATATATAGTGTCCTGTAAATTTATGTCTGTCTTCTTTAACAGTGATTTTGATTTCTTTCAGAGGACATATTTTCTCCATGACAATTTCTGATTAAAAACTACCCTTTCCTGTACTTTTGACTTCTCTTTCTTTTCATAGAATATTTTTTTGTAATATAAACAGCAGTAAAAACACAAATGCCATGGCAATTAAAAATAATAGCATTTGTCATTGAGTAGTAATGTATCACAAATAAGAAACTGTATGAAGCTTTCTGCTGCCACAGCTAGCTTGCCTTGGATGCTTCAACTGGATTATTTAGAAGTAGCAGCAGTATCCTTACATAGACCTGCACAGTACAGATGTGACAGCATGCTGAGAGCAGTTTCTTTGAAGCCTCAAAGTCAGGGAAGCTGCCACTCTTGTGCTCCGCAGTCTCCTGAAACAAACACTCCACCAGACTCCCAGTATCTATGTTAAAGATCTTACCCTTTGTTCCCGTACCATTCTTTCTTCCCTGGAATCCTTTAAAATCACATTACCTCTAGCTTTTCCGTTGACTGTACTGTGCCATTTTGCTCACATGATTGTCCCCTGAATCCTCCAACTTCTCTCTTACCCATTATACAGACGGACTGAATAGCTATTTGTCCAGCCCTGTTCCAGCTTCACAGATTCAATATTAGACGACTGGCACCTTCTATGCAGGCAGGCTTTGCAGCTTTTGCAGCTAAACACTGTACTTATAAATGGCAGTCATAGAACCTAAAAAGAAGCTTTGGTTTCACTGACTGTAAAATAAGATTATGGCCACTTTGGATAAAAGAATGAAATTATGGTAGGTTGAAGCTACAGCTCAGGGTTTCATGAAAAGCTCAGCGATCCTCTCCTTTGCGCTTCTTTAAGTACTGTAGAATTCATAATCAATCTGTATTTATTTGGAAATCACTGATTTCTATATCTGGTAGCCTTGAAAACTTCGTAGAGCTGTTTGCAATTGCTTGGCAATCTTGAAGCAAATAAGTTTTTTTTCTAATTTTCAGTCTTTTTTCTTGTTCACAGGTGAAATCTGCCCATTCTTTAAAAGTAGCTATATACCAGAGAAATAGTAATAAAGCCTAACCATAAAATTTTCTCTCTCTGAATATATAAACTAGCTCTATTACCTCTCATTAATGCATTACAAATACAATCCACACTGTACCTATCTACTCTAACATTATGGCATTGTAAAATGTGCATGGCCATTTAAAAGGCCTCATATTCAAAAAGTCTCAGTTACAATCTTATCAGTTGTTGGTATTTTATTTTATCATAAATGCTGTATCGCTTTTGATATTTTCACTCAAAATTCAGAATACAACAACAAGAGAGTCTCTGTGCCTACTGGAATTGTGAGTAAATGTTTTAAGGGAGAAATTAGAAGACATGCAAACAAAGCCACAAAGATGAAAATGTTATTGCTGCTTTTCTTTCTTTCTTTTTTTTAATCACATGATTTGTAATTTAATTCTTTGAGTTTTTCAGACAAGATTGGCTAATGAGGTTTTGGATTTCTTGAAGCTGTTGAGGCTGACAGCATTGTCTTAGCTGAAGTTATCAGCACCATGTTGTAATGCCCTGAGAAGTCATGCAACTTATTCCAAAGGCAGAATGAATCTGGAGAATAGCTCAGAATAGCTCTGAGCACCACACTCCCCTGAGTTAAGCATTAGCAGTAGTTAAAAATTCTTTTGAAAAGTAGTATTTGGGAAGACAGTAGGTGAAAATTGAGGAAAAATGGATTTCTACTGCTGTCCTCTCTGCTCTGTGTCCAACCACCTCACCTGCTCATTTTCCTTCCAAGATTTGCTGTGCCAGCTGCTGGGCTGAGGACCAACATGTGGGTGCAGAATCCTAGTTTCTACTCAGATTGATGATGGCTTGATATGTTTCTCCATCCTGATATTATCAACATAATACAGGTTCCCCACAGCGTACAGCAGTTCTACTGAGCTACACCCATTATAGAGATTTTTGAATGTGAAAATTAGTCTTCGGCAAATCAGAATTACTTGCCAGCTGCTGGAGGGACTCGGGCAAATGCAATGACATCTCATGAGGGGGTCATCATGTTACCATTTAGATATTACTGCTGAATACTCAGCCCTCCAATTAGATCTTACCACTTGAGATAATTTAAGAGAAAAGAGGAAATTGCCTTTAAATTTATTCTCCCCAATAAGTAAAAAAAAAATCAGATGCCACATGTTTGGTAGTTGACTATTATTTAAATAGTAATCATATTTAACTGAGCGGAAAGGAAGCCCCTTGTAACTCAAGCATACCTTTGAGTTAGGGTGATGCTCTGGAGCACGATGTTCACCACCAGACTGTTGCTTACGTCACCAACATTTCAGAGGTTTTCATGACTTCTTCAGAAAAATATGTTTTTATGGATATATGCTAAGGACAGTGCACAAGATCTCACATTTTCTTAGAACATGCTTCTTCTCAGCTATACTCACTCATCGTCTCAGTTCTGTCATCCAGAAGAGAATGAGCCCTAACTCTTCGGCATAGTGCTTCTGTTTCTCTGAGATTGCTGTTTTCATGTTTTTCAGAGTGAGGACAGTGAACAAAGTTGCATTCGCTGTCTGTTGCATCCACATGAAACTACAGAAAACCATTTGCTTAACTGAAACGAAACTGAATTCACACAATTTAAAAAAAAACACCTGAGGGCAGAAACTGATACACAACAAGAGTTTTAATTTGTTGCAATTCTATAATGGCATTGATGAATTTGAAATTTTCTTCAGTATGTAAGGCAATGATACTGAGTAGTTAAAGTTCTGAAGAGACATCATGAGCCATATGAAATTACACAACTTAGTCCCTGGTTTTTGAACACAGGACATGAAGACAGTACATATATTGACATACTAGTATAAGAAAGTGTTGTGTACTTTCAGTAGCATTGTGCTTAATTTGCTTACTTATTTAGGAGAATTTAAGCCTTGGGGGGTTCTAGAAGGAACTACCCACTCTAGGAAACTGTTTTATCTGGATAAAGACTTTTTTTTTAGCTCCTTTTTTTTTTTTTTTTCTTTTAAGTGAGAAGGATATGGAACAGCTGCCTAAAGCAGAAATTCTACAAAACTCATTAGCCATAGTAAAATTAAATTAGTGCTCTCCAGATAATCATAAGTTATTATCTATGAATCTTTGTACAACAGTGCTCTACATCTCTTTTCCTCTCACACATTATTTCTGCCTTTTGTCTTCTGTTTGGTGCCTTCTTGAAAGTATTGGATGAATCGCTGCTTAAGCACAATCCCTTCAAAAAAGACAGGGAAGTTTGGTGGGGATTTTTGGTGTATTTTTTGTTTGTTTGCTTGTTCGTTTTCCAGGTGCACAAAATTTTCAAGTCGTCTGATAAAACAGGAAACCCAGTTTTCCAATGTCTTCTATTTCATCCAGTCATTTACATCAGCACATGAAGGCTCTGGTCCTTGCCTACAGTCAAGGCATTCAGTGCACAGCTGTGCAGGGAAACTAGCACTGCTGAGCTGCTCCTGAGGCACATTTGTGAGCTACCCAATTATGGTGAGTGCAAATTTCAAGGAACCAAATGATCCACAGAGCAGAAATGGCAGCCACGGCTCAGCAGGACACTGAGAAGTATCATTTCTGTTCCCTTTTCTAAATTCACGTTGCTTTTATTGGCAGGAATTGCACATTGTTCAGCTCAATATGGCAGTGGCTGGGTAAAATCCAGTGATCTTTTTAGGAGGTCAAACCAATGAACTCATTGCCTTATCACTGATCTCATGGCCTCCAGTTCTCTGGGACTTCTGATATCTCCATTACTCTTGGTGTAGCAGAACCGAAGCTTCAAGGTCCTCCACTAGTAAACTGCAGGAAAATCTTTACATCCTCCTCAATACATGTGAGAATGGTTGAGAAAGTGCTAAAGGATCTGCATAGTTGCATTCTTTGGATTTACTGGCCATGCCATGCTTTGGTAAAGTGGGCAGTCTATGACACTGCATGAAGGCAGCATCTGACCCCTAGCCTTTAGTGCAATTTGAGGCAGCTTGCTCAGCCAGATGCACACTTTGAAAGTAAATGCTTTGTGTATGATCAGAGAGGCAACTGGAGGCAGCACTTGAGTTAGAGCTTGAAATTAACTCTGCTGTACAGATGCATCCCCAAATCCTTTCTCTCACTTCTGCCATTTGTTTAATCAGACTTGCACTAAAAGCCAATAAACATTTTCTCAATCAAAGTGTTTTTACTCATATTTTAAATTTAAAATGGCTTTTCATTAAAAGTTCCTTGGATTAATTTTCTGCTGCTTGAACAAGGAGCTGAAAGGAAAATTTGGTTTTTAAGATACTGAGTTAGGAAGCCCCATCCAATTCCAGCCTAGCAACAGCTGAGCATCTAGAGGCAAACTCACAACATACACTTTGATCATTTTGAAACCAATACGAACAGCTTTCATAGAAAATAGAATGAACTATAGTCAGTCATAGGAACGGAGCAGTAAATGTAGAGGATACTTTCAAGGAAAATCTCATGGAAAAAAAATAATAAAAATATTCAAATTCATCTTTCATCACTTTTTCCCTTTGTAAAGTGTTGATTGATTAAAACTAAAATTGCGGGGAAAAAATTAATTTTGACAAATCTTAGTGATTATCATTTTAAAATATTTTCAAGGTTTTTATCTTATTTTATTTTAGCTGTGATCAGGTCAGGAAAAATATCTCAAAATTCTTATTTGTCACTGCCAGCTCAGGCTTAGTGGAGATACTGTACAGTCCTGAGAAAAACATGGTAAAGTATAACACAAATGTGTAAGTTGATCTGAAAGCACTTTTTTATATCTCTTTCACTACACTTCTCTGTGACACTGTGAGAGTAAAACACTTTCCTAATATCAAACAAATGCATTAATTAACTAATGGAGACAACTTGTGTCCACAAAAAAAAAAAATGGCACAAAATGAGATAATGGCAGCAGGTACCTTCTGTGAAAAGATTTACCACTAACCCCTGTTAGCAACCAACTCATAGGCTAGATGAATGCCTCTATGAAGCAGAGATGCTTTTCAAACCAATATTTGGAGGTAGAGGTTACTGGAGAGATCTTTGTGGAAGCTCTGGAGGAGTAAAGTAAGTTTCTTCACAAAAACGAAGGAAGGAGTTGTCCCATCTCTTTACCTCTCATTGAGAATCATTGTGTCTTTGTCAAGTAACTTCCCTGGAGTTGACCATCATAAAGCTAAAGAACATATTTTAGTCTAGATTGCAACAAATCAAAATGGAGAATTCTTTTTTATTTTTTAGTTTCCCAGAGAAAGGGCCTCTCTACACAATCTCTGCTTCCTTCTCACTTTAAGTCTGCAAATACAGGGTCGTGTGCTGTAATGCAATAAACAGTACATCACTGGAAAGCAATAGTTCCCAACTTTTGTTTGATGCAAATCATGTTGCTCGCATGACTTTCTGATACTGATTGTGGATACAGTAAATTAACAGGTTAAAACCAAGGCCAACAGAGATAGCAAACCTGTCCACAACATGCAAGTTGCTCAGCATTCTTCCTCCTGGGACCACTGCTCTAGAGTAATGTGCAAATATTCTCAGCAAATCATAGTTTAAATATCAGTTTGTTTGCCAAGTGATTCTCCCAACTCCGTGCTCACAGCAATGAGAAAACTATTTATTTATTAAGTATTATCTGTAATATGGGAAAACAAATGGCTTTGTTCCCACCCAGTCAACTCCGCTATCCTCATACGTGCATTCCAGGAACACAGGCCTTACCACTAGCCTAGAGAGGCATTTTTTTCCCTGGGATCATTTGTTAAAACATTAGTAGCACATTGTGCACATTTAGCAGGTGCACAATCCCCATAGCCAAATATTACTTGTTAACCATGCTGCAACGTTATGTGGCCATAAATGTCTAGGTATGAATCACATGCTTTGATTTGTAATCAAAATGTGTTTTATGCCCTTGATTTTTAAGATGTGTTTATGTGTTAAACTAACAAAGAAAACTGAAGGAATTACCTTCAAAACAAGCCCCAAAACAAGAGAGGATAAAGCTTAGGACTATACCCCAAAAAGAAATATTGGAGTCAATGTACTCTGAAACACCTGAAACAGAATGAAAATGCCTCTTGGCTCTCACAGAACTATCCAAAGGCTGAACTCCATTCCACTGCGTAGAGGCTCCCATTTTTCCAAAGGTATCATTGTGCACTATTTTCCTCCTCCTCCCTTAGTATTCAGTGTCCTGTTTACTGGTACCTATTGTAGCTTCACCTTAATTTCATGACATGCCTAGCTTTCATACAAAAGACAGATGCCTGAGGCTATGAACTAGAAGGCATGGCAACACATGCACACAATATGTTCAATATGTTATATCCTTCAGCCTTGACTTCTACCTTCCTCACTATGACATTCACTCTCTCCTATAATTTCCAAGTCCAGATAAGCAAAACACAATAATCAATTATGGTCTATCTTTTTTTTTTTTTTTTTTTTTGTCTGTGACCTCCTTTTAGCATATGCATTTCTTCCTATTAGCTAATGCCGCACAATTAATTTCTTCTTGATATTTCTTTTGTGTTCAACAAGTGGTTATACTTGTGGCCAACCCATCTTTTCAGTGTAAACCTTCCCGCTCTAACATGAGAATGAAATCACTACAGATCTATTATTTCTCGGAACAAGGTATTTCAATTTGCATAAAATATTCTGCACTTGACACAGTGCCAGGAAGAAACACCTAATGTCCATTCTTCATTGCATTCCTGCCACGGCCTTAGGAACAGGAGGAATCACCATGTTAGTCTCACACCTATTACTTCTGAGTTCCTCACTTTTTAGTCCCATCTCTGATTTACACTCCCATGACTCTTTGAGAGCCCTGTCAAGGTAGTGACCAAGATAATGGACAAAAGGGAACTTCTTACATGATGTAATTTCACATTAAACATGATGGTTCACAGGTTGTAATAGAAGGTCAACAGCAGATATTATAACCCCTAAATTGGTCGGGAAAAAAAAAATGGTGATTTGAATCAAAACTTAAATAAAGATCCATATTAGCCAAGGTTGCTGAAGGGAAGTGTCTCCCTGTGTATCAGTGATACATTCAGTAATGACCCCAAAGAAAGGCAGATCCCATCCTTGCTCATTTTCATTGCACTGGGATTTACTGGCAGGGAATGGCACTAACACTGTCTTCACATGTACAATATCTCTTTTTACTTTTAAGTCAAACAGCTATATTCCAAATTTTTTTTTAAAAAAAAAAGACATAAATGTCATCGGTCCAATGGGAATGTAGAAAGTGTACACTTTGGAGACAGATCAACCTGTTAGGTAGGAAAAGGAGACCAAGAAGAAATTAACTGAATGGATTCATGAGTCTCTCATAGTCCCTCATTTGTTATTAATAAAACACTGAAGAAGAAAGTGTTGATGAGACACAGTCATTCACCTTGCTTCAGTATAACGGCATGTGAAAGGAAAATTCACCCCGCTGCAGACAACTATCAAGGCCAGATGCACAGCTTTATGTTCTGAGTTATGGATGTTATAATAGATGGCAGACTCAACACTGTGTATGTGTACTTTGCCTAGGGATGAATTTTACACTAAAAAAAAACAATGAGGCAGATTTGAGAGGAGAAGAGAGCTGATTTAATACAATGTATAGCATGTAGGTACTAATGGACTTTTAGTTATTCTCGAAGATAACTGGCCCCATAAAGGATTTTAAATCATTCCTAACATTATTTTCATACACTTCAAAGGCAATCAGTCTTTTAAAGTTATTTCTTTATTTCTTCATATTGCAGAGCTATATGCATCTTAGAATATTACACAATTACATACGCATACTACCTTCTGCTTTCATGGACAAAAGTGCCCTGCGGTAGTGACAACGGTTTTAGCCTTTCCTTTTTCAGAAGTTAAATGTCTTCTGAGTCAGCTCTTAGTACTTCTTTTTATGTTCTTTGTGCTTTATAGATATGTTCTGGTACTTGTAGAACTCTAGCTGATTTTTTTATACATAACCTAACCAAAATGGATTTGTTTTTAACCATTGCATAGTGCAGTCAGTCTACTCCCACACAATGGTGTCCACCCACAAGGTCTGCTGTGATCAATTTTCTGAGGAGAAATAAATAAAATAAAATAAAATAAAATAAAATAATAAAATATATATATATATATATTTTTTTTAAAAAAAGGAAAAATATAGAATTTATTGCTTTGTTAAAAAGTACTTTGGTCACTTGAAACTGCCACAGGGTGAAATCCACTCTTGAACACTGGGCCAGCACAATGCCTTGGAAGTGCTAAAGCTCATTTTGAGGATATAATTGCAACTGAAGTGGTTGCATGGGACTGGTGCTAGTAGCTTGTGCTGGAGAAAAGTTGATCATGTGTGATCACTTCAGGAAATAACACAGGATTTTGATTTTCACCCAACTTTCAGCAACTATGTTAATAATTCTACCGAGCCCTTGCAGTCATGCTAGCACTTAGGACTGCTTTACTTTTTAAGTGATCACAGAGGAATGGGTTACAGCAGAGGCTTAAGTTATCAAAAGTACCTCCTAATAATTTTAGGGTCATGACTGTTCAAAAGGAAACAAACTCTCGAGGCAATATCAGAGAAAGGACACAAGGGCTAGCTTTGCATAATCCAATTCTACTTCTTAGGCTTTAAAAACTACTCTGCTTTTTGCCTTTTCTGGAAATTGGATCTGCCAAATATCCCCATACTGGAATGTACTATGACTGGTTAGGACCAAGCCTGCTAGCTTAGTCGAGTACTTTTGTACTCAGTGAGTAAGTCCTGGCAGTGTTAAGTTGAAAAGGTAGAAAAAGAAGGGGGAGCAAGAGGTTTTTTTCCAGCATGGAAAAACCTCGGAAGCTTCATTGCATCTGTTTACTGCTTTATTCCTGAATTTCTAAAACATTGGCAGATTTAAAGAAGGGCCAGATAGTATTGGAAGAGATCCTGAATAGTCAGTACGAGTTTAGTGAGATCAGTCAGCCCACAGAACCTTGCCAGAGTCACTCCTCCCTCAGAAATTTTTGAATCTATATTTAAACATCCTTGATCTGGCCACAAGAGACGTGATAAGGCTGACAGCAAGGAAAAAGGGGCAAGGAGGAAATTAGGGCTTCCAACAGAAGGGAGGGTGGGACAGTACTTCTAGAAAATCTGGGCTCTTTGGACATAATTGTCTGGCAGTGTGTAGGTATTACTAAAACCCAGGATTATTTCCAACACTACATCATCATACGCACTACTGCTGCCTGCCAGTGTGTTAGTAGTAAATCTGAAGAGCCAGGAAAATAAGTGGAGCCTGTCTGCCTGCAATGAGGGTCTGGCCTCCGCTCTGCAGCAGTCAATGCCTTTCTCAGAGAATTAAATTATCTGCTAAATATCTGAAATATTCCTGAGAGAATAAATGCTTTTTGCTTAATTTCTGGGGGTGGAAGGTGTGAAAAGGCTGTGATTTGAAGAGGAGAACAACTAGATGTATAAACAGAGGGTAAAGCACTCTTGTAAATGTGGGGCCTGCTTGGCACTATTGCACTAGCTTCACCAGCAGTCAACCCTAGCCTGGCAATGGAGCACGTTTCATGCTTTTTCTTCTTCCCTGTCATAATAAAACTGGTATATGAATTGGTACCAGCTCTTCCACATGGTTCTGTCTGGGATATCACACACCACATTCAGATTTCAGGGGTGGGAAAACTCATTCTCCTCACTCAGCCTTAAAGAAAGTTGCCCGTAGGAAGGGTGCTTAATAAGAAAATGAAGCAACATTCAGATGTTAAATCTGTTTGTTTGGATTTTTTTGGTAAAGAGACAAGAGATCCACCAGCTTTTGAAGTCTAGCTTAGGAGAAGATAACTACTTTCCTAATTTTAGTGAGACATTTTGCCATGTGATCATGAGTTCTCCAGGTGGAAAGACAGACTGGGACAAGCCTAACCCAAAGAAAGTCTCCTCTTGGCATTTCATCTGAAGTTTTGGGATAAACTGCTAATCCAGCTTTGGAAAAAAGTTAATCCTTTCGATTTTCTTTTTTAGTGATCTTTGTTACTCTGTTTTCCAGCTAAGGCTAAAAGTTGGGAGTCTCAAACTACAACAATTACTGTTTTTAGCACAATAAGTCCAAGCGGTGAGAGGAATTATTTCAAAGAGAAATCCTTATACATGTTAATATTTATTAGTCTACAGTGGGTATAAACCACTACTATGATGAGAAAGAAAAAGAAGTTCATTAGAATTCTTTTGGGGCTATTCTACAGGACAAGTGAACGTGGATTTTTGTACGCCCATACAGCATGCTATAAGATACAGCTTCAGGCCAAAGTCAGTTGACAGAAACTAGGTCTAGCATACAGTGCAGCAGAGAGTATTAGAAGAAGTCCGCATCTGGAGGTCAGTCTCATTCATTGATTCTGGAAGAATGGAGAGTACTGCATTTCCCTGCCTCTTTCATGCGCCACCATGCTCCACCTCATAGAGTGAAATTATTCAGGTTTTATAGGCATGAAGTGGATTTTCCCCTCTTTGAACATCTGCTAGCACGATGGTTTTCACTAAGATATTATTTTAATCTGAAGCCATATTGTGCCATCAGTTTTAATCACGGTTTCCCATTGATCCCAGTGGGGAGTTTTGTTTTAAAATCAGTGTCACAATATTGTCCTTGCTCAATGCAGCCGGAAGCATTAAGGTAGGTACTGATGAATGTTTGGAACTGGACACCTACTGCCATTATAGAAACAATTTGACACAACATCAAGCTCTATAAAATATTGGATGTAGGTGCTGATAGCTCTGCAGATGCCATACTGACCATCTCAGTGATTATAATTCAGACTGACACATCAGAAGGCTGTGCTGCGATTCAGCAAGACCTGGACAGTCTGGAGAAATGGAGAGAGGAACCTGATGAGGTTCAACAAGGGCAAGTGCAGAGTCCTACACCTGAGGAGGAATAACCACACAAAGCAGTACAGGTTAGGTGATGACCTGCTGGAGAGGAGCTCTGCAGAGAAGGACCTGGGTGTCCTGGTGGAAAGCAGGTTGGCAGTGAGTCAGCAGTGTGCCCTTCTGGCCTAGAAGGCTGATGGTATCCTGTCTGTCATTCAGTATGTTTCCCTATATTCAGACTGGAATGTTCTTCCAGAAGCATGTGATCTTTCTGCCAGCTTCCACTCTGAATCTGTTCCCATTCCTTTACTTTTATTTGTACACTAAACTTATCCTTCAACCTAAACAGCTTTTCTCCCACTGATGTTTCTCTTCACTCACTCTTAAACATAGGAGACCACCACTACATGCAAGTCTCTGGAAGAAGTCTAACCAGCACCATGGAAGTTATCTATCTCCATAATCCTATGAAAGCTTTTCAAATAATGCATGCAGGGATTTTACCACTGTGATTGTGGAGGAAAAAAAAAAAAGGAAAAAAAACAAAAAAGAAAAAAAAAAAACGTTACAAAGCAGTAGTTCTTTTGCATCTCTTCTTTTTGTATGTGTATGTGTAAGGCAGATACATGAGGGAAAAAAAAAGTATATGACTGAAATCTGGAACTAGAAGGAAGGTTTTTAATGAGTATTTTGCTTGGTATAATTGCAGTGGATATTAACTAAAAGCTATACTTCCTCACAGAAAAATTATGTTTTGAATAAGCTTAAAATAGAACTTTCCACTGAGAACATGTTAGTCACAGAACTGAGCAGGATTCTTGGGAATTTGGTAATTCATCGGAGAGGAGACTCCCAGGAAAGCTACAAGATAAATGGCTTGTGGTGAACAACATCTTGGTGCCAATTCCATGCAATCAAAGCCTAATAGAGCCTTTGAGGGGCCTAAGTGACAAAATGACACACCTAGGAATAAATGTCATTTTTTTAGAAAACACTAATAGATGGTTTAAATGGATGGACACATTGTTCATCCCCTTAAGTACCATTTTTTCTTGAAAAAAAAAAAAAAATTTGCAAAATGTTTCAACCTCACTGCTAGAACAACACCAAGGGACTCTGAAGTCCTGCATTAAAAAAAAAAGGGAAAAGCTCTTACTTAACCCCTCTACCCACCATTCAGTTGGAGCCCTGGCTGAGATGTTTCCAGCTCACACACTTAACATGCTGTGGTAAGGAAGAGCTACTGCCAGTCTTCTCCACAGAGGCCACACAGCACCTTCACAGCAACCACACCCCTCCAGAACTGGAGCCTGAGGCAGTCAATTGAGTCAGAGAACAGAAGTAAACCTTAGCCAGAGAAGTGGCTAAATTAAGGTCTTTTGCTTCACTGGTGTAGCCTATGACCAATAGACTATGGTGCTCTTTGGGGCCTTTTCACTCTAATGTGAAGCTGCGAATCTGGGAAACATTTCCTAACACTGTCTTCTTGAAACGGCTATACTTTCTGCCTCTAAAGTGTGTTCTCAGCAAAAAACAAAACAAAACATTTTTCGATGAAAGCATTTTTATTGAAAAGCTCCTTATCGTCTTTGATGAGCAAGTTGCATCATCAAGATTGCCTCCTGCAGAGAGGAAGGTAGAGGATCAGCACATTTCATGTGTACGAACTGAAACTAAGCTTCCAGCCACATATTACTCTGCTCTTGGGAACTCTTTCATTCCTTGCTGGCCTCCACAAGCAGATCCACTGAAATCATTGGCTTTAGCAGAAGCCAGGGAAACTCTCACTATTCTCCGTGCCAGATTTCACTATGTTAATTCAAGCTGGCGGACCCTTCTCTAGACAAAGCCCTGTTGATTTTAAAGGCTGGGTCCCTCTCATGTGCGACAGCCCTGGATCTACTTCAGCTGGCCAGTTTTCCTGTCTGGTATATGCAAGAGGATAGGCTATGGCCTTGCGTGCTCCTCTCCCCATTTGAGATTGCTTTCTTCCCAGGAACAGTTCTGCCTGGCTCTCACATAAACAAGCCTGCAGTTGCTTTGAGAATGCCTGGCCACTGTAACTATTTTTGTTTTCTGTTTATGGTACTTGTTGAAAATGTTATTACTAAACCCTCATTCATTTCTGTGGCCCACAGACTTGACAACAGCACTAACACTTTCCAGTTTAATACATTTTCAGCCTGAACAGCTTCTCCGTAGAGGAAGAGACTCTTGCAACCCTTCAAGGATGTGCTTGATGCCTACAGCTAATGCTCAGGGGTTAAGACTTCGTGGCAAGCACCTGCCAAGTCAGCTCCCAGTGCTACTTACATAAATATGCTTTTGTTCTTAGAATATGTTACACCAGGTTTCATAAAAGCACCCATGTACAGCTATAAAAGATTTAAAAGATATAAATAATAACCTCGGAGTCATTTAAAGTTAGGATCAGCAAATTTCAAGGAAGGGATCAACCAACTTTGGTAATTTAACAACTGTTTAAAATACATTAGAAATATCTGGTTTAATCTTATTATAATTTATAAGCTAAGACTTTTTGTAAGAAAAAAGTCACAGTAATATAGTATCGGGAGAAATTAAGTGAAAGCTTACAAGTAAGGTTTCTGAAGGAAAATCCTTTTAGTTTACACAATTGCTAAGAACACACGAACCCACACATAAATGAATGAGCCTAAAAATATCATAGAATCATAGGATCATAGAACCATAGAATATCCGATGTTGGAAGGGACCCACAAGGATCATGGAGTCCAGCTCCTGGCTCCACACAGCGCTACCCAAAATCAAATCCTGTGTCTGACAGCGGTGTCCTTAATTCCTTGAACTCCAGCATTTACGGCCATGCCCACTGTCCTGTGCAGTCTGTTCCATGCTCACCACCCTCTAGTGCAGAACTTTTCCCTAACCCCTACCTGACCATCCACTGACACAGCTCCATGTCATATGTGTAAAAGCATTTCAGATAACTGTAGAGGAGGTGTACAAAAACAAGACGACATTTAATTTGTCCCTTCCTTTTTTATTCTGCGTAGTTGTATCAAGAATGAGGGAACTCAGAATTAGTACACATATATTTTTAACAGTTGAAAAAGAATCTAATGATCCCATATTACTTCCTGACAAAAAAAAGACAGGTAAGGAAGTGCTTCATTGTATTTGCATTTAACGCCTACTTGCATGTGTACTTCATTACACTGTGCCTGAGGGTTCAGCACTTTTTTTCAGCCTTTCTCATAAGCTTTATTTCTGCAAAGAGATTGGCGCATGTGACACTTTCTCTACCAGAAGCCCAGACTACTACTCAGCTCAGACAGAACACATTAGCATATAAAATACAGTGTAAGGAAGCTTCTGGAAATGAAGTAAGATAACCATACACCAGATGCTCCCCACTGAGGTTAGTTTTCAACCCACTTAGAAACTTACTTTCTCATCAGAAAAGTGATTCAGAACATGTCTGTTGGCCCAATGGAGAGCAGAACTGGCCTTTTGCAGTTGGAGGGACTCATCTGAATCAACAGCTGTGAGCAGAAAAAAGCATAAGACTGAGGCTGTATGTGAGAGGAATATTTGGGTAGCTCTGACAAGTGCCACACTCTCATGTGTTGTATAGCCATATATGCCCAACAGCACCTGGGCAAAGTTCTGTGCCCAGGATCTGTTGCTCAGAACAGGTTTTTCTTGGCACCCTGTTGCCAGTGACAGCCAATGTAGCATGGCTCCCTCAGCTTTGAAAAGTACTTTCATGAAATGGGAAATCATTTTCCCTGTTGCTCCTCAAAATCTTCTAGTTTAGAAACAAAAATGGCCTCTGTGTATTAGAACAAAACTAGGATAAACTATTTTAAGCAGTACTGCTGTACACTGAGGGGTTAAACTTGTATATTTCTCTTGCTTCTTATCTCTCTCATAAGAAAAAGAATTGAAATCTCGAGTACATAAGATATTCATGGCAGAAATCATGATCTTTGTTTCCAGTTCTGTTTTAAAAGCTCTTTCCATGCTTGCAGGGCTTTCTATTGCAGCATAAAGAAAGAAAGAAAGAAAGAAAGAAAGAAAGAAAGAAAGAAAGAAAGCTGGAGCTGAATCTACGCTTTCAATATTGCGCTTATGACTTCGGTAACCAAACAGAATCCTTAGCATTGGGAATCGTGAAATCTAGACCTACTTCTGCAACATGACTTTGAATAACTCATTTTTTTCATCTCTGAGCTCTTTCCCTCCTTTCCCCTTTGTCTGTTTAGACAAAGTTATTCAGGGCAGGGAGACTTTCTTTCCACACCTCGTTGTCTCAGTCTCAATTATGGTTGCCAAGTCTTTCCACAACACAAAAGGTTAATTTGTATTCTGAGGATAAAAAGCAACAAGCAAGTTAATACAAAACTGCCATTATAGAAATGGTCTTGGGGCCGCCCAAGATGAATATCAATACTATTAAAGGAAGGACTTCTTTGTGTTGCATATTTCTCGTTTAAAAGAAAAACCTTCATAAAATTCTGCTGAGCTGTATTGTTGCAGCAATATAGAATCATAGAATCATAGTCATAGAATCATAGAATGGCCTGGGTTGAAAAGGACCACAACAATCATCTAGTTTCAACCCCCTGCTGTGTGCAGGGTCACCAACCACCAGACCAGGCTGCCCAGAGCCACATCCAGCCTGGCCTTGAATGCCTCCAGGGATGGGGCATCCACAACCTCCTTGGGCAACCTGTTCCAGTGGGTCATCACTCAATATAAAATATCTTTCCTTCACTTTAAAAAAATTAGACAGTAAAGGGCAGTAAAACTCTCTTACTTACAAAGTCACGAAATGTCAACAAGAATAGAAGATAGCGACAAAAGTAATAAAGGGTGAAAAACTAGCAGTGCACTCCTCATGTTTTTTAAATGTACAAATTTGGAAAAGAATACATATTCATAAAAGCAAGATACCAGTAGTTGTGGCTTTTGTGTGCCTTGGTGCATCTCAGCATTAGCCCCTTAAGTTTGAAAGACAAGTTGTGCAACATAGCTCTGCCAGAGTACTTAGACTGTATCTGGAAAACTTTTGTAGTTTCAATCCTGAATCTCTCTGACAGTCTGCCAACAATACCGGACCATAAGGTAGCTCAGTTGTGTGGGCAAACAGACAATTTATTTCATCTATCCTTGTTTGGGAAAATTCAGAAATTGGATATCGTATCCCCTTTCAGTGTTTCTGTGAACAGCAGGTTGCTTTACCAGAGCTTCAGGAACAAGACAAAACTTTGCAGCCTGTTATTGATAATGCGTCCATATATTTTATATATATATATATATTTATATAAATATTTATATATATATATATATACACCAATTATACCACTTTTATATATATATACATATATATATATATGTACATATGTATGTACATATATATATATGTACATATATACATATATGTACATATATACATATATATATATATGTATATATATATAATATATATATATAATATATATATATGTATATATATATATACATATATATAATATATATATGTATATATGTACATATATATATATGTACATATATATGTACATATATGTATATATGTACATATATATATATGTACATATATATGTACATATATATATATATGTATATATATATAAAAGTGAGGACCACTTTGTGGTATATATGTATATATGTGTATATATGTATATATATATAAAAGTGGTCCTGTATAAATACACTTTAAAATTCAAGAAAATTCCTTTTCCTTCTGATATTTGGAATAATACAAATAAAATCTTCACTAGATGTATTCACAGTCTGAAAAGATCGCGAATGTAAGAAAGGACTTAGTTCAATTCCTAGATGTTGAAGTCTCTTAGAATATGGAGGAGATGTTTCAAAAGGAGTAAGAAACTGAACTTCATCCTTCTCTTCTCACACTGAAAATAAATGTTTTCTACATTTGCCCATATATCACCTGATGATCCTCACAATTTCCAGAGACTACAAAGTGTCCTTCCCCAAACTTAGTAGTTTGTACGTGAGAAGAAAAAATAGAGAAAGGCAGAATCCAGAGGGACACCCCCTCTGACTTTTATAAACAGTCTTTTACAAAGGATAATATCTCATGAACAGAAGAAAAAAAAAAAAAGAGAGATATTATCTCTCTACTTCTGAACATAGTTTCTGGCATTTACACGCCTTTTTACAGCATTTTACATGTCCTTTTCATGTAAGGGAGAGTTCTCTCAATAAAGAATCTTCCCAAATCTGGCTTGTTTTTCCAATTTGCAAATTATTTTGGGAATCTTTTTCTTTCTTTGTAAGGGGAGATGTCACTAATCCTTCTAGTAGTGTGTAGTCACATTTCCCATTAAAAGTAATCACTTCTAAAGAACATGTGTCAAATATTGACAAGATGTTTCAGGTCCGTCCTCACAACCTGGAAGATCTCTGCTGTTCATAATAGCGAGAATTTTCACACTGGAAATCTTCTCATGCCCCAGTACACCCTTGACATTCAACTGCCATGTGGGCAGTTACAGGAAGAAGAACTCAGCTCATTCAAGCTTTATATATTCTATTCTCTTAAGCAACATTTCTTAAATTTTAATGCTAAGTTAGTGTTATTTTATGGATGGTAACTAGGAATGGCATAGTTGTTCTTGTCCTACTCCCTCTTCTGGCTCTCCCGCTGGGTAAAAGTATAGTAGGGAATATACTCCCCAGTCAGGAAGATGAATTCAGAGGTAAAATAACCATTCCCAGTGCATATGGGAAGACGGTTGGACTAGATGATCTTGTAGGTCCTTTCCAACCTGGTGATTCTATGATTCTATATCTTTGAGTTCATGCATATGCAATCTCTTTTTAGCTTGCTTATATTTCATCTGTCTAAAGATTTTTAAGATGCCTAGATGTTGCCATTGCAGCCTTGTCTCTTTATTTAACCACAGACTTACATCCATAGTACTGTTTAAATGTCTTATGGATGTTAGCATGATGCCAGTCACACCACTAGCATTTTGCACTGCTTTACCTGCATGCCTGAGCTAGGTTTCAGCTCACTCCAGGAAGCAGAAAGGCTGAGATGATAAGGCCAGCTCTGAACACAACAAAACCCACACTACTGGGCACGTGTTATTGGATTTTCTGTGAAATGCACAGTTCACTCTATGCCAAAACTCCTTAAGACAGCCATACCATAGCTTCTTAGCACTAAGGAGAGCAGAAGGCAGCAGCTGCTGATATTGCAGGGAGTGCTCCTCTTTTAGGTGTGGATGTCACATCTGCTGTACCCATCTTACCATTAGTGAGGGAAAAGAGACCCCAAGGCCCCCTCCACGTGCATACACGCACTTGTGCACTTCTTATTTGGTCTCTGACTTTAGTCCATTCTTTCTCACTCTCTGGACTATTATTCCTTCTTATCCCTGTAGTGGGGAATTTTTTAATTTATTGAGAAGCTTTGACTGCTCACTGCACTAATACCCCTGTTTTACAAATCGAAGGTGCAAAACCCATTTCGTCATCAGTTCTGTTGCTTTCCTTGAGACTGTCACTACATAGGACAGGGAAAGATGTGGAGGAATATGATAATGCTGACATTCAACTCCAGGACTGTACTATCTAAAGACAATCTCCAAACATTACTCTAATGATTAATCAGCTGAACATTCGCACAGAAATGTTTGATGTACTGCTCTATTCACCAAAGTCTATTATTGCATAGGCAAAGGTTATTTGGAATTTGTCCCTCCCCACCAAGCAGAGCTCACTCTGATTACGCAAAATCTCTTTGTTGTTCTCTGCTCTCTGGTGACAGCAACAGGACCTGAAGGAATATCTGTGTCAGGAGAAGGTCAGGATGGATATCAGGAAAAGTTTCTGCACCAGAGGGTAGTGGGCATGGAACAGTCTGCCCAGAGCAGTGGGCACGGCCCCAGGTTCCAGAGTTCAAGGAGCATTTTAACACCACTCTCAGACATTGGATTTGAGTTTTGGGTGCTCCTGTGTGAAGCGAGGAGTTGGGCTCAGTCCAATCCCATCAAGCTAGGGATATTCTGTGGTTCTATGTAAATTCAGCCTGGAGAGCAGGGAGTCTATTCAAAATATAGGGAATGGTTAGATTCAAAAATTACTGACAACTAAGTTTGGAACATATGTTTAGAGAAGATTCAATCTGTCCTTTAAATTAATCCCCCACAATCACTAGCATCTAGTATGCATATAGTCAAGGAGGGTCACAAGAACATCTATTCCTCCTGTCTCTATGTTCCACGTACGTCAGTGTGTTATAAAACATCTGAGAAAGGCCAAAAGCAACAGCTATAAATTGTCATAGGAGTGTTTCCATTATGATGGATCTCTGTGACAGCAAGAAATTTTCTTTTCTGTTCTTTCTTCAGATGGACAGTTGCTTTAAGACATTAGCATGCATCTTCAGCTCTTGAAAAGGAAGAAACAAAAGTAAGACCAATGCTAGGATCACAATGCAGAGGTAGACTCAAAAAAAAACCTTTTTCCACTAAAATTCAGGATATCTGCTCTCTATTTTCAACAGAAAGAACTGCTCTATTTAGTTTTTGTTAAGTGTCTCACAGAGAAGCAAGCAAACAAATGAACACATTATTAATGAGAAAAATCTTTATTTTCAAACTATAATTACCAGCTTCCTGTCACCTGATGTTATGAAGACAGACTTCTGGGTTCTTCTGGGTACACTAAGCAGGATGATGTTGGCACTAAGTTGCAGTTTCCCGCATTTTACCAGAGACCATGGAGTACCTCTGAGTTGGTCTCGGAGAGGGAGCTAGAAGTACATCTGGCTTTGTGATTATACACTGTGTTATCTCAAAGGAGTTCTGATTTTTCATATAGCACAGATACAGAAGAACAGGTAGTTCACAGTCCAGCTTTCCTCAGCACCCCAAAAGCAACCTCCACTGTGCTCTTACTTTGCTCATGCATCACTATTTTCTTCCCAAAGTAGGATGGGAACTGTATACCTGGTTCCAGGATGCTGGGCCAGTGCTGAATGCAATAAACAAAAAGTTGTCCCATAGGTTACATTTAGCCAAGAAGTCATACAGGGAAACCAACAAAAATGTTGACATCTGAATGAAATACCCTGGCAATGTCTGAAGCTACTTGTGCAGCTCCTCACCTCCTTACACTTGCATAATGTTTCAAGATGCAAGTATCCAACATGGCACTTGTTCTTCATTCTTGCGATAAGTACTGAGAGACCATAAGCCAGTAGGACACTGTTTCAGTGGCTTTATAAATAGCCTGTTACCTAAGTGGTAAAACTAGTCTAGAAAAATTTCTTAAGTGGCCATCAATCTTCGTTTTCCACAGTGTTGATATTGAAATTCAGTTCAAGATTATGAGAAGAATGGATGAAGGAGTCTAGCAGATGATTTGGATTTATTGTCTTCAAGTCACCAGTTCAATTCTTATTGAAAATAATGGTCTGAAAAACATTATATGAAATTATTTATTTCACTAGTCTTGCTCATTTTCTTATTTGTGATTCAGTTTACATCATAAAAATATTAGGAAAATCTGTATTAAGTAGCCATACTCATGATAATCTCAGAAGAAATGCTGAAGGCTTAGGCATTCTTTAGCCACCTGGACACTACACCTAGCAAAGGGACAAGACAGCAGCAAAAATGATTCTGTCCTGAGGTCATTTCTTAGAAGTTAGAAAGAGTCAGTAGTTGGATTCTACAAATTTCTACAAATACGTGGTTTATCTTTCTTTTTATAAAATGAAAAGTTTTTGGCTTTATGGTATTTGAACTGATGTGGTTTAGTGATTTATCATCATGAAATATGAATCTTTATCCTAAATATTAATATGTTAATTCTGGAGTTCATAGACTGTTATTTTTGCAATAAAAATTCCGCACTGTTTCACTTTAGCTAAAAAAATAAAACAGCCCTGTATTTACTGTTCTCAGTTTTGATATGACGACAGTATTTGAATAGTTTGCCCTTTATTTTTTCAGACTCTCTTATATATGTTTTATAGTTACTCATCCACACATTTCCAAGCTTTAAAAACACTTTAGAAAATATGTATAGTGTTGTAGAGCTAAGGCAGCTCAGTCTGTTTAGTTAGCAACCATTTTGCCTTCACCACAGGGAGAGCTAAGGTACGGTAAAGCTAGTAACACAGAGGTTATTTACATGGACAGCTTGCCGGGACCAGGAAAATTGCACTTAGAAGAAAAGTTTGCTTTTCCTAAGGTATAGCATTAAAGCTCAGATCTTTTTTTTTTTTTTTTTTTTTTTTTACTTTTCCTTTAAACCCCAGTGGAAAACAGGCTTTTACTGTGAAAGTAATCCAACTAGATATCTTCAAAATCTTAATAGGCAAAGTGGATTGACCTCAGTTCATCTTCATGGAGCTTAGGACAAATTGATCAATTTACTTCCTAAATAATTACCATTTGAATGTTGATTTTACCTTCCTGAGATTAGCACATTAAAAAGCCTGTATTCAGAAATGCTAATGCAGTGCCATTCTACACACACACATGCACACAACTCAGAAGAAACCCAGTATATTCTTTATATAGACAAGTTTCAACTGATTCTGGATAATGAGGATTTACTTATTCTTTTGTTGAAGAATGAAAAAACAACAACAACAACAACAAAAAACATAAGAAATAAAACAGAGAAATGGATATGGTTAGAGCTGTGGAGGGAGAGACTTTTTATTTAGCATTCAGATTTTTGAGGCTAGGCATTAAGATGGATCTTAATAGATAGATCTTAATAGATGGATCTTAATAGATAGATCTTAATAGATAGGCATCTATGGATGAAACCACTCAAAACCAAACTTTATTTAAAACAAGCCCATGGAAGAAAGACTGCAAGAAATTACTCATGTGTCAGAGAAGGAATCTGTAACAGGAAAATTAGAACACCGTCTAATTATTTTATAAAGGTTATAAGGTGAGAAGAAAGACTACAACAAAACATATCAATAGCGCAATAACTTTGGAAGCTTACTTGTCATAAATGACATTACTTGGTTATCCAAAGGAATCAAGCGTTCAGGCAGGGTAAACTCCTTTATATGTGAAAGTTCATTTCACCAAATGTTAGGATGACTTAACTGATATGTTCAGAGTTTTCCATCTGGATGAAGGCTCAGCAGTCCAGATGCTTATTCTTACCCAGGTAGGCTCCAGTCCCATAATCACCCATCCCAGTGGGCATTTCCGTCACTAAGAAAAGCTTTCTTTCCTGCAGTTCGTGATAGCAGATTTCTCTCAGCATCTTAAGTGAAGAAAAGCAGAAAACTTTCTCTGGTTTGGCATGAGCTAGAATATATTTCCTCTGAAGTTGCAACAAATGAGGAAAGTTAACAAATATATATCTCAATTTAATGAGGATATTCTTTTTTTCTCTTCTGCGTGCCTGTCTTAGTTTCTACTTTTTCTCTTGGTATGAAAAGTTTTCCATTTTTCTTTGCAACATTCTGCATTCCAATTCCTTTCCATGTATGTTACCAACAAACAAATGTTGTTTATATTTCCCTATTCATCATTTCTTGGCATTTGTCTCCCTCAAAATTCTCCAGGACAACTTCAGTATAAGTTGCTTTTTCTGCAACTCGCAAAGTTTTATAAAGAAGCACAGAAGTACTTAAGTTTTCTTATGAGAAGCATTAAAAAGCTTAAGTATTTCTTCTCATAAGAAAACTTAAGTATTTCTGTGCTTCTTTATAAAACTTTGCAAGTTCAGATTCCAGTATATCACCCTACATCCAGTTTTGTAGCTTTCTAGAACAAATATGAGTTCTGAGAAGAGCATCGAAATCAGTGTAGTCTGGTGAACTCTTTTTAGAATTGGTCACTGCTGTGTGGGTTTTTAACTATCTTTTATCCTGATTATTTTATTTTTTTTAAATCCTGCAGACAGATTGCAGGGAAGATTGCTGAACTTGTCACAAAAGTCACAGATAAGTTATATTTCCATCTATAGTCACTCGACTTCTGCAGTTCATAAAAAATGTTAAGAAATACAGATAATTGGTTTAAAAGAGAGATGGAACTGGCTACCACCAGTCTCTGGATGAATTGAAGTTCATAGCAAATTGTGTCGAACATTTACCAGCTGTTTGATGGCATGAGTTAAGTAAGTCAGTTTGTGGTCTCACTCTAGTCTTTGAGACAAATGCCTGTATTATGTCCATTAAATATAGCACTAGTGGATATTTAATCAGATTAAAGTTTGGACTGGCATGAAAATAGAAGTAGCCTGTAAAATTATCCTTCCGTGCTAGAAAGCCAATCCTTGGTGTGGAAAAGAAGGCCAATGGCATCCTGGCTTGCATCAGAAACAGTGCTGCCAGCAGGAACAGGGAGGTGATTGTCCCACTATGCTCAGCACTGGTGAGGCCGCACCTCGAGTATTGTGTCCAGTTTTGGGCCCCTCACTGCAAGAAAGACACTGAGGCCCTGGAACGTGTTCAAAGAAGGGCTACGAAGCTGGTGAGGGGTCTGGAGCACAGGCCTTACAAGGAGTGGCTGAGGGAGCTGGGATTGTTCAGTCTGGAGAAGAGGATGCTCAGGGGAGACCTTATTGCTCTCTATAACTACCTGAAGGGAGGTTGTTGTGAGCTGGGGGTTGGCCTCTTCTCTGGTGTAACTGGTGATGGGACTAGAGGGAATGGATACAAGCTGCATCAGGGGAGATTCAGGCTGGATGTTAAGAAATACTGTTTCTCTGAAAGAGAGGTCAGGTAGTGGAATAGGCTGCCCAGGGAGGTGGTGGAGTCACTGTCCCTGGAGGTGTTCAAGAAATGTTTCGATGTTGCATACAGGGATATGGTTTAGGGAGTGCTATAGGTAATAGGTGGATGGTTGGACTGGATGATCTTGTAGGTCTTTTCCAACCTTGGTGATTCTGTGGTTCTGTGATTCTGTGAAAAGCTAAAGGAGTACTAGCCTTACTAAACCTATGAGTTGTATTAGAAGACTTCAGCCTTCCATGCTTTGGGCCTGGCTCTCTTTTACAATTCATTTTCCTGCGAAAAATGTACTGGAGAAAGGTAGGTAAAGCAATTCCAGTTTGATGGTTTGCTGTGAGCACTGGTGCATTCTGTGCATATGTACGTACTTGTTGGGTAAGCGTTTTTGTTCGTTTGTTTTCAATTACCAAGGATATTTTCTGTGTCTGGATTGCCTTCTCTCTTTTATGTTTTCAGTACTATTAGTGTTTTATACAATGCAATAAACTTTTTATTGCTTGAAAATAACAATCTTGCATTAAAAACAAAGAAAGCTGAACAGGTTAGTATTAAAGAATTGCACATAGTCTGAACCTGTCAGTTAACCATAATACCTTGCACCTGGAAGAATTCACAGGGAATATACAGAATGTGATTATGACTGATTTAGAGTTTTAATTTCATTGTTTTTATGATTAATTTAAGCCTGGAAGATGTTGTTTGTACATAAGCTGGGTTAGGTTCATATATGTATTACAATTCTGATAGCTTAAAAACATCTTCTTATTGCCTATTTTGAAATTTTAAAGCTGTTGTCCAAAGTAGCTAAGGTTAGCATAGGATGCAGTGTAATATGCACATTTTAGACCAACACCCCAAGAAGTGTGATCCAGGGCTGCTACTGCTCCAAAAGGCTTGCTTTCTTGCTTTTGCCACCAGGTGACAAGTATCTGACAGTCTACAAAGTGGTTCCAAACATAGTCATTGTTCAGCCCAGGTTTCCCTGAGCATGCTTAGGGAACAGAGAAACTAAAAATTTGAGTCAGTCATATATTTCTGTCAGTTGGTGTTTGTCAGGGGGTGTTGGAAACATCTAGTTTTATCCGGGTCTTTGGTCAAACACAACAGACAACTCCCTCACCTTGACATTTACAAATATACTGCCATTGTATAGAAGGATGTTGCCAGGCACAAAGAGATGTAGCGAGCAGTTGAACACATCACAGTGAGTTCATTTTAATTCTTTTTCCTTTATATTATCCCAGTATCTTATGACATCTGTTTGTATATAGTTGAGCATTCTGTGTGTGTGTAGAAAACATGCGAAATCTGGAGCAGATAAGTTGGTCTTAGTCTTAAGAAGTAGTACATAGAGTGAAAAATGTTGAGAACTATTGATTTAGACAAATAGACTCCAAAGTGACATTTGTATTTTGCTATCATTGCTATAAATACTTTGTCTTTTTTAGGGAAAGCTTTTCCTGGATGTTATTCTAAGAGGATCAGTCACAGTGCTTTTGACCTTTTACTGTACACTACTCCATTAACATCCTGTGGAGAAATTCTCCTTATATATGTAATTGATGCATTTTATGAGACACAAATCAAAATAGATAGTCAAAAATAGATAGCATGGAACTCAGGAAGAGCTGCCTGCCTGAGTACTTCGTTGGCATATTGCCTATAGTTGATAGTGTCAACTCAACATATGGCCCTTCAAATGCACTGATGAATCCTCTTATGGGAATAAAGTAAGAGTTGTCTGTGATATATTTTAAGTTTCAAAGCAGTCCAACATATGAAGTAAGTTGTAGCTCTTGTAAGGATGAGACTTGTATGCAAACAGTACCGTTTTCCAACACAACTATTACGTAATAACTCCAGCAGGCCAGTGTGAACAGCCCTGCAGAAGACCAGGGTGATTATTAAATTAGTTACTGATTGAACACAGCCAAACTGTGTTACAAGCTGATCTGGCTGGATGAGTGCTAAACTTGAAAAAGGCTGTTATTACTCTTGTTCTGAAGCCATAGATGTATCCTCAAATTAGAGAAACTTGAAACAGTGCAGAAAAGAAAGGATGGCAGAATTGTGCAATTAAAATTCTCATCTAACCTACTGAACAAGATCCAACAACCACAGAGTGCCTAAAATTATGTATTCAGTGTTCATATGTGGCAGTGATAGAGTAAAAGAATTTGTACTAGTTTGGCTTTTCACATAGACATACAAAACAAACATAGTCTCTATGCCAAGAGGAGCAAGAGTGTATCGCAGAGGGCCAGAAAAACATAGGCAGCCCTAGTGCCTTCTCATTTGACTGAAATAAAGGGATGGGCACCTGACCCAG
This sequence comes from Alectoris magna, assembly GCA_030625065.1. Lineage (NCBI taxonomy): Eukaryota > Metazoa > Chordata > Aves > Galliformes > Phasianidae > Alectoris > Alectoris magna. The sequence goes on from CM060561.1 coordinate 58,621,028, forward strand.
AAGGTATAGAAATGTGAAATACGGACCTGGTTTCCCTTTTTAATTTTGCTATTGTTAAAATGAAGCAAACGCTGCTGTAAAAGGGTTTTCTCTTCATTATTTTTACCACTTGTTCTTGTGGTCCTCCCAGGCAATGAATAAAACCTGAAGAAGGGCAGTCTGGTGCACAAATGTTCTCGTTATCTTAAAGGGGTCAATGGTCAAAGGTGAAAAAAATTCATAGAGTAGTTATGATTAAAGGTAGGATTTTAAATGCTTTTGATAAAGGCTTGTAAAACAGCCAAAAGAGATCCTGCAATTTTAATGTTAAGTGGCTTTTGTATTGGAAAAATGCCCAAGGGCCATGTCTAGCACGGTCACTTACAAATGACTGATGGGAGATCAATACAGACAGAGTGGGGATGCAGCTTTGTCACTGGGCTATGTAGTTAGTATGTGATTAGCCTTAAGTAGCATTGACTTGGATGTAGATGGGCAGTAAAGTACTTAGCATCCAGTCAGCATGATAGCTGCTTGTATACAAAAGTTAATGAAAGAGGAAAACTACATTATCATTAGACACCCAAAGGGGCTTCCCACACCCATTCAGGGATTTTAGGAAAAGATCAGCCTGACAACAAGCTGTGTAAAGCCGCCAGCCCCAACAGCATTAACTCTGAATTTGGCTTTCCTCCATGACGAACAATCCCCTAGGACCTGGTAAACCACCTAGTTAAGCTCTACATGCAACCTTATTATAAGGGAACGAGGAGCCCACTTTGCCTTTCTCAGAGACAGAAATGCCTGTAAAAAAAGCAAAAATAGAAACTAAAGAGTGGAGAGAGGAAATGGGAAAGGACTTTCAGACTCCTCTGAATTATTACAGAATTCAGGAAGGTAAGATCCTCTGGCACAGATAATACGTTACCCCGAGCCTCCACTGTTGCTTAGTGTGGGGTTCATTATACTTAATCAGATCCAGAATATCTCACAAGGCGTTTCACTTTTCTTCTCCTTTAGATCAGAGGCATTATTGGTAAATAGGGATTTTAAAATGCATTTGATTGCATTCTTGATACAGCAGTGATGAAATAACACCTTCTTATTTCACAAACATGCACACATGAATGCTATTTTCAAAATACAAAATTAGTGGGAGACCCATGTTTTGAACTCAAGAGTCTGAGGTGCGCCCTGATTTGCCTTTCAGTAAGGGCTTGTGTCTTTTCTTTCTATGGGAAGCTCTATATTATATCACTGTTAAATAGCAAAATACCTAACTGGATGCTATAAATCCCCCTTGATATCAAATTATAAACTCCCTCAGAAGAACACAAAATATCTCCACTAAAGACAGCATACCTATGAAGCAGAGAACACAAAGTTAGCCATTTCAAGTGTTTTGATTAATGTTTATTCCTTTTTGTTGTTGTTCTTGTTGCAGGAAAAAGAAGAAATTGTGCTCTGAAAAAGCATCACCTATGCTATCTTCCATGACCTCTTATCCTCTGCATGTAATATTAAAGGATTGCCTCAGTTTTAGTCACACTTTTTACTTCTTTAACTGCTAACCTGATATTTCCAGGGCCACGGTGAAGCCAGAAATATGTGGCCTAGGGCAATCGCATGCCTTTCTAATGGACCCTCAGTACAAAGTTAATTATAGGGAGAATTTGGGTATCCAGCTGTCAGAAGCCACTGTAACACAGCACCCATCAGAAAGTCGCCTCGCTTAGGGTTTCTGTTGCACTCAAACCTGGACATCTTTACAGGCTTCCCACTTGAAAAGGAGATGACCCGGAAGAGCCCGGAAGGTTTAATGTTGGGCAGTGCACGCATAACATTCTGGGGAGGGGCAGGCTTTATAACAACATGCATCTAAAATCATTTCACCCCTGATTAGAAAACGATAGTGCTCACATCATCAGCTAATTAAAATTGGGCCTAACTACTAATGGAGCCATAACCTGGGTCATTGATTCCCAAAGCATTTGGTCTTTTAGTAAGCCAGTCGAGAAGCTCTGTAGTTCAAACAAGGCAAAATCCATGCTATACTTAGTCCATCTTTTTTAACAGTCTGAACTCACTGCTGGCTAAAGCTCTTCTGAACACATTGAACTGAGTTAGTACCTCAGCTTTTACAATTGTGGTTATTTCTTACCTGTTTGATTGCTCCTAAGTGAAATCTAAAAAACATTATTTATTAAAATTTACAAGAAGGAGACACAGTTTCTTCTTCAAAGAGTCTATATAAACATACTCAGAAGACAAAACAATCTATTCTTCAGATTACTTTGTACAATTTATCAGAACTGAATAATTTGCCCAGGCAAGATTTGGCTACTTATCAAAGGAAGTGTGGTTGTCTAGTCATTTTCCAATAGGAACAATAATGCATTGATGTCTTTTGGAGTGTTTTGTTAAATGTGCAGTCAGCTAACGCTTAAGAGTAAATGTACAACCACAGCTGAGGCCTTCAACTTAACATTTCCAGGTTCACAAGTCCCATACATGTCACAGATTTTCTTCATGACCTCAGACAAGATATTTAATCTCCCATTCCTCCATCTGTACAACAGCTAATATATTAGTTGCCCTTATTGCTAAAACAAGAACCATGTCCAATTACGAATATGTTCTGTGTTGGATATGATGGACATGTGTTGATAGCTGAAGCCTCAGAAAGCAGCTGTTAAAAAAAATAATTAAAAATCAGATGGTGCTTTTGGCATGAAGATTTTTGAATATGTTCTTTTTAGTCTTCTTACCCAGACAGTCCTTACTCTCTGGTAGACTCTGCAAGGCTAATAGGGCAGGTGAGGCTCAGTCAAAGGTCTATTTCCTTCTCAAGATATCTCTGCATTTAAAGAACAATGTTCATATGAACTTTGCAAAATTCATAGCTTTTGGAATAGTCCTGGGCCTTTACACCGTTAACACAACAAGGGAGAATTATTAATTTGGCTCTCAAGTTCCAGGGAAAGTATTCAATTTGTTTGCATGATCATATATTTACCACACTGAGACTTTGTCTCCTAGAGGTATAATGCTTGCCAATGAGTTGTTTCTCATGACCCGAGAAGCTAAGCGATGTCTAATATTGATCAGTGGTTCATACATTAATGGAAATAGCTAAATTGAAAAAGATCCTCTTTATACACACAGTGGCAAATTGTATCTGTTTGACTGGGGAGGGCAACCTTTTATTGAACTGCATAGTGGTTTGCTTTTAGTTGAGTTTATTCCTTTCTGTAAAGGATTTTTGCTTTTCTGAATTGTTCCACAAAAGAACTATCTTTTTCTCTCTCCACTGACCACATTTAGTACATGCCTATCTTAATAATGACTCTCAATTTAGCTTCAATCATCCCCTTGATTTAGGAAACACCAATCTGATTTCTCCGTGTCAATGAAGTACGATGCAATAGAGGATTAATTTATTCCTACAGACAACAGGCAGGACTCTATTTCTCCATTCCCAGAGCTTTTGCCTAAGAGTGGAAAGGAAGCAAACAACACCACAAACCTTGCAACTGAGGCTGCACCAACTTTTCTTTTTCTCTCTGTCTTTTCAGCAGGTGATAGCCTCTTCTGAAGTAGTATTGCTTTTCTCGGGCCCAGGGGAGGCTCCTTCACACTGTACCATGGCCATCCCTCCTCTGGAAGAATTGCATAGCTTGGTATAATGTTGCAACAAAGTGTGAGCTGTTTCCTTCCCAAGTCCTGTTCTGTTATCTCTGTCTATTTTCTATCAGCATGCCTAACTATGTCCTTGTTCCAATTCCTAGCTGTGCATTCGCTAGCTCATTGACAGGAAGAGAAAATGCAAGCCTTATGGGGCAGGACTGAGGATAGCCCTTTATTTAGTCTGGGTTAGGAGCCGGGTGAGCCTCACATTACACAATAGCCACAGGAGATTTTTCAGTTTAACAGCTTTGCTTATGAAGAGACACAACAAATGGAGTTTGTGCAAATTAAGCTTAAGGTGAGCTGATAGAGCAGTTTTATTGCTCAGGAAATGATTGCACTCTGCCTGGCATCAGTCATTGCCTCCCGATCCCATCTTTGAAAGATCCCAACATTTTATATTTATTTACCAACACAAATTACATTGGCAGTCAGTCACTTCAAGCAATCTGCCTGCTCTGGTACAGCCAAGCATACAAGGTTTTAACAAAGGAAAATAAAAGATCTGTTCTTCCTATCTAGAGTGTGACACATCTAGCCCAACTCATGTTGGTTGGCCAGCTGGCACTGAATTACATCACACTTTTAAAAAAACCTCCTTATTTCACTAATACTTTCAATGGGACTAACTATTAGAGACAACAATTATTGGCTGTGTGGTATCTTCAGCTAGACTGAATGTCTTTCTGTCTCTACCACATTTTTTGACACAGAAGTGAAATGCGATGAACTGATACAAAGACGTGTGTCTGTCGTGGTCAAGCTGTGCTCTCCTCATATTTGTTTTGATTTTAAATGGAAGAAGCAGCAGAGAAAGGTCCTACTGTGGCTTTGGGTAAAACTGAAGCAGCAAAAGCGAGTAGAAGGATGTTCTTTGTTCTACAGAGTCTCCCATTTCCATGAATATTTCGCTTGGTATATTTTGTAAACTCCCTTTAACACTCATTTTCTCTGTCCCATTCACAATTACTGCCTGGTCATTCCACAGAAAAGAAAAATAAAGAAGAACTACCGCAATTCATAATTGAGGAACATTTAGGAAAACACATAATCATGGATTTACCAGGACATTTGATTAGTAAAAAAAGGAGAAATATCAACCGGCAGCCTGGTGCAAGGGATTCAGCTTAGGGCAAGGACTCCTGAAGCAACTTATTTAAAATGTCAGATTTCAATTTCCATATCAGTAAATCGTGGTAATAATGCATAACAAAATAACGCTGTGAGGGTTAGTGACGAGGCCAGTTTCATGCCCTGGATACTGGCAGAACTTCTCTTTAAAAGGAGATTTGGCTCAACACACAGACGGTGGCTCAAATCCATGACTCACTAAACTTCATGCAGATCAAAATGACAGCCACTTCTTAGCATGAGATGTGAGTTTTGTTGTATGTTGTCAAGCAAGACTCATCTCACAGTCACATCTCATTACTCCCATCGCCTCTTTTTCCAAGCACTTCATCGTCTGCAGCTAGTAGGTACTGACTCAGTTCAAAAGGTTAAACTGCTGTTTCCAAAGGATCCAGAAGAACAAGTCTTGACAAGGAAGAGAGCTGAGACTCCCTGATAAATCATGCACAGCACTTGGTTGCGGGACTTGTGAAGTACAGAATTAAATTGTGTTCACATTGGCCTGCACTGACTCGTGGAAACCCAATATGGGAATCATTGTTCTAATCAAGTCACACGTTAGGTCTTTTTGTAAAATAAAAACTAGGGTGGGATGCACAGGCTAGGAATAAACACCAAAGGAAAGAGAGGGTCTGTGAAAATCAATCTCTCCTTTATATACTCCCAAATTGTACTCATAAAAATGAGGCCTCCAGCAGCCCTGTCAGTCATGATAAAGCTATCACTCTGAGATTTATTACAGGTTCTCTCTTTGTGGTTTCAATGGAAAACATCCTACAGGTGTGTTTGCATTACAACCAGAGATATATGAAGATTAATTACACGTCTGAGTGCTAAAATTCATTGACATATTTTCAAAGATTTAACCTGCATTCAAAGTCATGCCCTAAAAAAGGTTCTAGCTAGAAATAAAGTCAGAATACAATACTCTCAAGGATCAAAGAGTAATCACCATTTAACTCTTGGACAAGGAAACATAGCCTGAGTTTTCTCACTGGCGTTCAGGAAACTGTGCTTTGCATTTGATCTCTTTCGACAAAATCCCAGTTCTACTTTTTTCACTTTGTCTTCCTCAAAAAAGATGCGTGTGAACCAAGAGACTCATTTTTTGAAACCTTTGGGGTCGTTACCTGGGACAGCAACAGTCCCATGCTCATCAGTTTACACAGAGAGGCAGAATTGAGCTTTTAGACAAGGTAACTCAATTGCAGATGCCAAGCCACACTGCTTGGATTATTTTCCTCTGCAAGGAAGATGTGCATGCTGCTTAATTTCCTTGGGTGGAAAATACCGCTCTTTTCAGTGCCCTAATCCCTCTTTTTCTGATCTCTCAAATGATGGTAGAGACTGGAGTTCACTGTGCTGAGGAAAAAGAAGGAGAGGAAACTTCTCCTAAAGGACAATAAAAGCAAGCACATCCCACCTGACACCATCCCTGCACTAAGCTGCTTGGAAAGGGGAAATGTTTAGGGTTCACTTTGCCATGGGGTTAAAGACATAAAATAGCAATCAGCTTTGCTGTAAAAAAAGCTGCTCTGTGTTTTAAAGCCACCATCTTGACAAACATCATCTAAATAAGTTGCAGCAGTCCAAATGTATTGGTCCTGTCATGAGAGCTGAAGGTAGACCAAAAAAGGATTTTGATTTACTGCTTTTCAAGGTCTTAGATGAACAGCTATAGAGTGGTGCTTTTATTTATATTCTTGCAATTGATGCTAAAGTAGCACTTAGGCAATGAAGTATATAGGTTGCAATTGAAAAAGGAAAAACGTAATCCCTAAACATTGTATATCTTTGTCCAAGTAAAGAAATGAAAAATCCAACCAACACAGCCCAAAGTGTCAGGATGTTATTCAGCAGAAAGTCAAACTTCCTGAGAGCTGAGGAATGGTGGGGGTGGCATCACCCTGCTGAGAGAAAGAAGGGGTTCAGTGCAAAAGCACACACACTTGTGCTTGCCTCATCACCTCCCTCCTTCTTCCTCAATTTTTTTTGACAGGGTCTGAATCTTCCAGCACATAGAATCCTCCCAGAATTTCACAATTAAACAACCCTGGCTCCATATTCCAATTCAAAATTTCAGAACATTTGTATCTGTATGAGGGAAAGGCACTCACAGAGTAAATCAAAAAGACAAGAATGAAGCTTTGCAAGACAACCCATTTATTCTGAAGAGTATCTTAATGGTAACATGGGCCAAAAGAAATAAAATATGAGACAAATCCTAAGGAAATCTTTCTAGTTACTTTGAGAGCTAAAAACTTTTAAGTTGCAATATTAATATATTTTTTCTTTTGTTATCTTCAAAATTGCAAGAAACAATTTCTGAATAAATAAGCAAACAAACAAAGAAATAAATAAAAGATGTGATGACAGAGCAGGTTTTTCCAAGATTATCAGGAGAAGACATTTCAAATCAGGACCACAATAGAATCATAGAATCACAGAATCGTTTGGGTTGGAAGGGCCCTCAAAGCCCACTCAGCCCCACCCCATGCCATGAGCAGGGCTGCCCCCCACCAGCTGAGCTGCCCAGGTCCCCATCCAACCTGGCCTTGAGCACCTCCAGAGATGGGGCACCACAGCTTCTCTGGGCAGCTGTGCCAGCACTTCAATGCCCTCTGAGAGAAAAACTTTCTTATTTCTCTCTCTGCTGGCCACCTCTCTTTTGATGCAGCCAAGTACACAGTTGGTCTTTCATGTGAGCTTAAGTCATTTTCTGGGTCATACTACATTCAGAGCCTTTATCTCCCTTACAGCATCTCACTTCCGTGCAACAACAGCTTGCTGCATTTTCAGGTCCAGTTTTCGTGCTCTTACTACCACCTGAAGTTGAAGCTACCATCACAACCCTCTCCTAGACTAGAGTAGTCGCTCCTCCACAGAAGGGTGACATTCTTTAAAACACAAATAGCTATTAAATTGTATGGCCAATAATTATTAATGTTTGTGCTCTGTTTTCAATTTATTTTCCTTTTAGCCATTACTAATATAGGGAATTTAGTTGTTATCTGGGTACAACAGTCGTGGCAAAGTTTTCTGACAGTAGGCTGAAAGTAGTCCTTTAATGAAGAAAGTTCAGGTGTTTTTTTGTTTTGTTTTGTTTTGTTTTTAATAAAACCGGTTAAACACACCAGGTATATGAAAACCCCACTGGATTTCAAATAATGACTGCAAAACCACTTTTTGAAGAAAAAATAACATGGAAATTACTGATCAAGGCTTATTGGCATGGAACTACTGACATCATTAATGAAACTCAAAACTCAAAACTGAGATGGACACATAACCGTTTTGCTACACAAGATGAGAGTTACCTGGCAACTAATACATGAAGCCAGCAAACAAATCCAACAGTCTTAATTTCACTGTCCATTTGTGGGTTAAAATGGAACAGGAAAGAAGTATGAACTGTTGCATATGAGTAGAGTAGGTTTTGATCCTTCACAATGACTTAGACACAAATTTGGATCTTATTTCAGTCAATGAACTCTCTGTATCACTAAATTGGAAAATTTGATTCTAAAAACTGAACACTAGCAGAGCCATTCCAAGACAGATTTAGAGTCTAATATTGACAAATACATGTTTATAAAATAAGACATTGATTTAAAATCACAAGATTTTAAAAGCAATATGTATTGTTTTATTTTCTTTGTTGCCTGGGACCCAAGCTTGTGTTTCGTATCACCTTGCTTATTCACTATCATGGGGAAATGTATTTTTTTAACAGAACAGATTTTTTTTTTCAGGTAGTTTTGTTGAAACAATTGGACCTTTAGGAAAAACAACTGTTATCAGAAAACGAGAGATAATTTAATAAGTGTATAAGTATGGAAAAATCTGAAACAATATTAAAATAATCTTTTATTAAGTTGCATTTCAGGCAGAAATCTTATGTCAGTTTGACACAGTAAAAGGTAACCTGGTTTTATAGCAATTCTGCAGTTTCTGTATTGGGAAGATAAGATAGTATTCCTACACTTTTAAAATCTTTTTGTTCATGGCAATAACATAATCCAAAAATATATAGTATTTTATTGCTCTCTACAGTAAAGATTATGACACAAAAGTTTGGATCTTTCTCTTCCCTCTCCTCCCCTCCACTCCCTTCCACTTCCCCTTCCCCTCCTCCTCTCCCTTCCCCTTCCTCTTTCCCTTCCTTTTTATTTCCTTTTCTTTTCTTCCTTTTTTTTTTTTTTTTTTTTTTTTAATTTCTTCAGAAACAGCCTCAAGATCAAAATAATTTTTAGATTTCCAACTTCTAAAGGAATTATGTCTGTAAGGCTTGGTCTGTAACTGCCAATTCAAGCTTGGTTGGTGATGCTGTCAGGCAACAGAGAATTCATACGTCTACTCTGGTGAAGTGGTTAGAACATTTTTTGGTTTCTGGGTTCTAGGTTTGGCCTCTCCCAGGTAGTTACAGTCTCCCGTTACCTTTTCCAGCACAGTTTGTTCTCCAAAGACTATGTCATAGTTCATGTGCAAGAACCCAATTTTGGAGGCTCACTAGTAGGCAGTTCACTAACAGTCACTTAGGGTAATGGAATTGGCTTCCATGCCACAGAATATTCTAAAACATTTCCAATTTACCAGATCAGAAATAATTTACTTACTCCAAACCAGGAAATATTGTTGTTTCAGTAGTATTACTAATGTTGACACAAACTCTAGCAGTTTTTGCATATATGCACACAAGTCCAACACCTCATAACTTGCATAAAGTCAGGGGCAAATCATGCCTATGATGAATGACATGGTAACAGCACATAGCACGTGTATGCCTCTATCCAGAGAGCTGGAAGAAAAACTGCCATGACAACTGTAGCTCTTTCACACTTTTGTCCTCAAACTATTTCTGGACTTTGCAAACACTTAGCACAACCTAAGACTTCGGTTACACAGTCGGACCAAAGCATCCTACTGCAGCTCAAAGATACAAACTGCTCACAGCATTCAACACATTCTATACATGCTTCCGGAGTTACTGCAATTCCTGTGGATACATTCAAATTCCATAGAGTTCTGCAGTTTCAAAGATATGGATTCCTGCAACAAGTTGTTTTATCAAAACAAATTAATACTAAAAATTAAAAAATAATTGACATGAAAGTTTTAATACTGTTTGTTTCTCTGTACAATACATTTGGCACTAGTATAGCAAATCTAAAACTTTGACATATAGACCAACACTCTTCAAATGAGATGTGCAAAAAAACCCTCATGTTATCTGAAGATTTTGATGTTTTCATTTCATCTTACACATTTTCACATTAAGCACTGAAAATCATTTAACATAGATACAGTTATAGACATGGCCTCCTTCTGGAGGAGGAGGCTTTCTGACCATGGTTTTAGTCAAGAGTTCAGTGGAGGTGATATCACTTTATATCAAGTGAGGAACTCGACTAACAATTTAAATGAACGGTATAAAATAAGAAAGAGAAACAGCAAAATAGTAGTCCTGGTTACATGAATTCTTGCCACTACTCTTTTAATAAATGTAGAAAATGCTATTATTGACGATGAGATAACTTTTAAGTAGCTGGAATTTTGCAGATGAAATCAGCATTACTCCTGGTACGCAATGAAGAAAGTTGCTGATAGTAGCAGTATGAAAGGAAAAGCAGCAGGAAAGAGAAAAAATGTATAATTTGTAGGGATTCAAAACATACATCAGGGTTTAATATCTGAAACTGCAGTGCAGATGCAAATGTAGCATTTAAAATTTAAACAAATACTTCAGATGCTTCTAGATATGTTACAGTCTGAAGTTATTTTGTGCGCATTTCCACATGCTTTCAAAAAGTAAAAAAAAAAAAAAAAGATATTAAAAAATCAAAACTTCACATAAACTGAACCCATCTGCTTCATCAGTCATCTCTGTAGCTGTGGCATATTCCCTTGAGTGTTTCAAAGCTGTAGAAACAAGAGAGCACCTCGTGCTACCTCCACAAGGTAATGCATTTTATTGGTCAGCAATGTAATGTATATATCTATACATCCCATTTCAGACACAATCAGTGACCACCCTCTATCTCTATCACAAGGAACCAGTCTTCTGAAGGAAAAGGATTTATACTTTTTGCCCTCTTCTGATGTGAAGTACAAACTACCCATGCTGTTCAACATGATAGCATTATGGGTTTTGTTGTTGTTTTTGTTGTTTGTTTGTTTTTTGTATTGCTTTGTTTTGTTTTCATTATTGTTGTAATTGAGTAAATGCGTGTATGTACATATAAATGTACACTTACCAGTGACTACTGGAACTTAAAATATTTAGTATTTAGAGGACTGATAAATGAAAATAAAACTTTAGCAGACTGACATTCATTACTGACACTGTGCCTGTGGTTAGTTCTCACATATTGCCACGACATGTCTTTACATATACAAAACTGAGGCCAGGCTCTTCTTGGCCTTGCACAGTAAAAGGAAAAGGAGCAGTGACCTAAAACTTGAACATAGGTAGTTCCACACAAACATGTGGAAGAATTTCTTTATAGTAAGGGTGATGGAGCACTGGAACCAGTTGCCCAGAGAGGTTGTGAAATCTCCTTCTATGGAGATATTCAAGACCTATCTGGATGCCTACCTGTGTGACCTTTTGTAGGGTACCTTCTTTTGCAGAGAGGTCAGACTTGATGATCTCCTGAGGTCCTTTCCAACCCTGCAATTCCATGATTATATGATTCTGTGAAAACTGACCACCGTATCCTGACGTGGCTGTGAATGTGCAGTACCTGGGAGCTGATGTGCTGATGGATACAGTATGTGGTATTTGACTGTTAAGGAGATCAAGGCTCTCCGGCTTGAGAGCCCTTTGATGAGAAAAGTTCCTCTGGATGTGTGATGCGTTATGCAGCTTTCTTCTCTTCCAGAAACAGATTCCATCTGCTCCCAGTGTTGCTTGTCTTGTTTTTGGCTTTGCTAGACACCCTTATGGCTTACTTGTGTAGTCAGGAAGATATTCTGTCTATTTACTGTCCCTTGTGACCATCTTGGTCTTTGTTCTTTATCTTGCAAGTTCTGTTACTTGTATTGCAGTTGTTTTCCCATGCTTCCTACTTGCAACTACACATTGTTCATATATTTAATACTTATAGTTTGTTTTTTTATGCCAACATACAAATTTATATGTTGTTGGATACAGTATTGTAGTATGCTCCTATTTGGGTTCAAAGCAAGCAAATATGAATTGTATCCTAACTATGACTATACTATGATGTTCATTCTAAGTCTAACTTCAACAATAATTCATAGGTGTCACAGGCATCTGTTTTGGGTACAAAGCCCACAGTTGCCAGTTGTTGTTGTGGTGACCTGAGATAAAACCATTCTCTGTGGAAGAAATAAGCAACAGGAGAGCTGTTCTTTAGATAGCAAGAAGAACAGAATAATTACTGTACCTCAGAAGTATGCTTCAAAACACAATGATTACACTTGTAACACCACTTCTTTTTGTCAGTACAGTCTCACTGTGGCAGTGGTCTGCACATTTACTGAAATAAAATCTGTTTCGGAGCAGCAAAATAGAGATTATGTGAAAATGACATTATACAGGGATTCACTATTCATAAAATGAAGTTATTCTCCCATGTGCCGTAGAAGCTGTTAAATTAAAGAACACAGTAGTTAGTAGCTTTGATGTAGAAAAGAAGGCAAGAGAGAAGAGGGGGATAAGTGTTATCATCAGCCTGTCTAAGGGAGGAGCGGAAATAACAGAAGCAAGAATAGACTGATTTTGACTTAACTAAAACACTTTTTTTCTGCCTTAATGAAATGATTTTCTATGGAATGGAGCTAGCAGCAGAGGATCTCTGCTTTGATACAGACCAACAAGTGAGAAATGACATGCAAGTATGTTTAAGAAAGCTGACATGACAGCTGGTTACCTAGTCTCTCTACTCCACAGATGTACTTCTGCACTGGGGAGGAAAAGACATCAGTCATATTCTTCAGCCAGAAGGCAGAGTGGGATCATTTCAGGAAAAGTTTTCACAGCTTCTGTGAAGAAAAAAAAATGGAAGTCATGCCAAGAAAAAAATTGGATGCTGGGAAAAGCCCAAAAGAGCCTTTCTGTGAAGAAGTTCACCCCCAGGATTACTGATGGGTCTTGCTGGAGAAAGCCTTGCAGGAGGTTAGGAGCAGGGGCCACTCGAGTGCACGGACAAAATGAGCCAGGCCATCCACAGTGCCCTTCAGCTAGGGCAGGCAATCAGCAGTGCGCAGGAATCTCATTATCATTTCTGTCTTCTCCGGTAAACAAAGTTCCTGTAATCAGCAACACAGAAAAAAAGGTGGATCAGCTGCAGAAAGCTAGGTAGGGTGAGGGGGTTTCTAGAGAGTTAATGAAGGCACATGAGGAAGCACAGTGGAGAGCCTTTTGCCTATCCATTTGCCTCAAATCTCTGAGACCTCTGTTCCCCAAAAACCCAGCATACCTCCTCATGCACACCACCTCATGCAGGTCTGAGATTCCTATTACACACAGGAAGCAAAAAGATGAGAGGTAAATTTGTTCATGGTACCAGCATCTGCCAAAGGACAAATGAACGCTGCAGATGTCCTTGGGACGCCTTAAAAGGCTGCCACTGACAGTAGTAGGAATTACTGACCTACCTCCAATATAAACTTGGCCTTCATGGAATGAGGGATGTGTAATGCATAGTCTGTGACTGCTCTATCAGTGATCTCAGTCTTGACCCAGTGGGTCTAGTCTGAAATTAGTGGGCTTCTAATTGCTTTTTAATTTAAAGCAATTACAAAAAGGGGCACTACCGAACGTCATTTGTACTTGTAGGATCACATACAGAGTTTGACCAGGAAATGCACGTTGGATAATCTTTTTTGTTAGAAAACTTACTCTACCCAAAACGAATGTAGGAATGCCTGAAATTCACAATTCATATGGTAAGATGTGTGGGCATTTTTATCCACACACCTTTATTTTGCTTGGAATATTGAAGTGAAAAAGGCTCAACTATTTAGACCGACTGAAACTTATGATTCATGCTCTTAGCTCTGTGGCATTGTTCTTTATTGTTTTAGCCACTAAAGAAGAGACCATTGTTAAAGGTTAACTGAGCCAAAGAGGCATCTAGAAAGAAAATAAATTCCTGATGCCCCTTTATCTTCCTTTAAAATTTACAGCAGTGTGGAACATGACCTTGAGAAGTCATGTTAACTGACACAATGATGACCATGGGCTTGTGGTCATTGTAGACAGAGATAAGTTGTGTCCAACAACCACTTTGCAGATTGTGAGTCAGTTCTTACTAGGGTAAGGTTTTTTCCACAATTGAAACAGCACTTTGTCCCTGCCTAGACACACTGTACAGTTACGGTCATCATTGCATTAGTTAACGTGACTTCTCAAGGACATGTTTTAACTTGTCATACCGTTCCAGTGAAGTCAAGCCCACTGAGAGGGACATCAAGAGGGTATTAGCAAAGTAGTAGCCAGCTCCATCAAAAAGGACAGCAGTTCCTAATAGAGAAGTGACATCTCTGTATTGCCACTTCAAGCCCACAGTGCTATCTGAAGTGACATCTTCATGCTGCAGCATGAAGCCCACAGTGCTATGTGGAGTGACATCTCTGCAGAACTGACTGAAGTCCATCCTAATTGCAGCTTAGTCTTGGGAAAAGAGTTTTACAAAAACATTGCTGGAAACCCTCTGAGGAGGGCAAGCACTAGCAGCAGTAAGTCCCAAGTACCAGCATGTAGTTACTCTTGTTAAAGACAAAATAACGTGGCATTTTTCCCTGAGTTATAGGAACAGAATGCCTTTGATAATAAGAATGCATTGCTCTGTCTATTTGAAAGGGAAAAAACTGCTTCATTTTTCCTCTTGCAAGTATGTCTTAGGGAAAAAGTAAATATCTTCCCTGCACTAAAAACTGATAAACTTTGCTGAATCAAAAGTAAAAAGCCCAGAAGAGGCGACTTTCTTCTCTAAAGAAAATCTTGAGTCTTAACTCATTTCTGCCTATTTGAGGCTGTGCCTATATGGCTGTGCCTTTAAGGAAATGATGATAAGCTTTTGCTGGTCCTGGGATCAAAGCTCATGAATTAACATCTGTCCTTTACAGCAAAGTAGCTCTCTTTCTATGTAGGTTTCAACAGGGCTGCCTCTTTAATTTTGGATTTGATATCTGTTATTCCTCCCTCTTCTCCAACAAAAGAACCCTGCAGACAGAGAACAGCCAGAAGTTGTCCAAAAAAAACTGTCTGGGACAGAGGTTATGACTTGGAGGTCATTAAAAGATGAACAAGACTGTGTGAGTAGAGGTGATTATGAAATAGTATGTTTCCATCAATTTGGTTTCCAACCTTCACAGGAGAAAGGACGAACTACTCCTTCTCAGCACTTGAGTGCTGTTTATATATTTGTAGATTTACATGGGAAGATGAGGACTCTGTATCTGAGCACTAGCCAGCATTCTCAGATGGCCACATTTCGAGTGCTTGGCTCAAGTTCTACCTTAGTTACTGGTCCTTGTATAGAAGTATGAGTGGAATGAGTGGCCTCTGTAGACCTTGTGCATATCAGATCTCTGTTACTACTAGTTTGTTTTCAGACTTACACTGTGAATCTTGAACTGATTTCATTTTTTGCCTTACATTGGTTCAATTAGCACATTTACTCATGGGTTACATTTCTGGGAAGTGTACATTTAGTAAATCTAAATGAAAGAAAAGGAAAAGTTTTCCTCTTTCTGAAATTTTCTTTCTGAGACTACTATACAGAATCACATACTCCCTTCTGCTATGTGAGTCAAACCTTTCTCTCCAGTTGGGAATATCAAAGATTATATTTACTAAGAACCTAAGTTTTGTTTTTCATATTTTGGACTGGGTCTAATTGACTGTGACAGAAAAGTTGCCTATTACATAGTACAACGGAATGTAAACCTGCTGCAACAGTTATTCTCAGCACTGACCTGATGCAATTTTAAGGGGCAAGGTGAATACCAGTCAGTAGGAGAATGCTGTTATTTACCACAAATAAACAGAATTACCTGTTCTTAAACACCAAGATAATTTGTTTCATATTCTGCCCACCTTGGGCTGGTTAGAGCAAATTAGATTATGTGCTAATCAGCTCAAGACTTGTGCTGAAAACACAGAAATCTTTTATTTGATTTTCTTGCGGTAATTCTCACATAAATTATATGCCCAATGAACAATGCAGAAGTATTTAGCCTTGTTGGGGTCAAATTCTGCGACTTTTTATGTAACTTATGCTGAGTAGTCTCAACAGATTAAGTAGGACTTCTCAAATGGACACAGAGGAAAGGTGGTTTTGCAGTCTGACAACAGCATTTTTTAGCTACTTATAACTTACTACAGTCAAGCCTGTACCTTATGCATCTTAATTTTACAGAATTCAGAAACTAGAATGATTAGTTGCATCTTGAGGTTATGAGTTTTGAAAACTATCAGGAATTAAGTGGTAAGACCAACCACTAATATGAGTATCACCTCATATTAGGATGAAATTCCATTTAGATATGAGAGGTCAGGGAACAGCTAAGTCAGTCCTTTCTTAATTTCAGTTTCATTCATTTTCACATTATATTTGTCATGGATACATTAAAATAAGTCTTAGATCATTTCACCTATGGAGAATATCAGAACAAAAGCCTAAGGAGAAATATTCTATTCTTTGTTTTTCTTCCCTCACAAGCTTAGACAAATCATAGAAACATCTTTTTTGGCTGTTAAATGGCAACAAGAATGTATAATATCTTCTGTGTGTTTTACTTAGAGATATGAAATGCCTTCAGAATCCTAGCTAAACTCAGTACGTAGACTATATATATGCTCAGTACTCCTAAATATACCCAAGAAATAATGATTTATTAACAGCGTTTTTATATTTGTTATGTCATAATTTCAATATATTTACATGTCCCACTACCTCAGGACCATATTCATTGACTTCAGTGAGATTCACATCTGTGATTCAAAGGTGACTGCCTTGAAATCAATATGCATTTTAAAAATTCATATTCCTATGGTATATTTTCTGGAAAGTTTTTAGATTGTCAACTTTCTTGCCACTATGAGAATATTTATGCTTATTATTAATAAAAAGGGATAGGGACAAATACATGATCTATGTAACATTTAAGAGCAAGGAGCTACCTGCATGAACATCCTTATCAAAATGCTGGAATCTGAGTAGTAAAAATAACTTCATGCTTATCAGGGTCTAAGATCCTATTTGTGAAAGGGTAAACTTTATTGTACAAATGGTTTGTAAACTATGGAGAAAAAAAAACACATCTATTTTTCTCTCTTACTAGTTAATTAGCTGTGATCAATGCTTGCAGGATTTGCAGTTTCTAACAGAAAGGTTAAATTAGAGGGCAAGAAAAGCATGTTACTTAGCTCTCCACATACCTCTCAGTAATGCTGCAGTAACTTGAAAAATAATATTTCAGGCTTTGGAAATATATATTTTCAAAGTCTAACTGGATTGAAAACAAACCAATCCAGTAGGAGTTACTTAATATTTAGGAAGGCACAGCTCCACTCTATCTTTCCATACCTTCTTCCTAAGACAGGTTTGTCAAGGAGAGGACACCAGTGACTTAAACTCAGTTGCCCAGTATGCCACAGTGGGATTGCAAGGATTTCCTGAAGCCACCTGGATGACTAGTAGGACAATGACTTGAACTCTGTGTATCTTGCCTCCGATCATACCAAGCCATACAGCTTTTATATGAGTTGCAATTAAATAAATTCCTTTGGGGCCTGCTAGAAAAACTTGTAAATTAGAGATCAAATTAGAGATCAAACTTATTAACAAATCAGAAGTAGAATTACTGTATGGACATGTATTGGGCTTTTTAGTTTGTGTCTAGCACAATATTAATACAACTACTCAGATTTAAAATTTCAACTTAGCGAAGTCAACTTTTGCTGCATCAGAGGTGAAGACAGATCTCTCCATGGCACTTAATTGCATGGTATAAGAGTAAAACATCTGTAGGCTGGTCTGTGCGATTGCGTCTGATCAATAATCTAGGAATTTAAGAGTCCTTTTAGTTCAAAGTAAGATACTCTAGGTTTATGCATCCAGGGATTTCCTTCGCTACAGGTGAATTCAGGGCCACTCTGAGGGTCAGCGCCAGGAGACAAGACACTACGTAAATTCCGAAAATGGGGATGAAAAAAGAATTAGTGGCACAATGAATTGTTACTGGATGAATTTCCCTCTAAACGGGAATTGCTTCATTAGCACATACCCCCTTCTTATCACAAGAGTAAAACCAAATAAATCAGACTCTGGCTAGACTTAACCAATATTTTTTGTGATCATAATGTCTCTTTTTCAAAAGAGTTACGTGATTCAAGTTCATTTTAATAGCAAGCAATGAAGAAATTACAGTTGTTTCCATTCACACACAGTTCTAATGGGAAAAGCTTGACAGTAACTACCACTGAAAGAAATTCTTAATTTTTTCAGAAAAGGTACTGGTGTTCCTACATGGGTAATTACATCCTGATTCTAAGATATTCCAGAAAAAAAGAAAAAAAAATGAGACAATAACGTTGTCCCCCAGATTGGAGAGAACTACCAGGAAAAAAAAATCTCTCCAGGATAAAAAGATTTTTTTTCAAAAGTAAATGACTGTGATTGAAAGAGTAGATTACATCATTCATTTCCATAGCAACTAAACTTGTAAAATAACAATAATGTTAGTAGAAGTTATTTGAAATTGCTTCCTTGATAGTTGATATACAACTCTAGTGAAAAGATGAGACAGATAAATAGAAAGATTTGCTCCCTCTGTTGAGGTTTGATCCACTATTTGTCTTTCTTCTTGAATTTTTTCCCCCATTATACCTTGAACTTTTTTGGAAAAAAAAAGAACTACCCCTTTGTCTCTTTGATGGCATAAAAGCCATTCTCTCTCTCTTTTTTTTTTTTTTTTCCCACTCTTCTATTGGCCTCTCATTCTCCCTCCCCCTTCCATTTCTGCATTCCTCTTTTCTGTTTTCTATTCCCTTTATCATTTTTTCTACCCAAATAAAATTTTTAACACAGACAACAAAAGGGCATATGTAACACTGGAATTAAAACCAGGGGGTAAATCCCAGACTAAGTATAACAAAATATGCTGATTTCTGAGGAAATTGCAATGACAATCTCTATTAGCAAAAACTCCTTTGTTTTTTCTTTTCCTCTCAAATACTGCCACATACTTCTTTAATCAAAGCTAAATTTAAATGTTGAAGCAGACCAAGGGGAAAATGCTTATCTATTGGAATCGGAGTAATCTTGAAACTTCTGAATAAAAGCCTCTTATTATTCAGAATAAATAGAAATATGTTCTGTAAGTAAATGCAACCGGTTTCATTGTGGCTACTCTCAAAGTAAGTTGCTACTCAGAGGTAGAAACAATAGTAGGTTCAAACTTGTTGAGAAGGGCTACACTGAAATAACTCCTAGAAATGTTATGAACTTTGCTTTACAGCCAACGACTCTTTTTACAAGAAATGTGGAAAACATTAGCTAAAATTGTGTTGGTCTGTACAATTTTATTCTGTTAAAGACAGGTTTTATGATACATTTAGCCTTTTAAATGACATTAATAGTCTCTGGAGACACATGGTCTTTCCTGCAGTTCAACAATTAAGTCTATTTCAATGTTATTTGGATAAGTTGAAACAATTCAGTTACTGTATGTCTACTCAGTGGCATGTACTGTAAGGCTAATGGAAACCACATAGAGTTAACCAAATAATAAGACTTTAGCCAGCTTTTGACATCTACCTGACTTTTCTAGGGAAGGCTGAAACCTGGAGCGAGAGGAAGGAGTCATTTTAATGGCAGAGAAAGCAGTGCATTTTTCATCTCTCATTCTACACATACGCACTCCTGCTCCCATCCACCACCACACACACACTTCAAAAAAAAAAAAAAGCCCTAAAATTTACACAGGTCATAAGTCTGACTTGATAATGAGTGTGATTAATCACAATTCTGTTTCTGTTTTTCCTTTCTCTTTCTACATTTGAGATGTGTTACTTGCCAAATTGCACTAGCAAGTTTTTTAGATGTGTGTGCATAAATACACATTGTGTGTAGTCATTACATAAATATATACATAAATATTTACATAGCGTGTTCTGAATTGCTCATACTTTTGTGTAGTAATTGTATGTCTATATAAATTATCCTATGTAGCTATGGCTAGACTGCTTTCGATACCAAACCAGATCTTTTAGACCTAGCTTAAATATCTCTACACTGAGCTACTATGTAGACATATCTATAATCAGATTTTTACTACATGATTTAAAAAAAAAAAAAAAAAAGACTGAGAGGAAGTAATTAAGAGGGCTCCAGATTTAAAAACTTGGCTTTGCTTCAAATCCCAAGCCTTGAACTAATCAGGCACAAGAAGGACACAGAGGTACAGAGGGAGCTAAATTAATCACAGGCTAAACTGTTTAATAGCTCTCCATCAGCCCACACTGGGGATGAGAGAAAGAAGCAGAAAGGCACCAATGTAAATCTACTTCCTACAAAGCTGAAGTTTCCCAAGATTTTTGGATCTTGAGAATCAAACTGAAATTCTTCTTTTAGGACTTATTTGGACTACGTCAACTATTTCTGTTAAATCAGTATTAAATCTGTAAGGCATTCAAATTTTGGGGCATTTTTATGCAGGACAATCCATGGCCTAGCCAGTACATAAACCATATTAGGAGACTCGTGTCACACCATTGAAGAGAGAATGGGAGAATAATAGCAATCCAGGATATGAAAACTATTTGCACCACGTGGCCATTCAAGTCTGAAGAACCTGAGAAAAATTTTAAAAACCACAGAAAATCATAGAATCATAGAATGGCCTGGGTTGAAAAGGACCTCAAAGATCACCTAGTTTCAACCCCTCTGCTATGAGCAGGATCGTCAGCCACCAGACCAGGCTGCCCAGAGCCACATCCAGCCTGGCATTGAATGCCTCCAGGGATGGGGAATCCACAGCCTCCTTGGGCAACCTGTTCCAGTGCATCACACCCTCTGAGTGGAAAACTTCCTTCTAATATCAAACCTAAATCTCCCCTGTCTCAGTTTAAAACCATTCCCCCTTGTCCTTTGACCGTTTTTCAAAATTATTTGTGCTACCAGAAACTTGACTCTGCTTCCAGAAAGTTAGTAGATTCTACACGAATTATGCAAGCAATAGCATACAGCACAAATTGACAATCAGATTGATCAGAGTTGCAAGGTCTACAGTGCCCTTTTCAAGAACTTTGCTTCCTTTCTGAAAGTCTCTAGAAGAAAATTTTTGCTAAAGTGGTGACCATCCTGTGAACAGCTACAGTAAGGTTTCCTCAGAAGACTCCTGACAAAAAAATATATCTAGGAAAAGGCATTAACTATACCGAACACTGAATTTTGGAGTAGTCAACACTGAGTTTGACCTAGAAATTGTGAGAATACACCACTGCAATTACCTTCCTTGAAGGTGTCTTTTCACTGGATTTGAAGGATAGCAGATTATGAAGAGTGGGCTCATCCTTCCGCATTTATTTAAAAAATTCAACAGATAACAAGAATACAAAATAAAGTCTGTAAAAAAGCTTTTCTTTGATCTAATACAAACAGACTACTATTCTGCAAGCTGCAAAGGTACATTTTAATTACCACAGTGAAAGCAGATGTAAAATCAATAAGGTGTTTTATTTCTCTCATTGATATGTATAAATACTTACTTTACAGCAAGGTTAAGCTGAGTTTTCTGTCATTAAATTTAAGGATTGATGCAGGCCATTCAAACTGAGTTAGAGCAGTAGAGAATAGAGCAGACCTCCATGTCACACCATCACCTGAAAATATTCACCCAATGCTTCAAACAATTTTCTGGGCTATTCAGAAATTTCAGTCATCACCCAGTTGGGATAGAAGGTTATAATGAACATAACTTTATTAAAAATAACTGGGTCAACCGTTCTAGTATTTATACAACTGTGTTTGCTTGTCTTAATTTATGAAGTAGTTCAATTACTATAGAATTTCTTGGGGATGACTCATTTTAATAGAACCATTAATTCTATGCTCAGAGAATGTATACAAATTGACGGTTGGTTCCTGATCTTCATTTTAAGCAGATAAGGATTCAATTCAGAGCCACCCACTAAACCTTCTCAAACTTTGAGAAAAAATCCAGTTGCATTCGTAAGTATCAAAGGCCTAATTTTTAATATTATTTATCACCTCCTTTTTTTTCTATTATTATTTGGAGTTGTATTCAGTCTCCTATTGCCCTTGACTGACTTCATGCAGTTTGTTCCTTGTCACATAATGGTTCTCATTTATCTATAAGAAATTAGAGAACCCTCTTATCCCCTAAAGTTCATCTGTCAAAAACACTGATGATCATTCCTTCATGCAACTTTTTACTGCTTGTTGAATGGAAGTAGACTTTAAAAGCACCACAGGTGGAAAGGTGCTCAGCCTCAGTGCTGCTTAGTCTGAGGCACCACTGGACTTCTACAAATGTATCTGATACACTAGACAGAACAAGAAGCCCAAAACTTCATATCACTTTGAACTTAAACAAAGCCTGCCTGAGCACTGAAAACTAACACAAAGTTCAGCATTTTAAATCTGCATAGATTTTATACCTCAGCTTTCTCTGTTAGAAGTTTCTTCCCTCCCTTTCAGTGGTGCTTGGGATATGCCTTCAATGCTGAGAGCCATGCAAATGTGTTAGTAGTAGGTGCTGCAGAAGTACTACCGATTCAAAGCCAATTCTACATTATTCACATAATTTTATGTCTTCATTTAGAGGTTGTTTTGAATGAATATATTACTATTTGCAACCATTATATACATTGCACCATTATATACATAGCAGTCGGATGACATTCTGCTCAACAAAAATCTATACAATATTTCTCCTGCTTTTTAAGAAGTACTCTGTGTTTCAAAATTTCATATTAAATTGCTTTATGACTTTTTTTCACACATACCTCATGTATTCCATTTTGAGGGTTCCTGGAGAACTGTGCAGGATAGAAGTACTTCCAGTGTCTGTACAACGATGTGCAGAGGGACCCAAACTACAAAACATCTGGTTATACCGTACAGACAAGGGAACCATGGAAGCAAGTTTGCCAGTAGCAGAATGTTAGTCTTGAATAAATTAGAAGGGAGAGATCATTCACAGGCTCTTTTCTAGCAAAATTATATGAATATCGGATTAACATGGGACAAGAGCCCAGTGAGAATAGAGCCCTTATGATTCAAAATGCAGGAACATAAGAGGCAACATGTCACAGAAATAAGGAACAGCAAGCATAATGATGTCCTGATTTTTTATTTTATTTTTTTCCTTTTGCCTTTTTTACTTCAGTCACAGAAGACAAAGTGTGTTATCAAGGCATATGCTTTAAGGGGCCAATTTTGCATCTAATGAAGTCAATGGAAAAAAAAAAACATCAAGTTCAATGATGCAATGTAATGCCCTTAATGAAAAAAGTAATCTCATGTTGGAACTCACTTTTGAACCCATTTAAGTTGATGGAAATCTTTCTTTTGATTTAAAAAGCACCACATTAAAATACGAAGTATTCAGAAAGAAAGATATCTAGAAGCTCTCTTTACATGGAGTGCATCCCATCTATTCAAAGTTCAGATTAAATCACGGGCAGACCAGTGCGTGATCCCACAGATATTGTCAGACTGCCCATGTGTCTGAAATAATCATGGGCTCAGGCACCAGCAGGACGTTTGCACCTGAATATCTTTATGTTTAACTCTTTCTGCCAATAAAATTCTCCCTGACATTTATAGACCCTGCCACTTTGACTTACTGTATGCTTATGCTAAAATTTCACAGGAAAGGCATAATTTCTTTTCTCCCTGTATATTCTACCTCAATAAGGGACAATTCATTTTACTCACACTCTTCTTTTTTAATATCACAGTAGCCTTGAGACCAGGCAGAGAAAATATCAACCTGAATGTTTAAGACAGGAGAGGCTGGCAGTCATGGTTTAAGCAAGAACAACTACAGGGAGTGTGGCTCTCCTCAGTCTGGGTTCAGAAAATACCATCTTGGGAAGAAACGGATCGGTGCTTCTGCTGCTAGGGTAGCTTATCTCCAAACAAAAACAGCAGTGTTCATACAATCACAGAATCATTAAGCTTGGAAAAGACCACTAAGATCATCTAGTCCAACCACTGACCCATCCCCACCATGCCCACTGACCATGTCTCTCAGTGCCATATCCACACAGTTCTTGAACACCTCCAGGGATGGTGACTCCACCACCTCCCTGAGCAATGCTTCCAGGCTGACAGGTACGAATTTTCTCAAAAGCAGTAGGAACACAGAACCTGAGAGAAAGCCGGGAGACTACAATTATTTTTGGCTATGGGTGAGAAAAGACCTTCTCCCCAGTTCACAACAGGGTGGTTCCCAGCCAGCTAGGTGCTCTCTGCCCTGTGTCAGTGGCCACTGCCTCTGCATAGCAGCACTCGTGGCACACATCACACGTGACAGGCCCCCAGAGCCAAGGGGAAAGGTGACTGCATAGGCATTTAAAAGAGTAAGCTTGTACCTTAGAGATGAGTTTCAATATTTCCCCCTCTGTGGTACTAATCATAATCTAATCCCCTCATAATTATCTAACTACTCAGAGGACTCCAATTATTTAATGATGCATCTGATACTCAGAGTCCTGGAGGTCAATGAAATGCAGTTTCTTCCATCTCTAGAAAAGAGGAGAGCACCTGGAGACCTATGAAGCCTTTGTATAATGTGGAGAGAGAGTACAA
Organism: Alectoris magna; assembly: GCA_030625065.1. Classification (NCBI taxonomy): domain Eukaryota; kingdom Metazoa; phylum Chordata; class Aves; order Galliformes; family Phasianidae; genus Alectoris; species Alectoris magna. The sequence goes on from CM060561.1 coordinate 58,645,639, forward strand.
AGAGGAAGAGTGTTATTCCTTCTACAGAAACCCCAAGTTGTTGGAACTGGAATCAAAACAGATGCTATGAATTTGTACTGAAGCTTAATTTCCTGGACAAATAAGGAGCACCATCAGTATTCATGTCCTTCAGCAGAATGAACAGAGCACCCACAGAGATGACTTAACCTTGCCTCCCCCACCCACAGCCCCAAGCCACTCTGAGCATGTGTACAGTTAAGTACTCTATTCCTTTGTTTTTAGATTGGAAATTTGGTGACAGGGACTACCTTCTTCCATGTATTTGTACAACCACGCAGCACAAAACAGACCCATTAAACATTAGGGCAGAGCACTCATCCTTTGATGAGTATTTAATGTGTCAGTTATACATCAATGTTAGCTCAGTATATAAACACACATATGTTCTTGGGCAAAAGCATCCATGCATCAAAACTCTGCATCCATATTTTACTGTATTTAATTAAGAGAGTAACCCATTATCACTAATTATAGTTTATATTTTCATAATACTGTTTTATGGTTATTACCTATTCCCTTCAGTTCTATTTATCTATAAGCCTTGCATGCTATGACACTATCTAGAGAGCTCTTTTTTTTCACACAAAACCAAAAACTAGTAACTAGGCTGATCTCAGAACATTGACTGTCCACCTTTCAGGACCTGGAATGCAAACTGACTTCATCTTCTCACATTTCTGCCTGCAGATAATCCAAACGGGAATTTCACGTATGATTTCATACTTTATGAAACTTATATATGCACACTTGCCCACCCCCCAGGTGGCATTCCTAGTACTTCAATGATGCCCTTCATGACTGCAAACACCACCAGGAGAGGAAAGGTAATGCAAAGATATTGATCAACGTTTCAAGCATCCTATTAGTTTCTGTTAAGAATATTAAAACAGTGTTTCCGTACACTTTTCTGAGATACAATTGCTCAAAAAAGAGACATGATAGAACACATGCAGTTAAGGAGAAAGAGATCATAAAAGCAAAATTTTGAATTTGAGCACTTTTTAGATTCTCTGCAAACTTACTGTTTTGGAAATGGGGTTTCTCTCATTGGGTCTACTAAAGGAAGAAAGAAGATGCAGTCATGCTACTGCCTGGTGAAGCCTGTCTCCTTCTGAGGGACAGTGAGTGCAATACAAAAGTGAACGGCAATTTGGACACTTGGATGGCAAATTGACTCCCCGAGGGTGAGCAAGGATGGGATACACTACGGCCAGCCATCAGACAGTTGACATTTTCAGCCCAGAATGTAGGAATTATTTTCAAAATTTTTTTTTTTTTTTTTAATTTTACTGATTTTTATTGATTGGAAAGACTGAGGCTCAGACAAGTCTTTATTTTGGTTTCTAATATCACCTCCAAGAAGAGATGGTATTGCCAAATCACTACAATATTTTTCATAAAGAGGATAGAGCTTTTCAGCTAGCGCCTTATTAAACTACGTTTCCCATTGGTTTTGAGAAAGACTTTTTTTTTTTCCTCTATAGTTCTAATTTTTCTTCTTTCCAATCCCATTTCTTCACATCTGGTTCAGTATCCACCGAGGAAATCGTCATGCTTTCAAAGTGGAAAAAAAAACCCACCAAAAAACAAGCAGACAAAAAAATACCCCACACAGGGTAGAAACTAGTTTTTCTCTCACTTTTTACAAGCTCATGCATTTTAAAACCAATACTATTTGTGGAACTATTGATCTCTAGTGGTTTCCAGGTAGGATCAAATAGGGAGTACCTGCCTCATGATCTCCCTGGGGTCTGTGTTCGGAATGTGCCTCTGCCTCCCACTCTCCATGGCAGGGACATGGGGAGAAACCCATCTCAAGCCCACACAGCCCTGACCTGAAGCACAGCCTTCTAATTTTCATGAGCTCTGATGGAAGAATACTTGCAACCAGCACAGTGCAGGTTCCTTGGATGTGTCACAAGAAGTAAAGCCACCTCCACAGAGATCTGCCAGGTCTTGCAGATTGTTGACATGACACACAGCGTTGGCTGGGGTGGTCGCACTGCAAAATGTTTTGGTTTTCCCCATCTGTACTGCTCCCTTTGCCCTCCCTCTGGCTGCCAAGGCAGACGTCAGGCAGTTGGGGGAGGGGGTAGGATTTCAGCTGTCAGTTCAGTGGTGCAGAAATGCTGCCACCAAAAAAACCCGTAGGACTATAAACTTTTATTTTTCATTTTAGCAGGATTTGAAGCCACCATCCCTTGGTGAAAAATTGTCATTGGGAACCACTGGGAGGTTTTTAAGGACTTCAACCAACCCACGAAGGCTTGAGTAACAACTAGAAAGAAATTTAGAAATGTTAAAACAAATTGAAAATGTATCGATACCAGGAAATAATAATGGTAATTTTGGAGAGACAAATAAAGCAATAAATGTTAGCATATGTATGAAAGTAGGCAGAAAAAAATTCACCTGTAATTTGAGTCATTCTGCACCCTGTCTTTAATGAGCGCAGAGGTAAAGATGAGTAGTTCCCCTGTAGCTCAGTTCACACATTCTCAGCCTGACCCTCTCATTTTCTCAATGGTAAAATAAATATTATAGAAAAAAAAAAAATCAAAGGAATAAAAAAAAAAAAAGAAATCGGAAAGAAAGAAAGAAAAGGATAGACAAAGACACTGAGAAAGAAAAGAAGAACTATTGAAAGCCTGTACAGACAAGTATGAATCAATTATTCCAAAAAGCAGATGTAAAATGAAGCTGCTTAAACATATAAGGCACTTCTACATTGTATTCAAATAATGCTGAAATTATAGAGCTGTCATTCGCAGACCTGTCGAGGGTGCCTTTCTTACTACATTATGATTTAGCATTTCTCTTGGAAGGCTGTAGCAATTTTGACATTAGAGTCATTGGACAGAAAAACCATAAAACGTACATGAAGCGTCTCCTCTCTTTTTTGTGGTCTCAGAAAGAGCTCTGGGAGCTGATTTTGCCACTAAAAGAAAAAAAAAAAAAAAAAAAAAAAAGAAGAAAGAAAGAAAGAAAAGAAAGAAAAAAAAAGAAAAAAAAAAAAAAGATTGACCTAAAAGGAAAGTATTCATGGAAGTGCAGAACTGTTAGTCTCAAGAGAGAGAGTGCATGTCTGTAGAACAAATGTAACTGTGAAGATTTAAATAATTTGATGGCACATAACCTAATCTGACATGGCAGCAGGTTATTTCACAAATTGTGAAAGGCTCTGCCCACCGGTGTCATAATAAGAGCCTCTTTGAGAGGCAACTTAGAAATACAGATTTTTCTTGAGGCAAAGGCTCAGGTGACAGCAATGGGGATGGGGTGAGCAAAGCCGCTGTGCCTCTTCAGCTCCTGAGCCCTGGGTGAAGCAGCTCACGCTGCATTGACACTTAGGATCCTAATGCCAACGGTGGGCAGATCTAACCTATTACTGGCAGTTGGGCATGATTCCCTAATTATCTGAAGGAGTGCACCGGGCAGGGTCCTGTCCAGCAGGTGGGTGGATGGGGTTGTTCCGGGGGTGCTGGCAGCTCTGCTCTCCTCTACCCTATGCTCGTGTACTGCTCCGGGAGGAGTGGGTTATGGATAAAGGCGGCTCAGTCAGGGAGTCTGAATTGCTCAGAGGTAATTGCTGACCCTCACAGGCCTCATTATCTCTTACAAGCTCCCTGAGACAGCCCACGGGGCCAATACTTTTCTGCACACACACATTTTGAAACTTTCATTGCAGTTCATGTCACGGCTACAAGCCTTGCAGTTGCTTTGCAATGGATCAGAGGTGTGCTGGGGAGAATGAGTGCTGAACAGCTCAACACATGAACGTATGTATGTATATATATGCATATATATACACATATATACACATGGTCATGCATACCGCTGAAAGACGTGCATAGCAAAATGTTGATGAACTAGAACCAAATGCAGTATATTTCAGGGAGATATTTTCAATCACTTGCTCTGATTATTATAATTTGATGAGTTAATCCTAACCATTTAGCTCTCATAAACTCACAGATCATGAACAATGGCTGCATTAAATCTATTGTCACCAGCAGTAACACGAGGAGCAAAGGCTCACTGACTCTTCTCACAGCATTTGTTTTTATTCACTCAATCTCTCATTCCACATCAGCTGCCATCTGGACAAAATTCAGAAACCATGACACCTGCTTGAAGAATAAGAAGCTGATCAGATGGAATGGGCTGGGGCTTTATCTTGGGAGCAGAAATGTGAATTATTGGTAACACAATCGCTTAAAAGGTTTGTAAATTATGTGCCTTCAGCTCAGCATATGGCTCACGTGAAATATGGATTTGTGAACTTTTCACAAAACTTGGGCTCAGATGATATAGCAGCAGCTGTTTTATAAACACATGTGATAAATAAGTACGACTTTATATGTATTCATACAAGAGAGAGTGTCAATGGTTTTTAGTCCCCTTTTGAATAACTATACTATTTTATATTTGCTTAACCATGTATCAATATTCACTTCACCCAAAATATTCACACAGTGTTCTTGGTACTTCTGGAAAAGCCAATCAAGAAAATCTGGGACCTCCTGGATGTCTTGCCCTGGCATGGAAACAAGTCCCTTTTTCTACTTACTGTACCTAGCCAGGGGGTCCTGACACAGGTCTCCTCAGCCTGTCCCCCTGTTTCTTAGAGGTAATTTCTGTAAGAATGAGTACAGTCAGGACAAAAATGCCTTCCTCTCCTCTCCTTGATTTGCAGCCTTCTCTAAATATCTGGCTTATCAGTCAGGAGGGTAGGAGGCTGTTTCAAATGAAGGTTGAGACTGCAAGTGGGGAAGTCAGATTGGGAGTTAGGAAAAGGCTCTTCACTATAGGGCAGTGGGCATTGTACAGCCTCCCCAAGGCAGTGGGCAAAACTCCAAGCTGCTGGATTTCAAGGAGTGTTTGGACACTGCTCTCAGACACAAGATCTGGATTTTGGGTGGTTCTGTGTGGAGCCAGGAGGTGGATTTGATTATCCTTGTGGATCCAGCATGGGATATTCTATAATTCCATGCAGTTTTTAGAGATGATAACAGGAGCACAGTCTTCCTAGTGCTGAATTGTTCTTTTCAGCAGGATTGCTGTAAAATACAGTACTCAATATTGAAAGCAAATTCTCAGTAAATATGTAAACAAATATCTTTAGCAAGTACTGCACCTGTAAAACATAAGCTTTGTTGAGTAGTACCACTGGCTTTTTGCTAACACATCAAAGCTGGGTATTGCTGGCATCAGAGCATGGAATGCTGCTTGGGTCCCATCATGGAGTATGCATAAATATGGACCTGCAATACACACTTGACCCCTTACCGACACTTCCTCTAGGAAAGGAGATTCACACTGACTATCAAAGTTTTGATAATGTGAAGATTCTCCTGTGCAAGGATAGGCACATGGCTAAGTTATCATAGAATCATAAAACCATTAACTTTGGAAAAGACCACTAGAAGGTCATCTAGTGCACCCATGAGGAAGACAGGACCAGTGAAAGTAAAAGTGTGAATGCCTAGGTCATGAGCAGTCATTTATACATATATCTGGACAGTGGCTATGTAGTAGGTTTGTGTGCATCTCTGCTGGACACAGGTGGTTACTAAAGGATGGTGGAGTGTGCTGGACCTACCAACACATGCAGCCCAAAGCCAGCCCTGTGCTGCAGCAAAACCACATGAGCAACCCTGACCTCCTCAGGGTAGGGCCTGGAGAAACTCCTGCCATCATCTTTACCAATAGTTTTGTGGAAGAGTAAAACTCCATTTTGTACACACAAATAAAGATGCCGCAGGTGTTTCAAACCTGCTTTTGGTGACCTTCTGGGATATATATATCTGTATAGGTTTCTCACACTAAATGAAGGGGTTTCTGGGTGCTCAGGGATAGAAAAGAATGGAATCTTGAAGAAATACGTCCTCTTCTTACCCTCGCTGCTGTTGAGACATTAATGAATTTCTTTCTATTCTTTTTCCCTTCTCATTTTCAGTGCAAAACAAAGCAAACAAAACATAACAACAAACAAACAGCAAAACCCCACAATTTGTGGCTTTGTGGGATGGAGGACGGTAAGGATTTTTAAACAGTTTGGCCCCCACGCTAATGCCAAGTGCTGGTGCTTTATAGCAGCCAGCTTTGCAGTATTAAATGGTCTTCTGTAGCCTCATCCTTCTGCCTGCCTACAAGAAATAGTGACAAATTACAGTTGGGGGGGGGAGAGTGAAGAAAGAAATATTCCATTTTTAATTGCCTTTTCATTTTCTTTTTATAGCCATGCTTAAACTGTGAGTTATCAGAAGCTGTTCAAAGTCTTTTTCTTTTACCATTTTAAAATATATTCCTCCTAAAGCCAGATGAAAAATACGGTTAATGGGGTTTTGTGACTCCCACAAAGTCCCCTACAAATTAAGGGACTTTGAAAAAATGTCAGCTGCCCAGTTCCCAAGAAAGAAAAATTAAACAATAAAGGCTTATCGACTTGTTCCTGAGAAGATAAAGCACTTATGAATGAGACCCTCTCATACTCTCTGGTTTGTGATCAGAGTCTCCAATTTTCAAGATATTTGCAGAAAATATTCTGATTAGTAAAAAATATGCCCTGATTAAATGAGTTTTAAGATTTTATAACTGAATCCCATCCTCCCTTCAACCTGTTTTCATACAATGTGCTGTCTCGTTCAGCTGTGCTGCCATCACTACCAATTATATCCAGTGCCATAAAAACATCACATTCATGCAGATCAGCTGATTGTGCCAAGTTCAAGAAAGGACAGCAGGATAGAAATGACAGCAGCTTCTGCTGGCTCTGCTCCAAAGTCCCTTCAGGCTAGTTGTTGTTTTTCTCTCTTGCAGACCCCTAGCATTTCACTTTCTCAGAAGTATTAGTGCTATCCCTCTCTTTAAAGGGCCTGACTCCCATGCTACTAACACCACTGAGGGTATTTCTGTTTACTTCAACAGGTCATCTGCAGATGTCATTCTCTCTTACACTATTTCTGATCTTTCTGCCGTGTGGCAGACTAAGCAAAAGCCACAAACAATAAACTCCAATCCCACTATCATATATTCAACATATACACACCATATACAGATAAACTGTGAGATTACAGTGCTCTTCTCTGCTGTGCATGTGGTTTCTATGTGGTCTAAAAGACCTTGGAGCATGGGGAAGAAAAAGGTAATTGTGGAAGACTTATAATTTTAGATTTTCTGGCTTGTGGACTCCCACTCTTTGCAATCCAGAGAAAGGGAAGCAACACAAAATGTAAGGGAGGGCTCGTACTAGCTCTGCTTTGACCAAATGCAGTAAACAAGGCATTTTTCTAGGATCTTTTTAGATCCCCAGTGGATTTCCAGACTTCATTTCTTAGGAAACTGAAAACTGCTTTACCTGAAAAATAATTGTAACTGTATCTATCTAGTTATATTAATTAGAACAACACAGAAATTGAAAATTGGTTTAAAATGTTTTACTTTAACTAAGGCTGTAAGTATGGTGACAAAACCAGAGTTTCAGCTCTTCTTATGCAGCACAAAGGAAAATGAGATTTTAAAAATATCTTCCTTATTCCTTTTCCTTCAGCTGCTGCATTTTTCTGGTGTTAGAAATGTGAGGGCAATTTCATCAACAATAAGACAGTGGTCAGTAGCTGAAAGCAGAATCATTCACTTGTCCATATAAGCAGTAACAGAACCTGGCTTAAAATATCCACTGCAGAGTTTGGGGGGAAAAAAAAAATTAAAAAATCTACATCATATTTAAAGACAAAAAAAGCATTTTGATCTTATTAGTTTAAATCTTAATATATATATATAATAAATAAATCTAATTTTAAGACACTTGCATACAGTATTCAACCATCCTTCAGGCTGATAATCTGCCCGGAGCAGTATATTTTTAGCATTCAGCTGATTTGGCTAACTAAGCAGGGACAGCACTAATTGCTGCAGGAGGCTGACGTGGAAGAAAGTAGTCACGTTCTTCCTTCAACGTGTTGCAGTCTGCCATGAATCTGCAGAGTGACACAGCAAACTCAGAACAGTAATCGAACCAAGTGAATCTTCCCAAAGCCAGATCGTAGAAAACGGTAGAGCACCTTCCTATTTAAGACAAGAAGCAAAAGCTACGTGAAGTCGGTAAAGCCAGCTCATGCCAAAGGAATAGTTGCTTTGATTTAATTGATGATAAAAGAAAACCCAGAAGAAGGGTGAGTTTGGATGACATTCAAGTGCATGTCCTGTGTTAGGAGGAGGGTAGAGATACCATCTGCTTGTCTTTGTTGCTAGAAGCACAATGGATAGGTACAACTATGAAAAGACCATTTGCTACACAAGTAGAGGCCGCAGCCAGTAGTTAAAGATTTGCAGTTTCATCAGACGCTGGCCTCTCCATTGAGGCATCTCCTCTGGAACTGCTAGTGGAAGGCAGAGCAATGGCAAGCAACAGCAGGAAGCTCCCTGCTCCCTTAGGAGCGAATTTTCCCTGTACACATTCTCTTCCATATACCACAGAAATACCAAAGCAGCTCAATAATGCTTCCCTCGTTTCAGAGTAAGTGATTTGGGACCCACTGGCCTATTGACATTTCGAAAGTGATGTACAGAAATTCTGAAAAATGAAGCTGTGCTTTTTCAAAAGTGGTGTAAACAAGTGAGGAAGCTGAGGAGATATTTTCTAAGCTTCAGGAAGAGAAAATACTTTGTCTTCTCGAACACAGCCAGGTTTAAAAATGAGTCCGGTTTCCTTCATCTCATAAAAAACCAGATCACCACATCTCTCTCACTCCAGTACAAGATGCAGTAGGCATACAATCGCTTTCCTGGTCAAATGCTAAAGAGGCATTGTATATAAAATGCACAGACAAGCAGAATAGGTTTACATAATGTTAATATAGACAAATGGCATGTACAACATATCTAGCTGCAATTTAATTAGATTAATTAGATCAATATAATTAGCAGTGCTATATTACACCACCAAGACTTAGCCTTGCAAAGAACAGTGCTAAAAATGGTTTACAGTCTTAAAGCATTGTAATAGTGCATGCTGTATCCATGCTATCATGCATCAATATCACCACTAACACACTATTAATACTGGGAGTTTATAGGACACTCAGGAGACACATAAAACACTGCCCTTGCAGAGGAAAATTTTGATAATGGAGCCTACAAAATTATTTCGACTGTTGAAAAGATCTCACTCAAACTTAATTCCAAACTACAGCATGGTCATGATTATATAGCAAGTTAATTTAACCCATTGAGGCAGGAATAGACATAATGAACAAAACAGATTGAGGTAGCATGGTTTACCAATGAGCATTTTTCTCAGAATTCTCCATGAGTTTTGTACACATAATAAATCACAAGGGGCTGTTTAACCATTGCATCATCAACTTGGATGGAGACTAGATGTCACACTAGGTGAAACTGCATAGCTGTTCATGATTTTAATAGTGATCTTGCATTAAACAGAACTGCTGGATTGTGTTTGGACATCCAAACCTCCACAGTGGTAAAAATGTTAATTTGTCATCTGTTAGTGTGCTCAATGTACTTGGGCTCAAAAATCACAAAACAAACTATGTATGTGGAACATAAGTTTTCTGGAAATATCCTTGAAGGATTAAAAAAAGCAAACCAACCATCCCCCCCGCCCTCCCCCCCCCAAAAAAAAAAACCCAACGCAGAAGTTCCCGCTTGTTTAAAGTACAACAAACTCTAAAATTTAGCAACATAAAGTGATAAATTAACCAGGACTCATGTTTGTGGATTTCTTCCACCGAGTGGAGAAATTAATCCTAATTAATCCTAGTTCACCTGCGCTTTTAATTTGGTATTTTTCCCAAATCCTTCTAAAATAGTCTGGTACATTAACCACTTAGACTAGGGAAAAGGTTTTTCCTTTTTGCATTTATGCACGCGTAAAAATAAATCTGTTCATGAAAGGGATACAGTGACAGCCCCAGAGCCCTCTGTCTATGCACAAGACACGCAGAAATGACCAAAATGTGGACTTCAAGACTGTAGACTTTAGTGATGAGAGATGATTCAAACTAAAAGCCCATATGACCTTTGGGTAGTTCAGTTGCTACCAGCCTCATCTCTCCTGAAGACTAAAGAATGTTTGGAAAATATTGCCTTGTTTCAATTTACACATCGTGACTGTCCACAAGAATTAGGTCCCAGATATCCTCAAGCTTATTAATAGAGCAAGTGCCAACAGTTTAGATGAGGCTGAAATGTACGCCAATTATGGAAAATTAATTATGCAGTTAAAATGTATGTATTGCCCAATAGCTGTCAAAGGAAGCCATCTCATTTTCCACAGTTTTCAAGTTTCTACTATTCACCATTATCTATGTAATACGGTTTATGCCAGTGATACTCAAGTCATCTGTTCTTCATCATACTGTCTTTCAAGAAAAAGTTAAATGCATTATAAAGAGTTTCTCTGTCTAACTGTTGGGAATTTGCAGTAAATGCTGGTTTTATCTGTCCTCGGTATCATGTTGGATATTCAATAGCTAATTTCAACTTTTGTTAATTTTGTATCATTATGACCTTACAGTCTACTCTTCACAAGATATATATGGACAGATAAATAGAATGAAGCATAAAGGATTAAAATAACAAAAGTCTTGTGTCAGGAAATAATCACCTATGTTATAGAAATCGTAAAAGCTGAAAATGAATATTCTAGCTATCCAGCTTTTTTATCTGATGCTGATTTTAGCTTCTCTAGTAGAAAACTTTATTGTTCAGTTTCTGTATGAAACCTACAGAAGAAAGTAGTATTGTTTCCGTGGGAGAGCACAATTAGCAGATGGGTAGTCCAGCTAATATTAAGAGAAAAACTTGGGAGCAGAAGCCATTTGTGTCAGTTCTGCTTTGTGTTTCTCTCCTTCTCATATAGTTAATTTACGACATTCTTTCATAGCATAGTGTTTTATGGAATGTATATTTTCTGACAACTAAGTGACAAATTTGTCTGAAATGAAGCTGTTCTTTGAAGACTTAATTGTAACTTCTGTAACATATTAGAGAAAATCAATATAGGTTTGGAATGAGTCACTATTGAATATTATTCCAAACAAAGGAAACTTATTCTAAAAACTGAAGCTCCATTTTTATCTCAGCTTTTGCTAATGTAATCTAATTTGTGAGTTAATTGATCTTAAAAAAGGAATAATTTGTCAATATATATGTGCAATAATCCTTTTGTAAAGTAACATTATGTAATCTCATTGCATGATGTTCAGCTGAATATTTCACATTAAATGCTGCTTGACAGCAAAACAATGGTCCAGACTGGTCTAATTGCTGAACACATTGACACGCGTAATATTTGGGCTATGAAAGACATCACCAAATTTTGGGTATCCGTTCCAATCTTTCAATCTCTTTCAAATAAATAGACAAAGATCTAAGAATTTGCTCTTGGAATTTTTCACGTAAATAAAGAAATATGCATAACATTTTTCCAGTCCTTTCCAGAAGTAGGATTTTTTGTCTTAAATAGCTATCAGTAATTTCAGCACGTGTTTTGTCATTGTTGGTTTTTACAATGTTTTACATGCTACAGGATTACTATCTCAGTTCTGCAGCTACAGTCAATCAAAGTAAAATGAATTGGTATTGTTAACAATAAATTGTAAAATATGCTTTGAAGTTCATCCATCTTTTCCTAAAACATTGGTTACAAGGCATAGAAATAGACCTTTAATATTTTGTTTGTAAAAACTGGATGAAAATTTTAAAATAATATAGAGAGAAAATATATATCACTATCAAATAAAGATCCTAAAACAGAGAGGGAAAAAAAAAAAAGAAGACAAGGTTTATCATTGTTTCTATAATTCCAAAAACGTTTGATGGAAAAGGAAGACAAGCATGAAATAATTCCCTGCTCTAATTAGGGTATTTCTCTTTAGGTATTTGACAAAGTCCCATATTACCTGATCATCCTTTGGTCAGTAGGCTCTGCAACTGCGTGGTCATTTTAAGAAAATGAGTTTTATCATTGTAACTGCGCAGAACTCTGACATGATGTAAAACCAATCCATTGTAAGATTACAGGTAGATTATGATTGGGATTACAGGATTAAATCAGCATGTTATCTACATTCAGTGAGCACATATTTGTGGAGTTTCTGATTTTCATTCCTTGATTAAATAATTGGTTGCTGAAAAATAAGGCTCAAGGGTCGATTGCAGTTGTAAAAAGAAAGGAAGATAAGGGGCAGCCTTGTCTAGTTCCCTGGTGTCATTTTTAAAAGGGCGAGTTTAAATTGCTATATGTACAGACCTGGTCAGGATATTACAGAAGATTTTTAATCCAATTTTTATGAAGGTCTTTCAAAAGCGAAGAGTTTGAGAGTTTAGTTTGTGGGGGGACTTCATTGTTTTGGTTTTTGGCTTTTTTGGTGGTGGTGGTTGGTTTGTTGTTTGTTTCTTTGTTTGTCTGTTTTAAAACCACTCAATGGTTACTTCCATTGCAGTGAATCAAAGGAGTTTCCCAGACAACTGAGTCAACAAACCCCCATTATCAAATTCTCATCGTCAATAACATACAACTCTGAATCATCCTCACTGAAGCGCAATGGAAATAATACAGATCGAATTAGGTGGACAAGGTTTACTCATGGAAATCCTTTGTGATGAGGTGAAGAAGTGCCTCAGCAGCCCTCTGCTCCCCTTGAAACCTTTACTTAAGGGTTGCTAGAGATTTGAGCTCCTGTACGTGTACTTTGGGTGCAGAAGTGCATTTTATCAGCATAAATCTAGCCCAGGGTAAAAAATACATATCCGATTGCTGCAGATACACAGGAAAAGCAGTCCATTTGTTTGCCAAGTTGTGCAATAGCATGCTTTCTGATTCCAATGTTCAGTTAAACACTTCCAATCATAGTTCAGATGTGTGTTTATGATTTCTCACTGAATGTTTACTGGCAGCTCATCTAAGCATGTTACTTTCCCCTGCGTTATACTTTAGCAGCACTTATTATTTCATATTAAGTCTAAGGTTACACTTTGATCTGGTGAAAGTTTCAATAAAGTGCTTTTGTTTACAAACTTTATCTCCTGTTTAAAGCAACTTGGAAGATTAGAGTGTCTGACACTGCTCTTTGAAAGTGTTATTTATGATTTCTAGATCATATGTCAAAGTTTGAGCCTTTAGTTTTAATAATTGACGCAGCTTGGTGTACTTCATCTTATTCTTTACACAGAACGTGTGCCAGCAGTTTCTCATTTGTATTCTCACTGGTTTACTTTATATGAAAGCTTTTCTACAGCCATGGCGTGTTGTAGTTTGTTCACTTTTTGTCAGCTAATTCAGTTGAGGGGTTTTTTTACGACACATATTAGCATGCATTGATTTTTGTCATTTTAAAACTATTATTCAAAATTACTATTGTTGTATCTTTTCTTTTTTGAGGTCTGCACCATTGTTAATTGTGGCTTTTAATGATTCCTGTCTTAGATTTTATAGCATATTAGTACCATCACAGAATCAAGTTTCAAATTAATATTTTGTTCAGAAGAAAAGCACTCCTTTTCTTTTTCAAGAAGCATTTTATTTGTTCTTGCAGTTTCTTGCTCATGACAATTGTAAATGACAAATTTTCTGCCACTGCTGCAGTGGGAAAACTGAAGATTTCTTTGGCCCTTGGTGGTGAAGATTTCCTGTAGAGAAAATCCTACATTCATTCATACATTCTCTTAAGGTCTAGTGTTTGCAGAATCTCCATCATGGCGGGCACAGGAATATCTCTCAATTGCTGCAAACGCCAGGAAGGTTTTGAAGAGTGGAATATCAATAGAGAAGTCAAAAATACAGGTGAAACACTTGTGTGACAATTTTGCTTTGGCCTCCTTTTTCTAAAAGACGGATGATAGCAGCAAATAGGTACAACTCCCATATAAAGTTCATAGGCAGCCCAAGACAAAATGAGGTGAAGTATTCTAAGGCAGAGACAATTGGCAGATCACTGAAGTTAGTCCATCAGTCAAGGCAAATGAATATACACTTACTTCTAGATCTATAAGAAGCAAGATTTTTCTCAACATTGCCACTGATGTACCCATGAATGACAGCATTATTATTTTATTATTATTATATAATATATATAAATATAATATATATTATTATACATATAAAATATATACAAATATATATATTAACACACACACACACACATATATATATTATATATATACAATATATATATATAATATTATTATTATTTCCAAAACAAAGCTTGAATCTCTGCATCAAACTGATGGTCAGCGGGATAAGCCTTCAAGAAAAAGTGAGATCTTTCAAATTCTTTTCCCTGCAAACCCCAACATGCAAACTGGATCCATCTTCTTTTAATCCATATATTTCTTTCTCACCAGCACTGGGAGATCTGGACAATAACACTGACTGTCTGCTAAAGCAGAAAAGCAGCTGTGTGTGAGTGCTATTGATGATAGATCCCCAAAGATGCTGAAAAAGTTAAAGATGGAATTGAAAACTACTTATTCTACAAGGGAGGGTCTTCTGCTATCTGACCAAGAGGAACCTGCCCAGAGCTGTACACCCAGCCCTATCAGGTCCTGTAAGTAAATGAGCTGCACCCAAGGGACTGGTGTTGACGAAGGCTGTTGATGGATCAAGTAACAGAAACATACAAGACTTCCCTCTTAGTGGCCATAACAAGGTCACTCACCAGGATCACTGCAGTTGTACATCATGCTGTCTCCAAACTGATGCCTGATTATAAAAAGCATTGAATTTGGCAGCTGGAATTCACCTACACGTTCTTCACCATTTTGCTTAGATATGAGAGTTTAGATATCTGAAGTATTCCTGTTTCACAAACTTGCTGAAGTGAAGATAGATGGCAGGCAGAGGTATAAGAAGCTTTATTTCTCAACTTAGCTTTAATGTAAAAATCTATTATTTCAAACTTTAAACCCTCTGTTAGAAATTTAAAATTGAAGGCTTCTTTCTCCCAGAGATTTAATTTCTTTGTGTATTGTTGTATTAAAATGCAATCTTCCTGTTGGACTTCTTCATCTTTTTATGATCCTTCCTTAAATACAAGGTTCTTGGTCCTCTGCAAGAAACAGAGAGAGAAAAAAGGAAAAAAAACTGTATGTATATTTATAGTGAACTCACATATAGAGAATATTTTTCAGAAAGATACAAAAGAAAGGAAAGTAGGGTAGCAGCTTTATTATACATAATCATTTAATGTGAATAGAAGGAAATAGTGATGCATTGTTTGCTAGCATGGTGACACATTCGGTGGTAATTTCACAGTATCATAGGAATTATCAAAAGATCTTATAAAAATCTCACCGTATCTCATGCATTGTCCACTTCTACTACAACAAGAAGGTAAATTCATTAATTAGCAAGAGGTTCTGCCCATAGAATTATGAGAGAAATAGGTAAGATCATAGAATCAAAAAATCATATAATCACTTAGATTGGAAAAGACCTAAGGATCATCAAGTCACTACTTGATCTAAAGATCATCACCTAACACTACTGAGTCTACCACTAAACCACATCCCTAAGGGCCACATGCACATGTCTTTTAAATATCTCCATGGACAGGGACTACAGTTTATTTCTGTCATGCCAAGACTTCACATATAGCTGTAGATGCAGTGGTTATTGAGGTACTGATATGCTGTTTACAAATATTAATAGGCAGCCATGAGAACATGCTGGATGTTCTGCTAACACAGCACAGGGTCTATACCCTATTTTTATTAACATAAATGTAACTGATTAAACCAGAGAGATCATTCTAATATATAGCTTTTCTTTGGGCAGGATATTAACTGAAGGAAAAATTATATGAAGGCATAAGGTTAGGATTTGATTGAAGATTTCAGGCTACTGAATCTATTTAGTAATTAGATAAGAACTAAAGAGAACGTTTTATCTTAGAATGAATATGAATTATTTGTTGAGAAAAAGAACAAAAGTCCCAGGTGTCATGCTTTCATTTATTTATGGCAAATGGAGAAAACTTGGCTTCCTAGCAGTGGTCAGTAATCAAACATGAAAATTCAGTCAAGTTTGTATTTTACCAATTACAAAGCACTTTTTAATGTATTGTTTTAAAATAATTGAAAATAAGCATCAGGGGGAACAACATTCTCATTTTGAAAATATTTCTGCAGCAGAAATGTCAAAACAAAATACAGCGAATAACTTCAGGTAAGAGTTGATGTAAATTGTATCAGGGTTAAGAGCTATATTGTTTTCCGCAGCATGTCTTCTTGTTTTGATTCCAAGGGTAATCTCACACAGGGCAAAGGGAACAACCATGAGAGGTCAAATTTTCCTCTAGTAGTGGATATTTGTAGAAAAAAAAAGACTTTAAAATCATTTATGTAAAGAAGGGACTTCTTAATTCAAGGTACAATACTGTTCAATCATTTAAAAATGCATAATTACAAACATTTACATTTGGAAATCGCAGTGACTTGTTCAGTCAGGTGTGTTCACTGTGCAATAAGCAAAAGAATGGCAGGAAGTGACCACCAACTTGTTTGTTCAAACACAAACTATGTCTAAAAAAACACAAACTGTATCTAAAAAAAAACAAAGATAAAATAAAATAAAATAAAATAAAATAAAATAAAATAAAATAAAAGCAGCCTTAGATGTCCAGAACATGATGTACATGATAGCACATTCTACTGAAAGTGAGATGCTATCTTCGGGTCAAGGATTTCATCATCTTCCTAAATTATCATATCTCTTCATTAAATTTGTTTTCCCGCGTTCATGTGATTCGATACTTATTTTTCCTTTGACTGTCACTCTAAAAGAATCCAGAATCCATGCAAAATCTAATTCTGAATTTGTATTCAGAATTCAAAATGCATGAATTTGCATTTGTCTTATATTAAAGCACCATTCTGAAGGATCAAAAGAACTTAGATTTTGGGGGAGTGTATAAACAGGTAATGGAATGAACTTGTCTTCCGGCCCTAGTTTCTTTGGATCAGTCTCTCTATTGAAGTATTTGAGAATCTGAACATTCACATTGATCTTTTCACATCCTCTTGATGAAAGAGAAGATATAAAGTGGAATGATCTGCATATTTGCTACTAAAAGCATCCATCCTAGGCTTCGGCTGTTAAAGCATTAACTATGGCTTTGTCTAGGATTCTTTAATTACTTTGGGGCAAGAAAGACATTTGAGATCCTTTCCTGACGAGCTTCATGACAAATAGATTGAGGATACAAAGAGGAGGTCGTTTGCGGTGTTTTCACCTGTAATCTAGGAAGCATCAAATTGTGCTATGCAAACCAAGACAAAATTCTAGTGACGATTATGGAAGTTGGTTGAGATCTGTCCTCTGACAGTTGTCTCACCGCCCATAATTTGAGCTGAAGGTTTCTGAAGCTTACTGGTGCTGAAAAGTCAGGCATAATTTGACTGTATTTGGACATTTAAAATAGATGCACCTGGAAAGAATATGATCTTTGCAAATTTTGTTGCTTAGGCAGAAGAAAAGTCCAGTCATGAACCACAGTCTAAAATGAAACAAGAGAAGCAAACATAGTATTAATTCTGTCTACATAGAAGGGGACTGTCCAGAAACATATGTGAGGTATAAAAAAAAATTATGTATTTTACACAAAAATCAATTTATTAAGAGAGGTAAAAATATCTCCTTGACCCCTGCCTAAAACACGATGGAAACTGAACATGATTTTGTAAACCTCTTTCTACTGGATATGCAGTATGTGACTATTGCAAACCTCCAACAAACACACAGCTAAGTCAGCCACCTAAAACTGTCAATAAAGCCAAATAGGCTGTAAGTAAAATAGACAAAACTGCTAATATTGGGCAAGAGGAACAGAAAACAGTGTAGTACATTTAGTAGTATATTTAATGACTGACTAACAATTGGTTCTAAAACAAGGTGAAGGAATAATAGAGATAAAAATGCTACTCACGTTATGACATGGTCATTCTGAATTTGTATTCAGAATTCAAAATGCAAAATTGCCCAGAGAGTTTGATGTTGCCCCCATCCTAGAGGTGTTCAAGGCCAGGATGGGTAGGGCCCTGAACAACCTGGTCTAATGGGTGTTCCTGCCTATGACAATCTTAAAGGTCCCTTCCAAGCCAAAGCATTGTTTGGTTGTTGGCTAGCCCTGTTGCAGGCTAGCCTTCTGTGTTCACTGATTCCCAGTCTTCTCTGATTTTCCACGGAAATACTTTTCATTTTGGTTCTCTCCTATCATCCTCAGGTGATCAGTTTATTTCTTCTTCCAACCTCAGAAGATCAAGAGGGTACAAATGAAAAGATCTCTGAACTATTTTGATCCTATCCACATCTTAATGTATGAAAGTAATGGAAAATTTCTATATATCTGTGTATAAGTGTTTTAAAACTGAATACCAGTTAAAAGAAAAACAAACAAACAGTAATTTGGGTCAGGTAATTTTAACTTTCATCAAGCATGAATCAGTTATCAAAAGACCAATGATCTTTGGACAAAAAGGCCTTTCCTCGGGCAATTTCAACTTTTGGACAAGATAGATACTCTCTGAATGGAGTACAACAACTGTGGGAAGGTCAGTACAGAGATGCCATCCGTGCTGAAGGCTCTTCTGGAAACCTGTGGTTTTCTGGCTGAATGTGGAAGGTAGGCATATTATGTCAAGTGAGTTCAGTTGGAACCTCAGGACATCAAAATTCTGAGCTGCAGACTGCAGAGCCTTATCCAGATAGCCTGATTTGGTTTTACAGAGTAAAGTTTTATTTAGAGACCTTTCCTGAAGGTAACGCTCTAGCTTAAGTCGTGAATACATCTCATTAAAAAGCGCTTCTCCAATCATAATTTTCTGGGAAAATTAGTTGCTTTTTAGCAGCAATTCAAACAGTAACAGCTTTCTATCAAAACTGAAAACATGTTGATGTGGAGATACTCCTATGCTGCCACAAATATATGTGTTATATAAATATCTAATACAAACATTGTCTCCTCTCATTTCTGTTGATCTACTTTGCAGACAGCTTTCACCCTCAGAAAGTCATTACAACCTTCCCTTTAGGATAATGCAAAGGCAGTATGCCAGAAAGCATCGCACAGCGTACGTCCCTGGCTACAGTGCACCAGTAGGAAATGTGTTCTCGAGAGGGAGCCTGTCCCTAAAAGACAAGAAAAAAATAGCCCTGCAACTCCCATGAAGGTTTATTTTCAATCAAAACACCTTGATCTTCAGCCAAAGCTACATAACTCCATGATCTTTTTAATGCACATATACATATTTCTTTAAAATGTCATTTAGAGAAATCTGAAAGAAAATCGTCTTAAGCAAAACTAGCAATATATGTTGAAAATAACCTAAGAACAAAATCACCAACACGCCTTATCTTTTCAACTTTAAATACTCACAGTTTTAGGCTCTAATAAATATAATTAATGCAAGTGTAGGTATTTGTAGAAAAGGTATTAGAGGTTCAACTAAGACTCTTACAGAAAATTTCATATACTTCTTAAGAAAATAGCCAGAAATCACAAAGGATATTTCAAAGCTTCCTTATATGAAAAAGGAATAGACATAATTTTATATTGTTTCATTTTTTCAGAACAAATTAAACTTCATAAAACATAAAATCCATCTTTTACCTGTCTATTATATGGTGTCATGAAAGTTAAGAAATAAATGTTTTATCACTGTCAGCTTGAATATGCAGCTTGTCCTTTTTTTCTCCGTGTGAAGAATAGTCAAGAAGGAAAAAATAATAGAGAAAAAGTATAGAAAGAGCCAACAAATATGCTCTATACTGAAAAAGGTAAAAGGCACATTTTGGCATCTTCTAGGTGAACATACTCTGAAGTTTTACTATCTTAATATATATATATCAATAAAGTATATTTTAAAAGAATATTTCTTTCATGCTATAGCTTGTAAATCAGTTATTTCAAAAAGCTAAGACAATTTTCTAAATAGGTGTAATACCTGGAAGTTTTTCTTTTAATTACAAGTATTTGTCAGTCTATTTCCATTTCACAATTCTGTTTAGGTTTCCTAAAAATTAACCTTGTGTTTCTCAAACTTGACTAAGTCTAGGACACATTCCCCTAAAAATTTTGATTTTTCTTTAAAGTAGCATATGGAGTTGCCATCACGAAATACAATTCTGCTTGCATCTACTCAGGTCACCAGGTTCAAGTTTATTTTTCTCTGTTTTCTCCTCTTCTTCATACTGCTGCTGTCAAAGAAAACTAGGATGGTGTTCTATCATACAAAGGCAGACACAGAAGAGAACACAACTCAACCGTGTATGAACTGGAATAAGACTGTGATGCCCTTATATGAGTTGAAGCACTCTCTGGAGAGTCACTTTAACCTTACATTCTGTGTTTTTTTTCCATCTAAAAAAAATACACACGTACCATTACACTTTTACAACAGTAACTTCTGCACATCATCTCCTGTACTGTCAATTATTTTCAAGACGGCTATTACAAACACTAATAAGTTCACAAATAAATAAATAAATGCCCGTTTCCTTGAAGGTAAGTAAGTGTGGAGACTGAATGGTCAAAAACATGGAGGCTACTGCTGTTACAACCGTCTGGAAATATTTGTAGTAGAATCATTTTTCAAAGGAGAATTCAAAACTATCGGAATTAAGTAGCTCTGGAAACTTGCATGGGGTTTTGCCAAAATTTTGTTTCAGCAAAAAAATGAAGACAAAAGTTCCAGTGATGAAGAAAAATGTACTACCTGGATATCTTCCAAATGAAGCATTTCAGATTTTTTTGTGATGCAAGCTTGTGGCTTTAAGTACAGAAATATCAAAAGAAAAAAAAAACAACATTAATAAAAGGATATGATTTTTTTCAGAGTGACATACTTTGACTGATCATCAATATTTTCATCCAAGGTGAAGACAAGATCGGAAAATTTTTATTGCAGAGAAATGTAAAGCTTGCATCTGTCGCATTTTCTTTCTTTCGCTTGAATCCCTTCAGGTACACAGTAGAATGGCATAGTTTACATTATACATGTGCCACCAAAATTCTTGCACAAGGTGATTTTAATTTGTGTGCAAGCTTCCCCACCAAAATCCTCTTTGAAAACAAGATGAAGTGCCCCTTCTGATGTTCCAGATATGGTCAAACATTCATATTTAGCTTAGTCGATGAAAAATATCAGTAGATGGGTCCCTGGGTAGCCTGGTCTAGTATTAGATATGGAGGTTGGTGGCCCTGCATGCGGCAAGGGTTGGAGCTTGATGATCCTTGAGGTCCCTTCCAATCCAAGCCATTCTATCATTCTATGATGTTTCCAGGGAATGCACTGTTAGCCATAACATGTTCTAGGAAAAACAACAACAAAAACAAACAAACAAACAAACAAACAAAAAAATCACCAACATTAGGAATAACATCTGCACAGATTTTTGTCTGGCATCAGTGGTTTTGTCTAAGGATGCTTTCTGTCTAGTGCTGGCTGCTTGCTGCTTAAAACATTTTACAAATTCTAGGTTCCTAAAAGCAAGTGTTGATATTTTGTTAATTGCTTCATTTGACAGGGAGTTCTCAGGACCTCACCCCCGGTATCCAGTGCAGTTCTGTCTTTGCTTTCTTATTTAACTTCATTTTATACATTTACAGATCTAAAAACTTTATCATCATCTCTTCTCTTTTGACCACAGTAGAGATTTACCAACTGTAAACTGCAATTTCTCCAGGCATGAGAACTTCTGGAGGGGGCTGTACTTTGGGAAGAGAAGGGCATGCAGAAGCAGCCATTATAAATCCAGTGTTTACCAAAGACAGAAGACAGCAAAGCAACTGAGAATTTTGTGCAAGCACAAAACTGATGTGAATTCCTATCAAAGTAGTTAAACAGGATTGCCAAAGCAGCTATTATATAATCTCTCTCTCTAGGATTATAATATCTTATGTTTTGAATAATAATCATTCAAGAGATCGGATGTGTTGTTTTTATTTTAAAGAGGAGAAGAATAGGGGGGAAAAAAATGTAGGAAGATAAGTTAGCAAAGAACACTTAGTGAGAAGCCTGATGAAGCAGGAAGCTGAACTGCGAGACAGGCTCCAAAATCCAATCCTCAGAAAGGCAAGGTATCTGCACCTCGCTTGTAATATTTTACTGGACAAGTTCTATTAAAAAATGAGAGACTATATTGTAAATGTAAGGTCATGTGTTCGATTGTTGTGTCAGCACTCACAACTTCCGGTTCATTCCCCACAGTACAATATTCCTAATATTATACTAAGGCTGTGCAGTAGAGGTTTCCATCACTCAGGAGTGCTGCCTTTTAAACTAGAGCATGTAAATGAAATACTTCACAGCACAAAGCTATCCTTAGGTCTTGTATAACATAACCCTGATTCACTGCTGTCTCCAGTACTACTGAAGGTAGAAAGCTTAACTTGCACTAATGAAAAATATCAGTCCTGATTTTACAAAGCACCTAGGCAGGCGCTTAAATAATAATTTTGTGCTTCTAGCAAGATTAACAAAGCAACAATCAAGTCAAAATGAAAACAAAGTTGCATTAAATATTTGCTTATGAATAGCTCCAATTTTTCTTCGATTGTATGCTTGAAGTCCACTTTACTAGTATTCTATAATAATTGCTCGTGTAATATTTGTTTTGCATTCAACTAGGGAAATGAAGGTAAACAATCTATTTTCTCCTCTATCTCTTAGTTGGTAGTCATGGAAATACCATGTAATATTTTTGTGGGCTACCTGCCTTCTTCAGGTTGGCAATAGCAAAATAACAAAAAATAAATGAGGATATTAATTATGAAGTCACATAATCAGATCTAATTTAGCTACGTGGACAATATACTGTCAGGATGTACCTTGGAAATTCTAGGAGATGCTCTTAGGATCTCTCACTCATTCTTAGGACATCCCTAGTTCATGTTTCCTTCCTGTGAAAGCAAAGATAGAGTTCCAAGAAAAAGAGAAACCTCTTGGAGTCCTACTTTCAATGTGATATAGCCTGTCCACTCACAAAACAAGAAAAAAGCCTTGAAGAATGATTGGTTTATTAATGTCAATGGGACATACTAAGTACCTGAAATTTTTACTCCTATAGAACTGTAATAAGTACTTTTTCTTTTTCTTTTTTTTTCTTTTTTTTTTCCACATAAGGCACATCTCAAATAATTCACGTCTTTTTTAAAGTGCAGATGTCAGAAAATGGATCTGGAGTTATATTCAACCATCATGTAACCAGCATTCCGGATATCTCCATAAAGTCGGGGACAGAGAGACTGGCATGGCACGCACTGAAGGACAGAAATAATGATTATACAACCATACAAGCATAGAATGGCTTAGGTTGGAAGGAACCCTAAAGATCACCTAGTTCCACACACCTATATATACGCCAGTTTTCTCCCTCTCCGACAGATGCCTCTTGAGCCATGATTTTGTATGACATCATGCAAACAGGAAACTGAACAAAATAAAATGCAGGTCCCTACCTCCACACAGCTCCTTAACCAGTAGGCACATGGTCTATCTAAGCCTTAGCAATTACATATCAGTGTGATCTGCTGAGCTATACCTACCATCCAGCCAGTTTGTGATGCCTAGAGATTTGAAAGTATTGCTTGACTTCAGATTTGCACAAGTGCTGCTGGTCTCCTCTTGGAAAAAAGAAGACTCCAACTCCCCAGAAGTGTAGATAAGATATTCTGCATTAGAATGATAAAATAATTTGCAAGCCTCAGAATGCAAAAGCAATCTTATATATAAAAGCCTACAACAGAGAGGAACAAGTATGATTAGACAGAAGGGACTTTCTCTCACTTTTCTCAAGCATTCATAGGATGCTGAACAACACAGTACAGGATTCAGAAAACACGAGGATAGAAGAGACTGCAGTGCACCAATGGTCAGGTCAATTTTTTTTTTTTGTTCTAGGTATACAGGGTATACAGACATCATCATGATGTCCGCAAGTAGGCACACCGAGATCTAGGATCAAATTCAGTCCCTTTAGAGACAGTGTAGTTTAAGTTTATTAAACAAGAGAGCCCTCACCCTATTTATGAAACAAAACAACACAAAAATAGAAATTCTGAATAGAATTCAGAATACAAACAGAAAAAAAGGGGGGATCATAAGAAACCCACAGGAAACCACCATCCATATTTCTGACGTCTGTAGTGATTTTCGAGGTGTCAGCAGCTCAAACTGAAAATATAAAGAGCAAATTTTGTAAATAGGTTAGGTAGAGACAAGCCTGCCCTTTCTTTCTTTTTTTTTTTTGGCAAATATACTCTTATCTCTCCAAATTTTATTTCCTTCCAATTAGAACACAACAGTGTCAGTGTTGAACAACCTCTGAAAGTTCTCTGCAATATTTTCAGAGAAAGAAAATCTTCCCAACATGTACCATTTTCTCTGTGACTGGCAAAAGAGATTTCTCATTTGAGCTTTGATCATCTACAGATCTACATCATTCTTCCTCACGTATTTTATTGAAATAAACTAAAATACAGTCTACCTTTAAGCTAGATGCCTCAAAAGAAGTAAATCTCTTATATTTCCTCTTGTCAAAGTCCTTGCTCCATTCATTGCTGCATCTTGAAAAATCTGCTACCTTTCATTTTACTTTTTAATGATTACAGTTCTTATTAAGAATCTGGACAGGAAAGGAAAAATATTAGTGTAAAAGTTGCAAGTATCCCTGCAGCTGAGCTCCCCTGCAGTCTACTCAAGTCTTCACTAGTACATCTGCTTTTCAAGTCAAAGAAAACCCTCTGTTCCCTTCAAGCAGGTTCAAATAGCAAAGGAGCTTTGAGAAGAAAAAAACACAGCATCACAAGCATTGGCTAGCACTGGAATGCGAAGCACAGTCCTTGGGAACAGATGGTTTAATACATCACAATAAATCTCTTCCCAGACTTTGCAACATAGTACTTCAGATAAAAATAAGTTTAAGTTACAATCTGCAAACAAAATGTTGTCCTCAGAGGCAAAGAGGAACTGCTTTTGGCATTACTGAGAGTTGCAGCTCCATTTTAGATAGATAGCATTTAATTTATATTTTTAAAGTGTTGATCAAAAGTCCCGTCTCACCTTCTTTCATAATTACGAAATTCAGCCAAACAGACTGTTATGACTCATCACCAGCAAACTCTCAGCTAAATAAAACACTGCTCAGCATTTATCCTCCTCACCCAGGATGCCTGAAACAGCAGCTCATGATCCACCTGCTTCACAGGCATTAGATAGTGCAGGACAATTATCAGAGCAAAGGAAGAATGTCATTTGAGCTACAAAATGCTTGCATTACATACAGCTGACACATCAGAATACCTGCCTTGAGCAGCCGTATTTGCATAAATGAAAGAGCTGCGGACCATGACTGTCACAAAGATGTCACGTCAATTGGACTGTGCTTCCTTCTTCGTTAGGTTTGTACCAGAGGCAGTCCAAGGAAGGGGAAGAATGAGGGGAAGAAAGACAGTTTAGATATTTTGGATGACATAGTACAGCTGCATTTTCCATTTTCAACAACTTACAGATCAGATTTTTAGAATTAAGAACTTATAAGGGACTGGGTACAAGCTGGTAATTTCTTGTTCTAAGAAACATTAACATTCATTTCTAATTCATATAAGTTGGCATGCACCTTCAATTACATCGGCAATGTTTATTCCATCATTTGCTTCATTTCACATGAGTTCTTTCATTTAAACAATATTCTTGTGCAGCAGGGGTGATGGGTCCTAAGCTCTCTCCAGTGGCATCAGCAGAATCTTATGTCTCCCTTGGAGAAGTTAACAGTGGGCAAAGGGTTTGTACCGCATAATTTATCATACTCATGAATGCAGTTCATGAACAAACTGCAGCTTTTTTCTAATTGAAGCTGTCCAATAAATGTTTTGTGCAAACCAATTTCAGCCTACAAATTGCTCGTAAACTGCTCACTGTGAGTAGTACTTCCAGTATTTGCTACTTATAATTCAGTACTCAGCCTTTGGGATTGGCCAGGCTGATCCCATGGCTTGTTTTTCTTTCCTGAACATTGAACTAATCTTACCAAACTACAATCAGAGGAGACAATGGGAGGTTGACTAGATAATAAACCACGACACAGTAGGTTTAATGCCCAAGGGGACTGGCAAAGATATGATGGTTAGCAAGGAGAGACTAGTAAATGTTAAAAAACAGTGTCAGCTTGGATGTTAGAGGTACAAGAAAATTAACAGCAGCTCCCAGTTAGGAGGTATGAGTACATCCATTCTCTGTGTTCTCTATTTGGCAGGTGAGCCCCAGACTAAAAGGAAATTCACATTTGATCTGGCTAAAATTACCAAGGTTTCAGTGATAAATAAAATCATTTAATTTCATCAAATTTTTAAAGGTGCATTTTTTCACTACTTGACATACAACAGGGCTGTGTTCTTCCCAGATTATTTATTTCAACCATCAGTTCAAAAAACGCCAGTACACAGAAAGGTTTGTGGCAGATTATGGGCACTGACCTTTTGGCACTTCTTAAAAAAACAAAACAATCTGAAAGTTTTCTTCAATCTATAAAGATACGTTGATAGCATCCCCTGCTTCAGAATCCTACTCCCCAACAGTTACCTTAAAATTGAGAGAGAAAATAAAAATGTTATTTCTCTATATTATGTGTAAGCTTAATCACAGTGCATTTTTATTCCATTTGCCTCAAGGCAAAACAAAAATTTTAGAGAGGACTAAGCAGACATCAATAGATCATGGAGGTATGCAGAAAGGCAGGAAAAGGACATAAAGGTATTATTGGTAAAGCAGAATAAGCAAAGAGGGACTCAGTAGGAGAATTAGCTGAAATGTAGGTCAGCACTAAGGTCTTTGTGTCCCTGGAGGCCAGCAAAAGAAAGTTTGAAACCACAGTAAAGTCATACAGAGGAAGGGTTTTTCAAGGCGTGATCGTGCACAAGACTGTTTGCGCTGAAGGAACTTGAAATTACAGTACAATGTAGCTGTAATTTGTGTAGGGGGCACCACAGGAGTTAAATTCTAAAACTTTCTGGCACTTTCAGTTCAGCACAGAAAATGATAAGCAGGATCTTGAGGTATTTCATTTCAGCCCTGCAATCACCATAGAAAGAGAAGAGAAATCCAAGCCATGTGAAAGTAAATAAATAAGATCTATGCATTTGTATCATTTGAGATGGGCAGGTTCCTTGTGAGACTGGGTGTGCTTGCATTTTGCCATGGCTTCTGTAGCTGGCCCGGATGTTTGTTGCTTCTCAGAGAAGGAAGTGCTCCATTTGCTGAATTGCCTCCCACCCAGAATCTGACCTCCCCTCAGATGTGCTGAATGCATTGTACCCTGCTTGTCATGGACAGTCAGTTATCTGTAAATGCTAGGGAGTGGAAATAGATGTGGAAGAATAAAAATAACACACGGAAATATTTTTATCTGATGGGATGAGATTTGGAGGAAATCATGACAGTTTTCCAATCACCATTTGTGAAGAGAAGAAATCATATCCAGCAGAAAATTATCACGAAAAAGCTTGATAGCCTGGAAAGCCAAAGTTGAGAATTGAAGCAAGTGTGAAGTAGAGGTAATACCAATCACTACTTCTCCGTCAGTAAGTGGCAATAGCATTGAGAAGCCAAATATTCATCACCTCCCACCATACAGGTGTACTGCCATTTTGCAGCTTGGAAAAATGTCATCCATCAATTGCAAAATATTGCCATCATGTGTGGGCATATACCATCATGCTGCGGAACATATCTTTGCAGAGATAATTTTAATCTCCAGCATCCAGAGAAATCAAATGAGGTCATAGGCGAAATACTAAGTGTTACGTGAAAGCCAGCCACACTTTGATTGCATTAATGCTAGAAAGACATCATGCAAACAGCAGTAATAAAACCATTTGTCCAATATTGTTGGATACACATATTTTCTGCTCCTCTGGATGGTAGTTATTGTTCAGAGACTTCTAGAATAATAACACATTCTGCATGTAACTCTGTTAGGAGGCATAAATAGAGAAGAGACGGATGATCTTTCCAACTTTCACTCACTGGATCCTTCTCAGCACTTGGTTTCCATAGTCTATCCATTTCATCTGGTCACTTGGGATGTCAGCAAGCAGTGATGATACAAGTATACAGTCCGGTGATGCTATTTACCAAGCATCATGCTACACCTATTGCTTGAATAAATCTGAACAGCATCTTAAAGCAAAGGAGACACTGCTGCAGTAACATTGACAGAAGACCTAGCTATTAAGCTGTCTACAGAGTCTAGTATCAGTGAAATGTTTGACAGCCGCAGGGACAAATATGTATTAGCAACATTGCTTAATCCATGTTTCAAGGGCAGAATTGAAACCATGCCTTCACCCTATGCAGGCACAGATTGCTGGAAGGATACTGTCATAAATAACAGTGCTGGAGGCCATACCATTATGCACCTCCTCTTCTCCCTCATCCTTCCACTTAGCTCCCCTAGGCCAAGTATATCTCATAAAGCAGAAGATGCACAAGCTCCTGGAACATCAGAGAGTGCAAAAGAAGTAATCACAGCATACCTATAGTTCCTGGGTCTTCCTTTATCAGCTCAGAGTGGGGCAGTATCTCCCAGGAAAAACTCAATTTGTCTGTATCATGGGAAGAATCTGTCCATTATGAAAGGTCTATAGGTGTCATGGGAGACCTTTTCATATGCTGGGAAGTGAGAAGTTGACTTTCGAAAAGATATGCTCTAGTTCAGACAAGAATTAATTCAGCAGAGCCTATGGCCTGTGTTACACAGGAGGTCAGATTTGATGATCGCAGGAGTCCCTTCTGGCTTTATAATCTATAAAGACTAACCACTTTAAGGGGAAGGAAAAAAAAAAAAAAAGACAAAAGAAGAAAGTGATACCGGTATTTTAAACCTCCAAAGTCCCTACCATCCAATATGTTCTCAGATTTCATTTTAAGGTATGTTTGTGGCTCTGGGACATACTGAAGAAGTGGGCTTAATAAGCCACAGCACAGAACACTTCCTTCTTGAGGGAGTAATTTGAAAAGCTTTGCAAGTTACACATGCAACATGCAGGCGACTCTATAAATTAGCCTAACAGAGGAGACTGCAGAGAAATTCATCTATCAAAATTCTTACAGGGAGGTGAAGGAGCATAGTACCAAGTGTTGTGCTTATATTCCTCTTCGCTTTTTCTTCACTTTCCAAACATTATATAAAAGATTTTCTCTGTCCTCTGCTTGAATAATTTGGCAGAAGATAAGAATTGTGCAAATCTCTTCTGTGAGAGCTTTTTCTTGAAGCTTTGATTCACCTGGATTCATAAATCTCAGGGTTTTGCTTTGAGGTTTAAGGCCATGTGAGCTACAAAACTGCAAACTGATCTCACATTAATAGCATGCAAAACTGCAAAATTACAAAGCCATAAATGGATTTGCATTTGCAGCTTAGGAACAATAGGCTGACTTTCCCATTTGTAGCAAAAATTCACAGTCAGGCACATATTGCTGTTCATCCACAGCACTTGTGCACACAGATAAAAGTGCAGTCAATTTACTTGCTGGAAATTTGTGAGTGAATCCAAAAAGTTGGAAGCTCATAGCTAGTAAACAATTTGGAGAATATTCTTCCTCAAAGCATTCTTCATTTGAGGCTTCTGATGTTTTTCACTTTTATTTTCTCTTGTAGAAGAAAATGCTAAATCAAATAAAACCTACACCACGTAACACAGGAAATCAGTTAGACTATTGAAACTGTAAGGCTTGTGTTTATACCAGAATATTTACACAAAAAATACAAATCCCAGACTCGAATGCACATCCAGGTAAATCCCTCAGCTATGATAAATCTGGGTGACCATTTTTAACTCTGCATTAACTTCCTAACAGGGAAAAGTCTTTTCTGACAAAAGTCAGGAAAGAACCATTATTCTAATATCATATTGAGTAGTTTGTTTACATATCTTCACTAAAAGCAAAGTAAGGAAACTTCATTGCAAATATGATAAATTTATCTTCACTTAAAAGGGCATATTTTTGTGACGGTAGTCATGGTGGCTAAAAGGGGCTATTTCACTTTGGAAAAAAAGTGATTTGGAAGGGGAGGGATGGGATAAAGTATTTACTGCCCATTTTCCATTCCAGTTTCACCCCTGAAAACAAAGGAAAAAGTCTATCTCACTTTTGTCAAATGCCTGCCATGTGAGGTCTTCTTTTTTCTGCCACCCATACAGATGTTCCATCATTATTCCTGGCCAGGCATACACTGCAGATACAAGTAGGCATCTGTTCTCTTGTTATCGTCATTATTACTTGTTATTCTGAGTGACAAAAAAGGGAAGCCAGTCTTAAACTTCACTGTATCCAGTGTTAAGATTTGGTCCAATGTTGGGTTCCAACAAGCCTATTTCATGTTGCCTCAAGTCAGAAACTACAAAACAGTAACAGTTAGACTTACAAAGCTGTGGAAACATCCATATCCAGAAACGGACCCATTTTCAATGGGAATTAGTAGCATTGGGATGCAGGTAAATAGAGACAGTTTTGAAAATCTCACTGTTAAGGGCTTTTATCTGCATTAAATAAATGAAAGTTATAGAGCAAGATCCACATAAAGGCTAAACATTTCTCATTTTTTAGATTTTTTTTTTTTTTGCATTGTGTTGATGCAAAAATTTCTGTTGAGCTACACATGGGCTCCTTCACCTAGTAGTGTCCTTTAAGGACACCCCATAAAGAACCACCATTGGTTCTGACTTGCAGACCTCAGTAGTTCTTCCTGACCAGGGAAGGAGTGACAAAACAGCTAACCCTCCCCTTTAGACACTGCAGTTCATGCATAGACTGCTAGTGAAATCTAGTAGATACCAGGTACCAGATAGCTTTAGGAGCACCCACTGATAGAAAATTAGGCACTCCGAGGCAGGGAATGCACCTGTCAGAGATGTGTGACTGGGTACCTTTACTGCTGGTAAATGCTGGTCGGGCATGGGAATGGGCTGCCCAGGGAGGTGTTGGAGTCACCGCTCCTGGAGGTGTTCAAGAAACGTTTAGATGTTGTACTAAGGGATATGATTTAGTGGCAAAAAATTGGTGGTAGATGGATGGTTGGACTGGATGATCTTGGAGGTCTTTTCCAACTTCGTGATTCTATGATTCTACGCTTCCAGAGCCTGGCAACAAAGCTGCTGCAATTCTGGGGAGGTTGGGTGAGTCTTCATTAGTTAGACAAGGGCATCAAGAAGTTTCTAAAGGCCTAGGTCTAGAGTGTTGCATCTACTAGCAACACTGAGAAACCTAATACAAAGGCAATGATCTTTTCTGCTGTCATTTTAAACACTATATTCCCACTTGGAACAGAGCTATTAAACACAATATTTAAAAATTAATTTATCTTCCTATATGAGAGCTACCAATGGTTTTGGACCTGTGAAGAAACACTAAAAAATATCTGCCAAAATCTCTCAAACCAGGAAGCATTAGGAAAAATATCTCAGGAAAGCCTAATCCCCCCAGTATTTGCAAGTCACAGAAGTTTGGCCAAGTCTCCAAACCTCTGGATGCTTATGTGAATCAGAATTGCTGATCTTTTTAAAAATTAATTCCTCCTTCAGAAGCATATGAGCTCAGGTGAAATCTGACAAAATTTAGTACCATCTGAAGTATGGCTACAGCACAGATAGATAGGCTGCTTGTCAACATGGGCGATGGCAAACCAGTTGGTATGGGCCTCAATTCAGGTTGTGGGATCCCATCAGGGATTTCAGGTGTATGCTCAGATCACCAGTACCTGCTGAAGCTTGTGTTAATGCACGTTCATGCCTCTTGCTAAAACTCTGGCATCACAGGCTAGTCCACAGTGTTCTGTCCAGGTAACTCAATACAAGTGGATCACCAGTAGTAAACCATTTTTTGTGAAAGGTAAGGAGGACTGAGCCAGCTGTGCTGCAGTATCACAGGCCAGCTTCACTTCCAACAGTGGCAAAGTTCCGGCAAAAAAACAAATATGTGAATAAATAAGGGAAGCAAGCAGAACAAGGGAAGCAAGCAGAGGAGAAGGCTTTGCCGAGCAGCAGGCTGAGAGGGGCTGATAATGAATGACTGATGATGATTACATGCACTTTTTTACTTTCTGCGAAACGATAGATGCTGGCCAACTCTGTCCCACAGTGCCAGAGCACCATGGAGCCAGGCTGGAGAGTGTTCTGTCCAGCAAGCCTTGGCCTCCTCAGCAGGAGAATGGTGGCATGTCCAGCTGCAGAGAGGAGCTGTCCAGGCATCTGCAAGGCACCTTCTGCACAGCAGCTCCTGGTGCCATGGTCCCTTGGCAGGAGCAGTAGGGAGAAAGGAATAGCAGGATAACTGATTCAGGAGGACTGATTCAAAGGGATAGGGGAGGAGGAGGAACCCATGTAACAAAAGTGCTTATGATTAATGGTTGGTAGATGAGAGGAAAGTTTACATATGCACTTGGAGAGAGGAAAGGATGTTCACTAGCTTCCTCTGTGACAAATGCAGCCAAGAAACAGGGAGGAAAGAACTATTAATCAGTGGTACAAGCAGATATTTCTTTTTCCCTTGGGGAAAGCTGGACTAGGGAAACAACTTGGAGCTTTTGTTTCCAGCTTGCCCTTTCAGAGGGCTGCCCAGCAGGCCCCTCTGCAGCCTGCAATGAGCCAGCACTCTATAAACCCAGCTTCTCCTTCATCTCCCCTCACAAAGAGGAACAGAGGCCTGCAGTCAGTGCATGAGTAAAAACCTTCCTTTCCGTGTACCAGCAACTGTTGTTATTCACAGCGCACCTTACAAGCATGGCTACCTGCCAGTCAAACAAATACCACTCTGCCGAGTCCCCTAAACAGCCATCTGATCCTTTCCTAACTGTTGTTTAGAGTTGTTTAGAGGTGCCCATGGAGTGATGATTAACAGCTCCAGGCACTCTGCAAGCACTTGGAATATGCATTTCATACTAGTAGGGACATTTTTACCTTCATATTTTTATTGGTCATGTTTTATTAGTCACATTGCTCTTCAGCCTCCCTGCAGCATTGGCAGCAATGCCATTAGCTTGAGATGAAGGTGCATGTCCTCCCTTCATGGCTGAGGTGAGGTACCACAATAAAAGCAGTATCAATAAACAGTACATTGCAGAAAATTAATAAGCAGTATACTGATGAATTGTTGGCAGCCAGTAGTGACTACAGAATAGGTAACATGCTTAATATCAAGTCATTTCTTGTTTTGGTTTCTAGGACTGTACTTAGGAGTCTTGATAGTATGCAGTAAAACAGATCTGGGAAGGCATACAAATATTAAGTGAAGTCCAAGAGCATTAATTGCTTAGTAAATGCTGGCAATTATCTGACATCTACAGCTCCTTGCTTGATCTAACACGTAGCTTCACTCCCTTGCACCAGTTGCAAGAAACATAATGGAAACAAAGGTGCTGTGTAATAAAACATTCCACTCTTTCACTCACTCTTTCATCTCAAAAAGCCCTACAGCAAGGCAGAGCTTTCATGAACCCCAGAATTCAGGTATACCTTTCTATACCTATTTTACCAGCAGGAAAGGAGAAGTAGGAACCTCCAAAAGGTCTTAAATCTATACACAGAAGTGAAAATTGGAAAGAATCATCTTTCACCAGTGGTCTCATATAGGAATTAAGGCATCTGGGATTTTTTGTTTGTTTGCTTGCTTGTTTGTTTGTTTGTTTGTTTTCCTTTGCTTTATCTGGAGCTTTCTTTTTCCATATATAAAACAAGGATTGGAGTACATGTCATCATAGGCACAAAAATCCTATGCAGCAACCATTAACATCTAACCTAAAAGGCACTCCCATGTCACTGGTATCACAGTTGGATTGTAAGCTGTGAACATCAGTGTCTACAGGCAAGCAGTTTCAGGTGACAGATTCTTCACAGGTGATGACAATTTTTCCCTAAATGCAGGTGCAGAACAGAGCATAGGTGGGGGCTGATTTTGCCTGGCATTTCTCGGTGTTGCTACAGCCCAGACAAAAATAGCACGAGCACGCACACAGCATTCTCTATGTATGATGGTGGAGGCAGAAGAATGTAGACCACCACCACCAGCACTGCAGGGAGAAACAAGAGATACCAATACAGCTGACTTCTTTCTTTTTCCAAAACTTTCTGGAATACTTCATGGCTCACTCTTTCTATTAAGTTCTTTAAAGTCACAAAGAGAAAGGAATTATGTGAAGGAAAGCAAAGAGGATTAACAGATATCCAACCACGCTATTAAAAACAAAAATTAAAAAATCACCTGATCCCTACCAGAACTTCCCTGACTAAATTGTTAAAAGGGGGGGAAAAAAAAGCCTGTACAACATCCCATCCAGATGGTAGTTCCAGTGCTCCGTGGTCAGCCTGTTTATTAATGAACATCTGCTTTCCTTACAAAACAGGGTGGATTTTATACTGCAAATTCTCCTTTAACATATTTCTTGGAAAATGACATTAGGAGTAATTCACTGTCACATAGATAAGCTAAATTTATTTTTAATTTTAGATATCACATATTAATTACAGCAGTTCTGTCATTCAGTGGCTTATTGATGAATGTATTTGTAAAACCTGTGACTGGTTGAATATTGAAAAAAACTAAAAACATGATTTGCCTTTGAAGATGTTTGGCTCCAGTCCTTTCAGTTGTCCTTTCCTTTTAGCCCTCTGCACAACTGGATGAATGTTACTGGTAAAAATGGTAATGGACATCAGACTTCAAAGCACTATACTCACTGTGCTAGAGTTCCCTGAAATAATCAATAGATTTGAGCATATCACTGTCCAGTCATAGATATTTCTTGAGCAGAAAAATGGCTTAACTGTAATTCACAAGTTTCTTCTTAATTCTAACCATATCTTATCAATTACTGAATGTTATACATTGAGCTATTTAGAAAGACTTAGATTTGGTAATCTGAGAGGCAATTAAAATTTGGAGACAAACCAAAATTTTAAGTACATCGTCATACGTAGGGCAATATTTTAACTACAAATTGGAAGATTTTAGTCCGGTCATAAGATTCTGAACCACCAGTCTGAAGACATTGAATCGGATGCAAACATGTTAAAAATAAGGTTCAGATTTAAATGCAAAAATAAGTTATTACTCTATTAATCACAGGTAGTTTTCCAGAGCATAAAGATCTGGAAACTTTTCTAGAATATTTGTTTTCTCAAGACAATTGCTCTTTTTAAACTCCAGTACAGAAAAGTATTTTCACATCTTTTCTTTTGTGCTTTGACATTACTCTAAGAAAGAAACAAGCTAGGAGCTGGTTTACCTGCTTACACAGAAGTTTCAAAGCTATAGACAAACAACTTCTGTTTATTTTAAACAGAAAAATTTCAGGGCTTTGAAGTTGTAAGGAATACATGTGTGTGCCTATGCATGTGTGTGTGCATCTGTGCATACAAGCATGTCTTTGTTTCTATGTTCATGTGATATCCAAAGTTCATGGGCTGTGATATCACTATTATACATGACAGAACAAAAAAAAATGTGAATAAGCTGCATACTACTGGAAGCCATTGTTGCTAGAAGCTGCAATACTGAGGGCAATGAAACTGTGCTATTTTGAAACTTTGGCCCCTTGCTGGTTTCGAGCTATGCAGTGCAGCTACCATCAAACTAGTCCTTCCATCTCCTCTGGAGTGTTGAGCATCAAAGTTAAAAAACATGAATAAAAAAATAATGAAAAAGTCATCAAATGAATGAAGCAAAAGTCAAACAGAAAAGATGAAGTTGAATGGTTATATTGTCTGGGTTGTCCACCATACAACCTACTCTTCCAGCTAAAGCATGGATGCTCTCTTAGTAAAAAAAAGTCAAAGCAAAGCAGTAGGGAACTCAGAGGACACTTTTGGAAGGGAGTCTGGCTTTCAGCTGAGGATGTGGCTTTCTTTTTCTGATTGCTTTTTGACTGGTAATTAATATTGTCATGGCAGGAGTTAACTGATCTCATACAACCAGGGAGGGACTCATTCAGGTGTGACTGTAACTGGAGGTCCTTATGGGCTCAGGCATTGGGCAAGCCCGGGACCACAGCAGCAGTCAGGCAGCTCCCACCTGCCCCATGCAGTTTCCATCCAGATCCCATTCCACTCAGCTGGGTGGCCACCATGGCCCTGTCCAACAACAAGCTGCTCAATCACGGGCAAGAGCTCTGTCCTGGTGGGAAGTTGTTGCCTGAGTTGTTTTGACATCCAACCATTCAATCTGAATGCTTATTTAAAGATCCAAATGCCCCAGAGACCCTACCTACAGAGACCCAAGGAGGCAAAATCAAACCTGGATTGTTTTTTTATCTTAAAACTGTTAGCACAAAAGAGATTTTAAATATATGACCTTGAATTCTTCTAAAAATGCAAGTATAAAACGACACAAAAACATCCTCTTTGAGGAAGCCTCACAGACAAGTCATGGAGCAAAATCTGCTTAAGTCTGTTCCAAGTCCATTACAGATGTTGTATCTTTTTTTTTTTTTTTTTTTTTTTTTTTTTTTTGTGCCTCACAGCCACCATTGGATTCCTCTCTTCAGTCAGTACATGATTTCCAGAAGAAATCATGTCTGACTGTGTCCGTGTTGCTTTTAGTTCAGTGGAGCTCATCTGAGGAGGAACTGCAACTATCTATCTGTTTATCTGCTGCAACAGCAAATCTCTAATTATGAACTTAACTGAATGGCCTCATGAAGGGGACAGAGCATCATCTTCTATGTGTATCCATTTAATAAAAATGCAATTGGGAGACAGCCGTTCCAGCTTGCAGCTTTCAGGAAAATAAATAAATAAACACAATAGAATATTTTGAGATTTTCTGAGCAAGCTCATGAATGACACTCTTGTTTTGCTGCATCTGGGTGACGTGCATTTTAAGACTCAAAGTTCTTTCAGAAATCCTGGCCTCAGCAGTTACCTCTGTTTTATTGCCAGCTGGGGGATCCCTTTCTACCCTTAGGGGAAGCCAGTGTCACGTACTGGGTATTGCGGTGGCCTGGAACTGCGCAGACTTGCCTCTGATCCCAGCTCTGCTGTTAGTTGGCTGAGCTGACCTTGAGTACACCACCTCACTCCTCAAAGCTCTTACTCCCTGTATACAAAATGGAGATCCTGACAGTTACTTCATTTTTAAAGAACTTGAAGATCTGCTGGCGAAGATGTCTTAGGTGACAGTCACATACTACCATTAATAACTCATGCACCTTATGCAGCGTCTCTGTGCCAAAGATGGAAGTCATTCAATTTGCAGAATCTGCCATTAATTGCTCTCTTGCTGTGGAAAAGGAAGAATAAGGGCTTGAAAAGCCTTCTAATAGGAGTACTATGGGCAAAATCAAGACGTGCATTCATGTGAGACTGGTTCAATTTATTATTGGTGCAGTTGTCTACAACAGAATGAGGGTAGTTTTGCCAGCCTAAGGAACTCCCTCTCCGTACTCTTTCAGGAGTGTCCTGAGTGCTCTTAATAATGACAGAGCTCTTTTCAGTTCCTCAATCACCAAGTCTCTAATTAAGCCGAAAAACATTTTGACCCTTTGCTCAGTTTCAGTATTCTTACTCAAAACAGTGTAAGGCATTTTAATTAAAAGTAGGCTTTAAGATGTATTTTTTTTCCTTCTTCACTAGCACCTCGAAATTAAAAGGTACCAGGAAGCTAAAAAACAAAGTAGCCTGTTTTGCAGGTTTTTTGTTTTGGTTTGGTTTGGTTTTTTTTGTTTGTTTGTTTTTAATGAAGGTTTAAAAAAGAAATCCTTGTGTGTGCAAAGTGAACGTTTGGTAGGTAAGTTGTAAGCACTTCTTTTTATGTCATAACTACAAGTGAAATGTTCTTTAATGTGCAGTAATAACACTCAATCTATGCTATTTTGCAACTAATAATAAAACCTAACAGTGTAGGGCATGATAGCTAGCAAAGTTTTTCCAGCTCACAGTATTGCCCACATCTATCTGTCTTTTTTTCCAGTGCCTTTGCTTTTTAATCCAGCCTTTATATTGGAAAGCTGAGTCTGAGTGGAGCAGTAGTAACTTACCTTTTTAAGGAAAGAATCTGAAGCAAGATTGCTGAGCATGTTAAACCATTCCTATACAGAGTAGTGTATAATAGTTCTCTTTGTTTTGTTTGTTTGTTTGAGTCAAATAATGCTCAAAGCACAGAAAAGCTGAAGATGTGACTGCTTGAATCCTTTAGTCCTGAAAAGCCCTTAAGTTCTTTCCAAACTTGCACAATGTTATGAAAACGGGGGGAAAACTATCAGGAAAAAAAAAAAAAAAAAAGAGAAAAGAAAACAAAAAAAGCAGAGGTCATCAAGACTCAGAAATGTGCATCAATTTCTCTGGCAAATGAAGGAATAAATTTATCATTGCAGAGGCTGCATTAGTTACCATAGACATGCACCATTTCCAAGATTTCTCGGGGGGTGAGAATGCTGAGTATCAGAGCCAGCTTCTCCATTAGGCTTTTAACCGCAATGCTTCCTTGTTTTGTCAATGAGGAGGTAGATTAAGAAGCATAGGGAGGGGAAGCAAACACACACAAAAAACACCAAGTCTCTAGCTAAATTAAACTAAAACCTAGGTGAAGCCTCAGTGGGAAGCCTGCTGCACAAATTGGATTTCCAAATGCAGAAAAAATTAATTATGTGATGCACAGCAATGAAGTAAGCAACACCTTGAAGTTAACCTGGACAGAGGTATTGATTCAGCAGAAAAAATAAGCACTTTGCTTCACCTTCTCTGTTGTTCTAATGTTAGCTTGGACTGTTGCCTGACCATTTCCAGCTAACATTTAGTTCATTTGCAGCTGTTCTAAATGTGCACTCTTCCCCAGAAGTTCAGACAAAAACTGATCCCATCTGAGTTAATATGTTGGTTTTGGGGAGGGAGGAATACTGTGTGTGCAAAAAAGAGCTTCTTGTAAACATGTCAGAACAGACTTTGCCACCAACCTGGAGCTCTGAAATAGACTCTGAGGGCCACCTGGGAAGCAGATAGAAACGCTCAAGCAGTTTTGCCTGCCTCTGCTCCAACAGTGCCAGTGCCATTAGCAACTGATGACTGTTCTCCTACCTGGAGATGTCTCATATTGTCCTGTCCTACAAAGATTTTTGCCATCTCCTTACCTACACACTGTGTAAATGAGGATGCTGTAAGAGGGATGATTTAGGCTCCTCATATACAGGGAGCACGCAGCCTAGCTGGCAGCAGTAGAGCA
Source organism: Alectoris magna (assembly GCA_030625065.1). Taxonomy (NCBI): domain Eukaryota; kingdom Metazoa; phylum Chordata; class Aves; order Galliformes; family Phasianidae; genus Alectoris; species Alectoris magna. The sequence goes on from CM060561.1 coordinate 58,684,894, forward strand.
CTTGAATTTTATAGAGCTATTTTTAGCCTGTTTGGTGGCCTCAGGGAGGACCTTTGAACAGAAGAGCCCACTTTGCTGTTCAGAAAGCCTTTGAGACCCAAACAGTTGCTGACCTGATCTGCTCTGCTGATTGCAACCAGCCTCTAACTCAGCAGAGCTCTACCGAGACCCAGTGCTGCCAATGCATAGTTCACATGCCCCTGTGGTCACTGTTACCTCTTTGTTCAGCCACACTCATACTCCTGCTTGTCTTTTTGTGACACCTTCCAATTATTTGTGCTAAATATTGACTTTGGGCTTTGAAATCCTAAAAGATTTGAATCTGGGCAGCTTTAGCAACCACCTGTTCCTAGGGATCTGTTCGGTGGAACTGCCTTGAATGACAGACCTTGAATTACCTTGGAGGAAGCATGGCCACAGGACGCTAAGTGAGAGGTTCCTGATTCCAGTCTTTTTATTTCCCTCCTTGGTATAGCAGAGCCAAGATTTATTGACCTTCAAGTTGTGCTGCAAAACCTTGCTGTTGTTCTTGGCTTTTCCTAAGGAGGCTATGGAGGCAGACTGAAGTAGTGTGGAACTTTCTGCTGGAGTACTTTTTCAGATGCTGAGCTGTATTTTATAATGATTGCTGTTGTGCCTGAAGTTTCAGAAAACTGTCTTTATACAAACCCAAAATTATCAATCAATATATTGTTCCTTATGACCAATGATAAAATCACATTAGTTGTTAGTGGCTCATCTTTTCACTTCAGCTTCCACTGTTTTACAGGAACATGAAGGAAATTAAGATGTATTTAAAAGACAAAATTTACCTTTTGGTTCTTGTTTGGCAGACTACTCAGGGCCAAAACTCCGCACATAGAAGGTTCTAAACAACCAGCTATTTTAGTGTCCTCTACTTTGCAATAATGAATAGAAAGTAAAATTTTCCACTGTCTTAATTAGGAAGAAAGCAACTTTGTCGCAGAATGAAAATAAGTCCTTTCCCTCCCCACCAGCACAGCACAGTCCTTTCAGCTGACTCACACAGCAGGCCTGGAAGAGAGTGATCTCACGTCGCAGAAGGTCTTAACAGCTGACATCTGGTGGATTGAAGTGTGTCAACACTAAGGCATTATTCTTTGGCGTAGGAAAAAAATTACAGTAATGAGGCTGGAATGAGGATACAAAACTCTAGGTATGGCGATGTATTATTTCACTTCAAGAGGAAATAAAAATGTAGACTGATTCTCTAAAAAGTTTTCCTAGGAGTAAAGTCTGTTACACTGTGAAATAGTTTTAGAACAGAGAGAGTCTGTAGTAAAAAAATAAAATAAAAATAGAGAAGTAGTCCAAAGAAACATGAAGCCCACTGAAGACTTCTGTGGCATTTATTAATTCTGGGCAAAAAGCAAACTGAGCTGGATTCACAAAAAGGGTTAGAATCAGCGCTGTAAACTTTAGCTTTTAGACATCTTGGCACCTAATGGAAATGCCAACTACAGGTCAGGTGCCAGCAGCTGCCTACAGATGGAATTCAAAGAAGCATGATCAGCCAAAAAGCCTAAGAGAGCTCAGGGGAATTTTGTTCATAAGCAAAAGAACCGGTACAAGACTTCCTCTTCCAATGAGGCTGAAGCTTCACATTTCATTCCTCTCAGAATCTGCACCTATGTAGCTTTCCCTGGAGCATGGATGTCCAAAAAAACAATAGGAAATCCAAGCTAAAACCCTTCCTTTGCAAGGGGTACAGTATGACTCTCTCCTACATATGTCCTAAAAAAACAAAAACAAACAAACCACGCACACACACACACACACACAAAAAGAAAAAAAAAAAGACACCACTATTAAGATATAAGAATTGGGAATACTTACCTCCATATTATATTTTCTGCACAGTTTAATGTTTTCAGAGTATGACTACCGTATTAAATCCTAGTTGCACATACAGCATGTTAGTCTTATTATGCTTAAACACAAGTACCACGAGTACCTTCAGATAATCAAAATAGCTGATTTTGCATACATTCAGTAACAAAAATAGTCAAGAATCTATGCAATAAATCTGAGGGTGTCTCTAGCACCAAACAAGAGCTCTGAGGATAAACAAGGCAGACATAAGTATCTAAAGAGACATTTAGTCATACCGCTTCTACCCCTCCTCACGTTACAAAGGTAGCCAACACAAGCATAAATCCCTCAAACAGTACTGCATTCCTGGCTGGTACTTTCAAATTCTATGTTTGGCTTTAGATTATCCATAGTAGGGAACCTTCTCTTGTTAAGAAATTCTCGACACCCATGGGCCATCTGTGACCCTCTGTCCCTCTGAACATCTAACTATCTGATCATGCCAAACACCATAACGGTGAAGATGTTTTGAATTTCAGTTTTTCCAGTTCAGTAGTTTCTGCTCCAAAGGGAAAGAAAACCACCAGGAACAATGAAACTAGTTTCCTCATCCCTTACTCACTGCTCAGCACAGGACTTTTCTAAAACACATTGCTTCTCAGAATTGGGTTGAGACCTGGAATGAAAGTGCATTACAGGGCATTAAATATGAAGTGGACTATGAAAGCAATAAGCATATGATCAACAAAAAACTTGACAGTCTCAATATATAATACTACATCATTATGACTTCAGGTAGCCAGTTCAATTAAATACAGTTAAGTGCTTTAGTGACAAAAACCAGAAAAGTTTGTCAAAGTTGTCATTGACTTCAATGCCTATTTTTAACACACTCAGTCCCTTGGTGCAACTAGGTTGTTGCAGGTTAATTAATGACTGTATAAATGTAAAGAGCTTTACATTTCCCTTCATTTAGGGAACACACACTACATTTCAAGGGAAAACAGAAAGCTCATCAACCTGAGTTATCCAAAATGATTCAGAGCAAAATGTAGACACTGAGACAAAGCCCATCATTAATATAAAAGCAAGGACATTGAATATGACTTTGTTCAGAAAGGGAAGCATACCATTTCCAATGAATAAAGTTAATCATTTCTCTAGGCCTTTTTTTGCTCTCCATGAGTTACCTGTTAAGTTCCAGTTGCTTCAAGTTTGCTTAATGTAGCCCTTAGACTCTTCATAAACATATGGCACAAATATTAATGAGTCACTGTTGCCCCAGTGTAATTGGTCATCTAACCAAATGGCTCTGTTTGCATTCCTTGATTGGATTACCTCATTTTCTTTACAGAAATGTCTAGAAATTGATTGGAGCTTGGTTTCTTTCAGGAGGTTTTTTCATTACCAACACCATCCTTCCTCAAACCATCTACCCCAACTCTTCATGCTTAAAATGATTTCTTAACCCTTCTGTTCATCTGCAACTAGCTCATTCTCTACTTCCAGTTTAATTATAAAACTATGGTAATGAGCATAGTAGCTTTAGCCTAAAAGATACTCGTGAATTTTATTTGTACACTTATGAAAAACGTTTCTTTCTTCAATAAATTCAGTTGCTCAGCTAAATATTCATAACTAAGGGACTAGAAGAGATTGTAAATATCAATAAAACAGTGTTGGTGGGGTTTTTGTTTGGTTGGTTGTTGGGTTTGTTTGTTTTTTTGTGTGTTGTTTTTTTTTGTGGGTTTTTTTTTTTTTTGTATATTCATCCTGCTGAAGGCAAAAAGGAACCCCCTAGCATCTAAGAAGATCTGAACCACACATGACAACAACCATTCCTCCCACAGTAAAATGCTAATACTTTCAGATAAACAGAACTTATTTATAATAATACCATCTGCAGGATTCTGATAGTGTTGGGGAAAGAGATTAATTTATCTTGCATTTTAAATAAAGATGGCCACTGGCATCAAAATCCAGATCTAGCTTTTAGCCACTCAGTTATCAGAGAATTTCACATTCAAGGGATAGCAGCCCTCACGAGAATGTCTCCATAACATCGATGGACATGTGCTAGAGGTCACATAATGACAGCACAGAGCAGTCCTCTTTCTCCCCAAAACAGGAAGCATGACCAGACTGTTCACAGTGAAAAGACTGTAATGAAAATATCTAAGAGTTTGGACAGGATTTGATTTCTAGGTTTTTAATTAGCACATCACAGGACATATGGGTCTCACCATTTTTTGTGATCAGTTGAGAGTTATTATTATGATACTCTGCTGTCCCAGCACAATAGTAAGTATCTTCACTTCTGGAATAGAAACTTGAAGAGCCAGGAAATCTCCACTGAACAGTCTATGTATATAATACATACATAGATCACCTACCCTAATTTGGTTGCCATGCCTTTTTTCTGTCTTCACTCAATGTGACTTGTACGGCACTGTCAAAAGAGATGCACCTAGGACAGAAGACCACACAAGTTACTGTGCTACACTGTCCCTTGCTCAGTATTATACTTCATGAACTGTGAACTCTTTTCCCAAAGTATGGGCTTTCATAAGCTTTACAGCTATCACAACAGTAGTAGCTGAAGAAAACTGGTTGGTAAGGATGAGTAAAAAATAAATAAATCCTCTGCAAAAAATCTTCAAGTCAACCTGAGAATAAAGAGTCCCACACAGCAATGTGAAGTAAAGAGAGGCTGGTTCAGTGACACCCTCCATGCTTCACTGCAGCACCCACAGGAAAAAGAAAGGAACTCTTTCTGTCTTCTTTCTAAGTAAGTCCTGCTGTTGTTCCTGTATATCCTTCTTTACCCACGTGAACAGTGACTGTAGTTGGTACATATCTGATTGCACATGCACAAAGTAGTGAAATGAAAGAAGATGTAGAAAGTACACAAGTTCTGGTATTTACCAACCTCTGAGTGTTTCTGTAAAGTTGTCAACCAGTATTTCTTTAATATCACTTTTTCACTTAGTGCTTAGGATTTCCAGGTGTGATAAAATGGGGACTATAAACTGGATACAATTCTTTACATTCATCTTTTAGTTGGATGTGTAGTTTGTAGTGGAAAAAATGGCTGCTGTTCTTGCCAGACAAGATACTGTACACTTGTATATATGATGCATGCTTTGAAAACATAGCCAAGCTAATTTAGGTACTGGAAACAATACAATCATGTTACTGCCACCAGCACCATGAATGTGAATTTGTTCCCTATTGCTCAGGAGCCTCCCTGTAGCACTCACCACAGACAGACACACTGTACAGTCTCACATACGTTTTGCAGCATGCTACAAATTATCTAAGGAGCAAAGCTGGTAAATATATGCAATACTGCAAGAAGAGGAATTGGAAGACACTTCAGAAAGGATTCAATACATGTGAGGCAATACCACTTATGTGTGAGTATTATGTGTGAACTTGATGCACGTCAGGCTGCATTATGTAAGGAATGGTGCATGAGCCTAAGGATTTACCTTAAATTGCCAAATACATCCATGTGTCCTGGTCGCTCCATACCAGGCTTCCACTTTAGGTCTGCTAAAGGCACAGGTTCAGAAAAAGCTGAATCACCTTTTACTAAAACACCTTCGCATTTAGAGGGGTTAAATAACCAGAACACTTTCCCCCTTAACACAACTAAGAATTGCTGCTTTCTAGCCCTTACATTGCCAAAAACCTTTCAGAGAGCAGAACATATGAAAAGGGTGCTACAGAGAAGCAGAGTCCACGAGGATAACAAGGACTGGAGGAAGGAAAGACAAACATATTTGTGTTCGCCACTCCACACGTTATACGTTGCTTTACCTTGGTCAAAAGCATGATGCAAAAAGGATCATGGAGGCCTTTTTGTCGTTCCCCCTCCCCCCCCCCCCTCCACTCCTGCCACAGAGTCTGTAGTGAGGAGGGAGGTGCAGGAGGAGCCTGGCAAGGGTCCTCTGCCTGCCTGGTTTTGACTATGTGAGCCCAGGGAGAAATCCACAGGCGGCAACCGGGAGGTGAGAAATCACTCCTGACAACACATTTTACCTGGCAGTCCAACCTTGTTTATCAGCATAATAAAAAGTGCCAATACTTACCACCTGTCTAAAATATGCAGTAATAATAAACACAGTTACAGGGCATATTATGGTCAATGATGAGATATTAATTTATGCCCCTGGAAGGAGGGGAGGAAGGCAAAGGCTACAGTGCCTTACAGGGGGTGAAGCTTGCTGCAGGTAAGACCAAGGCCTTTTCCTCTCTAATGAGGACAAACAGAAAATTGCATTGATTTTTTTTATAAAGGATTTGTTATATATTTACTTAGTTTTAAAATAATATCCCTGTTTATATGATCAAGTTACAGGAACAAATGGACGGGGTGTTACCTTTCAGCCCCTGAGTCAGCTGGTAAATATCCGCGTGGAAGTGCATGTTGACTTTGTACAGAATTAAATTAATTCAGGGTTGGTCCACTAGTGTCAGGGCAGCACTGGGGCTGGTGGCAGAGGGGAGGTCCCCATGGAGTCCAGCAGGGAAGGGCCTGGCAGCCAGGCCCCCACCCCACCCCAGGCAGGAGCAGGGCAGCCCCAGACCTATGTACCAGCTCCTCCCTTGGGACAGGGATTGGCTGTGGCCAGACCTGGACATGGGCCCATGGTAAGGCAGGGCAGGGCTGTGGGGAGCTGAAGCCTGGCCCTGCTGTAGCTTTGCTAGGGCAGGGACTGAGGTGTTGAGGCTGACATGAGGATCTTGACCATGGGGAGCCCTGGGGGTGGCAGGGACAAGGCAGGGCTGGCGGTGCTTCAGGGCCAGGGTAGCCAAACCTAATATCAACATGCAGTGCTCCCTTGTCAGCCTCTATGTCCATCATAGAACTTTTCCCTTCTTCCCCTCGCAGATCTGAAGGAGAGCTTCTCTGGGAGTATTTTTCTTTTCTCTTTGGGCAGTTTCCACTGAGGTGGATGAGAAGCCATCCAGCAGCTGCCACCTCCACCAGCACCATCCTCCTGGAGGAGCAGTTACCACAGGACACGCCTGGCTCTGTCACCACAACCCAAAACCCAAGTAAAACTCAGTTACTTCCAGTGCAAATTTGGATGTGTGGGCATATTGCCAAGTGAAAATACATAATTTATCTGTGCGCAGAAGCATTTTTACCTACAAAGGTCAGTTATCTTCATGAAAAAGAGCTTTGTGAGCACCTCTGCATGACAGGAACTGCAGGTGGTTGTTACAAGAGATGTGTTTTAATAGACTTATCTTTTATTTCAGAAAACCACTACATCGCTTTCAGAAGACTATCTTCCAGGACTGAGTTTCACAGTTTTTGTTCTGCATGCTGTACAGAAACTTGCAGTGGTCAATTTGTCCACCCATGTAGAGTGTAACCCTGCTAACATCATTGATTATCTGCATAACACAGAGAAAGCAGGTTGTGTTTTGCCTTTGATTTAGCATCAGCTGTTTAAACACTGTCATTTAAAAGAGCCAGACTATAGGCAGAATGGTATATGCTGGCACCAAGTTACTCAGCAACTGCATTTATATTCTATATAATGGTACTTATTAAGAATATAGTTGGCTGGTAATTTTTCAACAAAAGCTTTATTTCTGGCCACGAAATTTCAGTTAGCTCAAGCTTAATTTAATTTCATCGTCATCAGTGAGGTTCACAGTTTTCTCAAAAATTACACAGCACAAGAACACATCATAGGAAATAACCGCAAATTTAACTATAGTGAAAGAACCATAGAATCACAGGATGGGTTGTGTTGGAAGGGGCTTCAGGGATCATCAAGTTCCAACCTCCCTGCCACAGGCAGGGTTGCCAGCCACTATATCATGTACTAGGTCAGACTACCCAGGGCCCCATCCAATCTGGCCCTAAACACCTCCACGGATGGGGCATCCACAAGCCCTCTGGGCAGTCTGTGCCACCACCTCACCACCTCCGCAGTGAAAAACTTCCCCCGACATCAAATTTAAATCTCCCCTTCTGTAATTTAAAACTATTTCCCCTTACCCTATCACTATCTACCAGTGTAAAGTGTTGATTTCCTTCCTGTTTATAATCTCACTTTAAATACTGGAAGGTCACAATGTCTGCCTAGAGCCTTCAGTTCTCCAGACTGAAAGAACTGGACATCATCCTGCAATGCCTACAGCCTCCCGCAGACAGCTCTCTGCTTATAACTTCAGATCTATATTTAAAAACACCTTATGTACAGCAACAACTGAGCACTCACTGCCATGCCTATGTGCAGGACCATCTATGAGAAGACAGGGGTTTCACTTCCTTTGCCATGGAGGAGTACACCTCCCTTCGACTTGCTGTCCTCCTGCTGGAAGGCAAAAACAGAGTCCAAGTGCTCACACATGAGAAAGGTGAAGAAAACCAGCAAAATTAAAAGGTCTGGCTGGGTGAAGAGCAGATGTCCTTGGACACACTGTGGGAGAGAAGAGGAGGCAGCCACGTCTAGAGTAGGAATGCACAAAGGGCTGGCAGAAGCTCTTTGCCACATCTTCCTAGGGACACACAGATTAGTGGTCAGGTTTCTAAACATCTTTTAGTAGACACTAATCCATCATGCATAGATTTTAACAGAACAAACAACTCTTAGCAACCTCATAAAACACAACATATATTCAAATATATGTGGCCAGAGAAAAATCTTCTAATTAGCACATTAGAAAACAACTGAAAATCCCAGGAGAAAGTAACCCTAGGATGTCGTTATTTAGATGTAAATAAACCCCAATTTTGCTGAGGGTCTTGCAGAAAGGATGGGAGCTTTCAGTTTGCCTTCAGCTTTTGGTCCAGAAGTGCTTTTATTACAAGTAGCACAAGAGAACAAAGGCACAGGAAAACAATTATTTTTCTGTTTGCTTATTTGGGGCAGCGTTTAGACTCATGCATGACTTGCCTGTATGTTTGTTCCATCTTTTCATGGCATACTATGTGGAATCATCCCTACAAATGAAACAAAGACTTCTAGATTCAGGAATCTGATGGAAAATCAATTCTAGAAATCACACTGGGAAATTTTTGTTTGCTGCCTTAAGTCAAAAGTAAGATCTCCCCCCCGCCCCCTCAGGTTGTATCAAGAGTTATTTAGAACTGGTCTGGTTGCTTACCAAATATCTACGCTCTTTCTATCTCACACACTGACATACACACACCCCCACACTGCAGCACTGGTGTGTGCATACACATCTCCAGCTGTGTCCTGGAGGTTCCCGGGAGCCTGAAGGGAATGCTCATGAAACATGACTTTCACAGATTCTCAGTCCATCTGGAACACTAGGGCAGCATATGGTGGGGCAGCACAGTAACTGTTTGTGGACATGTCAGACTATTTTTGTCTTGTGTATTACCTGATTAAGGTAAAGGAAGATGTGCTGATATAAGCTCTTTCTCCCATATTAACCCTCTCCAATCTTATTTTTCAGCTTAAAAAGATGTTTCAGCCATACCTGCAGGGGTAGTGTTCCCCAAAAAGTACAACAATATTCACATAAAAATGCCATTGGTGCATTGCTAGTACAATTATACCAGCTTAACACAGATGGAAATTTAAAAAAAAAAAAAAAAAGGTGTGCAAGGGAAGAATTTATTTTTTTTTTTTTAATAGAAATCGTAGGGTTATCCCTGGAGCTGTAGGAAAAGGTACAGTTAAAAAAAAAAAAAAAAAAAAAAAGATTAGGAAATAATAACTAAAGCTGCATGCTTTATTACTTCAGGTAAAAATATCTTATGAATAATATAATCATTGTCTCTGGTTATTGGGTATGAAAAAGATAAGTGTAATCAGTGTACTGTGATACAGGAACATTAACACTTTCACATTGACTGGATACAGACTTAGAAATGTGTTAAGAATCACTGGGTCATCTAAGTGGAGGATTATTCTACACACAGGCCCCTAGGTCAATTTAAATTATTTAATTTATCTCAGTGACCACAGGGGCCTAACCATCCCCGTGCCTGCATTTTTATCTTGCAGTTCTGTTAGCATAGCTTTAATTCTAGGGATTCAGGAAGGCTCGACTAACAAGGCAGTGTACTAAAAAGCAGGCACTGGCTTTTGTAGGGTTAACAATAGAACCACAAAGAGAAATGACTCAAATTATACCAAGGACATTTTATTACCCAGCAGCCTTAATCAGGTTTTTTTTTTTTTAGGGTGTTTTTTTTTTTTTTTACACATTATTATACCAAGGGTCCTTTCAGTGCTCATTGGCTTGTTACAAGCATTAAAAGAGGGGACGATGCATTGCAATTAATTTTGTGTCTTACCCTGAGTCTCGCTATTTTCTTTGAGTAGAGTTGGGAGGCAGCAGACAGATGCAGCCTACCCCACTGTTGAAAGCTGTCCAAAAATTACCAGGAAAGAAGATGAAGTAAATTTACTGCCATGCTACACTGTCACTCAGTACTTTCACAGACAATTGGGATCACTGCAGTCATTTGCCCACAGACCATATTCAGTGCCAAGGCATACAGGGTTTTCATGACCCAGAATCCAGTCCCACCAGGCTCATTTCAGTAAGGGATCAGCGTGTTCCTGCTGATATGGTTTGGAACTACAAAAATTTAACACTTTGGCTCTTCCATCTGAAGTGAAATATTGAAAGATAATTGGTATTTGGTAGCATTTCTTTGGAAGTTTCAGCTCTAGTGGCTTTCTAGCAAAGAAAGAAAGATACATAAGGGCTAAAAGAATAGCAGTACGGTAATGACAAATCAAAGAGTTAGTGGCTGTACTGAATTATTGACAAGTATAGTCATGCTTCAATTTAAATTTAAGTTAAATCATCTACAGAACGAACTGTAAGATCACCTTGACCACACAAATAGGAAAGACGAAAAGCTGGCTTTAAAATAAAGTATAACCCTCTTCAAGGAAACAAATCAATGACACCTGTAGGTTGATACAATACACAACCAGGCTGTGAAATTCCCAAAGGCCTTGTGCTCTTATTTTCTGGGAAGTTACAAAATTCATGTTATCCATTTAGTCACACTTGATGATGGATCAATATACTTAAGCTTCTCATTGGTTTCATTTTTGATGTGAGGCTGAAATTCTTATAGATATTAAGGTCTATGTGTGGTGCTCTTTGAGCAACCAGTAGGATGTTATCATCTCTCTGTGATCCCCTCAGCTGTGAAAAGCTTTAGCTAAAGTAATTACAGTTTACTGACCAAAAATAAATTTTTCAGAAAGGAGAAACAACCTGCACTGAACATCTTAAAAGAATACTATTTAAGGATGAAAGAAGTGACGGAGAGCTGACAGCTACCAGGACTCTTTATATGAGGCATTATGCAACCAGTTTTGTATCTCAGTATCAGCTGACCAAGAACCATCCAAGATGACGTTAAACACCCTGCAGAAGGTTGCCTACCAGTTGTAGTGCAAATGTAGACACCCTTTGTTTTAAAGATACCAGGACTCTTTATATGAGGCATTATGCAACCAGTTTTGTATCTCAGTATCAGCTGACCAAGAACCATCCAAGATGACGTTAAACACCCTGCAGAAGGTTGCCTACCAGTTGTAGCGCAAATGTAGACACCCTTTGTTTTAAAGATGCAAGAGGGAAACTGTGAGCAGTAAGGCAGCTTGGTTCTGTAAAGTTTTGTTTTTCTTTTACCTGACTTTCTTTTTTCTTTCAGTTCCCTTTAAAGTATTAGCATTAAAATGTCCTAGAGATATAGAATTTGCCAGAAACAATCAACTTTTGTATATTTGCTGCCTGCAAATCTCCAGGAGCTCAAGGCTGTCTGTAGAGTGAATCTCAGCCTTAGCACACTCAAAGAAAATTCACAGGTTTCCTCTGGAAAGGATTACATTTATGTCCAAACTGGATGCAAATAAAGAGTTAATTCTACCTGTTTGTTTGTTTGTTTATTTGTTTCACAAAAGAGCAGGTGTCTTGGACACCTCTGCAATACCAAGGAAAATCTGATCCTAAAGTTTCTGCAGCTGTAAGTCATGGCAAAGTTTCAAATTGGTTACAAATATTCAAAAAAAAAGCAATAAAATCACTTATTTGGTGCAGGGTAAGAGAATGAAAATATTTTGTTGGTTGTTTTTGTTTTTTTGTTTGTTTGTTTGTTTTAACTAACCATTGAGAAATCCATCTCGACAGTATTCCCAAAGCTTGTGCTTTTCCCCTCTCACAAATTAACTGAAGTTACTCTTAGTGGTTTCATGCAGCTTGTCCTTTTTAACATAGCAAACTTTTCCACCTATATCAGAAAAGGGAGCATTTTCATCTCCATGTAAAAACCTCTTTGCACACAGATTTATGCATTCTATTGGTAACGTTTGAAAGGAAACTCTTGGCAGAAAATTGTTGACTCTATAAATACATTCAAATGTGGAACCTGAAAATGATTATTCAATGCTGTTCAGGGCAAGTTAGCAAGAGCTATTTATTTTGTGCTTATTTTTTTCTTTTAACTGGAGACTGATAGCAGCAATTACATATATATATATAAATAAGCATTAATTTTTAGAACATGTTTAAATTAAAAAAAGGTATTATAAGATATTGCACTTCAGTCAGACAAGTAGAAGAAAGCAAGTCCTGAAATGATATCGGAGTCGATAAACACCAGAAAAATTCAGGTGAATCTGGACTTCTTGAAACAAAATCCTATAGACAAGCTGCAGAGCGTATTAGCTGAAAAACATTAGGGTACCTACTAAAAATGATTTTGAAAACATCCGTAGGTCAAATATTCCTCCACTGTTTCTCCAAGTTGCTCAAGAGAGGGAAGTTATTTTATTTGATATCCTTTTTTGTATTGGTCAACAGGCCTAGAAGTTCACAAGTGTAAAACCACTTCTTCCAAAACATTACAGAGAGTCATTGATTATTACCCCAATGCAGCGGTGTTCATTGCTTCAATAAGTGTTTTCTTTTTATTAAGGAAATGCTGCTTTTTTTCACTGAATAAACAGCACACAACCAACCTCTTCAGTAAAAAACATCAGCCTTACTCCTCCCCTCCCACAAATTAATGGAGAAAAGTGAAGTTCATAAACACACTGGAGCTCATAAGGTTAGAAACACTTGCCTGTGTTTGCAGCTCCCCAAATGCACAGCCTCATTTTCTGCCCAATCAAACTCAGCCGTTGTAACAGTTACCTATGCAGGTCTTACTCTAGAGTTTAAAATTCCCCACCTACAATATATATAGTTAGTCTTAATAAATAAATGACTTGGACCATGCATTATATATCATTCAAACCCATGAGGACACAAATTATGTATAATACATTGGCTGTGTAATTTATTTATTAAGCAAAACGTGAATTTTCCATGCTTGTGTTTTGAGGCACAGTTTGTCACACACAGCTAAATGATGTATTCTTATTAGTCCCACTCAATTACCAAGTCATCCCTCTGCGCACTGTATATTTGTTAATGATAGTGCCACAACGCTGCATCTACAATACCTGTGATTTTAGTGATTCATAACCACTCACTAAAACTGTGAAAATGATAAATTGACTGCTGTTGATTAAATGCCGCCAACAGTATGTTTCGTATGTGTTTGTCGCAGTTAGAAGTTAAAGAAATAGCATTGCTCCAATCATTTAAATATCTAATTAAGCAGAGCCCCAGCTAGATAGAAAGAGCTCGTTGGAATGAAATATCATTAAAAGAGGAAAAAAGTATAGTGCTGATTTTTGCATGCATGTACATAAAGACTTTTCATCTCAACTCTGCTGTTCATAAATATGTCATGAACAAAACAAGACATATGAAAGATAAAAATTAAAAAGGCTGAAGAACTTAGTATGGAGTGAAATCCTCCCAGACTTACTGCACAGCTGCACATGGTTGATTTGATGTCTTTAGCTGATATCCCAGATTAGCCTGAAACAACAGTGAACTCCAGTAACATATAAGGCAGTCCTTGATGACAGCCCTTAAGACTGTGGCAAATAGAGTGGAGAGAAGATGATGTGTATAGGGGAATGCTATATTCCAGTAAAGCAAACAACACCTCTCAGCCTCCCACTGTAGGGAAAAATGTTTGCATGGTTGTAGCAAAGGAATGGCAGATGAAAGGGAAAGCAGCTCTTTCAAACGTAGATTAATTATCTTTATTGCTTTGCTTAATGCTTTTTTTTTTTCCTTCCCTTTAGATTAATCCTATACAGAGTCCTCAAGCTAATACTGGAAGCAGAGTGGAACAAGACCAAGAAAAGTGGATGTTTCTGTGCCAACAATTTGGCTCCTATCTGAGGATGCTGGAGTAGACAGAGTAATAAAAATACAGACTTGCCAATTTATGGTCATCTTATTAAGATGAATTGGAAGGTTTTTCCCTCTTCCTCATTTTGAATTTGGAGTGAAGTAGATAGATGTCAGAGAACAGGAAAAGGGTTCTTTCCACCACCAGCCCCCCCCCCCCCAACCGTTCTTCATGCAAGCAATGCTTACAAATTTCTCTATTTAAATAGTGGCTTTCACTTCAAATCACTCTTCACTCTGTGTCCAGAAAAGTAGAAAAGTGAGGAGCTGCACACAAGCCGATGCAGTAGATGACATGCATGAATGTGGCAAGGACAACTCTACTTGACAGGAGAAACAGAGGAGATGGAAAGTCTGACACATCTTGTGCAGTCCATTGCAGGCTTTCTCTTTTAAACACAAGAACTATGCCATTTCCAAAAATGCTTTATATTTAAAGTCTGCAAAGAACATATGTGCCATTTACTGCACCTCAGGAACAGAGGTCTAAGCCAATTCTGCCTAAATTATAACTTGCATCCATATGAACAGTAAATACTTCAGATGTGATGCTTACACCACAAAATTACCTCCTGCAGCAGAGTCTTGCCAGTATGGCATTCATGGTCTTTTTCATATTCTGTGCAAATTGTTTCCTGTCTCTACAGAAAATGTGTCACCAACACTGCACGTGTCTTCCTTCTCCAGTATCACTAGATTCCCAGTCAGGGTTTTGTATAAGCCAGCAAATTAGGAGAAAAGGAAAGATATTTATCTTTCCTATGAACTGCTTCCTACAAGGGGAGCAAATACTAATTGTGATAAAGAAGCAGCTCCAAGCTATGCAAGGCTGTCATGGAGAAAGGAGTCTTCAAGGTGGTTAACAATACGGTTAAAGTGACATGCCTAACTTAACAAAGACAGTAAGGGCTAGAACTGTAACTTATATTGAATCCTTCTGAAATTTAGACTAACACCTTATTTGCAGAGCAACAAATCTTCCAAACCTCCTGTCAGTTCCTGGATCTCTTAGAGATACTTTGCCCTTAAAATATTTCTCATCTGTAGAACAGAAAGTAGAAACAGAAAAAGCATTCCTCCTTACCCTGTACACTTACACTCCACATTACTAGAACATGAAGACTAGAATATTAAACGTTGTTCTAGTACAGAAATCTTGAGCTTTCCCCTTGAGTCCACTAAGCACTGATATTGGATAAACCATTTACCCAAACCATGTAAGTCAGAAATGAGAATTCTCCACATAGTATCCATCCTTACACATTCATCAATAGCAGAGACTTTACCCAAAAACAGCAGAGTGGAACTTCTTCCTTACTAAAATTCACACAGCAACACAGAAGTTACACAATATAAACTAGCTAGAAAGTGCAGCAAAATAGCACAGCTTTCAATTGCACACATCTGTGCAGTCACACCTGCCTAAATCAAGCAGTCCTACAGCTGGCTGTAGGTGAGAAGGACCAGTTTGGCTTTTAAATTTATGATCTAGCAACATGTAGTAATGCAGTATTGAGCTTAGCGCTGGCTAATTCAACTTGTCCTGTTTTATTTTTGGTAGGATTTTTTTAGAAGAGACTCTGTGGGTGAGTCTATATCAGACAGATTGGATCTATCTCAGTGAATATTTTAAATATTTAAAAAAAACAGGAAAACAAAAAGAAAACAAAAAACCACAACACTTGAATGAGGTAGAAGGAAAGAATCCCCTGCCAGAGTGGTCAGAGGATTTTCTCATCACAGTGTTTCTACTATGACCTCCACCTGGAGCTTCAAGCAGCTTGGAAAATCTTCCTGAATCTTCTCTTCTTAGAGAGAACTCAATTCCTGCAGTTCTCCGGAAGATAAGGCATCCCTACTGGCAAGTAACAAAGTACCAATAATGAGCTGACAATTGACTATAGACCTTCATAAGGCCTTGGAAAGATCTGATGTCAAAAGAGCAGAGAACCCAACCAAGTTCAACAGAACACTCAAGAACATGAGTTCACAACCACAACAGCTCTACTGTTGAATTCTTCAGTGACTAAATACAAAGAGAAACTTGCCAAAAAGCACAGAGACAGAAAGAAAAGACAAGTAACCATCCAACCAGAAAGTAGACATGTCTGGCCTACATCAGGCTGGGGAGAACATGTGCGATTGTTCACACAGATGTGCATGGACTCAACAGCCAGTTACCTATAAAGAGGACAGGAAGAAGAAAAGCTTTAGAGTGCTGGAAAAGCTGTCACTAGAGTTAGTTTGTTCTTCCATGTTAGATGGAAGTTCACAGTGCAGTATTTCAAGCACAACACCTTGTTCAGCAGCAATTAAGAAGTATACAAAGAAAAGGGAAATAATTTCTCCAGATCAGGAGCAAGAGAGATCGGGAAATAATGTTGGTTTTTTTTCATTTTTTTCTCCATGCGAAGCCCAACCAGACCCTAAATATGAACTTTGAGTCTTGCTATAATACAGATAATAAACCTATTATATACCAATGAAGAGGGAATCTGGAATCATGATTGCATATCTAAGCTGGGGAGAAAACAGTGTCTGGAGCCAAAACGGGAAGTGTCCTGCATTTTCATAACAAATTCACTATACCAGCAATTAAATACTTTTAAGAAGGACAGCTGTCATGTTACTTTGCATCTGAAAGCACAAAGGAAAAGAATAAATATAAAACATTGCATGGAAATACCACACATTAATGCTTTAATCACAAAATTCTGTGCTATAACACAATTCTATTGGAACTTACCTTTTACACAAACTGCTAAATGAATCTTAAATATACATAATTGAGGGAGAAGGGAGTAAAACCACAATTTTGTCAAAATGAAAACCTAAAGTATTAGGTGTCATAGAAAATGCACGTCATTCTTCCATAAATAAAGTTGCTAAGCAGATTTACTGTGAAACAATTTATGCTGTGTTATGTAAATGGCAAAAATCTTAAGTCTGCTTGATTGTAAAGAGCAAACCTGTGAAAAGAATCCCTTTTACCATCAGTCACACCATACATTTAGCAGGTGTCTATTTTACACACAAGCCCTGCAGATATGAAAATAAAGACATAAAATGTTGAAAGTATCAGCTATTCTAATAACTTCCTTTTTTCCATTTTTTTTTTTCTTCCCCTAAATAAATGAATAAATGCCTTGTTAGACCTGGGTGAATATCTCTTTCTAATTTCTTTATAATCAAACTGAAACCTGGCAGTGAGCAAAAGCGTTAACACTGCATAGAACACAGCGTTCTAGTTACTACATAGCTACTCTTACTATAAAAGTGTTATATCAAGGACTCTCTATCAAGTATATCATGAAGAATATTCATTATAGGGAATAAGCTTCTCATCTGGCCTATTGCTTAGCCACTTCCAAGGCAATACTGAGCAGTCAAGTTAGAGAATCGTAGTTATTACTGGCTATAATCCAGAAATCAAGGTAAAATACTAAGAAATCAACAAGAAGGTCAAGACTATACCTGAGCTAAAAATATAAAACAAAAATCTCAATTTAAAAGGTTGGAGGGAATGTGAAATATAAGAAGAGATGGGGAGAAGAATAGGATTTAAGTGAGAGAAAGATTCAAAAATCAAGAGTGAGCAATACAAAAACTGATTTCAAGGAGTTGAAAACATATGGAATCATAGAATCTTAGAATCACCAAGGTAGGAAAAGACCTCTAAAATCATGCAGTCCAACCACCCACTGAATTGTTAGAAACCAGAAGGTCCATTTACTTTCCATTAAGTATTGAGGAATGAAGGCAAAGAATGTTAACAGAATGGTTGAACTGAACCCAGCTTTTGTTTCCAGAAAGTATGACAGCCGATAACAAGTGCTGAATGAGTAGGATGACTAGAAGTTATCCCTTGCACAGCATGTCTGTAATCAATGTTTGTGATCAGCCATTATTTTTGATGGGTTCTCCTGTACATTTTCTGATATTAGATTTGTTCGCTCAATCAGAAGGCGAAATCTCAACCAAAGCCATCTGTCCTCCCAAATTTCAAGCAGTTGTAACTGAAAAACCAATACGTCTTTCCAATCACTCCAGCTTGCCATCCCAGTATTTAGTTTCCATGCACATCCACACAAACAAAAATATCAGGTGTTCAACAGTCTCTGGAGAGAGTGACCACAGTCATAGCTGGACTGTTTAGAAACCAGTAAAAGGGTTGGAGATTCATTCTTCTTACATGCTTGGCCTATACACTGGTGTCACAAAAGGCTAAAGGTAGGCAGAAGATAAATTTCTGATGTAATGAGAAAATATGGTGCCGTCTGTTTAATGGGTTGCCATGTCTGCTGATACCAGCATTTGAATTCAGAAATAGCAGATGCTCTTCTGCCTTCCCAGATGCTGGAAATGAAGAATTTGAGCAGCAAAGAGGCACATGTAAAAGGGCTTGCCCCAAAAGCCCACTGTCTGGCTGCAGCACACCAACAGGGCCTCCTGGTTGACAGCACACCTAGGAAATTGGTGTTGCTTTGAATTTTTTTTATGACTAAAACACCCAGAAGAGATTTCATTCCATGAGAAGTGTTTTTCTTCTCTTCTCATGGCTGTCCTCTACCATTCCCCATTACTGCTTAGCCTCTGCAATTTGAGCTCCAAAGTCATATTCCCCTTGCAATACTGAAACAAATGATTATGCAAAATACTGCTATGATGTTCACTCTTCCAATCAAAACATTGCATGGTTGTGGCTGCAGGATCATTTATAAGAGTTGATTTTATTTTTATTTTTATTTTTTTTTTTAATTAAGCAGTTCCTGAAACTGGTATAGATGTTAGATTTCTAATTGTTTTAGTTGTTTTCACCGATCACTAAGGATGATTGGCTGGCAGATGGTATCAATCAGTCTGCAAGGATTTGCACAGTACCGCATTTCCAAAAAATGTGCAGTGAATATTCAAGACTCCATCCTGACTGGGTACCCTAATTAGTCTGTCTGATTGGATCTTGTCTTCTATTTTCAACCTGTTCACTAGCAGCAAAGATGTCACTCAGTTTCAGACTCACTTCAAGTCAAATTTCAACACGTATAAGAAGAACAGAACCTAAAAAAAGTAGGGCATATAAATTAATAACAATGAAAATTCTTAATAAATAAAAACAAACATTCTATCTTACACTTGTTTCCATTTGCTATCTGAATCCAAGTTATTGTCTCAATTTTTCCACCAATAACACCTGTATGCTTATGTTTTTTTGTGTTTTACAGTGCTTATTAGAAAGTCTTTAAATTCATATGAAACACTCCCAACCACATTCAGTGGTTGGGCCTACATAAAATCTTCATGGAAGCAAAGCAGGAGCTTTTGTTGGCATCGGTGCTCTCAAGGCATACCTGAAGACTCTGACTTTTCTATTTACTGATACCTCCAGACCTCATCTTCCAGAAAAATCTTGAAACCAACAAATAGGTATTTGACCCTCCTATTTGCTCTGTTTAAAGTACAGTTAATACCTTATTGAAAACAAAATCATAAAAGTAAACAAACAAAAATCCCATACGTTTATAGTTTGGCTGCCTCCAATAAATGCAAAGTTATAAAAGGAATCTGTCAGTTATAAAAGGGAGTAGGCTTCACTTCTAATGCAAGAAGTAAACTTCGATTTCAGGAGAAATTTACCCTGAGACAACTGTATTAGTCAATACATAAAATAATGACAGTTCCTAGGGAGTAAGGGAATTAGAGATTACTGATGTATCACAGACTGCCAGAATTACAAACGTGGGGACTAGAACAGATTTTGTTCTGAGCAATAAGTTCAGTGAGCCTGGAAATTCTCTCCCCACTCCCAATTCTCCCAAAAAAATGGGGGGGGGGGGGGGGAAGGAAAAGAAAAAGGAAAAAAGAAAGCAAGAATGAGTTTACCTGAGCCATACGGAGCAGACTTAGTCAATTGAGGACACAGAAGAACCACAGAAATCTCAGAACTGTTAACTGCAGTTTTCCATTAAATGAAAGAAATAACTAAGTGAATAAAGACTAATTAGTATATTTTTCTTTTTCAAAGTAGTTTGGGAGAAGAAAAAAAAAAAAAAGACACTTTCTTTCTGGTTTTCAACCATTCAGAGTGCATTTTTTGACCACTGTTTCCCAATTCGAGACATAATATATTCTTTTGTTTGACAGCTAAGATCTGGGAGGATCACCCATAACCTAACTCCAGAGCTAATGGATTTTAAGCTCAGAGAAAGCCACCTACTTTTCTCCCTCAGAAGACTACAAGCTGTACAAAAATATGAAAATTGAGAGTTCCACAAGTCCTATGACATGGACATCCTCAACCTAAAAAGACAAATGCTAAATAGTACAGGAGCTGCTACGCATTGAGATAACTTTCGGATGTCCCAAGTGATCAAAGAGTACCAATATGCAAAAGTTTCAATCTGTTATCAACATGCTAAGTGCATGTTGAAGCTGAGTAAAAAAAAAAAAACAAACAAAAAAAACGGTCAAAGAAACTCAATTCAAAGTTAGATTTCAGTGTTTTTCTCATTCATTTTCCACAGTTCTGTATGCAAGCTTTTCCTGTGCCACCAGAACAGACCTATGACATAATGCAATATAAAGTTATGCTTTGAATCTAATTTTGGCACAGTTCCATGCAGTTCTTGCTCCTTAAATAAAAAGTACATTAATTGCTCCGGTACACTCTTAAGCAAATATAGTGTTTTGAGTACTGCTACCTCCCGGATGAGCAGATTTGTACATTTTCTGCATTGCAATCTACAGAAATGAACCAGAAATCTGAAATTCCATAAAACCCAGAATAAGGTCACCAAATCCACTTTCAGCACCATGGGACAGGAAGCCAAAATGTTCCCACTTTGTAATCTATTATAAATTCCTGTCATTTGTAGCTGAAATCAAGATCTGGACTGCTGACTAAATTTTCCTCATTTGTTTCCTGTGAAAACCAGTTCTGGGTAGGTGTCCATAGCAGAGATTGGTCTGTTTGTTTCAGTTGTTTGAACTACTTTGCATCAGTTTTAGTAAACAGCAGTGTGCCTTCCATTTTTCCTTCTCAGACATTTCCTTTCTTCTTAGATAAAGCCTTAAAAAAAAAAAAAAGTAAAAAAAAAAAAAAAGTAAGTGCTTTCTTCATGAGTCTTCGGCCTTACGTAGTGGCCTGTCCTCCCAGTGTCCTTCCCCAGGCCCCGAGTCATGCATCACTCATCTTGTCACATTGAACTCCAGATGCTCCTACCCTAGAGAATGCTCTGACTCTGGCAATTTTTCTTCATTCTCACTAACAATTTGGTAATGAAATATTGATTTTTAGTTAGATTCATATTGATGCTATTAGGTTTGCATTGATAAATCATGCTGGCCTCCTGTCTGAGAGGCTAGAAAGTGCTACACTGAACCCTGGAGATTACAATCAACTCATTGATGTGTTAATTTGATGGATTTTTTCGTTCTCTTGGAAGGAGTAGGAGGGGTACGGGAAGATTTTTCAGTACGGCTGTTGTAAAGTTTTCACAGCAAAATCGGGGACAGTAATTGTGGATTTTTCTATGTGCATTCACTTTTAAAGTATCTTTCTGCCTATTTGTCCAGAACATAAAAAGAAAGGAGGGGGGAGAAGGACAGAAGGGAGAAGGGGGTTGAGAGGATATGACACACCTTGTAAACAGAGCTCCAGACTCCCACATGGAGTGGAAAAAATAAGAACAGTTAAATCCCAATTAAACCGTTCAGAGGTCGTAGTTGGAAAGCATTTCCTTCTGCTAAACGGGTCTTCATGTAGAGCTAAATCCCAGGTGAGGTGAAAATGCTGTAGAAACAGGAACCCCCTCTGCTGGCTCCACTCCACCTGGAGTGGCAGCAGTAGGAGGGTCACCCCCTCTCCCTCCAACAAAGTGCCACTTAAGGAGCCAGTGTCAAAACGCATCTGCAGCCTATTTTAAAACAGCTTTGATTTATAGTACTGTGTGCAAATGTAATGCCTGTCATTAAGGGACAATGCGTACCGAACCAAAGGATTACGCTGTGAATTCCTTCAAAGGCGGAGTGTTCCATGGGGGTACAGCAGCCACTACAGCAGAGGGTGAAAAGGCTTTCAAGGGACACCTAAGTCAAAATTTGCTGTATCATTATTCTGTAAAGAAAGCCATTTCACATTTGGACATTGGCTTCCTTGTTTTCCCTGAAAGTCAGTCATCTACACCTCTACCTGCATGCCCCAACACTCCCCCCCAGCTCCAGGGCATGGTAGCAAAGCCTGTTCAACAAGAGGCTGATTCTGTATGTAGAACAGACTGAGACTCTGCTTTATTAATAAAATCTTCCCCTCACTTCAATGGTCTCTCAAATCCTTAAACCAAATGCACTTTTGTTTCTTTTTAAGTACTCTCATCCTTTCTTTTCTTACCATTTTAGAAGAACACTGGTGGTCAGCCTGCCAGGTAAATGACATCTTCACCAACTCCGAATATCACATAGAGCCTACATTGGACCAAGGGAATTACCAAAAGAGCCTCACCAAAAGACAGTCCACCTACCTTGGATTAATAATTATTGTAGAGAGTTGGGGGAGGGGGAGTGGTTTCAAGAAACTCCATTATCAACTTCTGCCCTTCCAGGAGGCTTCTCTATTCAAGGTTGAACCGTTAAAAATAATACTGCTACTGCATGTAGGACAGTTTGTTATTACCTTATTCTGTTTTGGTGCCAGCTGAAAGAATGGAGGAAGACTTGGAGGAAAAGAAAAAAATAGATCTATTTTTGCCATGAGGAAATGGGCACCTTTTCACTGTAGCCAGCTTAAATAAGCCACATACGTACTAGGATATTTTCTAATTAACTTCACTTAAAGACTCCCTCACCTCTTCTCTCTCCTTCCTCTCCCTCCCACATGAAAGCATACAGAATCCTGTCTTGAAGAAATATGTCCCAGTACATAAGGAGGCAATCATCTGTACCTTCAAAGATGATGTCAGTGATGAAACTGTTAGTTAAATTCTGTTGTACTATTGACGTCTTAATGCCACAAACCCAGCTGGTACGAGATCAGTAATGTAAACAGCTGAGTTCAGATTAATCTCTTTGAACCTCACTGCTGAGCTGAAACCACGGTTTGACAGTCTAAACTGCCAACTTCATCTTCTTCTCCAGTTATACAGTAGGTAAATGCTTTAAAATAAATAAATAAATGAAGCACCCTGCTAATGTGAAAAGGTTTCACATGTAGCAAGGAAATTTAAGCTCTGGCAACCATTTCAAGCACAGCTCTGCCTCTTTGCACACGTGTAGTAGTTTGCATTATCACATATGCTGTTAACTAATTTACTCATTTATTTAGATTTTTACAGCACTTATCCCATGCTCCAAGTGCTTTTAGAATTATTTAAACATTCAGTGCAACACTTAACATTTAAATTTACAATTCAGTTAAGAATACTTAGGTTATGGCAGAACAACCAAATTTAAAACTAATTGACTCTACCAAAGCAGCCTCACAGAAAACCCACAGGGAGTTAAAGCTATCAGCCCAGCTCTATCCCAAATGTCTGCCTAAAGAATCTGAGGAAGAAAGGGAAGGCAGACGAGCCTCTGTGCCTCTGCAGTGCAAACTAATACAGGTTCTGATGACCAGGGAAGACAACTAAGGTCCAGGATCAAAAACACATTAAGAAGGTGTCCTGCCAACAACTCTTTTCCTTTAAAAGCCAATTCTAGCCATTCCGTCAATGGCTGACCACATCCCAAACTACTTCATCGGGAGTTATAAATCTGTGTCTGCTGAAGTTCACGTCAGCTTTCTCCTATGAGCACAAGGTGGCTCAGGGTTTATACCCACAGCCAAGCGACCATGGCTAAGCAAGTTACCAGAGATCAGTTGAACCTAGATAACTCTCTTTGAGTGCCCTTATAGCCCATCATAAATATGAGGTAATTCAATTTAGCCTGCAATGAAAATAGATTAAGCTAAGTCAAATCACCTTACATTTGTCAAAGGCGAAGAGGACACACACGGAGTGTTTCTGCAGCTTAGCTGATGCATGGTAGCCTGTTAAACTGCAGTAACTCAATTGCAGCTCTGAGCCCTAAACTGCAGTCACTCAGAGGGACTGAAATTCTTGATGCTGAAGCATTTCGTTTTTTACTAGATTTTTTTTCACTAACCTTAACAATTGCAAGTGACCATGATAAGAGCAAAAGTTATGTCATGTGGTTTAACTGAAGGCTAATTTAACTAGGTATGCAAATGCTTACACAGGACTGCACATTCGTATTAAATTTGAAGCCTTCAGGTCTTCTCTTTTTACTACTGAAATGCTCCCACTGCCAAGTTAAGAAACATTCCTGGGCCAAAGTGTGCCAAGAGCTAAATGGAAAGCTCTTGAGAGAGTATGGACTTTACTTAAAGTTCTGCAGTCAAAATATCACCAGAAAAAAAAGAAAAAAAAAAAAAGAAAAAAAAAAAAGAATTGCAGTGATAGTGAGAAGAAGGGAAGAAACAACATTAAGGGCTAAGGTCTGGAAATTGGGTCTTTTCTGACTGATTATGTATTTATTGATATTTTCAAGGTCTGGATGATTCGGAATAGCACAGGTATCTAGAGGGCTGTATTTTCTATGTGACAAAGCACACCAGCAAGTTAGGTACTGCATATAAACAGTAAATGAATTTTTGATTATTATCCATTTTCCTGATTATTTCTACACTGTATTTCCTCAAAATGTCTTAAATGCATTTGATGCAGTTGGCTGAGGTTTTCATGTCACCCCTAATACAGTAGTGTGGGATTGCTCTGCTACAGTTCAGAGAGAAAATCCATTAGAAAACTGCCCCCGGAAATCTCAGGGTGTTTCCTGCTTGATCTCTGCAGTTCCCGCACTTTGGACCTTCTGTGCCCAGCCCATGCCTCTCCTCTTCTTCGGACATCTCCTTCTTGTAAAGCATCAGCTGATCTCAGTTCCCATTTCACTTTTGGGCTTCATCATGCCACCTCCACCCCTCGACCTGGCCACAAGAAGTACAGCAGCCTCTTTGTTTGACAGCGAGCAGCCACTTACACGACTGCTTCTCTGTGGAAGTTCAACCTTGCTCGGAAGCACAAATCTGGCAAACTGTGGCAAATCATAACGGTGTGCTGCAGTGCAAGATGTATATTGGACTAAAAAAGCCTGAAGGATATTTCAGGGAGAGAAAGGGGATTAAACTGCCTAAGCTATAAAGTTTTTAGTGAGTTTAGCTTGATCAGAGGACAAGAATCAATGCCTTCATCCACATGGAACCACATTATAGAACAACATTTCTTGGCCACCCCAGCTCCCACCTTTTTCCCCGTAGCTTTTTTCCCCATGGTCTCTCATCTCAAGATGAGACCACAGGCCCAAGGGTGGGTGACACTGGGGTCAGCATTTTTCTAGGAGGTGACTTGTGGCCTGCCATGGAGCCTTGTCTGGCTCGCCTTCCCCCAACCCTCCCCAGTCACACACCACAACTAGATACTGTAAAAAGACACAACCCCTCTGCCTCCATCTCACCACAGGGGTCTTGTGGAGGGGGTTGCCGAGAACAGGGAGAGGAAAGAGTAGAAACATCATTGACATCCACTATAATTTCCTGCTTGCCAGAATTTCTTAAATTGATGTGGCCAGCAACGTTTCTGGTAAATGTTAAATTAATTTGGAAAGTCTTCATGTATTGTTTCTTACCATGAGAAGCACTCATCACTTCTCACTGGCTATCAGCCCTGCCTGCAAATGGGGAGGGAAGATTAACAGGCCACAGCAAAAACGTTCATGAGGCTGCAGCCTGTGGCTTAACACAAGAGCTAGAAAATTCCCCTCCCCAAGATATCCAAAATATCAGGCAGCTTTGTCTCGAATGCAGAGAATTCAGAATTCATTAATGCTGCTGCGCCAGCTTTTAAAGGAAGACTGAATTGTGCTTAAAGGGAAATGAAGGTAAATAAAGATGTTCTGTTCACTTCAGACTTACTTAAAGCCTGCTTAAATGTTTGGTATCTAAAAGCTCTCCAAACTAACTGCCGTAAAGGTACGAAAAAAACAATATTATTAAAATGTCAAAAAGAAACAAGAAATATTTCTGAAAACTAATGAATTATCTGATTAGTATGAGTATGAAATTGTACTGGGTTTGCTTAAAAGTTACAAGGAAGCAAGAATGATTCAAATTAAATTCTGTAGGGTAGGTTTCTTTCTTTGTTCTTTTTAAAAACTCTGCATTGTCAAAATTTGATTCTCTATAATATTTTATTTTCACTGCTGTTTTACCTCACAGTAGTAGCCTCTAAGTATAGCTAGTCTCTCTTCTAGTGCCTCTCAACTATTAGCTCTATTTGTGTTTTTTTAAGTTATTGAACTCACTCACACTCTCCCCCCACGCCTTATATTTCAGAGGATGCTGCTACATATTAAGCCATTGTGTCTTTTACCCGTCTAGTAATTTTGATTTTTTTTTCTTTCCTCCTCAGAGTGGATTTTTTTATTATTAAATCCATGTTCCGCAACAGCCTGCTAAGTTGAAGATTGACCTTTAATTTCATTTTGCTTTTAGGCTTCCATTTCCTTCCCTAGAAACTGTTTTTTGGTTTGTCATTTCTAATTAGAAGTGCATCTGAGTTGCAAAGGATCTCTAATCCCTCCAACCTCCTGAGCATTTGGATCCAGAGGTCTGGGCAGACGCAGCCAGATAAACCAGCTGTGGAGGCTGGAGCTGGACTCAGGTTGTGACTCCAGAGGCCCAAAGGTCACAACTTTGGGAACCAGCATTTCCATGAAAGTCACTATTAAGGGAGAGCCCAGCTACTTTATTTTGAAAAGCTTACGGTACACTAACAAGAGGAGCATGACTCTGTTTTTTCCAGCAATTACCCAATTCCCATATAAAAGAGAAAGGTCCCCCAGTTCATCCATTCCGGAACTAGAGTATTGCCTCATAAAACAGACCAGAACTCCCCTGTTATCACTCGACTTGTTCACTGAACTTTAATTATGAGGTATCATAAAAAGAATTGTTTTAAAAACGCGTTTTAAAACCTGGCCTCAATAAAGCTCGTACTGCAACAGTAAGAGACGAGTCTGGGAGACAAAATAAAATGTCCAAAACAAAGTTATCTCCTTCATTCTGCAAAATGAGGAAGTCTACTTCCAGCTGAGGGCCCAGGTTTGAAAGACACAGGAATAGCAGAGCTGCCTTACTGTTCATCTGATCATTCCCCACTTGCATTTGCTTTCTCACCATGTCTAATATACTAATCAAAACAGGAAGTGACTACTTCTTCTTGACCTCAAAATTTTCACCATGTCTACTGAAAATCAGAGGCATGTATTAAATGTATTCAACATATCTTTTTATATTTAGTATGCTCAAAGTATTAAATGATCTTCCCTACTCACTTCTCCCCCCACACAAGCAGATGCATCCTTTAGAGGCATTAACAGTCTTGCTGGCTTTTCTTATCTGTGTTTCAGGCATTAACATAGATAGATAGATATCTTTTAAAGTGGTTTTTTTTCAATTCCTGCCTTGCAACAGAGCTTGTGCCTATCCTAGACCAAGTAACAAAGTTGGAAAAATTATTCTCCGTTCTTTCCATTTAAGACTTCCTCAGACAAACAATGCCTCACAAAATCTACCCTAAAACGGACTTCTCTTTTTGCTGGTGGAAACCAACTCATACCCCAGAGGGATTACATTTCCAGGCAGGCAGTACAGACTAAAACTGGCAGAAAGACAGTATCTTCACGTGATAGAGACAAGAAAGACAAAGAAAGATAAAAGGACTTGGCTGTGCGAACACCAAGAAATAAACTCACATCATGTAAGGTCCAACCTCATGCCTTTAAGATAAAGCCTTATTATCCATATTTGCCAACAAACAAATGATAGGACTAATATCAAAGGGTGAAGAAAGGTCTATTTTGAATAATCCAATCCTAAATAAACAATTAGTAACAATAACAAGAAAGGAACACGCCTTCCTTCTCCTTTCTCAATTCAACAGCAAGGGTTTCCATATTGGGCTTATGTCATTTGAGGTGACAAGGAATGCCATGAAACATGGATTTTAACAGCACTGTCAAATATATAGCTCAATCAGAGTGACAGAGAGTTGTATTCATGGCTTAGTAGATTAATTAATTGAAGGTTACTTGCAATGGGGTGTTGGGAAAGCACCTTAAGTGGCCTGCTTAAGCAAAAGCACTTTAGCAACCATATTGATTTCCTGTGTACACCTAAGCGGCAGTTACAATTTTGCTTCACTAGTGAGGGCCTGACCTTCAGCCCTGGGTTGCATTCTCAGAGCATCCTATATAACACCAAATGATGACACACGATAGCAGAAAGAAACAAGAATGATCTTAACAGGCCCCTAGTGCTTGACGGTTTTCAGGAAATGACTTCTCATATGGAGGTTGCCAGACTGTTAGAAATCAACAATATAATATACTGGATTGGCAACAGCATGCAAAGACCCAGGTAAATTTCAGAGGAGATCATCTGTCTAATGTCTCCAGAATATCATTCAAATCTCTGGAAAAATCAGTAGAGCAAGCAATAAACATCTCTATCCTTTCTTTAATAGCTGGACTGCAAGAAAAAAATATATATATACTTTTCATGCAAAACCATTAATTACAGGGGGAAAATTGCCATTTTAAGTATGCTCCAAGATATATATTTCAGTAGAAAACTATCCCCAGCATGTTGGGTTTTTTTTTTTGTTTTGTTTTTTAAATATACTCTCAATTCCCTCCTTGTCTACTTCCCTTTTCTAGTCTGATAACCTCAGAAACTATTTTTAGCCAATTCTTGCCATAAACTTAGGCTAATGAGTGTATCACTGGGTGAAAGAGATGAGTATATCAACTACATCTGATCAAGGTTAAGCGTACAGCAAAGCGGTAGTGCAAAATCCACCCTCGATCACTTCCCCACAACCCAGTTCTGGTCTTGGGGATGACTACGCTCACTAATAGATAGAGAAGGCATTGGCCATGATGGTTGACTGATGATTACAAGGAAATACGAACTAAACAGAAACCCTGAAGATTCTCTCCAGTGGAAGTATTTCAAGCAGGTGAGAAGTATGTTTTTGAGGGTTATATTTTTATCACTTGGAAGGGAAAAATTCAGTAACTGCCATGCACATTTTCCACCCATGCATTTTTTGTATCAGATCATCTGGGCTGAGAAGATTTGTTAAGCAGAGTGTTTTCTGCAGAGCTAAGCCAGAGATGAAGAGATTTCTTTGTACCCAAGTCACAGCCCTTAAAGTGAGATTTGAATATGGCCTCCTGAACATGCAACGCCTGTGTGTTTCTTTTGTACATGAATCAGGTAGAGATCCATGAGCCACATTAACTGGATTGCAATCTTCTGGTAATTATCAATAGGCAGCCTTTTCCTTTGTGCACGCCTGCTGGGAAAAATAGTATTTATCTGTATAACCTCTATTCAACATTTTAAAATCTTCCTACTTATTCAGATTGTATCTTACTATCATTGTTTCGAGAAGCTATCAGGCCTTGTTGAGAAAGTAGTTATCTTGCTTCTCCAGTCTATTCTCTGTGCTAGAGATAGGGTTTTGTGGTGCTGCAAATCAGAATTTAAAAAAAAAAAATTCATCAGTCCATCAGGATTTCACAAAACCAGCTAATAGGTGACACAAATAAGATACATTTCTTCAGTAAACGAATAGAAAACAAACAGAGGAAATGCTTATCTTCCTGTTTTAATGTTACTTCACTTTTTTCTAATATTTAAAGTCTGACCACCTGCAGAAGATTACCAAGAGCCTCTGTGGATTTACAGGAATCTTCACAGTACTTGGAGCAAATGAGGTGCTCTCACTAGCACACACTGCTTGCTGTCATTCAGTGTGCTAACAGCAAAAGACAGGGCCATCAGCAATGCAATTGTTATTATTTGGTAAAGGCTGCTGGTGACTTATGAGTTTCAGAATGCAGCTTCCTCATTTGTTTAATGTTGAGAGATTACAGTTTCCATTTGCTATGGTTTTATAACTTGCAGGTGGGAAAAATCTCTTTACTGAAAGCCTGTTGGTAGCTGATGCCAATGCTGAAATATCTGTGTTTAATCCTTGCACAACAACCCTATGTCATATTTGAATGCCTCAAAAGGCACAGATCCTGCAGCTGATGCCTGTTGTCAATGGCTGTCATGAGTGCCATTTCCCTGTCCCAAGGACAGGGTCCCCTGTCCAGGTGCTGCACCCCATCAGAGAAGAGCCAGGAGGGGATCAACCTGCTTAGCGGTGACACTGCTGTAGGCTTGCAGCCCTACAGCATGACTTCTGGCCCCGTTTTCTTCCTGTCTAGATGCAGGGGATGAACTGAGCACTTCCTGATGCCAGAGAGGTCCTGTCCTGAGGAGCTCTGACAGCTTGGAGAAGGGAGCCATCTGTACA
This sequence comes from Alectoris magna, assembly GCA_030625065.1. NCBI lineage: Eukaryota > Metazoa > Chordata > Aves > Galliformes > Phasianidae > Alectoris > Alectoris magna. The sequence continues at coordinate 58,715,424 of CM060561.1, forward strand.
CTAACATTTAAAAAAGGCTGGGGAACATTTTATGAATTTCCAGATGGTGGGTGGGGATTGCAAAGTATGTGAAGCATGGGCCCTTCCAGCCTCTTTCCTTTTTCTGTCCCCAGCCTGGCAGTGCGATACCAGCCCATGCTACCACTTGTCCATGCGGTATCAGCCTCCTGGCTCCCAAAAACAGGGGTTTGTTTTTAGGGGCTTCTGGCTGACCAGTGTCTTCAGTGTCCCAACTCTGTATTGCTTCAGATCAAAACCAGCCTGTTAATCAAGTGGCAACCCCAAATCCCTTCATACTAGAAAACAAATAGATTCATAGAATCATAGAATCACAAGGTTGGAAAGGACCTACAAGGTCATCTAGTCCAACCATCCTCCTATCACCATTACTACCCACTAAGTTACTAAACCATATCTTGTAGCACCTCATCCAGACACCTCTTGAACACTGTCAGGGACAGTGACTCCACCACCTGCCTGGGCAGGCCATTTCAGTGCCTCACTACTCTTTGAGAGAGAAAGTTTTTCCTTATATCAAATCTAAATCTCCCCTTGTGCAACTTGTGGCCATTTCCTCTGGTCCTATCTATTGCCTGGGAGAAGAGGCCGACCCCCTCCTCATCACGACCTCCCTTCAGGAATTTGTAGAGCATGATGAGGTCTCCCCTGAGCCTCCTCTTCTGCAGATTAAATGATCCCAGCTCCCTCAGCCACTCCTTGTAAGACTTGTGCTCCAGACCCCTCACCAGTTTCGTTGCCCTTCTCTGGACATGAGATGATTCTATGATACTATGATTCTATGATTCTATGATTCTTCTGCAACCTGCTGGCATTGCCCAGCTCTGCAGCACCAACCTGTCATCTATGGCACAAAGTCGGGGTTATGTTGGGGCTTGGGAGACCCTGGTCAGCCTAGTGAAAAAGTTTCCACATCAGAGCAGGGTCCCAAGCCAAAGCAGTCTGATCCCTAACTCCAGTGAAACTGCCCCAGGTGTTGCAGCTGTAGTTGATCTCAATTACAAACTAAGGTTAAAAGATCTGAGGTTAATCTTAGTCACATTAGTTTTGTTTGTCCCTCATCAGATCCTAGAGGTACAGCATACTTTGTGTGGTTTTACTCACTGCTACAAATGATGAAAATGCTTTTCCATCCCTTCTCTCTGAGCAGCAGCTGAGGCATACATTGTGGGGGATTTACCCAGTGTAACACAGGTAGTAGTTCCTAGAAGGGCTGGGAGCTCTCCTGAGAGCTGGGCTCATATACTAGGCCACTTCTCCCCAGTAGCTATGAGAAGGGTCAAAAATCACGTTCGGTTCAATCTCCAAACAAGCTCACAGAAGACAGTAGTTTCATCCAATTAGAACTGGCTTTCTTTTTTTTTTTTTTTTTTTTCTTTTTCATACTAAAGCATCTTGCCCACTGCTGTTTGTGAAGGCTGTGGAGGCCTGCAACACACACCTAAAAACATTGATCTCAGCAGCAGGTAAAAGATGAGATCAAAGTCTGGAGTTTGGTGTGGGATTTAATGCTTTATCTAACAGACCTTGTTAGCAGGTGCCAGGCTAGCCTTTGAAGCCCTCTATTTAGTCACAAACTGCATGTTATAGGAATCTGAGGCCCATCAGAGTTAGCCCTGAGATAAGGAGAACAATTATATTTGCATGCTAGGAGATGCAGAGATCTTCCTGCTAATTTGCAGGCCTACAGGAGCATAGACCATTCACTCTGTCTCAGAAAAAAATATCCTTTTTCATTTGAAAAGTAGTTCCATTCATAAAGGAAGAAACAAAATATGGCTTAATATGCTTCCTTCTAAAGTTAGCTTGAAGCAGACTGGTTGTCTACCCCTTCCCCCATACATAAAATTCTGTACTGTGTGTTTAATTATGTCTTACATTTATTTTAGGCTTTGTTTCCAAAGATATCCTGAGTCAAAGCAGAATCACTTCACCCATCACTGAAATTCAGTCAGTTCTGGATGGAAGAATGGCAGTTAAGGGGACAGCTAGTACATAGTAACCTTGGCCAAAAACCAGGTGCAGAAATTCGCTACCACCAAAAGTGCCATGGGACGTCTCTTTTGAAGACTTTCCCATGGTAAATTAGATGAAAGTGTATGTATCTGCTTCAGAAAAATGAAATGTTGTGTTGCCTCAGCCAAGCCTCAGTCTCTCATTCTAAAGGCTCTGGGCATCTCAAGTGTAATGCAGAAAACACTTCCAGCTTATGGAAACAACAGGAAACGTAACAAATCGGAGACCAGGTAAGACTGAGTTTCTCCAGTAGTTAAACTCTCCATAACCACAAGGCGATGGCAGATTGAGAGCTTAGATTGCATCTACTACAGACTATACATTTGCTCACTCATGCCCTATAACCAGTTCAAAAAAAGGAAGATCACTTTTGTCATCATTGGAACCAAGAGTCACATTTATCTGGCACAAGATATCAGTGCATACGGCAAACACAATAATTAATTGCTAGTTCAATGCAATATTACTCATCATATCAAAGATCCATTTCCAGAATCACTTAGATGTTTATTGCATATAAGATCCTTATGAACAAAAGCTAAGTTTGTGATGGAGAAGAAATGTGACAGGCCTTTAGAGCACACCTAGCTGAAGTACAGATAATGGGCACAGAGAAATTACTGTTTTCTCTTACAAACACCAGATTTTTCCTTACAATTTTTAGGCCCTGGAAAGACAAAATTTCATTGGAAAAGGAGATTTAATAAGTGATTTGAGGATAATCACTATTCTCTAGTAATATGTAAAGGGCAATTTTGGCTTGTGAGGTAGTCTGTGGGTCATGTGAATTTAATTGTCATATCCAGAGACTTATACCACATTAAGTATATCCCTAGTGAAACAGCAGAGTTGTAAATCTGCAAGATAGATATACATATACATGTACTATTTTATAACAGAGCTGTGGGAATAGTCCATTACCTATAAAATAAAGGAAAAAACGTTAAATATGCCAAATCAATTTCCTCATGAAACCTGCAACAAATAATTAGCTAGTTACTGCAAGAGACTTCAATGTTCAGCTCAGGTTCAACACACCATCCCCCTTTCCATCATATTAGCTAGTGCTTGCACTGCCAAGTTAAAGAAGACGTGTTGGAAGACAGGACAGGTTAAATCAAGTGTTAAGTTTATTTTCTACTTTTTATTTTTTTTTTTTTAATTCTTTACATCAAGTGGGACTAAAATAAACAGAGAGGGACTACAAGATCGCCTGTGCAAAAAAGCCTCACTGACCATCTTGTTTATGAACTTGGGAGTCTGCAGCTGAAAACCTGAGCCACTAGATTCTGCCATTCATCTGAGTGGGATCCAGGATTTTTCTGAATCCTCCTCATGAATTCTCTGCAGCCAATGGCAGGGCTGCTCACCTCATACCAACTTTCTACTCCTTCATCACTCTTACTCCTGCATGTGCAACACAGTTTTATTCCTGAAAACTTCTCTCTTTTGCCTTCTGGAACTCTTGTATGATCTCCTCCTTTCTGAGCTATAGTTTACATAGTAGGAGCTCAGTAAGATAACATAAAAAGCAGTTTTTAGATACAGCAGAGCACCAGTTTGTCAACACAAACCCTGAGATAGCAATCTTAAGGATCTGTTAGTAGGCATTGCTGAAAAGACAACATTTGCTATTTCAAAGTGATTACATTACTGTGATATCACTATTTCTACATACAGAAAGATATCCATTACCTCAGGTATCTAAAGCAGAGAATTTGAGAAGTGTTTGCTTGTAATGAAAGAGAGTAAAGAAAAGTGAGAGAAGAGTGTAGTAAAGAAAAAAGGCCAGAGTGGAGTTTGAAATCTAGTATACTTTTGCAGCTTTCATATTATTTTTTGTTTGGTTGGTTGGGGTTTTTTTTTGCATTATTGTTATTATTTTGGCATCAGGCCATGTGCTGAGACCAGAGCTGCAGCCAGGATTGTCAGCCTTAGCCCTGAATTTCCTGGCTCTTATGTGTTTAAAGAAAACCTTTAATGTTACTCAAACTTAGGTCTATGTAGCAGAATTGATTTAACAGTATGCTTTAGCTAAATGGAGAATCTCCATAGCAGTTACTTCAAGGGTCTTAGAAGTAGCTCACCATAACTCATGGAACTCCAAGGCACCCTTTCAAATGTTCCTCCTGATAATGTGCTAATGCCTGGAGTCCAGAGGCAGCCACTTCCATAGCAGGCCTATGCTAAGTATTATTCTCAGAACAACAAAACAGCTTCCTGATTACTCTTTGACTCAAACTGAAAGTGACTCATGGCACAGTTTTGCACAGGAAGACAGCAACATCTACCTGAGCTTCGGCTGTAGCACGATGAGGGTCAGCCTCTTCTTCCATGTAACAGTGATAGGACAAGAGGGAAAGGCCTCAATTTGTGCCAGGGGAGGTTCAGGCATTAGGAAAAACTTCTACTCTACTAAGAGTGGTGAGACATTGGAACAGGCTGCCCAGGGTGGTGGTGGAACCCCCATCCCTGGAGATGTTCAAGAAACGTGTAGATGTGGCACATGATCTAGTGTAGTCACAGGCACGGGCTGTGGACTAGATGATCTCAGTAGTCTTTTCAACCCTAAGTATTCTATAATTCATAGTTCTTCATCCATTTGATATTTAATGAGCAGTTCTAATATTTTCAAGTTGAAACTCCTTTAAAAATAATGTCAGTTTACCAAATCTGCATGTAGGGTCATCAGATAGTCTCACAGCATTGAATAATGCACCACCATAATACATTGCACAGGACACAATGAATACTTTACAGACATACAGCTCCAGGTAAACTGATTTATTATTTCTATCAGGAATCTTTTGTGTTCAAAAAACTTTAATTATTATAGACTGACCTATATCAAAGTTTCCTTTCCTGTTTTAAGTAACATTCTGCAGACAGAGATAAATATTCAAAAATGACTCTATGACAAATAAATGACTTGAACTACAGAGCTACAAATATTAAGTATTTAAAAAAAGAGCAGCTGGATAATTTTTTCTTTCGATAAACCTCTTATTTCTTTTTCTCCTGGCTTTTGTTTTGTGCTAACATCTAGTTATGCATTTTGTGAGCATAAAGCAATCTTGCATGCTTCAAGGCTGAGTGTGTTTAAAACACCAATCATGATTCAGAACTGTAGTTTGGATACTTGAAGCTGATCTTGAAGTTGATTATTATTGGCTTTGGCTTCTCATTGCTTATATCTGAAAACATAAGCCACAGTTTAAAAAGGAAGGTCCTCTGTAGAAACAATAAAACTAATTTGGAAGTGGTCTAATGCTTTAACTAAGCTAAAAGTACTTCACAAATTACACAGACATGAATGTACACATGATCAAATGGGACCTCTTTTAGGTCTATGCACTTGATAAGCTAAATTCCATAAGTGCTTTCCGTTCTATTCTGGATTTCCAGCACAGAAAGATTTGGTTGCTTTTGTAAGTAATGAGAAAGTAGGGAGAACTTTGTCCTCCAGAAAGATGGGGGGAATAAAGGGTACTCTTGTAAAATGTTATAAATGTTGCATTTAAATAATAATAATAAAAAAGTCCTAAATTGTGGAGCTGGTCCATGTAATAGACAGATCAGTAATTTTAAAAGAGTTCCAGAATTGAGCCAATTTCACAAGCTATTTGAAGGATATTTTCATGTAACTTTTGGCCAAAGCAATGTTCCAAAAAGTCTGAAAATTGAATCCTAATTAGTTACGAGGATCACCTCTGGCTCAGGTTGACTATTATACTGTGCTCCGTGCTCCCAAAGCAGATGAGAACCATCACACCTTGCCAACATATGACAAGGAGAAAGGTAAACTCACCATGCCATTGCTTTCAGAAGAGTTTAAATAAAAAAAAAAAGAGAGAAAATTACACAAATCTTGAAGGAGAATTGCCATTCTTTCCACATAATAACAGTCATTTGGGATAATATGCCTGTATTTCACTTGTCAAAGCATGCTGTTTACTATTTGGTCTTTTAATAGTGAATTTAGTGAACATTAAGAGACATTAAGGCAAAGCAAGCATTTTTATGTTATAACAGCTCATTCCCCTGCCCCTCGATATACAGGTCTTTACATTCCTTTGTGTGTTCTGAAGAGATCCTATACATCTTTCCATATAGGTTAAGCTGACACTGCAGGAATGAACATGACCGATTTAAATCTTTATTAAAAATATAAATGTCTCCAATACAAAAACTGCCTATTCATAAGATCAAGACTTTTACTCTCACACATTCTGAACAGGTTTGGGGGTTGCATAGGGGGCAGAAGCAGTCTTTGAATTTTTAGTTAGCTTTTTTTCCCTTTCACTTCTGAATTTTTTCTTGTTGTTCCACAAGAAATGAAATGCTAATCTCAGCTCCACCTCTATTGGGTCATCTTCAGGTCAGCAGATTAGAGAAATCAGCAGAAGAATGAAGACAGTCTAATCCAACTGCAGGGCAGGACGACCCAGTTATTAATCAATCTGATGGCAGCAGTTGAACAATGACAGTCATCTGTCAGAAAGCGGGAGGTGGCTCCTCATTAACACACCACTCACCTGCCCTGAGCTACAACTCTTTTATAATAATATCTATCATTCACCTCCAAGGTGTTGCTTCTTTCTTAGGCTACATGAAATAACAGACACTATTTTCTGCCCTCTCTCTGGTACTTCATCTTCTTGGGGCTCACTCACATTGCATTACAAAAAGAAAGGAAGGAAAAGAGAAAATAAGAGAGAAGGAAAGAGAGGAAGAGAGAGGGGAAAGGAAGGAAGGAAAGGAAGGAAGGAAAAGAACTAAACAAGCAAAAATGCCCAAGCAAAACTAGAGCAACCAAAAAGACTTCTAAATAATTCTAAAGACTTTCAAGCCTTCAAATTAAAATAAATAGACTGAGTTAAAAATAACCATTTTTAACACAGTAACATTCCACAGTTATGTTATCAATAGGCCTCTGTCTTCCAACTAGCAGGTCAACTCTTATTTTTCCAATTTGATTTCACCACGACTGTCCCAACAGGTTCCCTCACACCAGCTTTATATGGTCATATACATTTTAGAATTACTTGGTTTTGCTCTGCCAGTTTTCAATCCATGTGCAGATGTCCAAGTCAAAATAATATCTTAAGCAAATAATTCTTTCAGAAAATACTACTTATCAACATACACACATGGATGGAGGCCAGACACAGGGCTGAAGAGTAACCCAACACAGCGCTGCATGTACCACTATCTGTGCTTAGGAAGGGGCTAGCAGAAATTTCCATCAGCCTTCCTGAAAATCTGACCACAAGAGAGATCATTAAAGGGAATGAAATATTTAGGTAATGTAAAATAAAACTCATCCCACCAGTTTTATTCTGGATTATACACTGGGTACTGCATATTTCTTTCTCCCTTGTCTTTGATTCCAGTGCTTTAAGAGTTTTTTGATTCCAGTGCTTTAAGTGTTCACTCTTAAAAACTTCAGACAAAGAACTGATCACCTACATATCTTGAGGACTTTCATAGAAGAAAATCCCCATGATATTGGCTATAAGCACAGTGGATGTTACAATTGAATCCAAAGGTCCTACCCACAATAGAGCTCCTCATGGCCTCACTCCTTTCTGTTCTCAGCAGCTTCCTCCACCCCTCCACCCATAATCTCCTCTCTCCTGTTCCAACAACCCTTCTACTTCTGACTGTGTAGGTTATTTGAAGATGAATTGACACATTACAGGATTCTTAAAGGGCTGCAGATTATCTGCAGTGGAAATTGCAACGCCTCTAGGGCTGGTGAGAAGTGGTTCCTAATGTAACATTTCCCCACATGAGGAGGCATCAAGTTTCTCAGCAATATGAGACTATGCGTGATTATGTAAAGGGTGGTGATGTCTCAGATCTGAAGCCTCGGTGCTGTGAAAAAGCTAGCTGCAATTGGCTTTGCATCCTGGAAAGCTTGCCATGAAAATGGACAAGAGAAACAAATGAGGGAGTGGACTTCGAAGCACAGCAAGTGATGGGTTTGCTGTCAATGCTGCATGAGAGCTACCATGTCCTTTCTCTGGATGTTATCCTAAAAGGATACAACCAGCTGTTAGAGTCTCCTGTACCAACTCTGGCTAAGGATGGGTCTCCCAACTCACACAAGTAGGCCCCAGGGGAGCATGTGAAGAACAGAGAGGCAGCATCCATTTAGCAGTCATTAGTAACAGGTTCTGCCTCATCCACTGTGCTTCTGGAGGACAATCGAGGCACAGCACTTGGAGAAGAGGAAGGAATCACGGATTCCAACTGCTTGGAAAATGCCGAGCCAAACCCCATTTAAACCACGTCTGTCTGCTCAAATAGCCTGAAAATGTAGCAGTGTTACGGAAGTGCTAGTATTTCTGGCCTCCCTTCCATTCCTACAGCAAGGACAGCAGCTCATGGGCTCTCTAAGCTGCTTCCAGTTCAAGCTGAGCATTACTAGGGCATACTGAAGTAGGCAAGAAGTATGCTTCACAAATGCTTTCAATGTTCAAAAAAAAAAAAGAGGGGTGGGGGGCTGGGGAGAGAGATTCATTTCAAATCTAGGACTCCAGATCATTTTAGATTCTCACCTTTTTGTTAGCAAGCACTCGTTATAACTGTACTAAAAAAAAATAAAAATAAAAAATACACATTTGTTGTAGTAGGCGACAGCGAGGATTCGGGATGTGACGTGGTAGGACTCTCCCCTTGCTCGGTGTCGAAAGGTTAATGTATGCATAAGGGGCATAGACGAAGTAGGATAGGTATATAGGTAAATCGCACGACGCAATAAACGCCATTTTTCTGCTCACCATATTGGTATTCACTTGCAGTTCTTTGGCCCGGGTAGGTTTTACCCGATAGTCCAGCACAGGCGCAGAGCTAAAAGAACATGGGTTGCCAGGTGCACGGCAACACACATTTGTATTTTAATTTTGGCAACAAACTCAGGCAGCCTCCCATGTATAACATTTTTCTTAGCATTAGACACCAGCAAAACAACAACAACAGAACTTACTGAAATATTTGCAACAACAAAAAATAGCCAACCATGGCCACATTTTAGAATCACCAGGCCCACGGTCTTTCTGTCTAAACTCTGTTTAGGCAATTACATTGCCTATTACTTATCCATAATGTTCTCCTTTTAGTTAGAGTGCTCTGCAGATGATTTGATGTTGCTAATGCCTGAGTTCTCTAGGAGGAGAGAGGGGAAAGGAAATGTTACTCCTGAACTCTGACCTCAGTGAATGGCTTTCTGGGGAATGCACTCCACTAATTGTCTTCTTTTTGAGCTGCAGTGGATGTAATTGCATATATAAGACCTATGTTTTGCTTGTGTTACTTTTTACAGTACAGAACGGTGTGTCTACAGTGGTGCATTAAAGCAATAATAATGAAAATAGTATCCATCAAGTCATTTCAGTGCTGTTACCACGCTGGTTACAGCTCTGAGGCACCCAGGCTCCTCCACCCCCTGCCATTAGCCCTCTCTCTGGATGGCAGGGAAGCGACACCAGCCTCTCGATTCCCATGTCTGCAGCTTGCTCGCCACCTGAAAGAGTGTTTCGTAGTGCAGTTTGTCCTCTCTCCTCTGCTCTAGTGACATGAGCATCTTGCTGTGTGCACATCGTCAATACAGAGCCAGAGAAGTAAGTAGAACCTCAGCTTCGTCCTCCACTGAAGGATGGAACGATGATCGGTGTGTTACAGGTGAATAAGCTGATGTATTTAATTAATACACCAAGCACTTGCACATGCACTAGTTTCGGACTACCAATGGTGGCTGAGTTGCTGTAGAAGCTTCCTCTCCCTCACAGACATGCCTGCAAATCCTTCCTGGCTGCCTGTATGTGCAGAAGGCCCCTGGCGCCCATCATTCTGAGGCTGATTCCTTCTCTCACAGCTTTTTCCTCCAAGTAACACCTTTTTCCCCAACCAAAAACAAAATTCCTCATTTTATTCTTCCTTTAACTCTTATTCCCTCCTTCTCTTGAACAAGGCTACTGTTAACTCCAGTTCCTGACTAAAGCGATATGTCTCATATTTTGTTGTTTTTTTTCCCCTGTGAAATACCCTATAAATAAAATATTTGTAACAGAATGTCCACCTATCTTTTTCAGTATCATACTCGCAACTGAAGTTTCATTTATTTATTTAATTAGGACACATACTAAAAATTGTTTTTTCTTGTTTAATCTTAAACAAGTTTTATTCTAGTTTACTCTCTTCCTGGGTATGTGTGTGTTTTTGTTCTGTGTATTCTTTCTGCATTGTATATATATACGCACATCTATTCCCTCTCTAAATATGAATAATACATCCAGCCTTCATGTTCTTTGTGTATATATATACACGTATATGTATATATGCATGTATGTATTCCCCTGTATGTGTATGTGTATATGTATATGTGGATGGATGGATTATATATATATATATAATTGCCTGGGCTTTACAAACGGATGCCAGCAAGCTAATACCTGTCTATTGCTCTGTCAAATGTGACTCGCTGGGAAAGCTATTGGGTTTATAGAAGAGACAAACATTTCAGGCACGCCATTCTGGGGTAATGAAGCATGGCAACAAAATATACCTGTGCAACATTTGATAAAGATGAGCTGACACACCAGTCCAAATAGGTTCTTTTGTGTGTCTGCACGTGTCTACCATCATTGCTTTCATCTTAAAACAGGAAGGTAGCAATAGCAGCAGCAGCTGGCAGGAACCACAAGAGGAAGAGCAGCTCAGACAATTAAACGTCGTTTACCTCTGGCCTTTATTTCACTCCTCCCTCCCCCTAATTTATTACATGTTTTCTCCATCTCTATGCAAAAAAACATGGGCTCAATTTTTCTTTCTCTCTCGTGCTATCTCGCTCTCTTTATACGAGGACTAAACAAGACAATAGGCAAAATCCCCTGGCATTTAGCTTTGGATCTTAACTTGAAATGCTTCTTAGTGGGGTTTTTATGGCCTTTATTGTTCTTTGATTAATGTAAAGCAAAATTAAACCTTACAGTTACACATTAGTACATCAGCTAGAGAGAAGGCAAAATTGTGCTGTGTACCTCGCTGTACAGAAAACACCTTTTGTTGTGCGTAGTCCTCAGAGCAAAGGAAGCAAAAATCCTCCCCTGGTGGGGGACCTTTGAAGGGAAGGGAAATGTGGATCCCAGCTGCAGTGCTCAGCACTTGGCGCTACCCAAGCCACACTCCTCTGGAGCCCTTGATTAGGCACAGCTTCCACTGAAGTCAACAGCAACTCGTGTTATACATAGAGCCTAGAAAAGAGGTCTCAAGGGGTTTGCCTGATCCCCCATCACTTCTGCTTGCAAGGGGCATTGTAACTAGAGATAACCACATTTTATGGGGGGTTATTATGTGGACCTGCACTAGATTTTACCAGAGAAACCAGGCTACATGGATCTTTCTCCCGCGTTCAATTTAAAACCACATTCTCACTGTATAGAGATGCTATGCTTATGTGCATGCTTGCAAATGTTTGCATGCAACTCAAATGAAATCTTAATCGTGTATAGTATTTTGGTTAACATCTACTTAGCAGGCCAAAGTCCTTCTTCTAGATATATTCTATATGACATGTATACTGTATTAATTTCTTTATTAGGGATGCCTTGCCCTCATCTCTTCTCCTTGCACAACATTTTCTTGGTATATGTGATTTTTCACTCTGCCAATGCATAACTTTCTTTTTACTCTGCATTTTCCTGGAGTCTTTTTTCTTTTTGCTCAGATGTTTCTAGGGGGAACAATAGCAGTTCAGTTGAAGTAAAACTTGCAACATTATTGTGCTTGAATGGGGTTTGAAACCAGACAGAATGATTTGGCCCTTCCTAATCTCTTTACTGAAGTGACACATGTAACTGAAATGGATCTTCCTTTCCCACCCACCCACCCCCCCTTAGTAAAACTCCTGCTAAATCTGAAAGATGTGTAATAGATTGGGTTTTGTATTTCCCTCAGAGCATGGGTATTTTTATTTTTTAGTACAAGTAAGGATAATAAATGCCTCTTAGCATGCTTATTTCTTTCAATTTTCATCAGTAATCAGAGCATGGAAACTTCAATTTCAACCTCTGGTTGTCCCCCACCTCACACCCATTTCATGACATCTATTGTATCTTTAGCCAAGTTCACAAGTTAAATGACACATATGTGGCCTTTCTATTCATTTTATCTGACACTAGGATGATTCAATTGATGCTCAGCAAAAAAAATAAAATAAAATAAAATAAAAAAGAAATCCCAAAATTACAGGGCATCTCAGCCAAGGGTAAGAACAGGTCAAGAGCTGAAGGAATTTAAGCAAACTGTCTTTTATACACAGGAAGCAGTTAACATATGGAATAAAAGAACAAGGATAGCATTTGATGAAACATTTGGGAGAAACTTCGATAAACAATCATAAAAAAAGATTTAGAGAAGTACTTGGAGTAGCCAAAAAAATAAATAAAACTAACAGAGAGTGCACTAGTCACTTCTTTGTCTTTCCATTCTAAAATAGCTGGAATAAATGGCAATGAGCAGATAAACTGCAAAATATCATCATGATTTAGTACCCATTTCTTTCCATCAGAGCCCCTATTTTAATTTTCATTCTTCCAATTTACAAAGTAACAATAAAATATCCTTTTCGATTTATGGCAATGAGACCCTTTTAATTGAATTTCAGAAATGAGTTAATTTGACTGATGGGTACGTAATGTGAATATACTATTTACAGTGGGAAATGCATTTCTACTGGAAGATTTTGAAAAAGCACAGGGAAATATCAGGATTTTGGATGGCTCACATACATAGACATGCACGCACACAAATGCACATGGTGATCCTGAGCTAAAACAAACAATATTTCTGTTTAATCCTAAAGGCCTCCACCAAAGAGAAAAGTTCATAAGCACTTGGACCATTTATTCCAGTAACAGCACAATCGCTATGACCTCATTATAACTCTTACTTTTCCTCACTGTGTATGGAGACATGAGATTGAGGTTTTTCTCCTGACTTTTAAGCCAAAACTGGAAATATTGGCAACTTATGGACCATGTTACTCTGCCCAGGAGTTAATATGGAGTAGCCTACATCAGCCATCACTCTTTGCATTGCAATGGCAGCATTCCAGCTGACTTTAATGGAGCCAGAATTTCACCCCAGGTGCACTATTACATTTGACTAGGGACTGATAGATTGATTCCTGAGATGCTCTGGATTCCAGATGTGGATCTCATAAAATTGTGGAGTGTGGTTTGTGCAAAGCTTTATTTTTTTTCTTGCCCATTAAATAAATAATAATAATAAAGCACAGGACTTATAAGCGGGGCATTGGAGAATATGTGCTGGGTTTTTCTCTGTCTTCCAAAAACCAGCTCCTTCTTCTTTCTCTACTACTTATGATCTCACATTTGTATAGCAGGGGGGAAAAAAAGGAAAAAAAAAGAAAAAAGAAAAAAAGAAAAAAAGCCTGTGAGCTGCATCTGGTTTAAAATATATGTAGAACTTGGCCCATGTGTGCCTGCTGAAATTTTATCAGCAACACCTACAACAGCAAGTCTAATCAAAAGCCAACTGTTAAGTAGCAGACAGAAAAATACCCTCAAAAGGCAGGCAGTCCTAAGGACAGTTGCAGAAATAAAGAACAGAGCAAAAGCAGCCTTCACTTGCAGGAGGACAAGGTGTCGTGTAGAAAAGGATGGGAAAGGTGAAGAGATCTCCCTCCTAAAACAAGCTCCGTGAGACCTAGAAAATATAGAGCGGCATGAGTAGGGCAGGTATTTTCCATCCTGGACCTGTCTGACCTTGGAGAAGGGAATGCTCCTGCCCTCTCTAACCACCTATCTTGTCTGATTCCTTCACTGGTTCTTTCCCTGCTTTTTTGCTGTAATAGACATTTGAGATAAGTCCATCTAAATCTATCTATCTCCACATCTTAAGGAATCTGAGGGAACCAAAACAAGATTTCTTCCGAGAAGCCAAGTTATGGTAGGAATGTTTCTGCTCAGTAAGGATACAGGGACAAAATCTGAGCCTTTTTACCTACTCCACTTGGTAGCACTGGAGAAGAATGCATCTCACATCCTGCAATAGAGCTTTCTAGTATTTCCTAGCAAAAATGTGGTGACAAAAGTACAGGATAGCAAATGAAAACAAGCAAGCCAACCAGAAAGAGGAAATAATCAGAAGGGGGATGCATGATGTGGGGGTAAGTGAAGCTGGGACTGTGGAGACTGCACCTACTGAAGTCACTGCGTGCAATAACTGCAAAAGCAGGTGCAGATTATCAAATGAAAGCCCTGAAATGGTTGCAGTTGTGTTAGATTTGGTTGAAAGATAGAATGACAAAGAGGGGAAGAGGTTTTGTGGAGCTACATGGAGCACAGATTAAAAAGAACATACTATATTAAAAAAAAAAAAAACCACAAACAAAAAACCAACAAAACAAACCAACAAAAAAAACCCATGGCCACTATATATGCTATAGAGGCATGCCAAAAATAACTTAAGATGTCCCCGTGTTTGTGAGCAATACAGTGCTATTTTAAAACTCTCTGAAAAGCATTCTGTACCCCCTGTATTAAAAGACATGCCTGGTCTTGTATTTCTCAACAAATACCCCCGTTTACAATTCCTACCATGGACAGAAAAATACTTGGTGTGAGTCTGTGTTTCTGTGGAATTACTGGATGCATCTGCCCATGGAAGGACAAACATGGACAAGGTCAAAGGAAAATATTCTTTAGAATAGCCCTTAAGCAGGCAGAGGAATTAGGCCTGATTTATGAATGTATTTCCACAATTCACTTGAAAATTTGTAATGTCTGTACAGCCTGGCAAGAAAAAAAGGTGAGGGTAATGTGAAGGAATGCTTCTATTCCACTTTATTGTAAAATTATCCCATGTTACCTGCTCTAATCCCCTGAAAACAAATTAAATCCTCACTAAGCTGACTTTAAATCAATAGTTTCATTTAAGAATAGTGTGACTTAATAAAAATAAAAAACTAACTGGTCCAGCCAATTTAAGAGGGAAATAAATCATTGCCCAAGGAAAAAAGCAGATTTGACTTGTATATGGGCCACGGTTTTGTTGGGGGGACTAACCTGCTGTCTAAATTAACACAGGGTATATTACAAATCTCATCAGCCTCATTCAGAAACCTGCTCCACTGTATGAGGAAAGAAGATTGCCAAAAAACCTGGAGATGTTATGAAATGAAACAATATTTCTGAGAACACTTAGTAAATCATAGAAGAAAACACGTCTTTGAGTTGCCCTGAAAGATCACCTCACTCTCCAGCATCTCCCTTCCCTATTGGGTTGGGAGAGGAAGCAAAAAAAGGATGCCACGCTTGCAGCCAGGGCAAGAGCAAACATCACTGCATCAGTGATGGAGAGAAAGGAGCAGAGCAATGAATACACCGGCAAGCTGCCAGCTGTTTAATTCACTCATACAGCAAAACTAGTTAAAATAATAACCGAATAAATTATTTGTAAATCCATAGATTGAATTCTCCACACATTCTTTGCAGCTGGGTGAAGATATTACCTCAATGTTATTAAGTGTTGATATATTTATCACTAATTTACTTTTTAAATGCTATGAAACTTGCCTGATAAAGGTCTTGCAGGTTCTTACTACCGGAATATAAACAGAGGCCACAACGAAGCGCTTTACTCAAATAAGTGCAAGTTATGCATTGCGAGCCTCTGACAGCAG
The DNA here is from genome assembly GCA_030625065.1 of Alectoris magna. Taxonomy (NCBI): domain Eukaryota; kingdom Metazoa; phylum Chordata; class Aves; order Galliformes; family Phasianidae; genus Alectoris; species Alectoris magna. Next base: position 58,731,169 of record CM060561.1, read on the forward strand.
AATTTAATAATCCTGACTCCAGTTGACTTATTCTAAGCATTCCCGGATGAATACCTTTCACTTACCACATTTCCAGGCACGCCTTAGAAACTATCTTTAAATAAGTTAAATGAGGGCACCCCGCAAGTTAGCAACAGAGGACAGGACCTGCTTTTTCAGAATCCTGGGAAATGCTTTAACCATACACTTCCTTTACACCCTACAGTGATCGTCTATGGGGGATGACAAGATTTCAACATTAGCCTCATACATAGAAACATAGACTCGTAGCATCATAGAATGACTTAGGTTGGAGGGAGCCTTGAAGTCCACCCAGATCCAATCCCCTTCTGTGGGTAGAGCTTCCCACCACCAGCTCAGCTGTCAAGGGCCCCATCCAATCTGGCCATGAGTGCATCCAGAGATGGGGCGTCACAGCTTCTCTGGGCAGCCTGTGCCAGGGCCTCACTGCCCTTTGAGTAAAAATTTTCTTCCTATCATCTAACCAAACCTCCCCCCATTCCTCCTTGATCTATCACTATCAGACCATGTAAAAAGTTTGTTCCCCTCCTATTTGTAAGCTCCCTTTAAGTATTAGAAGATCTCCCCAGTGCCTCCTCCAAGCTGAACAAGCCCAGCTCCCTCAGCCTATCTTCAATGGAGAGGTGCCCCAGCCCTCCTTTTGACTCATTCCAGCAGCTTGGCATCCTTCCTGTGCTGGGGGACCCAAGACACAGTACTTCAGATGTGGCCTCATGAGGGCAGAATAGAGGGGGACAATCCCCTCCCTCTCCCTGCTGCCACCCATCTGAGTATACATCCTATACTCAAGGAGAAAATTGATTTGATCTGTGAGCTTATGGCCCTGAGGTACAAGAACAGGGATCTCATGCTGCACTCCTTTACATTTGTCTGATTCCCTCAACACAATCTCATAAGACGTTAATGTCTTCATCTCATTTTTCCTCCCTTAAAGCACTCATGCACTAGCTTTAAGAAACACTGAAGACTGTGGTGATAAGCACCATAAGAACTCCTGTAATAACAGAGGAAAAATGCAGAGGTATGTAAAAGTACAGCGAGGAACATGGAGATGCATGTATGTACAGGATGTAGGCTTTAATCTTGGAGCTCCCTGTGCTATATCAGCAGTCCAGATGTGTCAACACCGACAGATTTGAGCAGAGCAGAGCATGAAGCTACTTCACAGACATGTTTCATAGGCAATGAAGATGAAGACTCAGATCTCCACTTTTATGGAACTGGGAGAGCCGTTCTTCTTCAGTTAGTTTTATTTTTGAGCACGGCCATTACCATAATAAGTAAAGACTTTTTTATTTCTTTTTTTTACTTAGTTTGGTAAAAAGTGCTCAAGAGCGCCCAAGTTTGCAAGGGAAGAGACTGAGCTGGAAGGCTCCAGAGGAAACAGAGCATACTGCAGAGCTAACAGCGCCAAGCTGCCCTGAGCCTGCCTGACAGAATTCTGTATGACTGTGTGTTTAACAGGTAGTTTGAGTTGAGCTTATCCATATTTGTATTCCCCAGTAAGTGCTCCCAGGCTCTGCTATCCCACTGTGATTTTGAGATATGAGGTCTTAAGGAGAGTTGGATCAAGTAGTGTCTCACAAGATCATCTGTGCTGGGCCTTTTTTCTTTTTTTTCTTTTGCTTATCATTTTTCTTATCCTTTCTTGATTCTGAGCCTGCCTATTTATTTGTTATAGGGATAACCATCTGTGTGGAGCTGGAATGAAGGATCGCCGTACACGTTACATTTGTATTTGACGGACTCCTTCTTGCTAGATAAAAATATAGCGTGCTGTTGTACACCGCTTATCAGACTGAAAATACAGAAGTTAATTTTCTCTGTGGCTCTGGATTATTTAATGAGTTCTAAGATGAACTTTATATTCATGAAGAAGATTTATGGCTGCATTCTACCGTAGGATGCCCTTCGCTATCCTCTCACCTTTTCATTTATTTCCTTCCAGATTCCTAAGAAATGAGTGGTTCCCTTCACGTTAGCCAGAATTCTTCAGGAATGTGTGAAGAGAGCATCTCACATTGCCCACATCATCAGGCCATCCGGTACCCACATAGTGGTGTTTTCAAAGTACACTGTCCTTTTGAACTCTTAACATCTTTTAAAAAGGCAGCATCTCCACACCACAAAAAGTGAATATCTATACTGTTAGAAATCAGTGGCAGCTTTTGGATAACTTTTCCCTGAGCCATGGATGATAACACGTCTGTTTGCAAATCCCTTCTGAAAATTCAGCAAATGTGTTTATTTTGCAAGTGTAAAGTACCCTCAAAGCAATTGTTGCATACAGAAACTTATAGCTTAGATGATGCGCAAACTCAAACCTGTTGAAGAGAGAAATGTGAGGAATGTAAATCAGGTTAGAATCAGACCAACAAAACGATGGCACTTAGAAAGCACTTGTAAGGTTGTACAAGATCTAAATCTTGCAGGTGAATTTTGAATACTTGCCCTTTAAGCTCTATTATAGGTTTAAGGCAAACCTTAGGGCTCCTTAACATTCCATTTTGACAAGTGAATAAATTACTAGGAGAATGTAATTCATTGGTTTAACTTAAAGGGAGAATATGATAGTATGTAAAGACAATGGTAAATTATAAACTGCAAACATCATCATTATGCTGTTACAGATGATATTGTCCAGGATTATAAGATTATTTATTTGTTTATTTTCACCTAGTACAGAGCCAAGCCCTGCTCCACTACTTAATGTATAATAATGATGAACAAAGTAACAGTGGTAGTGGCAGTGAATGCCCATACGATGTATATGGTGCATATAGAAAATAAGCAAATGGTTACATTTCGTTTTAAAACCAAAGTGTTATCAGAACCTCTGCCTTGTACTTCTTTTCCTGTTTCAGAATTTTAGGGTCGTGTTATTTTTTGCAACCCAAAGGAAAATTGCTTTGTTACTTACCAAGGTTTACATGTCCTAAGAACATGCTTTTTTTCTAAACTCATCATACTCATCACCATTTCGAGTTACTCTCAGATGTAACAATCAGTCCATGATGAACCAATTGATGAAGCTACAAAGCTCAGAGAGCTTCATAAATTAAGATTTTGTAATACATTTTCTTTTGCATTTTAATGTCCTTGGCATATAATACACCACAATATTGGTATTTGATCTGGATAATGTAAACCATGAATGCTCAGATGTTCCTCATCCCCCAGATGATGTGAAAATAGAAATACCTATTCAAAGTTCAGGGGATAAACTACGAGAGTTACAATATCCTGGAGAGCTTTGGGACAACCTATGGATGTGTTTAGCTGGTGCATCCCAAGTAGGAATGTTCTCTTTGTGCAGCTCAGAGAAAGACTGTGTAGAGAACAGTGTGTGCAGCCTGAACACCCAGTGCTATGACTAAGAGGTTATTGTGTTGAATTCACATGCAGAATTCAACTGGGGCTATATATGCATATTTGCATATATTTCAAATAGCTTCTCCCAAGAAAAACAGATTCTGGGGACTACGCAAAATTTCTTCTTAGTAAGGGTGTTTATTGTTAAAGTGAAATAAACAGATGATATGAATCTTTGTATAGCTCCTTCTTGTTATACTTGTTTATGAAGTTGTAATAAATATTTGGAGTTCTGAATTTTTTTTTCCCACCATTTCTCCTTGCCATTGTCCATCGTGTAGCTAACTACATGTGAAAACTTAGCAAGAGACCAAACAAAGAAAGAGCTATAGATCTATCCATTTCTTGGTAATCTCATGCATTCCTGGCTCCCAGCTGATCTATCCAGAGGTCATTTGGTTGAAAGCCAACTCACCAGAACTCCCTCCCTCAACACTGTTTTAATTTCCGCTACCGCTTGTTTTCTTGCTTTGTTCACAGTACGGGTGCATTTTAAAAAATAGAATTTGCATCTTTACAAGGAATTGCATTTTAAATAAGACATTCTTGGGCAACAGCAAAAAGACCCTCTGTCTCTGAGGATGTGTCTTAACAACTTGTTTTTAGTGTTTGGGAACACGTACTATTTTGTTCAACTCTTCTAAACAACTGGATAGTTTCACTCAACAATTTAATAGTATCCCAGACAAACAAACAAACAAAAAAAAAAAAACAACACAGATCATTGGTTACTTGTCCCAAACCTTGATATTTACTGTAGACAGCAGTCTTCTCTCTGTTTGACGGCAGAGGTGTTTTAAACATACATGCAATATTCTCTCTTGCAGATTTACTTGCCTATAGCCTGGCTCAGGGGGAATCAGATGCAGGACATGGGGCAACAGTCCTCCAGCATTGCAAAGGACAAACTTCTTGCCTGATCAGTTTTCTTGTAGCTTTTCTGAGTAAGAAGCATATCTTAGCCTTAATTACTCTAACAGCCTGGTTTTGGCTCTCAACTCTTTGGTCTTGATCCCAGGCTGACTCCTGACAGGTTATGGAGTATTACACACTGTTTTTAATCTTCAAAAAACATAAAGCATACCTAGATGGCTCCAAATCATCAGCTCTCCCATACCACAGAAGAAGCAAATGGGGTTTCAGGGACGGGCATGAGTGGGGGGGTGTGGGAGCAGAGGGAAAATGCTCAGCATGGCTTTTAACCCCAGCCACTGCCATACCCCACTGAGACTGAGAATTCCAAAATTATTTTACTAACATCTCAGCTATTTGAAGCTAGGCCAGGAGATGTTTGGTCTCTACAAATGTCCAAAAAGACATAAAAATGCATAACTTGTCCCTTCCCCTGCACAACTGTGAATATTTCCACTTACATGCATTTGGCATATTTGATTCAAAGTCTGTTTCTTATATACCTGAGATTCAGCTGGAAATCAAGAAGCCTTTCAGGCAGAAAAAGGCACCTTTCTGCAGATGATGTCACTGCTGTCTCTCCTCTCTAGGCTTCTGTTACTGTTGTCACTCTTCGTGGTGAAAAGTAAAAAGCCCAAAGAACCCACTGGAATTACTCCCTGCCTGTGGATGGCAATGCTCTAATTTGCTCACATTCAGTCACAAACAAGGGGGATGTGAGTTGAATCTGTCTCAGATTCAGGCACATTTCTGGAATACATCTCCAGTTAACAGTGCTCATGTCCATGGTCTGTAACACCACCAGCACAGGAAAGACCACTGTTGCCTCCTTTGTTAAGCCCACAAACCAGGAACTGTGGAGTAATTTTTAAAACTCCCTGTATCTAGAGCAGATTTGGAGAGAAATGTGTGTGAGCATTTGCATCATGGTCGTACACTCTGCAATACAATCCAGCCACTGGCTCAGCCTTTCTGTATTTAGACCAAAGTAATCCCAGCTCCCCCCAAATCAGTGCCCCTTCTCCTTCAGCAGTTCAACAGGTGAAGGGAAAGTTCATGGATCAAGTTATGCCTCCATCTCACTGTCACTTGATAGCTTTGGGAGGGTGGTGAAGCATGTTTTTTAGCACAGTCCATGTTTTTTAGGGAAGTCCTGGAAGAAGCAGCAGGGAGGGAATAAGCAGAGAGCTGTCAGATAAGCTACACCAAGAACGGAATTTCCCAGCTGAAGCCAGCAAAAGCACTTTCAGATTTTCACTCTCCCGCCTTTATATTACAGTATTATTACTCTTTATAGCTTAATAAGTTTCCACACTGTTGTGACACCTGACAGAAGCACCTGTGTTGGTGGATGAAGCAAACTGTGAACAAAGCGTTGTTGACTGTAACAAATACCTGTCAATTTCAGATTGACAATTTCTACTTAAGCTAATTTACAATAGGAAAGGTAAAACACCCTCTCCCGGGATATTATGAAAAGAAATAACGAAACATTTGATATATGCTTTTACAATTAGAACAAAACCTAAAGCTTTAGCTTAACAGTATAAAAGAAAATAAAAGAATGAAAAAAAAAAATAACATGTGACCTGATTGACAGTCGCTACCAAAAAAAAAAAAAAAAAAAAAAAAAGTTATGCATCTACGTATATATTCCTATCTGTTAAAGAAATGTATTCATCTGGAAACTGGGTGAAAATCTTCCTCTTTCTTTTCCAGGCTGACCCGGATGTGCCACAAATCAACCCAAATACAGTGATCTGCAGGTGAAAAAAGTGGCCTTAGCCTTTAGAAACAACCCACTGCTGTTCACTGGTTCAGAGAAGCAAGGCTATACGTTTTTCTGTCAGTGGAAGTCATGTGTTTACAGCATTGACTTGGGCAGAGTGTGTGCTCTCCTGGAAAGGGGTGGGTGTGCTTGGAAAGGGAGATTTTTATGGGTTTCCTTCACCACTCCTCCCTTATAGGTATTTGATGTTGTAATTTGCCTTACAAGCAGTGGGGAAATCAATGGGTAGATAGCAGTGGGACAAGGGGGAATGGCTTTAAACTAAGAGAGGGGAGAATTAGATTGGTTGTCATGAGGAAAATCTTCACTGAGAGGGCAGTGAAGTACTGGCACAGGCTGCCCACAGAAGCTGTGGGTGACCCACAGAATAACAGAATCACTTGGGTTGGAAGGGACCTCAAGGATCATCAAGCTCCAAACCCACTGCTGCATGTAGAGTCTCCAACTTCCATGCCTAATACTAGACCAGGCTGCCCACGTCCCCATCCAACCTGGCCTTGAACACCTCCAGGGACGGGGCATCCACAACCTCTCTGGGCAGCCTGTTCCAGCAACTCACCACTGTCTTGGTAAAGAACTTCCCCTGATATCCAACCTAAATCTTCCCACCTTCAACTTAAAACCATTTTCCCTTGTCCTAACATTATCTACCCTTGTAAAGAGTTGACTCCCCTCCTGTTTATAGGTTCCCTTTAGGTACTGGAAGGCTGCAATGGTGTCACCCCGCAGCCTTCTCTTCCAAGGCCAGGTTGGATGGGGCCCTGGGCAGCTGAACTGGTGGGGGGCAGCCCTGCCCAAGGCAGAGGGGTGGGGTTGGGTGGGCTTTGAGGTCCCTTCCAACCCAAATCATTCTGTGATTCCATGACGCTATAACTTGCTCATTATGCTGACCAAGCTCAATTGAACACAAAGGGTGTGGAAATGCAATGGAAAAAAATTGTATCTATTTCTCTGTGGCAGCGTGGTCAGAGGCATGTGGCAAGATGCTGACCTGAAAGGGTCAGTGAACCCCCTCCCCTGCTGTTATATCCTCAGCACCACCACACAAATCACTGCAGCCCCACAACCCCGCAGGAGTGCTGCACCTTATGGACCTGCAAGCGCGAAGCTGCATCTGTGGGATGCAGGCAGACAGACGGCACACTTCAAGAACATGTTCTCTTAAACACATCGCTTCCCTATTTTCTACCTTCAGCAACTGAGAAAATGGGACTTCATTAATGCTATTCTAGACAAAGAGTGGCTGAGAAATGTAACTTTAAAAAAGCCTGAATTTTTTTAAATTGAAAGAGACCAATTACGAAAGCTATAAACACTTTAATCATTTCTCTGAACATGTGGAAATATATACATTGTGAACCTTTTTCATAGGAAATGCTAAAATCCTTTCCTTAATGGCACATTTTCTTAATGGCTTTACAGTTTCTCAGTTCATTTCAAAGGGCTGTTATTTGTTATGTGGACATAAGTTTAGATTATGGTCTAGAATGCTGAGAGATGTTTGAAAGAATTATCTGGTGGATGGTGGCAGCTACTTCTGCGTTGCCTTCTGTTCTTGCTTTGAAATATATGCCGGGGGTGGAAGGGATACAGGGGGCTGGAATGCCTGCGTGCTAAATATTCCTTGTAAAAACGTGGGGGAAAATCCTGTCCCCAGTCAAATCAGGACCATATCTTGCATTTCTTCAACTGCCAGATTTTATCCGAGCATTTTACTTTATTAAGTAATAAAGTAAAAATAAAGTTTATAAAAGGGGATGTCTTTATTCTTTGCAATGAGATATTTTTACCTTATGCTCTGATTCTTTGATCTTCAGGGGCATAATGATAATATGTGCAAGACTGGAAGAAGTTTAAAAAAAAAAAAAAGAGCAAGAATGTGTTGTATAAAAGAAGTCATGACAGGGGATTCACAGATGATGAAGTCAGAAAATTAGAAAACTGATAATTTCTGGAAACTGAATACTCTTTGTAAAAGATGAAATGTGGGTTACGCGAGTGTCCTAGAGTGATGTGGGGATCTTGGATGAAATCCCAGCCCTGTTGAACTCAATGGAAATTTTCCCTTTCACTGAAACAGCATCAAGTCTTTACCTGCCCATCGTTTTAAAAGCAAAGTGGAGGCACAGTAAGATTTCTTCTTTAGAAACAAATCTTATCTGCTCTAGAAATTTGCAGTCTCTTTCCTATTCTGCACAGTTCCATGTCTTCCAGAGATGCCCAGGTATCTCACCAGACTGCACTCATTCATGAAAGGCCTCCTTTATACAAATTGCACTGAATAATTAATGGCACAACTTTACCATCAGTAGGCGGGAACCATTCCACTGATTCTGAGAGCATTTCTACAGACTTAGGAAAAGCTGGATTAAATTTTCAAAGATCCTGCAAGTCACCCCCAGGGGCAATCGTTTTGTCCAGTTTCAAGACCTTACTGAAAACAGAAGGGGGCTTAAGGGTTTTCCGGAAGGAAAAGTGTACAAAATAATTAGCACATCTATATTCAAACCTGGGACACCCAGCACAGGATGGATGCAGAGCTGTTGGAGTTGGTCCAGAGGAGAGCCACAAAGATTCTCAGAGAGCTGGAGCACCTCTCCTGTAAAGACAGTCTGAGGGAGCCGGGCTTGTTCAGTCTGGAGAAGACAAGGCTCTGGAGAAACCTCATAGCGCCTTCTAATACCTAAAGAGAGCTTAAAAATAGGAGGGGGACCAACTTCCCACATGGTCTGATAGTGATAGGACATGAGGGAATGGTTTTAGTATAAAAGAGGGGAGAATTAGGTTAGATACTGGGAAGAAATTCTTTACTCAGGGGGCATTGAGGTGCTGGCACAGCTTAGGCGCTTGCGGCCAGGTTGGATGGGGCCCTGAGCAGCTGAGCTGGTGGGGGGCAACCCTGCCCACAGCTCGGGGTGGGGCTGGGTGGGCTTTGAGGGCCCTTTCAACCCAAACCATTCTGTGAATCTGTGATTTTACTGAAAGGCAAATAGTTAAGTCAGCTTTAGTGACTGGATTTGTCTTTGTTTCAAAGCAAACAGGGTTTTCTAACATAATGCCACAGAGTGCATACATGAAGTAACAGCTATGGTTCCTTAGGACATAAGGTAGGTGCCAGCTTAACTTGAGACCTTCCTCCCTCAGAGGAAACCTCACCACTCCATGCTCTGGTTTCCATTCCAGTCTAAGGAGGAGGGATGCAATTGCCTGTGAATCCCAAATATTTGGAGTCCTCAGCACTTTAAACATAACCTCTAGGAGGTTGCTCCACATGCTCTGCTACAGATATTTTGCTTGTGCTTGTTGACTGAAAGGGTCATTGCTCTGTTCTGTTCTATCACAAATCCAGATATTACACTAACACATCTTCTGAAATGACAAAGCAAATTTGACATGACTTGTGGGATTCCTCCTGTGAGGAGTCACCACTTATCCAAACCTCAGAGAACAGAGTTCAGCTGACGTGGACACAAATCAGTTAAAGGCTTTTTTTTCCCCCCTACTCCGGCTGATTTCACAAGAAAGGAAGACCTTTATTGCTGAAACTACCAAGCTTTTACCTTTCCTTTTGTTCCCACCACAGCCACACATACGCTGGCTGTTCTCCCGGTGTCTGGGAGAGGGGCGCAGACCCCTCTGTGCTAGGCAGTAACATGGAAGACTATAGCCAAAAAAAAAAAAAAAAAAAGCCCTATAGTTTTTCTCTTCTTGATGAAACGCTCACAATGTCTGTTCTGCTTGCAGACTACAGCACTGGCAGTACTTCTTCTAAGAGGTAGATGCAAATGCCCTTTCCTTCTGTATCACAGACTGTCACATACAGGCTTTTCCACACGCCCAGCTAACTCAAAGTTTTGACATGGCAAACATTACCCAAAATTTTTAGGATAATTCATATAATTTGTGCAATTAATCTGTGATATACACATTGCATAGGATTGTTGGAATGTTCTCACTTACTGGAAGAGAGCAGATAAATTCACCAAATATCAACCTCTGAAGAACATATTCAAACAATGATGTTGCTCTGCGCCTGTGGGGGAGAAGACTGAGCCTGGCAGCCAGATGTCCCCTGTGCTTAGGAAAAGGCATGTGTGTATGTGCATGTATGTGTGTGCATGTGTAAAGAAAGAGACAATTCTAGAAGGGAAGTTTTATTTCTGTCTTTTAACAATAAAATGTAATGATGACACTCTTACTCAAATAGAACCCACTTAGAATCCATTGAATTTGCCTTTCCCCATCCAGCACAATCCACATTTTAATCCTTGGCCTTGTACTAGGGTATTTCATTAAGATTGCAGTCCAAAGACATGTCCTAACTGTTTGCAACAAACTGGGAGGTCTGTAATAGCTCACACTGTAGATCTTCCATGTAAATTCAAAATTAGATTGCACATTTCAGCTATGGGTTGTACGTCTTAATAACTATAACTAGTGCAACACGACCTACTTCAAAATAACATGTAAATAGTGCCTGAAAAAAGATTCCTCCAAGGCATTCAGATAGCCTGGGGCTCTCTGTGAAGAGCAGTGGCTGAAGCAGTACACTTCCTGTTACAGAGCTGTCCCCATGAGATGATGGCATCATCTGGAGAAAGCAGAGGCTCCTCAGAACATGTTTGGGGAAGGTCCTGGTGCCTTCCCTTCCCGGGGCAGCAGTAGTTTGGACTCCGGTGAATGAAAGTCTAAGCGAGGTAGTTTGGAGTTAGACATTCCTAAAGCTGATGTCATGCTCCTCCTGCCTGTCAGAGCCTAGGACAGCACCTAGCCAGCAGGAAATAAGCAGCCTGACTGCAGCCACCAGTCTCAACAAACACATTCCTCCTCAAAGAAGGAGGGAATGGTGAGTGACGCAGCAATTGGACTCTCAGAAGAACCTTCAGCTCTGAGATTTCAGTGGACTTTTAGAAATGCTGTGCACAACCCATTGATATACAAAAGGAGAACACAAAGATACTCACGTCCAAGAAATCTACACAGCCATCAGTAAGAGCGATAGCTTTATTGTTTTCATTAATGTGTCAAATTTTAATGCCAGCTGAGAAACGATTAGCCTTCTTAAGATGTAGTACTCATGCCTTTCCACCCAGTCCATCTCATGATTCTGTATGACCATCCTTACAGCACTGCCCAGGCACCACAAAACGCATCATTTATGTCTCTCTCCTGATGTCTACAAGAGGCAGTGAAATGCCACAGAATCACAGAACATCCGAAGTTGGAAGGGACCCATAAGGATCATCAAGTCCAACTTCTGGCCCCATAAAGGATCATTGCACTCTTTTCACAAATATGCACAAACAAACAAGAACACTGAGAAACTGAGCATCCAGGATCATGTGGATGCAGGAGGGTGCCTAAGACAAGCCTCTTTCTCTTTGACATCTGTATGTGATTTGCTAATATTCCCAGAAGGGCAGATGTCACAGCAGCCCTCCCTCCCACCAGTTTGTGAGCATGCTGGGAGGCCCCTGCACTTTAAAGGTTTCAGATCACATTTAGCCCAAATCCATCTTTTTGCAATCAAATGGAGAAACACCTGCCAGTTTGGGGAAATGCGCCTCAGCTCCGGGAGGTGAGGGACACTGAATATGGAGAGAAGAACAAAAGAACATCTGCTGATGGTCGCCCCAGGGCAGGAGATCAAAGATCACCCTTTTTCAAAGGTGGTCATACTGTCCAGGAGCATAAAACATAATAAAAGACAAACTGTGATTGATAAGCAGATCCCATCACTCCGCAGACCCCTAACAACAGAGAAAATACATGTTTGTATTCCTGTACAGCCCTTTGTGTGTTGCTTCTTCCTTCCCTCAGCACTTGTCTCGGGATTTCAGCTTGCTTAGCAATCTCTTTTATTATTGTATTCCCTATACTTTGGCTTCTGGTTTATGTTCAGGTTCCTGTTTCACTGGAAATGCAAATCCTGGTGGAATTAAAATCCAAATTGGATTTAGAAAAGTGCCTAATTTGGGCTCCAGTGTCCCAGATGTTAGTTAGGTGCCATGAACACTGCAAAATCTAATAACACCTCTCACCTAAAAAAATCCATTAATACAACGCTAGGAACGAGACGTACTGAGAGCCAATGGGAGCCAACAGAAATCTGAGTAAACGCTGCCAAAGTGTTTTTTCTCTCCTCAGTTCCCACCCTCTCCCTGGGCTTTAGGCACTGCAGCATGTGTGAAAGGTCCCTATAACACTGGGAAATGCTATACAGTCGTGATTTGCCAGAACAAAACAAATGGCCTCACCTCCCCTAATATTTAATCCAGATTTGTAGTTTCCCGGTGCGCTGCCATAAAATCACTCGGTGCGGTGGGGTCCTCCAGCAGCGCCAAGCCTTGAGGTGGCTGAGCGGAGGGTTATGTTTCAATTTGGCAGTGGAACACCGTTTCCATAGACGAATTAACATTGTTTCATTTCATTTTGACACCATAATGTCTTTTCCATAGACCCGCACTGACATTGTTGTGAAATCATTGCATCCCAATCAAGTGAATGGGAAATTAGCGCCGTGACACAAAACATACTGAGAAAGTGGCCGCAGCCGAGTTTATTTGTCACACTGAAACGCCTCGGCTGCATTCTAACACATTTTCTGAAGCAGCAGAAGAGCTGAGCGCAGTAATCAAGGCTAACAGAATGTACCCCATCTCATACATGCTCCGATTTGAGATTTAGGAAGCCTCCTGGAAATGAATGCCGATTGCCGCAGGGCTCTTCCCCTCCATGCACACTTCCAGGCTGAGTGTCAGCATCCCAGGAATAGGTCCTACCCGTGCATCCCCAGCCACTGGGAGGATGCTGCTCTCATCATTTAGATGGGACTGAAATAGAAACCATCTTGGGATTTCCAGGCTTTGAGCCTGAGATCCTTGATAAAAAAAAAATGCTACTGTGAGAGCTAAATTTGAAACCACAAAAGTCTCTGTTTATAGAATAAATGTCCTGTTTACTTTAGCACAGAACATATGGGGGGGGGGGGGGGGGGGGGGAGAACACCCAAACACATTAGCCCAGATCACTGGTCCCTGAAACTTTTGTACTCTCAGACCCAGTCTGAACAGCAAATGTATTCCTGTCCCAGCCTAAGCACATTAAAGGAGTCACATATGCAATATTCACTCATGGCAGCGATGTTTTAAAGACTACAACACCAACCTACATACCAACTTCCACATTCATATGCATATTAAAACAAACTCAGATTGTGTAGCCACATCCAAAAACACACATTTCTCCCTCACATCCTGCACACTGTTGCTCCACTCCTGACACTGGTTGCTTTTTGCTTTCTGCCCATCCACCAGCAGACCACCCCCCACCCTTGGTAGTTGCTCTGTCTCCATCGCAGCTCCCATCTCCTCCCTGACCTCCTGCAGTGCACATTCTGTCCCACATCTCTCCCAGCAGCTCCCTGCTCAGCTGCACTGAGTCCACAGGGAAGAAACCCTCTTATTCTGTCCTGTGGCTGTCTAGTAACCATGGGTTATAGCCACAGGTATGTTCCTATACCTATGGTAGCCACAGGCAGCGTAGGGAAGGTCGTGCTGCGCTAGGGCTGAGCCATGCATTCCTGCCAAACTTCAGTGCACCTTTGCCGAATATGTGTAAGAACAAGATTTTTATAGAGGAATACAGCCCAATGAAACATGGGCAGACTTCCACATGGGTTTCAAACTCTAAGAGTATTACCCTCCCACTCCAGCTGAACCTGAACTTTTTTTTTTAAAATGATTCTTTTCCCAAAATAAAGTCTAAAAAAAAAAAAAAGTTTTAAAATGCTCAGTCCTGAACGTGAAAGCTTAGCAATTGAAATCACATTATAATAACAGGGACATATTCAGCTCAGAACTACATGAGCCTTACACTTCATGCCTCAATGCAGTAACTGTGTACACGTTCGTAGACAAGCTTGACCTAGTGCTTAGTGGATTACCACCATTAGTAATGGGATTATGAACTCTACAAGTCCTACCAGGAGAACTTCAGGGCACTACAGATACATAGGTCGCTCCAAAAGTAATGCCTCCTATTTATTTCCATGGAAACTGTGACAGATACAAAGAACACAGTAACACTATTTGATAGAGAAAATTCTCAGCTACAAAACATTATCTTTCAACACAGTCACCAGCGTTAGCTCTGCATTTTCATTTGCAATAATCAAGAATCTGCATGCCATAGAAATCTGTACCAGCAGAGATCATCACTGTAACCACAGGTAAAACGCACCACTCACTGCCTCACTGTGCTCACATCCACTGTTTGGTCTCCACAAATGTTCAGCAAGTTTCAGTGAACATTAGTGGGTGCCATTTGTATTTCATAGAAGAAGTTAGTTCCACATCTTTGCCACACATGCACTTCCATGTCAGACTCCATTGTGTTAGACCACCCCTCTGCTGCCATCTGTCACACAGCAACAAGATTTAACAGAATATCTGTGGGAAGATATTTTGGCCATACCACCAAAATCCACCTCCGGCATCATAAGCCAACATATTAAAATAGCAGGTATTACTTTTGGGGCAGCACCTGTATATGGGAAAAAAAAAATTAGGATAATCTAAGACTCAGGCTGGAAAGCGTCATTCGATTTGAGTACATGCATGAGCCTATCTGGGCTTAACCACTAAGGATATGTTTGACGTGTATGCACTCACGTGTCTAAGTCTAGAGCATAAAACAAAGCTAAACACTTCAAACTGGTGCAAGCAGAAGCAGATTCTCCTTCTGGGGCTAAACCCTCTATCTCAGTGTATCTCTTCTAGTATAAGAAGTTTCACAGCCTGTGACCTGGACCTTGCTGATGTTCCACCGGAGCATCAGAGGTCTCTATCAGGAACAAGGACAACCTGGACATCCCATCTGATCAGGAAGTGCTCTGCTGCTGCCTCTGGGCTCAGGGGGACAGTGGCTTCTGCAGTCCTGTCAGGGCACCAAACAGGAAAGTGAGTTTGACTTCACTGCAGTCACATTTATTACGTTTATTTGAGCCCAAACATCTTCACCACTTTCCAAACCCTGTGATTAGAGCAGCTGCCTGCAAGACTTTGCTTTGGTAAGGAGGTCTGCAGGGACAGGCTGAGCAACCAGTTTGTTTAACCCTGCCATAGACCCCTGCCTACAGGATACCCCTGGACAGGGTTCAGCAGCTCTGATGCCTGAATAGGAGAGTGCCATAACCTCCTGTCTGCACTGGCCTCAGGCATTTTTGCTCACAGAAAGACTTGGAAAAGGCACAAAGTGTGGGCAAAAGGGGCAAAATAAAGATCAAATTTGTTTCCACAATAAATTCCTCAATCTACTCTCCACTTTGCATTTGAAGGAACCAAACTACATTAAGCCCAATTCACCACTTTAAAGACACTTAGATACAGCCTCCCAATTTTCAGTGCCTTTTCCTCTTTGATGTGTGCATGCAGTTTCCATTTACACTGTGCAAGAATCTCAGATATTCATGAGCAAGCAGCTGGGCCAGCTCGCCCATCACTTCTCTCTCCTCTGCACTGCCCTGACAGCATGGAGCAGATGAACTCTGGTGGGTATCACCCTCTGGAAGATTTCCCTTGCCTGACTGGAACCCTCTGTTGTCATCAGGCTGTTGGCCAAAGCACTGACTCAGGAGGCATTCGCCTCTTCCCAGCTGGCACCAAATTGCAGCAACAGCCTCTCAGGTCTCTGGAAACAAGCAGGAGTTCAGGATTAAGCTTACTCCCATCCAGCCCGTTACAATGGTACACAGAACTACTTTTCTTTTATCCACCCCACCCCAAGCACAAGGCAGTTGCATGCTTTGTGAAATGCAGAGCACAGACAGAGTCACCCATCCTGAATACGAGGGCAGAAGCTATGTGCACGTTCCACTTCCCACCAAGCAAAGGGTCTTCAATAGGCAGCCTCTGCCCATCTAGTTCTTACACCCTGCATTACTGTTAGCCAGAACTGTGGTCTGTGATGTTCTGGAATCATTTTGCCTTCTACAGCCTTTTTCTCCAGCAGATGCCAGAACACAGGCACAAATCTTGCTCCTGAATCTTACCCTGCTAACTGCGATTCAGGTTCTACAAAGAATCTTCAAAGAAACTGCCAGTGATAGATTAATTAGGACTCCTCAGTCATAGTTCCCAATCCCATCCTTCATTTACATTGGAAGAATTGCTTTTGGTTATATTATATCCTAACTTTTCGCATGCAGAACACACCACAGAATTCCAGCCCGGTTGGATCATTTCAAATCACCTTTCCAGCATTTATTTTATTGTCTCAAGTTTATACTTATTCAAATTTTATTTAGTCTTTATCAAAATCCTATATGGAAAATATGCTAATTGGCAGAGAAGTGCTTTTCTCAGCACCAGTTCCCTCACACTGGATTCCTTACAAATGGAGCCACAGTTTATTTTTCAGGATACCTAACAGCCCACAACTTCCTCAGGTATCCAGTGCAAGCCCAGAGCTGTGTGCAGCTTTTTCACAGGCTAAAACTACCACTATGATAATCATAGAATGGCCCAGGTTGAAAAGGACCATAATGATCATTTAGTTTCAACCCCCCTACTACGTGCAGGGTGGACAACCACCAGACCAGGCTACCCTGAGCCTAATTGCTAATAAGAAAGCATGATGACGCACACATCTACATTGCTTTCATTTAAAAAAAAAAAAATAAAATTGAGGAGCACAAGGCTGTTGCTTTGATTTAATTCTTCCAAAGAGTGACAGTTGGCTGCTCTCTAGCCCCATGCTGCCAATAGTGATATATGGCCAGCAGCCTGGTCAAGGAGAGGAAGAGAAGAGGAGGTAGAACTCAGAACCCATTTCAAGGCCTAAAATGCAGACAGGTTTGCTGAGAGATATCCAAGAGCCATGCAAGGTAAATATGGCCTGGATTACCTGCTTCCAGAAGATAAGTCCACCAAGTTTCCTAAGCTAAATGTACGCAGCTGCAGTTTGATTGAAAACTCTGTGATGTGAAGACCGAAAATCACAAGGAGGAGGCAGGCAGCGTTTAATCTCCTGTTGGATGACTATTTGAGATAGACTGATAGAGATACCTGCTGCCTGATAAACCAGTCAATACTGCAGATAGAAGATACTTACAGGAAACAGACACTGCAGAGGGGGGAAAAAAATTTCTCTGTATTTTAACATTTCCCTTCTGCTCTCAGCTCCCTGCTAAGCAAGACAGGAGCTGTATTTTCCTTCCTGAAGTTACTGCACTTCAGGCGCTGCAAACATCCAATTAAAGGGCATGTTGTCTAAGGCAAGAGTGCCTTGTATACTGAGCATGCACACTAAACAGATACACAAAATCCAGGGAATTCCTGGTTCCTGGCAACTCCAGCATGATCCAGCCAGGATTCTTTATTATTCTTTTCCTTGCATGTTACAGAAGAGTTATTTGTTCACTAACCTACTGCAAACAGTGACGTTCCCTTTAACAAACAGCAGGTCCTTCCACCAAGCGTACCTGGCAGTGAGACAAGCAAAAATGAAAGCATGAAATCTGAATAAGCATGAGGAAATCACAGACAAGCAGAAAGCACTTTCACACTTCTCTTTGAAAGGACTTGTGTAGGTTGTTTTATAGGTATTCTCACCACAACGCTTCAGTTTGCATGTGCACCTCTCCCTCATGTTATGTTTATTATGAGAGCTAAGACAGCAGGCTTCCTAGCAGCGCTCTGCTGCTGCTGTCTTACTATGATTTTCCTATCTTTTAATTAAAAGTATATTTCACGGCCAAGCCAAATGCTTTATAATAACCAGGAAATGCAGAGAAACAACAAGGAAAACTTTTGACCTGCTGTGGACTGAACATACTTCTTGCTATGCAACAAACCTAAATCATCATGTGTGCTACTGATGGACATTCATCATTATTTCTTCCCAAACTGAAGGCATATTTCATGATACCGAAGCCTGGATTTCCTCCAGATTTGCTGGAAATTGTTGCAGCCATTGGAGCTTGTTGCTGTATGTCACCACCTGCTGGCAAATTTCAGTTGAGGGTTTCTATCTTGATTGCACAAATGAAACAGCGCAGACAAGGACTTTTATCTTCCCTGATAGAGATGGATAGGTGGCCGCAAACAGAACATACGTTATTTAAACTGATTTTTGGTCATGAATGCATATATTCAGACCAAGCCGGTTTGTATAACACGCAATCCAGATCCTGCAAGTCATTACTCAGGCAACTAGATGTTAATAAAGGAGAAGAGATGAAATTGCACGAAAAAGTACTCACGGACTCCCCTAGTTCATAGGCCTGAGTTCGCTAGAAAAACAACCAAAAGTTTAAAAATGCATGGGATGGGCTTTTACTCTATTTAAAGTGAAAACTCGAGTAACCTTAGAGACAGTCTCGGATTTATTCACTTCTTCATTTATTTATCTCACAGGTTTAATGACAGGAGTTTGGGTTTTTCTGTTCTTCCCCTTGATATTTTTAGAAGTCAGCCTTTTCAATATGAAAGCATATTTTGGTGCACCTGATATTTATTCTATCCACTCTAATAGGTAAACGTGCACTGCAGTGTGGGCATTAATGCTGATAATTCATATCATTTATCTGATAGATCAGAAGCCATTATGGCCTGTTGTGTAAATTCATATTTTGGCACTCTTTAAAAAGTGGATTATTATTGACCCAATAGACCATAACAGCTCCAAGGAAGCCATTACTGTCTATTGTGTAAATCCTTCATGGCGCATGTTTTATTGACCCTTTGGAGCCATCATGGTCTGTCTTGTCAATCCAGATGCCACGCACACGTATTAAGGCTGCCTGCATAACACCCATATGAAATGGTAGTTACATTATTGATGCCGGCCCCCATGAAATTACGTTTTGAGCCACATTAGTAAGATATTTTCTTCCCCTGGTTCAAAAATGCCTATTGTTCTTGTTCATGTTCTGAGCTAAAGATCAGGGCTACAGAATCACTTTGAAATAATGAAACTGTCCTTTTTCTATAAGGAATGAAAATCCAACTTGACTTAAGCAGAAAGAACACAAAAGTGGCAGTAGGCAGCCAGACCACAGCCTACCAAACCAGAATGTTGCTATGACCAGACCACATCTCCCGAAGAAGAGCATCCAACCTGCCACGAGCATGACCACCAGGCCAGTGTTTCTTGCACCACCTGTGATGGTGATCAACACTTAGGTTATTCCTGAAACACAAGGTGAGGATTTCATCCAAGCCCAGCCTTGAACTGACTGATTCCATCCTTTACTTTCTCTCTCTGGCTCTCTGTCACCTCCTCTCCCTACTGCACATGCCTGACTACATAGGACAGCTCTGTAAAATTAGGTGGATCAAAGGCACTTTGCAGAACCAAAACTTTCCCAGTGGAAAGCCCGTCCTCAGGAGGAGCCTGCCTTTGCTTTCAGGTTGAAAGAACCCCTTTGACTAAGTCAAATACTGCAAAGCCTTCCTATCTGTCTTGCTATCAGCAGGGGAGCAGGCAGCTCTTTGACCAGGTGTTCCTATGCAAAAGCCCTCCAAAGCCAGGCATCCCCACACTCCCCACCCACCTCTCCCCTATCTTCCAGCCCTGAAATCCTACCCAGCCTTCAGCCCTTTCACCTCTGTAGGTATCATCGCACAAGGTAAGCGCCTGGTCAGGTACCCATTACATACAGCTGGTCTTGCTCCTTTTCTTAAATGATTCCCAAACAAAACTCACACAGGAACTGCATAATCACAGCCACCACAGAAGGAAAGCCTTCCCGAAAGGAGAGCAAATTGAACAGCACAGCTAGTGGGGCTAAGTTCAAGTTGGAACTGCCTATATGCTTGAATTATTCCTATGCCTGGCATAATAAAGATCTAGTGTTGGCACTGGTTCCTTGTCTTATACATTCATAAATATTTATCCAAATATTAATGAGCAGAAAAACAATTTATTTCTTTTTTTTCCTAATTGTAACATCAATTCTAATATGTTTTGTTACTTAGTCACCTCACAAGTAAATTGATTTTCTTACCCACCAATAAGTATTTAAATGTTTTACAAGTGCATGCCAGGATCCTGAAATGAGAACTGTGTTTGGAACTTATAGCATGGCTGATACTTATGCATTTCTTATTATTTTGTTTTGCTGAAAGAGTTGTAAAGTAGAGTTATGTAACAAAGATTCAGCATAAGGAATGGATAGCAGTTTTACGCAATGTAAATCTTTGAAGTTATCTTTAGACAGTTCATAAATATGTAGGGTGCTTCAAAAGTAACACCTATTTATTTCTAGGGGCACTACAACAGACACAAAGAGCACAATAACACTATTTGACAGAGCAAGTTCTCAACTACAGAACACTCTTTTTCAACGCAGTCACCAACGTTCTGCTCATGACTAAATAAAACTGCTTCTAACAGACTCTTGATTATACCGGGTAAAGTGTTCACAGGTAGGCCAACAGTCATATTAGAAAAAAAAAAAAAAAGTCGCACTCACCCAACTGGCCAACTGGTAGGGGAGAATCTGTAACTATACAGCACTCCTTCTCAGGAAGCAGCCTATATCCCAGAAATTCTCTTCTTTCAGCAGCTGGCCTTTATGTGAGCCCGGGGTCCACCCCCTTCTGGTGATGTGGGGAGCACAGGTGTGAACAATGTGCCTGTGCTCCCTGGGCCAGCCATACCCCTTCACCAGGTGCTCAATCACCAGTTCAATCTGTGGCCTAACAGCTCCCCTGCAACCACCACAAGCTTTGTGTTTTCACCAGTGATGAACAAGAGCCTGCATGCAAAATCTGCAGAAGCAGAGGTGACTCGCTGCTGCTGTCACCACTGCTGAAATGCACCACCTACTGCCTCACTGTGTTCACATCCACTATTTGGTCTCCATAAATGTTTGGCGAGCATCAGTGAATGTCAGTAGGTTCCATTTTTTCTGCATGGAGAAATTCAATGACGCACCTTTGCTTCATACACTCTTCCATGTCAGATGCCATTCTGTCAAACTACGCCTCTGCTGCTACAACGTGTAGTGGAGTACTAGTGGGAAGGTTCAGTTTCTACTGCAGCCTCTGATGTTGTGGGCCACTTTCACGTAGGCATTACTTTCAGAGTAGTCCTCATGCAACGTACACATGTGAAATGGGTAGCATTTGCTTCCACTTTTCCTCTGTGCACTTTTTTTCTCTTTTCACAAACACGCACCTCTTGTGCATAACATTGACGCAATTTATGATTTCCAATTCTGAGTATCTAGCTGCCAAGACAGCATTCAAGAACACTTCTTGAACTTTAGTTTTCAATTCAGCATCCTACTAATGACCATGAGTGGTTCAAATGTACGCAGGCAGTCCCAGACAAGTCATCTCCTTTCTCAACTACCCTGCTAAACTTGGGCCACACTTTTGCTAGATCTCAACAACTTTTCATCACCCACCTAGCTAATGAAAGACGCAGGTAACATGATCTTCCATAGGGCCTGAATTTTTTTCAGCACTATTGCTTGTGAGATCTGTATATTTCCTTGGAGGGAGGATGAAGCCTTTGGTCTAAGCAGCTCACTAAAGGTCCAGCATTTCCTAGTGTGTGGTGGGAAACTTTATCAGATACTCACTGACATCCTGCTGCACGTTAACACCAGGGGATCACAATACAGAATTTCTGGTGCTCACAAGAATTGAGCAGGAGATCCAATCCTTCCCACACCAGTACCCATTAGGTCCCTAAGTGGGATGTGTAGGAGATATAGCTTCCCTGATGTTAACAGGATTACGTGAACAATCCAGAAGACTCGTCTATTGCAGGCAGCCCAGGAATGCCTCTCCCTCCCTGCCCTGATGGTGCGTTAGAGATCTACCCCACGTATACTGTACAGTTGGGCCCTGGTACAGTTGCTTTAAAGTAATCCCAAATTAGGAAAGTGGAGCGTATGTGTGTCCCTTGTATTAACATGTTTTACCATTTCTCACTTCTCCTGATGGCGATTTATTTGCCATTTGTCTGGACAAGAGAATAAAAAACTCTCCTGATTTAGTAAAAGTATGCAAAATCCTTTTGCCTTTTCCATAATACGATTAAGAGGAATTTAGGTAGATCTGATATCAATGAAGTTCATACACAGGACACAATGTTTACCAAATAAACACATTTATTTTATAAATGGTAGCTTTACTTCTTTTCTAATCCACTTATATTTAGAACTAGGAATTGATTTGTTCAAACGTAAGAAAAGCCGCTCTTCCACCAGCTTCAGGGGAGTTATACTCAACACACATTGGCGTAAGTATAGGCAAAATTTTGACCCCATATCTTGGTTTAACAGCTGCTCTATTCCTCTTCCCAGATTTCTGAGACAAGAGACAACCGACAGTGCTGCCAAATGAACCCCTGCAAAGAGAGGATGAGGGCTCAGAGCAGCAGAGGCAACCAGATCTCACTTTAAGTCAGGAATAAAGACTGCGCCTTTTGGGAATATTACCTACGCTTTACTGGTCCCCATTTTAGCTATAGGAAAGGGGGCTAGTTGAGTCAGCTGGGCACTTAAGCACTGTGCACTCTCCTATGCCCCTGCTGCTGCAATTCAATCAGGAATTTCCCCAAAAGTCTGCACCAATCATCATCAGAGTTGTAGTAGAAACTCCCAGGATCTGACACTCCTCTGTTTCAGCATGTAGCCTCATGCTTGGTTTTTTTTTTAATAAGCAAATGATAAATGCTTCAGTTTGGATTTTTGTTCT
The DNA here is from genome assembly GCA_030625065.1 of Alectoris magna. Lineage (NCBI taxonomy): Eukaryota > Metazoa > Chordata > Aves > Galliformes > Phasianidae > Alectoris > Alectoris magna. Next base: position 58,753,978 of record CM060561.1, read on the forward strand.
GTATTTTGTTGAATAAATCAAGTCTTTTCATGTCTCTCTCAGGGCACAAAGCTGACGAGCTGCATGAAAGAGCAGGGCCATGGTGAAAAAACACAACCAAAATTTTTAGCACCAGGATCCCCTCACTCATAAACTCCTGACAAACTGAAGACAGTGGAGCTGGAATTACTGGAAGCGTGATGATTTACCTTCAGACTCCCCAGTTGCAGCCAACTCTGAATCCCGTCACAAAAGGCAAACAACAACAACAAAAAAAGAAAATATTTGATGACTTTCTGTTTTTTCTAACATCATTTATGACCCATTATGTAATGACATGAGCATTATACATTGAAAAGCTGTCTTGAAAGACACTGTAAATAAACAGTTCTGGTTTGCAAACAGGAAGCCAGAAATATTAGTGTGGAAGCTGAGAGGATGGGGTTAGATTCTTGAAATGCCAGTGATTTGTTTTTCCTTCCACCTCTCCCAAACCTGTGGTGCAGTCATATTTTTATTAGCTAATGCATTTCCTTTTCTTTCCACTCTCATAGCTAAAATATAACTATTAAAGAAAAGAAAAGAAAAGAAAAGAAAAGAAAAGAAAAGAAAAGAAAAGAAAAGAAAAGAAAAGAAAAGAAAAGAAAAAGAAAGAAGTAGTGCAATTAGAAAAAAAATAGAGAAGACTAGACAAATGCATAATGAAAAGAAAAGAAAAAGAAAGTAGTGCAATTAGAAAAAAAAAAGAGAAGAATAGACAAATGCATAATGAAAAGGAGAATAATAATAATAATAAAAATGATTAAATAGGGGATATAGATTGTTTAGGGCTACAGGGAGCAGAGTCCAACCTCCAACAGTGGTCTATCACTGCCGTTACAGCAGAAGGTACAAAATTACCAAGAACAAATTTTTGCCTTGGGGAAGCACCTTTGAATTCCACACATTGCACGTACAAGTAGAGTTGAGCACCATGCAGGAAAAGGATGTTCAGGTGCATGTAGTTACCCTGTAGTTGTTCCTTTCCAGACCTGAAGAATGGCTCATACACTCAAAATCCCATCTGTTTTTTTGAGCCCAGCTCTCTGCCAGCCTAACCCAGCTCCTACCCTTCAGCCTTTGGGGCCTCCATGGCACAACCAACTACCAGGCCTTGAGCTGAGTGGACCGTAGGCCCCATCACAGCCTCGCTCAGCACCACTGACCTGAGCAGGCAGTGGAAGCCAACACGGGAGCCATCAGAATGTCACTGAGGAGGATCAGGCCCTTTCTCCCTTGGACGTATATCAAAACATTCCACTTTTTTTCTGTGCTAACTGCTCATAACAGTTGCCTGGTCCAGGCATCAAATAAACACCGGCTTTTATACGCCGGCACTAGTGTTATTGTGAAGGAAGTGTTCAGTCAAACAATGCCGCCGAACAAAATCTTTTCTCCTACTGATGTCATGAGACAAACTTTTTTCTTTTTTTTTCTTTTTTTTTTTTCTGCTTTAACTTGAATTTCTAACCTATTTTAAACCTGCCATTTCTTCACACATTAATGGGAGGATTTCTTTTTCTCCATTCTCTGCGTTTTCCCCCCCTTCAGTAGATGAACTTTAAATGCAATAGTGTGCTCATCCTGAGTGACCCTGCCTGCTGGGAGTAATTGTCTAGAGGAGAATAGAAGAATCTAAGAGCTTTTGTGAAAGGGAATGGAGAAGACAGACTTTATTATGATTCTGAATCATAAGCGCGCTCTCTTTCTCTCTCTCTCTCTCTCTTTTTTTTTTTTTTTTTTTTTTTTTTTGGGTTCTAACAGCTGTTTCCCATCACAACCGGTGTTTGAAAGACACAGCAAAATTGAGTGTATCAGTATCACAATTAGTTTCACAGGCGGCTAATAACTTACTTGCCAGCCATGCCTGATTTAATCAGGACAGTCCTGATTTATGGCTGTTTGTCCCAGTGTCCGATTTTCTCTGCCAGCTCCATCACAAGGAGATGCATGCTGCCTGCTTTCGCTCACCGTTAGGGCCACCAGTTCACGGCGGTGGGTTGGCTGTACTGGAGGGGAGAACTGAGGAGGCAGCTGGAATAAGAGGTCCAGAATCCTCCAACAAAACTCAGGGAGCATATCCTTGCTGTGATAAACGGAGCAGTTGCTGTGGTGTGGGATGCCAGGCTGGCTTACAGGGGCTTGTGCATTTATCAAGGCATCTCACAGTGGTCTGCTACCCCCTCTTCCCTTGTGACCTGGAGGAACCTCCTGGGCTAGGGTCAAGAGGTGATTTTAGCAGCACATTATCTCAAGCCTGCAAGGCCCCAAGCTGCTGCTAGCAAGTCTTCTGTCAGTGGTGCCAAATTACGCATGGCTCATTTCTGCAAAGTGATCTACTGCTGCTGCTCATTGGGGACAGAGCTGGGACCATCCGACTCATTTTTCTTAGGGCTGCAAGCTGGTCTGGAGGAAGTCCCAGCAGTGAGAGCCTGGCTCATGCCTTTCTCACTCAGCAACTCTACTCCTTGGAGCTGAAAAAAATGTCCATGAGAAGCTATTTAATGGATCAGTTGTAGCACTTAAAAGATGAGATCTGAGATAGTCTTGCCTGTGGATACAAAAGGACAGAAAAAGAAAAGGAGAAGAGAGGTTTGTAGGAGGCTTTTAGCTAGGCTGGTAATACCGTTGTTCCTTCAATTTTTAAATATGCAATATGGGGGATATGGGAAATATCTGGGTTATTTATTAACAGAGAGAAGAGTGGAATTCCCTGCAGTTTCAGCTCCATATCAAGCCTCTCTGTAAGGCTTGAAATGTCTGTAAAGAAGACACAAAGGGTGTCTTTGCTGTGATGTTCCCAGGATCAGGACAGCAAATAATCCCACTGTCCACCGCTGTCTCCCCTTTACTTTGGACTCTCCAAAATGTCTGCTTTCACCATTTCTTCCTCTTTTTTTTTTTTTTTTTTTTTTTTTTCTGGTTTAATTTGGTTTTGCCTGCGTTTCTAAAGTTGTGAGAAGACTGAGGTCCAAGTCCCTGTCTGTGGTTTCTAGGTACATCCACCCTCAGGGATGTCTAATTAGTGCAGCTGTAGTACATTCATGTCAGAGGGAGTTGTGCATTGTGATTAAGAGTGTTTTCAGCTTGAGAACAGAGGTACTTTACTTTAGCTTGAAAGGTTGTCGTGAAAATCCCTTGTGTCACCTGTTTTTAAAGACATGTATTTCTTTTCTATGGTTAGCTCTGAAACATGAAAGACAATATGGGCCTTGTCATCACCTTTTTTAGTTAAGGACCCAGAAATCTCAGTCCTGGGGTTTGGAAGGGGAGATGCAAGCAGACACTTTGCACCTTCCTTGTGCGTCCTGGGTTGTCACACTGCATGGGCAGTGCTTGGGGCTGTCACACAGTCCTGGTCCTTGCCCTGAGGAACTCACAGTTTGGGTAAAATTTTCCTTAGTTTCCTCTTTTCTTACTTTATACAGTGTTTGGTTATACATGAGAGAGAATGCAGAGCTATTCAAATCAGAACAGCTAACCAGGTTACAGGAGAAGGTGCTGACTAGTTCCCTAGGTGACAAGGTACAAGCAGAGACCACAGCACATGTTTTTCTCCAGCTGGAACAGTCAAATCTACATTTACAAGCCCACATCTCCCCATGGAGCAAGAATGGGAGCATCTCAGTTGCTGATTTCACTTAATTTTAAACAGACTCAAAATGCAAATCTGCACTCAAGGTTTCAAGCTGAATAGAAGACTTCTTGCACACTACCTTTCACAGGAGATATTCTCACAGCTTAAGCTGCAGCACTTCCCTCCATCTTTCAGGTTTTCAGTTAGCTGTTTCTAGCTGGCCCTTAGTATGAAGACATACTGACATGACCTATGCCTCCAGACCCTTTACAAGGTTTCAAATGGAAGACTTAAGCCTTCCCCAGAGGCCTTTACTGAGGCCTCACTCTCATCTTAGTTTCAAGCCAAAGGGAACTGGGGCAGTCTGGAAACCTTATGGAAGGCAGCAGCTTCATTTTCAGGTTTTGCAATGCCCAGCTTAGGTCCTAAAACAAAAGATGCCTCTGATACACCCTCACAGATGGGTATCAAGGCTTCCTGTGTGTTGTGTTAAAGGGTTAATAACTACTTTGGTGCTACAAGTTGCGTTGCATTCAAATGAACTTGCATGACCAGCCTTAGGGAATTTGACTGTGCCCAAAGATCTGTTATGATTACAGATTCACCTGCAGTGTTGAGCAACTTCATCTAGCCACGTTCATATGGACTGGTATACCCATCCTTAAAGAGTTTGTGCGTGCCCAATGAGAACTCCTACAACCACCTTGTAGAGTAGTGCTCTTTATTGGAGCAACAGATTTGAATTGCCAGTGATCGATACGCTATTCGCAGAGCACTTGTGAATACCAATAATGTGAATAATACAGCTGACTGCAAATGCATTAAATTATGGAATAACTCTATAGAGATTTCTGAGATTCCTAGGGGAAGAATTTGGCATAACTGTGTGAATCTCACCCAATAGATGTCCCTATTGGAAGGAAGAGAAGCTCAGCTCATCAGCTGGTTTCAGAAGCCAGCGATATCCTCCTGACTTGCCTGCAATGGTATCTTCCCCCAAATTCCTTCTCTCTTAAGCCATTTTCATATTAGTTTATTACTTTCAATTGGAGCTTTGAGTAACTCAGCTCTAATCACAATTATCTTTCACAGAATCACCAAGGTTGGAAAAGACCTACAAGATCATCCAGTCTAACCATCCACCTATTACCAACAGCACTCCCTAAACCATATCCCTCAATGCAACATCCAAACATTTCTTGAACACCGCCAGGGATGGTGACTGTGATCTTTGTTGAGATTGGTGGGACAAAAAATTGTAAAGCTGCTAACTCTGGATGGCTACTAAGCTGTTTATCAGTTTCACAGCACCACCAGGTTCCCATCCCTGTGATCTTATTGTAGAGCCTGGCCATGGAGTTTTACACCTTTCTCCACACTCTGTGCTGTATCTCATAGAGTCAGCATGCCAAGCTCCTCTGGTGCTGCTCACAGTCTAAGGTTTGCAGGTCTGAAGTTGCTTAGGGAACTATCATGGGGCAGACTCCTTGCATTTTCATTGCATTCCACCCTGGAGGTCTCTTCAGTGCTCTTCCTTAAAGAGCAAAATATCCCCAATAAGTTATTTCGAATAATTACTCCACATAATCCACCCCATGATTATAGTCACCCAAGCTTCTCGATATTTTGAAGGGATTTGGGAAATCACATGCAGTCTTGTCACAAGAATTAGAGCTCAAGGGGCTCTCAGGCTGCTTGCTATTTATGGGGTAAGATGATTGACGTGATCATACTATTTATTAAGACAGTGCTGTCCATCCTGAGCGAGGCCTTGGGTGTAACGACCAGGCCAAAGGAGGAGGATGGGTGCAGGGAGGAGAACGCTGTCACACTGTGGCACATGGGGGTATGAGCGCTGACACCTCCATCTTCTTGCAGAAGGATGTTGCCAGTTTTCCTATCAAAGGGGCCAAAGTTACAGCGACTCCAGTAAGAAATCTGCCCTGGGGATTACTTCTTGCAGTTCTCTTTTCTTCTCCTGTTTACACAAAAGGCAGGCCACGTTCAATGATATCAGCACAACCCAACCATGATACTCACTGAGCAGTTAACACACACACACGTACAAAAAGGAAAAGAAAAAGAAAAACTGACAGTCGATCCATCTCACTTGGCATGTTTATATGTCCCTTTTAGCCATAAAAAAGAAGGCTGTTTACAAAGTGGAGTGTCAGTAACATTGTGTAAAGGAACACTTATCTGAGAAACTTTGATCTGGTCCTGAAACACCATTACTCTGAGACAGAAGGGCTAATGGCTCTCTGGGTGGGAGAGAAAGTTTTTCAACAAGAAAAGAAGGAAGTTTATTGTGCTATCTAGTGGACACATTTAGAAAATCCCGCTCCTCGGAAATAAGTTGTGTCTGTGTCGCCAGCAGCCTTATCCCACATCATGCAGGCTGCTGAGCGGGGATGAAATAACAAGATGCTATGGCCTGGTGTAATGGGATAGCAGGGAAGTTGTTACTCTAGGGCAGGCCTGTTATCTCACTCATTTAAGTAATGGACATATTAATGGAGTTGAGAGCTAAACCAGACACAGAGCCTGCCTATTGGACCTAATGTTTTCCATTTCCAGACTCTGGGCCACGTTTTACAATATTGATTCACATATCTAGGCCCTACTTGAGTGAGTAATCCTATTGGCTTCATAAGCACGAGCAGAGCGCTGGCCTCAGAGACAGGAGTAAAAAATGCTGCCAGAAGAGTAACGTGACCAGATCCTAAAACATCTAGTGATGAGTTACCATTAAAAATAAAAATATGAGCCCCTTTTGTGAACAGGATTGTGAATTTCTGTGTTCCAAAAAGTAGGCTGAAAAGCACACATAACACAAAGGTAGATTTGGTTTCAGATAGGTCAAAAATTCCATAGGAACGGCATCATTTACTCCATTGCTTTTAGAAAAATCTTGCAAAAAAATCAGCAAAAATCTTGCCCAGCACCCCGTACGGTGCCGAGGTTCACTTGATGCTTCACTATCCTCGAAGATCTGGGCATCTCCGATCTTTCCTGCAAATGTATTTCTCTAACAAATTTGTTAGACTGAAATGTAATAGCGGGGACCTCCATCACAAACACGAGCGGTGCCTCCCGAGGCTCACACATCTCCGGGCATAGCACATCTGTCCTGCCACTCTCCAGTTTATTTCTCCATGCTGCTGCCTGCACTTTTCAACTTCTTTTATCTGTTGCCGAGTCCTTCACTCGGAGACCACTGAAATCCCTGGGAACTCATTCAATGCCTGCTCCGGGCTCTGGATCCCGCTGCAGAAATTCTGCCCTGCAAGCACTTAGGGCTTTCTTGAGGTGCCGAACAGCCCCATTAAAGTAATCTTGTTAAAAATATTCCTCACTGACCAGCCTTTGAACAGTCGCGCCTATTGTACGAACGGATATTTCTCTTACAAACATTCCTGGGAAGACAAACTGGAGATAAGCTGGAGCTGCCTTTTACAAGTTTCTTGTCCTGTTGAAACAATTAGCTTGAAAGGCAGACTTTAAAAGATGAGGGGTTTGCGCCCACGAAAGAAAAGCAGCGGCTTCAAAAGGGTGTGATTTATATGAAAGGGAGAAAAAGAAAAGGAAGCAGAACAGTTAGGCTCGGTGAGTTTCCATCCCGTCGTTTCCTTGTTTTGCCAGGCTGCAAAAGACCGCAGCCAGGCTCTATGGAGAGCGCACATATTAACTCAGGCTCGCAGAAGACTGACACGGCAGTCACCAAAGTTCAGCTTCTGTCTTTCTTCCTCCAAAAAAAAAAACCAAACAAGCCGCTCTTGAGGCACCGTATTTTTTTGTGAGAGACAAATAAGGCAACTCTTATTGCAGGACGTTTAAAATAGATAATACCCCGCCTGGAAACCGAGATGGAGTACCCTTCTATCCGGCATAGCCTTGAAACATTTACAGAAAGCCTTTTAATGGAGATTTACTGCATATATAATAATAACGCAGAATTTGATACCCTCTAGGAAAAAACTGCCCGGTGCTCCCTGAACAACTACAATTACAGCACGACTTGTTATATCTAAGGTTAATAAACTGGAATTAAGGTTATGAATAAACTTTATTAACCAGCGGGAACCGGTGTCTTCTCTCCCTTGTGTCTGTCCCACAAGCAACAAACCATAAGGTTTATCCCTTTTTTTTACCTTGCCTGGAGCACGTAGCCAGCCCCAAAAGCTCCAGTGGTGACTGAAATATATGGGGACCGAGCTGAAAAAAAAAAAAAATAATAGGGAGTAAAAAGGAGTTAGATAGAATGAAACAGAACAAGGTGAAATTTAAAAGAGAGAGAGAGAGAGAGAGAAGGAAAAGAGAGAGAGGGAAAGAAAGGAAAAAAAAAAAAAGTAAAGCAAAACCAAATAAAAATTAAAAATGAAATAATAAAAAGTAAAATTAAAAAAAAAATAGAATAAAATAGAGTAGAATAGGAAAAAATAGAATAGAATAGAATAGAATAGAATAGAATAGAATACAATAGAATAGAATAGAATAGAATACAATACAATACAATAGAACGGAAGGGAACAGAAGGGAACAGAAGGGGATTTCCCCCTGCACCCCGCGCCCACGAACACGACTCCGGAGCGCCCTGGAAGGCAGCCGCGGCGGCGGGGCGCGGTAGCGGCGTGCAGCCGAGCTGCTTGGGCGACACCTTGTGGCCGTCGCCGGGAACGCCCCTCTCGACCCCGTGCCGCGCCGTGCCCTCGGAGCCGGGTGGTGGCGGCCCGTGCGCGCGCCTCTTCCCGCCTCCGCCGCCTTCTCTTGGCTCAATTAGAGTCCCGGGCAGAGGAAGGGGAGGCAGTTCGTTGCCTTCGAGGCGCGGAGGTGGGGTTAAGTTGGAGTCGGAGGAGGAGAGACACGACTTAAAGTAACTTCTGGTGTAGCAGAGGGAGACGTTTGCCTTTTCACTCCATTTTGGGGAGAAGGACGGATAGGGGGGGCAGGCTGGCAACGTTTTTGAGCTGAGGAGCAGGGAAGGAGTTTTCCTTCCTCAGCCCCTGGTTCTTCAGTTTTGAAACAAACTGCTTAATAAATTGGGAGGACCACAACTCTGCGCTGTGCCTGTGCCGTTTCTGGGTCAGATGTGCTTGTGGGGAGATGGCTTTATTTAGACAGAGTAGGTGATGATGAGATATCGTTTGTTGGGCCAACAGAATTACAATGCATGTGGTTTGGGCCTCTACAAGTCTGTCCTCAATTATTATTGTTTATTTTGGTGCTTCCCCAAGTCTTTCAGATATAGAGTGTCTTTGCTCATGTTTTTGTTCTTTCAGGAACAGGCATGAGAATCCAAAACCCAGGCCTGCTCTGACAGCGCAACGATGTGCCAAAAAGGCCGGAGCAGCTGTAATTGCTGTCAGAAATGAGCTTTCAACGGGTCCCTGCAAGCAGAAGCAGCAAAGAAAAAAACCCAGTCCCCTTCCTTGCCCCCCAAAATGCCCATAAGCTTGGATCTGCCAACAGAGAGGAAAAGGGCAAGTGGTGGAGTCGTGACCCCACTAATGGATCTCCCGCTTCTGAAGCGGTTTGGTACCGCCACCTGCTCTCCCCAGAGATGTTAGATAAATGGGAACAAAATATCAGAAAGCTTTGTAGCATAGCCATTCCCACAGGTAGAAGAGGAGGGTAAAGGCTTCGTGCTCTTCAGGTATATGTTAAATTGGAAGTATATAAAGATTTTGTGCCTAGTGGTGCATCTCAGGTTACTCCTGCCCCCTGCTAAACACCGTGGGAACATTTCAGGTATCTGAACTTAGATTTCTAGTGCTATTTTAGCTTTTGTAGGATTTCTGTGATATCTGTGTGTCCTCATGGATATGACATGAACTGCAGAAGACCGAGATCTTGGTTGAGTCATAGAATCATAGAGTATCCCAAGTTGGAAGGAACCTACAAGCACCATCAAGACCAACTCCTGGCTCTGCACAGCACCACCTAAAATTCAAACCCTATGTCTGAGAGTGCTGTCCAAACACTCCTTGAACTCCATCCCTTGGGGACGTGCCCACTGCCCTGAGCAGCCCGTTCCATGCCCACAGCCCTCTGGTGCAGACCCTTTCCCTAATCCCCCTGGCACAGCTCCATGCCATTCCCTCAGGCACTGTCGCTGTCACAGAGAGCAGAGCTCAGCGCTGCCCCTCTGCTTCCTGTGAGGAGCTGCAGCTTCCATCAGGCCTCCACTCAGCTCCTCTGCTCTGCACTGAGCCGACGCAGGGACCTCAGCTGCTCCTCATACACATTGCCCTCCAAGCCCTTCATCATCTTAGTAGACCTCCTTTGCACTCTCTGTAACAGTTTTATGTCCTTACATATGGTGCCCAAACCTGCACGCAGTGCCCAAGATGAGGCCACACCAGCACAGAGCAGAGCAGGACAGTCCTTTCCCACGCCCAAGTGGCAGTGCTGAGCCTGGTGCACCTCAGTGTATGGTTGGCCCTTTTGGTTGCTGGGGCACACTGCTGACTCAGATTCAACTTGTCATCAACCAGAACCCCCATATCCCTTTCTGTGAGGCCGCTCCTCAGCCACTCATCCCCCCATCTGGACATATATCCAGGTTTGCCCTATGCCCTATTGCCAGGGTGCAAGATCTGACACTTGTTCTCATTAAACCTCATGTAGTTGGTGATTGCCCAGCCCCCTAACTTGGCAAGATCTCTCTGCAAGGTCTCTCTATCCTTGAGGGAGTCAACAGTTCCTTCCAATTTAGTATGGTACCTTTCATGGAACCATGTTGGCTGCGACCAATAACTGCATTGTCTTTCATATATTTTTCAATAACTCCCAAAATTATCTGTCTTCTCCATAATTTTGTCAGGCATTGAAGTGAGATTGACAGATGAGGGTCTTCTTTGAGGGTGGGGTAATAACAAACATCTAAAATGTCACTAGAAAACCTATGTAGGCATCTTTGTTCTGCTCGTGTATCAGTCTTTTTTGTTTGTATCCTTGTTAGGTACAGACGCTGAAATGAATGTTAAATGAGAAGAATGGGATTTTTTACCCATCTTCGCTACAGAGCTAAAAAGGCTGAACGCCACAAAAATAGTATTTTCATTAGGGTGAGTGCCAACTAAGTAGTCAGTCATTACAGAGGTGGTTGCTGCACCTTTGTGTTCATGCTCAAAGACGTTAACACAGATTTTGCCTGCAATGGGAAACTCTTCTCTCTGGGTTCATAACCTGTTTCCATATCAGTTTGGTGGAGGGAGCATACCCAGTTCTTGGACATTCAAAAGTCGTCTCAAGCAGGGAACATTACAGCATTGTCCACATCCTGCTGTGACAGGATCAAACAAAAGATCCAGTGTCCATTAGATTGCCCTATTCCGTCTCTGTTGTTACCTCTCTTCTACCGAGGTCTAAGGACAGAGAGGAGGTCAGTTTCACCCTGCAAAATATATGTTCAGATGACTGATCACAAAATCCAAAACAAGGACACAAAACAGAAAAATAATGAAAAGTATTTATAAGTATGGCCTTTCAGAGCAGAGCTGTTCATGTGAGGTGCAATGTCTAGGTGCATAATAGGAAAGCCATCTCATCTTCAGTTCAATGTAGAGGAACTATTTAAGTATCTTCTTAAGAAACATGCCTTTCTTCCTGGCTCATCCCTCAATCTAAAGCAGTGTTTTGGTTGATTGAGAACTTAAATCAACAGATATACAGAAAAGAGACCATTCTTAAGCCTACTAGGAGCCACTGCACCTTTCTTCTCCACCTCCCTGTGGTTCTGTTTAATATAAGAACTATCTGGTGCAGGGAATAATGCAACTATGGCTCTATTTCTGCAATCCAGGAAAAGACGGCTTCTTTCTTTCTAAGCTAGTTCATTTTCACCTGAGGTTCTGTTCGATCCTCCTGTGACATAAATGGGTTAAGAGGCTTCTCAAACCTCCTTCACAAGTAACACTTTTTTTTTTTCCCCTTTTTTTCTTTTTCTTTTTTTTTTTTTTTTTCTGGTAGTTGCAATACTTCACATGTGTCTTAAAAATTAATGATCATATATCTAGCTGGTGCATACAGAATTTAATATGGAACGGTAATGCCATAGTTTGCAGCCTGTCTTTGGCATATCAAAGATGCCAGCAGTGACAAAAAGGTAGCTGGAGTGACCGATGATGTCTTGAAACACAGTGCTAAACGCAGATTATTTGGAAGGAAACAACCAACCATGGTTAAAACAACCAACCATGTTGTGGATGAGTTCAGTATACATTTATTATTACTGTCTGAAAACCGGTGCCCTCATGCCATAGCTTTTTTTTCCTCCTCTCTGCCAAGAAGGTTTGCAGAACTAGGATTTACCCAGCTCTTTGGAAGGGGATTGGTGAAGGTCAGTACCACAAATGCTAATGTAGTATCAGCCCCCAATTGCTTTGGTATCACACACACAGAATCACATTGCTACTGTGATACCGATATCTCGCCACCCTTTTGTAATTCACTGTTTCAATTGCAGTCTGAGGAGGGATCACTGAATACTTCCCTGTATAAAGGGCTTGTGAAAGTTTTTTTCTCAGGAATTGCACCCGGACGTCTGTGCCTGCAGAATGCTACAGCAGCTCTTTCATATCAGTAAGTGTTCTTCTCCTCGCTCATAGTCTGCCTAGATTTGCATTCTGGGCTTAAAACAATCTTACTGTGCATGCGAGACTGAATGATGAAATCAGCTCGCTATATATGGATTTGTGGTGAATAAAATCCTTGATGAGATACGTGCTCTATCTTTGCCTTAAGGCAGCCGGTTGAAAGGGTCTGAAGTTATCCCAGTGTAGCTATATAATTTACTGGTATACACTGGTCTTATCCCATTGCCAAGAAACATCTCTAGTTACTCATCAGAGGAGAGGGATGCCTATCTCTCAGCTTAAAAAATTACAATCAAAATGTATATAGTGCATTATAAAAAATCACTTCCAGGACATAGAAGGAGTCAATGACCCTGGAGGTGTGCAAGGAACGTTTGGACGTTGTGCTGAGGGACATGGGGTTAGTGAGAACTGTTGGTGATGGGCGGATGGTTGGACTGGATGATCTTGTAGGTCTTCCAACCCTGGTGATTCTGTGATTCTATGAAGTCATGATGAAGGCTGAACACTAAGTGGGGGAAGAGTGTTTTATTAGGCTAGCAAAGTCAGAATGTGGGGAAAATGTTACAGAGCAAGGAGCCTTCCAGGAGCATGGCAGTGCTTCCAGGAGCATGGCAGTGCTGGGGTTGTCTCCCATTCCCATTGAAGGAACCTCAGCTGTGGCACCTCCACCTTCTACCCTGAATGTACACCGTTAATGTCTTCATATAAGGAAATCTTCCAGCTGAGGAACTCCCTCAGCTACTGAGAATTGCATCAGCGAATGCCCATGTTCAGAATGTAACTGAAGACTTACTTGATGCCATTTCGGACCACATAGAACTACCAACATTTAGTTAATGTCTCTCATATTCTGCACTGACTTGAGCTTCAGCTTTCTCAGCAAACTCAAATACCACGTATCCCAAAAGTGTCAAAAACATAAGCGATTGTGCCGTGTTGGGAAGGAAAAGCCGCACACAGTGTATTGCCAGGTCCAAATGAAACCGCTGTTATTGACAACAGCCGTTGTAAGTACAGCCCAGAATTTAACAGGATGTAAAGGCAAGCGTAGTTCTATAGCTGAGAAAGAAAAGTGTTACTAGTTCTTCTCACTGATCTCAGCATTTGGGTTCATGTAATTAAACATTGCAACAGTGAAAGAAAAAAAAAAAAAAAAGTAGTTCTTTGTCAGAGTGACAGTTAAGCCCTGATTTAAACCATAACATGAAGTGTGTACATAGCTGAAAATCCAATCTGGCTGACATTTTGTCTTTAACACATGCTATCATAACCCCAAATTAAAGGCAGCACTTACATTGCACCAGGTTAAATCACACACACTTTGGAAACTTTGGCACGTAAAGGAAGCATAAGGCAACATAAAGATTGTGTCAGACCAAATTTTCAGCCTTCTTTCCTTGGTATTTTGAATTTTACCCAGACCTTCAAGGTTATACACTTTTTGTAGTTTCATTTCATTTTCTCCCTAAGGCACTGGTGCATATTTACCTGCTAACTATAATAATTCCTCTGAAACTAAATCATTTATAATGGGTGTATCACGATCCTTTCAGATGCGTTGTGATCTAATCAGCAAGAACTTGTTTAGGAACTCTTAAATCCTTTCAGGGGTTTTACCTTGAGACAGGCTAATGTACAACTCATAAACACAAATTCATAACAGTTCACATTTTGGTAAGGTGATCCATTCTCCAAAGCCTGCAAATAAATATAATAAGGTTAATTGAGCGTCAGCCACATTCCAAATCTTAATTGCACTGCTTGCTCAAAAAAGAAGGGTTTGCAGAAGTGCTTTTGTAAATCAAAGGGATGTTCAAACTGCAAGCGCAGAGAAAAACAGGAACAGTCAGATCTGACTAGACTGTCACTTTGGCATGATTTTCAGTTAATACATCTAAATCAGAATCTAAACATGCCTCAAAGAAAGAATATTTTCACTCCATTGACGGTCACACTTAATTTCTGATATTACCTTAATATCAGAAATCTGCCTTATCACCTTTACTTCAGTTTTCAGTAATTTGATTGGGTTTCCCATGGGTTGGATGGACTCTCAAGCAACTCTCACTCCTGTTCAGTACACCCTCATTCACACAGAGTCATGACACAAGTCACTGCACCATGCTGTTTCTGCTCGGAAAAGACTTTCTGTAGTAAGTCTGTACCAGCCTGAAAGCACCTTGTTCCTGCTGAAGGATTAATGATGATAAATACATAACTATAGTAGGGAACACAGGAGATGAGTTGGAAAATTTGGTTAAGTAGTAATACGGCAGTTTAATAATGAATGGCTATATTCATTTATGTTGTTTCATGGAATATGTACTACGCACTTCACTGGATGAACCTGAGCTGTGACTAGTGTGAGCGGAGAAATTACGTCACTACAGCAGAATACTTATTGCTCTTTGCAAACAAATTAACAAAACATTTTCTCCCAACATCCTTTCGTCAAAAATCCTCTTCCACCAACACCTTGTTATTAATCAATGGTCATACTGTGTTACTCCTTCACCTTTAAACCTCCACTTGGAAAAATCTGCTATGATGTCTCACAGCCATGTCATTTTTTGTAGATAAATTTCTAATTGCAGCAGCTACAAGCTAAGGCTTGAAATGCGAACATTGTAGACTGGGATGCCAGAGCATAGACAAAATTAATTCACATCTTTTCAAACTTTAAAACATTTCTGTAGTCTTTTGGATGCCATCCTCCTTATCACCTTAATCCAAATCATTCTTTTAGAACTGTTCTTCTCTAAACACACACTTACGTAGCACATCACTTACTATTCTTCTTTAGAACAAGTTTGACACTCACCGAGAAAGAAAAGCAGATGTTAAAGTAGATGCTTCTGATGACACCAGCCAAACTGTTGGTTGGTATTCCTTACGTAAGAAAGGTTAAACTACAGGGGTCAATACGCTCAATTTTAAAAATGAACCAAAAAAAAAAAAAAAAAAAATCTTGTGGTTTGACTTTCCAGAGATTAGTGCAAGTGATGTATCTTTAATTCATGTTTCATAAAACAAAAGTAAAACCTGAAGCAAAATCCCGTTCTGAAAGGATCTCATCAGTCACACCATCCCGTACTTTCTCGTTAATTAAGCTGCCCCTGGCAGGTTCATCCCTGACATGCCATGCTTATCAAGGAGAAGAAAGCAGCATAGATTTTTGGTGCTATGTAAACTTCTCTGATATTCTTTTGGACTGTACTTAGCCCAAAGTGTTGGGAGAATTGTGAAGAAAAAATGAAGAAGAAAAGGCTGAACAAAGTAAGAGAGCTGCAAACCGATGAGTTGAGTGGAAGAATCTGGATAAAGAAGGAGTGGTCCAATGCCCTCAACCTCTAGCTGCATTCTGGTTACCTAGATTTCAAATGGAGGCATTGATTGCAGGTGCCTCAGCTTGTAGATGTCCACCTTGAGGTATTTCCTGATATTCCAAGTAAGTAAACCATATGTCAGGCAAAGGGCCTTTCTCTGGTGGTGTTAGATCATCACCTTAAAGCAAAAGGACTTTACTCCTCTTGACATCAGTAAGACTTTTTCCTGTCTTGTTTTGTATTGCTTTGTTTTGCAGTAGGCAGCAATAAGGACCACATTAAACTCTAATCGGCATTAACTGAAACCTAGATGGACCTTGAGTAAATTCTTCAGAGATAAAGAAAGAGAGACATAAAAGCAACTTTTTTTTTTTTTTTAATTTTTTTTTAAATTTTTTTTCCCCCCCCTGGGATTTGAGCTTTCATTATAGAGGGATACTTCCAGTCTAAGCACATAAGCAAATGTCCCCCTCCCCTCATTCTGTTCAACCCCACGGGGCAGGGCATAGCCTAACGTTACTCCAGTTTCTCTGTTTTCAACTGCTGAGGGACAGTGAACAGATCAGGAAGCCTGTTATTCCAAATCTGAAATTCCATGTGCATTACTTGTTCAAATTAAGCCATGTGATACTGTTTTAGTTCATTGATTTGACAACTGTGACATTTAAAACAATGTTCCTGATACGGAAACTGCTGGAAAAGCAAATGAAAAATGTCCCAAAAGCAAACGAATGAGGAAAATAAGCACAGCTGGACCTTAATTCTTTAATAAATTGGAATGAATATTCCCAAGACAGATTTTCAGTATTTAGCCATGTTTTTCAATTGTGAGTCTTCTGAACTTGTGTGACACATGGGAAATATACCATCCTCTCTCTCTCCCCAAACTGAACATTTCGAGAACTTTTCCTGTCTGAAGAAAAGCCTGTAAGTTCAAGCACGGCTATTCTTATTTTTAAGCATAATTTTTAAAGTTACAATATGTAGAGCTTTGACATAATTTAGGCAGCCAATGGTACAAATGTTTACTTACTGAGTTTTATGAAACCGTAAAAAAAGTTTGGAATACCCCCAAAGCTGCCTTCTAAAATGTTATTATCTACTTGCATCTCTAATAGTATAGAAAAGATTTTCAAAACCTGTCAGTCACTTTTCCCAGGCTGCATTGGTGTCATAGGAAGATAAGAGCAATAGAAACACCTAAACCACCAATCCATAGTTCTAGGCATGCACTTGTGGGATGGGATTTTACTTCATTCAGCTCTAGGTGAGTTTCTAACACTGAATATATCCAAGGCTACAGCTACATACGCAGGATATGCAGGAGCCAAAAGGGAGAACAATGCAGTGTCAGAAGGGAAACAGTAGCGTGGGGCACACAGTTATGGTGTCCTGACAAGGCTAGAATTTTGCTACGACTATACTCACTAATTCAGTCTCTATTCTACCTTCTCCACTCCTTTTACTTGTTAGATTGGATAACTGTTTTTCATCTGTTTCCATCCATGACATTTGCCCCATCTTCCCTATGTTCCCACACCCTCCTTTGCTTAAACCACCCCTCTAATGCTCTCTGCCTTCACATTTCCTGTTTCCTCTTGTCCCATTATCTCCGTTTCCAGTCTTTCTCTCCTACCTTCTCTCCAAATACCAAAGAAAAGTACACTACACTTCTGCTCTCCCTACCTGTATCTCAGTATGTTCATTTGTTGGATATCAGGAAAAACTTCTTTACAGAAAGGGTTGTGAAGCACTGGAATAGGCTCCCCAGGGAGGTGGTTGAGTCACCATCACTGGATGTGTCTAAAAACTGTTTGGATGTGGTGCTCAGGGACATGATTTAGCGGAGGGTTGTTAGGGTAGTATGGTTATGTTGCAGTTGGACTTGACAATCTTTAAGGTCTTTTCCAACCTGAGCAGTTCTATGATTCTATTCTATGATCCCACAGTGGTATTTGCATCGGTCCCTTTTGCTAATTTCAGCATGTGGGCAGCAGGGAAGAGAAGCATGTATTTGCTCTAGTATGTATACGCAATCAAAAGCACAATAGAGGTATGAGAAAAAAAAAATAGGGGTGTTTTCATTCCTCAGAGGTAAAAGAAGAGCTTTATAAACTCAGTTTTTTCACTCTTTCTGCATAATTTGTTGGCCAGTCTGTTCTTTCTTCCCCACTCACCCATGAGGAGTTGAAAAGGGCAGAACCCAAGCAGCACAAAATGGGAGTGAGACTTGCAAAGACAATGAAATGAAATGAATAGACATAGGTAAAATAATCCTAAACCAATGACAGCTCTCTTTATTGTAAAAACCGAGATGATAAAACAGACAGTAAAACTCTTAATCGCCTCTTTACCACCCCGTGCAAGCCTGCTGCTGTCAGGGTCCTGCAGTCAAACCATGGCTGGGCTGAGTAGATTTTTTAGAGTTTCATTCTTCATCCGCAGATTTCAGGAACAAAAAGATGATTCCTAGGAGAGGAAGTTAAAATGTAAATTGTCCAATTTCTTCCTTAGGCTGGCATAAATCAAAAGTATCGATTGAGTTAGGCTAGTTGGAAAGAGCTGAAAATCTGGTCTGCAGTCTTTGAAAGAAAATGCATTTCTATTGTACATTACCAGAAAATTAATTTTTGTTGCCTCCATAAAATGGCTATGGGAAGGAGAGAGAAAATAAAAAGGAACAAAATATTAGATTTAGTTCAGAGTACTGCAGTAGGTTGCATGGTCTCCTCTTGGAGCATCAATCCATCATCAGTCCTAAAATAAGATCCTCCACGGCTGCAATAGGCTTAAAAGGAATTCCAAAACTGTGGCCAGAAGCCCAGGGTCCCAACAGCTGACCAGGAAAACAGGGCAGGCTTCCACCACAAACCTGTCAAACCCAGAACATTTCCATGAAGCATTTCAGGTTAAACTAATTTCCCCTTTCTCTGTTTCATCCTGGCTCCCCTCAGCTGGAGGTGGTGGTGCCAGATTTCTGTAAGTGAGCAACAGGAAAGCCTGAACCAAACCCTTCCAATTTTGGATGCAGATGATCTGAGAAGCTGTGTCAGAATCTGTCTGGAGTGAGGTTCCAGCTCTTCATTTGTCATTTATAAATTTTTCCCTTACATTTATTTCAAAACCACAATCCTCCTCTTTGGAGTCTTGGATACATTTCATGAACTGAATGCCGGCTGCCACTCCTGCTGATGCCTGCATCTATTTTTAAATTAAAACTGAGAGTAAACTGCAGCATATCTGAACCAGGCTGGGGCAAGAGGGATAGGAGAGGTGCTTACAGCAGGGAAATGACACGTCATAGATTTAGGCCCTGTAATTGTTTTCCATTTGGGGCAGGCCACTCTTTGCCCACTCTTTCACAATAGAAGAGGAACAAAGTCATCCCTCTCCATGCCACTGCACAACACAGGAACCAGGGATAGGGAAGAAGGCTTTCGCTTGGAGCATCCATCCACCCTGCAGAACCCAGGGTGCACACTACTATATCCCAGTGAGAGCCCTCCTGGAAGCACAGAGTTCTCAGGCTGCAGCTGTACAGCTGATAGAGCTGGCAGACAATCCAGAATGGATGTGAAATATCTCCTCCTAAGACAGGAGAAAAACAGATTAAAACAAATGGGCAACAAGATGGCTAATAGCACCAGCAATAGCAGCTGTAATAGCCAGCCTCGGAGCGGACTGCGAAGTGCTGCTGTTACTTTATTCTTAGTAATGATCAGTGTTAACTAGCATTTGCCTGCTGAGTGCCCACAGGTCCTTGTCAAGGATCAGGCCTCACCATGTCTGGCCCTGAATACAACGTAATGAAAAGCTGCCATCCTCGAGAGCCTGAAATTGAAGCACCAGTCAGAAGACAATAAGTGAATTCTGCAGAGGAACAGGTGGACCCCAGGGTAAGAATGAGACAAATGTGTGATGACATGGCCTGGAAGTGGCCAAACAGTTACGTGCAAGAGGATGAGAAACGCGGCTATTTCTGTTAATTTGAAGAGTCCCCTGGACAGTCTCTCCAAGTTAAAGTTGCCAGGTCTTTTGATGGCTTTTCAGAGTTCACGTCCCCCTCCTGGTGCACAGCTGTCACGGAGGCGGGAGGAGGCAGCCCCTCACAAGGTGACGTGAACTGAATGTGGGAGCAGCAGTGTTGATACCTAAGGCTAACTCTCTGCACACAGTCCATTTGAACTGCATCTTCTGGAAGCCAAACTAGACTTCCCAGGCAGCTAATAAAGGGGATTCATCTTCTGTCCAAGTGCAAACTGACCAACCGGTCCCTTCCACAGGCTAGTGCTTTTCCAGAAATAATGATGGCTTCACTGTCTCTGCTGACCAGCTCAGTACCGAAATGGGAATGGCTCCATACACGTAATAGGAGCTCAGAGACCATGGTAATGAGTATGGTATAAAAAATGACAGATAGGTGGATGGACAGATATCTCTTTATCATTTCCCTGAGCCATCCAGTTTCCCCAGGCACGGAGTGCACCCTGGAGATTTGGTTTTAAGGCAGAGAAAGCTTTACACGATGGATTGAGTGTAGCGTAAACATGTAAATAAAGAATAGCTCTTTAATTTTTTATGAGGAGTGCATTTTAAAGCCCTGCTTTGGCCTCCTTACTCAGGCAAAATTGCCACCTGAGAAAATGGCAGTCATACCTGAACAAACATAACTACCATCTGCAAATAGAGCATCCGTATAAAAATTAACTAATGAAAAAATATTTGGATAATATTAAAAGAATAATAAAAAAAAAAACTTGTGCTGAGCATCGGACAAAAAATTCCTGGGGTATGAACTGCATTAGACCAGGAAGACTCTGAACAGGCCAAATGCTGCATGCTTACGTGCTTGGATCCCAAACAAACAGGCTTTGCATGGGGAAGCCAGGGGGCTGGGGAGGCAGCGGAGTGTCAGAGCTGCCCTCCCACCACGCATGACATGTCTGGAGGCAGTCTGTGTGCAGCAGCACGCAGGGATGACACCGTGCAGGGCTGAGCTTTTCAGCAGCAAGAATGGCACCTAAGCGTCCTGAAGGTGCTGGGCCCTTGATATGCCTATTGGGCAGGGCTGTCAAGAGATCCTAAGATGGATTTGTAGCAAGCAAGCTCCTGAACTGGAAGCTGCAGTGCTACGCCGAGGTGGAGAGTGCATTGCCCGACCTGGCTGCATGTGTGGGGTCTCGCTGCTGCCTGCCTGCCTTCCCCATCCCGGTGTGCCCTTACACGCTGACACCAGAAAGAGAAGGCAGCCCCACAAAGCAATCTGTGACCCCTTGTGAATGATTGATGTGAAGAGTGGTACGGCAAAGCAGAGTACACAGCCAGGAACAATCCTGAGCGGCGGGAATGCAGGCAAGATGGTTGTCTCATAATTGCCCTATTCGCCTTCCAGTGTCTTCAGCCTGTTGTGAGAGGTTTCACTGACTGATCACCATCACTCAAAGGAAACCCATTTTCTCAGAACTGTGCTCCCACTTGCGTTGAAGAAAAAACCTCAGACCTGTTTTTCTGCAAAAAGTGCAAGGGTAAATATCACCCACTAGGAGAGACTCTCTGCCATTAGAAACGTCCTTGCTCCGTTCCTACCACCAAAGACACCGTGTTTTGCCTAGCTAAAGGTCACAAAAGCAGAAATTTGAATGCCTCTCTCAGCAACCCCAGAGATTTTGTACAAAGCCAGTATCTAGCCCAGAACACATATACATACATATGTACAGATAAGTATTTACACGCGTGTGTATATAATGAAGGGGAAAATGCTTCCCTTAAAGTGACCTCATTGTGTGGTGCCTCTGTTTAGGAAAGGGGCTGTTAATGAAGTCAGCAGAAGTGAAGCAACGTTTGTTAAGGCAGTGAAAACACCCTTCCCTCTTTTTTTTTTTTTTTTCAGCTGAACTGAAGCCCTCACATACGATCCACACTCTTGCAGTGTTTAGGTGTAAATAACACTCGATGTGTACAAAGTTCCCCCTTTCATATTCATTACTGTCATAGCTTTGAAAGGAAAAAAGCAGAGGTCATTTATTAGAGGTTACTTTTCATGCAAAACACCCTGTGGTTGCTGTCATTCAGAACTACTTAGTCTACGCCCTCAGTCATCTATTAGCAGGGCTTCAGGTCATAACCTTTAGTGGCATTTGGAATTCCAGAACCTCTGATTAGTGCAGGATTTACATATCCTTCAGTAAAAAATGCTCTGCTATAGAAATGCATGAAGTGTTGTAAATTTGTTTGGCCTTTTGTCTGGAATACATATGAACTCTGCATTCAAAGTAGGGTGCATTAAACTATATTTGTTTGGCTCCTCTATTAGCATGGCATCAGTTAACCCATTACAGACGAACCGCCCTTTCAAAATGGACTCGAAACTGAGCACAAAGAGGAGGTGGTCACTGGCACAGTTAAAAGATTCAGGTTACATGAGCAACATCTCGCACTTCTTTAGGCCTGTTATCTTTTTCTCGGAGAAGTAACCATGTCAGTACCAAGTTTGATTTAATGGTCTCTGCTGGGATTCATATAATGAAATTTTACTGGAAGGTGGGAGAATACTACTGAGTTGTTGCCTCAAATGTTGGTAGTAAGGTGTAACCAATCGTGAACTTTTGGGGTTTCAGTAGCACAGAAACATCATTCATTTGCAGGATCAATGCTGCTTTTTCTTTTTTCCTGGAATTTGGAAATAAAGCCAAATTACACTGATCTAACTGAAATATCATTAACAAGCATTAGCATGACTAACTGGTTGATTTAGTTCAGCAGCAAGGATTTGTCAAACAATGCTAAGTTGGTTTCCCAGACATTCAAGTACTTGAGGTGTTATTCTGCATTTTCATGTATTTCAAGGAAAACATTTTTAAAGGGGAATAACATTTACGGTGCATGACTAGAATCAGTCATTTGTGCATCTGGGAGTACCCTATAACTGTACTGAAGTTCTCTAAGTCATACACGATGACATGCCATTGATGTTCTTTCTCTTCAGGCAGTGTTATGATTTTCGTACCTGGATGTGAATCCTAATAGAAGTAGTCTGCTGCAGTGGGGGGCTCCTGTATACCATCACAAAGTTTCACCAAGCCTTTGAGTAGAATTAAATGACACCCAGAAGACCACTTAACCTGTGGTCTTCCTGGTGAGATGTTTGATTCTGGTAACAGTGAGTGCTAATACACAGCATCCACAGTACCCGACATAAGTATTTTCCACACATAACGTTTAGACTTTTCATCCTTACATGTCCCCTCTAGATGAAACTTGAGATATTTTTGCCCTAAATTTTCAGAAAATATGTATTTAGGATCTACCTCTTACACTGAATGAGTGCATGACCATGTTTGTACGCCGATGGGCAACTTTGGAAATCAGTTTATCTTAACATAAAATCCAATTAAGAGGTGACATGCTGCACTTAGAAGCAAAAGGTGAAAGAAGACAAGAAACCAAGAGACAGGCAATCTCAACACTCTCAACACACTCAATAACAAGCCAGTGGTTAAAGGACAGAAGCATTACTTTTCACCTAGAACCAGTCTCAAAGTTCTATGTTTAAACAGCATGTTTAAACTTTATGTTTAAACTTCAGGTGAAAGTTGAACTCCTTGACGTCCTGAAAATATCAATGAGAGACAGAGTCTGGGATGATGCTCTCTTCATGGACTGAGCTTTGGCAGACTGATCTGTGGTCAACACAGAGGACTTCAGCTCCACAGGAGACGATGTCGTAGCATACTGCCAGTTGTTCAGTTCTGTAGGTACTCTTTGATCTTCTGGCAACAAGTTGGTAATGCCTGAACTGGTTTGCTGAGTATAAATTTGACTTTTGATATCAAGGTTGCACATTGTTTCATGTGAAACCTGCAGTCCTGGAGAAGAGAGGTCAAATATTTAAATATCTCTCCTGATTATAATTATACTCAATTATAAAGGGCAGAAAGACTACTCATTTGAGTGACTGGCAGCACTGACTTGGAATCAGCTCACCTTCCAGCATAGCTGATCACATCTCTCCTTTAAATTGGCATTGATGGGAAAAGATTGGTGAAATGTGTCTAAGGTGACAGTGAACTTGAGTTTTTCACCTCAATAAAGTATTTCAAGGCACCGGAGAGGAGCTGAGAGCACAGATGGAGACATACTTCAGTAAGAAAACTTGACTTTTTACAGAATCACAGTCACAGAATGGCTGTGATTGAAAAGGCTGTCTGGGTCCATCTGGTCCTACCCCTGCTCCAGCAGGGCCACCCAGAGCAAGGGTGTCCAGGCCCATGGACAAGTGGCTTTGGGAGATCTCTGATGAGGAGACCCCCAAACCTCTCTTTGTCTTTGTCTTTCTGACCGGATGAGCAATACCTTTTCATTCATAAGAGATTTCAGGTTTCCAATCTGACTGGAAAAAGGCCATAATAACTATGTTGGAAATGTTGTTTTTCTCCAGCGTATGTCTAACACCAGTGTCTTCGTTGTTGTGGCTTCCTGAGTTCTTAGGGTTATATCAAACTCAGCTGAGTGGAAGCACATGTGCCCCATCTTATTTTACTTACTTAGCTGAACAGCAGGACCCAAGGAAAGGCAGATACCAATTTTTTTTTCATTCAGCAGGGTCAGGAAAAAGTATGGTAAAACCAACAAACGCATGCACTCAGGATCAAAGGTGAAGACGTTTCCTATGGGAAACTGAGGTGGAGAATGGTCAAGTACAGGGCATCTCCAGACTGAAAACAGCATCAGGGCTCTAGCCATACCTCATATTCGTGTTTTGAAAGCTCAACATGCTTCAGGTTCTCCAACAATGTAGTCAGAATTCATAGGAGGCAGGGCACTGCTGGATGAACGTGGTATCTGGTATGTCCTACACAGGAAGAGCTTCAGATACACGATCTCTCCACTCTCATCCAGATTTGGCACTGCCCGACCACACATGAATTCCCAGAGTAAACAACACATCAAAAATGCATCAGTAGATGTTAAGGCTGTTCTGCAGGGGCACGGATGAGAGCTGGTTTTCTGTGCTTTCATGGGATTTTGGAAAAAAAAAAAAATTCAATCAACCACCAATGAAAAAAAAGAAGCTTCATGCATGGGGCAGTGCTCACCACCCACAGAATAAGAGCCCCAGAGGACATATCAAGGGTAGGGGAGGATTAATAATGGGAAACAATGAGCAGAGAATAGAAAGTAAGAAGCAGTAAAAGACATGGAGGCATGGGATTAAAGTAGTAAAACCACTTTGAAAGCAAACTCTTTCTCACATGGCTGGTTGAAAAGAACAGATGGCATACAGACACTCCTTGACTTACATAGCTGTTTGTCAACGTAAGTAAGAAGGCCAGCCTACAGATACCCCTGAGCCTGATGATTTCTTGCTGTCTGTGACACGTGCTTTTATTCAAAGTTCACGTGGACAAAGGGAGCAGCACTCCAAAACAGGGATTTTTTTGGTGATATGAAGAAAGAGGACTGGAAAACACTATGAAGTCTGTCCCACAGGGGTTAGTGGTGAAAAAGATGGCTAGCTCCAACAATTTCTAAGGGAAATTGTTTTCTCATATTTCTTCAGCAGCAGATCCTCATCCATCAAAGCTTTTGCACTAACTTTATACCACTGGACACTAACATGTCTACAGACCACCTCCAGTTAAGCTGGATCAAAAACGTCTTGCTCAAATGAGACTCAAGAAAACCATTTGTTTATGCAAAATACAGTGAATGCTTTGTCATCAACTTCAGCATGAGAAGACTTAATCCAGTGTTGCAGTTTGCACAAATTGTATAACGGATGGGAATTTAATGTAGAAATACTGTTATTAGGTAAACACAGTATTTGTGGTCTCTTCTTCAAATAGATCTTCTACCCTGTAACTGTTTTCCTCGAAGCATAGTCATATGAAACTACAATTTTCAGGAAAATATTTTATATAATTTTCAAGTTTAATCTGAAAATGAAAAATGCAAGCACTAATTGGTCCCTACTACTGAACACAGAGTGCAGCTGTGGAGTTCAGTGCTGAAAAGGGTTGCCACCAGATCCCTACCATATCCTAGCAGTTGTGATGTAGCAGACACAAACTGATTTATTTGGATGAGATGATTTCACTTCTTATGGAACTTCAAGGTGAATCAAGTATTCTAAACTAAACAAATATAAATGAATAGAATTAAATACAGTTTATGTTAAGTTTCTACCATAAGTGAAAGTGTTGTGTTTATATGCACTTATACACCCACGTATGCATTAAGATTTTGTTGAATTACTCTGATTGCCTGCCTTACAGCTGCAGCATTTTCACTCTGTTTATGAATGCTGTGACCTTCCCCTGCATGAGAGACTCAATATAAGAGCAGAAGAGGAATCCGTATGTTCTCCCCTGTGCTTTTCCCTCCTCTGCTTCAGTCCTCCCCCGCATCCTGACACTCACTCAGACACAAAGGTCTGATTTTTTCCTTGTTCACATGGTAGTTCGGTTTATTACACCACTATTCTTCAAAATTCACCACCCCCTTCTACATTTGCACTACCTGTGCTCTACAGCGCCTTCAAACACAACTCTGCTCTGTCTTAAGTGGTTGTGCACTGACCTTATCAACTTCCCTCAGCACAATAATTATAAACAGCACTTTAAACACCAGATTTATTTAAAAATGAAGTGATCAAGTGAGCACAGCATGACCAGGGCTCAGGAAACATGCTTTTCATGCCTGGCTCTCTTGCTGACTGAGTGTTAAGACTTCAGGCAAGTTACTGGGTTTCTCTTCAGTGCTCAGACACGTCCCTCTCTAAACCTCACGGTCTCAGAGACAAGGACCGTCTTTTAACCCACATTTGTAAAGTGAATGACACAGCAAGGCCTTGTTAGCAGCAGAGATCTGTGGCAATTATGGCAGTACCTCAAGCACTGTTAATATTTTATAATCAAATATTGTATTGCAAATATATTTAGCACCACATCGTCAATTAATGTAACAGGTCCCTGCCACATAATCAAGGTTAGATTTCTCTTAAAACAGTGATACTACAGAACGCATTCAACTGTGGAAGCTGGAGCAGAGGTGGGGTACGTCTTCCATTATAGTTTGCAGGCTTACCAAACCTTTTCCGCCCTCCATTTGTAGTAGAGCAAAGTAGGGGTCTAAACAATTCACGTGTGCTGAGTTTTCCACTTAGGTGAAGCTGTTGGGTTCACCTCTGACATATGTTAGCCAAAATTTGTAAAAAACTATCATGTGACATAAAGTAAAAACTCCCTGATGAGCTTTCTCTGTCACAAGAGTCTCCAGCCCTCTGAACTTTCCTAGTAGAATGCCCGTGAGAAGCACAATAATGCCATTTTTAGTCATTGTCTCATTTTCCAGCTGTTGGTAATGGACATGCTGCTCTTTAGCTTATAACGATAAAGCTGAAGCCACACTCTCTGTGCTTATGGGTCTCTGCTCTTTCCAAGTGGTGACACGCATGCTAAAGTAGGGCTTTTTTTTTCTTTTTGCCTACAGCTGGAAAAAAAAACACACCAATAAGACATTTGGCTGAAACTTATTTTATTTTAAAGAGGTGAGAAGGATTATTACAAAAATTCCCATAAACATAATGGTGCCTCTTAATGATTTTTAAATACTGAAGAAGTACTTGATTTATAAGGAAGAGCAAAAAGACTGTTCTATACTGGGTTTGGTCTTTCTGTATCTAAAAGTGAAAATTCCTATAGACTCTTTCAGCTGTAGATATGGTTTTAGCAGGGAGGAAGCCCAGCCAATGCAGCCAGAACAATCTGTTTACATACTGTGTATGAGCAGATCAGTGCTGTGGGGACTGAGGCTGCCTAGTGAAGACTAAGGAAAAGCCTCTAGTCAAACATTTTGCCATAAATGACCATCTGAAGGCTTTTTCAGAAGGACAATCCTCTATCAACAGTAAGTAATGACAACAAGTGTCATCTCCCAGCTAGGAGACGTTTTATGGTCCCATCTTGATGGACTCCAGCAAAACATGATCAATAGAAGAATGCCTTGGTACTGGGCTGTTACAGGGTCTCACATGTGACGGTCTGAAATTATACCAGTAATCAACTGTCTGTTGGCAATGCAATATTTAGGAGACCTCTCTAAAGATGCAAAGAAGTCGTTTCTGCTGTGCCTCCCTCTGCCCCAGGCTTCATGCTAAATGCTCCTGGGCTGAAAGCTCTGTGTTACCCACCACCTCCTTTTCTACCTAATGGCAATGCTCATACCCACCGTACTTAGCAAACATGCAGAGGCTGGGTTGTGTGTATGCCTCCACATTTCACATGTATTCTCAAAAGCAAACACAAAGCAAACTGAGAAAAAAATCCAATCCTTATACAAAAGAAAGCAGTGACAGTGCCCAGGAGTTGCTCCTTTTAGTTCATCCATTGTTAAACCTGTCACAATCTTGGTGACTGGAAGGTTAGGATGGGAGAAGAGGGAACAGCATATGTTTCAAAAGCTCCCAGCCAAGCAGTCTGGAAGATGTTTCACATCTGGGGGGGAAAATATTCATGTATGAATAGCAGTAATCACTTAATCCCTATATACATAGAAAATTGGAGATGATGGTAAAGACTGAGGCCTTTCTGTTTGTTCCTGTTGAAACCCCCTGTTTCAGCAACTGAACCAATTCCTTTTTACCTTGCCCTTCTCTCCACTCTCACCACCAATTTATACTGGAAACCAGTTTAGATGTTTTTCTTAGGCCTGTAAGTCTAATTCTTTGTAGTTGGGTAGGGTTTGGGGTTGGGTTTTTTTTTTTCAATTGAAAATGCCTAGTTGTATGTAACATATGGTCTTTATAAAGGTGTCTGTGTACTAAAGGTAAAATAGAAAAAAAAAAAAGAGTGAAGTTTATTATTTTATACAGGGAAGTGGACAGTCTATACGGCTGATTCTTGAGTTAAATGAGTTTTCCAAGAAAATGTTTAGTCTTTCATTGAACAATTACTTTAAATACTTTGCCACCAAGAGAGTAAGGCAGTGTAAGTTATATGAACGTTTTTTTTTTCCTTCCATGGAAACATTTGCTTGACTGATCCCTTATAGTTCCAGAAACAAATATGAGTGCATTTGCTTAAAATAACAAAACCACACACAATACTTAACTCATTAGGATGATTTAGCAGTGGTTCAGTATTTCTTTTGGCTGAGTGCACTGGATGAAATCCCATATATACAGTCTTATATTTTACACCCCCACGTTTTCTTCAGGTTATACAGTAATCTCTGTCAGACACCATGCCCCAAGTAGTACAAAAAGATATCTGCTTATGGAGTGTCCCTGTCAAAAGGGCACATGCAAAAGAGATTTTAAAAATTAAACATGTTTAATGCTTTACACTTTATGGGTGCTAGAGCAGGGAATTAACTGAGATAGTAAACCCATATTCCCCACCACTAGGAATATAAAAACAATTTTTGAGCAAAGGCTGTATTCGCAACGATGAGGCAAAAATTCACCTCAGTTCTACAAAACCTACATCAGACTGCCCTCTCTCCTCTTCATGCCTAACAAATGTAGAAATAAAATCTCTGAAACTGTAAATGTAATTAAAAGAAACATTGTTAAATACATTAGTACAATCTCCTTGAGTGCTCCTCTATACAGAACTTTTACTGGCTTCCCTTTTTATATGCCAGAATAATCATTTGTGAGGTTTCTCCTTAAATACCTTTAATTCACGCCTCTCTGGTGGTGGCACTCATGCATTCCTGAAGTATTGAGGCAGTTGATTTTAGCCTAGGAACTATCATGTAGCAAGTGTTGCTGCACAAACCTTCCCATATAAAACTCACCTGATGCCATACTGTAACCCCATGCTCAGCTGCCTACTGCTCGAGACCACTTAGGTACTAAAATGTGACTTTGCCTTGGGAAGGGTGAAAGTACTCCTAAAGACAGACATGTATTTATAGGTCACATTCCTCCATCTTTCCCCAGATATGTTTCCTGCTGGTTTTGTTAGAACTGGGGGGAACCTTCTAACTTTTCTGGTCACATTTTATTATCCTTTGATTTTTAGCCATTGCCCTTCATCTTTCTCTGTCTTTTCTTTGTTTCTTTAGTTGATTTGGTTTGGTGGATCTTTGTTTTGTCGTGGGGTGGTTGGTTTTTTTTTGTTGTTGTTTTTTTCTGTTTCCATAAAGAAAATTAAATATATATATATGTGTGTGTGTGTGTGTGTGCGTCCAGAAATTAGCAATATATTGAAAATCAATTTATTCTTTTGTCAAAG
The DNA here is from genome assembly GCA_030625065.1 of Alectoris magna. NCBI lineage: Eukaryota > Metazoa > Chordata > Aves > Galliformes > Phasianidae > Alectoris > Alectoris magna. The sequence continues at coordinate 58,783,739 of CM060561.1, forward strand.
CAATTGCTAGCTGAGGGTGATAATTTCTTTGTTCAGAGCAGATACAGGGCTATTGTCTTGGCCTTCTAAATTGGTACGCCATACCCCATGCTGCCTGCAAGTATCAGTATGGAGCCATGCACAGTGGATGCTGAATATACTATGTAAGAGAGGTGTCCCTGTCTAACAAAAACTAACTCTTTTTCTTTTTTTTTTTTTTAATGGAAGAGAAATAATGAGACAACCGCACGGCATTTTAGTCCACATTTCTCTATTTCCTTCCCATAAAAGGTCTCAAAGAAATGCAAAGCACCATTGAAGAGTTCAAAGACGTACCTCCGAATGTGACTGCACATTCAAGGCACACTGACATATTCAAGACTGGATAGCTCTATTGGAGAAAAAAGGAGAAGGAGAGAGAAGAAAGAAAAAGGCTCAACATACAAAATACAATACACAATATCCAGTTCTACTGTGTGAAACTCACTGCATTCATTTTGCTCACAGAGCAAACTGGGTCCCAGAGTATAACACACACAATAAATCCCCCCCATTTTTTCCATAGGAGTTGATTTCTAGAGAAGCTAAAAATCATTTGGTGTAAATGATGTAGAGGCTGATGCAGCTGAATTTATAAATTGGGTTGAAAAGTTTGACGTGTTGAATTAGATTATACCATGGGATGCATCACTAAGTAATTGATATGTACATTATGTGCAAAAGAGAGCTCCGCTAACTCAAGTGTAACTTCTTTTTTTGCATTATTGTGTAACTCGGCCATCAGTTCATTGTCAGTTGAACAGATTTTCAAAAGGAGATTTAGTCCTTTATTAGCTGAATAAAAATACTATTTTGTTATATTCTGGTATTAAAAAAATTAAATAAGGAATAAAGGTTTTTAAAAATAGAAAATAATAGAAAAATGTGAAAGACCTGTTGGGGAAATCTCCCCATCTTTAGAAAATTTTCTCTGTGTTTGTTCAAGGAATGCAAAAGTCCAAACAGAAGATGCGCAATATCAGCACCAATTGGAAAGGTGATGGGGAATTGGACACGAATGAGGAACAGACGGTATCCTCAGCTAATCGAAAACAACATAACATAGAGTTCACGTGTTGGTTCTGGGAGCAGAAGAGGAATTTAAAAAATCCTACCAAAATGACGTCTCCGTTTTATACTAGCTGCTAGGTATATTTCAAGACTTCTACTGACGATCTGCATTTATTTCTAAGAGATGAGAGCATTTCCCTCTGCAATTACTGGAATATCTGCCCTGATCCACTGCTGATTACAGCACAGGGTCTTAAATCTCTGTAATCTGTCTGAAACGTTATTAAATATTAGATTTCAGTGTGATTTGTTTTCTTATCACTTTACTTGTGACTTTACTGCCATTCACCGCCAAGAGACCTTGAACTGGAGGCTGCTGCTTTAATCTCAATTTGTTATACTAAAATGCAAAATTAAAGAAAAGCGAAGAAAGTTGAATATTACCAAGGAATGTGATTGATCACATTGTGTCATTTCTGAGTTTTAATATTATAAACTGAATTTTATGATACTCTACCCTAATAGTGACGTATTTAACATTTTAAGACTGCATATAATAATTTTATGGGGCAAAATGGGTATTGTTAGAAGATTATACGGTAGTACTTTGTCAAATCCTTGTATATTAAATACCAAAACACTATGATAAAATAATAGTAAAAGACTGACTTCTTCTCAGAGAAGTGAGATAATCCATCCTTATGCCTCATCTCTGCTTAAAGATCTCCTAGAGGTCTCTGGTCAGCAAGAACTGCAGCATGCAGCTTGTGCCACCATACTGCAGTGCACGGCGGTAATGGACAGTTAGCATTTATGACATCCTGGCTGTTTTAATTTGAAAATGCAAAGTAGGGCCATTTTTATATCCTGACAAATTCTGCTTAGCTTCCAGGCAATTCCAGTTTGATATATACCCAAAGGACGCATACCAAAGGGAACAGGCATGAGCACGCTTTCAAACAGCACAAGAACAGGCAGGAATGGATCCTTTTCTTTTTCTTTAAGAATTTGACCAGTTCCCACAAGAGGCATCCTTTCTTTCATATCACCCTTCCCTACACCCAAGTTCCACCAGTGCATTTCTGGCATGCTGCTGATATCGATGCTTGTTGGTTTGTATGGTATTTTCTTCTGGTGTCCTCCTTCCCTGATCACCTCTACCTTCCTCTCAGCCCCACCTTAAACTTCAGAGATCTTGAAATATAAAAAAAAGAAAAAAAAAGAAAGAAAAAATAAAGACCCTATGTATCCAAATCTGTGTTTGAGTGAATGGCATCGCTGGAGTGCAGTAAGAATCACATCAATTGTAACATTGGCGTGGGTCTATCATGGCAGATGTTGGTGGACTTATGGCCTCCCTGGCTGAGAACAAGGAACTATTTATTCTCTGTTAGATGATTTCCAAACCCAAAATAAACACAAAGTAATAATAATTAATCAGTAGCAATGTCAGGTGCTGTACTTTTATAACTGCAATATGCAATACACAATAGGTAGTAACATACTGCCTTATGAAGGATATGGTTGGTGGGCATGGCGGTGATGGGTTGATTGTTGGACTTGATGATCTTAGTGGTCTTTTCCAACCTGAATCATTCTGTGATTCTGTGATCACACGTGCAGGGTACGGACGTACCAAGAAAGCCAAGAGCACAGGATTTACAGCCATGGAAATCTGTAGATCGGGACACAACATGACCATTCTGCTGCACTGTGTCTGTCTGAATCATTGTGAGCCATCATATAAGCAATATTCCTCCTTAAAAGTCTATTCTTAAAGAGCATACTATAAAACGAGGCCACTGAGACTTGTACATGCCGGCTGGCTCTACTGATTTTAATTCACTAAGTAGCGATGCTGCACAAGGTCAGTTTCTGTGGAAAAATCTATATCAGTGGGGGCACACATTGACCCTCCTTTAGGGAGAAAATGATAGGATTTCAAATTAGGTTTTCCATATGGATGTGTAAGGTCTCATAATGAGAAAAATGTCTATTGAAAAGAATCGCAACAGATTTTTATATATACATTGAGAGAGCAGCAATGAGTAGCAGTGCTGCAGATTTTTAATTAAATAGGTTTCTCTGTAAAGACTGTGGATTCACAAAAATTCAACATGTCAGAGAGTGAGGTCTGGTGAAATTTTCAATCTATTCTAATAAAAGAAACACACCCTATGTAAGAAAAGACAATGCAACCTGTCTGCAATTAATGCTCTCAAAAGGGTTAATTTTAGAGTTGGCTGCTCTAGAATGTGTTACAGTTCTGCCTAAGAAGCTCTGAAGCAGAGATGTAAAGCTCCAAGCACGATAATTTGTTGCTTGAATGTGTCATCTCGTACTGGTGAGATCCAGGAACAGAGCTCTTTCCCTAATCCCTCTCCATCAAACTCAGGTTGACAAAGTTCTTTCTAGATGGGTGTTTTCCTGGCTCAGTCTCAGATTCCCATTGGTGATGAACCTCCACCATCTATGTTCCGCTCCCTGGTTTTTGTGCACTTGCAGAAAGGGAAACACTCTTCATTTCGGTCTGCCAGAGAGATGAATTTTTTACTGTATTGTTTTGTTTAGAGAATCACAGTGCAGGAAAACACTGGAGTAAAATTTTGGGAAACTCAGAGGTGCCTAACTATAGGGAGAGAAATAAAGTTGAGATTAGTTCATCTGTTATATTCAGTTTAAATCTACGAGAAACAATAGAAAATATGAAGGACAAACTTCATATGGAACTATTGGAGCTCTGAGGAAGCTAAATATATTCTCTCTCCATCCACGGAGGGTCCTGGGAAGAAAGGTCAGAACTGCCTCCCACGTTCTACCACCAAATAATTCCTCAGACAGTAGTGTAAAAAAGAAATCAATTTTTCTGCCTCCACCACTATCCAGGGGCTCAGAACAGAATGGAGAAAAATTATTTAATGATGCCAGTTTTGCTCATGATGAAAGAAGAATCCCTTAAGAATACTTTCAAAACAGAAATGATCAGCAATTCTGCCAATTAAAATAAAATAAAATAAGAAATCAGCATTTATGGAATGAGAAATGAGTCCTATCTGATCATACTGGAGGAATATGTGCACTTTTGTAATACAAATGATGCTGGTGATTTTTCTCTGAGTATTGTTGGTTTGGTTTGTTGTTTTTTTTTGCCTCAGAAAACCAAAAATGAAAAGAAGGATAAGAGGAAGGGGAAGAGGAAGGGGAGGGGGGAGGGGAAGAGGAAGGAGAAGGGAAAGGGAAAGGGAAAGGCAGCAGTGGGAGCTGTGATTTCCTTAATTCCGCCCCGGGATATGTCAACAAACATAAAGAGACACAGTGACAATTGAGAAAATGGTTGTGGCAATTTGGAGCTGCATATTTCGTGCCAGGGTCATCCCGACAGAGATGCACACCTGCACAGAGCAGTACTTGGTGGCAAGGCTGGGGTTTGCTTTGCTGATGCTGAAGAGCTGCTTCACAGAGCAGCAGTGGGGGGTTTTGGGGCTGGGGAGCACCACTCGGCATAAGGGCCCTGCAGTGAGAGGAGAGGACTCTGTGTGCCTGCACACAGTGGGGTGCTGGGCTAAAAACGACTCTTCCTGACACAACATTGCTGGGACTTGGCATGTGTCTCTATAAAAATTATCAAAATCAAAATCCACATAATACATGAGTTGCGTTTCAGACATATTTAAGCAGAAAGCCTGAACAGCCAAGAGCCTGTCCCAAAGCTCTAACATCCCAGCAATCATTTCAGGGAACATTTTTATGCTATGAGACAGTCGTGGCACAATACAGTCATGGTGTTTGGGCTTGTCAAAACAAACAAACGCTGCTAGGTGAAATCTGCTGCACAAAAGAGCTAAACAAATTATGGGGTAGAGGCAAAATCGGCCACACCATCAGCATTCAAGACCTGAAGGAAAGAGTGGAAACTTTCAGGGTCTGAATGCAAGAGTGGGAAAGCTAATTGAGCACAAATGAAAGGATCTATTACGGCTGAAAGAATAAGGGAGAGTACAGGCAGGACAATACTCTCATTTATGATTCAAATATCCACAGATAGCATGGAGTACAGCTTTAAATACAATTTACAGCCTTGATTACAAATGACTATGTGCATCAACTTGGAAGGAATGCAAAGACCATGAGCGAAAGAAACAGGCTGCCTTGTCTAAAAGGAAAGAGAAGGCAACGAGTGAAGGCGGAACTCGGCTGGACAGTCAGAAGCAATTGGAATGTGTGGAATTATGAAACAGCGCTTTTAGAAACCTGAAGATGAACTGATTAGTGGCCAAGAAGGCTCACATTTAAAATAACCGAATTGCCCAGTGATAAGATTATAAAGGGAGATTTATGCCAGATAATCACAGCGAGATCAGAGGAAAGGGAGCATCGTTCTGTCCCTGTGTCTTCCAAAAGCAAGATATAAAAATATGAATGCGGTAAAAATAATAAGTGCTGGAAATGAAGAGCAAGGATGGGCTCCTGCTTTTATGGGAAGCAGCAGCAGCTTTATTCCCCAGCTTACAGGAGACCCAAAACTGCTTTCAAACCACCCCGCTTATGAATTACTCTCTATCCAAAAGCTGCCCGATCCTCACTGTTTTGATATTATTTCTGTAATTTTTACAATTATTCATTCAAAGAGCTTGAAAATTCTAAAAACCTCACAAAATCTCTGGCATCATTTGAGCTGTACAGCAAGCATGTCAGCCACAGCCCCATGGATGGGCGCACGCCCAAAAAGCAGTGCAACCCTCAGATTGCATGGGCTTTATCTTCTCATGCTTGCTTTCCCACATCCACTTCAGGCTCCCAAGGGCATTACATACCACTATGGCTAGCGATAGTCAGAAAAAGAAACATCAGCTTGCCACGAGTCACAACTTCTCAGTTCTCCCAGAGCCTGCCAGAAACCAGAAATTAACTGAAAGCAACTGATGGGAGTTACAGCTCGGCTACAGGCAGGTTATGTACAAGCAGAAGCAAGCAGCCAGTTGAATGTATGATCAGCAGACATCAGTGGCTGAGCACTCAGCCCTGGTACTCACTATGGGATTAGGGTAAGGATGCACAAATCTCTAGACAGCCCTAAATGTGGCTCACTCAACTGTGCCTCCATGACTGTTGGGCTGAATTATCAGCAGTGCTCCACATGCTCATGGGTAAACCTCACATTTAAGAAGTCTCCACTCCTAGTGCACCACGCAGCAGCCCCTCAACTAAACAACATTAGGGAACTGTGCATGTGCCACTGCAACATCGCAATCAGCTCCTGCTGGAGCTGTCAGAATTGGTTTCTGAAATTCACAGGGATTGAGAATGATGGAATGGCAGCACCTACTTCTTCTCCCATAACCAAGAGCCACATTCCTCCTGACTCTGGGAGTCTGTGTCTGTGCAACAAGGAAGAAGAAAAGGAGAGGCATCTTGATGGCTAATTCAAGTCTACAGAGACTGCATCTGTGAGCCCAAAAAGTAACTGCACAAAGGACAAAACCAACATCTCCTCTGGTTTCCTCATCATAACCACTCATTGTGGAGCACAATAGTGCAGGGGTGAGTGCGTGCGTTTTTATTTCTTTTGTAAGGGCACTTTTCTTAAGCAAGGCAGTTAACACAAATAGCCAAAGCATAGCACCATTTCCCCACAATTACTCATTTTCAAGAACATTATTTTTAAAAAGAAAAGAGAATGAAAATATATGGCATGTGCTCCCAGTTTCATACTGGGCGTGGAAGAAAATAATGGCCACACACTGCTATACAATTAGGTCTGTCTTGGAAAGGAATTATAGTGATATTTTTCTAAGCAATGCCAGGTGGTTTATTCACCAAATAATGAGACACTAAATGCATCTAAAGATTCTTGGCAACTGGTAAATGCTTACCTTGGACTCCCTATTCCTCTCTTCAAGAAATGGTTTGCTTTACCCAAGAGTTTTCCTAAGCAGTTCCTCAGCTGTAATCAAAAACAAATAACAGTGGACTGAAGGTTGGTTAACTTACACTTGTTTAATGATACAGCTCAGGGAACCACAAACGCACATGAGATGTTTCTCATTGATTTAGTAAACAGCTTCAGCTGTTAGACAACCTTGCTTTCAAAGTCCATAATTCCCTTTAAAAAACAAAACAAAACAAAACAAAACAAAAAAACACCTGTTGTGGTTAATTTCATGTCTGTCCAAAATCTGATTTAAAAAATCCACACTTTCAGCAAGAGCAACAAGGGTGTGCAGTTATTTTTAACTATGCTACAGAAGAAGAAAGACAGTCTCAAGAGCAGGAGAGCCTTTAGGAGCAGTGGCTACTGCAAAGACTTGTAGTGGCCAAAGCCCAGCATTGAGCACCACAGAGGCCAGGCTTCTAATTACTCTGAAGGTTGAGCAAGGCATGGAAAGGCCATACCCCAGCAGGATTATGGCAGCCTTCTCACTCCAGATTGATGGTGAAACAAATCTGTTCCATGGAGCAAGAAGAGGGACTTGAGTGTCCCACTTCCAACATCTACCCAAGCCCAAGTGCCAGCCAAAGGCGAAGTTGGACCAGGAGGTCCATGGACACTCTTGGGGCTGTGCTGTGCCCACAGCAAGAGACCAAGCCCAGCGAAACACCACATGATTCTCCCCATTAATCACTGGGAAACTCAGTATATCCAGCCTGGCTGTACCCTTGTACACCCTACTGCTCTGTATCACTCCATCTTCAAAAACTGGAAAGAAAGTGCTCTAGCTCCAAACAAAACTAGCCTGGAAATGGTGCACCTCATATATATGTATTCATAAAGCAACATAATGAATAAACCGGGGATTGCCAGGGACTGCTGATGTCAGAAGTGTGGGCTTCTCTGTTTTCCTCATTGCTGCAAGTTGGCTCCTGCATCGGGCCCTCATGGACCAGGATTGAAGCCAAGGTGCAGAGAAGCACAAGCACCCAGTGGGTAACAGCAGCTGAACATAATACAGAGGAAAGGCCTTGCAGAAATACACCGATATGTGAATGTCAGCAGTTGGCAAATCAATTAGCCCATATGAGAGGGCAAAGCACATGATAAAATAAAATAATGATGTACAAAAAAAATGCTTTGAATCATCTTTTACTTATGATTTCTTTTCCAAATATTTGGTATTTAAAATGTGTACTACTTTCGTCATCTCTGTCCAAGACCTCTCCCAGTCACTTAAAGAGATGGCTAGCCACAGACAGCAATTCAAAATATCATTTATGTGAATATAAATGGATAGCTATATAAAATCCTACAATATGTCCACTTAAGAGTAATTTTCTAGAATATTCTGCAAAATGCTAAACATATCAAGCATTGCAGGGCTTCTCAAGAAGAGCTAATTACAATGCCCAAATTAATATTTGAAGAAAATCATGAAGCAATGGCTCTGTTGTCATTTAAATATGTGACTATTGTCTTCATAATGTGCAAAGCATAATAACCATTTGTATATGCTCCAAGTGATACATTACCAAGTTGAACCTAGAGTTTCCCCTTCTTTTGTCATGGGTTCATAACCCTGCTGTATTATCTTCCATTACTCTATAGCTTGCTAATGCATAATTCAAGCCTCTCTTATTGACAAAAAGTGGCAGAAAGAAAGAATATTTCAATGACACTTTCCCACATAGATAGCATTGCTTTCACTTCAACTGGCATCATTTCCATACTAAAGCCAAATCCCTTAAAGTATATTAAGTATCATTTTCCTTGCTTCTTTGCCGTTGTTTCACTGCGACAACTACACCTGTTTACCTCCATCTTCTGAGAACACTTTATGGCAAGGCTGTTTTTTTAAGATGGGTTTCTTGCTAAAAGAACAAAGACAAGGAGCTCATGTATGATATCAGCTGCACGCTAATCTCTTGGTTTAACCAGAGCTTGGCTTCAGAACTGGTGTCACTCTTTCCTCAGCTGTGCATAGACAGTAGGATCATTTTGTGATCATTCTGCATTCCTGGTTTGAATTCCTTCCCTTCACCAAATAACTATGGAAATAAGCATACTTACAGTTTCTGTGCATCACTGACCGGAGGTCAAATTTGTCCTCATATACAGCTATGCAATATGTAAAAATCCCACTCATGTTCATGCTGTTGCTTCAAATTCCCACAGGCGGGAAGAAGTTTGAACTTTTCCCATGTTGGAGAAGCATGGCGAGAACTCCACGCGCTTTTAATCTTTACCTCGCATTCTTCCAACAGTACAAAAGTGACACAGAATCATGGATAAGCAGAATAATTAGAAACACTAATTAAATTATCTATAGATAGAGGGAAGTATCAAAGTGAGCAAGTTAAGACTCACAAGTTCTTGAGCCTCCACAGACCCTGTGGAGATGTCCCCCCTGTTGGAGCACCTTTTGGACACATAGAAAGGACACCACTCCTTTCTTTACAGATTGCAATAGGGCAGTGGGCTACTGTTCTCCCTTTGGAATGGCCCAATGAAGAGGTTGCCATCATATACTCTTTATACTGTCTGTTGTTTGCAGTGGGGCATACCACACAAGGGGATGTGTGGGGAAAGGTTCATCCGCAGCTTTCCTATATGGCCACACATTTGTCCGACCTGTGAACTCCTGCTCTTATATCTAAACTGCCCTTGTGGGCAGCCTGGACTCAGTTCTAAACCAGACTGCCTGCAGATCCCACCTGCCCTTGTGACAAGCAACGTCCATGATCCAGATAGTGTTATGTGTTAGGTATCCTGGTTGCAGTAAGGGCAGATTGACTGAAACCAGGTATACGAGGGCTCATCCACAGGGTAAGCAGTGCCTTCAGAGCACTACCCATGTGCCCCCCGCACCGCACTTTGCTGTTCAAAGCTGCAAGTGGTTTGCCTTACAGCCAGTTGGAAGGCACTCAAGCACATAAGCAAGGTGGGCAGAGGGTGAATTTGCCCCCAAGCCCTGCTGAGAGTCACTTCTGCACAGCAACCTACATGCTGCTATACAGTGCCTAGCACAGACACCTATCTAAAAGGACCTTTGTATAACAATGGAAACAACAATCTTACAAAGGAAGTTGTTCTGCCAAAATTAGTAAGAAATATGATCTGAAGAGTCCCTCCAAGACATACGGTATTCCCCAGAGTCACATTTACCAAACCACACAGTTGCCAAGTCAACATTTAGCCAGGTTTACAGCCACAATGTTTCTTCCTGTGCCACCTAAGCACTCACTTCCTTCTTGCATGTTCAAATTCCTGAAGCGCTGCAGCTCTGGCGGCTACCAAAATGATTTCTCTAAACTTATGTGCTTGTCTTCTAAAAGCTCGTGAAATCTTAGTAAAGACTCACTTTCTGCAAAATACTCAGAAAATAAAATTCAAGAAGCAAAATTCAAGTGGGCTTAATGGTGTCTCCAGCTGTGTCTCATTTTAAAGACACCATTTATTTAACAGAACCAATGCAAAGAAGAAAGAACTCAGTTACCAAATAATATAGTGTCATGCTCAGAAAAAGAAACAGCAGTTTAGGACAGCAATGCTGCTGCTGCTTGAACTATTCCCCTTTTACTTGCCTCAACCTAAAAGCCACGTAATTTCTCACATCTTGTGCTCGCAGATAAGAAAAAATAGAAATGATTTAAGTAACTTTGTAGGGAATTCCTTAGATGTTTCTAACCTTGAACACACTAAAAAATCCAGGAAAATTATAGGAAATGGAGTAGCCCATAAGCAGTGTGCTAGGAGGTAAATCATCAGCCTCTCCAGCAGCAAGTAAAAAGCCTGTGTCATTTCTGACGCTCGCTTGCTGCCTGTCCTTCCTGTGTGACACCGTGATTGTCAAATTGCTTTGTCAAACATCGTGTACAATGCTGAGCAAAGAAACTGATCTATAAAATCCATCAAATCATCCATCGGATTATCTTCAAGAATAACAAATGGTGCATTTGCTGAAATTTCCTTTAGGTCTGCTTGGATTTAACCCCAGTGCTGTGGACAGCCTAGCTCAGGAAGTTCCCACAAGCTTCCTGCATGTCCCTCCTGCCCGTGAATGACCTCTGGCTAAATGCTAGGGAGCCTTACGCGTGCAGAGGATGAAAGCAATCTTGCTTAGAGCCTCTCCAGAAATCACCATCCAGAGTTATTCACCATACATAGGGTCCCCCAGGGATTGCTGGCACAGGTCCCCAGCTCAGGAGCTCGAGGCTGCTGGCTCCTCTCAAGGGATGGTGAGCAACCAGAGACCAAACACCTAATCAAATTTCCACATAATCCCACCTGCCAATTAGCAAATTTCCACAATTCTTCCACTGCAAAGAGCCCCAGAGCCTGCCAGTAGACCTACAATTTCAACATACATACATATAATGTGTGTAATACTGCATCTGCAGCAGGCTTCTTTCTGACTAACTGTAGTAATATAGTCCAGGTACGCTACCTACTTGTAAAGGGAAAAAAAAAAAAAAAAAAGCACAAAGAAACAATCATTCCTATCTTTACAGTGGGTTTTTTGTGTCTTATTTGGAGCCCAGCCACACATCTCCCATTTGTTGGCAGGGAGTAAGGCAACTCAGCAAGACCCTGGCAAGGTTTTCTTGTCTACAGAAACTTTTCCCACCACTATACCATAGGTGCCACCTCCTCCATGATGCAAGAAACCTCTTATGGCTGTGCTCCTTGAGGGGAAAGAAGAGGAATGTGTGAAACAGGAAAGTTTGGGAAGACAGCGGCCAGCAACCCAAGCATCATTTGCAGTGCTATCAGGACAGGCCTCCATAGGTGAGCCAGCTGAAGTGACCTCCCTGGTCCCTTCTGCAAGGGCAGACCCTGTGTTCCCAAAGAAGTGAGACTGCTTTCTAAAACCTTGTGCAGGAAACAGTGAGTTTGTGACCTCCCATCATTGAGGGAGGTCCCTAGCAGAAGCATTTTTGGAGCACCACCCTAGTACTCTGTGGCAAGCCACAAGTCCTAGAAACCACCAGTGGCTTGGTCATTGTCCAAGGTATGGCACAGCATGGCTGCGTCCCAGAAAAGTAACCTGGATCCTGGGAGTAAAGTGAACTGGAACACCAGTGCCTCTATTATATCACACTAGAAAAAGAATATTTAAAAGATGAGTAAGTCATTTTCTCTCTTCCTAGAAAAGTCTTCTAAGACCCCTGTGATACTCAGGTTGACGATGATGAAATATGACACAGAGATTTTCAGTTACGGAAACATGGGTACATCACATTTTCTAAACTCTTGACAAGTAACTTACCTTTGTAGGCAACACTGATGACATAGGAACAAACAAGTCAAGCCATCCAATATATCCAGCAGAACTGGTTTGCAATAGAAAGCAGTTCACAGAGAGAGTCAAGTGCATGGAGCCATCTCAGTATCGCTTATTTTTTAACAGCTCGGAGCATTCCCAGCTCTTTCCATCTAACATACTATGAAGCATCTTAAAATATTCTGGGTTAGAACACTATCTGAATGTACCCTCGAGCATCCTCAAAGGATTGCTGCAGTTCAGTATCTGCTTAAAACACTAGGCTTTCTTGCCTTTTTTTTTTCTCTCCTGCTTGGGGCTAGACAGAGTCTGCTTGTTTCTTGAAAAGAGCAATATGCTTTTCAAAACCCCTTGGGTATTGGACCCTTCAGTCCAGCCTCAACTACTCACAATTATGGTCCTAACTGCAGTTCGTGTCCCTTGCAGTTTTCAAGACCTGTTCTAGTTAAGTTCCAGGGTTTCTGCTCCATACCCACAATCTTTTGATCCCTCATGCTGTGGACTTTGCCTTTTTTTGGCAAGCTTTTCACTCAGGAAGTTCTGGTGATCCTCTATGAACCTCCTGTTGCGCTGCTAGCTTCACCTTAGTCCCATCCTCAGATAACACATTCCATCTACTTATGTGAATTTCAGAGGGTCAAAACTTAGCCTCTTACTTCAGTGTTCTTTCTCCCTCTTCTTTTCCTATAGCCCCGTGGCAATATCCACCTCGGTATTCAAACCCACAGAGCTGGGTCATGTTCATGCTCTTGACCTCTTACCCCAAGCAATAACCAAACTACCTCGCTTTGTGCCTGCTTCCTTCTACCAATATGATATCTTTTTCTATGCCTCTCAATAGCGGAAGCATCCTTCATGTTGTCTACTAACAGGTGATAAGTTGGGAACAATACTTGCTTATAGTACAATGCAGATTTTTTTCTATTCATGCTTTACCCATTGTCCAACAGCCTTGAGCTAAAGGCAATTCTTTGGCGCAACTATTGTTTTCTTTATTTTTTTCCCACCAAAATAGTATGAATGATTCTCAAAACAGGTTATATGTGTATAAATATATATATTTATATATGTGTATAAATATATATATATATGTAAGTTTCTCTCTAAGCACCAGGACCATGCAGGCGCCTTGCTACCTCTTTTCACAGAATGGCTCAACATGGCACACATACTCTGAAGCGTCAGGCATGACGAATGTATGTGTGCACTCCAAGTCACAGCACCACATGGTAGCAGGGGAACACAACATGTTTAGGGGTTATCACGAAATGGGTATGATGTCAAAGCTTGGGAATCACTGAAGATCTGACAGTTAATAGCAGAAGGCTTTTTTTGCACAAATGGAAGATGCTGTCATCCAAAGGATGATTTTAACTACCTTGCATATAAGCAGCCTTCTATAGGACGGACGGGTGCCAATTTAAACTTAGTCTTTTCACTGAGGACTTTAAGTAGTTTCCAAATACAAAACTAAAAACTGTTTTGGCTAATCTGCTTTCCACTTTGTACTATGCAATGGCTTACTCATAACATAGTAACAGAAAGAATTTCAGGAATGCAAACAGAATTATGACAGCGCTGTAGCTGACTACCACCATGGAAAATGTTTCTCCAAGTTCAACTTTCGGTCAGCGCAGAACACTCAGGACACAACACCGCTGTGGTGAAGAGAGGTCTTTCTTTCACCTGCACTTCAGCTATAATGAACCACACAACAACAGAGAGAGGAGCGAGAGAGAGAGATGGCAGATACACTGAGAACCTGCGGTGTAGATAATCAAACCCTTTATTGTCTAAGTTACATTAGACTTGCAACACCATAAAAACCTGTTAAGAAGAAGAAACAGTAGATTGGTAGAGGTAGTAGAAAGTCCCTGTAACAGTCATAAAAGGGCTTTTACAGGAGCGTGTCATGCCAAAGAACTTATCACGTCATTTAAAGGAGCTGATCAAAGCCCGCTGACTAAATAAATAAGGAACACAACTCAGTTTTAAATACTATGGCCTAACTAAAATAACAAATCAATACAATACAACGATAAAGAAAAAAGAAGAAATCATGGAAGTCATTTCAGAAAACAGATGGTCTTTAGGGTTGGCTTTCTCCCACCCACTCTTATTTCTGGTTTAATTAAGTGAAAATCTCATTTCTGTGCTATACACAGCATATAATTATCTAAACTGATTTCCCCTACTGTTGTTCTTCATGTAGCTAAATCATGATTGTAAACTTTGCTGATTAGTACCCTGGTAATGGCGATGACAGCACCGGCTTCTCTCTCAGATATTTGGAAGAAAAGCTCTAGAAAAAAAGCTTCTGGCTCTAAATGTTAACTAAGATTTTCTATATCAGCTTGCAAAAAAAAAAAAAAAAAAATTAAAATTAAATAAAAAAAAAAAAGAAAGAAATTACAAATGTACGCTACGCTTTTGTGCCATTTTGGGTACACAAGAGTTTTTAATAACTAAAACACAAACAAATAGGCTAAGCAACTAGCTTCTGTGCATTCCTGAACCATCACCGTTATTTCCATTCATGGAAAACACGACTCAGAAAAGCAACAAAACGAAGAACAAAACCAAAAAAGAAACTAATAATAATAATAATAAAAACAAATGAGAAAGCTAGTGCAAACCCAAAATGATAATCATTAAGCAACACAGCAAAATATTTCTCTTTTTTTTTCTTCTTTTTCTTCTTTTTTTTCTTTTTTTTTTTTTTGGTGTACAACGGAATGTGTCTATGCGACCTCCCTCAGAATAAGTTCACAGAACAGTTAATTACAGTCACTTGTAAGCATTTGCACAGACATTCCTAACTACACCAAGACTTACAGAGAATTCTGGAATACATCTGATGTAATGGTATAAGGAAAAACTAATCAAAAAATACACAACAGAGTTAATTTGCATTGTTGCAAGTGTTGCAATGTAACAGAAACCGTCAAGTAATTTAAAACAAGTAACAAGAAGTACCCAGAACCAATTACCAACTAGATTTTTTCTTTAAAAAAGCAACCCCTCCTCTCCACCCCCACCCCACCCCCCACTCCCCCCTGCCCACCAGCACTGTTAGAACAGAAAGATCACGCTTTAAATAGGGTGGGGTTTTTTTGTTGTTTTTTTTTTGTTTGCTTTTTTTTTTTTTAAACAAATCTTTGTGTCAGAAGCCCTACAAAAACAGCACTATTCCATTATTGTATTAAGTAAACTGTTGCTCTCACCTGTAGTAAAGGTTAGCATCATTTCTGTACATGTAAAATTATTGCTTTTTTGAAAAATATATTTAGCATGCTAGGTTTGTTTGTTTTTTTCTTTTTTTTTAATTCCATTTCCTGCCTTTACAAAATGTTACAATTAAAAAAAAAAAAAAAAAACCAAAACCAAAACAAAACCAAAAACCCCAAAACCTAGTAAAGCTTTTGCAAAAATTTTTCACAGAACGTTTTCTTTCAAGGCAGCAGTAACTTTTGATAATGCATAAAATTATATGTGCAAAATCTGAAAGTCTCAGAACTATTACCATCACACATAGTGTCACAGCAATAAGGAAAGAAAATATTTATATCTGTGGAATACATTTTAATTGCTTACACTGCACGGTTAACAACCTGTTATGTGCCACAACCCCACCTTGGAAACTTGCAGTTAAAGAGTTACTGTAGAAGAGGTATATAAAGCTTTTTTTTTTTTTTTCTTTTTCTTTTCCCCCCCTCGTAACACCACCAGTGATCACCGCGTACAAGACATGACACATCGTATGAACATTGACCTGCCACCACAACAGAAGGACCTCGTCTTCTCGGAGCGTGGCCGGGCCCAGGGAGGAGCAGAACAGCTTCGGGCTGAGGCACTCCGTGACGCCTTCTCCATTAGCAACATACGGATGGGTGGCGTTAGACAGCTGAGCAGATCTATTTATTTAATGGTTTAAAACGTGAAGACTTCCTTTGTGATCAGGTCGAAGAAAGTAGCCCTGTTACAAAAAAAGGTCCTGAGAGTAAAACACAGAAGCCTGTTTTTCTTAGTGTTCAACTAGCTTTTCTTTTCCCAAACAGAATAGAAGCTTTTCTGTGGAAGTGTTTCCATTTCCATATTCACATACTATTAATGGTGCGCAGTCAAGAACAAGAGCACTAGAAATGCAAGTGGTCCCCAAACTGTAATGAAACAAACCATTGCAGAGTGACGGTCTTTCTCTTTAGTCCCTTTAATCCTTCATCAAGCATCGCTTTCTCAGCACCGAATGCCACCTTCTCCCCACACCCCCCCTTCTTTCTCTCTCTCTCTCTTTTTTTTTAATTTGCTTTTCAGCATGACAGGCAGTGGCAGTTTCATTAATTAATACTTCTCCAGCCCTCGAATCCACTGCTGTTTTTCAAATGTATCAAATAGTCATTGTGAGCATCGGGGAGGTTTTTGTTACAGTGCTTAACTTCTTCATGCTGTCCAAATCACATAAAGTTTAATTTTTCCAGTGTCTCAAACTTCTCTTGATTAATATAGATGCCTCGTGCTGCCACGGCGCTTGCCAACTCCACTGTTTATTATAAAGGAAATAAGGAACCATGGGACTGATTAGTACGTCAATTTATATATATCTCGGGTAGCATCTTCATTTATTTCCCAACGACGAGCGGAGCGGCGGCACCCCCTGCTAGCAGAGCGCGGTGCCGCTCCCAATGCCGCGCAGCGCTGCCGGCCGAGGTGATGCTCCATGCTCTGCAGGGACGCCGGGATGCCGGCGGGGCGGGGGCTGTGGGGGGCTCCTGGGCTGGGGCTCTAGGTGCCCTTGCGGAGAGGCAGCGTATGGGCAACGTCGGCGCCGGTGTGGTCTCTGCCCTGTAGGAAGGAAAGAGGGAAAAGCTCATTCTCGCCTCCTTGCCTTCCCTATTGCACCTACATCAAGCGTCCGGCAAGCCCTTCTACTGCTCGCTCCCTCTGACTAGCATCACGCATTTGTCAGCCCCTGTAAGGTCTTGGACACACTAGAAGAGCAAGAAATGGAGCCGCTCAGAAATGTTAAGGACATGGAGGGATGTTCCTCCAAACAGAGCCAAGAGGGGGTCACAGCCCGATGACAGCTTCACAGAGGCCGAAGTTGGAGGTCACAGAGGCAGCTCAAAGAAGAGCAACCGAATTCTTGTGTGGGTCTGTCAAAAGCTAAGAAGGCTCTTTCCTTCCCCTTGTCATCTTCCTTTGGGTTTTTGAGCCAATTTCCATGAATAATTACCACGTGGAAAAAATAGAAGGGATATTCTGAAAATCAAGTGAAATTAAAGATAACATCATGAATAAGTGGGAGCCTGCAGCTCCCAAGAAAGGCTTTAAAATGACATTTAGAACATCACTGTCGGAACAATGCAGTTTACAATCTTGATCCTAAAACAACATGGCAAGATTAATCTTACATAAATGCACTATCCTTAAGCTAAAGTCTTGATGAAGCGAAACAGACCATTTTAAATTAATGCAACATAAAATACAGCACCCATGTGAAATCCAAGCGCATTTCAAGCTGTGCCTATGGCAGCCCTAGAAATAGCTGAAGAAAGCCCAGCTCTGGTTGACATAATGTATTAAGTGCATCTCTTTTGTTAATAGATTTAGAAAATTCCTAATTAAACCTGGCCTGAGATTCATGACATTTACCAGTCAAAGTTTGGTTTTAGTCGGAAAGATTTGCAACAAAATTAAAGAAAAAAAAAGCCGCTGTACAGACCGCAGTATATTTGAAATGTAGGAAACAGTAACTGAATGAGAGATGTGATAAAACTTCCTTAGTTGGATGCTGAATTTCCTGCAGTAAACTAAGAAAGATGCTTTACATTTTTGCACGGCTACATCATGCCTGAGAGACAGAGCCACAATTCCGAGCGGAGGCATTCGTCATTAAAACCTCTCGCACGGAACCAGCCCCACGGACAAGGGGGAGCATGGCAGGCTTCCTCCCAGCTGTAGCAGGGGGAGGGAGGGGGGACGGGCACCTCGTCCTGGTTTCCCTGGGCAAGAGCTGACACAGAGGGTGTTAGGGGCTGCTGCTTTGGGACAGCCATCCTGTGGGCAGCACACACCCACAGAGCATCAAGGATATGTGAAAGGGAAGATTTATCACATTTCCACCCAGCAGGGATGCACAGAGGGTCAGGGATGTTTCCCCATTGTCTTTCTTGGCACTGGAGAAGTCCTCCTCCTCGATGTGGAGGAAGGCTTTCCTGCAGCAGCATTAGCGAGAAGGAGAGCTGAAGGCTTTAGAGCTCAGCTGAAAAACTGTGCCAGCGAACGGGAGCTCCTGGAGAATACCAGCAAAAGGAGGGCAACGAAAGCCTTCCAGAAACCACCTCACCATAGTGGAGGAGGCTGAAGGCTGGTGGAGGCGAAGATGATGGCCCTGGGCAGGAGCCTACCTTGGGGCACTGTCGTGCTCTCCATTCCACCAGGAAAAGGTACCTGAGCTTTCTGAGGGCAAAAGTGGCTCCCTCCTTCGCATCCATGCCCACTCATGGAAAAAAGAGGGATGTCCCCCAGTTTCAACCACGCAAAGTGGGATCAAGGACAGATTTTCCAGTAGATCGAAAGCTGTCGCTAAGCCTTTGGGTTTGTGATGTGTTAGCAAGGCAGTCAAGTTCTGAATCAAGTTTTGAGCTTTTCTGTAGAGGACATCTTTAGCTTCCATGAGAAAAGCTGTTTCTGTACTGAGTTTCAGAGCATTACACCAGTTAACCAGAAAAGGAAAAATTAGTCTGCGTGCATTTTAGTGTATTGGAGATAGATGACTGCATGACATCAAAATAAATTACAATGATCATTCTGGACCATGGACACCTTTTCAGTTTGTTGGCAAGGGGAAAAGACCTACAGCAGCTAATCCTGTCTATTGCATTCCTAACCTGGTAGGCTCCTGGCACATGCATATTACTCAGATTCCAGTACAGCAGGCTCCATGATTCCTTGATTGTTTGCATTATAATCTCCATATGTATGAACGAGACAAATTAGGTTGCCATTTATTTGTTCATTATCTATTATTTTGATTAATGGAATTCTTGTTCTCAGAATAACTATTTAAAAATAACATTTGCAATAATGAAGACTGAACTATTAATCATGATCTTTAGAAGAAACTCGGCAAGGAACTGGGGCAAGACATTTCGTATGAACAAATGTCATAAATAGGACTTCTAACATACAGTGCTAAAACTTCAAATGCAAAAACAAAACCCCAAACAACGCTAACAGTTTAAATAACTTCTTAAAAAATACATTTTATTTTATTTTATTTTGCTTCTCCCCCTCTCCCTCCAGTTTGTTAAGGACAAGCAGGGCTGTGCTGTAGTTGGCCTACAAGCCTGTCAGAGGTAACAGAGGTCCCCAGCCTTTCCCCCAAGTTTCTCTTCAAGACATATATTGTTTTCTTGACGACGGTTTCTTCCAGTCTATCACTCAAATTCTAGCTTTTCACATCATTATCTTATGTAGGTATTGAGCATGACAACCAATGTTTTTAAATAGGCATAGTGGAGAAAGTTAAAGCTCACGGGCTCCTTAATGAAGGTGCTGTGCTCCTGTCACAGAGGCTCTGCTGTGTCTCTAATTCTTCCACAGAGAAGGAGTGCCACTGCCTTCTGGCATGTGGAAAGCTTCAGCCACAGATATCCATGATACCAACCGTTAACTTTCTTTCCTGGCCTGTAGCTTTTCCATGATCTTCTGTAAGTAAAAGAATGCTTTTCTGGAGAGGGCAAAGGTTAGAGTTTTGGGGGTTCTGCTTGTTTCATTTGAGCAAAAAGCAAACCTGCAGAGAGAGCTCCAGCGTCTTTGGCTCCAGCACTGTAAATATGCTTCACACACATGTATATTCTCAATTGGAGAGAATGTTGCTAACCAGCAAGCCATGCCTTTTGAAAATCCAATTACTTGTCCTTTAAGAAATTTTAGAGCATACTGTTTGACAGTGCAGTGATAAACTATATCCCTAAAGTGGGATATGTTTTTCTATGTTTTTCAAAACGATTAAGAAAAACATGAGGCATATGCATTAGAAGCTGCCACTGCTGATGTTAGCATTTTGCAAAAGCAGACCATGGACTGATTGATCCTTATGCTACTGAATGCACTTGGGAGCTGGGCTTCTGGCTGCAGTGCCGCAGCATCAGGCTGTTCCTCTGCAATGATCCCATGCTTCGGGAGAGCTTTGCTTCAAGAGCTGCAGTGGTTTTGAGATTCGTGCTATAGCAGGGGCCCTTCCGAAAGGGAGCCAGCTTTTGTCATGCTACATATAAGCAACTGGAGTGTGCTCTCTCAGAATTCATGCTTACTAAATCAGGTCTTTTGATGCTGGTTAGTGTATTCCAAATTAAGATACATATTCATGGTGGATAAGTAAGCTTAATTATGGATATATTGGGATATTTAGCATTTATAAAAATATTCAGAATATTCAGTATGTTTAATATGGCATCATTTCAAGAGGATCTGCAAGACTTGGCACAGATTGTATTGACTTGGGGTATATAAGAAGCATCTTTTGTTCTTTAGGAAAAGAATACTAGGAAATATTCTAGAGTTCAAGAGAAATTCATTTGGTGGAAATTTGTGTTAAGAATTTGCGTAGAAGAGAACACAGAAATTAATGTTACGAGATACAAACAAAATGCAGGAAATAGGGTATTCATTTCATTGATGCTAATGCCAAAGCATGAAATGCAGACTAATGCTGACATGACCAACATTAGGTGTGCATGGCCCTCTTTACGCACCCCTATAGGTGGCCTACTTTTCAGGGCTGCTGAACACCTGCATCTCCTCTGGGTGGTTCGTTACCCTAAAGTAGGTTTCCTATTTGAACACCTAAATATAGACTTAGCTGGCTCACTTTTGAAGAAGCCTTGCTGTAGACTCTATTTTTAACACGTGGAATTAAAATTATTCCATGAGAAAACTGCTACATAATGCAGCACTGTTGTAACCTACAGTGTCGGGGAATTTTAAAAGCCCTACGTAACTTTCTTTTATAAGGGAAACCTTTAGAGATGATCTTCTCTGACTACTGAAGGGAATGGGGGAACTGTGAAATACTAATATTAATATTGTTACTCTTTAGCTACTACTCAAGGGAAGATATTTCACCTGTAAGGAGGAAACGTTATGTAAAGTGAATCATTTCCACTTAACGTTTAAAAAAAAAAAAAAAAGCCTCATTCTAAAGCTATTGAACGTGCTAAGCATTGTTTCTTGCTTGAAGCATGTGCGTGGCACTTCTGTAACTTGAACTGACTTCACACTGTAAACTCTCAAGAATAGATCTGTCCCCAATTAAGAAACGGAATGAAGACACGGAGTGACAATTTTTAAAGTGGGAAATTGTAATGTTACCAGAGTGCTGCAGGCATTGTTCCTGGTGCAAACTACTTCCCTTGCTTCTAAAGGTCCTTGCAGCCGCGGGTAGAGACAAACGTATTCCCTTGCTGAAGCCTGGGGACTGTGCAGGTGGAGGCTTCTGGGGGAATGCAAAGCCTGCTTGCGATGAGAACAAGGAAAACAGCAGACAACCGAATAATCCTAACTGACACAGACACCGACAAACTGAGACAAAGGCTGATACTGAAGAGCAAACCAGACAAAAGAAAGGAATCTGTCTCACACAAAAGTGATCATACTGCTGCTTCTGTGGAAGAAATACCGATGGGGAAGAAAGAAAGTGGTTCACGAGCCCAACCTCTACCCGCTATTCTAGTGCATTGAAAGATGCTGTAATTCAAACAAATGATTTGAAGACAGATCGGCGTGGACTGAGTATGCAACAGCAAATGTAGTTTGCTGTGGAAGAAGTTAGGAAATAAATTCTGGTGTAGCAGGTTACTAAGACAGGGTTATGAGTAAATTGTTCATTAATAAATACAACACAATTTTTAAGCAGAGTCCGACTTAGCCGCCACATCCCTTTTTGGTAGATATGGCCATTAAGTTTTTGGCAATATATTTCCAACTGTGATCTTACATAGTCTTTTAGAGCAAGATGTCCAAAAACCGTAACACTGCATTCAGAATTTGGTTTCAACTATATAAGAGACAATCAATCGGCAGGAAAAGATAAAAGAGCATCTTCAAGATGTTTATATTTACTAAATCTACATCACTAAACTGATGAGAACCAAAGAATGGCTAGACTAGTTTGCACTGCAGTGTCCCACCCCAGCATATTCTTCTACTAAGAGGGATGTCCTTGCACAATTTCATGCATCATAAAGATAGCATTTTCATCTAGTTCTCCAACTAGAACAGAACTTAGCTGCTACTGTCCCATAAAACCAAAATGAGCATTGCCCAGAACAAGTCCTTGAAAACTTTATGAAGAGAGCTGTTGGCCATTCTTAAGAGAGGCCAGATATTCCAGTGGCAGGGGCTGAGTTTCCAGAGTAGCCTCCAGGGCAGAAAGAAGCAAACATAACAGAGAAGACATGAAGGATTTCCACAATGGGTGCAGCACATGAACTAAGCAACGTGGTGGTGCCTGGTAAGGATGTTTACTGAATAGGTTGAAACAGCTCCTCATCTTCATGAAGGTAGGACTACTATTGAGATCCATTCTCTAAGCATGGCCATAATCATCTGTAATTGCTTACTAAGAGACAAGAGGAAAGTCATAACAAATTGTTCATAGTAAAATGATATTAAAAACACGGAAGGAGTGAGTGATGTTGGAGGCAGTTCCACATGAAAGAAAACTGACCATGAGAAAGTGTGCCCTGAAACCCACCTGCCAAGCTAGAAGATGGAATGAGAAGGCTCACATTATGACTCTTATATCAAAATATATACATATACATATGCAGGATATGCAAAATAAATTCAGTTTAATGGTTTTCTAAGTAATAGATTTCTTATGCGTAATTCAGAGTGCTAAGTGTCTGTTAATACAGGAAACATATTCTGAAAACAGGAAAGCAACACCACCTCAAAAAGTCCACATAAAGTGGAAGACGAGCCTTTGAGAGACTAGATACTGGCTGCTACAGCATGAATACTCTTCAGAAAAATACAGGCTAAGTGCTAATTGCACTGTTGCAGCAGAAAGCATGTTAGTTGTAAAAGCAAATTATTCCTAGGAATTCTTTAAATACCATCTCACTATTTCGCATCACAGCGCATTACAGAGCTGGCTATCCCACCCACTCTCCAGTAAGCCAGTAACATGTTTATTTAAACACTAACTACCTGATCCACAATTAACTGACTCTCTATGTAACAGACATTGACAAAAAGCTTAAAAAATTTAAGAGCTAAATATCAAGCAACACCATTATTACTTATACATGTTATAAAACAGTCAGTGCTTTACTGATGAGTATCACCGTGCAACTTTTTCCCAGCTACCACATTAAAAACCAAACATCCAATTAATTGTAAAACATACTTGTTTTGGGGCATCTGCGGAGGTGGTGTGAACTTCAGTACCTCGGAGTCCATTAGACTCAAACACCACTGTGGGAACAAGGGGGCTTGTTAACAGATGAACATTCAAGCTTCGTTAGTGTGTGTACATTATTTGAGACCATTACAGATTAACCACGTTCAAAAAAAGACACCAGCTACTAGCCTGTGGCCGGAAAATACCAATTTACCGTAACACTTACTGTAAGAGAGTGTGCTAATGGCAGCCTAGGGCCACTGCCCTTTTTAATTCAGACTTCAGCGCTGAAGAAAGCAATCACTGACAACATTAATTATCGGTGTATGTGTAAAGGGACCCTCTTCTTGCATTACTTACCATTTGGCCTCTGTCATTTTGCATCAGACTGGCTTATGTATGCATCATTCACACTTCTCAGAGAGAGCCTGCTAGTCTCACTGTCTCGTGCGATGCTCAGGAGGCAACGATACCACTGGCTCTGGCCTCCCCCAGCTCAGCAGCAGGCTGTGCCAGGTTAAAAACCCACTGCTGAGGGCTGCTGATTTTGGAACTGACCCATCGGAGGGAAATCTCGTTTCCCACAAAAACGGTCCTGTCAACAGCAATGATGAGGCAAAACAAAGCCTTATGTTCTGCTGAAAGGAGTACTTTGATTTCAATTTGTGCTGGTGGCAACAGAATTCATTAGCATATTCATTTCTGAGTACCCTACTCTCTAATTAAAATAAAACATTTGCAAACAGACTTATCTTAAATGCATTGCAATTTTATGGAGTTCGGGCGGGGATCAGGTAAGCAATATCCAGGGAACAAGAGCAATAGTCGTAAAAATAAAAACTTGTGTATTAGATTTAGGTATTGGAATTACCGAGGTTAACATGGTACGGGAAACGTAATTCTTGGCATTTTGTCAGCTGAATCTGAAAGAAGGCAAGCGAGAAAGGGAGAAAGCAAGAGCAAGTGTGAAAATGTACCTGTGTGGGACCTCTGATGAGTTCTGAGGTGACTGGGTTGGTTAAAGCATTTTCCACATTCCCTGCAGACGCAGTCTCCTTGGCGTGTTTGTGTCCTAAGCATCCCTGTAGTTGATAGGGAGGAGGGGAGGGAGGGAGACAGGGAGGGGGCGGGGGGAGAGGAGAGAGGAAAGTTGAGAAGAAAACATTATGCCAGAAGAAAACATCATTAGTATGTCTAATGTGTCATTATGTGAGACTACCTTCAGGCCCTGGATGACAACTGTCAGCCTTCATCTAGGCACCGGCTGACAGGCCAGGCACACACAGGACTGCAAGAATGCATAAATTACATTGAATTAAAAAATGCTCCCCATGATGTGCCCGCACCAGGACTGGCATGTCAGGTGTGCGCTTTTCAGAGCAGCTGGATCCACTTTTCAGCTATCACCCAGCTTTGTCAAGCAGTACATCAGGCAAATCAAAGTGACTCCAGCGTGGCGGAGACAAGTCACATGGATAATAGGAAGTGAGTAGGACCAGAGCCCGACTGTCCCCCCCGGGCGGCAATACCTCAGAGACAAATGCAGAGTGAGTGGAGCCATCACAAACTGATCAAACCTTTAGCCCCTGCCTACCTGCCTGCCGGTGCTGCTTTGACCCCGGAGCTCCGAGGCACAGACGAAAGACATCTGTGAATGAAAGTGTCATTCCGGACATTTTGAGCTAGTCGGGCACAGCAGCCTTCCTCCGGCCCTCGGTAAACATGTTTTCTAGGCCATTAGCATTTGTGGAAAACCGCTCAAACCTCTCCTTTTTCTCCAAAGGTCAGTTTACAGTATCTGACTTAAAGGGCTGGTCTTTGTCTTTTTGCTGCTGATCAAAAAAGACACATTTGACTTTTATTGGGTTTAAAAAAAAAAATAAAAATAAAAAATGGCTGAACATCATCTTTTCTATTTTGGTAAAGCGCACTCCTCAGAAGGGAAGAGTTGATGTTTTCATTTGCCACTGGAATACTTTGGCTTTTAAAGACATTCTCAGGGGGTTGTCAGCAGAAATGAAGTTTGAGCTTTTCGTTTGTTTTGTTTCCCCTCCCCTCCCCCCCCCCCCCACCTCCTCTTACGGCATTTTAAAAAAATGAAACTGTGAACAGAAACAGTGCCGGTGAAGAAAACAAACCAGCAAACATATCCTGAAATCAACTGCAGGATGCCAGAGGGCCCATCCAAAATACAGACTGCTGTACCTCAAAATGAATAGAAAAGGAGATGGGCTGTCACTTACTGTGCTTGTATAACACCAAGCATTCTATGATGGCTTTTACCATAACACAGATTATGAAGAAACTGTCCTGGCTAAGGAAAGAAAAAAAAGAAAACAAAACAAAACCGACCAAACCAAATCAAAAATCCTATGGCTGTTATCTACTTCTATAATAGCACCTCCTGTAGATGGCAGTACAGTCTACATAATGTAACTGAACAGATACATATCCAAAAAGTTCCTGGCAGTCAAAAATCAGCTCATGACCCAGGGACAAATCCAGACCTCTGTCTCAAACACACAAACGCAATGGCTCCCTGAAGCCCAGGAGATTTGGGTTTCTCAGGTGGCTTTCTGAGACCTCTGTGAATCACAGAATCACAGAATTATTTGAGTTGGAAGGAACCGTTAAAGGTCACCTAGCCCAGCTCCCCTGCAGTGAACAGGGATACCTACAGCTACATCAGGGTGTTCAGAGCCCCCTCCAGCCTGACTTTGAGTGTCTCCAGGGATGGAGCTTCCACCATCTCTCTGGACAACCTGTTCTAGTGAAAGACAAATATTCTCTTCTCCAACTTCTTTTTATATTACCACACACTCTGAAGCAGAAAATGTTTTTTCTGCTATCAAGTACAGCAAAATCTGTCCTGTCCTCTTGTTTCCAATAATATGAGCAACCACCACAGTAACCCAGTTGCATTCAGAAACGGTGAGGCTTATTTCATCCTCCATCCACACACGCAACGTGTGTGTCTGGTGAGCACAGCTCCCCACAATAAATACAGTTCCCCACTCAGGAACCAGGGCAGATGAGGCATTAGTAACAGGCTCTGAAGCACCCCTAAAGTTGTCCCAGCAGTATTCATGGAAGCACACTTCCCATCTCACGTTTTTAGGAGGGAAGGCTGAGAATTGCCCCCCACCCCCAGCAGTTACTTAATGGCATTTATCTCAAAACACAGGTGGAAAAATAGGGATAGCTTCGAGGTATGATTGCCATTGTTGTATATCCTAAGGATACCATAAGGCTTTTGATACCCCAGAGCTTTGTGCTCTGGGCATCATTGCTGCAAAGTAATAGTCTTGCAAGTCACCACGCAGGACACACTCCCTACACGTGAACAAAAGATGCTGGATGGCTGCAGGTGTCAGCAAATTCAGGTAGCTGAGGGTGACCACGTGAATGGGAGCTCCTGTGAGAACAGTTCTCAAAGCTGCCCTCAGAGGAGCCTCAAGGAAAGAGCGCACCTGCTGCCATAACCCCTCCTTTCCAAGGACCACAACTGATGTAAATACTGCAAACAAAATAAATAACTGCTGTTATGTGTAACAATAAGATCTTCTCTGTGAGTGTTCAGGAAGTTTGGGCAGCACGAAACAAACCTATTCCAAGCACAGAAGGTTCACGATTGCAGCTGCATAACTACACAACACACAATTTTCCAAGGACGTGCTGGAATAAACACAAATGTAAAAGGAAGGGTCCCAGAAATAAACCAAGGTTCCACAGAGGAAGTTAAACCCTGCACAACCACACACTAAAATATTCCAGTATGTTCCAAGGTGAGGACATACTAATGCCCAACACCCAAGTAAAGTCTATCAGGAACATTCAAACAGGAAAAAAACATGTGACAAATAGAATATCTAAGTAGGATTTTTCATTGTCCCTTATGTCACGATTGCCATATTCACATTGCCATATGCAGATTTAATAGTATGCCGCATACTGATGGAAAGTCAAAGGGCTCAGCCTAGGACTATGTGTTAGTTCAGACAAGGTTCATTTAGCCTCCTCTATTTGCAGCTGGGAGGCTCTTGTCCCTTTTGCCTGCAACAGTTTTTTATGAGGGCTGCTCTGAAAGTAATGCCTCCTATTTCATCATGTTGACCCACGACAATAGAGGCAGATGTTGGTGGTATGGCAGTAGAGGTTGAACCTTCCCACCAACATCCCATTACACATCATTGCTGAGTGGCAGATGGCAGCAGAGGGGCAGTCTGACACAATGGCGTCTGACATGGAAGTGCAGATGGAGCAAAGGTGTGTCACTGAATTCCTCCATGCAGAAAAAATGGTACCCATAGACATTCAATGATGTTTGCTGAACATTTTATAGAGACCAAACAGTGGATATGAGCACAGGGAGGCAGAGGGTGGTGCATTTCAGCAGTGGTGACAGCAGCAGTGGGTCACCTCTGCTGGTGCAGATGTTTACAGGCGAAGTGTGCAGCCTCTTGTTCACTGCTGGTGAAAATGAATAGCTAATGGTGGCAACCATGTTGAAAAACTGTGTTTTGTAGCCGAGAAAACTTGACTGCTGTAAAACACTTGGAATGGAAGAAGAAATTTCATAGCAGAGATAGGCACTAAAGTACTTCCAGTTAAAGTGTCTTTGGAAATCAGTGCCCAGCAAAAACACAAAATAAATGTAATAAAATCCCTCTCTTTAAAAGCAGGTAAATGGAGACCTCCTTGGAAACATTGTCCCTATTTTTACTGTGTTCCAGTGTTCCTCATGGGCTTTCTGGTGCCTGCATTCACTCAAGTCAGCTTCAGTTTATGTCTTTTATTGTTTCTCCCCACCTCTCTTAACATGGCTGGGAGCTCACCGGATCAATACAATTTTTCTGAGCAGGTTGACAGGATGTAGTCTTAGATAACATCAGCAAGCTGACCCACACTAAGGTACCTCAAGGTGCTGGTGGAACAATTAACCAGTTCTAAGAGCAGGAAGAAACTTCAGACAACATTCCCAGACACTGTGATGCCGAAAGGGGACTCAGCTAAGATTTGTACATGAACATTGCCCCTGCATTTGTAGAAAATGATCACAGAATCACAGAATCACCAAGATTGGAAAAGACCTACAAGATCATCCAGTCTAACCATCCACCAACCAACCAATAGTTCTCACTAAACCATGTCCCTCAACACAGCATCCAAACATTCCTTGCACACCTCCAGGGTCGGTGACTCCACCACCTCCCTGGGCAGCCCATTCCACTGCCTGACCACTCTTTCAGAGAAGTAGTACTTCCTAACGTCCAGCCTAAATCTCCCCTGCTGCAGCTTGAAGCCATTCCCTCTAGTCCTGTCACTGTTACACGAGAGAAGAGGCCGACCCCCAGCTCACAACAACCTCCCCTCAGGTAGTTATGGAGAACAATAAGGTCTCCCCTGAGCCTCCTCTTCTCCAGACTGAACAATCCCAGCTCCCTCAGCTGCTCCTCATAAGGCCTGTGCTTCAGACCCCTCACCACTTCTTTTCCTTAACAAAAACCATGACCTCGATGTTCTTTATAATAATTACACAGCCTCTAAGCGCCTGCTAAATGATTTACTCGAGAGTAATAACAGTCAGCTCTTATGCAGCATTACTTTTTATCTGATTGAGTAAAACCAACAACAGAGTGGCTTAAAGGTGCACCTCATTTGGCCTCCCTGTCTTCTCCAAAAGGCTTTCACAGAGACCTGATCAAACATTATGGGTCTTTCCCTGCCTCACGGCTGCCAGAGCAATCAACCTGCACAAAGCTTCTGGGAACTAGGTTCCTACTGGCCCTAGACTATCAGCTTTTCAAGGCGCCATGTTTCAGCCTTCATTGTAAAATAGGCTCACAAGCTCACAGTCCTTGACGAAACAGAGCATCATGTCATGCAAAGATACCAGGCACTTCCAGTTGTAGGAATAAAGATGTGAAACAAGTGCTTTTTGTATGTGGAAGTCAGTTCTTGCACAATTTTAGTAAGAGAAGAAATGCTTAAGAAACCTGAACAGCTTACAAATGGCAAAAGCTGGGACTTTAGTTACCACTCTCCAATCCCACATGCCCATCCCAATAGTAATAAATCACTCCAACTTTAAGTTTCCAGCGAGGCAAGCTAATTTTTGCAGATAGTCAGAAGTATATGGTTTCAAATGCACACGCACAGGTTTCTTTTTTATTATATATATATTTGCCTTGTTTCATTTTGTTTTTACATGGCAGTTGACTGGCAAGAGACAGAAGGAGAGCTGTGGTACTTCTTTATTCCCTGAACTTTAAACTGGTTATGTGCACAGCAGTCTTTCCTGCTTATGTGAATTAGCAGGTAACGTATTCAGCTCCACCTCTTTTTAATTATAAACATACAAACGGATCAAAAGAATCATTTAAAAAATACCACAGCAGTCTTTGATACAGACAAGGAAGATCTTAAGACTTTTGTCAAGAAAGACAAAGGACACTGACAAGTGATTATCTCTTTCTGTTGTTGGAAGACTTGTTTGCAGACAAAATTGAACAAAACCTCCGAAATAACATCACAGATAAGCCCCAGAGGATGTTTATTTTGCCCGAAGCAAAAAGATTATGATGTTTGCCAGCACAAGCATATCACTAGAATCATAGTGTGACAGCACATCTGTGTAACTCTAGCCCGCTTGAAGCAAGGGGACAAAGGAACAGTAACACTCCAGGTGGAACCAAATACATTTAACCCGTGACAGAAATGTCATGCAGTGCACAAGGGGGGATGCTACAATGTTAGAGATCAGTAAACAAATCTATTCAAGCCTATCCAGAAACAACGGAACACTGAATTTATAATCCCAACAGCTAAAAGGAGAGGAGGAAACCGTTAAACAATGCATTGTGGCTCAGATTGAAGAAAGAGCAAGCAAGCCAAGTTCCCAGCACTGGAAGGGCTTGTGAAATCTTACCTGCGTGATCCAGGACTGGGCTGTTGGCACCGCAGGTTTGGTACAACGAAGCAAGGTCCTTTGGAATGTATGTTTTAAAGATATTTAAAATGTCCAAACGTTTCTCATGCCCATCTGATCCCAGATCCTGTTTGCTGGAGTGTAAAACCGAGGAGACTCCTGCTGCACCAGGCTGGGGCTGCATCAGTGGACTTGCTCGTGTCACGGCTGTGCAGTTTGCCAATGTCCTCATCTCATTCCCAGCCTTTATGTGAGACTCCCTCTGAGGCACCGACGGCTCTTCATGCTTAGTGTACTGCTCACTTTTGCAAAGGGGATGATACTGTGGCGGTGGGTTGTATTTGGCCTTCATGGAATCAGATGCACAGTGCTTACCTGAAGGGACAAAACCAGTACTTCCCTGGGGAACCACGTACTTTTCCACTTGTTTACTGTTGGTAGGCTGCATGCTAGGCCTGGATATGACTGTCTGAGTAGGCGTTATGGTTCCGCTATAGGCTCCTATTTGCATAAGTTTGGAATTTGCTTCATATTTATTTTTTAGCGGAGGCTGTTGTGCTGCTGTGCTGTATTGCTCCTGTGAATGGTTTACTTTGGGCTGTCTGTACCCATCCAGACCTGATAAGCGAGGACCACAGTGGCCAAATGCATGACTGTCCTTTGATTGATGCATACTCCCAGACTTAGCAGTCATCCCAACAGGAAGAGAACTGCTTTTGGACCCTGGTAATGCACTTGGCACTTGAGTACGTGTAAATCTGGCAATGGGCAAAGGCTGGCATTCCTTACCACCAAGAACGGGAGGGGGGCCGGTACGCCCACTCCTTGCCAGGAAAACCAGGTTGTTTTTAATACTCTTGAATCCATTCTGTTGAACCCATGGGGGTACCAGAGAGTTACAGCTGATTTTGTGCAAAATTCTTTTGTGCATCCACAGGACCTCGGGGTAGTAGGTCTTGTGACTGCAGAAAGGACATGGGTAGATAATTAAAGCAGCCTGCAAGGATATATTCAAATTTTTATTGCATGAATTATCCCTTGTTGATTTTTCACTCAAATCAAGTGGAGCTGCCTCTTCAGCTTCAGCACCTTTTTCTATCAGAGGATGCTCCCTGTGTAAGTCTAGTAAATTTTCTCTAGAGTGACTAGCTTGCATTTCAAGTGATGTTTTCAAGTTCATGACCATGTTTGAAGATGTCTGTTCCACACCTGAAACAAAGCCAGCAAAGTGACTGGAGCAAGGGAGCCCTTGGCTGTGATGAAATGCTGGCATCTTTATATCTGCAGAACCTTTCAGGTCCTGGTATTTCGAAAAGGGTTCCTTGATGACACTCTCCAATGTGGACACCAACGCTGGAATCTCTGGTTTAGATTCATTGGCCTCATTTTCTCTGGCATCGTGGCTTCCCAGCTTCACACTTTCCTCCAACTGAGATGTTACCATAGGGGTTTCCTCTTCAGAAAAACGGCAGTGGTATGGCTTTTCATCTGAATGGGACAAACAAAAAACATAATTGTCACTTAATGGAAACAGGAGTACAAAAGACAAAGCAAAAATCACGAATAAAGTAAGATAGAAGGATAAAAGAACAACTTTGGAATTAGTATTGTAATGACATACTACAAACTAAATGTACTGTATAAGCAAGAAAACTGAGAAATAAGACACGACTGTTCAATTTCCTTTTAACCATCGCTGTGAAGTCTGGATAAACTCTCTAATGCTGGACATTCTGAAGAAAAAAACAATTCAGTAATATACACACGTTAAAATTCTGTGACTCTAAGGAAGATAAACAAATATGCAGCCATTTAATGCTTTAACAAAAGCAAAGATAACGGAGCCAGATAAGACTGACCCAGTTAAAGGTCTGTCAGCATTTCCATTACAAGCCCCTATTTTCAAAGGGTTTATAACTTAGCAATAAAAATTGGCTCCACAATGAAACCAAGAATATAAGCAGATACAGAGCACAGAATAAATTGCTCACTTAAGAGAGACTTTAGCAGTGGCCCAATATAAAAGATGAGTCATGGAGAATGTAAACTTTGGGTTTTCTGTCCGTTAGTTTAATGCAGACACGTTTTTATTTTAACATACGTTTATGTTTTGAGTCAAACTTTAGGTAAATTTTATGACAGCTCAATCTACTGAGAGATAAGGAATTCATTCACTGACAGCCACTGAGATTACAGAATTCAAGCCAGACTTTCAATTCTTCTCAGTTTCTCCTTTGCTTCTCAGCTCTCCAGAGTAAATTTATCTAATACAAGTCCTGGAAAGGGAACATACTGGGCAGTAATTAAAGTAGTTTAGAGGGAAGCAGAAGAGTATGATTTGTTTGCTCAGAGCGCAGCTACCTCCACCCTCCCTCACAATGCTTATCTCTCAGAGCTGCTGATAAAGTCGTTGAATCCCTCCAAATCAGTTCACAAATCAATTCCAGGGAGATTTTCATCACAGCAGTAATGCTTACTTCACTGAATCCATTTAACATGTAACTGAATTGAATCATCTGACAAACTTTCAGTTTCAATTAGCACGCAGTTAATGAGCCACTACCAGGCAAGTGTAAGGAGACTATGCTCCATCTAAAATGCCACCAGTCCAAAGAGATCATCGTATCCAGAGGAGTGGTGAGAATGGGAAAGCAGTGAACTGCTCTGTAGCTGCATATCCTTTCCCATCAACTCAGCGCTTCAGAAAATCAAGTGCTGTTCCTTAGCAGGACGCAGTGCCACTGGCATTCTTCTAAATGGCACAATGAAAGAAGTATGTCTCCTGGAGTTGGAGTTTCACTTCAAATAAAGTCTATTTAAGCTTGTCTCCAATTCGGGGGGGAGGGAAGGGGGGGGAAAAAAAAAAAAAAAACAACCCTAAAACTCATAGAATGGTCCAGGTTGGAAGGGACCTCAAGGATCACGAAGCTCCAACCCCCCTGCCACAGGCAGGGCCACCAACCTCCACATTTAATACTAGAACAGGCTGCCCAGGGCCCCATCCAGCCTGGCCTTGAACACCTCCAGGGACGGAGCATCCACAAGCTTTCTGGGCAGCCTGTTCTAGCACCTCACCACTCTCACAGAAAAGAACTAAGTAATTAGGTTAAAAATAACCCACAAGATTTCCAGTCCTGCAGGGCTGAGCGCTCATTCTGCTAAGATCATTTTCCTTTCAAACTCTCCAAGGGGATAAAGTCAGGAAAAAAAACCCATAACTCCCCCCAAACTTGTTTTTCCTGTGTTGCGGGGGGGGGGGGGGGGGGGGGGGGGCAGGGCTTTGGGAAAGCACATGCCTGGCACTACTGGCTAAGTTTACAGTTTGAAACAAAGACACTGCATGCAGCAGTGAAATCTGACACTGCACATCTGCGTTACTTTCAAAGCACATCTGTCAAAGCCCAAAATATTTGTGCTCTTAAATGAGATTTTAAGGCTTCCCTTTACGATCACAAGGAGTGGCTCCTTTGATCAGCGCAGTAAATAATGAAGGAAAGCAAAACCAAATCATTCAATCGCAGCAGCATTCAGCGGGGGCTGAACCGGCCTCCAGGCTAAGCTCAGCTCAGCATAGAGACACAGGGAGGTGTGGAGCGCCCCAAATCTGCTGCAAGGGCTGAGGAGCGTCAGTGACACAGCTGTTATCCCATCATTTTGGTCAAATTGGCTGCGATAAAGGAGCATGGCCACAGAGGCCAGCAGCTGCGGGGAGCTCTGCCTACCTCTGGTACTCCTAGGTGCCTCCTGACTTTGTCCAAAGCCACACTCTGTGCTGTTTCATCCAAACTAATTGAGGCGGCCTGATGATGAGGTGTAGCAAGGTCTACACCTTTAAGTCTATGCTTAAGGAGAGGGGAGGATACGGATAGACAGATCACAGATCTGTGAGCCCTAACAGTCCTGTAGAAAGCCTGGGAGATGACTACGGCCCTTTTTGGCCCTCCCAGGTTAGTGCAGCTAACAAGAAAAAAGGGATTTTCCAGGTGGGAAATGCAGCACAGAATATGAAAATGTATGGTGAGGTAAATCTGGGCACTCCCACGATGCTGTAGTCAGACAGTGCCAGTGCAACACATGGAAATTACAGAATCATAGAATGGCCTGGGTTGAAAAGGACCACAATGATCACTGAGTTTCAACCCCCCTGCTATGTGCAGGGTCACCAACTACCAGACCAGGCTGCCCAGAGCCATAAAACACAGCCTCTAGCACCTTGCAGCAGCATCTCCGTACTTTCAGTTCCTCTCACGGCTCACACAAACAGTACTAAACATACCAGAAACAATTGTAAAGATCAGATGAGGAGCCTCAATAGCAGTAGTTGTATTAATTGCTCAAGCAATTAATCACAATTTTAGCTTTTAGCGATAAAATGATGGAAAAAAATAATAAAACCTAAAATTAGCACTAAACAAACACACTGCTACCTCTCTCCCCCAGGATCTGCACACACACAGCCTAAGACTCCCATGTCCATTTTTAACCCATGGATGCCTTCCCACCTGCCCCAGGGACCCGACACCCACTGCTGGGCCAGGGCTGCCCCATCCCCATGGCGTGTTGGGAAGCACGAGCTGGGTGCAGCAAGCAGCAAGAGCTGGGGGAAGTGGGGATTCAGGCAGAAGGAAGGGGAGACAGCACATGGCCCAGTAATAGCATCACAACCTTTTTAGAAAAATAGATGAAATTTATTTCTGCCCGCTCCCAGCCGCTTGCCCCAGCTGAAAAGGGGTACTAACAATCCTTTTAAATCACTGGTATAAAATATTGCTCTAACCAGTGCAGTGCAGGCATTACTGTCACCAGAAACTTTCGAGATTTTATTATGGCCAGGTCAAAGCAAAAAGTCATGAATGGGATGCCTTTTGCACAATCTCCAGGGACTATAACTCATGTTCTCCATTGAAAGACTTCTTTGCTAAGCACTCTCTCACTTTCTTTCTGTCAGTCTCTGTTATCTTCTTATTTTCATATTCATTCCTTTGCTTATTACACGAAACAGCAGTTCATCTCTTGTACTTGAGAGTGACAAAGGTCCTTTTATCACAGCCTTAAAGCATTACAGGTTTTGTGCGCCGCAGACCGCTGGCCACCACGTGCAGCAGAGGAATTTTGCCAAGTGCTCAGGAAGGAGGTGGCTGCTGATGCCACCTCATGCCTTCAGTGGCTGCAGATGCCATCTCATAGCTTCAGGTACTGGCGCTCTTAAATTAGATGTTAAAGCTTCTCTTTAGGATTTTTTGGATCTAGCTTAAGATAAAACAGACCACAGCAGAACAAAGTAGAATAGCTTAAAACGCTACATGGAAAGCACAGGTCCAGAAATAAAAGAACACCTGGGGATTCAACCACTTCTTCAGAAACAGACATATGATTTCTACTCCTTAGTTTCATATCTTACACAGGCAGACATATCTTACACAGGCAGACAAAAGAGAATCCAATTCCTCCCCACACAACCCTCTTCTCTCCTCTTCCTTCTCACAAGCACAGACTCCACTTATTTCCTCCCAGATCTGACCTCCTCAGAACCAGAATTGGCTGCACAGCTGCTTTAATTCACGAGGCTTCCTATAAAGTAAACCAGGCTACAAGCCTGAGGACAATGCAACCGTGATTTCTATTCAGAATCTATTCAGAATAGCAGAACCATCTAGAAATTGGCCCCTTTTCTGGCTAGCACTGTAACACAAAGAGTTGAGGGAAAGGAGCAGATGTGATGTGTTTGATTTTCAATAAACATTTGATAGTGATTTGCACTTTGATATGAATGCTACGACTTGATTTGGAAACTGAAAATAAATTATGATAAAAGCAAAGGAAAAAGGTGCAATATTGCAAAGATCTGTATTAGGTTATATTTCACTTGATGTTTTCCTTAATGATCCAGAAGAGACTCTAGACAGCATGCTAACTGAAGTTTCCAGGAAATGCCACATTTGGAGGAACTGCAGAAATAATGGGGACAAGGAAGTAACGCACAGGGACTTGGAGAGAATAGAAATGCAGTCTGAAAATAATCAAATGAGATTCGTTCTGAAAGAAAGGAGGCTAAGACAAGTGAAGGGAAGCGATCCAAAAACCCCATGCAGTGGGAGAGCGAAATCTGGGATGGAGCAATGCTGAAAATAACAGATGTTACAGTAGACAACGAGTTAAATAGGAGTGTACTAGGTGAGGTTCTTCAGCATAACTTTCACAAACAAAAGCATGCTATAAAACTAAAACTACTCCTCTAAAAAGGACACTTACATGATGGCAGTACCAGCTGCATGGTTGTACAAGCATTAAACATACTATATACACCACAGTCATGGGCAGGACAGAAGAGCCTGCAGTAAGTACAGTCCATGGCAAGGGGAAGAGGCAAAAAGCAGGTATGCAGTACAAAATCATAGCATTTCACCCCGAGAAAGAAAGGCCCATCAAAAACACACTACACTCTCAGGATATCTGTGCAAACCTGCAAACACAAACAAGTTTGGAGGAGTTTCAAAGAACTGTGACAGAAAAGTAACCAACTATGAAATAAGGATGAAGAGTTAGATGTCCCTAGCCTCGCTGGTGGAAGACGGTAAGGTGACAGGCCAGCGCCTGCAGGCTCTTGAGCAGTACCAGGTTCCCAAAGAGAATTATGTCATCCTGAGCACTGGAGTGTATCACAACAATAAGATATAATTGCAAACAGGAAAACTTCCAATGACTAGAAAAATAACCTCCCAGTTGTGTGTATTTGTAGACTGAATGTCAAGGGAAGAGTTGGAACACCACACGGAATGTGAAACTTAGATGAAACACTGCTTATGCGGGATAAAAATCAATCATTTTCATAGGGAGACAGAAAGCACGACTTAGTTCTTCCCTTTGCTCTACTCACACAGCAAACCAAATCCCCTACTAAGCTAATATCCACACAAGTAGGGCTGCCTTGTGCACACGCACCAAAAACAGCCTTTTCATACTACATCCCTACAGGGTTAGCCAAGAGAAGGGCTCCTGGGGAATTCACCAACGAGCCCCGATCCCGTTTAGCAGTGTGCCAATCCTCTGGGCACAGCTCACGCTGCTCAAAGAGACCTGTTACCTGCTTTGTTGAGTATCATTTGATTCTCAGTGACAGTGCCCTGTCCCAAGGTTCTTATCCCCTACACCACCCGTTTTCTGCCCCAGCTGCATTACACAGCAGAACCCCAACATGGCGTTAAAGTGGATGTGAGGTGAGAGAGAACTCCAGGGCACACTCTCAGGTTTCCTTACAGCACAAGGCTGCTTGCTGCAGTGAGATACTGCAGGATGAAAAAGTTACCTTGTTTTGCTACAGCCAGAGTCTCATCTGAAAAGCTCACCTTGCTCTGTATGTTGTTGGATATTTTTAGATGCAGCTGCAACAGCTTCTCAACAATTCACAAAAACAGATGAACACGATTAGACTGGAATAGTCAATACTGCGTGACAGGGCACGCTAGCAGATAAGAGGGTAATACTGAAGGATAAAAAGCACATGACCAACTAATAACCCTGCTTCCTCTTGAACTAATTTTAGAACAAGGGTGTTTTTGGCTGAAGTTCGAGGTTTTTAACAGAGCGAACCGAATACGCCTCTTGAGATTGCGATGCTGCCCAACACAGGGGGTTTGTCAGTCTTCTAATTCTCCCCACCCCGCAATGACTTCACTGCAGCTATGCTGGAGGGAAAGCCAGAGGTCAGCCGTGCACAGAAACAAGTCCAAGATGCTCCAAGATGTCCTGCTTTTTTCCCTGTCATCTGGTCACGAACAAGCAGTTTCTGTTTTATACCACACTGCTTTTCCTCATTGTTATCAGCAGCTTTTTTTTTTTTTTTTTCCTTGACTACATGCTGGGGACTTACCTGTTCCCTCCTAAGCTATTTGCTGTGTATTTGTAATGGCACAACATTGTTATCCTTATTAAATGACTCCAGAGGCAATGGGAATGCTTGACTTCTCTTGATAGCGACGCACCATTTTTAGCATACTGATCAGACTACCTGCCCTTTGGTTTAGCTTTGTTCATGATCTCCATTCTCCTTTTATAAACCTTAGAGTTCCTAAAATGATTCTCAATTACTTTTTTTTTAATCTCATGTCTTTCAATTTCAAGGCAAGGATGCATGATGGTCATTGTCAGATTTCTATCAAACTGGGAGTAGATGTGGAGAACAAAAAAGCACCATCTCACAAGAACAGGGAAGAACTGCAGTTCTGTATTGTTGGTCTTTGGGAGTGGGCCCAGGGAAGGGAAATTATTATCTGAGCAAGGCAAATTTTAAGTATTTTAGGAACCTCACAGCAGCAAATTTTCATTTCTTTCCACTCTTTTTTTCCTCAAACAGCACTGTTATGGTTCCCACGATGATTAAATGACTACTGCTTGGATCCCTACACATCAACATTTACAGGAACGGTATTATTCTTTAGTTATTTTTCTTGCACGTCTGTTTCAGGCCTCCCTCTTCTCTTCTGATCCTGACAAAAACAATTTACGGGCTTATACCAAAGGTCCATTTGTTTTATTTCACCAGTTTTACACTCAGCAACTTCTAACTTCGCACACAAGTTACCGTTTCTCCTTGCTGTGGAACATCTACATCCTCACGCTGCCCTAGTTCTTCAGAAATCACATCCCCAGCGTGCAAACAGCCAACCGCCCCATCATATTGCTCACTTCTTCACGGCAGAACTGCGGACGGTCCATGAGATGAATGAGAAAAACGACAGCCCAGTCCAGCGCTCCCAACACTGCGATTCTCCATCTGACTAATCTCTCCTGCATTGTCTGGGAGGACACCTGCTGCTTGTGGAAACAAAACCCACTGAGCTCTTACAATCTGGGCGGCAGAAAACGTGAATAGGCAACCATCAGTCTAATTCAACAAAGTTTGTTCGGTGCTGGACTGCGCGTGTTGTGGGTTGTTGTTTTTGTTTCTGTTTGTTTTTTTTTTTAATTATTTCAGATCATTATCATTAGAGCCACCGACTGCATTAGTTTTGCATTTCGGAAAGAATGCAAAAGGTCACTGAGCTGATCAGAAGAAAAAATACGAAAATCGTAGTTGATTAAATTTGAAACTTAACCTTTTAATGTGAGTGAAATCCGAGTCTGAGAACAGTTACGGTAAAGCACACAAAGGACCTCTTCTACAAGGTATTCCCTTGCTCAGTAAAATTACGAATTCCTTTGCACAGCAGAAATGCTTTAGAGTTATGTCACACTTCAAGGATCTTTTCTTTTCTTTTTTTTTTTTTTAAAGGGGCCTGAAACCACCCTCCACCCACACAGCTCCAGCTGCAAATGCCTGCAGGTTTACTGGAATTTCAAGCACTATCTGAGAATATGTACTAACAGAGTAACAGAGGAATTAAGAGGGGAAGGGCATCACGTCCAAAGCCTGGCTGAAGCTTGTGCTGATAAAAAAAAAACCAACAAACCCAAGCATGAAAATTCACACTGAACTTTTTCTTTCTAGCTACTTGTATTTTTCCGCAAAGAATATTCAGCTTTGTTGTCTAGGGTACTGATGCTACACGCCTTTCAAAGGCCAACTGACTGCAAGAGCAGCTCCATGTGCAAATGACTCCACTCTGCCTCTCCTTCTATCACCCTCAGCTTCACAGAGGTGCTGGCAAGCTCACGCTGATGCCTAAATTCAAGCTCTCTTCTGGGGCCTGTCTCCCAGGTATCAGCCTGAGCAGATTCAACACAGACTTTCTTTTTTTTTTTTTTAATTTTTTTTTTAATCTCAGAGTGAGAGAGAGAAGCATCTGCAGCAGAACACAGAACAGAGTGCAAGTGCACGTGTGAGCACAACGGCAGCTGCTGGCAAACACCACATTTTCAGTGTTTATAGTGTCACTGAACACCTCCTCGCTGAGATTTTGGTAAGTCGTTAGATACATGGTGCAGAGGAATTTTGGACAATGGCAGAGCTAGTGCTCACTCACCAAACTTTTGGCCTCAACATTCCTCACAAGGAAGGCCACATCTTGCTCGCATCCCCAGCAGAGACATGAGACAGCTGTCAGTGACCACCCTCCGCCATCACCAGTGTCAGGGGCACAAGCGGGGAGGCTGGCACCATGCTGCTGGTGCCAACAGCAAGCTTCAAGCAGGGGACTGGCCTGCCCAGCCACGTCTCACAGCCACAAACAAGAGCATCAGGCATGCATTGTCTCCTCAGTCACCCGTCAGGCAAAGGAAAGTGAACTGTCTCCATTACACGAAGCTTTTGCACCTCTGTCACCGCACCGAAAACTGCCTCTTCTTCCTAAAAGAAACTTGAGGCACAAGTGCATGCACAGGGAAACGGAGAGTCACAGAATGGCTTAGGTTGGAAGGGACCTTGAACATCATCTAGTTCATCAGGCAACCCGGGCAAAGCAGTGACAGCAACACAAGGGTTTGAGAAGTATAGGTACCTTCACAGTCCTTTCACCTTCTGGATGCTGAGAGAATGGCAGGCACTTATCTACAAATTCGGGGAAATAGAGAGAAAGAGAGATCACTACCTACACGGGATCAGTGCAAAACACTCGTAGGCATGGCTTGCCAAAAGGAAAACCGTACTATTTGGCATTGCCTTAATATTGCTGATCATAAAGTATTTAAAGAAAATTACGGGATATAAAACCCTTGGAATGCTTTGCAAAATTAGGAAGTGATTAGGCCAGACGATACCAATTTGACTGTAACACAGCTTTGTCATAATTCCAGACTTAACAGCAATGCTGCATTAACTGGTCCAAAACTTAAGTGCAGTACTTCCAGGGCACTGCTCAGGATTTCACTGTGTGTGGCCCTGCTTGTTAACTGCAGCACAGGTAGAAGGGGGGAAAAGGAAAGGCCATTAACTCAGCAGGACACATAATTAAATTTGAGAGAGTTAGATTTGGGTGGTGCTTTTCCATTGTTATCATTTAAGGCACAGAAAGAGAAATACAAATGGTTTTGATGCAACAAAACTACTAGAAGAGGAGGTGGAAAATTGTGACTTAAATTTATTATTATATTTTACTTTTTAAGCAAGTGGCAGCCTGCTTTGCCTGGACAGCCACTCCAAACACAACGATACAGCTGTAAATCTTCCTGGAGATTTTCCCTTTCGTTCCTACAGTCAGACATGCCACAACGTCTGCTCCACAGCGTCTTCTTGACCACCACCTGTTCTTCTTACTTCAAGTATAGTAAGGAAAAAGGCTTTCCGGGCCAGGACTGTGGGCTGGCAGCTACAGCCAATATTTCATTTCTCCTATCAATTGTTGAGCACGGGCAGCTTTTTGCCATACATCATAAAACCCGTTACTAGAGCCGCTCAGTCAAAAAACAGAGGGTACAGCTGTGCTGCAGGCCAGCCTTCTGCCGAAATACCTCAGCTGCAGCCAATGAACGCAATGTGATAACAGACGTAGCATGGCTACGGAAATACAGAGCTCTGCATGATCTGACTTACCTTGTTTCTCCTACCAAAGGCCATGCCACCAAGGCTGGTTCCTATGTTCATAGCCTTAAAGTCAGACAAAGATCTGTACTCTGCACGTCAGTCTTGTCAAAGGCAGTGCCATATCACTGAAAGGTGAACTTAGATTATAATTGCAAAAGTATTACAGGTATTCAAGGGTGCTCTAGTTCTACAGTATTTGGGTAGAAATTTATTTATTTTATTTTTTTTTTTTTTCCCCCTCAGACTATCAGAGGGAAAAGGACTTTGGAGAGAAAACGGAAGAAAATAGGGCTGGAATAAGAAGAAAGTCCAAAACCCGAGATGCTGGCTAGACAGACTGACATTGGTGAAAACAAAGGGGTCAGTGAGGGGTAAGACTGAAGGATCCCAACTACCCAATTTCATGGGATGCAAGCACCAAGCTGCCATGAAGCCCAGACCTGATGTGCAGCAGCTGTCGTATACCTGGTATCACACACACATCTCTGTGCCATGGCAAGAAGGACGCGGCAGGACAGATGAACATGGGATGAAGTTTCCTCAAGTGAAACTTGGTGGCAGGAAGGCTCCAAACTATTAATGGACCAGAAGTTGATTTCAATAGCTCTGCTCTGGCTGGACTGAAGGTGAACTGAATGGGAACCAGGGTTACCACAGAGGATGGGGCCATAGCCAGAAGGGCAACAAAAGCATAGCCAAGCAGTGACAGCAATGGCCTTCACTGGGTGCTGGCTTAAAATGACCAAATGCGTTGTATATGTGCTACAAACCCTGCAGCTCTGAACGAAAAGGCCTTCAAGAAAAGGCTGAACGCCCTGCCTTGCCCTTCCTTCTGCCGAGCCTCCAGCATGCCAATGGTGGCATTTGCTCCAGTTGACCTTGTACGGCAGTGATATTCACAGGTTAGTTAATTGCTAGGTAAGTAACATTTCCTTTCCCTTTCCATCCAGCATCCTCCCTTGCTCCTTTGTGTAGAAACAGAGGAAATGGTCACAATAAATATGGGAGGCATTTCCAACAAAGTAAATGGCCTTTCAGACCAGGCTTGAAACAACTCTCTGACAGCCTTGCGGAGATCACTAAAAACATCAGTCATTTACTGGCAACTTCCACAATCCTCCTGAAGAGCTAATAGACAAAGAATCCTGCAACCCGCTGCCAGGAACAAGAAAACAGAAAAGGCAGTTGTTTGTGGTTGTTTTGTGCTCTTAAAGGGATTTCAGGGTTTTTCATATATATATTTTTTTTTCCTGGTGCTTCTTCTTTTATACTGAGAGGTACATTTCAGAACTCACGAGTGCACCAAAGTTCTTGCCTAACTTAAATTCTTGCTTTTAAAAGCCTTTGTGATCTGCAAAATAAGCAATAAACCGTAATTTTTAAGGAGTAATTTAAAAGATGTAAGAAATTTGAGCACTTCTTCATGTCCACCGTGCAGGCTTCCCTTTTTAAAAGGGAGGAAGCCGTCTGTTTGGAAAGGAAGTCAAATGAGAATCATCCCACGGTGCATAATGTAGATCAGAAAGGTCAGGAGAAAGGGGGATGTCTCAAAGATGCATTGGAAAAAAAAAAAAAAAAAAAGGGAGAACTGGCTGTAAATGTGTTTTATTGAATCTCTCAAATAATAGAAACATTGTTATGCTAAAGGAAGAAGGGGAGAGAAATCAAATCCATTAGAAAGAAAAAAAAAAGAAGCAATAACAGCGCATCGCATTGAAAATAATTTTCATAGACAATGAACTACTAACTCTGCACCTGTGAGTCATGATTACTTATAAGACACACTCATTTTAATAAGAGATCGTGTTAAAATGCTGAAATACTAACAACTGGAATTAACTGTTGCACATAGGAAGCTTCCCAACTTTTCCAATTAGTACCATGGCTTCAGCTTTAAATGCAGAAGCAAAAGAAATGCTGAAAAACACTGCCACAGGCTGGCTTAATTTGGAATTTCTCC
This sequence comes from Alectoris magna, assembly GCA_030625065.1. Classification (NCBI taxonomy): domain Eukaryota; kingdom Metazoa; phylum Chordata; class Aves; order Galliformes; family Phasianidae; genus Alectoris; species Alectoris magna. The sequence goes on from CM060561.1 coordinate 58,827,740, forward strand.
TTTTCAGAAGGATTAAGACACACACGCATACAACCAAAAGGGCTGGAAAGTGCTTCAGATTTCCGTCCTTTCCCTAGTCCTTGTCATTATATACGTTGCAGAAGAGCGGGAAAGCATGTTTAAAAGCAACTTGTAATCTTGGTTTGATAGAAAAGAGCATCTATGTTCACGTTTACAGCAGACTGCAACCACCATTTTGGGCGAAAGGCCAAACCTCACCTCACCTCTGCCTTTTGCCTCCATATTGAGAGCAAGCTCACAGAGAGCTACATGAAAAATCCCTGCACCTGCCAGAGGATTATCGAGAGACTTTAACATTCAGACAATCAGCTACTGAAATGAGGTGTCTTTAAACAGAAAGACACCTGCCACCTCAGTTCAAAACTCTTATCCTCAGTCTGGAGAAACTAGTGGGACGTAGGAACATCCCACTGAGAACATGGAAAAAGCTCTGACGCTTCTTAGGCAAGGGCTGAGGTCTGGCACATCCTTGCAGTAGCAATACTGACACCACTCCTCCCCAGGAGCTTCAGTGTTAATTATTCCCCAGCATTCAGCTCTTGCAGGGAACTGATATTTGGAACCTCAGGGAGGCCATCTGCTCTCCCAGCAACACGCAGCGGCTCTGCTCACAGAACTCCAGTAGGGTTTAACAGCGTGCTGGGGGAAGGATGGGGGGAATGGAGGTCACCAAACCACCTCCCAGCCCCACTGCCAGAGGGTGCATCAGCTGTGGGCTCTGTTACACACAGAAAGAAAAAAGAAAAGGCCATTATCAAACAAAACAAAACAAAACAAAACTCTTCAGATAACCTGCATCACTTACCTGCTATTTATCCATATCCTCCTGTTAAAACACGATGGACATGGGTTAGTGGGAATGGTGGCGATGGGGGTGATGGTTGGACTAGATGGTCTTTTCCACCCTTAATAATTGTATGGCTTTATGAACAAACCAGGCACTCCCCACCCCAACCACATTGCTCTTTGGAACTGCCTTCAGTCAACAGAATAAAAGTTCACTTGAAGAGGACTGGATTTAACAGACATGGCACAGACAATGCATCAGTCTGAATTTATATATATTTTTCTCTTTAGCCATAAGGAAGAAACAGCTTCCACAGTGCCTTGAAGTAGCAACGAGAGGTGACACAGTTAATGGAGTCACCAACCTGCAGCAATTAAGACACACGCAGTGAAGTCACTGCAACGCTGGTGGACTGCACTGTGGCGAAGCTAAAATGCTGTGCTAAGAAATTATTGTTCTTTGCAAAACTTCACCTCTTACAATCATCCCGCAGTAGTTCCTGCATCCCAAAGAGCACAGTTAGAGAAACCTTTTATATTCAAACAACACACACACACACACAAAAAGAAAGATTCAGAGTTTTCCTTGTTATTAAAGGTGAAGATACTTCTGCCTGCCAGAGTCATCTCCTGTACGTACACCTCAGCAGCAAGCGGGCACCAGGCAGCTGCCGACGCGCAAGGCAGGAGGAGGAGGAGGCGGCCATGGCCGCCACCCCCCCTGCTACCGCCAGGTGGCGCTGCCGCCCAGCGGATGAGCCCCGCAGCCTCAGCGCGGCCAGACGCGGGGACGGATATTAGGAAAAAATCCTTCTCGGGAAGAGCGGTGAAGCAGTGGCACAGTTCTGCCCAGGGAGGTGGTGGGGTCACCGTCCCTGGAGGTGTTCAAGGAAAGTGTGGATGTGGCACTGAGAGACGTGGTCAGTGGGCATGGTGGGGGTGGGCTGGTGGCTGGACCAGATGATCATAGTGGCCTTTTCCAACCCCAGTGATCCTATGGTTCTATGTCTCCATACTCCAGCCAAGCAGAGGATGCTTCCTGTGCACACCAGCAAGATAGAGGCATTCTAACACGTTCTACAAGGATGAGCAACTCACTTTGGATGAACAACTTTGTGACCACAAACACAAAGAAAATAAAGGCCTTCTTGTGTTTGCGGCCGTGTCTAGTACAGTGATAAGAGGTGTAATTGGAGAAAGGGATAAAACAAAGACAGAAAGTACCGAACGTTGATGATCTTCCCTACGTGCCATACTACATTATACCTTATTTATTTATTTAAATAAACCAGCACTTTCTTCAAATAAATAGTCCCCAACAGGCTAATATAGGTTACTTAATAGGAAATACCATGTTCGCATATGGTAGAAAAGCATCCATGTTAGGGACAAAAGAAAAACACCCTCAGATGCAGAGGTTTTGACTTTTGTTCAGTGCTCCCGGTACGCAGAAAGATCTCAGTCAAAACAGGCTGCAGTTTGTGCAGTCGGCAGTGGAATGAGGCAATGCCAATCTGTATCTTTCTTTTCATACGGTCATTCTTGATGGACAGTAATCAGCCCGCATGCATCTCTCTGCATGGAAGCATCGCTTAAACTTTTCAAGCAGACGCCCAGGGAAATACAAAAGCACGGGAGAAGAAAATATAAAGACCTCACAACTTTTGCCTGCAGAGTGCTAGCTAACTGACAGCATTCTTACAGACCAAGAAAGCGCTTTTAACAGGCTTATAATCAACTAGAAGGAAAGTAAAGCAGTGAGCAGTAATGTCTACAAGAAAACATCTATACAAAGATGGTCACCAACGTCTGCAACTAGGTCAGTTTTGAACTATTCTGGAGTGATGTTTTAAGATGTGAGAAAGGCAAGCTGAGATGCTGCAGTGATGCATTATTAAATTGAAAATATTAGCAGTGGGCAGACGGGAAAACAAACAAGCAAAAAACAACAACAAAAACACCTTCAGATTTTGCCAAATTTAACAGTGAAAAAACAGAGCTTCTATGTTTGGAATTCAACTTCAAGCCTAAAACACGGACCAGGAATAGGATAAATGGAGCCAGCTCTTAATTCTCAGCAAAACGTAAACAAAAATAAAAATAAAATCAAGGAGTTAGGCAAACAGTCTCTGATTCAAAGAGAGATTCAAATTGTTTGTTAATACAATTAAGGATTTGGGGTTCCCATATGTTTTTATTTTTATTGTTGTAGCATTAAAGTATGCATAAAATAGTTTGATTCGTGGGATATTGGTTTCAGACACAAAGTATATCTCATTTTGTTCTGAAAACTTGGAAGTGATCACAGAATCACGGAATGGCCTGGGTTGAAAAGGACCACAATGATCATCTAGTTTCAACCCCGCTGCTGTGTGCAGGGTCGCCAACCACCAGACCAGGCTGCCCAGAGCCACATCCAGCCTGGCCTTGAATGCCTCCAGGGATGGGGCATCCACAACCTCCTTGGGCAACCTGTGCCAGTGCCTCACCACCCTCTGTGTGAAAAACTTCCTCCTAAAATATAAGGTAAACCTCCCCTATCTCAGTTTAAAGCCACTCCCAAGTGCACTTAGTGTTTGACTGGCATCTATTTTCCATTTCAGGCCTCTTCCCTAATGCTACAGTTTTCCTCACTAGTCTTCAGGAACTGAGAGCAACAGTAACAAAGCCAAAACATGTGATTTAAGGATATTTTATGACAATATAAGAACAGGAGGTACTTAGAATTTTCAGATTGAATTCTAAAATAATAATAATAATAATAATAAAAATTTTAAAAAATTAAATTAAATTAAAATATTTTAAAAGAAATGCTTAAGATGTAGGTTCTACTTATATAATAATTCTTACATTATTTCAGAATAAAGGTTTCCTGAAAAAGGAAGAGAGGAGAGGGAGAGGAGCATAAGTGAGCAGAGAGCTCACCAGGGACTTTCCAAGGCTGTCTTAATTCTCTATTTTTGTTCATGAAATACTGAAGACTGGCTTTCCCAGCTCTCCATCCACAGTTCCCCGTCTCCTCCCTCTTTTAAGATCCTTTAAAGTTTTCTTTTGTCCACAATTAAGAAATTCCACACTGTGAGGTACCTCTTTCCACCCTGTTTGGTGTTTGCAAGCAGGTTTCCCATGAGAAGAGAATCCTTAGCACAACTCCTATATACTGCTATACTGCTTCTAATACTTTCTTCCTTTCCCTTCCTGTTTGAATCTTCCTATCTATCTCTTGGTATTATTCAGGCAGCTGAAAAGCTGGTTACAGCTTGTTTTGCCTTAGTCAAAACCTTAAAGGTGACTTTCAGAGCTCCTTCTCCTACACCCTTTCACCATCTTAAGAATATATTCCTGTTACACACCTATAATCTCTGCAGATTTGCTGTGCTCCATTCTCTGTTCCACAAGAAAAAAAAAAATGCATCACTGAGGATGGCCAGTTTTGCAGTTAAAGGCATCCTAAGACATTCCAAGTTGCAATTTTCAGTTTTACCACACGCTTTAGTGCCATGACTGACCACAAAAGAGTTTCTCAATCACTCTGAGATTAAAGTCATCTATCCTCTAGAACAGGAGTACTATTACTCAGAAGTACGATCATGTCTTAGCTCTAGCTAAGTTACATTTGTCCTGTGTCTGAGCTCTCCATGTAAAAGTCTCTACCATAAATTTCAGTTGTGGTTCCTTGCCTCGTTCCTACCTTGGTCAGGACAAGAATCTTAAATTGGTCCACTGCCCATTTTTGAAGATGGAATGCAGTGAGAACAGCCATACACGCAGCAAATCCCGTCTTCATTTACTACAACCCGATACTCAGATCAATCTGGTTATTCCTTCTTTTCACGCAAGTTAACTAGTTGCAGCGCAGCCCTAGATAAATACATACAATAAAATAACCCCTATCATTATGGGGGGGAAAAAAGCCATAAATTTGAAATAAACAAACGGCACTTTGCATGCTTGTTGCCTTTCTCCTTCTCTCAACATCTCAGCAACACTTTTCATTTATTTTTTTTTCCTCAGCTTCTTTATACATTCAGTGGTTTATATTTGTGCTTACACAAAGTAGAAAAGCTTCCTTTAGGCAACGATTGTTGCCTAAAAAATTCGGCTCCCTTCTACCTAAATGAAAAATTCAGATTTTAAATTGGACTACCAGGAATTTTATCCAGCTGAATTTTACTGGCACTCGCACTGTGCTAGGTATTTTCTTGCTGCTTAGTGTTGAACTTCAAAGAGAAGTTTTACCCTGGAAATCTCAGCAGAAACAATTTAAAGCATTTAAGACTACAAAGTACTTTTAACATCACCCATTTCTTTATGCATACCCTATTTCAGTTTGAAATTGATGCCCTACTATATTGGTTGCAAACTTAAGCTGTGGTGTTAAGAATATACAACATTATTATTATTTTTTTAATAGAAATTGTTTCTACGTAAAGTAATTACCCAGGTTACTATCTGAGTCATCTTGTTACTAGGCTGGGGAAAAAAAAAAACATCCAACAAAGCAATACTTTGTGTAACAACATTACTGAACCTCAAGAAATTATTTTCTACGGGAAGTAGTGATTTAAACACTGCAAGATCGAACTGCTACAAATAATATGTCAAAATACATATATTTGACACTTAAGACTGATTTTCAGTGGCTTCCATGAAACTGTTCGTTTCAAAAATTAAGAGAATTCTCATGTATCGCCATAAATTCAGTTAAAGTTGCTTCAAAACTATAGGCTGACAGGTTTAACAACGCAAGAGGGGTTGTGAAGAGTGTCTCTGTTCTTCTGCCAGTCTTCTCAACCCTTGCTGATTTTGTTTTCTGCAGTCTCTCTCTCTCTCTTTAAAGCAGGAGGTTTTCCATTCCCCCAAACCCAGACCCGTGCTACCAACAGCTCATTAGTGCATTTTGCGGAGGGTGGGTGCGCCAACCTACCTCTTTACCATGCTCCTTCCTGCATCTAAGAGGATCTAAGAAATCCCTTATTTGGTGTGGTCTGCCCTCTAAGACATGAAAGCTGGGGGGTGATAATGGGTCAATACAGTCTAAAGATAGATCAGCCTCCCCTAACAACTTAATAGCTTGTTACAGGGAGCTGCAGCACTTAGTAAGACAAAGAACAAGAGCCCAACTCCTGTGAGGTGTTGCTCCCGATTGCTGGGAGTGGCACTCTCTGGCTTGGCCAAAAAAAAAAAAAAAAAAAGATAATTTGTGGTTATCATCTTACTATTCATTTCTAAGCCAATCTCAGAGCTGATGACAATATTCGCATAGCCTAGCTGCAAAACTCATGTTTAGCAGTTGATGCTTGTCACAGATGGAAAGGATAGATCACTTTTGCCTACTCAGCTGCTGAGCTGGTACCTGAACAGACTCACCAGCAGTCTTCCGGAAATGGATGCCAGCTTCACCACATCTCCTCCTCATTGGTTTAAAGAGAAAACAGAAAAGCTGTTGGATTGGCAGCTCTCTCCCCTTTCGCTTGCTGAACTCCCGCAATGGATCACCTGCTTGGCAGACAGTCTTCACCCAGCCTTAACCTATGTACCTATCAAGCACTGCCAAAGAAGAGCCCTGACTACAGCCTTAGGATACATGGTTTGGAAGAACGCAAAAGCTCAACCTGCTTAATTAGTTAATTCCTCAGAAGGAGTTCATTCCGGGGAACATCTGCTCTACCAGGGAACTTGATGTACTGTTAGAAGAGGCAACATGGTGCCAAATCCACAGTATCCATAGGATTGACATTTTTAAACAAAACTTGCAAGACAGTTACAAAGAAGGCCTTTGTCTTAGAACCATCTCGTTACAACCCATTGACGTAAAACTCCAGGATAATGCACACCTCTCCTGCCGTGGGCTGAAAAAATTGGAACCCTTCATACACCTCATTTTCAGATTTGTAAAACTGTATTTTGCAGGGGAAAAGTGATAAAAGACAGGGTTGTGTTTTTTTTTTTATTGTGTTTTTTTTTTCCTTAAGAAAATTACTTCTAGACCCAGTGCAGGGCCTGTATTCCAACCCCTTTCCATATTAAAAAATACGATACTTTGGACCTGGTAAGAAGTAACTGAAATTGCTGTGATTCTTCCCCTGTGAGCAAAATAAGTCAGGAAGAGAAATGTATGAGCCACTGCCCCAAGTGCACCAATGGTACTTTGAGGCGCATCAGACTGCTGAGCAGTGAAGCATCCCTGAAGCACCGCACTGTACCTTGGATTAGAAGTTATAATTCAGAAATCTCCCAATGACCCCATTATCAGCATAGCACAGAGAAAGCAGACTTGAACTCGGTATATGATGGCAGTGACTATTCAGGGAGCTTTAATCAGGAGGAATTTAACTGAACAAACAGCCACGGCTCCCAGGGAAGGGCTGAGCACTTTCAAAAATTGAAAGTAGTTGACCGTATGCTTTAGAACAATACGAGAAAATTATTACACTAAAACCCTTTAATTAATGCATGCAACAGAAGCTGTGATTCTTAAAGCCTAATCTCCCTGTCATTTCAGTTTTTAAGAAATACTAAGAAGCACCCATCTGCTCAAGCTGCCACAGGAGGCCCAAAGTTCTGTTCTCACACCAGTTTTGTGCCGGATGTCTCAGTAAATGTACTGCTTATTTACATCAGCCAAAATGAAGGAGAAAGCTGCTGATCCCATAAGTTTGCCCTCCCGCAAAAATGGCTAAAATGCATTTTGCTGTTGCACACACCACTTTTACCCCCAAGAGCTGGGGTGCTCTCTCCCCTCCCTCCCCAGAAGAAAACCCACAGGGCATTTTGAAAATCCTGGCAGATGTTTAATTACAGAGGCACTTGCAGGCATTATTTTGATAAGGTCAAACACAGAATGACTGTAGCTGACGACCAAATGGTTTAAGTGTCTGCTGTACTAGCAAAGCAAAAACTTTGGTAATCCACATTTTGCTAATTCAAACACCTAATAATTCACATACAAGCAAAAAACTGCTCATAGCACAACACTTCTGAATAAGCATTTAATAGCAGGAATCTGTAATGCCATTTCATGTTACTAGGGGCATATTATGAAATACACCAAACAGCAGTCAGCACTGTGTTATGAAATATCAAACCAGACTCTTAGTCTCAACGTCTAAAAACAAAGTACCTTTTGTAATGCAGTTTTCTTTTTCCCCGTGCTTATTAATTCATGAAGTTCATTCATTTAAATAGGCCCTTTAGTCACTGATGTAAATGAACAGGGTTCCACAGTACATCCGTGGGTTTGTGGCTGGAACAGAATAGAGATGGCACTGCCTTCTCCACTGTTATTTCCAGTTGTTTCTTTACATTTCTCACCAATTCACTGCAAATTCTCATACCAAGTTCCTCTTGAAAAAAAGACTGTTTTATTCAGAGGGCTAGAAAATCCCATTTTGACTTACTAAAAATAAAATAGATAACAAAAAACATACAAAAAAACCCACACAAAATATAGACACCAGGACCAGTGACTAAAATTTCCTGGATTTGACTTTGAATGGGACAAGACCTGCCCTTCTTTGCTGAGTCAAATGCAGTAGCAATTAGCCTTTGTACATTATCCACTTTAACAGCTGAGAGCGAGACACGGGCACTTTTCAATGTTTCTGCATTGTGTACCGAGCATGCACAAACATGAAATATTTTACTAACAGATTTAATCACATTTGTAGCACATTGTTCTGACAGCGCCTGGGTCTCCGTCATCGCTCTCCTAACTATCAATGATTCTGGTTAATTTTACAATCGCAAGAGGTACAAAGCTCCATCTGGTCAGTCTACATACTACTGCAGAGCTGGAATCGTACTGATCAACAAAGTATGTTAGCCAGGAAGGCTCTGTTAAGGTGGAGCAGTGAGTGCAGAACAGCCGGGCTTGAATTTACCCTGAAGATTCATCATGACTGCAGCAGTGCAGAGCACAAGGACTAAGGCTCACTGTGCAATGGAGCTCCCTGGGCAGGGGAGCAGGCAGCCGGCGCAGGATTCAGGTGTGCCTGCTGAACTGCTTGGCAGCATGGTGAGCTTAGCCTCTTGCACGTCTGCAGTATGCATGGCAAAACCCTGCTGCATATTTTTCCTTGGAATGAAAGCAGAAGCTGAGGGAAGAGATTTCCTGGTTTAATGCCTATGACTAAAGCAACCTTGTACATTCATGAGGCAGGGTTTCCAAATGCTTTTTGTTCCCTGCTTGTTCAAATGCCAAGCACAACAACACCCTCGCCCACGACAGAGCAGCAGCGTAGCTGTTACTACCACACGAGCCATCACCATCCCCATCATCCATCCCTCACGGAGAAGCCCTGCCTCTTGGGCTGGCTGGGGATCAGATGGGGAGACCAGCCCTTGCTTCAGTGTGCAGGGCCTCAAGCCAAGAGTCCCAAGGCCACGTCTGCACCAGGAGCCAAAAATCAGACACCCACAGGACTGTTGGTAGGGATACAGCTATCCCGTCAAGTCTGTCACTTGCATCCTTACAGCCAAAACCTCCTTCTTTTGCATAACACCAAGTTAAAATGCCACTTGACTGACAGCTCTCTGTACTAAGGGGTCCTTTACACTAGACTTACACTGGCCATGAGGTGACATCCCCATAAAAGCTAACAGAGATGATGCTGCTTGTAGAGCCTGCCATACAGGCTGCCACTAAGCCTCCTGTGAGAACTGTTTCCAGCTCATCTTGCTGTGGGATACTCTGGGCCGTTGCCGTGGGCTGGTACCTTATCCCACCCACTTCTGTCTCCCAGTACAGGCTCCAGTGTTGATTTCTCCCAAGTCTGTCCGAATTTTACTCATCTTCTAAACATGGCCTTTGTGTGAACCCCCAGTAAACAGCATAATCAAATGCAAAAATAAGTCTCCCTATACTTGTTCCTACAGCAAGTTCTCAAACTAGCGAACACCCAAGTTACTATGCTTGTAAGTGCCATAAGCAAAACAAATGCAAAATTGAGCATTCTCTAATTCTGGACTTCAGAGAACACTTCTCCAATAGGGTGCTAAGTATAGAAATTTAAATGCTCTTTAAAACCATACAGGTGGGAAGCAAAGCACCCCGACCCTCCGATTGTTTCAGTGCATTCTTTGCATTTATCTAACATGAGCAAAAGGAATGCTCCCCTTCTTTTCTCTGCTTTTGTTGAAGACAGCTCCCCATAGCTAACTCACCATTAGCCGCAGTACAGAATTCCCCGACCACGTTTTACTTCATTCACTTAATATTACTCTAAATATGTAAAACAAGAAGGCTGTCGTGACCTCGCTGCAGTCACTGATGAAACAACAGCTGGAGTCTTTAAAAACCCAGTGGTTCCGTGGCATAAGAAATGAAAACTAGGTTATAAAACTCAGCAAAAGGAATTAATAAAAATGACCAAGGGTCACCTGTAGCCTGTCAATCATTGTATCGTTTATAGTTCATACGACAGTAAAAAGGTCCGAATGTTGTCAGAGCTGTATATTGGCTACTCTGATATCCACCATGAATAATTGATGGAGGTTATCCATTTGAGTCCCAGCCTATTATTCAAAACTCTAAACCTGCCGTTCACCAACAGCAAAGAGCACTTTGGATGAAGGATGGAGGGGTACTAGAGGGAACCATTTTCAACAGTGCAGGCAGTGATGAGGTAATGAAGATTATCTGAAAACAAGAGCTGAATTTTGCTGAGAGCTGAGGCACTACTCTTTGTGATACAGCGAAGCAGTATTTCATGTCTACCTATTTTGCACAATTTTCTTTAAACGAAAAAATATAGCAGCAAAAACTGAACTTGAGGCTTCAGACCTAAATCTCTTAAAAGCTTGGTTGCCTGAGTTAAAAGTCTGGAAAGTGCATTCGCCTCATATACCCTTGCATATGGGTTTTTGCATTGAGCAACCAGTATGTGTCTTTCTAAAAAAAAAAAGGGACTTTGACCCACCGTAAAAGAATAAAGAGCTTAATATCCAATCTGAACCTCCTCTGACATAGCATGAAGCTGTGTTGGGAGAGGCTCTGGTTGAGAGTTAGGAAAAGCTTCTGCATCAGAGGGCGGTGGGCATGGAACAGGCTGCCCAGGGCAGTGGGCACAGCACTGAGCTGCCAGAGTTCAAGGAGCATTTGGACACCACTCTCAGATATTGGGTTTGAATTTTGGGTGGTGCCGTGTGGAGCCAGGAGTTGGACTCAGTGATCCTTGTGGGTCCCTACCAAATTGGGATATTCTATGATCACCACTACAGGGCAATGCTTTGATAATACTTTTAAAATAAGTAATAAAGAGCTATATTTCTGAACTACACTGGATGTCTGAGGTACTTAAATGTGTAAAAATGACCTATACTTTATTAATCACAGCTGTTATCCAAGTACCTTACCCCACTGATGGCATTAATTCCAACACAGGCAAAAAGCAGCACACCTTTGAAATGAAGAGTAAGGTAAATACACCAAACATGAATCTGTTAACCACCAACGCAACCATTAGTTTGCAAGGCAGGACAATCTACAACTCAGCATGACTAAACTCAAGAACCATCATCTTGAATTTTAAGTACATGCTACAGGGTGCAAAACAGATCATAATTTCATCCCAGATTTAAGAAGGTCAAGCTCACTGAGCCTTCTTTGTATGCTTTATAATGTCAAAATAATCCTGTGCTACAATGACAGCCTGAGACGATGAATGGGATTGTCTAAGAACAGCAGCTCTGTTTACTTCTTACAGCAGGGGCTGATCAGCAATGTTCGAACAAGCCACAGTGTAGTTCATCCTTTGAAAAGCAACACCTGAAACAACTTCCTTATCTTTATACCTCCCTGAACACAGCAGAAATGTATTTTTTTTCCCCATTAAATACAAAAGGTGGGTAGTAGAAAGATTCCTTTGCAAATTCAGGGACATCAGAGCCTGCTTTTAATTCCCTTTGCTGAAACACAAGGCCCTGTCTAGACACCAGCCTTAAGGCTTTCTCTTTGCATATATGGAAGGGTAGACTACATTGTGATTCTGTGTGATTGGAAGTGTAAGGATTGTCAAAAAACCTGTTTGGACTTCAGCAAACTTGTATTAAACATTGTGTAGACAGTAAAATTCCTAGGTTAATGTCTAACAGAAGCAGAAAAAAAATGCTACAGTCTTTTTGAAAAACTCAAATTTTCCACACCAAAAGCCATCTTCTCTCCAATTCAGCCTATTAGGAAACCAGGCCCGAAGAAAGCTGTGCTCAGACCTTCACTTTTTTTCTACCAAGAGATATTTTGACTGTGTTTCGGAGGCTGCATACTTTGCTCTTCTGGACTTCCAAAATCTATAACACTGGTTTCATACCTGACTTCTTACAATCACTCACTCATTATTTCCATCAACAACGTAGTGTTATTTTTTATAAAGCAGTAGCATCCTGCTTTAACAAAAGAGCAGCACCCCTTCTCTTACGCTTCATGTAAGCAGCAAAACCCAGTCCTGTTTCTACTTCCTCAGAGATCATCAACACCTTCCATGCCTGCAGTCAGCGGTTACTTTCAGTGGGACAAATCCTCACTTACTCCACTCCTGAGGTTTATGGATACAAACAGCAAGGAAAGCGGGTGACAAGGGGTTGAAACACCATTTTGATGAGCCAACAGTTGAAGAGAGCAAGCAGTATTCACCAAAAAATGTACCACTGAATTGGCCAAGTTCTTCGTATAATGGAAGAGTGGCAACTGGGAAGACAGAAAGAGATTTGATGGCAAACAAATAATTTATCACTAATGTAACTGTGTGGCTTCCACGTAATTCCTCAGCTAGATACCAGGTCAAAAGACCAGTACAATATTTGATGTGGATAGGCAAATACAAACAGCAACATTCAGGAAATCAATTAGGAAGATTACATCTGAGCAAAATATTAGATCTAAAGCCCAAATGAACTTCATCATGTAAGGAAAAAAAACTAATTGCACTTTAGAGAAAGCCTAGTAAAATTACTGCACAATCAGAAGGCAGTCATTTATTAATACATAAAGATTGTATCCTTCTGTTCTCTTTAGTTAAGATTAGAACTGAAATATAAGCCTTATATGGAAAGAAGCTTTGATGACAGTCATTTATTTGGGAAAGCTTTTCCAGCCTTTTTGTTTCACACAAACGATTTGAATGTTTAAAGCATTTAAATAATTCCATATCTAAGTATTAATAAAGCGATGCTGTCTTTTCCATCTTTTATGTTTTTATTAAACTGACAGTAAAAATGCAGCTGCTGACTTATAAGCAATTCAAAATTAATATATATACAAGCAGGCAGCCATTTTCACAATCTGGCAAGTAACACGCTTCCATAAATAACAAAGAATACAGGGTCATGATATCAGCTGTTGAGAAATTTTACTAAGTCACCATGCCTCTAATTCTGCTGTAACCATTTGCTGGATTGTTTTACTTATAGCTTGAAACTGAATTTAGAAGTGCTTTCACTAAGATGCTACTGAACTTCATACATTATGTTCCCGATTTAACAGCTTTCTCTCTGCTGCTTTCTCTCTAGAATTCCACACGTCTTTGTCCACACTGAGCACACCGGATGATAACAGAACACAAGCTTGGTGGGCAAAGGTTTCTGAACGTTAGAGTCCGCTCTTCACACATTCATCCCTACACATTGCAGCCACACAGGGTTATTTGTCCACATACGTGGTCAGATGCACTATTACCCAGCTCTTCAGGCACACAGTATTAGTTAATTGCACGGTACATCAGCTTTAGATAATTAGACACAGCTGTATGTTTGAAAATAGTAACAAACAGTGGGAAATCCTGCTGGAAGATTTTTGTCATAAACACTTTTGTGGTTCTCAGATATACCATTATCTACTCCTTACGTCTCTATTTTGATCACTCTTTAAAGTTCTTTGTCTTTACACTTCTCCCGGGGGCTGTGCCAAGTATTCCACTTAAAAACAATTTTGTGGCATTGTCACTCAGATTCTTTCTAACAGAAAAAAAATAGAGACAATTCCTTGAAAACGTAAGCTGTTTCCTTAAAAGAATCATGGAAAAAGAAAAATAATACTTTTAACTGACAGAGCTAATGGACAATGAGGGGTTATTACATTTTGCTTTTAAATAGCATGAGGAGTAATGCAATTCAATCTTCATTTTCTCCAGGAACAGCTCCCCCTCCCCACCCCCAAAGCTGTCAGGAAGCTCCACAAGCATTTTTTAAAAATAAAACCATCTCAGATCTGCTCAATTCATCTTCTTTCACAAACATAAAAGTTACAAGCTATATTAGCTTCGAATTGATTTTGACAATCTGATTCTTTAATGATTCAGGTGACTGAAAAAAAAAAAAAAAAAAAAAAAAGAATGACTTGGGTTGTTGTGTTCTATTGGAGGAGGATGCTTAAAAATAAAGGAGGGAAAATTATACTGGTGATTCTGAAAGCACAAAGATTAAACGGTCACAAAGGCATACACAGAACTAAACAGAGCAAAATGAAAATAAACACACTGATCGGATCTGAAGGCATACCTGGCATCACAGAGCCAGAGCACAGCATTAGTTTCAGCAGCATAATAATGAAATGATTTCTCTCTTGTTGGTTTCTGGAGCGCAGACACAGAAGTGCTGTGATCACACACGTAACTCCAGAAAGCAGAGCAGAGAACAACCATTTCATTTTGATTCATGAGCTAAGATGCTTTTCCTCATTTTTTTCCTAACTGCTGCTAACTGTATTTCTGGCCTCCTGTTCAAGTGAACTCCAAGCTACTGGGGGATTTCCCAAGTGGGATTACCCCTGTTCCTTCAGTTCCTACTAGCCGCTTACAGTGGCACCTGTGACAATTTAGCTGAGCTGGCTGTCAACGACCAGCAACCAAATGTGAGGAGATTGCAGACAGATTTAAGCTGTCTCAGAAGACAAAATGTAACTTTGGGGTGGGGTTTCTTCTTCTGTCCGAAATTTGTAAGAAATTATAGTTCCCAGGAAAGAAAAAACAAACAAACAAAAAAAAAAAAACAGAAAATTGAAGCTATCCTAAAATCTTCTGCCTTTTACTCTAAGAGTTCTTCTTGTTTTTCCATTCAGCTTTTGTCAAGGTACGGTTGCAGTGCATAATATAATTAACCTCCAATTAAGAAAATAGTGGGAAAATGTTTCCCCTTCTATTCCAAGGAAAAGCATTTTGGGGGTAAGGGGTAGGGAAGTCAAAACAGGAGAGCACCACAGCTTAGAGCTTAAAGAAGCACCATTAATCCTTCATACAACATCTGTACGATATTTGCACATGCACTCACTTCCAGCGAAGAGACAGAATTCAAAACTAATGGAGAACATCCCAAGTCTCCCAATGCAGGAAGAATCCTGTAGCCTTCCCAGCTGTGTTTCCAGGACTGTGAAATGGGAGGCTGGCAAAGCAGCCTATTTTCTATTAAATTGCTTTCACTGCTATTTTTGGCTAGGTGGTGTTACAAAGTTCCTAAATAGATCTATCATACTGCTGCATGTACTAAGAGACTAGTGTACATAGAGACTGCTGTAAAACAATAGCTACAGAACAAGCCTCGTCATCTTCTGCTTGTTGTACACAGTAATTGGTTCTAAGGTCAATGCTGTGATGTTGCAACGAAGGACAATAGCTTAAGGGTAAAGAATGAACAGCAGTTCTTAATGGAAGTTCTGTTGCTATACAAATGCCCCAGAAATGAATGAAATAAAATATTCTGTATAAGCAAAATTGATCACGGACACAGTGTTCAACCTTAGCTCACCACAAACTGTCCATTTCACCGAGGAAATGCAGCAAATACTTTCAAGTATCTGAAACAAGAAAATAACACTGATGATGCATTATGGTTTTGAAGCAGATTTGACAAACACGGAACTTGCCATCAGTGCTAACTTACTCGTGTTAAGATATAAGGAAGGAAAGGTACCTGGATTTACAGTGTTACTTGTAAAATATCCATTGCTAAGGGTAAGGCAGTTTTGTTCAAAGCCCCATGTGGGATTGCTCGACTGAATCTAAACATCTGGGGCAAGTTATGTATCTGGCTTTCATGCCTTTGGAATGACATGCTACATTTAAGCCAAGAAGTTCAGACACACCACTTTTAACAGCCATGTTTCAAAAGTCCATAACTTTATCATTTTGAATCTTCCCACTCAATGACACTTTCAATTAAAAAAGTTTATTCTCCTTTCCAGCGCTCCAAGTAAAAACAGGCATAGACACTGCAGATGTCATCTTCCAAACTGTTTTTCCCAAATCCTGTGAGTACCACACGATGCTGAAGCACTCGGATGGAAAGGTACAAAGGAAGAGTCGCTCGATGATTTTGATACCGAGCATATCAAAATGTGTTCCCTCATTTACACACTTCTCCTTTCTCTGTTAGTTTCCCTCAAGACCTCAGAAAGACTTCTATTTGTTTTTCTTTCACCTGTTCTGCCTCCTTACGCTGCCCTGAGCTCTGAGATTGTTCCCGCAGGGCTGTGGCAGCTGCTCTGCTAAATCTCCTGTGCTGACAAACCCGCACCCCGTGCAGACAGGATTACGCTCAGCTACGGCCTCTCCTTCCCCGGTACTCCACTTTCTCTGTGTGTGCTCTGCACTCACTCATTTCCTCCCTTCAAACAACACTCGTTTTTTCCCTGCCAACTGTGTCTTCACAGCCTAATTCCTCACAGCATGCCAACCTTCCCAGCACGTGCTGGCCCAGGGCTGGGCTGTCCTTGTGGCTCTTCTATCAGCAAGCTAATGCCGTGACACCACTTACGCAAACATAAAACGCTTACCTCCAGCTTACTTCCTTACGCCATTAATTCACCCGTTTTTCAAGGCTCTATTTAAGGCTCACGCTCGCTACAATTCCTACACAAACCGCCTATGGTTAGTAGCTGACAAGAGCAGCTGAAATGGTTCAAGTGGAATTTTTGGAAGTAAATGCTCAGCTGTGTCTTCAACCCCTCCAGCAGGCTCAGACAGGTGATTCACTCAAGGTCTCCTGCATTCCTCAGCTATACTACATTGTCCAGCCTAAGCCTAGACCAAACTCTGAGACAAACTCTTAAACTGCTTCTTTTGACAAACCCCAAAGCACCCTTACTTCTTTACAGTAAGGGTGACGGAGCACTGCAACAGGCTGCCCAGAGAGACAGTGGATTCTCCTTTTGTGGAGGTAATCAAGATCCATCTGGACACCTACCTGTGCAACCTTTTATAATGAACCTGCTTTAGCAGGGGGTTTGGACTCAATCATGTGTTGGCATTCCTCTCCAACTTCTGCAATTCTGTGCCTTCTTGTAAAAATCATCACAGCAAGCTGGATCGAGTCGTGGCCTCTGCATAAAGAGGACCCAGCCAGGTCCCACCGCCCCTGTCACAACACGAGCAGCACTCTGCCCATGAAGTTGCATCCTGGAGCCAACATGCACAGGTAGTGCTGCAGAGGTAAGGAGAGAAACTGCACTTCTTGTCTTACTGATGCTTCAAACTGCCAACAAAAGAAATGCAGATTGGCTATCACAATGGTCGAGTAAAATATTTAAACTTACTCAATATATCCTGAAAGATTTTAATTCTTGCTCTGGTATAAATTACAAAGTCAGTCTAGAAGAAAATTTTACTACCACACGTAACTTTCATGATGCATTAATAACATCTAATTTCCTACTGTTAGTATGAGGGACTCACGTGCTGACAACACCAGAGATCTAAAAAGAAAAAAAAAGAAAAAACAAAACCAACAAAAACCCAGCAAAAACACAAATCTAACAACTCTATTTGCAAAATAAAGTGATTATGTTTGAATTATACCTGATATGTCATGCCTGTGTGTATAAATTAATGAAAACAAAAACCAACACTGTACATTTCCCACACAAACAGTGCTGGGGCATCCTTGTCAAACATATTAAGCACTACAGTAGCGAATAAGTGATTCTCATGTGCACCAATTTGTTGTCCCAGAGCAATCCAAGTAAACAATTACTTCTTCCTGTTAGAATTTTACTCTCTGTTCTGTGTTTGGCAATTTTTCCTAAGGCTTCTCTAGGCTTCAAAAGTACTTAAGGTTAAGACGTTTGTGAGAGATTGGTGTGCGTGTGGATATAGCAAGTGTAAGGACAAGAAACTTCTGCAAAGTATTAGAAGAGGTTTAGGATTAATGCATTCCATGTGCAGCGTAAGCTGTACTTCCTGAATGCTCTTTTAAGGAAAGAGAAAGGCCTCTTTACTTCATTATCTAGTAAAGAAAACGTTTCACTACCTACCGAATGAACGCGTAATTGCAGAAAACTGAGCACTCCTGTGGTTTACTGATGCTACCAAAACACTCAAAATCCAAATGCAGCACCTGCTCCACTACCTTGGGGTACAGAGGGGATAGGAAGAGATGAAGCCTTTGCATCCCTCTAAGACCCTGATTCTTACAATACACTGCGCTCAGTCTTTCACCATTGTGACACTTGCTCATAATCACTATTATCAAAACATGCAGAAAATGTTTCACGGAGAGCAAAAGTGCTGGTTAGACCTGAGGTTGGTGTTTCTGAAAGAATCCATGTATTTCCCTTGTGGCTGTGTTTTTCTCCCCCCCAAAATTTAGTTTTTTGCTGACAGCAGCTTGCCTCAAATGCTATTTAAGCAGTAAGACATCACAAGACATATGCTGTTCTGAGATAACACACACCTCTGAAGTACCGTTAGGTGTAGCTGATGCCTTCAACTGCCTGATGAATTTGTTATCTCAAAGAAACACAAGGTTTGGGAGGGTCTTCTATTACGAACTAAATCCAAATTTAGTCTTAAAAATTGGAAAGAAAAAAAAAGAAAGAAAGAAAGAAAGAAAAAGAAAAAAAAAAAAAGTGTTTTTCTATCTCTTTAGAAGAAAATAGATTTCACTTAGAGTAACTACCCCTAATTTAAGGCTGCCAAAACAAAACCAAAATTACAGCTGTGATATGACAGCAAAATCATTTTAACGGCTGTTTATTCTTCTGTTACTTGAAGTAACAGAGAAAATGAAGTGATATTTGAAGTTTGAGATGGCCAATCTGGAAAACAAAGTTCCAAAAGAATATAAGACCGTGTCTAAAAAACACATCCTGTAAAGAATACCGACCCTGACAAAGAGGAGTACCTACACCCATACTCAAGTTACAATAACCATTTATTCAGAAAGTACTTGTCCTTCTCACATTAATGCTTCCTTGGTAGAGAATCTGCACTTTAAATGAATGAAGTGTTGGATTTTCATTATTAGCATGACTAAAACCTCAACTGAACCTATTAACAGAATATCCACAAAAGGCAGTTTTGAGATTTGCTCCTCACAGTGTCTTATCTCCTAGGACTAAAGTCTGAATGCTCCAGTAGATTTCAGGATATGTAATTTACACTGGCATTGATTGCTAAAAAGAAACGTTTCTCTGTTTTTCCTTTAACCTCGAGCCAGTAGGTGCCAAGTGGTTCAACAAAGCAATTAACGATGACTCCAACCTGACTTCGCAGAAGCTGAAAACCAAGCCAGCAGTTACCACTTCTGCTGGATCAGCACCAAAGCATTCAGCAATTCACCAGTTCAAACACTTGCTGTCTATGAACAAGAAAAGCTGTGGAGGGACTTTTTAATAAGGGCATGTAGCGACAGGATGAGGAAAAATGGCTTTAAACTGGAAGAGGGTAGATTCAGACTAGATATCAGGAAGAAATTCTTTACTGTGAGGGTGGTGAGACACTGCAACAGGTTGCCCAGCAAGGTTGTGGACGCCCCCAACCTGGAGACATTCAAAGCCAGGCTGGACAGGGCTGTGAGCAGCCTGGTCTACAGGGAGGGGTCCCTGCCGATAGCAGGGGGTTCGAACTAGGTGATCTTAAAGGTCCTTTCCAACCCAAACCATTCCATGATTCTATGAAAAACAAATTCTCCGTGAAACTAAGTTCACTACACTTTTACAATTCCATTCCAATAGTGCCTAGATACCGGTCACAAAGCATGGAACAGTAGCAGTCACAGACCAAGAGCAGAAAGAATCTGGAAGTCTCAAAGACCAGTTCTAGGGCATTGAAAATAACCATATAATGAAAAATAGAAAGTTTTTTCTCCAGTTTCCATAAAATTTACTATTTATTTTCAGTGACTCCTAAAAAAATCACTTCAAGATTTATCAATGATAAATTGAAAAATCATTTATCAATGATAAATCTTGAAAGCAATCAAGAGCAAACTGAGAATAATGGGAAAAAAAAGGTTATTCACACTCTCTCTGTAAAGGGTTCCCTTGACTGCAGTTAAGTTGCTCTTGACTTTTAGTGGTTTGACTGATGCCACAGCCAGGCCCACTCAAACTAAAGCTGAACGACTGAACGAGACTACTGGTGTAGGAAATAAGTAAATAAATACAAGAATAAAGTGAAGTCAGGTGACCTAGTAAAACCTGCATTTGCAAAATGCAGTTGCAGAAAACAAGTTAGCTGAGCATACACCAAGCTAAACTGTGTTACTTTTATATCCTGTGCAGCTCTGGATCCCACTAGGTTTCACCTGAGGCCCATCCCACCCACAGAGACACAACGAGAGCATCCACTGCCAAACCCAGCCCTTAACAAAGAAGACCTGACTCTCAGTTTAAGAAGGATCAAACTGTGAACCATAATGTTAAGGGCAGCAAAAAAGATCAAACATCAAAGACACCCACACTTATCCCCTGTTAGCAGCCATTTACAGATCAGCAGAATCCCCACTCAACACAGCCATGGTGCTACAGAAATATTTGGAAATCAGATTAAAGCCACTAGCATTGCACAATTTGCATTGCTTAAATCTCGTTTTACTAGTTGGGGGGATGGGGTCCTTGCTCACTGATCAGAAACTGCTAGAAAATAAAAGCATAAAACAATGTGATTTTATGCCTATAAATGTCACAGGATGATATTTCACGTGCAATTTATTAATGTAACAGAAACATCAGTAAATTGCTGTAGTGGCTCTTAATAAAGCAGCAAGGTTAAGGTAGGCATAAAGAAGTGATGATTTTGAGGAAGCTGTTAAAGTTACTGAAAGCTGAAGTCAAAAGTAGGTGCCTTATATGCAGAAGTTGAATAAACTTGCTGAAAAAGAGCTAAAAGCCAATTGCAAAAACTGGACCCACGGTGCAAATATTTCAAACATAAGGGGAGGTATTTTTTTTTGAATGCACCAACTAAATCCAGCATTGCTAATAGTTTTCCACAACCCTGAAAAAAAAGTACATAAATATATTTACATGTTCGTTGTATTGGTAAACATGAAATGGATACTGGTGTTTTAGAAAGGACTGGCCAGACACAGTCTTTAAAGAACCTGGTGTGACAGCAATTTCAAAAGCTACTGAAGAAGTATGAAGACGTAATCTTGCTTTGGGCATCTTACACAAGCTTCAGGGCAAAGTTTATCTTGCTATCATGTCCCTTTAAGAAACCACACTCACCTCCTTGCTTCCTGACAGATAAAACAAGGCTGAAGAAACCTCTCTCTCTCTCAGTATCTCCGCACAAGTTTTCTTCCTGACTGAGCCATGTCTCCGTTGCTCATATCACATACCTACAGCTACAATAAACTGTCTAAATACACTGGTCTAATTGTGTCACTTGTTATTGTGCGTGTCAACCCAGACAGAAGAAAGTAACAGTTAAAACTAAAATACAGTGGAAGTATCTTTGATGTACAAAATTCTGCAGTACTTACACCATGGGACTCCCACTGAACCGTTTGCACAGAATAAAAAGAGTGCAACAGTTGCATTAGTAAATTCAAAATGTTGTTGAAGTTCACTCTCCAACAAAAACAAAGACCATACCCGGCAGAAGTCATGCATTTACCAAGGTATTTCCTTCTCAGCCAGCACTTGCTGCCTTAGTTCTGACTTGAGCTGACTGTGCGTTATCTGCTCCTCATCACCCTGCCCCACTGCAGGAGCAGCTGGAGCTCCTGTTCAGCTCTTGTGCTGGCCACCCACACTACATCAGACTGAGTAAGACAGGACCTAGTAACAAGGAGCTTAGTAATCAGGAACACAGTGGAAATTACCCAAGATGCCTACAGGGCAATCATTAAATGTTCCTTAGTTAGTATGATGTCAGGGTAATATATAGCATTAAAGGGTACAGACTGCATTATCCCACAGTTACTGCCCTGTTCCAATCAATCATTTTTGTAAGAGCTTCTCAGAGCACAGCCTCCGGGAGCCTAAAATAAGGGGCTAAACAACTACACATTTATGAGGCACATGCACCAAAGACGGTTTTTAACCACACATCTGGAAGTCCTGTGCCTCTCTTCTCCTTCTCCTTGATACACACTTCAGCAATTCTGGCTGCCTGCAATCTTCTTGTCATCTATTTCCTTGAGATGATCAGCATAATTTCTATTTCGTTCTGTTCCATCAGTTGTTCTCCCATTCATATTGTCCCATCATTTAAGAAGATAAATGAAAACAAAAAGCTACTGCAGATGACAGTACCACAGGAAGATACTCACACTGGAGATTTTTCACTGCAGTCCTGAGGATTGTACTAGGGACCAAAGGGGAGGGGAGAAGCAATGGAGTGCTTCTGTGCAGATGCACACAGGTCTGTACTGATCAAAAAAGCGTAAGCCTGCAGTGCTGTGCAAATAAATTTGAGCTCATAAGACAATACTGCACCACATGCAGCTTTCCCACATGCATCAGACCGGGACTATGTGTATTACTGCAAGGTAGAAAAGTTTCTGCATGGTATTACTAGGCATGGCACAACTATGTGGCTGATTTAGTCCTGATCCACTCGATTTGTTTTGAGGAACAATTTGAACATTGCAAAGTCCAAACGATGCCTAGCAGATCTCACTTCTGCAAACACAGGGTCATTGTCTCTTTCAGTTTCCCCTGATAATTTGAATCGTCACTCTGCTGTATTTCAAAGTCTCAGCATTAACAATAAAAACAATTAGTTGGAGTTGTAAAGTTGAGGTGGTTTTGTATTCCAACAACCACTCCTGGGCAATGCCAAAATTAACTGCTAGGTGAAGAACATAATCCCAGCAAAATGTTATTTCCATTGTAGGGTTCTAACAGAAGCCACTGACGCTGTTCTGCCTTGAACCTACTCAATTTCAAGGAAATCTGGGGCAGTAGTTACCGGCTGTCCAACATAGAGATATTCCCCAATTTGTTGTGCACTTATTCTGCTAAACAAATATGCTAAATAACTTAAGCACACTCAGGATTGTACATTTAGAACAACATCTTCATTTGGTGTAAGGCATCATAATAGCATTGTCTTCAGTGGCAGTTACAGAATCACTGAGGTTGGAAAAGCCCTCTAAGATCACCCAGTCCAACCATCAGCCCACCCCCACTATGCCCACTGACCACGTCCCTCAGTGCCACATCCACATGGTTCTTGAACACCTCCAGGGATGGTGACCCCACCACCTCCCTGGGCAGCCTGTGCCACTGCCTCACTGCTCTTTATGAGAAGGAATTTTCTCTAATACCCAACCTGAAGCTGATGCAACTTAAAGCCAGTACCTCTTGTCCTATCGCTAGTTACCTGAGAATAGAGGCCAACTACAGAAAGTGATTTGCACTGAATGGGAGTCTGGCATAAGAAGTTTCTAAGGTACAATTACTTGATTAAGCTACATAGCAAAAT
Source organism: Alectoris magna (assembly GCA_030625065.1). Classification (NCBI taxonomy): domain Eukaryota; kingdom Metazoa; phylum Chordata; class Aves; order Galliformes; family Phasianidae; genus Alectoris; species Alectoris magna. Next base: position 58,851,190 of record CM060561.1, read on the forward strand.
CTATAAATAGTGGAGAGGATTTCCCTTGTATACAGATAAACATATTTTCATATAAGCAAAACAAGGAAGTTCTGGCATTAGATCCTGGCAGCTATATTGCAAGCACTCAGTTTTTCAACAGTATATATTCACTAGAGCTATCTTTCTTTATTCTTTGTTCTTACTCTGGAGGTACAACATATTTTTAGTTTTCTGCTTTCGCTTGCAACTCCTCTTTATGTATACATACTGCTCTTTCCCAAATGACAGTCCCACCATTCTACTGGAAAATGAAAGCAACTCTGGAAGATGCTTACCTTCTATTTATTTAAAATCAAAACTCCTAAGAGATTAGGCACTTTCTGTTACGGTACCAGCTCTCGGATTTGTAAGAATTTATATCTGAACAGAACAAAATCCAAAACTATGCTTCATAAATCTCTGCCAGTCTTACAAATGTCATTATCTTTCTATTCTAGCATTGCAATTTACATACAGGATTTTCTTATAACGTGTCTGGGATAAATGCTATCTGTTACATCTTCCTGTTTGTATTAATCTGTAACAATTCATAGGTAGCTCTCCTCCCTTTCAATTCACCAACAAGGACACTAAGAAACTAAATCCATTGGATTTCTAAGAGTTTTTAAACAAATGCAAACAAGCCCAGGCACTATTTTTTAAATATATATATATTTTTAAATTAAAACCAAGGAAGGAGGTGCGAATTCTTACAACTTAGTGAGTTCATAACATCAAGCCAGTGGATGCACTGGGAGGTGCAAACACAGGGAGCTCCTGAAGCTCTGCCTCCTGTTTGTGTGACTGTTCCTGACCTTTTGTTTTAACAAACACGTAAAGCCTCCTGGCATCACCCACCTCAGGCCAGGATGCCGTAAGCCCTTCGGCTTCTATGCAAGATGTCCAAAATCTTAGCTCTGCCTCAGAGGGCTCAAAACCCAGTGCAGTCCTACATTTCCTTCCACTCTTCCTTATTGCCATCTCTCCTCTTGCCCTTCCATTGCGCTCATCTTCTCCCAGACAAGTCCCGCCAAACCACTGGTAATTCCTGATGCAAGAAAAATACAGCCACACACAGCTGTTTTGTTTTCATTGGTGCTTTTTTTTAATTCTGTGCTTTCCAGCAATTTCTGTCCGTCTTATCTTTTCAGACTGGGAGCTCCTTACGCCTGGTGCTATATTTGTACAGGGCCTCACACAACAGATCTCCTCTTCAATCAGTCCCTTCCTGCATTAGCCAGCATAATAAAACTAGCATGTATCGAGTAAGAATCAATCAGTTTCTCCTTAAAGCCTTTTGACAATTTGGAGGAGTCTGACATAGGAAAAAAAGGAGAAGAAAACAGAGGGAAGAAGCAGAAAAGAAACAAAACAAAATGGAGGAGATTGTTCCCACTGAAAGCAGCATCCCCTGTAAGATGCAATACACTCTCTCCTTTCACTTGCTTCCCTCCTTGATAATGTCAGGCTAGAACAAGAAGCATTCCTCTCCTTTATTCCCACATAACAATCCTGGGTTTGGTGTCTGTCTGTGTCTTCCCCCTTCTAGTTTTATTTTAGTATTTTGCATTCAAACACCATATTTGGCAGAAAGAAAAGAAGCAACTCTATGACATTTTCCCTTTCCCCAAGATCTAGACTGGGATATCAAAGACCTGTTCTTTTAATACATGTCTGCTGAGCACCAAGTGGTATTTAAATTGCTTTCACTTCTTTTCTTTCCACCTGTCAGAAGCAGTCATATCTTTAAAATCATACTTCCTTTTTTATTTCAGGACTGAAATAGTCCCTAGTGCCTAGTCTAACAAAATGCAACACCCCAATTACTAAATATACCATGACAACATGAGTGCCTGTGTTAAGCCTTAAAAATACTGACCACTGAATGCACACACATGTACATGCACACAGGCTGTTTCTTTTGCACATTAAATACTACATTTAAGTTGTTAGACTGAAGGGAAAAAGTATTCTTCCTTCCACTTTTATTGCAGTACAACTTCCCTCTACTTGCTTAGTCATAACACTGGAGTTCTTTTAATTAAAAAGTTAAAATCATAGAATCTGTCTTTAAATTGAGGAAGTGCTAAGCAACAAGTTGCCAGTGGCTCAAACAGCGTCAAACTCAACTGAGTGGAAATTCAGGTACAGTTTGCTAGTGACCTGAATGCCAAATAAAAACAAAGACTCATTTGGAGCAGGGAGAGCTCAAAAATATTCTGTGTCTGCTCTTAACAGACAGACTGCGCTCTGGGGCACCTTTTCCCAGGTGGCTGTCATACAAAGCACATGAACATCACGCATATGACAACTTTGTATGAGGGGTATCACATGGTACTCTGCCCGTGTAACGTAAGAGAATTATTTCATTTTTTGCCCTCCTTCCAATAAGATGGAAATCAGTTTGTAACCTGCCAGCTTCCCCCTGGCAGCTGATAAGCAGGGTCTGCACACATCACTCTCAGGCCTGAGAAATCATTATGTTATTTTGCGTACACAGCAGAGACAAATTACTGATGTGTTAAGAGCAAAGAAGTGGCTACCCTGGAGGCTCTCAACCCCATTTCACATGCAAAGTGCATTCCTTGGTTTCCTCCCAGTAAGCTCTGTCGCTTTTCCCCAGCTCCAGTCACCCTCAGCCCCAGCATCTGTTAGCCCTGAGGATGGAGGTGCATACCCAGCTCCCTTGCTGCAGGATACTGGGCAAACCACTTACTACCTACCCTGTGTGTCAGCAGGACCACTCCAATTAGTAAGTTAAATGCAGAGGTGCCTTCAGCTAAATCAGGACTAGAATTTTCAATGCCTGGTAGTACCAAGACCCTCTTCTGACCCTGCATAACAGGGTTAGGTCAAGTCAAATGGGGAAAAAAAAGATATGAAAGTAAACTTCTATTATTTAAAATAACCTTGTGATTAATGCAAGATTTTCCTGACCACAATCTGTGTAAAAATACTACTGCAGCAGGCACGTCAGGAAGAGGAACTGAGAGCACAGTTCGCCTGCCTCTGCTGGGGGTGGCTGCTGTCTGGGGCACTGGAGCTCTGCTCCCAACAGAAAAGGTTCACCAGCAAGAATGGCTACAGTGAGCCACGGCAGAGGACAGCAAAATGCAGCACTCCTAGGACAAAACACATTTGAAGGCCACACCAGATCATCTGATTTTAACAGGACGTACACGAGTGTGGAATTTGGCCTGCATTCTTAAGACCTTCTGTCTATGTTGGTAGAGGAGGAAAAGAAAGCCTCTCCAGTTAAAATTCTAGCTTGCAGAAGAGTAAAACCAATTCTACAGCTTTCTGGACAGAAGGACCACAGTCCTGTAGCAAACAGTGTAAATGCAGTCTCAGCAAAGCTGATACCAGAAAGAGAAAAGTGAGAAACTCCAGTTCTGAAATTTGATGTGCTATGGGGAAAAAATAAAATAAAATAAAATAAAATCCTTCGTTTTCAATTAAAAAGTCTTTGTCACTTGTAGACTTGTAAAATGCAGCAGCAACCGTAACAGACAATCAATGCAAACGCATCCCTTTTCTAAGATATATCTTTACTTAGGCCTATCAGTTTTCTTCTTCTTTCATATTCAGCAAAACAGTTAAGAACCAATTTGGCACCCAAAGGAATGAGTTTCCTGGTGCTGGTTAGAAACAGTGGTTAATCCAGTCACCTTAATTCCCATGAAAGAAACTGCTGTGCAACTCAAACTCTCACGTTTCGCTCATGAGACAAGGGCTGAGCTTCAAGTGAGGTAAGAACTGGGACAGGGAAAGAGATGAGACAGCTCCTCTTGTTAAAAATAAAGTGCTGAATAGGGAGAGCACAGAAGAACAGCCTTACTGTTTGAACATCATGTGAAAAGTGTTCCAGTGTTTTCAGGCTGTCTCCAGAGAGATGGTTTTCCATCACAGCGGTTTCCATAAGGGCACCGTACATTACATCGGTAAAATATGGCAGCCCCATTTAACTCCAGACAAAGCTGCAGCTTTAGAATTACTTTTTCTATCAGTTGTATAGAAGTGCTTCAGGCAGCAGCTGATGGGTTTTCACACAAAACAAGTACAGGCCCACAAACAACTTTCTTCTTTTAAAGGATCCAAATCCAAAAAACTGTAGATGGGAAAACCGAATTACATGTTTTTTAACTGTGCAAGTCATAACAGTGACAATATTTGAGCTAATTTGTCACTAGGACTTCTTGAGTTGTGAAATGGACAAGAAAGCATTAAAAAGGGTGGGGGTCCTTGGTTTAATTTAAATTTCTGCTCTCCTGTGCACCCAAATTGTCCACAGGGGACTTGACCCAAGTTGTAGTTAAATCAAGCTGAGGACCCTTCCTATAATTATTGAAGACAAATGGATGGGTTTCATACACCCTCCTGCCCAACAGTTTCAGTCCTTTGGTTCCCTCTTCCCCCTAAACACTTTGATAGCCACACTGTTAAACGGTGGTGGCCCCAGTGTTAGCTGCCCTAATCCCCCCAGTATTTTATGAAAGAAGCTTAATGACACAATATCCCAGACTGCTTTACAACTGCACCAAAAAATGCAGTTATTAATACACAGTATTGGCAAGCGTTGCTTTGGGGTCACTATGGGGTTTGCAGCCACTGGAGAAAGCACTACATTACATGAAATCCTAAAGAACACAGCTAGTAAAATAAATCCACCTTATTCTACAATGGTGCAGATTATACTTCAGAGATGGTCTTGAAAATGAGTTTAATTTACAGATAACTTCATTCTTCAGGGAAAGAAAGAAAAAAAAAAAAGGAACAAAAAGAGGAGGAACACATTGATGTTTGCCAAACAAAACCAACAAACAAAAAATCTGCATAAGGCCAGTAAGGAAAGAATGGTTAATCTCACATTTCTAAGAGGGCATTCTAAAACAAATGGTAAACAACAAAAATAGGAAGACAAAAAAATATATATATATATATATATACACACACACAAAAAGTGGTTAATAGTGTTATTTTAAATATTTACTTTGCTGTTATTTGGAGCATAATTTGTTCCATTTAGTAGTGTTGGGCTCAAAGGACCACTTTAACCCGGAGAGATTAATTATAGCCCTTGGAGTTACAAACACAAGTTTGAGAAGCAAAGCAGAAAGGAGAGAAACACCTTTCATGCTGGCTATTAATGAGTTGATGTGCTTAGGAGCAACTCCACACAAGCTGCACCCTTTCTGAATGAGCTCGCTGAAGGAAGGACTGGGGCTGGGTGTCCATAAGCTGGAGAAAAATAGCCTCTGAGATGTCACAGAATCATATAGGTGGAAAAAGACCTCTAAGACATCTAGTCCAACCGTCCACGTACCATCAATACTGCCCACTAAACAATGTCCCTAGGTAACCTAGCTACACGTTTCTTGTACTGGGAGCGCAGCATGACATAACAGCAGAGGTGACTTACTGCAGGTCACTGAGATAGTTCTCAGGTATCCCCCACTGAAACACAAATTTACCTGCACCTTCTGAAGACATCCTCTCACCTCACATCTATCACAACGGCATCAACGAAACTGCCACACAGAGCATTGCATGTTAGGCAGAGGGCTCCATCCAGCCTACATCTCCAGCCCAAACACTTTGCTCACTGTGTGGCCCAGCCAGCAGACATCTTACCTAGCGAGGGGTCGGCTGCTCCCTCCTCCGAGCTCTCCTCGGCTCCCTCTTCCCCCAGACCAGAGGTGGCTGAATCCTCCAGAGCAGACGCGGAGTCAGGTGTGCTGGGCCCACTGACGGAACCCAAGTCCCCTTCTTCGCTGCTGGATCCATAGCGGTCAGGCTGGGCAGCCGTCCCACCTTCGCGGCAGCTCCTCCGCTCCTTGCGGTGCACCCGTGAGTGCAGCACCATTTGGTGGTAGGTGCGGAAGATCTTGCCGCACTCAAAGCACTCTGTGGACTTGTTCTGGGTGGCCCGCCTGCCCTGTCGTGAGGAGGGACGGTAGTCCACAGCACCCTGGGCAGGCAAGCAGCTCTCCCCTGGCAGGGCGCTGCTGGCCTTCTCCAGGCGCCCGCTGGGACAGCTCTTCTTCTTAGGGTTGCTGGAGGAGCTGGGTGAATCCTGCTCCCGCTTGCGCTTTTCCTGGTTGACGAGGATGTATTCCCTCTTATCTTTGTCATAAGTCACATCCGCGTCTGCCAGGGCCTCATCCCACCCCAAATACTTCACATACTCGGAGGGCTCTGCTACTTTTCCTTTGGTGGCCAGCTGCCAAGCTTGGTAGCTACTGACTGGATCCAGCTCAGCTACTCTTTTTCCAGGCTGTCCTCTTGTAACTCTATCCATCCCTACAGATGGCCTTAGACTGAGACACTGCAAGAAAAACTGCTTTGTTACCGATGGGCTCAGGCTCCCATCCATTAAGCCCTCAGTTTTATCCCCAGTGCTGCCCCGCTGAGCCCGGTAGTGCACAGCATTATGAGCTTTTAGGCTTTCCATATTTGTAAACAGATTTCCACACTTGGTGCAGACTTCATACAGGGACAGGCCAGTCACAATCGTCTCCTCCTGTATCACATCATTGATAGTGGCTATGAGCTCCAGCTCATTTTTCAGTTTGTTTTTGCTCCCAGATCTCGGGCCGTGCGACTTCATGTGGTTTTTGAGAAACCAGGGCTCTTTGAATCTTCTGCCACAAATGTGGCAGCCATGATCAAATGAGCCCCTATGCTTTTTCATGTGAGCTTTCAGGAACCAGGTCTGACTGAAGGCCTGGCCGCAGACTTCACAAGGGAACTCACCAGCACTCAGCTCACTCTTGCAGTTCTCGGTGTAGGCCTCCCCATTTGGGACCTGAGCAGTAACATGGTCCTTCTCCACGTGGCTTAACAACGACTCCTCCCTCAGGGTCATGAAGCTACACAGCCTGCACTTGAACGGTTTGTGGATCTGGTGCAGATGCTGCTCCAGGTCCTTCTTCCTTTCAAATTTGCTTTTGCAGAAGGTGCACGGGTAAGCAGACAGCTTGCCATCCTCCTCAGCAGACATCGCCTCTGTGACGTCCTTTTTGCTGCTTCTCAACAAGATCTTGCTGCTGTCTAACTGAGCACTACCATTCAAGATCTTGTTGCAGGCAGACGTGCTTTTGGTGGGGCTGGTGCAGCCGCCAAGGCCTTCTGACACTCCCATCTCACCCAGCTGTGCCTCTCCCATCTCCACCTCATGTCCCTGACTTAAAGTGCCTGTCCTGTGGCTACGGATGTGGATCTTCAGGTTGCCCTTTTGGGAAGCTCTGTGATCACAATAAGGGCATTTGTAGGGCTTCTCACCTGTGTGCTTCCTCATGTGCTGCGATAAGGAGCTCTGAAAAGGGAAACTTTTACCACAGATGCAGCAGCTGTGGCACATGGTCTTGTCAGCATCCATGTCATTCTTGCTCAGCTTGCCTGGGCTGGAGGATCTCCGTAATGCCATTTCTGCCTCTCTGCTACGATCCATCTGTATTACTGCAACAGTGGGTGAGTGGGGCAGGAGGATTAAAGCATGTCTGGCAGCAGAGGAGGGTTGAACCGCGTTCTCAATCATACGGTTCTGCAGAGATATTTTATTGCTTCATTCTTGGAGTAACATTTCTCCTTGCAGCTGCTCAAAGCGCCGATTTTTTTCTGCGTGTTCTGTTAGCAGATGGCAGAGATCACCTGGAACAAGAAAAGTACATAAACTTACAAAAATCATGTAAGCAGATTCTTAAATGTATTTCAACTCATTAATATTTTGTCTTCAACAGATTCTGACACTTGTGCCACACTCAAAAACGTACTTTGCTACAATTTATTGCACCAAAACGCAGCAGCTTTTCCGATATTCTAGACTTCAGTGGCAAGCATTCAAAGTGCCATTAATAAAATCTAAAAAGAAGAAACTATGAAAAATGAATTAAATTTTCATAAGCTTACATCACGTTGTCTTATACAAATGCAAACTTTAAAAATATTTTTTTGTTTTAAAACCAAGCAGAAGTGTCTAAAAAATGCACCTTACATGAGGAAAACATTTCTTGAGGGGGTTACTACACTTTAAATCTGTGGCTTTACCATTATGAGTAATTTCATGTAAAATAGTTACTTGCCAAAGATAAAAGGCTTTCCTAGAGACTTTAGCAAATATCATATTCCTGCTGGCAACTGCATTACTTTGCATCTCAGACAGTTCTGATGTGCTTGATGTGGCATGCACAGAGCAAGCGCAGAAACTGAGCACATTCAGTACTTTGATTAAAGAGAAAACAAGAACACAGAGCCTGACGAAGCATTCCAGGTAACTAATAGTTATTTTCCAATGGACAATAAGGAAGAAAACTCCAAACATAATATTTAGTTTCAATCTGACAAAGTGAACTGATAACATGCTTAGGTATCAACTCATCTTAAAAGTGGGTGATTTATGTCAGCAAGACATACAGGAAACCACAAGAACAACAACCTCCGTGACAAAGAGTCTTAACCATCAACAAACAAACAAAGGAAGAAGCAACTTCAATTAACAAAACAGATTAATAAAAGTAAAAAAGCTTTTGTGTTCTGCCACAGTTAAATACGATGGTCATTATCTGCCTCAGCAATGCAATATGCAATGCACCAGCATCCCTCCCCCTTTCATATAGCAAAAAAAAAAAAATAATAATAATCAATGGTTAGATTTTAATACATCACTTCTTTTTCACTCACAACTGTAACACAAAAATCTTCTCCCTTTCCTATCCTCATTAAGAACTACAGACACCACATGACTAGATCAAAGGATACGACATTCTGTAATGAACAGCACCAAACTATCATTGAGTTAAGAAAACATCAGCATCTTAAAACGTAACTAACAAAAACAAGGCTACGTACTCATGCATCCATCATTGGAGATCTATGACTCAAAAAATAAAGAGCTACAGATCTAAAGTCACAAAGGTTTCTCACTGTATTTACCTTTGAACCTCTTCAGTACATGAATGAGTAAATACAGCCAAATCACATCACCAGCACAAGCTTAACAAAAAGCAAGGTAAAGATGATGCAACGCTCATCTCAGTTACACAGTATAGAATAACTTCATTATATTTAAGTTAATTTAGCCCTCTTATTTGCTACAAAACCATTCGTTTCTGGGTTTATTTTTCTACGTCTCATATCTGTACAGCATGTTACGAGCTATCAACAGCATCTATTCAAACCACTTTTTTTCACAGAGAGCTGATAATAATATCTAAAACAGACGTACCACAAATGCAATTTCATTTCTTGAACAAAGCATTTTTATATTACGACTAGTTTGGAAGTAACATATTAGCCTGGGGGTGGGGGGTGCAAATCATACCAGATCACAAATTCAGATGTCCATATAAGCAGGAAGCGTGCAAACAAGAGTATCTGAATTAATCTCTGAAATTTGTCATTTAAGACCAAGCGAAGGAACAGCCTGACAGCAAACTCTGAGTATATAAAGGATGGCAACCGCTGGAAGTTTTTGCTGTATCAGATGGTAGAAACATGCAAAATCACAAATAAAAACATGGTTTCCACTGCATACTCAGGGATGAAACAACACAGAGTAATATTTTCATTTACGTGACTCATAATGCAAGACTGCCAAGTAGCAACCCAGATTGTCTCATAACCGAAGACTTGACCTAAAACTCATTAAATGGTAAGAAGAAACAGCAAAGTAATACTTTTTGCCTTTCACACTACAGTATACTTGAATAAGCTGCAGCTGCTTCTGAAATGTTCTGTAGAGAGAGGGGGAAAAAAAAACAACAACTAGTAAGCCTTGGGGACAGACTGTTCTGGGTATTTTAGATGCCTTCTACATTCCACGTTTTCTGCACTTTACACCAGCAAGAACACTTCTTAATAGTAAGCTTTTAGACAAGCAACCTTTTCTTTCTTTTTCTTTTCTTTCTTTTCTTTCTTTCTTTCTTTTTTTTTTTTTTTAAATGTAGGTTTCATTTTAATTCAACTTTCTATAGTGTTTCTTGTCTGAAAATTCACAAGAGTTTTAAGAGTCAAACTTAGTCAGACAAGAATGCTGCAAGCAGCAATTAAAGCACATATAAATCCAAAGCTTCAGAGTTCCTTTGCTTACTCGGCCACAGCTTTCCTATGCTTAGCCATGACATATTTCATTTTAATTATTCATAGCATTTTCATTAATGAAGCTTAGTTACGAAAATGAGGATATGAAGAAAGCATTACTTATAAGAGAGATACAGTCACTCAGAGAAGATGCCCCAAGCCCTATATTCAATTAGGCCTGAGGGGGAAAAATAAGCTAGAGTTTAAAGATTGCCAAATGATTTTATTAATCTAAAATAATTAATGGAAGTATATCATCTTCATCAAAATATTGCGAGACAGTCAGTTCTGCTTTATTACTTTAGCTTGGCCTGCGCACTGCAATTTATAGCGTAAGTTGAAATGAGCGTTCCTGGTTTTGCATTGTTTATATTAGTACACACTTAAAACTTGCAGAATTTCAGGTCTGATCTCCCACCGACAGAAATTCCAAGGGGAGGATGGGTGTTCACCAAATCCGAGTCTTTACACAGTACAAGCAGGTCTGCTTTAGGTTGTAGTAAACGGACTGACAAAGATACACAGGAGCAGCTTTCAACTCCCACTTCGCATCCTCTAAGTGCCTCTTATACGTAATTCTCTTTGAGGGGCTCTTTGCAGAACAACAAAGCTAGTGTTCATTAGAAAGGAGAGAAGCAGCAAATGCAAAATCAAAACGACAACTTTGAAAAATGCTTCCATTCACAAGACCAAACATACAAAACAAGGAAAGTAACGCCAAGAATTCTCCCAATTTACACTTAGTAACTTCCACATTAATTATCAGACAATAATTTCAACATCAAAAACGGCACGAGAGATGGAAGATGTTGAGTGGAAAACCAAACTGTACTGTTCACTCCTTTGCAGCAAGTAAAATTTTGCCACAGCGGTATGTTTTGTTTTGTGTTTTTTTTTTTCTGGCTGACTGCAACAATAAAAATATTTTGACCTAATTACAAATTTGAAAGTATTCCGAAACAATATTGTTTAAATGCACATGGTATCTGGCCAGCTACTCCAAGGCATCAAGTCTAAGTAATTCAGGTGGTAACCAGAACCCTTTCATCTCTTTGGTCCAAATTCAGGCTCTGCAATTGTCACACACAGTTCACAGCAGAGTTACACCCAGCCTGTAGATTCCTCCCAGGCTGCCAAGGCAGGGAGAGTCCTGCTAGCAGAGGCTGAAGCTGGAGTTAAAAGTAAATGGACTCTATTTCAAACATTTAGGCACCAAAACATCTAATAGGCTCTAATATTGAGCTTGGAAAGATTTTTTTTTGGCTTGAGAGAAAATGCATTTGGCCTAAGCCAACCTGCTGTCACCAGGGAGATTGGAGCTTCAGCATCACCCATAGCTTTGCTAGAACAGGGGGGACGGTTTGATAGGACAAAGGGGAATAGTTTTAAACTAAAGGAAAGGAGATTTTGATTAGACATCAGGGGAAGTTTTTCACAGAGAGGGCAGTGAGTTGCTGTTACAGCTGCCCAGAGAAGCTGAGGGTGCTCTGTCCCTGGAGGCTCCCAGTGCCACGTTGGATAGGGCCCTGGGCTGCCTGATCTAGTAGTCTGCAACCTTGCCTGTGGCAGGGGGCTGGAACTAGCTGATCTGTGAGGTTCCTTCCAACCCAAAACATTCTATGATTCCCCAGCAGAGCATTGGGCCCCGCCAGTACCACAGGAGATACACATGGCTCGGTTGCCCTCATGGCTCCACTGTCCTCACGGCTAAAATGAGTTGTAAAGTGAGGCACGGGTAAAAGGGCAAGGAACAATGCTTTAAATAAAACAGGAGCACTCTGCAATACCTGATACTCTACTTTTTATGCCACCTGCATGTCCTGAAAGAAGACGAGATACGCTTAGTCCCCGCAGCTGGCCACGCAGCCCTCTCAAGGCCTTTTTGTGCCACTTGGAAAATAATGAAGGAAAGAAATACATAGAAAATAAACACGGTGAGAAACTTAGAAGAAGAAAAAAAAAATAGAATGTAAAGAGCGATACCTCATTGAAAAACTGCAAATTCATCTCTGTCACATACTTAGATACAAATGTCTTGAGCAGTGTAGACAGAATAAAAAAGAGGAGAAAATTAACCCTGTTCCAATATACAGAAAACTGTAAATCCTTTGTTTTCCTGCAGCAGACAAGAAGATTCTTCAACAGGTAATAAACAAGAAGACACATTTTAGGAAGCCTCTCACATCTTTTGACAAAGCAACATGTATATTTTAAAATCAAATGTTTTCAGTTTGGGTGTCAGTATTTGAAGTCCCATCTGAAAGATAAATACACTGTAGAAATACTGCTCTTCTAATCTCCAAGAGGTTTGACTACGCACTGCAATCGCTCCATTGTGCCTCTCCACCAAAAGCAGCAGCGACTTAAAACAAAAACAACTACAAAAACCAACACTGTGAGTTGTGATCTTAGGAAAAAAAAAAAAATCTCACTGAAATTCTTTTACACGATGCAGTGATAGGACATTGCATGCAAACATCTATAGGTGAATGTAAGGAAGTTGTATCTTTTGAAGAAGTGCAGCCCGGAGAGCTGATCACTCCAGGCTTGTGAAGGCTCAGACTGCCGCAAAGTCATACTCTACTGCATGGTAGAAGACCAAGTGTATCTTTAAACAGTAAAGCCCACCCCTGAATTTACAGGAAATCCTCACATGCTCTGACCTAGGGACTGAAGTTGCCATTAGGTAAAGGCAACATAGCTCTGAATTGATTTTCTGAGAGTAATCCAAACTAATCCAGTGAAAAGCTATCAGCAAATCCAGAGCCAGTTATGGAAGACGACTGCCTAATTTTTAAATGTATTCAATTATTACGAATGAATCTTAACAACAAGCCTGTTTGAAAAGTTTGTTTAAGCCTGGCAAAATTGACACAATGACTGGAAAGGAAAAAGCTCCTGGAAAATCACGGAATTTCTATTAGCCTAAGTTTATTCCAGCTACGTTTTAGAAAACCCAATCCTTAAGCAGCATTTTGCAATATTTGTTGTTTAATCATTTTAAACCAGCCATCCCCTGCAGCTGAGGAAGCTGCTCCCATCTGGGAAGTTTTCCTTTCAAACACTGAAACATTATTTTGAGCTCCTCTGAGTACATCGGAAGGTTTTGTGTCTTCCTCCCTCCATGAGCTAATGGCATCCTGCAGCAGGCTCCAACCCAGCAGCCAGGGCTGCAAAAGCAGAGTCAGGTCTTTCCAAAGTGATGTTGCACCCTTTGCAGGGGGGGAGGGGGAAGACGCTGGAATAAAGATAAAAATCACTGCCGTTGATAAAGCTCGAGGTAGGCAGCTGCAGCGAGGTGACCTCTCTCAAAACCAAGCCAGCAGGACAATAGGGACAGCGCAACCCAGTTTTTGGTGGTTCCTAAAGCAGCAATGCAGGAGAGTGGAGGGGGGGGGAATTTGCCCTGCGCTGCTCCAGGGTTTGTTGAGAAACACGGAGCTGTCACCCACTCAGTACATATTTTGTGTTTTAGTGCACTGTGCGTGTTTGTCTTCTGGAGACAAAGCAGTGCGCTCTATTGGTTACACTGTAGTATTATGAGCAATGAATTAAAATATATCATTAACATCCAGGACAAGCTTTATCTTGCTCGCAAAACAAAGAGACCATTCTTTGAACAAATTGAGGGGGAAAATCCTATAATGACAATGAAGAGTTCCTCTCCCTAAAAACGGCGCTGTACAAGATTAACAATTACGGGCTTATATCCTACAGACCAGGGTTGCAAATAGCTGCATGAAGTGATGCATTCACTATTGGGAAAGTAAGTACCATTGATGACAAGGCCTTGGGGCTTCTGCTGTTCTCAGACCAATCAATAATCCATTATGAACAAACTACATTTCCACTCTAATATGAAGAAATGAATAAAAGGGAACCAGTATCACTAGTACTTCCATGGAATGAAAACAACAACGCAGAAATCACAAAATGCCACCATCACAAGACTTAATCTAGTGGTGATATGTAACACTGACACAACCACCCACAATAACCCTTTATTTTAAAGCAGTTGTGAGAGACCACTTCGTTACAGTCCAAAATAAAAAGCTTATTTTAAAGGCAAGATTCTTCCAAGACTACTTATTCCGGCTGCGGGACAAAACAAAAAAACAACATTAATCTCACAAGGGAAGGAGAAGAAAATGAACCAAGTTCATTCAAACGCCTACCAGTTCGCTTCAAACTATTTTCTAACGCAATGTAAATAAGAACTTCTAATTAGAACTAACTTGTTATGCTTGACCAGTCGCATTTGGACAGACCTCGTAGCACCAGCTGTGTTGCCATCCAGACAAGAAGCCCTGGAATTGTTGTTCTCCCATTGTCATGTTCACATTCAACAATACAATAAAGAGTCGATCCATTTAAACAGCAAAACTGTAGCCAACTTCAGCATCCTCAGTCAAAATTTCTACTTAGATCGCTCAACACTGCACCGTAAGGTAGAAGTGAAAAGCTCTCACGAAAAATGATAAAAGTGTTAAAAGAAAGAAAAACAAAGAAAAAACAAGTTACTCGTTTCTGACGGGGTAACAGTAAATTAGATCCAAAGGAAACACTGAGACCAATATTATTAATGCATAAAGCAGTCCACGTCCTTCTTCTGAAATATAAAGACTAGTAGTTAAAGTTGACCTTGCAGGGTGGGGGGCTGGAGGGAATGAATACACAATGTGATTATTGATCAGCCCTAGAAAAGCCAAGAACTGAACCAGTGCAGATGTGATTTTTTTTTTTTTCCTAGGGTCATTAATGATATATGTTGGGAAGTCAAAAGCTCTTACTTTGACAAGCTGTACATTACTAATTCCAAGTATGAGCCTCATTTTAAGTTAAAAAAACTAAATGAAAAAAATGAAAAAAAAAAACAAACACAATGCGCCATCCCATTTTACTTCATTTTAACAATAATGTTCTCTTACTTGTCCACACCTACACAAATGAGTTAGTTTTGCGCCTTTAAAATATTCAAGTGCTAACAATTAATAACTGAGGAAACATTCACCATTCTGGCCATGCCACAATAAACACAAGTCATTTCCAAATACAAGCAAAGTCACCTCAATACTGTACATTACCTCCTTATTCAAATCGATGGCATTGATGCTGCCCATTCATGCACGTCCACGGAGATACGCACATGTATGTGCAGCACAGTACTTTCCCAGCATCCAACAGGGCTTTTATATTTAATGATCTTGTTAGGGTTTCCACCACAAACCAATTTGCAGGGAGTTGCAACATGGCCATTTTAAATCTGCAGCATGGGGGCTGACTGCAAACTGGGTGGGCAGGGCATTTTCCTGCCAGTGTGCTTCACTACATCTTGCTCAGTTTTTAATATTAAAATGATGGGGTCGGAGGGTGGGGAAGTACCTGCTTTTATTCTCAGCATCGTGACAAGAAAATATTTACTTTTAATGTATTTGTATTTTCTGCAAAAGAATGGGGATTGGATTGGATCATCAGCTGGCATAAAATGCTAGTGCAATGCACACATACATCTCCTTTCTCCCTCTTACATCTGCCCCATCAATTCAAGCTCCATACAAACCACGTCCGCAGCTGCTGTGAGTGCACACAGTGCCATGAGATTAATTTATCTCAAATGGGAAGCCATACCATTAGCTAAAATTGGAATGCCTTTGTGCTGCTTGCATCAAGTCTTGAACACAAGAACAACATGCGTGTGACTAAAAATAAACATTTTGAATGGTGTATTCCCTACTCCAGCAAAAGTTACATTAGGAACACTGTCCAAAGTACCCAGATTCTTGCTGTCACAACACGCAATTACACCAAGGAGGGACCAACATCAGGGCTGTAGTACATGCATACTGCATTGGAATGGCTTATGCAGAACGGAACCTGAATGCAATAAGCTGTGTGTTTAATACAGAGCAAATTTACTAGCTACAGCTAGGTGTTCAGTGGGTCAATGGGAGGTAACGATTATTTCTATGGTACATTGCTATGAAATAAGCTGTGTGGAGAATTAAGAAATTCAAGGTAATAAATTGTTTCTTCTTATACCTAATATATCCTGCTGCTCAAATTGCTACAGTAAAATCATTACCTTATAAATATAAGCGTTGCCAAGCGTTAACCTGTTAACAGATCCAGAATTGCAGCACTGTTGTTAGACTATTAAAGCCTTAGTGCAATAAAAAAAGATTTCTGAACTAACACCAGCAAGTTATTTGCTCACTTTTTCCCCCAGATTATAAAAGAATTGTAAAACGCTGGAACAAGGTTTTGGGCTAACTTCCTTATCACCTTTCAAAGTCCCATTTTCAAGAGAGCTACAAAAATACCCAACAACATCAAAACACATGCACAAAAATAAGAGTGAAAGAGGAAGGGAGGGGAGTGCAGGGGAAAGAGAGGAACTGTGCCCTGAAATACAAGGAGGGATCGTTATATGTAGTAAGCCATAAAAGCATTCTGTTAAACATTACTTTCCGAGGTAGCAGGGTTTAGCACTGAAAAGCAACACCAAGCTCACAAAGCATGCAATACCAAAAACCTCATTCTCAGTTGTTAGTTTACTTTTTTGGAGGTAGTATTTTCCTGTAAGCTCCTGCAAAGCACTAAACAGAACGGACTAGCTCTATTTTAGGAAGCTTTCTTAACCATTTAAGAACTTAAGCAGGTAATTAAGACATTCAATTACAGCTTTTCCATTCTCTGCAGCATTTCTGAATGTCAAGCACGCACACTATGCCCACTCCAACACACAGACGCTACACATCAGGGATCCCAGACCAGCAAAGCTGAGACCCTCTACATTACTGAAACCGCAGGCAGCTTTGGCTCAGCAACACCAACCACAAAACAGACAAGAGAAGCACAGAAGGCAAATCTGCAGATATCCAGCACCCTGGAAATATTTTCCTTTTTACTTTCTCTTCACTAACATCCACAGTGCCCCTGAAGATCACTTAATGCACAATTTGTGATGATGAGCTTACCTCGTACTTGGTAATAAGCTCTGTAGACTGCTAGTAGTTTAAGGGGGGGCTCGCAAATTTCCAAGTTCACCAGCAGTTTTAAAGACCAGAACATGTCAGATGTTGATTCATCCCTCAATAAATTTATTTTAGAGCTTTCTGCAGGTCTTAGCATTAAATGGTAGGTTGGGATATAGTGAATATCACAAGATAAACCCTCATAACTCTGTTCAGGGATACCCTGCTTTCTTAATATAAATGGATATTCCCTCTCCATATCTTGCCATTTAATGAAATACTTTGAAATAAAACACTTCAAACAGTTGGGCCAGTCCCTCACATACGGTGTGAGTGTAATTTCCCCCAAAATCCACAGACACACACCCAGGTGTGGTACACAATACCAAAGAATCACAGAATCATCCAGACTGGAAAAGACCTCTAAGATCATCTAGTCCAGTCACCAGCCTATCCCCACCATGCACACTGACCACATCCCTCAGTGCCACATCCGCAAGCTCCTTGAACACCTGCATGGATGGTGATCCCATCCCCTCCCTGGGCAGCCTGTGCCATGAAAGAGAAGGGTCCAGAGAGACATCCATCCCCCAAAACAACCGTAATCTCACTGCTGGCCTTCTCAGGCATCATACGATCAGAAAGAAGGAAAGGACCAAAACCCATCCCCAATTTATTAAGTCCCATACAGCCTCAGCTCACAAATGCTGAGTAACTATTAGGGAGATGGAAAACAGATAAACCCCTGGAAATGCAGCAAGCAAACAAGCCTGAAGGGAAGCGAGGCCCAGCTACAAAGGCTGCTGGTTTGTTTATTTTTCCATACACTACAACTTCCAAGACAGATCTATCAACGGGTAAAACAAATACGAACCACACACACCTTGAGACACATGAAGAACATAAATCTGATTGCATCGCTAGATATTACAGAGTTAGCCTTTGTCCCTCCAAAGCACCGTGGCTGTGACACAGCCCCACAGCCACCCTCCTCTCATGCGCACTCTCTGTGATGAGGAAGAAGTCAGCCCAATGTTATTGCCACACACGCACTTCCGTCGCAGCATATGCCCACAGCATCTCACTCTCACAGCTCGTATGCCACTGACCTCCTTCACTGCTGGCTCCCCGCCGGCTCCTCCCTGCCTTCGTCACCGCCATGCCTCCCAGCCCCAGCTGCCCATGCAGGCTGCTGCCAGGCCTGGCTGTCACATCCCTTCTGGATCACCTGCACGCAGCTCAACGCTTCTCACCTCTCTCCCAAGCCATGCCCATCCCGCTGACAGAGTTTAAAGGCCACTCTTCCCCACCTCTTCCTCTCTGTCAGCTCACTCTTCAGCCTTTGCTTTCTCCATTCTCCTCAATGCCCCTGCTTCTTCCAGAAGCACCTTTTCCTCCTCCTCCCTCTCTTGCAAACCTGTTCGGACCCCTTTTGACTAATCCTTACATTTGGGCTCTCCCTTGCCCAGCTTTGGCCCCAGCTCATTGGCTACCCATTCACAAGGTCATTGCAGCACAAGCTCAGGAGCTGTGGCCTCTGGGCACACAGCCTCCTATCTTTTCCCCTTTCACAAACCTCTCTCTACGTGGGCCACCCATCAGCACATGCCCCATCAGCTATTTCAGACTCCATATTTAAAAACTCATTGAGCATCCCCAGTCACCTAGCTCACAGTTTGCTCCCTTCTGGCCTAGTCAAGCTACTAACAGCATCCTGCCCTCCCAAAAACCAAAGGACACCAAAACCCAGGTCAAACACCTTGCGTGTTAGGTTCAACTGCCATTCTTCTTCCCTAGGGACTACACGGTTCCATCCTCTTTTCTTTTGTGTGGGCAATGATTCAAGCTTCCTAATGTATCTCGTGTACCTGTTTCCCACGTATGACCTTGTATTTCAACACTGCATTTAGAACCGGTTTTTCTTTGTTGTTGTTGTTATTTATCCTTAAAAAAAAACAAAAAACAAACATATTTTCCATAAATGGTTCAAAATTATTTTAAAAAATGAAATCCGTCACTGTGTTGTTTATTTACTCAAATGCATAATACATATAATACTTATTACATATGTTCTAAGTGGTGTGTGTGTTCCTCAAGGCAGAGGCTTAAAATCTTTTATACACTTTTATACAGTGCCAAATGTTTTGACTTCAAATATTTTCTAAGAGCAAATTATCACTATAAAGTGAAGCTTCACCTTTCAAAGAGTCACAGTCCTTCTTTCATCAACAAGCAAAACTAAAAAAACGAAAATAAAAAAAAATATTTTCCCCTGACCCCCTGAACTAAACTAATACCCTCTGTTGCCTGCCCAGACCTCACCTCTTATTGGGCCTCCATTTACCACCAGGTACTGAAAAAACAAAGCATAAATGAAGTGTCACTGGGCTCAGCTCTTCTCTCTGTGCTTGCACAGTCATTCTGACCAAACTTCTCTGCTCTCCTCAGGCACCTCAGCTGATGTGTAGAGGCCAATGAGAAACAACAAGCATCTGAAAAACACTACTGCTCAGCTCTCCCCGGGAGCTCAAACCTCTCACATCATCGCCTTTCTGAAACACAGGTATCCACTCATTTACAGGGTAACAATTACATGCAAGAAGCTTCACAGCAAATGCATTTCAAGTGCCACGTATCACCAAATGAAGCAGTTTTCTCCCCACTTCTTCAATTCACAGGTAATTGGAAAAAAAGTGGGCTCTCCAGGACACGAAATTAAGGTC
This sequence comes from Alectoris magna, assembly GCA_030625065.1. Classification (NCBI taxonomy): domain Eukaryota; kingdom Metazoa; phylum Chordata; class Aves; order Galliformes; family Phasianidae; genus Alectoris; species Alectoris magna. The sequence continues at coordinate 58,870,964 of CM060561.1, forward strand.
TAAGGTACCTAGAGATGAGTCTCTATCAGCAAGGTATTCTTACAGCTGTTAACCTCTGTACCGCATTAAAAAAGGGGTTGCCAGCAGGGAGAGGGAAGTGATTGTCCCTTTCTACTCTCTACTTGTGAGGCCCCATCTGGAGTACAGATGTATGTACTGTATGGGGTCCCCAGTACAGGTAGGATATGTAGCTCTTGGAGCGGGTCCAGAGGAGGGCCACTAAGATGATCAGAGTGCTGGAGCACCTCTACTACGAGGAAAGGTTGAGGGAACTGGGCTTGTTTAGCTTGGAGAAAAGAAGGCTCCAGGAAGACCTCATTGCAGCCTTATTGAAGGGAGCATATAAACAGGACGGGGAACGGCTGTTTACATGGGTGGATAGTGATAGGACAAGGGGAATGATTTTAAATTGAGACAGGGGAGTTTAGGTTAGATATTAGGAGGAAGTTTTTCACACAGAGGGTGGTGATGCACTGGAACAGGTTGCCCAAGGAGGTTGTGGATGCCCCATCCCTGGAGGCATTCAAGGCCAGGCTGGATGTGGCTCTGGGCAGCCTGGTCTGGTGGTTGGCGACCCTGCACATAGCAGGGGGTTGAAACTTTGAGGTCGTTTTCAACTCAGGCCATTCTATGATTCTATGACTCTGGGACTGACCTACAAGCTTTCCAAACCAATTCTACTCCATCAAGTACCTGTTGCTCGATATCACACATTTTACTATTCCGCAAATGTAAGTACTCCTTGCTTCTTAGGGCAACATTTAGACAAGTAGATTTTCCACCCAAGCAGCACGATATAACTGTGACTCTTTAACTCTGAGAGTAGAGTTTGAGCCACACTGATAAGTCCTTAAACCCGTTACACAACAAATAAGCATGGATTACTGCATGACTGACTAATTACAGGATGTTTGGGGATATTATTCCTAACACAAAAACGCAGTTTGCCTCAGCCACATAGGTGAAGACCGGCCTCGTATTTTCTGCTACATATCTTTTTATCACTTTCACTTTCCTGCACATCACCCATTTATTACTCATCTATTCCTTCTCAATATACTCGCACACCTTAGAGAGTGCTAAATAATCGTGATGTAACAGCACGGTATTATATTTCCTCTACACATAAATGACTGCTTGCACGACAGTTACTTGGCACTTCTTACTACCAGAACAAACCATTTATAACTATATAATATCTTTAGCATTCTATGGCTGCTTCATTTTCAGTGCTGAATACACATCACAAACAAAAAGGGAGCAATCTCCACAGAAATGACGAGGATTGTATTTCAGTAAGAATACCAAACAAAACCAATAGAAGATGCCTAACTAAAAGCACATTTTTAGGCAGGTGTAATCTAGTTTTGGCAAGCTTACAATAGTCAGCTCCAATGTTTGCCAGTACTTCAGAGGATTTTGGATTTTAGCAGGTTTAGATAAGCACACCCGTATTTACTTCCTTAGGTAATGGGAACTTTGATCAAAGTCACTGCTTTTAATCTGAAGAGAAGATTTCCTTGCAAGAAAACCTTGCTGTATAAAGAAGCCACAGTCTCGCAACTCAACTAGTGGTAAAAAACCTCACACATTTTTGATGGAAAAACATTGTTACTACTGGGTACTGTACCTCTGACCATATACAGTATCTAATACAAACTATTTTCCATTCATAAGAAAGCCTTTTTCATTAAAAAATATTTATCAGGCTCATAATCAAGTAGGACAACTCCTTTTGACATCTCAACTTTTCTACTAAATGTTAAATATCATTCATCATTCCACTACACTTCTCCCCTGATAGCTTTCTGTGTATCTCCTGAACTTACCACGTGTGATTAATTCAATTAATAAGGTCAAGAAGGTGTTACTTGAAAATGCTATCCAAAAAAAACAAGTACATTTAAAACTTGCACATAAGGCACAATAAAAATCATGATTATAGTGCTGCCAACTCAAAGCACTAAACCTCATGGGTCAGGCACTCAATATCAAAAGATAGCCAAAGACTTTGGAGAGGTTTTTAAACATAACATAGCTGTGGATTCTTTTATTTGCCTTTTGAGCTTTTACAACACACTCAGTTGATTCTCAAGCTTCTTCCAACAGCCACAAAGCACAGGAATTTACTTTCTGTTTTGGGATGCTAACATCCAGGCTACAGAAAGACAGGCTTTAGGAAAAGATGCTTATCTTTTCCACTGACAAAATCAAAACACGCAACTGAATTGTACAGATGTGGTATCCCTTCCTCCCTCCAATCCACCCTTAAAATGCTCCTCAGAAAACTATGGCAGCTCACCTACCAACATCTAATGCCAGGTGATAGAATAATCCTTCTACGTACTCATTCAGTGGAGGTCAGATTAGAAAGCATAAGCAGACTCCACTTACTTCATGGAATTCATGTGCCATTAAAAAAAAAAAAAAAAAAAAAAAAAGCCTCAGAAAAACTATTCTTTTCTGGGGGTAGGAGGAAAAAAGTCCTTGATGGAGGTATTGAGCACTTGAGATTTAAGTTCATAAATATTTTTCTTCAATGCTTTTTACTAGATTTAACAAAATTAGAAATATTCAAACATAGTGTTCAAAGCATCTTAATTTGGTAAGTATAACCAAGAAAAAAAATCAAGGTACACAAAAGCAGATGCATGGTGCCACGTTCTCCTTGGCCCCAGCTACTTCTCCTGCAGGACACGAGTCCTTTGACACACAACTCAGGTGCCTTATGCTGCAAACGTGACCCAAAACCAGCAAAACTGAATGGTACTAATAACACCTTTATCTCTTCTCAGAATCAGTCCAGTAAAATGCAAGTCAGAATTTATGTATAATAGATGGTGACAATACCATCAGAAGATAGGACTTCTCTCAAGCAGTGGACAAACCCCACAGAGTTGGTGGGTTTGTCATTGGGTTGCTTTGACTCAAATTACTAGGTAGCCTGTAAAACAGAAGTCAGAAGGACAATTTGCTGAGACGCACCGCTGATGTTAGATGCTACTCTGAGCCTTCATCCTCTAATACACCATCTTACTCCTTCAGCAGCTGCTAGCGGTGGCCAAGCAACTGCACATCTAACCCCAATACATGGCAGTTTCCCAGCTGCAGCCATCTTCTCATTCAAACAATCCTAAAGAAGGCTTCACACAGGGGCACATTCAAACAGTGGCCCTGGAGCAGCGTGGTACCCTTGCACGAGAGAAGTCTTCTCCAGTAACCCCTTTCTGGCAGCGTTATATAGCTCTTTTATTTCACGAGGAGCTCTCATCTCAGGCCCAGCAGAGGGATCACCAGCTCACAGGAGGTTCAGGCACACTCAAAGCCGGTTTTGTTGCAAACCATGCGTAAAACTCCAATCTGAGTCAGCTTGGTGTCAATCCAAACTTACTGCGCTGACTTCAGCAGTCACCACACACTTAGGTGTGCAAGAGAAAGGTGACATCAGTCCTTTGTTTTTAAGTGCCAGGCTGCCATCTTATCTTCCTCACTCACAACTACAGAGCAAGATGTCTTTTCAAACTCAGACTGAGACCACTATGCGTATACCAGCTGGAAGAAGGCATGTAACATTGTAAACAGCTCTCTATTTGCTTATTGTTTCACCACCAACTGACTGGCTCAAACGATGCTGAAAGGCAAATGGACAACCTCAGACAAGAAAAGCTATTCAGGGCTAAGAAACCAAAAAGATGCAGACACGACCTCTACCTTAGGAGGTGACTGAGCTGAAAACTGGTCAAAAGTGGAAGAGGGCCCAGGAGGGCTGGTCACCAAAGGCTCATCCCATTTCTCATGCTTTTTCCCCCAGCAAATGACACCAAGCACTGTCAAAGGAAGAATTCTGGAGAACACAACTTTTCATTCTGAGTCAGTTCAGGCCCTCTGAAGTTCTCATGACTACTAATACCAAATACTAAGCCATCTGCTGCTGCACAGGAAAAGGCTGTAGGCCTCCCTTTGCTCAGCTCTTACAGCCCGTCCACCTCCAGTTTAAGGGTGGGGAAGTTGCTTTTTTGTGACCGCAGGATTTCAGGCCAGGCCTTATCTTTAACAGTGAGTTGCAAAACAGCAAGTGATAGAGTATACTGAGCATCTCTGGTGGGAACACACCCTACCCAAGGTGAGGCTGACTCCATCCTCTCCTTTTTACAAACACACAAGTGGTCAACAGTCTAAAGAAGAGCTGACACCACCACTTCCAAGCTGGCAAGACAAATGGCACTGGTTCCCTAGAACATAAAAATCCTGCTCTAAAAAGTAAACACATCTCCTCCCACTGCAACTTGGTGCATGTCTCTGTCCCAGCTTCCCATCGCACAGCAGCAGCGACAGCTAGACACCACCGAACTACATAAAAGAAAGGCACAAAAGAGTTGTGCCTCAGTCAGATGGACCCCAGTGACAAAGCCAAGCCAAGTGCCTCCTAGCTGAAGGGGAAGAACAGAAACCCAGGGAAAAAAAAAACAAACAAACAAAATAACCAAAACATACATAATTGATGACAGGGATTTTGCTTGCTTAAGCAAAGTAATTCAAAAAGATGTAGATTTAGAGGGCTTCAGTAGTCAACACCATTCAATTTCTGTAGTGAATAGTATAGTGCTAGGAAGAAACAGAGGACACCATTAGTGTATTTACAAACAGCCTCCAGAGCTTTCGCTGCAAGACCAACAGTTTCTCTGTCTGATACAGTGAAACTCATCTGCAGAGATTTTGTGGCTAACAACAAGCATTTGATTTCACTTACCGGCAACAATACAGCCATCATATTAGAAATATGATCAAACGAAATTTTAATTATTTTCTAAGAGTCACTTGGTAGCTGTTAATGAAGGCAAACTGCTAGGGAAACCCTGCCAAAAGAAAGTAATGACCAGATGTGTATCAGTGCCACAAGGTCTAATTTAACTGAATAACAACTCTGAATCGTTAAAAAGAGTTGGACCAGTCTATTGTCTACGTTCATTGGAACAGTCGTTTTAAAGCGTTTGTCCTCACCATGAATCTACGTATACATGCATACTCGAAAAAGTAGTTTAGAAACCATGAAATATATGGAAATTTCTGAATGAGAGAAACAGTAATGCTATTAAGGGCTTCCACATTTAAATCCCAAATTGTATTCAGTAGCTTCTATTAACCTCTCTTTACAGCTTTTTCAGAGTTTATAACGCTTCTTGCCACCTAAAGTACAACAAACTGCAGAGATGTCATAAAGTTAGACGTGCACTTTAATTACCGTAAGTTAATAATGTTTGTCATCTCTATTAGCATTGTAAATGAAAACAACATATGCAAATTTGGGGATTTGCTTGCAATAGCTTATACGCTTTCCTGCCACACCTATGTGCTCACAGCTCGTTACGGCAGTGAGTTATGCCGATACTGAGCTGTTGCTAGGCTATGTGATACTACGTTTTAACTCCCCGGATTGCAAAAACATCCATTTATATTCCAGCTTAGTTTTAACTGCACAGCGGGTGACTTCAAGAAAAGACTCATTTCTTATTGGTATTATTAGATTAATGGCTTTCACAAACCCAAAGTGAACTATGTTTCTGTATGCATTAAATAATCGGAAAGCGCAAGTGAAAGAACAGTTTGTATCATCTTACATTTCCTTATAAGGCCTTTGCAACCCCAAAATATTTAAACTACTGCCATAGACCTTTGTGACATAAACATACTGAAATCCAAGGCATAAAACCACATCTTCAGCACAGTGCAGAAATACAGAAATTAAAAGCCACTTCATTTGTAAACGTTCCCTTATTAGAAGAACGTTTATTGCTTCACTGGTTCATATTCCCATGTCTCCAGTCCATTGTTCAAATCAGTGAAACAACATCTACGCGTTTCATAATTAAGTTATCTCCACGTTATTGTTATTGTTCTCCACTGGCGAAAGCCCTAAAGGAAGAAATGCAGCTGTTCAGGCATTGAAGGCACTCCTCATTTAAAGTACCTCACAAAACATGGAAGAACAAAGACTGAAGCCAAAAGTTGGTCTCATTCACTCAGCACAATAAAACCTTTCCAGAGAGATTCTCCACAATGATCAAATACAGACACACACACAAAAACAGAGTAGAGGTCTTCACCTAACAATTCCAGCATCCACAGGCAGATTTCCTGAGAGGGTTATAATTATTTTTCACCGGGTTGTTTATCTGAATAACGCGACCAAAAGCTGATAGGAAACTGTGCACAAAGTTTTAATTATTCTGCTAGAGTCTGAGCATCAAGTTTGTTCTAACATTTTTTCAGCTGGCCAAGAAAAGCAAACAAGCGTCAAGGTCAGAAAGAAATAGTTGGTTCTTGCTTCATTCCGAATTCCAGTCCTGGGCAACAAAAAACTGCAATTTAAACAGGAAACTGGCTCAATAGCACTGAATCCAGCTTTTCCATGAATGGAGATGCAAAATACAACGAATCTGCCTGCTGCTGTTGGATTCACCATTGAACAGGGGAGAGAAACACACCAAAATTTCAGACCTTCAGTAGATCTGCAAGGAGTTGCTGAGTTGGTGGTTGAATACGCTACTCTTCAATGAAGTACAGTAGGTGTAAACCGCAGAGCAAAGAGAGCAAAGTAGTTGCTTTTGCAATACTATAATATTTGTTTCCAACACAAAATAAGTCTCATGAACAAAACATTACTAAGAGTGAAGGTATCCAGATGCCGGCGCTGCCAGGTTGCCCAGTTCACTGCCGTGTAATCTAGTGGAGTTTCAGAGAAATTGCAAGCACTATGTTGCAGTATTTGGCTGAACTAGAACTTCACTGCCATTGGGGGAAAAAAAAGAAAAAAAAAACCACTTAATGACATACAATGTTCACATTTGGTGCTAAGATAACAGAGCGTGCATCATCATGAGGACACTTCCTCAAAATCTTAACTACTGTAGCAGTAATTCACAGGAAAGAAAAAGAAAACCCACTTTTTAAAAAAGCAGTCATTGTTCAGCATCAGAACAGCCAGACAAGATGAAACCGATGTCTCTAACTTTAGAAGATACAAAGTAATTCAGAAGCATCCTTGTTTGAAAAGTTGTCTCTCTAACTTACTGTTCTTTGTAGCTCTCTTACGCCATAAGGCATATGACATAACCTCTTAATTACTTAGTCTGTAATGCTTGGCTCCGATAGTATCTAGGTACAGCGAGTTCCCCAGATCAAATGTCTTTGGGAGGTCAGCTCATTCCTGCATCCAGCCACATGAAGACATCTCTCTCCTCCCTGCAGTTTGTGAATCAACCTCATCTTTTTACATAAGCATCGCTCCATCTCCACAGACTATTATGCAAGTTTACCATAGAAGACCAGTAAAACAGAATGCGACCACAACTTGAGCTTTTCTAGTAACGAAAGTTTGTTTTTCTTTTCCCGTTTGACATGAAATAGATGTTGCCAGGCTTACAATCAGCACATTTCATACACTTACACAGATGCACAACAGTTACACAGAGAGAAGCGTAATCTGAAATTTTCAAAGCACTCAAAGAGAATCAAGCACCTAATTCTGGAAGTTCCCTTGGAAACTTGAGCTATGTTTTTACATGTCTTCTCATGTGCTTTTCTTTTCTTTTTTTTAATCTAAGGAATAATCAGATAATTTAGCACAACGTACCAAAGAACACATACCCAGGAAAACATATATATATATATTTTTTCTTTCCTTCTCAGTACATGATTATATATATATATATATATACACACACACACACTATATAATGTACATATTATATTTATATTGTATATATAATATATATATTGGATATACTACATTTACACTGTATATATATACTATATATATATACACACAGTAAAGGGCTGTTACAGAGCGCGTTTTTGAAGGAAGTATTTTTTTTGTCCATCTTTTAGTGCATGAGGGTTTGGTACATTTTCAATTGCTGCTTTGAAAATGCCCCATTTTGTCTGCAGCGCAGGCCAAAAAGTGTCTGAAACCATTAAACTTCCAGGTATTGCCTGGAACATCTATTTAAAAGGACACATACTGAATCCTGTTTAAAATTTAATAGCAATGAAGCATTTTATACTGTCTAAGGAAATCTAGGATGTTCTGAGTCGTGTGGTTTGTCCATACCGTGTGGCAGTATTATGGAATCTATTTAAAACTATTTTATGAATATGCTTTTCTAAAAGATGCTGTCATACCATTTCTACATGTTCTGTTGTACACGGCCTGAACACAAATACCTGATGCACACGCACCATAATGTCCTGAAGTGGCCTGCATTAGCAAAAAGCCTCATCCCTCTCCTCACTCCGTATAAAAGCATTACCTGCTCTGAATGGTCAAGTCAGCATTTCATAATTACAGCTCTAAATTAAGGCTTTTGTGTTGTTATTCCCCAGGAAAACTTGTGCCTACATTTTACAATGAGAGGAAAGAAAAAATACCAGAATACATCTCAGCAAGGTTTTATGAATGAATCCATTGTACCAACGACCAAGCATACACAAAGCCAAAATCCCTTCTACTTTACTTTTTTTTTTCCCCCCTTCTGCAGAAACAGAATTTGACCTGAAATGATTTTCGCTCCTGAAACGGAATGCAGAGAGTGGGTTGTGCTGTAAATATTGGCTTTCCAGAAATTTTCAAGAAGTTATTAAGAACCGAACAAAAAGAAACCTAAGTCGTTAACTGAAACTTTACACAAGCCCCAATTCTGCAAACACTTACGCAACAGAGTAACTTCACACACATAAATAATCTGATTAAGTCCAGTGGGAGCACTCGTATTTTCAAAGCTACTCATACATATTAAGTGCGAGTAGAATCGTGTCACAGTAGATTTAACAAAACCTGAAATCTCTGATTTCAATGTGAGACAGCAAGATTTTTTCCATACGGCAGTACTTAAAACACTTGATCAAATTCTACTCTGCTCCAAGCAAAAAAAAAAAAAAAAAAAAAAAAAAAAAAAAAACCACTGTATTTTAAAATTACTTAATATTAAAAATGAAGTTTTCACAACGATCCGCAAATATTTTTCAAACAGTTAATTGGCTCTGGAGATATTAACTAGGTTACTAATTTAGGCGAACACTTCTCAAGTCCCAGGTATCTCTATAAACCATCAAGTTTAAGTGCTTAACAAGGAGAGCCTGCCTTTCAAAGTGCTTATTACTGCAATTCCCGTTGACTGCAATGGGATTTCTAAGTACTCAGCTCTTCTGAGTAAGGGAATACTTAATACCAGGACACAGGACTGCCAATTTAGACATCTATAATTAGGTCACCCAGACTTTACAGTTTTTGTCTGAATAAGTAATTTGAGCATTGTTCTAGTGATGGTAAACCATCACACACTTAAAACTAGGAATTACGACACGGTAAAACAAAAAGCACGCTCCCTTTCAAAGAATTGCCAACGGAAGACTGGAGCTTTGATCTTCTTTTTAAACAATCACTCACAGTGGATACAGTGGCAGGAATAATCTTAACCCTCCAAAATATATCCAACAAACACTACAAGATGCCTGCGCTTTCTCAACCAGCATTAAATGGAGGATGACCTCACCTGAGAAGTCCTTTAATCCTTCCTGCGTTACTTTGTTGTCTAAGCGCATAGCAAAAAGCTCTCCATCGCACCCCTCCCTGCATCTACGGATGGCACTCTCTACAACTTGGATGCAATAAGCTGCAGCTCATTTTTCCAATGCACAATCAATACTATTAAGCAGGAATGTGTTATTTTTTTCCTTTGTACGAATGCTTGTAACCATTATTGAATCGTTTCTCCTCTGCTATCTTGCATAATGTCAGTGATCGTTCTTTCAAGTCTTCCCTTTGTTTTTGCTGCATCTCCACTTTCAGAACCTGCTTTCAGACTCATTTGAGAGGTGTTTAGTCACAGCAGGGCTGTAAAATCATGTCTTTGGGATGCTCACTCAGTGCTGCATTAAAGAAACAAACAGAGCCACGCTAAATATATAAAAAAACCCACTTCCCAATACTTTTGTTTTTTCTTCCCCTTCATTTCAGGGTATCAGCAAGACAACTTCCAAATGAAATTGATGCTGGAAAGCTGTCAGGAAGCTATTTACATCTTGCAGGTTGAAAAGTGCGGAGAATGCTTATGCTTTAAATTAAAAGAATTACCTGTAACCACCACTTCAGCCCTTTCAACCATTTCTTTCTTCGCGTAGCACACCCCCAGCTGAAAGACCAATACAGGTTTGATAATCACCAAACACGAACGGTCCATTTGTACTATTGATCAGCAGCTCTCTCCATGTGCAATATCTTGAGTAAGTAGCAATCCTTTGGCAGCGCCAATGCCGCGCTGACAGAACGAGAAACTGGCTGGCGTTCGTGCAGCATCCTGTCACCAGTAACTATGTCCATCAAAAGCTGACAGGTTGGCAGATCCCTGCCATAATATCATAATGACTTCAATTCATTCTCCGCAGCACCTAAAGGCTGCCATATCTGCTGCTATCCGAGCCTCTCTTCTTCAAGAGGAAGACTCTGCATCTTTTACATTCTTGACAGCTCCGTGTATTTCCTGGAAGCTTCCTACCAGGCATAACAAGAACACCAAGGAACACAAAGCTGTTACCACTTCCCTTATGATCTACACAAATAACTACCTGCTGATGGAGAAAAGCAGTGGCAGCTGAGGATGTGTGGGCCTGATGGGGAGAGCACACGTGTGTCACGGCATGAAGTCAGCAAACAAGAGTCTCAGGTGTTTCCTCACAGATATTCAGATGTTGCAACAGGGGCAACCATTCTGTCATTCAACAGCTGAAATGAGTTTTGGTATCAGAACCTCAAAAGGTCTGTAATCTCACTGCACTACTACTTTTAAGAGGAGAGCTTTTTAAGTCCCCCTCTATTTCCTCTTCCTTTGCCACCTCCCAACTCCCCGAGGTCCTCTGCGCTTGCCAAGAAAAGTAGTTAAAATGTTTTACATCGTCATGAATAATACTATTTGGATCTTTTTTCTTTCAAACAGAATGAGTGGAACAAAACAAACAAACAAACAAACAGCCCAACAAAACAGAAAAAAAAAAAAAAAATCAAACATTTTTTTTCCTGAAAGAGAACAGAGACTCGGAATTGAGAAATCAAACACGGGTTTCTGTATGTAATTTCAGCTTTCCACAGGAAACATTTTCTTCTTGTAAAGCACAGCAGCAAAACCAACACTTCTGGTAAAGTGTAGATAGACAAACCCACCCACCTCAGAGTGACAATGGGGGGTGAGGAGGAAGTCTTTCTACCAGAGGACTTAAAAGCCCTCCTCATCTCAAACAAAATAATCTCAGTACATCCATGTGAGTACCATTTCCATGTCATACCCCTGCCCTCTTCTGTTTTTCAGGATCTACAGCAAAAAAGTCCCCACATCTCTACCTCTGCCTTCCACTGAGAGCTAAAGTGACAAAACAAGGCAACACATGGGACACGGGCTCTTTTACACGGGATCTGGTTGCCCAGGAAGGCTGACCTGCTGGGCTTACAAGGATAGGTACAAAATCATTACAGCATGAGGCACACAAGCCACAGACACAATTTAAGGACAACTTTAACCGAAATATAGTGATTTTGAGTCACCTCAAATGTCTTCCAGGTTATAGGGTCAAGATAAACAAAACAAGGTTTTCATTTCTGTTGGCACAACTATAACAATTACACCCTATACACAGAGTTAAAAACAATTTGATCATATATTCAAAGTAAAATAATCAATTAAATAAATAAAAAGTTAAAAAAAAAACAAAAAAAAACCCAAACTTCTCAGCAATGTAATAGCTTTCAAAAATGAAGCAATAAGAAACGATCTTAAGGAAAAGATAGATAAACTATCTATCATGCACTGCTCCAAGTGATTGTTATATAAATACAGAATAATTACCTTTTAATCCCCTGCTTTAAGAGAGAGATCTCGTTAATCTGAAGAAGTAGGCAAACTCTTTGTTCTGCTGTAATACCCCTCCAAATTATTAAATCAGTATGGTAACGAACTAGGTCATGCACGCAGATGCCCTGCTACACTACAGGATGCCTCACCCATCACTGCCACCAGGCACAGTGTTAGCAACCACAGGAAGAGCAACAAGCACGGGACAATCCCAAACTGACTGCACCCCAGTAATTGCACCACCTTGGCCTTATCATGTTTGAGCACACTTTCAAATTGCTACATCTCAGCCAAATCCTTTCCTCCTCCCCCTTTCAAAGGCACAGAGGACATCGAGTGTGCTAACAAAAGTTCTCAGTAGTTTCTGTCTTCACACAATCAGACTCATTTGAGTTGGAAGAGACTTTTAAAGGTCATCTAGTCCAACTCCCCCGCAATGAGCAGTGACACCTACAGCTACATCAGCTTGAGCAACCTGATCTTGAGTGGGATGTGGCATCCACCACCTCACTGAGCAATCTGTTCTGGTGCTTAAAAAAAAGAAAACAACAAAAAAACAAACCTTTTTTCTTATATCCAATCTAAATCTCCCTTCTTTCAGTTTGAAACCATCTCCAATTGTCCTATCACAACACACCCTGCTAAAGAGTCTGTCCCCTTCCTTCTTTCAGACCCCTTTAGATACTGAAAGACCACTTTCAAGTCCACCAGAGCCTTCTCATCTCCAGGCTGAACAGCCCCAGCTCTCCCTTGTCTGGACGTGCTCCAACAGATCCATGTCTCTCCTGTACTGAGGACTTCACATCTGGATGCAGTGCTCCAGGTGAGGTCTCACCAGAGCAGAAGTAGAAGGGCAGGATCACCTCTCTCAACCTGCTGACCATGCTTCTTTTGATACAGCCCAAGATATGGTTGGCCTTCTGGGCTGTGAGGGCACATGGCTGACTCATGTTCAGTTTGCCATCCACCAGTACCCCCAAGTCCTTTCAGCAGGGCTGTGCTCTATCCTTGCATCCCCTAGCTTGTGCTAATATTGGGGGTTGCCACAACCCAGGTGCAAGACCTCATACTTGACTTCATGAGGTTTTCCTGGGTCCACCGCTAGAGCCTGTCTAGGTCTCTCTGGATGGCACCCCATCCTTCGAGTGTGTCACATGCACCACAGCTGAATATCATCCACAACATTGATGATGGTGTACTTGATCTCACTGTCTTCCACAGGTATTGGTGTCAAGCCCAGAAAATAAACAATGGACATGGATTAAGAAAAGCAAACAAACAAAAACCTCATCCTGTTGATTCAGCCATTTCATAGCAACCCTTTTCAGAAAGAAGGAGTAGAACAGGCTAAGGGACCAACCCAAGCCCAGGACCTCTGTGGAGATCATCAGTCAGCAACCACAATAAGCTGTCATTTCTGTGTCCAGGTGCATCATGGTAGTAAAAACCAAACAAACAGTGCACATTTCTACTTTTGTCTGGGTAAGAGGTTGTATCTTTTATTCTCTATAGATGTCTTTGGAATTTGAACTTTTCATTCAATTCCAAAAATTTTCTTCTTCTTTCACATAATGTGTTCAGTTTTGGGCACCTCAGTACAGAAAGGACACTGAGGTGCTGGAGCAGGTCCAAAGAAGGGCAACAAGGCCTATGAAGGGCTTGGAGAATATGCCCTATAAGGAGAGATGGAAGTAACTGGGGCTGTTTAGTCTGGGGAAAAGGAGGCTGAGGGGAGACCTGATTGCTCTCTTCAATTACCTGGAAGGCGACTGCAGCGAGAGCGGGGTTGGTCTCTTCTCACTGGTGACAGGACAATGGGAAATGGCCTCAAGTTGCACCAGGGGAGGTTTAGGCTGGATATCAGGAAAAACTTCTTTACCTAAAGGGTTGTTAAACACTAGAATAGGCTCCCCAGAGATGTGGTTGAGTCACCATCCCTGGATGTGTTTAAAAACCATTTGGATGTGGTGCTCAGGGACGTGATTTAGCAGAGGATTGTTAGAGTTAGGGTAGTATGGTTGGGTGAGGTTGGACTTAATGATCTTTAAGGTCTTTTCTAACCTAAGCAATTCTATGATTCTATGATTGGGGAATATTCCCTGTTCATACATGTCTCTAAATATTGTTAAAAAGTGATCTACGGAATACAACAGCCTTGCTTATGAGCTTAGTACGTCTACCCTCCCAGAGAGACCACACAGCTATGCAAAACACCTCATCAGTGAAAAAGCAGTGCGGTCTGGGTAAAATGAGTATACCTGACACTGCGGCAAACACTCCCTTGAAAATGTTAAATCACCATTTTGGATTAACCTAAACCCTTTGTAGTTGCTAATATGCTTTCCTTCCTTCACGTAGAACTCTCTAAACCAAACGTGTCACGCTAAAACAAACAGCTTCTCCCAGGTAAATCCAACATTGATAAATCATTTTCTAACATTTATGCTGTTTTCAAGAAGACTTAGTGCTTTTTTTTTTTTTTTTGCTTTTTTTTTTTTTTTTGCTTTTTTTTTTTTTAAGAGCAGCAAGTATTTCCCCCTGATTCCTTTGTCTTGGAATCTCCCAACTGCACACCAGAGAAGAGTTATCTGCAGTGACACCTGCAGCGTCTCTCTCTAAAAGCATATGTAAGAATGCACTGTCAAAACATGCTTCCCAAAGTGGTGCCAGAGAGGAATTTTGGGCCAAAAGACATCCATATAGGGGCTGCAGCAGGAGAGCTTGGGGAGGGGAACCAGCATGGCCCAGCAGAGAGGTGCTTTGCTGCTGCCACGCAGGGCGCATGGAGCAGTGGGAGAGGTACACAGGTACATTATCATGTCTTTGCATTGGGCAGCTGCTGAAGTGTCTCTGAGGACAATCATCATGCTGTCATTTGGGCTGCCTGCAACTCTTCTAACTGAGAATAAATCACATCTGGCTTGGGGAAGAGCACCAAGCGTCTTGGAATAACACAGCCAGAGGTAAGCCGCGAGAACTCAAGACACATTCTTGGTCTGGAAGCTATATATGAATGCTCAGTATATCCCAGTGCTCAGCACAGCACTCGGGATGCTGTGGATTTGTGACATTTTCATGAAGACTCTGAATCCATGAACTAAGGGATGGATTACACGGATGTGTAAACATATCAGCTCTGTGCAGTAACCAGGCAAAACTCTTCTCCTACCATGTAAGGTGAATTACCTGGGTTTCCACCCCTGTTGTGAACATTTCAAAGAGAGGCAGAGTTCCTCCTCTTAAATAAACAAAGCAACTATTTGAGCTCAGAAATTAGGCAACAGTGCATCGTTAATTACCTCTGAAATGAAATCCCTGACCGTACAGACTGACCCACGCAGGCTGACCCATACGAGCCAATCTCTGTCATCAGTTCAGTAGGTTTCCATGCAGCCACCAGAATGTGCTGGCACAGCTCCGCTTGCCAGACCAAGGACAGGCTTTGTACTCACGGCAAGGATGTTTATTTTAAACAAGAAGTTACATCCATTTTAATATTGGCAGAGTGGCAACCTCATACAAAAGCTTCAAAACCTATTTAAATTTTGAACCCACTCTAATATCAGTTTAAAAATATCAAATCAATAATATCCTTAGCTAAATAGCTATGTTTGCTCCTGGTTAAGCTCTGCCAACACTGGAAATGAACCAGAGATTAATTTGGTTCAACGAATTTGGCTTTTAACCTAGACAATAAAATTTACTGTAATAAAAGCTCAAATCCTCACTGGCAATGTAAGGATGCCTTAGGGCACTCTGGTTCTTGCCAGCACCACATATCCACCTTTACAGCCTTAAAATAAATCTTGCCACTTTTTCTTCCACGTGTACAGGCACACACTATGCTCACATTATACACAATGAACTCTGATGTGCAAGGGTTAATAATACAGTGCTTGCTAATATATAACCTCAGAAGTACAGAGGACTATGAACAACCTATTTCTGAAAAAAAAAAAAACGTAAGAGGGAGAGGATTTTTAAAAAATAAATTAAAAAAAGAAAAAAAAAAAGAAAAAACAGAATGGAAAAAGGAAATGTTTTGCCCTTTACCAAGGTAAGAAAAGCAGAAATATTGAGAACACCGAACAACTGCAAGACTCTTAAGTCACCGTTAAACTGCATTCTTGCCTGTGGCATTAACTGTATCACACACTGCAATTCTAGCAAGCAAGTTTATTTTTTTAGCAATACTTAGCTAGGCATCTTTTGCCATATTTGAAAAAACTAAAGAAAACAGAACCTCTGCATTGACCTAAGGATGCCATAGCAATATTGCCTTAATTTTCCCATTGCTTAGCAAGCCACTTACTCCTCTTCTCTAAACAGCGGACCTGTAGTTTGAATAAAAACATTCACAGAACTCAGACGTGTGGGTCCTGCATATGCAAAGGAGGAACTCACTCTGCCAGATCTGCACCCCTGAAATCCTCCCCTCAGCGGGCAGTGACAGCAAGCCATCACAGAGAACATGGTCTACTAGGATGAATGGGAGGCAAGGGACAAAAATGCACCGCAATGCGCTGTCACAAAGATGAAGTGCTCTACATGATGTTGCACTACCGAGGAGGCATTTTTACCTACAGGCTATAGGCACTGTGCTTGCCTGGTTTTAAATAGGTTGCCAATAGCAGGAACAGAAGTGAAAACAACAATTTCACATTTTTCCAGCCAGGGCCTGGTAATACCGGCACTTGGCTCCATCTCCATAAGAAATGCTGTACTCAGGATGGCTGAGTAATAACACTAGTTGTTGGGGCCAGACTGGTAACCAGTGCTGACGTGGTGAATTTTTGCTCATGAGAAAGAGTCTGTGAAGTCAGCGAGACTCCTCAGATGAGTGGTAAATGCTCATCGATGTCAGGAGAAGTTATTCCATGATGGCTCTGAAGATTTTATGTTGTAGCAGTGCATGTGTGTCTCCGTGCACACACACACACAGGAGTGAATGAGACTAAATAAAAGCCATGGATTGATCACGAACCTACACAACCATTTGGGTTACAGCAAAAAGCAGTCAGAAGATGAGATCAATGAGCCAACTGCATGACCCAGAGGAGCCGGCATAGACTATGCCCACCTACGCAAGGACAGCACATGACTCAGGGAGTACAGGGCTTGATGTACAGCACAGGGACACGGGAGATACTCCATCAGCATCTCCCTCCATTACCTGATCTTCCTTCCATCTTGCTACACTTTCTATGCTACAGTGCATATTTAGCACACTGAATACCAAGCTCTGCTTTCATGAATGCTGACCTAAGTTTAAACGAATGTGGCTGAAGTCAGGGGAGAAACACCAATAAAAATCAAAGTATCAGTCCCTGGGGTCAAAATGACACAAGCTCCTAACGCGATGGAATTTGTATCATTTTCTAACCATTGCATTGAAAAAATTACAAAGCCATTGACATGTTCATGGGACACAGCACCACTTTACACCCAGCTGCACTGCAGTGCTCAGAACACATATAAATGTGAGCTTTGTGTCTGCGCACATACACTATGCCATAGAGCTCTTACTAATAAGCTGCATCACCAAAACCAGAATGATGTCAGGGCTGTTTGGAAAAGCAGACCATCTTCACACTGGGAGAAAACTGCACAAACAACACCTTAAACACAACGACATCTATGCCATATGTCATGCGAAACCTACTCCTCCCTGGCTGCTCCCATCTACTGTGACTATCCGTAGAATCATAAAATCATTAAGGTTGGAAAAGACCACTAAGATCATCTAGTTCAACTGTCCACCCATCCCCACCATGCCCACTGACCGCGTTCCTCAGCACAACATTCACACACTTCCTGAACACCTCCAGGGACTGTGACTGCTCCACCTCCATGGGCAGCCTGTGCCACTGCCTCACCTTTCTGAAATTTTTCCTGTTATCCAAACTGAACCTCGCCTGGCTACTCACCCTCCATACAAGATACAAAGGGGGACAGCACACAGATGAACCACCTTCACTTTTCCAGGAAGCTGTCAGGTTAACTCATGGGACAATCCTGGTGTTCTGTCATTACCTGCATGTCTGGGTACCCACAGAGCAGGAGCCCCATGGCACTATTCTCCTGAAGGACCGGATGGAGCCCACGGCCATGCATAGACACCAGCTGTGTTTGGAAGACAGCAGAAATGCTGAGAGCTTTCCAGAGCACAAGCACACAGGCAGCAGCATTCCTTACCACAAAGAATGCTGGCAAATTACTGCCGTGTATGGTGGACAGACATCCAAATGCCAGCTGAGGATCAAACGCTGAAGTCGGCCTCCTCCTTCTCTACTGAAATGCACAGTAAATTCAATTCTAATAACTTAGTATTGTGAAGAGGGCTACAATAATTAACTGACATTTATGAGCATTTAACTTGACAGCAGATATGCTTTGAGGAATTTTAATGACCCATTAATGGATCCATACAACCACATGTACACACAAGATACAATCGAGTCCAGGGACTGATTCCTGCTATGTGTTTGTACACATCCTGGGAAAAACAGAAATAGATCATCATTGCTGCTGGGTGCCACCGTATGACAATGGTTATAATTACGCTACCCTGATAAATCATCGTCTTTT
The DNA here is from genome assembly GCA_030625065.1 of Alectoris magna. Lineage (NCBI taxonomy): Eukaryota > Metazoa > Chordata > Aves > Galliformes > Phasianidae > Alectoris > Alectoris magna. Next base: position 58,889,452 of record CM060561.1, read on the forward strand.
GTAAGCCTAAACCACTGAGTTTGTGTCAGATGAAAACAAACCCCTGGCACGATCCCACACACCTTTACCCGATCGTCATGTTGTGGTTTGATTTATAGGACAGCTTAGCAGAAGGAGGTAGCACAACTACAGAAGCTTGGAAGAAGAGACTGCTGTGTGTCTTCATTTTAACCCCTCTAATGTGCTTAGTACATTAGATTATTACTCTTCTCCACAAAAGCAGAAAAGTTATACCCAGCGCATTCTTTGTAAAAGTAATCAGTGTTGAGGTCATAGCGGTAAAGGCCATGTCTAGAAAACGCACTTTCATCAAATTCATGAGCATACACAGAAAGGACGGGCTATGAACAACAGACTTCCCCAGTTTGTACTACTGTTTTTTTAACGGCTGGTTTTGCTGACACACGTCCTTTCCCAAACCTAGCTACTTCTAACAAACTCTGTCCGTTCTCAGGAATTTCTTTGTTTCCTTTCTCAAGGCAGTTCGCTGCCGAGCTGAGCAGCGATCAGGCCCCAGTGCCACCAGCATTCTGCCTGCTGCCGCCAGCACTCTGTGTTCCCGGCACAGCCCCATTCTCCTCCCGGCCCCCTTGCAACACTCATGTTGCTCCCACCTTCATCCCCAATGCAAACCTGCTCCTCTTCATACTCCTCCTCCAACAACCCCACAGGCTCCGCATGCCAGATTCACCCACTCAGCCCAAGGCTCCCCATGCTCGGGCTGGCAGTGTTGACACCATCTCAGAGGCACACAGCAGTCAGGAGCTGGGGGCCACAGAGCAAGGCAGGTCTGGGGACAGAGCAGTGGGAGAAGGGTCTGGTTCCCACTATGCCTCTCCTCCCAAGCCTCACATCCTTTAAAGTAACTGCACAAAAGAAAAATCCAGCCACTCTTGCACATGCAGACACATGCTTGGCCAGCTTCCTCCTGCTCTGCTCACCCCCCCCCCCCCCCCCCCCCCCCCCCAAGCAGTACTCGTGCTGTAACTTTTCCCAGGACCCCTGGTGACACAGCAGACCGCCCCGCTTGAGGCAGTGCGCAGACACCAGACAGCTCCTGCGCAGCTCTCAGCACTCCCTGCCTGATGACACAAAGAATAAAGACATCCACCTACAAGTGTTCTTAGGGATGGGGAAGCTGGTTCTTCATCCTTCCTGTCTTCCTGGGCACCCACAGATCCTCCCAAAACACCCTTTTCCTCCTCATATTTCTGTACAGCCTGGTTGCATCCTCCTCCCCCTTCAAGCTGTGTTCAGCTCCATAGCCTGATTTTCTGAGTTTTCCTCTCCTCAAGCATTTACAGCAGCTGCTGCCCACCCCAACTCCTCAGTGCCTCTGCAAGCACAGAGCTGATGCCAGCTGCAGAACAGCCCAGAGATGTGCACAAGTCACCCAGCTAAGCCTGCACAGCTTGGCTATCCCGTGTGCAAGGTGTGACCTCACGGTGGAGTTACACAAAAAGTAATTTGGGGCATCTGTTCTTCAGCTGAGTTCTCAGAGCAGCTGTTACGCTCCACGAGAAAGCTCTGAGTTACACCAGATAAAACCTACCAGACTCACAGCACAGAAGTAAAGCCGGGCTGACTGTAAAGAGTGCTTCTATTACTCCTCTACAAACTTACTTTTCATAATTTTTTTCCACACTCATATCCTCTTATACCTACATATATAATATTTTTTAACAGAAAATTAGAACTGAATAACTTTGCTTTGAAAATTACAATGGCAAACTGGGATTTCAGCTCCTCAAACACCGTTCTGTTCTCCAAAGCGTAATGCACACTCAACAATGCAGACTAAGATGGCTTTTTAACAACAACAATCTGTCTCATGTCTAACATCTCCTCTGCTGAAAGACTTGTAATTCTGATTATCTTGTCCTTCTTTCTTAAATACTGAAGGGAATGTATCCTCCACAGGGACAGCAAAAGGCACGGACTCTCCTGAGCAATGGTCTCATGTTCCCATTGAGGAACTACCAGCTTGGATGGCAATGCTCCCAACCCTGTTAAGTTAGGACTAAAACCAAACTTTAGACAAACTTCTTGCCATTACACTGGACTGCTTATCCTTCTTCATGCCCACTGTGCTTTCTCTCCAGTTTCCTGGGGGCACAAAACTCACACACAAACCTAGAGGAGCCATGTTAAGAGAATAACCATCCGCCTTCCTACCCAGCCCAGAGATGCAAGCCTTGACCTCGGGACACCAGTCTCAGAGGCTGCAAGAGGCCAAGCTTTTGCAAGGGGAGAAAAGCAGCTAGGCTTTAGGAAGGTTGAGAAATCTCTAACATCTCAAAGACACCATTTCTTTCCTTTTCCTCAAGCTACCAGACCCGCCCCAATGGATTCCTCTTTATGTAGTATCTTCCATTTCTCTTTCAAATAAGTTCTGCGTTTCTCACACTTCTTGCTCTCCCATGAGAGCCAAGCTAGCAAGAATTACAAGTCTCTCCACTAGCCTTCTCCCACACCCCAGATCTAGCTATAAAGTTACAGAAGTCTTCTACATCTGCCATTTGACTGCATTTCTCTTGGCAAGTATTGGAAAACCAACAAACATCACTAGATTATCTCAAGGAACGCAGCAGGACATGGCAGCAAAGGGAGTACGAATGCCACAGCACCTTCTGAGCTAGAAAGCAGTGATAACAATGAGATCTAAAGGACTCCAGCACAGCTCTCAGCCTTGATGAAGGCTCTGAGGGGATGCTCTGGTTTGCAGTTCTATGCCTAGCTCACAGATGGATCTGTGACCTGCAAAATACAGGTGGAAGTTAGAAGATTTTGTTACACAGAGGTACAACTGAATGCAGTTAGTTTGGAGGTTAGAACGGGACATGCAAAAGTCACCAATCTACAACACACCACAGCTGCTGGACCATCAGCAGCCTCTGTGCAACCCCAGCATGGCTGAGGCAGGCAGGGCCCACCAGGTCCCAGCCCAGCTCTAGCAGGGCCACCCAGAGCAGGGGCCACAGGTGCATGGCCAGGCGGCATCTAAGTAATAAAAGCAAGAAAAAGAAAGAGCAGAGGTCACCGCAAGGTTTCCACAGCTTAGCTATCACACAATCATGCCACTCCCTCTTATATCGCGTACATTCTCATGACTTTAAAAATGGACTAAGTTCTTCACGGAAGCAGTAAGAGATATAGCGGCAAACAATTCAGCATTCAAACTCCAGCACTCACTGGCCTGCATGAACATCACTGACTGTCTCACTGCCTTAGCTCCAGTTTTCAGACCTTTAACCAGCTCGCTCACCCTCTTACAGTCTTCAGGCCCCTCAAAAACTACGTTTCAGAACACTAGAATTGGAGGGAGGCAGTCTGGAAGACACTTTTGAGACCCAGATGCCCAACTCTCAAGCATGTGAAACTCTGAAAGGAAACACTGGCAACCCCAGCCCTTCACACTGCTTGATTTTGTGAAAGAAATACATGGCAACCTATAATCCCTAATCAACCTAGAAAATAAATGACTGATAAACCAATCTGCTTGTAACCTCATTAACAGATTCTGGCTTCAGTATCAACAGGGTAATTTGTTAAGACTATTTTTAATCCCAACTGCTAAACCATTAATCCCACAATTTCCACACAGGGTTTTTTCCCCCCTCTAAATTTACCCCAGGTTACCACCAATTTTGCAAGTTGTGAAAAAGTAGATAAATAAGTAACACCAGCAAATATACACCTCCTGGCACTGAGGAACTGAGAGACTCCGATTACCTGCTTTATCCCCTTAAAGTTATTACTTTCTAATTGGAAGGAGTCATTCAGCAGCAAAGCCGTGTGCCCGGTGTGTCATCTGACACCTGTACGTACTGCTCACAGCACCAACTCCCAGTGCACTTGCCACAATAAAAACCGAATTTTTTCCTCTCATCATTGGTAGTCATTTCTCTCTCTACTAAAATCAGCTCAAATTTAACAGGATGGGGGTTAACAACATAAACTGTAACGTTTTCTCAAACTGGCATTAGAAGATTCTCCAACTATCGTTATTAATGTCAACATAAATTATGCATCGAAGATCTCAGCATTCATTACAGAGGTAAAATTCAGCTGGGGGGGAAGTACGAAAAAGACAAACAGAGTAAGTCCAATTAAAGTATGTATTCATAAATCTCTTGCAACGTTGCTCAGCACTGATGAAACACTTCTCTAAAATGGTCTTAAAATAAGCATTCACAGAGTTGTTAGAAACAGTACCAAGAAAGCATTGCAGTAATCAACTCAAGGTAGTGCTTAATGCTCCTTTCAACTTCTGTAAATTACAGCATTAACCATTTCTAACTGCTCTAAGTCAGCATTCAAACACCACACTGAAACTGGAAGCTTAGCAGTCTTGGGGTACCACTGCAGACACTTCATACAAACGTGTGAATAATCTCGGGAAAACATTTTTCTGTTCTGAGGTTAATATCTATGACTTCAGGAGATAGATGGCGAGCAACTGGCGTCTCGCCAAGGAACATCAGTGACTTTGGGACTTCAAGGAGACCCCCATCTCCTGAAGTCTCCAAGATGGCCCTACCTATGGCTGCACAAAGAAAACAAGCTTGAAAACACAGCCACTAGGGGCTCCAAACCCAAAGGGAAGAGAAACTATCTATCTCATTTCCATAATGGCAAGGTTTAAGCCAACCCTTCAGCTGCCTGATTCATGGCTTTATCATACTTGTGGCTGCCAACCCCAGCGAGGATGCCTCAAAGCCAAGTGAAGCCAGACGGCATCTATTAAAACAGGCAACTCAGCAACCTCTGTGCAAAGACTAGAGGGGAGAGGGGGGGAGGAAATAAGAAAAAAAAAAAAGTCTTCCCAAGCACATCCTCAGCTATTGAAGGACAGCTCCAGTTTCAGACAGCAAAGGCAGTAACACCTCACCCACAGTTCTTTACAGCACGTCCCGTTACAGGCTATTGTTCGCTACTCTTCCCGCAAATCATTTCAACATCCAGAGCTCAACTGTTTCTTAAGGAAATCATTTCAGGAGGAAAAGAAATTGCTTACTCATGAACCTGGTATTATTATAACAATGAGCTAAAACAGCGCAAGGCAGTTACATTGCACAACTTGAAATGCATCACTTATTGTCCTAGATCTCAGAAAAAGAACAGTCTGAACACTGGAACAAGTCAGAGCATAAATGCGACTCGGTGTCAGCTCACACAATATGGGTTAAACGCTACCACATGGGCACTGAACACACACTGCCCTTTCAAAAACAAAGAACATGGATAATTTCTTTCCCAAATCTATTGTTAACAAACAAACGTGGTTATTTTAAAACCAGACTACGATTGTGACTAAAGCACGTGTGAACACCTCAGTTTCCACCCGTCTCCCTCTATTTCCTGAAAACGAATGCCACTTCACCACTCACAATCTCCTTAAAAAAGCCAAGAAAAAATTACTACGAAGGCAGTTTTATCACTGCAACAAGGCAACACGAGCATTTCCGTGCTGCATAAAAATAGCAGCAAGGCACTCGCTGCTCTTCCTTTCTTTTACCTGCCTGAAAAGAAAAGCATGTGTGTGTTTGGAATACATTAAAACTCCCTGATCTGATTTTCAGCAAACACTCCAAACCCTCCATAATGTACTGTAACATACGCTTTCTTTAGACTCCAAAGCAAAAGAAAGAGAAAAAAAAAAAAAAAAAAAAAAAAAAAAAAAAAGAACCAAAGCAACCACATATGAAATAGCACAAATGCTGCCGGTTTAAAATTGCCTGCCTATTTTTTTTTTAATCATCATAATATAAACTGAACATGTCAGGATGCTAAGAATAGCCACAAATTGTAATTACACGTGCTTTGTAGTTTCTATTTTACTTTGGAAAGAAGATTAGAAGCCAGATCATTTTAAAAACTGTCCTTAAAGATTTGGGGAGCCACAAAATTCGCCCTGCTTTGCAATTTGGAGTAGGCTGCTGGAACACATTTCCTCTGCGACACGGTGGCACACAGAGACGAGCTCCCAACAACGAGATGGAAATGGAGAAGGGCAGACAAAGAAAAAAGTAATTTCTTAGAGATTCTGAGAGTGCCCTGATTACTGATGTAATACCATAAGCTTTAATTAGGAGCTAAGTGCTGTGCGCTAAATTCATCCTCACACACAGCCCTGCAAAGGCAGAGGAGCTCTACAGAAGGTGCCCGTGGCGGTTGGGCAACAGCAACGCCTGCCCTATGGCTTCTGCCACTGCCTACAGCAGAGTGGGGATTTGTGGAAGGAGTGCTCAGCTACACAGTATCCTGCTGATACAAACTGAACTCTTCAATAAGCAATGGTTTCAATGAATGGTTAGCAAAAGGGGCTTTTAAACGTAAGCAATTAAGAATCCCCAGCAAAAGCTGTGCGCCTCCATCAGGCTTATAGCAGCTCAGAGCCCCGTCTTCATCAACAAACCCAAACACCTGTCCTCAGCACCACACAAACAGCCACGTTCCCTACTCAAAATGTTAGTGCACAACCAGGAGCAGCAAACAAGCAGCACCCAAACTGTAAAACATCTGCTAAACTCACCGGACAATACACAGTTTGGCAGCAAGCTGAGAGCCACAAGCATCGTCCATCCACACGCTAATTCAGTCTCAAGATATACGTTTAATTCCCTGAGTCTGTTTGCATAAGAAGTGTTGCTGTAATGCAGTTTCTGGAATGCAAGGAGAAACTGCAAACATGAAACGTCTAACTACACTGATGAGGCTCTATAGATAACCAAGACGTAAACAACATCAAAAAATGAATAATCAACGTTGAGTAACCATTGCATCAAAAATAACAAAGCTTAACAGCTTCAAATAGCAAAGCAGGTTCAGCAGATCAAGAGACAGAACATTCGCTGACTAACAGTTGGGTAATGAAAGTAAACACTGGCAATGAAGTCATCATCCTAATGAAAGCTAAGGCAATGTAACTACCTGGACCATACGCCAGCAGCGTGCTTTAATGCAGGCTCGCTACCATAATATTTACTAGAATCACTTCTGCTGGAAGAGGAAAGGAAGTCTCACTTACTTTTCACATATGAGTTGTAAACAAGAGAGGTGCTCCTCATTATGTCCTCCCAACTCTCAAGCACTGTGCTGGTGGTGCCCACAGTTACACTGGGGGACCGAACGGCAGAATTCTGCCTTCAGTGACTGAGTCACAACAGCTTTACCCTTGCTCTGAAACGTATAAACATTTGCAGCATGCAAGATGTCTGCTTTCAAAAAGCATTGTTGCTCCAAAGTTCAAATATTTCTACTGCAGATATCTAACAAAATAATGTTTTTCTTTGCGATGCAGTGGTCAGTTGTCTGGGTAACATTTATGGCTACAGAAAAAATATAATAATAATTTAAAAAGAACTCTGAAGGATTTCAGGCTCTGTCACTGAAACACAGAAACTGTAATTCCACCCTGAGAGCCCTCACGCAGCTCCCAGCCGTCACAGGGAGGGGCGAGCATGCTCACTGGGGACAGCAATCAGCAACCAGCCCATTCGTGGGAAGGCTGTCCCTACCCAACGGAGGAACACTGCACAGTGAGGAAAAACAGCTGTCCCTTGCCTCAACTTTCTGTGCAGACATCCAATGCCCACTCTGGCTGGAAAGGCGTCTATCTACAAAGCCATCCGCGTGTCTCACACCTTTAAGCAGGCTCATCTTCCCTGTGAAATCAGCAAGCTCAGACAAGTTACTTCCTGCAAAATGCAATCGCTTTGAGTTTCAGCTTTCTATTTTGATGACTTTAAGAAATAACACGGTCCAACCCAGCTTTCCAGTTTGAGAACTCCTTGCAGACTCCGTTGCTGATCTCACGAAGGCTCACCCATTTGCTCATTCTGCATACGGCTTGCGTGTATTCCCAAAGAAGCGCTCAGCGGAGCATGAATTTCACTACTTACAGAACTGAGGGCTTCCAAAGCTTTTAACGATTTCAATGGGTTTGGGCCACACTAAAAATAGCTCCCACCCCTCCCACACCCTTCATTCGATGGGATCTCAATGTAACTCACCGGGCGGTATTGCAGATAACCACTGGTAACTGTAGAAGTCAGCAGCACACAAAGACCTTACAAAATAACCCAACTGCCTGATGTGCACAGCACTTTTTGACTACCTCACACACCTGGCTATTCTCATGCAGGCTGTACCCTGTGGTATCACTATGCAAGCACCCACACCAAGCTGCATTTTGAAGCAGAGCAGCCCAACAGGCAGAGGTTCAAGATGATGGCATAACCCTCTTCACCTCTCCAATGAGGCCTTTAGCACTGATAACTGACATTATTAAACCCTGGTGACAGCGTGATACTATGACCAACTGTGAAAACACAGGATGCACCTCATTTTTAAAGCAGAGCCATTAGTCACTGCCACAGGAAAACTTCAATCCACAGAAGTTAAATGTCACCACTGTTGCTCCATCCCAGCCAGCGACACTGCTCCTGAGGTCACTGGCAAATAACAATAGGCAGTTTTCATGTTAGTGATGCAAACTGTTTTCCCTTCTGTGACGTAGAGCAACAGCCGCCCGTATTTACGGAAGGACTGCGAGCAGCCCTTGGTGCAGATCGGTTTCAGAGAATCACAGAATGGTTGAGTTGGAAGGGCACTTGAAATGTCACCTAGTCTGACTCCCCTGCAATGAACAGGGATACCTACAGCTACATCGGGTTACTCAGAGCCCTGTCCAGCCTGACCTTGAGTGTCTCCAGGGATGGGGCATCCATCAGCTCACTCAAGCACTGGAAAAATGCTAAAGTTTTGGTCATGTCCAGCAATTGAGAAGGTCAGGCAGGAGCCCAATTAGCAGACACCACTCCTCTCTTCAGGTACGATGTGAATAATCTTCTGTTACATGACTCCTTTCTTTAAAACATTATTCTCACTGATGTTTAACATTGCCTTCTCCCCACCCCATCCCCCACCCCCCATTTGTATTATCCCTACATATTCAACTAATAGCATGGGAGAGTAATGCTGCCTTACCCACAGCAGCTTTATGACTTATCGCCAATGGGGCATCTCTTCACCATCACTCGGTGCTAAAGGCTTCCCAGTGATGCCCAAACACAAATCATCAATGCAATCTGAAAGCGTTCCACACCAGGAGGTGGTGAAGGTGCGAGCAGAGGCAGTCGTACCCAGCAGCCCACCCACTACTGCTGCATGGGGCTCAGCCCCTGCCTCAGCGTAGCCCCCGCCCCTGCCCCCCGCAGTGCACCCCCCCCCCCCCCCCCCCGCCCCCACGTGCAGTGCCATGCTCCCAGCCCACATGCAGTCACAGCCCTCAGCACAGGGCAACGGTCAGGCATTGAGACACACCGAACAAAATAAAACTCCCTTCTATCAACCCTCCCACACTTACATGGGGAGGGGGGCACAAATCCGACAGCAGAGCTTGAAAAACACGCTCCTCAAAAGCAACCCACGTTTTGCCATTCAGCTTCGGCACAAATTTATGCTTTTTTTTTTTTTTTTTTTTTTTTAAGTGGTGGGGGAAGCAACCAAATACCGGTTGCCACGTCGAGTTAATGACAAACCCCCTCGCTGTTAACTCGTTCAGCGCAGGCAGCGTGACATACAGCCGGCGGCACGGCAACGAGGGGGGCGACCCTCGATGGGCTGCTGTCCGCACGTCTCTCTCTTCCAGTCCCCCCCCATCCGACACCGGCTCGCACCTCACCGCGGCCCTCCCCCCCCGAGGAGCAGCGGGGCCGGGCGGGGCCGGGGGCGGGCGCCGGGCGCTGGGGCCGCCCCGGAGGGGCGGGGTCGGATGCGGGCGGGGCCGAGTAGCGCTACCCCCCCCTCCCCAGTCCTTCGACTCAGACCCCGATCTCCCCCCGCCCCGGCCGCCCCCGAGCCCCTCCCCGTAGAGGAAACTTCGCCGCTCGCCCCCAGAGTTCGCTGCCCGCTGGGAGCCGGGCCCGGGGCGAGCGGGGGGGCGGGACGAGGAGGAGGAGGAGGAGCAGAGAGTCCCCAAAAAGGGACTGTGACCTTACGCCCGTCCCGGCGCTCCCCCAATTCCGGATTTTTGGCACAGGTCGAGGCGGAGCGGAGCTCGGCCGCGTCTCGTTGCGGGGCTCCCCGGCCCTAATTTCGTTATGGAATCGTGCGGGCGGCGAGCGCGTTTCCTTAAGAAAGGACTGACCTATTTTTGGCTGGAGATAAACGATCGTGTTAACAGATGTTAATCTTGTAATCTGTTTTTCCTGTAAGCACTTCGCATCGCCGCGTTTCAGACGTTTAACAAAAATAATAATAAGTAAACCTTTCCCAAGCGACGTCATGATTATTAATAAAAAGAGAAAATAAAAATGAAAAATCTCGCGCTGGTTTCAAAGCCATTAAATCTTTCCCACTCTATAAATGCCGATTTGTTCTGCCCCAGCTCCCACGGGCTTTTATTTGCATTACAAATTCCACAGGTTACACCGGTCGCCTTTTCAGGACGCGTAAACCCCACAGCGCGGCCGTCCGGGGGGAGGGGGCCGCGCATCTGGATCGAATCAGGCGGATGCGGGGCACAGCCCGCACCGCGCATCCCTGCCGCCCCCAACGCCCGGGGCCGCTCCCGCACCACCCGGAGTTGTGGCTCACTGCGGAGCTCGCCGCTTTGCCAACCCTACCGACGCCGGCTGTCATTCCGCACAGCGCTCCGCACACGTAGTGCCCGCGCCGTGCACCCCCCCCCCCCTCCCCAACCGCCCCTCCCCGCTCGCTGAGCACAAAGTTTCCCCCGTGCAAACTTTCCTCCAACTCGCCCGAGCCCTTTGCTGCCGTCTCCACGCTAATTAGATAGCGGGGGGAGGGCGGGGGGAGGGCAGATTTAGAGCACAAAATGTCTGGAGCCGCATTATTTCTCTTTTTCTTTCCTCCCCCCACCCCCACTTTTTTTATTTTTTTTAAACATAGGCATGAACGCACCGAACCGCCCCCCCTCCCGTATCGGCGCCGTCCTTGGTGCCCTCCCCCCCCCCGCTGCGTATCCGCGAGGAATTGGTCCCTCTGCCCTCCCCCCCACCCCCTCCGAGCAGGGGCACCCGGCTCCCCGCAGCGCCCCGCAGCCCGGGTACCGAACCCGCGGACCCCCTCCCGCAGCCCGAGAGCTGCACTTTAAAGTCGGGCGATCCGCTCTTTGTCTCTTCCCGCACCCACGTCGCACCCACCCTCCGCACAAAGCCACCCGCAGAACCCCCCCATCCCCAACGGCGCAAAGTTACCGTTCGGGGGGAGGCCGCTCCGCTGACCGCTAAGTTTGTCCCGACGGCTCCCCCGCACCGCAGCCCCGCTCCGCACGGCGCCGAGCTGCACATGAGCCGCCGAGCGGCTCCACGGGGGCGGCCCCGCCGCGCCCCGCGCCCGCGCACCGCCCCCGCGCCGCGCCCGCGCCGCGCCCCGCCCGCGCCGCCGCCTCGCGTCCCCCCGCGGCCGCAGTAGTGCGGGCGGAGCGCGGCGCGGCGCGGCGTGGAGCACCGGCGGCTGTCGACAACGGGGGGCGGCCGTGGGGGGGGGGGGGGGAGCAGCCCCGGTTCCCACGTCCCCACGTTCGGCGAGGTGCGAGCCGGGCTGGCCCAAATGCATTTCTAATAGAAACTTTTTATTATTATTATTATTATTATTATTATTATTATTATTATTATTATTACTATTACTATTGTGCGCGAATCCCGCTGATAAAATATGTGTGGATCTATTGAAATGCGCAGAAACAACAACATTAAAGTCCTCCGTCGAGATCAAAGAGGGATAGTGCTCAACGGCCGCGCTGGGGAAGTTGAAAGACCTCCGAACAAATCAATCTGCCACATGGCTTTAAAAAAAAAAACAAAAAAAAAAAAACAACAAAAAAAAAACAACAAAAAAAAAACAACAAACCCCCCGCACGGAGCCCATCGCTGCTGTGTGCGAGAAGTTCCACCCTCACTGCCCCGCGTGGCTCCACAGCCCTGATGTGTGCCACGGGCGAGCGGAGTGCGTTGCGCCTGCGACAGGCAGCCCTCCTTTAACCCGCTCCTAGGCACCGAGGGTGGGAACCTTGGGGTTTTCCTCATCTTTCTCCCCCTTTTTTTTTTTCCTTCCCCCCTCCCCCCCCTTTCCTCTTTTTTCCTTTTTTTTTTTTTTCTCATTATTTTCCTGCCTTTTTCTTTCTTTTCCTTATTTTTCCCCCTTTATTTTTTTCTTTTTTTCCTTTTATTTTTTCCTCTTTTTTTTTTTTTTTTCCTCCCCCTTTCTTTGTCTCGCAACGCGTGATGACGTCGCAGGGGCACGGAGCGCTCGGCAGGAGCTCGGGGTGCCCCCGGCCCCGCACCCCCCGGCCCCGTCCCGCGGATCGCTCGGGCATCTCTCGCCAAGGAGCAGCGCAAGGGCGGAGGGGCGCGGGGGGGTCGGGCTGGCTGCCAGCAGCCTTGGGATAAAGGAAAGGGGCGGGAGCGAGCGAGGGGGAAAGTTGGTAATGAAGGATACACGAATCATAAAATGTAAGCTATGTGTGATTAATGATCTGCACTAATTTGAATAGCAGGCGTGTTAAAGGTCAGTGACAATTGTTGCTGCTTTCAGCATGAATGCCCGAGTGGGATGGATTCGGGACAGGCAAATTTCACTCTAAGTCGGAGAAAAAAATGCCAGGATGTGCGGGCAGAGAGGGCATGCTTGGAAAAATGCACTGTGCCTTAACGCCCCGATGGTGTCCAGAACGTCTGCCTTCTGATCTCTACACAGCAGCGTCTCAGTTTGCTCAGGGACATGATTTAGCAGTGGGTTGTTAGTTAGGGTAGTATGGTCTGGTTGCGGTTGGACTCAGTGATCTTGAAGGTCTTTTCCAATCTGAGCGATTCCGTGATTCTATGATTCCATCTCCCCTGCGCGCTTTGTTAGTGTCAACACGCTCTGTGCCGGGTTACTCCGGACACACACGGATGTGCCAATGAGGAACCCCTAGCTCTGGTGGGACGTGGGCTGGTTCCCCAGGTTCCCCAGTCACAGTTTGTGTGGTAGTTCGGCATTTCTTGACACAAAGAATAAAAATCCCATTCTAAAAAGCATTCCTGGGCAGTATTTAGAACACCAGCATTAAGTTAATAATTTCCATATGGTGAACATTGACAAGTTCGAGCAACGAAAGGTGTATGGGACTTCCAAACTACATAAAAACGCTATTTTCGTGACCTTCCCCTTTTCTCTGTGTAGATTCTCTGTGCAGATTGTCCTCCTCAGGCAGTAAATTGCGAGCACACTCAGCACTGTGCATGCTGTATTGCTCAGTGAAGTCCCTGCAAAGCTTTGCATTTTCCATACAGCTCCCACAGGCCCATTGTCACACCCCTTGTTCCCACAGAAGTGGGGTGTTGAGGCTGTGAGGTGAAGCCCAGCAGTGGATGGATCCCACTTTAACGGCAAGGCAATTAAAAATGTAGCAGATGCAGAAACATTCAAACAATCCAGCGGTAAATTCACGTCATGAAAGTCGTCGGTAGAGTTCCTCTGTCCATGTAATTTTAAACAGGAGATTTTCTCACATTTCTTCTGCTGATCCCAAGCCTGGAACAGGATAGGGATTCATAACACAGAATCACTGAATCACAGAATGGCCTGGGTTGGAAGGGACCTCAAGGATCATGAAGCTCCAATGCCCTGCCACAGGCAGGGCCAACAAACCTCCACATTTAATACTAGACCACACTGCCCGGGGCCCCATCCAGCCTGGCCTTGAACACCTGTGGGAATGGGGCATCCACAACCTCTCTGGGCAGCCTGTGCCAGCACCTCACCACTCTCATGGTAAAGCACTTCCCCCTGATATCCAACCTAAATCATCCCTCCTTCCACTCAAAACCACTTCCCCTTGTCCTGATCTTATCTATCCTTTCAAGGAGCTGAAAATATCCCTAAAAGATACATGAAATGTTGTTTGGGGTTTTTTTTGCATCACATCCTTGATGTCATCTGAAATTTCAGGTGGTAGATTCCTAATTTCCAACCCATTCCTAGCACACCCGCACCTCGGGTGATGAATCTCTTTGCAGATGCTGTTTACCCACTTTATCTTTGCCAGAAATCTTCCAGGAGATGTCCTCCTGTTTGAAATTCCTTAAATTACAGTATTTTGGAGGAAAATGTCAGCGATATTAATGGCTCAATCCGTGTTTTTCTATTTATAGACTCCTATGTATAATAATTCTGGCTAATGAAATACGTGGAGCAGGAAAGCATTTATTTACTTTTGCTATAGTCCAATAAATTATTTGTTCAGCGTTTGGGACTCGGCTTGCTCAAGTTAAGGAAAATGGCATTTTGATGAAAATCTGTGCAATGACTTGTCTGCATAACTTAGCCTGAGGAGTGAGCTGTGGAGGCTGAGAAAGGTTCCTGGGAAACACCATGATAGAAGAGCAGAGGAAAAAAGGCCGTGTCTCTAAAAGCAAAGTAGAAAGCATGTATAAATACTTCAAGGCAGGCAAACAAGCTAAGTTTAGATTACATTTTATATGTGTGCGTGTGTGTCACATGCACGGTTACTTCCAGTGAAGTGTAACTGGAGGAGTCAGCTCCAGCCTCAGCTTCAGCTTTTGCTGTGTGCTTGCTCAGAGTTGCATGTATCTACACCATGCTAATCCAGGGTGGCTTGGGGCTCTCGGGGTTCTTTGAAGGATGCTGTTCCTCCCTCTCAGGACTCAGACCAGCACTTCGCATTTACCTCTCAGCTGTCATAGAAGCATAGAATGATCAAGGTTGGAAAAGAACGCTAAGATCATCTAGAGTTCTTTGGTTCTGCCAGTAAAGCAGTATATATATTTTCTAATCTAAACCAGAGGTTTTGCTTTCAGAGTGTGCTTGGTCAAAACCAAACCAAACCAAAACAAAAATACCCCATCAGGTTTGAAAACAAATAATTTTGCACTAGTTTTCTACGTTCCAAAAGTGTCTTTTTTTTCTTAGTATATTTGGAAATGCAAAGAGCACGTGTAGAATTTACAGACCAGAAGGCATAGGTGGCTCATGCACATCTGAATATCAATGCACAGAACTATTTCCAGTGATGCTTCCTAATGAGAAAGTTACATTTCTGACTCCAGTTAGAAGGGGCTCTCCTATCACCCATGTGCTTTCAGTGTTTATGTGGGTGGTACGAATTTCCTCTTAAACAAAATGGTTTCAATCAATAATATGCATATACTCTTTGATAAAATGCCTCGGTTTCTCACATACACTCCAGAAATCCATCTCTCTGCTTTAACCGTGCCCTGGTGTGAGGCTGGTCCTGCGGGAATGCAATGTGCTCCAGCAAAGGTTTGCATGCTGATATGCTCTGGGTCTGCGTGCCATAAAGGCAAGCTCTTGTGCCCCACTGGTTTAGTCACGCATTAACTCAGCAAACAGACTGAAAAACTGTTTTCCATTGGAGGAGCTGCATGTATTTCTGTATCTGAAGAGTCTATTAGCACGTCATCACAAGAAGAGACTTGGGCATTTCTGATGACAAATGGTATGGGGCGTGAGGACATGGTCACATCCTCTTTACCTTTTACTCATCATACATAGTTGTCCCATTGCTATTCATGGAATTTCCTTTAATGATAAAAGATGACCTAGGTTTATCCCCCGTCACCTTATTTACGGCACACGACAAACTTTCCCTGATGGCAGAAACAATCTGGAGAACCTTCTTGAAGAATCAACATCTCAAACTCTGATGTCTTTCATATTTGCCCCTACCATCAGCGCAGTTGCTAGGATATAGACTGATTCTGATTTCTGTGCTTTGATCCTCTCGAAACCACATTTCCTTACATCAAGTTATTCAACACTGCTGTTACAATGACATTGAGGAGGAGAGCAGAAGAAGAAGTTGATGCTGCAGAGTGCGTACAGCCCCAGTGAATGCAGTTATTTTGGGTTCCTGCTGAATGCTGGATATAGTACCAACTTTTCCAGCCCTGGCAGTCAGATTTTCTCACCCATATGTAATTCTATAAACTACATCACGGCTTCACAGCAGGTAGGGAACCCACAAACCTGTTCCTAATTTCAAGTTAACTGAAAGAATCTCGGCAGCAGCTGCTTTCAAAATAGCTGATACAGAATTCCACAGATGTGGCTCATAATAGGTTCAGAAAGAAAAGGAACTAGGCCACAGCATCAAATTAATTTCAAGGAAGACAAATTCAACGAGGATGCCACTTTCACAAATATTTTTAAGGGATCTTTGGGAGCACGTATTTTGGCTGCCTGGGTTGTCTCATGCTGTCTACTAACTGTAGTGCCCCATTTTCTGACAGGCGGGACCAGGCTGTTAGCGTGCTGCACTCCTCCCAGCCCAGGAATGGGCTGTTTTGGAGCTTGTGTCCCCTCCCCCAGATCCTCTTATGTTCCTCCAAGCATAACTGATAGCGCTGGCGTGCCTCTGCGCTTCTCTGACGGGACCAGACAAAGGGACACAGCAGCTAAACACGGCCTCTGGGACACCGAACCACTTAATAGACCCAAAGAAACTGGCAGCTAGCTATGAAACAAAGCGTTATCGGGTGGGATTTCAAAAACATGAATTAAAGAAACAAAAAAAAAACGTTTCCCAACCATTCAGTAATGGAAATGCTTCAAACAATTTGTAGAACAGCACGGCAAATTCACTGATGCACTGTCTCTACTGGGCAAAACATCCCTCAATAGTAAAAGTGGAACAAACTCGTCGCTTGTTCTTGCTGACAAATTTTCCCTTGACATTCTGTGCAGTGCTCAAAGTGTTTGAATAATCTCGGTTCGTATGGTTTTTCAACTCAGGCATGCAAGGAAAAAGGGACTTCAAAAAGAGAATATTTTACCTGACGCACTCTTTTAAGGCTTCAGTAATTAGAGAACTGCAAAGGTCAAAATAGCCATCAATATCATGAGCAACAGAGTAGAAGTAACATGTTGAAGAGGAAGTAAGTTGGTTGGCTGTAACTTAATACACCATAAGCACTAAGATGTGGATCTGCAGTGACAAGCAGCAAAAGAAACGGTAACACATAACCACAATCAGACATTTACTTTGCTGTAATCACACCAAAAGCTGTAAATAAGACATAGAGCTCTTTTTCAGTTTAAATCCCAGCTTTTTATCTCACTGCATGGGAATTCATCCACACGTATCCGTTCACATGCTGGAGAAAAAATTTGCCAGTGCCCTCCAACATTTCAACGAGCCAGACAAAAACTCCAAGTTCAGAAGCTTCCAAACTGTTTTTCCACGCTCTGGTTCTCCTTCAGATCAGAAACATGTGGCTTTAACCTATTCATGGTATACTACTGCCCACCTCTTAAACTCAAATCATGAGACACTAAATTAAAGTGAGTAGTTCAGATGTTGTAGATCCGCTGCTCCTTAAACTGTGTGTTGCAGCCTGTACTTCTGAAACAACGTAACATGAAAAGGAGTTACAGTTCTGTGCTTACATCTGAAGATGCAATAGTTTACAGCAGGGTAAATCACAATAAAGATATACAATTCTGAGGAAAATTATTTCGAGAGTGGGAACTCTTCCAAAACCTTCCCACTATTTCTTTCATTGCTGATAGACCATTTTTCTTGCCTGTGCAATTTTATGCCAAATTGGCCACTTTTCTAATTTACCCATAAATCACACAAAACTCACGACTCCTTTTTCCACATTTGGATTCAGAAATCAACAGAGTAAATTTTTTTTCCCCGAGAAAAAGAGGCTGAGCAAATACTCCAGATTATTAGCAATAAATGAATAAATAGATAATGATTAGCACAAAATTATCCTCACATTTAACAGAAATTGCAGAAGAGTTTGAACTCATTTCCCTTCGGTAGAAAGGCAGAAGTGAGCCATGGAAGCCAGTCCGCTGCAGACGTTGAGAGGCATTTGCCTTTTTCCTCTGTTAAACTCCAAAGCTAATAAACCTGGAGCATTTGGTAACAAGCGAGGCACTCATGTCAACAAAGGCCTTACTTAGAGGCTGCTCGGTTTTTAGAAACTTCTGTGGCGAGGATTTGAAGATATTTTAGTAATATGTGGCATACTCGGGATCTGAACGTGCACTTTTGCTTCCCTGTTTCCAACAGTGTAATCCCCTTTGCTTTTCCTCGATGTTTTCAAACGAGTGCAGAAAAGGCTGAGTGTTAAACTACAATATGCAATTGTCCAGTGAGTACACAAATTCTGTCTGAATCACAGCGAATGTTTTAGTAGACGGCGAGTGCTGTTTGGCTTTCCATGCGATGGCAGGACCCTGCTGAACACCGGTGCGCAGGGAGCACGGCCAGAGCCGGCCAACAAAAGGCTCCCGATGCAGCACAACCCCCCTGCCCCTCTCTCAGCAAGCTGCTGACTGCTGTGGCTTTGCTACCGTAATTGTTTGCAGAAGAACCAAACCTGTTCTGAAGCTGCTCCCTGCTCTTGTTTGGGAATAAGAAGTGCTTTGATTCCAGGTTACTTATGTCCCTTCCCATGGAGATGAACAAGGTATTTGGAAGATATTTCTTCATTGTTCTTGTGGAGTAATGCCTTGTCTTTTTTTCCTTCTCTTTACTCTTTCATTTGCTCCTCTGCCACAAGTAGCAATTCCTGTAAAACAGTTACTGCGTACACCAGTAACCCTTAGATTCCCTCTGCTGCACCAAAGATTCCTGAGTACTGGTTTTAAAGCAGAGGACTCCATTAATATCAATGGTGCAATCATCCTTTTCACTCCTAGAAGCTTCGTATGTATCATAAAAGGGTTATGCTTAATAAAGTCCAATGAAGTAGGCAGATCTGCTTTTCACATCACTAGTATCACTGTGTTCTTGTAACACAAGCTGGACCCCTAGCCATACTTTTATTACTCCACAGTGTATTGCCATGTGATATCCCAGATATGTCCCCCTAAGACATCGGAACACTTCGTGTCAAATCCCTCTAACAGCTGAGAAGTCCAAGATCCTATTTACTTTAGTGTGATTTGGTGTAATAAAAATAATATATTGCAAAACAAGGGAGGTAACAGCACTGCCAAAAATGTTTGCAGAATGCTGCTGTTAGTATTGTGTAAGCCAACGTTTTGCATCTGCCGAGAAGGATGTATACAAGAGCATATTGGCAACTCCATCTGGTTTGTCCGCATGGCCACTAAAGCTGGAGTTACCTTTCGCTTGTTTATTTTACAAAATTAAAGAGATATGGGTACACTATTTGGTGCTTAGCTCCTGGAGGGCTTCTTGAGGCAGAATTTAACCTATCCACGCATCTTGCCTTTTGTAGTTCCTAGGAGAGAAGACAGGGATGGAAAGAAGAATGAAGGGGCTGTGGAATGAAGGGAGAAGCCCACTGGCTATGCTCTCTTACTTTGCAGCCCCAACCACTGTGATGGCCCCAAGTACTGTGACAGCCCTGCTGCAAGGTCCAGCTGAGGTCAGCTAGAAGCTGAGCTTCACCCTTGAGAGTTTTCTTCTCAGAGCCCACAGTGCTCTGCTGCAGGACGGGTGTAGTAGAATATAATCTCATTATAAAAAAAAATGCCGGTGAATGGGATATTTGCATGAATGACCTCATTTTTCACTTGCTCCCTAGAACATTTTTTAAAAGGAAGTATTTGTTGGTCTTTAGCCAAGCATTTTCTCCTTGAATACCAAATGTATTTAGTCCATATAAAGGGTAAGATTCACTTCAAAGTTCACTTGTGATTTTCAGATCCTGTAAGATTTGCATGCAAGAGACTGAGAGCAATGTTCTTATTTAATAATTTCCCACCATGTTTAAAAATAAAAATAAAAATGTGGTTTTCAACATCCTCGCGACTCCCAGACTCAAAGTGGAAAATCTCAAAAAAAAGGCATTAGTTCATCTAATGCCATTTAACGCACACACAGTCCTGCTGTGCTTCTGCTGCTGTATCAAAAACAAGTGGACGTATATAATCTAAAGTTTCTGCTTATCTGGACTTGCATAAGTGCCTTCAGCAGCTTCCTCAGATGTGTAGTTAATAAAAAATGCTGTGAGTTGTACACTTCAGCTTCAACACTCAGAGATATGAACGGAAGAATGCAGCCATCAAAGCTGCTGCAGGGTGCTCCACTCCCCGACCCTTGGGCCCATAAACCCATGAATGAATTACATTCATCCACACACTAGCCCGTTTTTTTACTGGTAATGCAAACCATGGTTAGAACTCTAGACTGTTCCTCCAAGCTGAGTTTCACGTGAGCAGTGCAATAGTGGATGCTCAGCCTTTACCAAGTGTTTGCAAGACTTCTTTTTTCAGTCTGCACAGCTCAGGTCCAGCAAAAGGACTAGCGCAGCTGAATCCAGTGAAAAGCAGATGTACAAGAAGAGAGGGAAGATCACACAGGAGAGCTGATGTGGGTGCTAAGGGCTGATCACAATAGGCAACTGCATCTGCCCGTTGGATGCCATGCTGAAGGTTCTCCTTTCCCTAGGTACTGTCTGGATCATGCCACACCTTCATCCCTTAGTTTCTACTGCATGGGTGGAGAGTTGCTGAGTGCATGCCCATTCTGGATTCAGAACATCTCATCTGAACTCAAAACCAGATGACCCCACTTGCTAGACTGCATAGTTAAAGATGGGAGAGAATTACTGACCAGGGTGAGGGAAGGAGAGCAGAGACCTAGCAACGGTCTTCAAGGGAGGATTCAACTTGACCCCAGATAGCCAGGTGCTGTGCTGAACCTGATGCTGGCTGCATCAGGGAATTGCTCACTTTCTGAGTAAAACTTGGCAGAATATGCCAAGTTTTCTCTCAGTGCCTCACTTTTTGCAGCTGTAAATGGGTCGGGGCTTTTAGGGAGCTACACTCACTACTGGCATTTGTTTAAGGGCATACTCAGAGGATTTTCTTGATTCAGGCAGAGCAAACAGTGGCATGCTTCATGGACTGCACCTGTGCTTGAGATAGTGCTTTAGCATTTTTACCTGTCATGGTGCACAGCAAGGTTCATATCCATGCAGCAATCTCAACCAAAACATTTTTGCACCTGCCTTGAGTTGGCTGTGCAGTCAGGAGGAGGCAGCCACACAGCTAACGGACAAGAAACATGCTTTGAATGGAACAAAAGGTCCTAAAGTCATACCAGAGAAAAACAGGGCCTACTGGTGGTCCAGTGTAAGTCAGTTTGGTTTCCTTTACCACTTCAACTTGAGAAAGCGCAAGCCGAGAAGTGCTCACTGAGGTATGGCACTCTAAGACCAGCCCTATCAATACAAACTGAATAGGAGACAAAAGATTTAATAAATGGTATAATAGGGTTTTACTCTGTGAAAAGATACATTTTGTTCCTTTTCAGATTATGAACAGACTGCCCAGAGAGGTGACGGAGTCACCATCTCTGGAGGCGTCCAAGAAAAGGGTAAACGTTGCACCGTGTGTCTAGAGGGGTCACAGGCATGGGTTGATGGTTGAACTAGATGAACTCAGGGGTCTTTCCAGCCTTAATGATTCTATGGATGGAACAAACAGTAAAGAAAAAATACATATTCCTCAGTGCTGATTGGTGCAGTTCATTTTTGTTGTTAAAAACAAAGAAAAGGAAAAAAAAAGAAGTAACAACCAGAGACACTTGTGTGCCAAGTTTTACCCTGATGCAATTTGATACAGGTGAGGTACAAAACCCTGCAGACCAGGTTTGCAATGGAAAGAGGAACAAGACGCTGGGTGAGCGGCTGCTGCTAGTGGGGCGAGCCGCACATTTTCTGCAGTACTGTGGGATGGCTGACAAGGAACGGACCTGCCTGCTGTCTGGCTGGGAAACCTGCAGTGTGCTCAGCCAGAGCTGCTCAGAGTGACCCTGTGTTTGCCAATTAGTTCTGCACACCGCTTCATCAGGAATCAGAGCGCTAAATCAACTCGAATGTTTTTAATATCGGGAGTGTTTTGCTGAGTTTCTTCATCATCGTTGTAATTTAAATATCCTGTTGTGTAAGAATAAAGACAGGAAGTGAGCTATACAAAACCTTACAATAACAGTATTAGGTTTCAGATAAGCTGATGGGCTCAGCGTTGTTTGGTATTTTTTTTTTTCCTGGCGTAATGTAAGTTTCACAAATGCTTGGAGAGATTATGTTTTCTCTTAAGAAAACATCTAAAATTTTTGCAAATTAGGCTTTGCTCATTATGCACTAAAAAACACCCTTCCATTAACAATACTCAGCCCACAGTGCCAGGCTTTAATTATTTAGCGTCATGCTTTATTTGTGCTCCTGCAGTGAAACCAAACCCTCTCCAGCAGGCAGACCCGGGTGCTGGGTAGGTGCCTACCTACACACTCTCCCATTGTTTTCACTCCGGCTTGGCGCTGGTTTTATGCAAATGCAGCCCTTTGTGCACATGCAGCCAGCGCAGATATTCTTGCACTTGGGGCACACCACAGCTTTCCCGCGGGCACGGCTGTTGAGTTGTATCGTCTCCTCCCACACGACTGAATCTCTGTAAAAGAGATAACAAAGTTTGTGAGTTATAAACACAAGCCTTGTTTTATATACCTGAACCTAAAGAAGAATGATGTATTCATGGGAATATTTAGAATTTCCCAAATGAATCAATTTTTGCTAGCCAGATAAACACTGAACCTTTCCAACCATAAGCAACCCACGTATAAAGTATCCATCAGTGCAACATTTAACTAATGTAGGGTATGATTTCTGAATCTATTCTACTCTAATGAGATTATTACCCCACCCGCCCCATTCCTACCGAAGCTGGTGTGCTCACACAGCTGATCCCATTACACACACTATCAATGTGCGATCATCTTCAGCATGGCAAAACTTTTGATGTTCAAATGTATTTACACAAGCACCTTAGCACCTACATGGCATATGCAGATCCATTATCACAATCACAGCGTGTAAAGAGATTTTTGCATTTCTGTATATACCAAAAGGCAAAATTGCCTGACACTCAGCCTTTTCAAGCCTCTCTTTGCAGCCACATTCTAGCAGAGTTCAGTCATTCCGCTGTAATTTGCATGGAGAGTGTCTGAATCAAGCTAAAATTTTAGTTAAAATTTCAGCCAAATGCAATTAGCTGTTGCTGAGAGAGGTTGACGAAAACCAGGTTATTCTGCCCATCTTTACACATTTAGGAACTTGGAATTGTTTTAGCATTGAAACCATTTGAAGCCAGAGCCTGAAAAACCTGAAGAGGCTCCCTATGCGAGGGCTTTGCCTTTTGCTATTCTTGTTATACATTTGGCTGTATACAAGCCTGTGAAAAATCACAGTTTGCACATGCTCCATCACTACTTGTTCAATTTTAGTTGCTAAATTCTGAGAAGATTCTGCTGTAGCTGAGGATGCTCAGGTTTCACACAGCTGGTAGCACTGACTGAACCACATATGCTGCATCCTCAGTTACAGTGTCCTCACTGTTGCATGTTAGAATATATTATTCTAGTATAGATTACAGGGACAAAGCCAAAATTTCACTAAAGTGAGAACTCACAGCAGTAAGGCTGGGGTGAGCTCCAACAGCAACTGCTGAGAACGAGGTACATCAGTGCACAATGCATTCAGATATTACAGAACCGGCCAGCATGGAAAATTTCACAAGGAATTTAATTATTCTCTTTTGAGAGACACATGTCTAACTAGTGTACAGCAAATAAGGCAGGGGATAAAAAACTGAAATCTGAAGGTAACAAAATATGGAATCGCTGATAATTCCTGAAACTTCAATGTTTCTTTGTCTTAAAATTAGTATGTGCCTGTGCAAGTAAAGGTGATACCACAAAGCACGCGTTACAAGGGGCTGGGTGAGCAGACATCCTCAGCAGTGGCACTTTCCATAGTATTTTGTCTACATGCGTTAAGAGCACAGTAACAAACTTGGTTGCTTTATTGCATGCTGTGAGTTTATACATTC
Source organism: Alectoris magna (assembly GCA_030625065.1). Taxonomy (NCBI): domain Eukaryota; kingdom Metazoa; phylum Chordata; class Aves; order Galliformes; family Phasianidae; genus Alectoris; species Alectoris magna. The sequence goes on from CM060561.1 coordinate 58,913,323, forward strand.
GCTCGGACACAAAAGCGGAAACACACTCTGCGTATGGACAGTTTGCCTCCAGTCCAGAATAATCAAATATTGATGGACCATGCAGTGGTTAATAGTTAATTGCATTAGACAATATTAAAAAAAAAAAAAAAAAAAGAGTCAGGAATAACTAATCCGAAGTTATCAGAGACAATCATTTACTAGATGTTATGGTCAGCCCCTGGTGTGGAGCTTTCAGCTATCCCATGTAGAGTATTACAATCTGGGATAATTGGTGAAGTGCCAAGTGGGGCTTTATGGAGTTTCCACTTATGTCTCAGCTAGCTCTGAGCAGAACAACGAAGGAGGATTTTCTACAGCGAACTCCTCTTTTCCCTCACTTCTTCCAGCTGTAGGAAGAGATGAGTTCCACTCTCAGCTATGGAAATGAGCCACGATTTCAGTTTTATGAGGTCTTATTTCAGTAGCCTGCTTTGAATAATAAACGATTAACTCTCAGAGCACACAGAAAGGCATATAATTTTTAAAGCACATCCTGTTTCAAGGACTTCAGGATATAAACCATTTAAGAGAAAGGAATTATAGAAACAAATGGAGGATAACAGCTACAGAATTGTTCTTGATACAGTGAGGTTGTCAGCGCTTGTCACTATGTATGTTGGGCCTGATTCCCCGACTTCATTTCAGACCTCTTTGGGAAAAACAGAAGTAACATAACAGAGAAACGAGTTATTCCTCTAAGGTTTGCTTTTGGGGGCCACTGTAACACGGTGCTCAAAAGCCTCACAGGAATGGCACAGTTTATGCTATTTTCTCTTGGCAAACTGAAAGGTGCAGCGTGGTGCTGCTTGTACAGCCTTGTTTCTCGATAGCCCATTTAAGCAGGCTTTAGCGTTAAGTTAAACTTCTTAGCAAGCTTAAGTACAGCATCGTATTTTATTTGGTTTTGCAAATGTCTGGAACTTTTCATGTGGAATTAGCAGAGCTCAATCTTAAAGCCTAATGAACTCAGATAAAACTCAGCAGGACGTCCTGCTGGAAACTAATTTTTTTGTGTGTGCGAACACAGCTCTTTGGCCTCCTCTTTTTTTTTTTTTTTTTTTTTTTTTTTTTTTGCATTGCATTGCATTGCATTGCATTGCATTGCATTGCACAGCATTTGTTGACTTGTCTCAGAGGCTGGTAACTATCAGCTCTCTTATTGATCTGCACTGGAGTCACTTGAAAACATAATTCTGAAAGCAGCATTTCAGTGCCTCTCCTTGCTTGATCTCTTTGCGTGGTGAACTGTGGCACAATTTTCCAAGCGCTAGGCTGAAAATCAATGCATTTTTTATGGATAATCATACAGATATTTTTTAAGTCTTTACATCTGCCTAGCTGTATTTGAGATAACTCTCTATATGTTACATGTTCTGCTTTACTAACACCTATCCTAGAATTCACATCCCTCCACTCTAATTTAGCTACAAATTGATTTTTAAAGTATCGCATTTAATAGCCTTTGGGGTTTGATGCGCAAACTATTCTGACGTCTATTCATAGACCCTTATAATGGGACCCACTCCAGTTTATCCCTTGAACTGTCAGGCTCTTTGGGAAATAATAGCTCCTGACAGTTGTAGAGTTAAAATATAGGATTAATGATCAGCTTTTAACGTGCAAATGGAGTATTCAGCTTTCCTTTTACTCATCTTATTTAATGCAAATTCACTGTTGGAACAGGTAGCTTCAGTTGCTTCTCTAACTAAACATAGATTATCAGGGTAAATTCCTGAATCAAAATAGAAATTCGGATACACACCGCAGAGTAAATACTGGGCTGCCTTATGACCAAGTATTTTTTGCCCTGCCAAGCTCACAATTTATTTTTAAGGTTTCAAAACCTCCCTTTCACACAAAAATAAATATAGCAATGCATTGCATCGAGCAGTTTAACCAGCAGGAACGAGTCTGTCCCTCTCTATTATGTACAGCTGTAAAAAGCTCTGATTTAATTGTTTACAATAGGTCCACACAATCTGCTACCTTCACTTAGGAAAGAGCAAAAAAGTACAAAAGTGAAATAAAAAGGCATGGAGCAGTTCATATGTTTTTATTAGGAGATTAACATCGTGTTTGAGACGCTATGTCTTAAGAATTGTATGGTAATTTTCCATTGTGGCATCCTACTAAAAAGCCACCTATGTATACAAAATTACACTATTTGTTTTGAAAATTTTATGTACTAATTGGAAAATACACTTTAAACTATGGTATAATTGGAAGCATTTGTCCATTATGCTCTGCAGTGACAGGCAGTGCTTATACCTAAAGAGTGGAGCATGGGAAGGAGACATTGGATTAGAGTGAGATTTAGTGAACCTTGCACCTTTCTTAGAGTATCTGAAAGAAAAACGATTTGACTGAGAGTTAAATGCAAGTCAAACAACATAAAAATAAAACAAACACTGAGTCGTTCTGAAAAATCTTTCTTTTTTTAAGCCAGTCACACACTTGTCCATACATCCCTCATAAGAACTGCCTTTCCCAAGCACATGAAACAGAAAGGTGCTCCTCAAAACACGATGCTTAATCTCTGCAGTACTTGCGTGCCTAAGACTGCCAATAAAGCAGAATGAAGCCTGTTGTCTGCATTGATTCCTTTGAAGGAGAGCACAGCCAGCACATGGGAGTGCACTGACAAGTAGGAAGAGCAAGAGCGTGCAGCATATCACATACGTGTGGCTTCATGTGTCTTGTTACTAATGCTTGTATCTTTGTGTACATGCTTTGACACAAAATCAGGGAAGAATACACTTACACTGCATGGGAAAACTGGTTCAAACAGCTTCTAAAAGCCCTCCAGTGGATACTATTAATATCTAAGAAAGCAAAGCAATATATCATTAATAATTCTTCAGAAAAATAAGCTACATTTAAATTAACCTCGCAAACATTGTTTATAACATATTTTGCTATTCTGTGTCTCATTTTCCACTGCCTTCTAGCTTGTATTCACATCTGCACAAAGTCAAAACAGCAACATAAATTAGGAATGGTTCAGCCAAGAATCAGTGGTTGCAGACATGCCAATTAATATATATTTAATAGCCATTACAAGCAGAGGGTCTCTAAATTGACTAAACTGTGATCCAACACTCCATAGGCCACAGACTGCTCAAGCTACACTCTGAAATCTCTGCCCCTGACAGCAGCTTGCTCGGCTGTGTCCCTCCCACTGTACTGTCCTCGCAGTGTAGTAGGATGGAGAGAGGGGTCTGAGCCCCTGGGAAAGGAAGCCAGAAATGATAAAACAAACAAGTAAATAGGAAATATAAGAATAAATCATTGCTTTCCTGGGGGTTCAGTTCTCTCTCCCAATTTGGATGGGCAAACAACGGCAAGGACAACAAAAATTTTGTCAAGGGAAGTGGGAGAGGAGGCTGCTAGAGGCAATGCTGTGAGGTTACTCAGCAAATCACTACAGAAGAAACAGGAATATTGCAAATTGAGGGAGCTGCGTTCCATGAGGCAACAAGGAAGCTATGGCTCCTGCTCCAGCCCCTTTGCCAGCACACAGTTCCAGTTTCCTGGGACAGAATGGTAGTGCCACTTTTTTCCAGCATAAAGTATTGCCTGTGCTGCAGCATACACACAGTAAGGCCACTTGTCCTCAGACCTGGAGCTTTAGCTTTCAGCATCCAGGGTTTATGATCTGGGCTGGTTGCTGAAGGTCTTCAGCTTGCAAAATGGCTGTTGTGCTCAGTGAAATTTAAACCCACAGGTTTAAAATTATTTGTCAGCTTCTTTGTGTTTTGAGAGTTTTCTCTGGAGATACCTTTTAGGTAGAGAGATTTTTTTTTTTTTAGATTTTCTGCAAAACCTTAGAGCACACTTAACTGAAAAATTAGATAAAATGAGAATTTAGACCTTCCATTTATCTGGTTTCCTCGATAAAACCTTTTAAGTTATTTGTGGTTGATCTGATTTCTCTGCTATAGCCAGCAAACTTTAGTATTTCTTTTCCGATTTGCTTGCTCAGAATTTACAGAGGCTGCTGAAAGCACAGCTCACAACCAGACAGAAAAGTTCTCACTAACTCAGGGGGCAGAGGTGAACAGAGCATAGGATTCAGCTAAGGAAGGGGAACATCACTGGAAAGCCGGAAGTGCTCTTGGTGCCAGAGGGGCAATTTGAGTGTTGGGGGAGGAAAGAAAAGTGGAGCTGTGGGCAGCCCTGGAGGCTCCTCCATTTGAAGCACCCTAGAAATGCAAGCTCCTCCATTTGAAGCACCCTAGAAATGCAAGCTCCTCCCAGCTGCTCTCAACACATCAGTGCACTTAAATTAAAAAAAAAAAAAAAAAAAAAAAAAGGATGAATTGGAGTTTTGCTGTGCCTGGCTTTCGTGACTAATGTTTGCTGATAAAAGGGATGGGACTGTGACAGAAGTATCCATCCATGGGTGTGAAGGCCCTGAAGGCCCACCTGTCTCCCCCTTCCCCCGGAGGCTGCTCTTTTTATCAGCTAGTAGCCTAAAATGAAGTTAGGATTGGAAACACACAGAAAAATTGAGTCTGAGCCCCAGGGGTTGACAGTGGGACCCCCGGCTCAGTCCCAGACAACTCCTGCTGCCCCACACAGAGTGGCTGTGCCAGTGTGGCTGAAGTGAGGCCTACTAGGCCACTGCTTTGTCCTGCAGCCCTTAATTTGCCCTTCTGTTTGATTTTATGCTTGTTGTTTGTATCACTATTCTTTTGCTTAGGTTTTTTTGTTTGTTTGCCTGTTTGATTTTGCTTTGTATTGTTTGTATTTTCTGATGTTTCTAACTTCTCTATGGCCAGTTTCCCTTTGGGCCAGAAACCCTGACAGGTTTAGCAAAGGCTGACATTTGATAGATTCACTTCAAATTCTTTCCAATTCAAGTTTGAAGTGGCTCAGGCTCCAGTTGCAGCCTGGACAGGAGCACAGGACAGTAAAGTGTGCATAAGAGTGGGATGTTTCTGTTTGCCTGCCAGTTTATGTGCTCTTCGGACACAAATACGGAGTCAGACTCAATCTCAGCCAGTGCTGTCTTCTGGTGGTATAAACCCTGAATGGGGACCCCTGGGGTGGAAAATCAGATTGCAGATGAATTTACCATAACCAAAACCCTCTGTAAGCAATAGCACAGAGAAAAGCAAATCTAATAAAGTGAGATGGGACAGCTGACAGGGCAATTGGGATGCTTTGGTTGCAGAGAAGTGCTGCAGATTTGTGGAGCTGAATGGATGGGCTTTTATTTGCACATTTAGTGAAGAAAAAAAACAAAACAAAACAAAACCCTATAAAACCAAGAACCTGCCGGGAGACTGGGAAGCAAATAAACAAACTGCCCTCCTGGGGATTCCTTCTCCCTCTTGTCCCTCCACCTTGTTATTTTTAAAAGAGGAGCAAAGGGGCAAAAAAGCAATCCTTTCCATTGACAGACAGTAAATCTGACGAAACAATGGGATAAATAGTTGAGAGGGGAGAAAAGGGGAGAGAGAAAATAATGGGGTCATGAAAATTAAAAGATTTGGCCAAATCTGACCTCTGTTTCAATGTAGTTTTAAATCAGTAGAATTATATCTGGCATGAATTTATCTGACTGACTTTTCAGATTTTTTATTTATTTATTTTTTTAAGAAATATTGCCAAAGAAACTCAGTTTATCTGGCAGAACAAAAAGATGTGGAGGGAAAAGTATGTTTTATTCTTCCTTGTAACAGCTGTTAAACTTTGCAAAATCACATACAGAATAAAAAAAAAAAAAAATCTGCCTTAAAATTCATTAAATTTCATTTAAACTGAGAAAGTCCCAGTCAAAAACTTCCTACCTTCCTATCCCCAGGCAGAGGAAAATTGGGCTTGTCCTTGGTATTACTGAGGCTAAAAGAGATAGCATAGTTTTTTTTTCTGCCCTATGTTATACATCAACACATTTATCATACGAATTTATACTGTATGAGTGTGCATATGTATTTATAAAAGAAAAGGTCACAAATGCCTTCTGTGGAAGCCTTTTTTACATTGGGTTTTAAAATCATCTAGGACTAACCATTGGGCTGCAGGAGCTGCTTCTCTTCCTATTACATAGCCCCTAGCATGACACCTCAGGGGCAGTTTCCAGGTAGCTTAAAGTGATGGAGCAAGCTGCAGCCCTACCCCTTCCCTGGGACATGTCCCATTGAGTGCATTAGCACTGCTGCTTATCCGACTCCTTCCTGAGCCAATTTAAACAACCTGCCATTTTTTGCTGGCTTATTTTTCAGCTGGTTTGAGACTTCAAAGTGAGACGTGGGGAAGACCGGGAAGCACTGGGGCCAACCAGAGGTCAAAGTCTGGAAACATACCACCAAGTCCAAGGTGAAGATGGCAGTGTTTCTTGTACCAGCCACCTTCGGTTTCTCCCAGTCTCACCATTTATTTCCAATAATTTCACCTGGACTGAGAAACTGATCCAACTGATCCAACAGTCCAGACAGATTTGCTGCCCACTCATTGGGCAGACATGCCAGCATGGCAGAGGCTTTTGAAGAGCAGAAGCAAGAGCAGAAGAAGGGCAGAAGTATTAAGGGACAAGCACGCATGGCTCCCTAAAAAAAAAATACATTGTTCAGACAGGACCTGCTTTGTGAGGAAGCAGTATCTCTGGTCAAGAATTTTCTGATAAAAAACATTTGGTACTGAAAAAAAAAATCAATTTTTGAATCCAATCTCCTTGTTGCAAAAATGAACTAACCAAAGGGACAGGTTTCAGATCCTCTCCCATCATTCAGTGATTAGTGTGTGCTTGGCAGTCAGTAATTATGAACTCTAAAACCAACAAGAATGATGTCATTTTCAGTTCATCAAATACCAGGTATCCCAAGTGTGTCCTTCACCAGAAATGTAGCAGTTTTGAAGCCCATTTTGAATTTTGGCTTTGGTGGGAGGGCAGTAACTTTGGGACCAAAGGCATCTGAAAACTCAAAATGCATCATGGAATGACAGCTTTCTGACAGCCTCTGCAATAAGCCACCAACATGAGTAATAGTTGGCATTTAAGAATCTGGGTGACAATTGGACATTTTTTCCAAACAATAAGTTTCTGTGGGTTACCACAAGGTAAAGCATGCTGAAGACATTGCATTACCTATATGCTGGATGCAGTCATTTTGACCACAACATCTTTCAATAAAGGCTGATTCTGTATAAGAATGCCATAAATACATAACCTGTTGCACAACGTTGTTTTTAAGTCAGATGGCAAAACAGATGAGATCACAATATGATGCAGAGATCACATGGTAATTCTTGCATAGCCTTACTGGATTTATCCTGAGGAGCTACTGAGGCTTTCTGCAGAGATTATATAATAGATGTAGTGGAAATAGGCAAGCTTTTCTAATACTGCTAAACAAATCAGGATTTTCCAATATCCAAACAAAGCCTGATTACACTCATTGAAATACTTATGTCAATATTTATTAACTAATATCAAAATTACTGTCATCTCATTTTTGCAGTTAGCCAGAAAATCATTAGGTATCTCTTTTCAAAAATCATCGACTTTTCCTTAGCACAGAAAACTCTATTATCTGTCTTTATAAAATATTTATGCCTTTCCCTGACATTCTCATAATATCCCTAGGAGAACAATCAGCATTTCTTTTGCTGAAAACAAGACAAACCTTTTCTCCCTAAAAATATAATTAATGAATTAAATATGAGTGAAATTAAACCAGAGAAGTAATAAAGCTACTGCCTATTCATGTGCCATGCCAATGGGTAAAGTGGGTAATTTCCTCTTCTTTAGGTACAGTCATGGGGGTCTGTGGCATAACAGCTTTATTATTATTATTAGGGGGAAAAAAACCCACATTCCTTTAAGAAGCCATCTTGAAGTGTCACTGAGGGGCAAATTATTATTCATTTCACACCTGGTAATATGGAGAGTGTTGCCACACTGAACGGACTGAGCTCCACACTGATTCATGGCTTCTTCTGTGACCCCGGTTGGTTGTGCCACTATTTCCCCATGAGCAGCAAGCCTCCTTGCTGATGTCCATCCAGGGCAGGGCCAATTTCAGAAGTGATAAAGCACCCATGTTTTAATCAGAAGTCACCAAAGCTCCATACGATCTGAAGGAAATGTCATGTTTTCATGTTACTGTAATATTATTTGATGCTTACTTCCCAGCTGTACCTGTTTTCTAAAGGCTGATGTGTCAGCTTGCATCTCACTGTTTGCATTTTCACCTGTAGCCGTTTTGTAAGAACAGAAGATAAAAAGGGAAAACCCCCTCTATCCCTGCAGGAACCATATCAACAATGCCAGCTGTTTAGTTCGCAATTTCTGCCTTTGTTCAAACTTTTAACATGCAGTCAGCTTGTTGCACTTCTCAATGTACTTAGCTGCATTGCCATGGCAATAGAGAAAAAAAAACATGATGATGCAGATTTGGAAAGAAAGGAAGAAAAAAGATAGAACTCACTGTCATGTCAAGGCTTGATGAGGTCGGAATTGGCTAATTTATCTGTGAAGTTAAGCGACATTCCATTTGAAGGATCAGAGAGGTTAAAAGGAATCTTGAAGTGGAAAATTTCCAATTCATAAACATACAAAGGTGCTCACCGTGAAGATCTGTATTTTCCTAAATTGGGTCAGATAAGTCAGCCTTTACTCAGACCAGATGTCCAATAAAAACCCTCTACTAGGGTGGAGAATTGAGCTAACACTTTTTAAGCAGACACAGTAGAGATGTTAAGATATGGCATCTGTCTTTTGTATTTAATTAATTTTTATATATATATTTACATATACATATATTTACTGTGAAAAATATGATTTTCATATAAACAATTAAATAGTCTAATTTCTATTTGTATATTATTTATATAAAATAGTATATAAATAGTATATAATAGTATATAAAACTGGACATTTTCCCCACATCTCTGACTAGTTCTATCTTTTTCCTTTGAATTCTTTTAGCTCAAGTATTTGCAATTCCAGCATCCCACTGCGGTGCTATTTCAACTCAGGCATCTAGATATCAGCCCACATGGGCAGAACAGCACAAGAGTTCCACCAGAGAGTTCAAAGGCTAATCTTGCAATCATTTACTCATGTGAATGCCTCTAAACACAGTTACATACAACCCTAGTGACAGCATTACTCTTAGAGAAATTGAATCTTTCAAATGCCTGCACAGTTGAATAAATTTATGCATCTGAGTAGTCTTCTTCTGTGAAACTACTGCTTGTGTCCAGCTAACCACGCGCAGATACATTTCCAAGGAGGAGGGAGTTCCCCAGATGATGATTCTGGGAGTTTATGAAAATAAGCTGCATTGACCACTGTATGAATGTGTTTTGCATCTGGTCACAACATCAGCAATGCGTAAGAATTCAACAAGCAATATTGATGAAATGTAAACCTAAATTTTAAAGAAAATGTAGACTTCACTTTCAGCAGGGATTTTTTACATGAAAATATCTCTTTAAAAATTCACTGCATCTAGATCAGTAAACATAAATAAAACATGTGAAGAATATTAATCCTAGTAAAATTGAAGAAGCAAGCTGTCAATGACTGTCAGACACGATATGAACTGACAGTTTCATGGCTTATGGTCTGACACTGGGATCATTACCATGTATTACCTGTCTGTTTCTCTATGAAAATACCTACAGGAAATAAGAGGTTGCAGATTGCAGGCATGGGCGGGAGTGGGAATAGGAGAAGAGTGGTGAAAATGGAAGCCTAATGACAGCTGTGAAACATATGTATGCAACATATTCATTAGGATTAATCATCAATCTTAAGGAATGTCTTACGTCATTCATTATCACCATTACAGGAGAAAAGCTTTAAAACAGCATCCATCTCTTGCAGATCCCACTCCCCCTCCTCAATCAAACTCAAAAAACAGATCCAGCCCTCTTCCTCTTAACCGTTGACTGCCACGTACACAAAACGCACAGATGAAAGTTTAGTTCAGTTCATATATCAATTGATACAGCTCACAGAAAAGGGTTAGAGAGTATCTGCAGATCCTCCTGCAACGGGATGCTGCAGCCTTTCCCAACCTCCTGTTGCTCAGGCTCCCTGGCAGCCTTGGGAGTCTCCTCTGGGTTTATCTGGTGCAACCGCCAGCAGAAATGATTCCAGGGCAGGTGCTTCTGCAACGTTGCCTAGGACAAGCCATCATGGTAGGGGTTGATTTTTCACTGGGACTATGTTGTGAGAGGATGGCTGGAGTCACAGAGAGCACCATGCATGTTTCATTTGGGCTCCCTGGGTGCTTAAGGTTTATGTGAATATTTATGTGACTGGGGAAGAGTCACTTGGGAACACTGCTGTTCTTGGTAGTCCCTTTCCATGGGTTTTACCACCAAGCAGCTCTGAGTCCCACTGTGGGTTAAGCACAGTGTGTAGAAGTGTGGTCAGCAGGCTGAAGGAGGCGATCCTGCCTCTCTGCGCTGGTGAGATTTCACCTGGAGAACTGCATCCGGACGTGGAGTCTTCAGTACAGGAGAGACATGGACTGGCTGCAGCACATCCAGAGGAGGGCCACAAACAAGGGATGAACAGGCTAAGAGAGCTGGAGTTGTTCAGCCTGAAGAAGAGAAGGCTCCAGTGAAACCTGAGAGTGGCCTTTCAGTATCTAAAGAGGGCTATAAGAAAGAAGGGGACAGATTCTTTAGCAGGGTCCGTGGTAACAGGACAAGGGAAAATGGTTTCAAACTAAAAGAGGAGAAATTTAGATTAGATATAAGAAATTCATTTTTTGCAATAAGGGTGGTGAAGCACTTGAACAAAGCACGTGAACAATGATGATGCTCATGGGGACCTGCGGAAAAGACAGGTCAGGTCCGTATCCAGACACTGAACCACCTTTTTGTACTCATATTGGACAACTAGATGCACAAAGCCACTGAACTATTTGCATCATCCATAATAGCATGTGGACAGCGGGGTTAACATGCATGGAGTCTCCACAGTGCCACTCCACTGCCTTCCTGAAGGAATATCTGGTATTTTAAAGACAGCTGATGGCACTGCATGTGAGAAAGACACTAAGACTCATTCAGCTCTACAGAATAAGCACAACAGTGCTTGCATGCAAGTCAGAATTCTGTTATCTTAATTTTGGAATGCACAAAAATGAAAATGTTGAAAAATTCAGCTTTTGCCACATCAAACCTACAACTGCACCGTCATATGCTGTATGGAGCCATGTCACAGTGTCCCAGTGTTTCCAGAATCACAGAATCACAGAATCGTAGGGGTTGGAAGGGACCTCTAGAGATCATCGAGTCCAACCCCCCTGCCAAAGCAGGTTTCCTACAGCAGGTCGCACAGGTAGGCGTCCAGGCGGGTCTTGAATATCTCCAGAGAAGGATACTCCACAACCCCCCTGGGCAGCCTGTTCCAGTGCTCCGTCACCCTCACCGTAAAGAAGTTCTTGCGCACATTTGTGCGGAACTTCCTATGCCCTAGCTTCATCCCATTTCCCCTCGTCCTGTCCCCACGCACTACTGAAAAGAGTCCGGCCTCACCACTATGGCCCCTGCACCTCAGGTATTTATAAACCTGGATCAAATCCCCTCTCAGCCTTCTTTTCACAAGGCTACACAGACCCAGTTCACTTAGTCATTCCTCATAGGGGAGATGCTCCAGGCCTTTCACCATCTTTGTGGCCCTCCGCTGGACTCTTTCCAAGAGATCCCTGTCTTTTTTATACTGGGGAGCCCAGAACTGGACACAGTACTCCAGATGAGGCCTTACCAGGGCAGAGTAGAGGGGGAGGATCACCTCCCTTGACCTGCTGGCAACGCTCTTTTTTATATGCCCCAGTATGCCATTGGCCCTTTTGGCCACGAGGGCACACTGCTGGCTCATGGCCAACCTGTCATCCACCAGGACACCCAGGTCCCTCTCTGCAGAGCTCTTCTCCAGCAGGTCATCCCCCAGCCTGTACACTGCAATTATTCCTCCCTAGGTGCAAGACTCTACACTTGCTTTTGTTAAACCTCATCCTGTTTCTTACTGCCCAGCTCTCTAGCCTGTCCAGGTCTTGCTGAATGGCAGCACAGCCTTCAGGCATGTCAGCCAATCCACCCAACTTTGTATCATCAGCAAACTTGCTGAGGGCAAACCACCTTCCTAGGTTGGGTGGCTTGGCCACAGGAATCTAGGCTTTCGTAAGACTCCTAAGCAGTTCTTCCTGAATAAATGCAAACTAAAATAATACACAGTTGAGTGAACAGCACAATATTTTCTATTAAATTTTGCTCAGTATTAAAATGCGTATCCTTTTCTCCCATGCTGGAAGTCTTCATGATTCCGTGTCATAAACATTCATGCAAGAAAATAGTACTAGTACATATTTATGGAAAATTTTATGCACATACATACTGCAGACTTTCATTTTGAAATGTATTTCTTGTGAGGCTTCAGACAAGGAACCTGATGAAGGTTGCATTCATCCACTCTAGGAGAAGAAATAATACCATGTGACAAATCACCATCAAAAAATGCAGCTCTGTTGGCAAGTATTTAATATTATCTAGAGAGTGAAAAACAGCTCACAGGGAGAATCTTTGCAACATTTATCAAAAATTTTAATAACAAATACAGAAAAAATAATGCAATCTCCTAGCTATAGCTTGTTAAAACTTGACTGAAACTCAGAATTTCAGCAGAACATTTCATTAAAATTACAGCTGCCAAACAAAACTAAAATACATTGTTAATGATAATTTATACAGCAGAATTTCATGCTTTTTTTAACTAGTTCCATCAACTCGACTACTGGAAAAGATCCACAATAACAAAATACATTCCTAAGGACTCCCTCTGCTATACAACTGAATGTAAAGAAAATGGGTGTAGCAATAGGAAGTACATTCACTGACCCCATGCAGCTTGTTTTTATTTTATTTTTAATAAGTAAAAAAAAATCTGATCTGGAAAGTTTCTCGCTTGATAACTTCCAACAACAACAACAACAACAAACCAATAACAACCAAAAAAACCCACACTGAAAAGAGGAAAAAATGTGTATATACTTTGCCTACTGACAAGAATATTGTCCAGATCTTTACATTTATTCAAAACCAACTAGTTATTTTATATTATTATATTATATATATTAGATGGTAAAGTACTCATTTTCAGTTCTTCCTCAAGTACAACTCCCACTGATAATTATTTATACTTATTTCTAAAGCAGTAGTAACTGTAGCCAGCAGCTGCGATCTCTAAACTACTTACCAAAGGCACTTTTACAAAATAGAGAGGGAATCCTTGTCCCTAAGAGCTAACATACTGACTGCTAACTTCAGAGTGACAAAACTATGGCTTCTAATTTTGTATTTGCTGAGGATACAATAGAGTCAACATTATGATAGGCATCATGTGCAATAAAGGTAATTTCCAGAGGTGTATTAGCCCATACTAGAGCCAAAAATTACAGTCTATTGTGTAGACCCCCTCTCAGAATATGGATGAAGCGGATTTTAGTGTGGGTTTAGTAGGTGGGAACTTAGTACCCATAACAAACTTCATCACATTATCACTGTATCCTAAGGCAGATGTTAGAGGGTTTGCAATTGCTATTGCCCTGCATGCAAGTGGAGCATGCTGAAGTTGCCTATACTCTGTCACTGTCTCTGCCGAGTACATACAGAATTCTTAGAATATTAAAAAATGGCTGCACTTAATTTCAACGTATTTACCAAAATATCAAGCCCTCTGTGACAATAAATGAAAAAGTTTCCCAAGATCTTGGCCATGATTTACATGGAAATTTCTTCCACATTGACAGAGATCTCAGGCAGCGACTGTAGTCTTTCGTCTCTTCTCACCTCCACCCTCTGGTGTCAGTCATGATGTACTCCATTTAAATCCATCTCCTAGGGCTTAGGGATTTGACCTGGGGATTACAAACAGGTCTTCACAGATCACAGAATCATAGATGCATAGCATATCCCAAGTTGAAAGAGGCCCACAAGGATCACTGAATCCAACTCCTGGCTCTGCACAGGATCTGCCAAAATTCAAACCCTAAGTCTGAGAGCTATTTCCAAGTGCTGCTTGAACTCTGACCCTCGGAGCCCTGCACGCAGCCCTGGTCAGCCCGTTCCGTGCCCACCCTGCTCTGGTGCAGACCCTGTCCCTCACCCCCAGCTGCCCCTCCCCTGACACAGCTCCATGCCGTTCCCTCGGGCCCTGTCGCTGTCACAGAGAGCAGAGCTCAGCGCTGCCCCTCCGCTCCCTGTGAGGAGCTGCAGCCGCCATCAGGCCTCCCCTCTGCTCTGGGCTCATGGCCACGCCGAAACCTCCATCCTGCCTTCCCAGGCACTGCAGAGAAGAGTACTGACAGTACCTCAGCAGTGCCCAGAAAATTTCCCCGCAGCACCTCAGGAGACTGAAGGACAAGCTCTTGAAGGTGTGTTGGTGCCTAACTGCTATTGTAACCAAGAGGTGTAAGCACTTAAGTCCTTAAATTGCGTGGCAGCGAAAGAAACAGACGAGCAGTAGACAGGGACAAAAACACCCTTAAGCACACGAGATTTTAAGTGAAGTAGTTAGGCATATGAAGAATTAACTTCCTTCTCAGAACCTGATTCACAAGGGACAGACATTTGTTACCTTTGGATCGGGGCTTTATAACATCATCTCTTGATAACTGTGAAGGAGCACCCTTGTTAAGGCAGAATTGATCCCTTTTACCCAGCCAAAACCTGCATTTTCGCAAGGCTCATTATCTTCATCCTAGACACAATAAAGTTCAGTCTCTCCTACTGACATGCAGCCCTCCAAGGTCTACTTGATGCTATGGGCTGCTGCTGTGTGCAGTGTACCACCTTTCCCCCAAAGCTGTAAGAGAAGGCACAGCACTTTGTAAATTGTTGTGTGGGTCTTGCCAGCACAGCCAGACCCAGGGTGCTGAAAGCTGGGTTCCTAAACAAATTGTTGGTCCTTTGAATGACATTAGCCTACCTCTCAATAGAGCTCACTATCTTGAAGTAACAGAAGACACAGGTGTTCAGCATTTTCATTTAAGGCTAAAATATATGTTTTGATGTCTAAACTAGGTTCAAGAATGCTCTCTGTGGTCTGAAAAGGATTTCCTTAAGGTGTGGAATGGTCTAGATGTATATGTTAAGTTATAAGCATACTGAATTCTTATTTCTTACTTTTAATTTACTGACCTTCATTCTAATGATTTGTCAGTAAAAATAATGTAGAGACAAGAACTTAGTTCAAAACCGCCCAAATTGATGGAAAAAACACAGTGACTAGATAGATAGGATATGAAAAATGTACCTCAGGTGGTCACAGATGTACAGGTTTGACTTCAAAATGGAAAGAGACGCTAAAGAAATCAGAGACTAAGAAATCACTGAGGATCTGCTTATGCCACTCTTGTCTACATGAAACCAAATCTTGACTTATATACAGTTAAAGCCCAAGGAGCAATGACAATCTCCTTCATTCAAAATTTCTGGAAATATTGAATATTGGCTTGCTCCTATTAAGTTGTATATTTGGAAAAATTTCTTCTCCAGAAGAGTGGTGAGGCTCTTGGAACAGGCTGCCCAGGGTAGGAGGTGGAGTCACCATCCCTGGAGGTGTTCAAGAAACGTTTAGATGTTGTAGTGGGGGACGTGGTTTAGTGATATATATTGGTGATAGGAGGACGGTTGGAATGGATGATCTTGGAGATCTTTTCCAACCTTGGTGATTCTGTAATTCTATGATTCTATTCTATGATAATTTTACTTCAGTGGGGATGCATGCTCTGTCCAAGAACAGAAACTTTCTGAGTGGAACAAAGGAAGTTTGATAAAAACATACACACACATTCCTCTCTGCTCCCTTAATTACACATCTTATACACGAACCGATAAACCACACATTTTTCATCCACACTATTCATATTGAGCAGAGTCATGACAGAACAGTGCAGGCTGGTATCAGCTTTCAGTGAAAACTGTCACCCATCTGGAGTGTCGAAGATCACTCAATTGTTTCAAGGTATTTTTAGTGAGAATAGTTAATCCTTAAATTAAAAAAAAATTAAAATCTCTGTCCTCTGCCAGATGCTTTTACTGCCTTGTCAAGAACTTGACGTTTTTGCCTGTTAGTGAGAATCAAACCGTTTGAGGCTTAAGTGATTACTGGAAGACAAAATATGGTTTATTCTATGCCTGATAGCTGGTTTACATAGTCACATATACTTCTCCATCTTAATGATAGCTCTATAAACTCTGTAATTTGATAGATTAGAAGACAATCATCTGTTTTACACTGTAGCAAAGCATGACGTTTTTTTCCCTTCTGGAGAGAATTTTGTGATGTCTGCATAAAATTGTGAATTTTTATATACAAATTAGTTCCGTTGATCTTATTGATAGGAGTAACATCCTAAACAAGGACCTGAGCCTAACTGTACAAATAACTTGCATCAGCAGGCATGCATAAGATTATCAAAGCAGCCTTGTGAAATCTGTATATTTTTTTTCTGCTCTTTAGTCAAAATTCAGATCTTTAGTAACCCACAGAAATTGGCCATGCCAGTGCGACCCTTTCTCTATGGGTTGCCTATTCTTGTTCTAAGTGGGTCTTCCATGACCATTAGTATCTCACCTGTGTGTCATCTGCGGGTGGTAATGACAAAGTGCCATCAAGAAGAGGTGCTTGAGATTTCTTTCAGGTAGGTGCTGGCCATAAGGAACTACCTTAACTCCAACAGTGACTCTATGATAATCACCTAATGCGTCTGTATCATGAGTCTGCATTGGATTACACTTTGCAAGAGTGATGTTTCCCGATACCTTTTTCCCATCTCCTCCCACTCACTGTATCTCCTGCCATCCTTTTAGCTCAATTCCTGCCTCTTCTACATTTTTCCCCTTTGTCTGACCTTAGTTTTAGTCTAAACTATCCCTTACTCCATTCTATCATCTGCTTAGTGTCCACATTGTCCCTATTACTGACTTTCTTGCTAGTCCTGTTCTACCAAGAGTTCACTGAGCTCTCCAAAAACCACAGCTACTGGAGAGAAGTAATGAGCTGGACTCAAACTCTTTTGAATTAGAATTCTGACCTAAATATAATTTATATATACATATATATATTTATATAAACTGCACTAAGTACGTAAATTTCTTCATACAGAATGTGAAATCTTGACATTCCTCATTTTACCTGAACTTAAGTGTGAATAAATTGTATGATATTTTCAGCATAATTCTGAAACCAATGCGAGGAACTTCACACAAACTTAGCACAACAACCCAAACAGACTGTAAAGCAAGCTTACACTATGGTAATTATAATTAATTTATTACAGGTGGAGAATGTGCTGGACCACTTATACCTCAGAAGACTTTTGTGCCAAAATGCATCAAGACTGTAGTTTTTCTGGAGAGTAAATTCTTGGTTTTCTGTGAGTTGGAATGTTGCAGAAGCCATACCTTTTCAATACACACTTATATTTGTAGCAAATGTTTGATTCTACTATAACAAATACATGTTTATTGCTCTTCCGTGTGGACCCTAGGTTTACTTTAGTGTTCAAGAAGATAAATGTAATTTAATAAATTGCACTTTCTGCAAAACCTAGTGTTTTTATCTCAAGATCTTTTGCTACCTCAAACGCGTAGCTGAATATCAGCACCACTCATTTAACAGCTAAGCAAAATATCTGAGGGTGCAGCAATGACTGATTTGGGGTCAGAAATTGAATCAGAGGCAATGTTGGGAGTGGAAGTCCAGAGACTTCTGTTTACTGCACTTCATTCACTGACTCGCTCTGTAATGTGTCTGTAATGACTTTCATTTAAGAGTGAAGTTCATGCGTCTAAGAAGTAGAAAGCGTATTTCTTTATCATTCTGCTGCACATGTACAGATATTTAAAACTTGTATGCATTAAAACAGTACATTTGTTGCCATTGGTAAGCAGATCCCTTGATTAGAGATGTCCCTATGTTTTCAGTAAACCTTGGCTTGTTTCTTTCAGTATAGACAAGTAGATATATAACTACATGTACAAAAATGCTCACCCAAATTCATCTGAGCCAATACATATTTACTCTTTAATAATTCATAGTGCCTGATAAGTTGCCTTTCACAGTGAAACTAAGACCATAACTCAACTACAAAGCATAAACTTTGTTCTGTTTTGACTTTTAGAGAAACATGCAAAGCTACCAACACACCCAAAACAGGTATTTAAAGTAAAAGCCAACAGCCATTGTTTGCATGAATCTTTGCAAAGCAAAACCTCACTCACTATTTGGTTCCTTTCCTGATTCTGTTTCTTGCATCATCCTTTGGAGTATATTGCCTCCTTAATTCTATGTTACCTGCTGCGCATGTTTTCTGAGACCCAAGTCTTTCTACTTAATCCAAAGTGAACTAGCATGAAATTTGCATCATTACACTGCCTGAAGTAATGATCATTAGAAACTGAGCAAACATATTTTAGCTCAACTTTATCTTAGGCATCAAATTTATAAAAGATAGTAGAAGTATAAAAAATGAGCTCTCAGAAAACATCCTCCACAGAAAATTGCTGTAAGAAATTAAAGAAATCGATGAAGAAGTAAATCCTACCATGGAGTTTTAATAATTAGATAATAAATTCTATTTAACTTCACCACTATGTTTCCCAGATGTTTTAAAATGCCGTATAAAGTCTAGTATTTAATATTATATTATGCATAATGGTATAGTATCTCCTACAAAGTGAATTAGCAAAATGCATATCTGAATGATTTTTATCCTAAATATGTGCAAGTACAGCACAGATTTTGAGACCTTTAAGAAAACAGGTAAGTTTTTATTTCCATAGCAGTAGCTGTTCTGCTGTCCCATATCTGCAAAGCTAAAAGGATATTCTTTATCTTTTCAGGCATTAAAGAAATGTTGAATAATTCATATCCAGAAGTACTAACTCTACCAAAAAAAAAAAAAAAAAACCTTCTGAAAAAAAAGGCAATTTATTTTATTAGTTTCTCAGTTTGAAGACGTTTCAAAATATTTGTGAGATACTAATTTTACAGATGTAATGTCCTTGGGAAATGAAACTTGATGCCTGCTTCCCTAATCAGCCTTGACTCTTTTGTTTACTTTATGTATTATTCAGTTTCTGCCTACACGGTCCTTACTGGAAAAAAATAGATGAAATTCCTGAATAGTGGCAGAATGGATAGTTTTAATTATTCGTGGCTATCATAAGATTTCAAATCACTACTGAATTCTGGGATTGCTTGAGAGGATGTTTCATAAGTTTGAATAAGAGGGAGATGGGAGAGATAACGAGGCATGAAAGTATTTTTTCTTCAACCATAAAAATGAAAACTTAGAAAAGACACTGAAAAAAAAAAAGAGGGGAAAAATTAGTTTTTGCAGCTTTTCCAGTCAGTCTGCATCTTAGCAGGTAGATTTATCAGTAAGAAGACTTTTCAAAGTTTTACCTTTGCTCTGCTATTATAACGTATCACCACAAAAGGTTGAGCAACTTGGGAAATGAAAAAATATCTCTGTTAAACAGGATAGTAATTGTAATTTATTTCTCAGGTATTTTGAGTGTCTTCTTTGACATGGTGAGTGTGCTGGTCCTTGGGGTGAGATTATGGTACTCGTCACTCACCAGGCCTGAGACTCCAACTTGGTGTAATTCCTCTATTACAAAGCCCTGGGGAAAAAAAAACCAAAAAAACAAACAAACAAAAAAAAAAAAACAAAGCCCAAAAGACAAAAGAAAAGGCATCAGAATGTGGGAATTTATTAAAGTTGGAAGAAGAATTGCATAAGGAATTTCAATAACTACAAGCTCAGTATTAATTAAACTGTAAATTTGATCGGATTGAATTCTTCATTCCTGCAGTGTGTTTCCTACAGCAGTGTCAGCCCTGCCTCAGCCTGCTGTGGATGAAGACCACGATTTAATTAGTTTGGATGGGAATTTCGCTCTCTGTACCCAAAGGTGTCTCTTATTGTGCAGCCCTAGGGTGCTCTGGTGTTAGAAGAAACTGAGTGACGACAAACGCCTACAGGCCACTTTTAGACACATTGGATGGTAGTATCATGATTTTTGTCGACAACCTGAACTTGATTCAGTACAGTAGCATGGAAGGAAGAGGTACCATATGCTGACACTTGTCTGCTGAGTCAGGTCCCTATCTTAATGGCTGCCCTGCAAAGAAGCAAAAAGCAGCCCCCCTTTAATTTTTTTCCTTTAGAAACAAGAAGAGTTTCAGTGTCTGCACTCGTGTCCCATGGGAAGCTGTACATAGGCAGCTCATTTCACTTGATCTATTTTATAAATTGAAAATGTATTGGCAAGGAATAATTGTAGTCTCAATATCTAACTTGTGCACCATATCACCAAAGGAAGTCTGAATAGTTTTTGAAATAGATTTTTAAAATGCCACCCACAAGGCTCAGGACTACTTTCTGTATCGGAGTGTGCAGTTATACAGTCAATAGGTAAATAGAGGTTATACGGATGTTTCGTATGAAAGATTATTGTGATAGAAAGATAATCTATGATAAATGGAAAATGCTCGCTGATGTTGAAGGCTCACAGTAACTCCACACAGGAGCAATCTCCGGAGAAAGAGATCCTGCCTTAGTGGTAGTCAGCCCTTAAATGAGATCTTCCAATAGCACAGCTGAATTACCTTCACCTGTGCTCCCACAGCTGACTCATTGCTTGCCTCAGGTGGTCAGTCAGAGGTTCAGGCTGTGAACAGTTTCCCATACACAGAGTACCACAGAAAAGGCACGTGCTACCACTAAAAATATAATAACCAACTTTAATGGCTTCTTAATGGAGGGAGTTCTTGTCCTTGTGTATTTAAAAGGCATGTATCATTAAAATACTAGAAAATATATATATGCAGATCAATCCTACTGTATTTCCATGAAGCTCTTTTGAAAATAGCAGTTTTTAGTACTGCTAAGGTACCTACGTCTGAAGCCCAGAACACCGGGGAATGGTTTTAAGACACACTTCAGGTTAGAAGAATTGCCTTTAAACCAACTGATGAACTCTGTGCAATGTCTGATCCTGTTTGGCAGCAGCAGCATGGTAGGGATTGCCTTATTCTATACTTGGAGCACTATCCACAAACACTGGCCTGAGCTTCAGCCTGCTATATGTCTTTACCCAAAAGAATAGGAAACACCACTGGTGGGCTCCAAGTAAGTGGACAAGGAAGTCATCTGCAGGTTTCAAACAGATATAAGGATGCTGTGTTGTTGTGTGTCACTGGCTGGCTAGCTCAGTGATTTCCTGTGCTGCCTCTTCAACATTACTGAAATGTAGTTAACGCCTGGGTACTTGAGTGCAGCACAATGACAAAATGGGCACAAGTAGATGTGGATGGGGGAAATTTTTGTACAGATATTAATGCACGACTTACAACTGAAAATCTGCTATACAGTCATTCCAGTCCATGTTGAACTTTTAGATTACATCTGTATTTCCCAGCTTTTTCCACAAAGGATCAACACAGTGCTCAGGTTATTCTCTCGTACCAGTTTTTTTACCAAATTTTGTAACTAGAGAGCAGTTTACCCTCAGCCCATCACTGCAGTCTTTAGGTGTTCCAGAGACTAATGAATGCCTTGTCCTCATTGTGAGAGAGGGAGAAGTTACAAATCTCTCTCTCACAAGATACAAATTGCTGCTAAAAGCTCAAGATCAAAATCCATTGAGATGTCTAGCTTGTTGTTTGGAAATCAGTGAAAGTCAGGGTACCAAAAGGGGCATGACATTGCGCTAAGACTTTTGGGCACAGTAGCAATCTCTAAACAAGGGCAAAGCAGAGGACTAAATTTAGATCGTCCAGTTCTCTGCCTTAACCAGTAAGCCACCCTTTATCTCTGGCAGTAACAGGTGATAAATTTGATTGAGGGGAATATAAAACATGATTATAACCTCAGGTTGGGTCAAAGGCCAACTTTGTAACCACTCCAAGGCCAGGATTTAACTTGGTCCCTTCTCCATTCGTCTACATAGTAAAATGGAAGATAAAAATACTATAAAACCCTGCAGAATTTTATTTTTTTTAAATCTGTATGCTAAAATTCTTTAACTTGGCTTTGCACTTCTGCTGATTTCAATCGTACTGCTGGATTATTAAAACAAACGGGCAAACAAAAAACTTGCAACAACTTATTGTAAAAGAAACTTCTAAATAAGAGACCAGATTAGTCAGCAAAGTTCTGGGTCCTATTTTTGTCCTCATTCTAATGAGCCCTATGGTGACTGGAGGCATATTGCATTTTGTCAAACCAAGAGTAGTAGAAGTGCTGCAAACATATATATTTTTCTTTTCCTGAAGAGACTTTAGAGTGAAATTTGTCCGTAGAATTTGCTAGAAGCAGAGGGATTCGGTCATTTCCTTATTTTAAGGTGCATCCAACCTACATATCTTCCTAAGTGAGGCCCGGAGGATGATGCTTTCTCTTTAAGAATGCTGCAAAAAACTCATAATGCCTCTTACAAAAGAGGCATCTAGAAAAATCATATACACTGCATTGCAGAAGAAAAATCACTCCAGTGTAATCTGTTCATGGTACTAATTGTCAGTCCAACCAGCTATTCTTCAGCCAAGCCTTGTGGAAAAAAAAAAAAAAGAAAAGTGAAAAGAAGTGAAAAATGTCCTTCTGTTATACATTTTTTTCAACTCAAATAATGTAGATTTATAGCTAAACAATGATAGTTGTAGTGAAATGTCATAATAAACTTCTGTATTGCCTGTAATTCTTCATAGGTACTATGTTTGCAGCAATCATATGACATCCACAATGTTCATGCATAGAATTGAAAAAGAATCTGCAGGACTGCAGAAGGAAAACTCAACCATCACTGCACATCAGGACACCTGGGAGCCCTCTCAGACTCTGGCAGACTGTTACTGATTTGGGCTTTTCTAACAGTGCTCAGAGTTTCCAAAATGCCTCAATTTTTTTTAAGATATCTTTTATGCATTGTCAGCATTAGACCTATATGGATTTCTCTGATTTAGAGCTCGAAATGACAAACTGACAACGCTGAGATGGTGGTACCAGGTCATATGTTTGCCATGTGAAAGAAGAATGAGTTCAGACCCAACACTTAATGAACTTCAATTGTAACATTAGGCAGAATTGTAGTCTCCTGAGAATAGAAGTACAATGAGGCCAGAGAGGATCCCACCCGGCAGTTTTATCCTTATGCCCTGACCTGTATATTTTCCACAGTCTAGGGATAAGCTTGATGCTGTCAGGAAAGTTTGTGAAGCACATACGTCATTGCACTCACACTCTCACCCCAGCCACTTTCTCTGGCTCAAGGAGAGAGATGTACAGCTGGGTCTTCTGAGTTTATCATGTAGGTCTTTCCATTTTCTCCATCTTCTGGGAATGAGGGCCCCAAATACAAATTCCTCCTTATTAGCTACAGGAAGACAACAGAGATCAATCCAGAGAACAGGCACAGGTCTCCTGTTGCAGGAGATACGGTGTATGCCATAGTGTATTTCAAGCCATATCTCCTGGTGTTTTGAGGCCTCTAGGTCAGAGAGCAGAAGGAATTTTGCCCCTAAAGAGCTTCAAGCTACTTTCTCTTTACTCCATATCCACAGAGACAGAACGTGAGTGCTCTGAGGCTGCTTTAAATGATGCAGGAATGAAAAGAGCCTGAGAATTCAAAGGGTATGAAAAGAGAACTTAAGATGCATCCCTTCTCAGTTGCATTAAGGATACCTTGGTGACAGCTAAGTTTGTGACTCTTGGGAATAATCATGGCCATTTTGATGAGTTATTGGCTCATAATAGCAGGACATCAAGAGAACAAACTCCGTCATGACAGACATTAATTGTAAGGAACCACATCTTCAATATTAGGCAGATACACTAGAAACTAAATCCCTATAAAACTGGCAAGATTTTAAAGATCAAATTTAAATGATATCCCTGATTGACATTCCAAATCGAACTCAAACATGTATCGAATCCAGGTCTACATACTATCAGCCCATTTAGATACACTGAAGTCAGCATTACCTGACATGCTCTTCGGCTGCTTTTTCACTATACCAGATGACTAATCAACAGAGATGTTTCACTTACAGCAAGCTACTAAAGTCTTACAAAACACTTAGAATTATCTCGCCAAAAGTTGCAGTATTGGAAGGTAGCAGTCTTTACAGCTTTCCAGGTGTAATTGTCTCCTTACAGACCATTAGGCTGGCCACAGTGTTTGTAAATACCACTGAGCAGGAAAAAATATTTTTTTATTCCTTTCTTTTAACATCTTTATAAAATATTACCACTCCTCACTTTCCAAACTCACTAGATCGAGAGAACAAACCCAAGCCAGTACACAGATTCCCATCCACCTCTGTATGTAGCAAACTGCAATGAGGACAGGAGGTGAGCTTCAGGAGCCATTGCAGTCATTCTGTTTGCCCAGGGCTCCAGTGCTGCCCACCGAAGCAAGGCTAAGTCTCTCTCTTGATCTGGAGCCAACTCAGTGCCTTGTTATAATCGCTGGGCACACACTACGTGTGGGATGTGTTGTGAGTGACAGGGACCAGTCTAAGTCTGACATTTCTCTGGATTCCTCTGAGATGAAGACCTGATGGCAGAAGGGCTGAGAGAAAATGAATGCATGGGGCCATGGAGGCTGAAGCTTTCCAAAGCGGACATTAATGTCTGCTGAGGTGATGCTGGTACAACAGCCACCTGGGACATTACTGCCATAACAATTATTGCATACAGTCATCAGTGTGCTGGCAGCAATAACCTTTGGTTTTATTTCTTCAGGATAAACCCTCCTCAGGAACCCTTTCCAGAGCAGAATGATGGAACTCAAAGTCACTATGTTTATCAAAATCACAATAGAAATGAGGAATTATTGGATCTAATATTATGTTTGGAAGACCCACGGGTGCAATGAAGGTGAAGCTGCAACCACTGAACACTGGGACAATGCAAAGCATGTCCAGGGACACCTGCACAGGAAGCCTCACTCAGTGTATTGCCCAAGTGTTTCATATAATCAAAATGATTCCTAGCAGCCAAACCTCTGCCTAAGATACAGATATTAATCAGATACATAATGGACTGGGAGAACTAGGCTTTGCTCCTAATCATGAATGAGGAGAGAAAATCAAATCAAAATGTTTTGATTTACGTTTTCCAGCACCTACTCAAGTGACAGGATGAGCATACAGGGATCCAGCTGGGACCTCATGCCCAGATCCTGACTCCATGGCACAGAGACCCTGCCCATTCCTACATCTGGGAATCCCATAATGGTAAGGCACAGCTTGCTTGCTGCTCTCCTCTGTCACCCACCTCTTCCATGTTCACTGACTTATTGCAGTTCCCCGTTGCAAGAGTTTCTTAACAGTTTCCCACTTTATATAAATTCCAAGAAAAATGTCACATTTCAGTCTCTCATGAGCTTTCAGCATGTGCTGCAGAGTATGTTAATTGTGATCAACCAGGGAAGGAGGAGGAGGAAGCAGCGCCGAAGGACCTGCACGCCCTCCCCCATTAGCAACGCTAGGATTACGTGTAAGGTCTTGATAACACCATTCATTTTTAAAGGGCCACTTTTTGTCAGTCCGGTCACGGCAGCCAGCCATGAAAGCAAAGGATTTGGGGCTGGGAACCTCCAGACAGGGTCTTTGTCTACACCTTATAAACAATTTCCAACACTCTCCTCCGAGTGTGATTTTTTCCACGACCTCTTCCCTTTGTGCCTCTCCTTAGCTATGGGCTCTGACCCTGTGCTTTGTCCATCTCTCCTTTGCCTCCTTGACTTCTTAGTTCACCTTCCACTTAGGATCTCCTGCCATCAGATTCCACTGCACCTTGTCTCTCATGTAACCATGCTGAGCTTCTCCATTCCCTAGCTGCGCTTTAGCCACAGACATAAGGATAGGGAGGGGAGTGGGGATTTGCTTTCTGTACACAGCATTAAAGCACTGTTTACTGGAAATCACTCTCTTTTGCTATCGTTTTATTCCAATACAAATGTGGTGCATGTGGCGCTTGAAAACAATCACCTGAGACACAGAACAAGGAAGAATGAGGTCAAAGAACTTAATCCCTGCTTGTCTGCTGTGTAGGTGGGGCAAGCAAGCTGAATTTATCATGTGACAATTACAAGCAAGGGAGTAGGGAGGTTTTCTTAGTGAAAGCTCTGCTGTTGTCTTCCATACCCACTCCTATGACAATTCCTCAGCCTGCTGACGCTCTATAGGCAAAGTTAGTGCTCATAAAACTATAAGTATTCACTTATTGACCATTGTTTAAATGAAGCACTTATAATAAAAGGAAGTAAAAGTTGATGTGTGTAGAATAATTTCATCATGGTTTCCCATTCTCCCCTTCATTCTTCATCTTTCCTCCCTTTGTTTATTGTGATTCTTTTCTTTGTTCAGTCTGGGTTATGCTGTAAGATCCTTTTGTGTAATAAAATATTGTGCATGCTCACTGTGGTATATAAACATATGGACCAGATCTACACTGGTGAATAGTGGGTGCTGTCTCTGTGTGATGGAAAGCGGTAATTCAAAGGACCCCAGTTCAAAGGATTGGAGCCAGTGACCCCATCTTCCCAGGGTCTGGTTTGGTTCAGACAATGATGTTCATCAAATACACTACCACTACAGCAAGTCAGAGCAGGACAGTCAGGCAGAACTTCTTTCTCCAGCTCGTATTTATCTTGCAGTGACAGTGGAAAACCTGATTATCCATCTGATGATAATGCTACAGCTCCAGGATGTTCTTCTGTGTTGCACCGGACTGAATCTGCCCGAATTCAGCAAAGTTACTTCTATCTTCACAGTGCCGAGGCAAAGCCATGCTGTCTCTCTACTTCTCCACAACTCAGTACCCTTCAAATTATGAACTCGCACTTTGCAAGCAAGAGCAGTTTCCCTCCTAAGTGTCCCCTCTATTTAGCAGAGATCTGTGCTCTTCTCATACAGCTCATTTGGAAGAGCGAGACTCAAAAGGCTTCTGTGCTGCTATAAACCCATATTTTTAGAGACATTTGTGACTTAATGTTACCCACTTGGCTGCCTTTCCTTGTTTCCCATGTTGAGATCATCTTGAGATTCACAAGCCTCTTTCAGTGCTAGGGATGCTGATAGACAGGAATAAAAGGAGTTTTCTTTTCTTTCTCTTTCCTTAAGTGTGTTAGCTAACAGGTTTTAAGCTCCCGTTACTGACAGGACAAATTGTACTTTAATATGGTTTAGTTGGCGCACTCTTAGGGCTCACGTACACAACCTAACACATATTAAAACATCACTTGCTCAGCTTGCACCAGAATATATTATATAGTAGTTTAAATGAGTTAACTAACACATCTTGTAGAAAAATGCCACTTCTACTCAAGCCAAGACATTCTGTTAATGGGTTGAATATTCCTTCTAGTTCTTTCACCAGCAAAGGGAAGAAAGTTTTCACATTGTCCAGACCTCTGGCATCAGCTCACAGGATGCGAGAGGGGAGGAGGCTTGCCAGCAGGGCTGCGTCCCTCACCAACCCCCTAAAATGAACCTTTGAACTTGGGGAGCCTCAGGTTATAAAATCAGAACTCTTTGCTCCCAGTTCCTGCCATTTTCGGTACTGACCACCTTTGTGCCCCCTCAAAACTTCAATCACTTTCAAAGCCGTCACTCCAAGTGACCCCCGTGGCCTCTGGACCGCCTGAGTGCCCTTGAAATAAATGTGCTTGTTTGCAGGCTTCTCTATCTGGAGAACAGGGCTTTGGTATTTCCAACACTTGGTACTATTTTAATTCAGGCTCGGTTTGTTGTTGTTTTTTTGACTATATTTACAAATTCCAGCAGGCTATCCTTAAGAGAAAGGTGCTTTTTACAAGTCTTCCATTCAGCATTCATGGCACAAATCATGGAAATCCCTTTAGGCTATGCTAGTGCCAGACTCTGTGCCTCCTACTTTTATGTACGCTTAATAAAATGCATCTATTTTCTTATGGCCAAACCATCGTGCTTTCAGCAGTATCAGAGATGAAATACAATTGTGTTAGTAATCCCATGTGCGCCATGCCTGGGCTCCTGCTTCGCTGTGTTTCTGTAGGAGCTTTTCCTGCCTCGGTGAGGAACTTTTTCTTTTCTCTTCAGCTGTTCTTTTCTCCCTTTTTAGCCTTTTTACGGCTGCCTCTCCCTCCCTCTTTTCCCCTCCCCCCTCTTACACTTAACCTTCTGTTTCTCCCATGTCCCGGCAGGAAGGATATAATGCAATCGCTGCTATACAGTGACAAAAGTAAATATGGAGCTCTGAGTAAGTGCAACAGGGTTGAACAGCCCTTTTGCAATATGATACCACATAATCTGCTTCCCTCCTAGAGATAGTTGCTTGAATGCTAAGGAGGTGCAGCTCCGCTGCTTTTACAACTCGATAGCTTTACTTTGCTTCGCTTTGACTTTGCATAAAGCAGCCCTTTTACTGGGGCTGGTTCTGGGGCTATATCTTCCAGTCTGAATCAAAAACGTGAATGAAAGGAACGGAGTCACCTTTCAGATGATACTCTCATCTTTGAAATTTCTGTACATTTTTCCACAAGTAAGAGGAGAAAGGAAAACTGGATAATTTATGTGTGGTAAAGCCACACACGCGCAGACACAGGAAGAGCCCTAATGCTCAATCCTATGACTAAGCATCCAGCACAGTAAGCATTCTCTTTATACAACTGCTCATGGCATTTTTAACTTTCCCAAAGAAAATCATTATGGATAAACATTTTCAACAGAACCTACATGATTTGGAGGTCTAAACTCCATTGAAAATAATGGCACTTCTGCATCTAAAATTCCCTGTCACTTCTGAAAAAAATTAGCAATACCAGGTGGTGCCACCTGAGCACATTTTTTTGTATCTCCTACAAAAGCAATGCCTTGAATGTGCAACCAGAAATTTAAAGCAGTAACTATTTTACCTGACATACTAAATATGACTAGTTTAACTACCTGCTTTAAAGAAACAGAGCTTTTTTATTCTTTGTGCATTTCCCAATTTAAAGGCACAGGACAACCACTAATGAATCAGGAGGTGGATGTGGTTCTGCACACCTTTTCTTCAGCTGTGAGGATGGTGCACGGATAATGTCCTGCACACTCTGCATCCCCTGCACCATTGGGTTGATGCAGTGATCTGAGAAGCTGTGCTGTAAACTCATCGTTAAAAATTAGCCTCCCAAAACCTCAAGCTCTCTCATTTCCTTCATTGCTTTATAGCACAGCCCTACAGTTTTATTGGCACACATCAGAAAGCGATAAATTGCAACTGAAGAGCAAGAGCCAATGGGAAAAACAGGGCAGGTGACTTCAGTCGTCACCCACCCAATGCAGTACAGTGTACGTGGAGGCACACTCTGAAGTTATGGGTGCATCATCATTCTACCAGCAGCACCTCGTTACAGGGGGGCCAGATGATGGCTCCTCACTTCCCCTTCAGTTTGTCAGGATTTGGGGTCATTTACACCACCCAGATGACCCAGCTTAAAAACCATAAGTACAAGTTTAAACATGGATAACTCAGCTACGAATAAATCACAGGTAAGTAAAATAACAAAAATAAGTATACGCTGTCCCTCTATCCTCGGCACTGGTGAGGCCACACCTCGATTTCTGGGTTCAGTTTTGGGCCTCTTCACTACAACAAAGACATTAAGGCCCTGGAACGTGTCCAGAGAAGGGCAACAAAGCTGGTGAGGGGTCTGGAGCACAAGTCTTACGGAAAGTGGCTGAGGGAGCTGGGATTGTTCAGTATGGAGGAGACTCAGAGGAGATCTTATTGCTCTCTACAATGACCTGAAAGAGGGTGATAGCAAAGGGCCTCTTCTCCCAGGTAACAGCAACAGAATGAGAGAAAATGGCCTTAAGCTGCACCAGGAGAGATTCAAGTTGGATACTAGGAAAAATTTTGTCTTATAAGGAGCAGGAAGGCAGTGGCACAGGCTGCCTGAGCAGGTGGGGAGTCATTATCCCTGGAGGTCTTCAGGGAATCTGTGGATGTGGCACTGAGAGACGAGGTCAGGGGCATGGGGGTGATGGAATGACAGCTGGACTGGGTGATCTTAGTGGTCTTTTCCAACCTGAATGATTCTATGACTCTATACAGACTGTGCCTACTTCTACATTTTTTTTTTTCTTTTTGCTGGGGGATAGCAAGCAATACAGATGAGGAAACAGGAGTAGCTAAGCTGGCATTACTGGTAAAACATACATCTTCATAAAAGCCATTGATGACAATTCATATTGATTATATTAAAATACTGGTTGACTTCTTGCATTTTGCAGCCTTTGCAATAAAGTCCTGGCAGGACAGAGAGTTCCAGGGGAGGGGAAGCTAGAATAGCTGTAAGTGAGGGAAGCAGATCCCTTAGATTTCCTAAAAGACTGCTTTGAGTTTTACTTTTAAAGGAAATATCCCATACAAAACATAAGCATCTAAACTACTTCAGTTGTTCAGGAAGCAACTGAATTTACATGATCAGGAATGAGGTAATGTCTTAATGCAAAATAAATGCAAAGCAGCTTAGACGTTGCAGCCATTTATTTCTCTGAAGATGACACTGCGCACCAAGGCGTTTCATGTGCTAAAGGAGACAAACTTTTAGTCTGTGCTGATTTGTACATATTTAGCAGCTGAAACTGTGCGCCACAACTACAGTGTCACAGATACTAGAGAATAAAGCAAAAAATGATAATCCCACCAGAAAGCAGAAAAGAACCAAATTCTACATTAATGAAAGCACTTCTTGACACCAAAAAAGCCTCACCTAGCAGGATAAAGAAATCTTACAGCCAACAACCCAATTTCTGGGCTAAGATTTCATCCTCCATTGCCTCCTCCAAACTCATATTTCTGCAGGGCTATTTTTGTGAAACACAAGGCTTGCTTGTATAGCAAGGATTAAACCTAGATCCCTGTTTCAGAAGAATCCTGGTTCTAGTTAATATGGAGCTATTTCAAAGACCAGACCCTTAAGAAGAAGTCCTACAAAGATGTAATCAGATACAGATGCTAAAATTTTCAAAGTTAAGTCACTTGTTACTAACTCTTGGAAGAGCTTTAAGTATTGCAAACAAACAATAAAATAATAGAAGCCATAGCTCCTAAGTTCATGTAACATGGTCAAGCTCTCATTTGACCATAAGGCAACTTGCTGTCCCTCCAGGTTGTGATGAAAAGGAATTGAAGATAAAAGACTGCATCATTAGAAAACCAAGCAAAATATTTTAAAACAGAGCCAGATTATATTTAATTTGTTTTTAATCTCAAAATTGTTAGAATCATAGAATCATAGAATGGCCTGGGTGAAAAGGAGCACAATGATCATCTAGTTTCAACCCCCCTGCTATGTGCAGGGTCGCCAACCACTAGACCAGGCTGCCCAGAGCCACATCCAGCCTGGCCTTGAATGCCTCCTGGGATGGGGCATCCACAACCTCCTTGGGCAACCCGTTCCAGTGCATCACCACCCTCTGTGTGAAAAACTTCCTCCTCATATTTAACCTAAACCTCCCCTGTTTCAGTTTAAAGCCATTCCTCCTTGTCCTATCCATGAAAACAGCTGTTCCCCCTCTTGTTTATATGCTCCCTTCAAGTACTGGAAGGCCACAGTGAGGTCTCCCTGGAGCCTTCTCTTCCCCAAGCTAAACAAGCCCAGTTCCCTCAACCTTTCCTCATAGAAGTGCTCCAGCCCTCTGATCGTCACTGCAAGCACACACTGCTGGCTCATGTCCAGCTTCTCATCCACCAGGACCCCTAAGTAAGGCCAAGTTAGGCCAATCTTTAGGTTTCTTTGACTCATGGATAGCTGACATTGGAAATCATAGAATCATAGAATGGCTTAGGTTGGAAGAGACCTCAAAGTTCATGTAGTTTCAATCCCCTGCTGTAGGCAGGTTGCCTCCAACTAGATCAGAAATGCCTAGCTTGGCATCAAAACCTTTCCAAAAATCTCAGAATTCTAAGATTGGATCTGAGGATGTTCTAAGTACTCACAGAAATGTAGACATTGAGCTTCCTCTGTGGTACACTATTTATTTAGATGCTAAAACATATACTTCAAGAATGAATGTAAGGCAACTAAAGTGAAAGTATTGGTAATAGAACAGCTCAGTGGGATGAGGAAAAACAGAGTTTTTATACCATCCTTTAATATATACTTTGTTAGTATGAGGCTTATTCGTTTTGGTTTTGACATACATAATCCCTTTCAAATAGTCACAGAAGACATGAGGTATGTTACACAGTGAAACAGAGTTGAGGAAGTCAGTGATGAATGCAACTATTTAGAGCTAACAGAAGAGCTGGAGATGAGAATAATCTTGCACAAGTTTTCTGAGCCTGGGACTTGAATCTTCTGTGTTGCACACCTAGCACAGTATGGCTGGTACTCAGAAACAAAGGAAAGGAGAAACAAACAAGTAAGCAGCAAAGACAACTCAGGGTTGTGAAGGCTGTCATAGATGAAAGCAACAGAGAGTGTAGTAGTTGTGGAGCCAGGCCCAGCCCCAGTGAGGATGAACAATGTCAGCAGCAGTAGTGTTGGAGTGGTGGGAGCAAGGACAGCTTCTGCCAGCTCGGGAGAGCCTCCTACGTGCATGGGGTGACTTAGACAAAGTGAGAAATGGAGGAGTAGAGGTGGCATTGTTGCTCACATGGAGAGTTACGTAGTCAAAACAGTGGTGTGAAGCAATGCACAGAAGAAAAGAATGGGAGGGCTGTTATCTCAGCCCTGCAACAACAGAGCCATCCGGCTGCAGTGTTTGTGAAGTCTTCAAGTTAAGAAAGATCAGCTTTGAAAAACACAGAAAAAAATGACCTTTATAATGGATGAGAAGAAACTGTATATATACATATACACACAGTGTTTGCTTCCACTGCAGAGATCTGAGCTGTGGTTTTATAAGCTGAACTATTTTAGCAAAGAAATGATCAGTGAATAGATTAACAGTATAGTCATACCTGATTCCCAGCAGAAATTCCATGCTACAATAGGTCACTCCAAAAGTAATGCCTCCTACTTATTTCCATGGAAACTACAAAAAATACGGAGAGAACAATAACGCTATTTGATAGAGAAAATTCTCAGCTACAAAACAGTGTTTTTCAATTTAGTCACCAGCATTAGCATTTTCACTAATGATGAATAAAAGCCTGCATGCCATGCTCATAAACATCTGTACCAGTGGAGGTGCTGAAATGCACTACCCACCGCCTCACTGTGCTCACATCCAATGTTTGGTCTCTGTAAACATTCAGCAAGTGTCTGAGAATGTCAATGAGTGCAAATTTTTCCACATGGAGGAATTCAATTCCACACATTTGCTCCATACACACTTCCATGTCAGATGCCATTGTGTCAGACTGCCCCTCTGCTGCCATCTGTCAACAATTCAACAAAACGTGATAGGATGTTGGTGGGAAGGTTCAACCTCTACTGCCATACCACCAACATCTGTCTCTGACGTTGTGAGCCAGCATAATAAAATAGGAGGCATTGCTTTTGGGGCAACCTTCCTACATTACAGAAAAATAACGTTATAGGTAGGGGCACTGTTTTAAAGGTAGGGCTACATATGTGTGCTCATCAGTTTATGTAAATGTGCTCATCGTCCAGTCTCTCTAGGCTTTTTCACACACTCAAGTACTGAGCAGAAGAAAAGCACATGTGAGCAAGGCAGAATATCTATCCCTCCCACCTGCACTGGCCTGCATACTGCAGAGGGAACAAGAGGAAAGGTAAAGAAAGGTAAGGAGTAGGAACCAGCGTAAACAAATAAAAAGACTGATTTATAAAATCAAGAGATGAAAAAAGCTAATGAATAAAAAAAAAAAAAAAAAGCATTACTAGGCAAGTTAATGCCACTCCTGGGGAGCTTTATTTACATGGTTGGCCTTTACATGCCAGCTAATCCATCCTGACACTGTCCTTGTCAGCAGTGTTTGTGTAATCTTTGCAGAAGAATACAAACTGTTCTTGTGAATAATATCTCCAGAACAGTTACAGGAGAGTTTTGCATGAGCATTAAACATGCAAAGGACCTAGGGCATGGTACTCCTCCCACACAGGGGTACCAGCCCCTTGGGTTCATATTGTGATGCGAACAGGCACCTTCTATTTCAGCAGGCTGCATCACTGCAGCACATTGATAAGCTCTCAGGTCACTGTCATAGAATGATACAAACACCACAAAATGGCTTGAGTTGGAAGGGACCTCAAAGATCATCTACTTCCAGCTCCCTGCCATGGGCAGGGTTGCCCCCCAGCAGCTCAGCTGCCCAGGGCCCCATCCAACCTGGCCTTGAGCGCCTCCAGGGATGGGGCACCACAGCTTCTCTGGGCAGCTCTGCCAGTGCCTCACCATCCTCTCAGTAAAGAACTTCCTCCTAATATTTAATCAAAATTTCCCATCTTTCAGTTAAAATTCATATCCTCTTTTCCTATCACTATCTGCCTGTGTAAAAAGTCAGTCTCCCTCCTGCTTGTAAGCTCCTTTCAAGTACTGAAAGATTGTAGTGAGGTGTCCCCTGTTTCACACTTTTTTCATCAGACCTGATAGACAGTAAAATTTTGGGCTTGTCAAACCAATGCCAAAGACGTAATCCTATCAAAAAATAAATATGAGCTGCTTGTAGCCAAATGAATGCTGGAGCAGACATTGAGGCGGAAGAAAGAACGATCTCTAAAGTTGCAAGTCTAAAGAAAATTTTACAAAAGGGAAAAAATAGAAATGCAAAGATGAATTTTAAAGTGCCAAGGAAGCACTGCACACAATGCAATGATTAATAAATGTTAGTTGAAAGTATTGATAAATTGACTTCTAGGGCTCCTAAAAGTTCGTTCTGACAGGATGGTCAATATCAATGAATACTGCATCCTTTGAAGAAAAGTTAATAAACAAGATGCGAATGGAAGGTTTTAGGCATGGAGTTCTGTTAAGTGTTTGTGTGATAACATATAAAATCCACATTGCGCGAGATTGCAGCCTATCTACACACAGTCGGTGTTGTTACCTGAACCTGGTTTAGTTTTACGTTTAAACCTCCTGAAACCAGTACAGTCATAAGGTGTCACAGGGAAGAGAATAATAGTTATGATCTGCAACTTGTTTTCTCTGAATATCAAAATGTGAAAGGTATAGTTTCAGATCAATTATTCCTTTTCCAGCAGATTACTTTCTCTGTGATAACATCCAGATTAATTTTAGCTCAAAAGTTCACAGAATCCCGTCAAGCAACAGCCCCAGTTGCAGCTAATTTGAGTCAGAGAAAGTTAAAACGCTGTCAAAATATAAATGCTTCCTTCAGCTGATTCATTAGTTTGCATATCATAACAAGGACTTTGTGTTCTTGGGTAAGGTTAGTGCCTCGAGGACATACTGTAGATGTGTGCATTCACAGTCTGAATTTCTGTAATTTGTTATGCAAACATTAATTCTTTTTAAATACTGAAAGAATAGAGACTTTCTGCAGCTAACAATCGTCAGCATTACAGACAGCTTCTCTTGTGAGGCCGCTTTTTGGAACAAAGGAGAACACTATATTCTAAACAGATGTTTACCAGTTAATGAATGTGATATTTCTCGTTAGAAGGGGTTTAATTTGCAAACAAACCTTGAAACAGCCATCAAGTGAACCCAGCAAGCCCTGCCCTGCATCAGAAGGCCTGATACATTCTGACACGTTAACCTCTTTCCCCTCAAGGAAACTGTGAGCTTTAAAAATCCTCAGCAGCCTAACAGTAGGAAAATCCCAGGCTGACTTTTATTCTTACTTTTCCCTTTTTTCTTGTATGAGTGTAGTTTAAAGATATTAAGCAAAGAAAAAACTGGCAGCTGAGCACTGGATGTTGGCAGATCTCAAGAAGGGCTGAAAATTTGGATTTTTGACCTCAGGAAGGTAGCCGTGGTGACTGCCCACAGCAAAGACAGCATCAAACTGTGCTTTGAACTCACCTAATGGTCTCGGTCATAGATTTTTCCATACTATTTTACCTGACTATCTCTCTGTTCAATTTTTTTTTTTTATCAGGGCATTTCATAGAATCATAGAATTGTTTGAGTTGGAAGAGGACTTTAAATGTCCAACTCCCCTGCAATGAACAGGGACACCTAAAGCTACATCAGGTTGCTCAGAGCCTGTCCAGCCTGACCTTGAGTGTCTCCACGGATGGAGCATCCACCACCTCTCTGGGCAACCTGTGCCAGTGCGTCACCGCTGTTATTGTGAAAAAATTTTTCCTTATATCCAGTCTAAATGTCCTCCTGTTTAGTTTGAAACCATTTTCCTTTGTCCTATCACAACAGACCCTGCTAAAGGATCTGTCCGCTTCCTTCTTACAGCCTCCCTTTAAATGCTGAAAAGCCACTCTCAGGTGTCCCCAGAGCCTTCTCTTCTCCAGGCTGAACAGCCCCAGCTCTCTCAGTCTGTCCTCAAAGGAGAGGTGTTCCATCCCTTGGATCATGTCTGTGGCCCTCCTCTGCATGTCTTCCAACAGGTCCACGTCTCTCCTGCATTGAGGACTCCACATCTGACCACAGTACTCCCCAGGTGAGGCCTCACCAGTGCGAAGTAGAGGGGCAGGATCACCTCCTGAGCTCTCCTTTGGGGCACATCTGGAGAGGCTTCTTCAAATGTTTCTGTAGGAAAATGAGATGTTTGATGTTAGTGTGGCTTAATGGACAAGGGGACACTCCCTTTCCTATCTGCTCAGTGTTTAGGGCTTCCACATGAATGCAGAAGCATGAAGGGCCCCTTGGTCCATGGGGTCCCAAACTTGTTTCTCAGCCTTTGTGGATAACTGAGATAGTTTGGTGAAAAGAATTGAGTTGTTAGTGTGGTTCTCCCAGGGGTTGAAATCATGTTGTTTGTTGCTGTGCATCTCATCCTGGCTGAATGGCCCTGAAAAGCACCCTGAGGGCAGGATCTGGATGCTCTGGGTCACTCTGGTCATGTAAGCTTTGTACGGAGCACCCAGGCCTCCAGATGATTTGCCAGGGAAATGAAAAGAACTCACAGGGTCTGCCAGAGTTTCTGCTTTCAGGACAGCCAAGGCTGTAATGCCAGATGCTTGCTGCCTTGCTCTGTTAATGCTGCCAGATAGAAGAACAATTAGCCAAGGAGGGAGCAACAGAGGAGGCTGAGAGAGCATACTCCCAAACCTGACCCGTGTAATCGCTTTCTCTTTCCCTTTTATTCTTTGGCCTTGTGAATAATGGCATAGCATTTCCTTCTGGAGGAAAGTGGGATGCATGGGAAACAGAGGCCCCATGTAAGCAGGTGCTGGGAGGGTCCTGATGGGAGTCTATGGCATTAATGGGAGATCTGAGGGTGCAACCAGTGTATGGGAATGCTTTAGGAGGCTACATTGTGTGGGTAGACCAGGCATTCCTGCCTTGAGAGCCACAAGCGGGGTAATCCCCTTATGGTACAGATTAGTTTCCCACACAGAAATGAGGGATTTACTTCATACCAGTATTTAAATTCATTAAATCTTGTGACTTGCTCATATTGTGGTGACAGGGACCATTTATGCAGCAGACAGACAAACAGATTCCACGGACAGGAGCATCCTGCCACATTTATAACATTTGATAGCAAGTTCTTTATCAACAAGCAACCTGACGTAGCTGTAGGTGTCCCTGCTCATTGCAGGGCAGCTGGAGTAGGTGACTTTAAGGGTCCCTTCCAACTCAAATGAATCTATGATTCTATGATTCTGAGATAACTGAGCCTATAGGTATGTGTATCCATAGAGGTACCAGTGCTACTGAACTTAGCCATGTTTAGGAATTGCTTTTCCCTTTCATTTCCATTTTGCAAAATTGCACTTTCTTTTATTAATTTTTCAGACAGTTTTGTTTAACACGGGAGTCAAATTTTTCATTAAGTCAATTTTCAATCTCATTCACATGAGTGATTTGAAATAATAAAGAAGAGGGGCAGAAGGCACCACTAAATCTAGTGACTAAAGAAATCTATATGAGGCTTGTTAACTGTCTAGTTCAAGAACATCCTAATTAGCAAGGACAAGTGAACAAAATCATATCTTTAACGGAAGAGTTAACCAAAAGGCTGGCTTTTCAAAACCGTGCACCTAAGTACAAGAAATGTAAAGGGAATAAAAGGAAGATGTGACGTTTCTTTTTCTACCTAAAGCATAAGCTTAAACAGTTATTCTCTTTTACTGTGAATGACTAGCAAGATCCTTCCTATCATAGAAGACTCAGGAAGTGTAAGGGTTTGCTAGGCATGTTGGGCAGATGTAGTGCAGCCCTCCAGCTCTGGAAAGATTGACCCTACTCTGATCAGATGTGTGTGAAAACTCCATCCTAACTGATTTCACCCAGTGGCATGGCACAGAGGTGATCTGGCTCTGAGATGCCTCTTAAGGGATGGATCCACCATATTCCAAATGGCTGCTTTCTCTGCTGAAAGAATCTTTGTTCAGCTGTGCAGACTCCAAGATCCAGGATCAGGCAATCCTGAGACTTCAGGGCGTCTCAGCTTTGAAGCCATATCTCAACACTATCTATGTTCCCAATTCATTCCTTTCTGCAGGAGTTTGGGGAGCATGCTCTAATGTACTGTAACAGGGCAGAGCAACAGGCAGACAATGACAATGCAAAGACAATTCTCTGATTGATTGAGAAAATAACATCTCATACATCTCCCTGAAACTGCATTATGGAAGAGACACCAGCTCTCATTAACACATGGTGATGTCATTCAAGAAAGATCCGATGGGCCTGATACAAAACCCACCGAAGTCTTTCCTATTAATACAAGATCTTTCCTTCAGAAAAACACCTACTGCAGCATCTCGATCCCTATCTGTACTTTTATAAGGCAAGGCAGAGCATGATTGTCTTTCAGTTAATGATGTGGCTGGGGTGGCTTTCTGCCAGGTTTAAGAGAGACTCCTTTAAAGTTATAGCCTTTAAGATCCACCTGGACAAGCAATAATTAAAGGGAATAGCAAATTAAATGCATTAGGAAGGGGAAATGATTTACTAACCAGGGGGAGAAATAATTTATTAGAAAAGAAAACTTTTCCTCTAAGCCGAGAGAGTCACATTACCTCTTTCACAAATCATTGGCTCTGGTGCTGCTTTCTGGCTTCTCCTCCTCCACAGCGAGCCCCAGGGGACTGTGGTGTGATTCCTTGCGCTGGGGCACCACTGCTGTGCTCCCAGGGCCATCCCAGTGTGTGTTTCCATTTGTTGCGCAGAACTATTTGGGGACGGGGCAGAGGGATGGAGGAGAGCAGGAGAAGCTCTGTGCTATCGACAGGGCTAACGGCAGGCACCTCGTTATGGCCGACTTACAGCGAGGGCTCCCTGGAGGCTCCTGCTCGGAAACGGAGCCAAGAATATACAGCCTAAGCCAATAGGCTGAAATTGAAATGCACAAAATCACAAATCAAAGGGGAGTCAGGCTGCTGGACTTCACCATCCCACGAGCAAGCTAAAGCAATATTAAAGTCATCCCAACGACCGTTTATTTCTCTAAACACATTCCTATGGAACACAGTATTGATTCTCGGCATCGTAGCTATATGTGAGACCCTACTGTCCATGACGATTAGAAAAACCACGTTTATTAAAATTCAGTCACAGTGGCACAACATGACACGCAATTATAAACACAAAACAGATGCAACACCATCTTCACTACAGTCAGCAGAGATTGCAATCTGCAAACCAGGGAAATTTGTGTCCTTGATTTAATGGTTTAAAATGCAGGAAAGCTGTTTACATTCACTGTCAAAATGTTTGCATTACATATGCTCACTGCCCCTGTAGTGAAAATATTTTTCCACTAACATTGCAGAATAAGCACAAAATGAAGACTCACCCCTCTCAGTGGCAAAGCGCTGGCATAATGCATTTCACCTCTCCTCAAACATTTGTTAAGGGCTCATCACGCTGCACTACTTCTTCGCTTTACCTTGGATCAGCCTCTTGAGAAATCATTTAGCGTCACACACCCGCTCTCTACCCCCCGCTAATCAAAGGGCCTTTGCATAGTACTACAGGCACTGCTTCCATGTCTCAAAAGCACTAACAATGCAGATATTTATTTATTTATTTGATTGATTGATTGAAGTCCACTACAGCAGTTCTCCTTTAACTCAAACTCGAGATTACTCAACTGCATTTGGAAAAGTTGCAGGCACCGTCCACGGCACACATTTGGGATCGAGTGGGTAAGCTGGATATGTTGAGTTCGACTGCAGTTTTACAGGTACAGCGATGAATTTGGAGTGTCTGTTCCCTTAAACCCAGAAGGATTTAGGAATACAGGGTTTAGGAAGTCCCTCAGAGATAATACACTGAAGGCATACAACACTCTGCTATCTGATGTCTCTTAAACGCATACCCTAATGCCTAGCCTAGTCTCAGCGTTAGTAATGCTTGTTAGTAATGCCTGCGGCAGGGAGTTGGAGCTTGATGATCCTTGAGGTCCTTTCCAACCCAAGCCATTCTATGACTGTATGATTCTAGGATTAAGTTAATTGCTCTGAAAATCAGTGTTTCTCTTAAGTTCGCAAAAACTCATTTAATTCACCAGAGGACTGTATGGACTTGCCCGTCTTTTCTCAGTTTCCAGGGGACTATTCCCAACATTAAGCGGGTGTGCAGACACAAATCAAGGTCGTGGTATCTTACGCTGACTGTTGGCAGTGTTCGGACACTCTGATTAAGCGCTGATCACAAATAATGTCATTCTACAGGTAAGCAACAGCTGTACCAGTGCAGCACAAAGGCAGGTATGTTCCTTCCAAAATATACCTGGTTCATTTATTTTTATTAACCAGGAAGCTGTTGTTTAACAGGGATTGCTGATATATTTATTTCATCTGGTGCAACTAAATTGAATGTGTGAAATACACAGCAATGATGAGACCTTACGCAAGAGTTTTCTGCTGTTGAACCTTATCAAGAGAAGTGCATTGTTTAGTCGAACGCACGCTGTGGAAGATTCTTGCAGTTCTGTTTACTTGGCTTTCTTACTGTGTGGTTCCTTTGCTTTTCAAGAAACATAAGATAACTCACATCTGAGCACACAGAGTGAATTCCGCAGCAATTCTGTTTTGGCTGCACTAAAGGCTTCTCTTGACGATGTTAAAAAGTTTGTTGTCAAGAATTATTTACCAACATACTTTCAAGCCGCCTTCTTACAGCCAGCCAGCATCTGTTAACAAAAATTTGCCTTTCGTTAAACAAATAAAATAAACTAAACAGCAAGAGAGAAGTAATTCTTCCTCGTTAAGGCAAATACTGTTTGGCTGAAAGAATCTCTCTCCACCTGGTTCTGTCGGGATGCTGCACAAACAGGGTCTTCTGTGTGCAGCTCTGAACATTTGCATGCAAGAAATTCAGAGGCCTGTCTGCACTGCAACAACACAGAGTTACAGCATGCTTAAAATGTGTTTTTTTTTTTCCCCACCAGTCAAAGCATAAGATGGCTGGGATATGTGAATGGTTGCTATCCACACACGGACGGCAACACGGATTTCTTCCAAAACTCTGCTTGAAAGGAATGAATCGGGCTTTCTCCCTTTACAACTGTGCATCCACGCTGTATGTTTTCACTGTGAACAGATTCAGCTAACAGTTCTAATCTGTTCCTTGCAGGATAGAGCAGAATATTTTGGAGACTTGGATACTCCATTTCTGAAGGTGTCTGAACAATGTCCAAACAAATGTTCGTTCAGAAATGAATTTTTTGCCCGTCTGCCGATGCTCACATTACATGGAGATGCCATACATGTATTGAAACAAACGTGACTCATATTTGAAATGCACGTACACTCAGAGTAACGCATTTTAACGTACTAAAAATGCAATCCCCAGAGACAAATATACTGAAATAGCTCTTCAGCTGCTCGGAATACATGTCCCCCCACACCAGACTGAGCGACTCTCTCCCGACTGCATTATGACACCGCTGATGGAACAGAGTTGGTGTTTCCAGAGAACTTGTCTTTCTGTCATATTAAATCATTCAACACACTTTCTGAGAGTGAAAATAGTTGTTGGGTTGTTTTTTGTTTTTGTTTTAAATCTTCTCTTTTGGAATTTTTCTCTTTTCTCATATTAAGATGTCATAAATTACAGTACAAGCCTGAGATCGCTATGTGAGAGTAGCTGTAAGTTAATCGCCTCCTGACAGATTATGAACAGCCCCTTTCATACAGCATGTGCTATTTGTGGCATTTGTTTTCTGAAAGCTTTTTCTCTTAAACATTGGAAGATGCAAGCAGACAGTAAAAGAGTGCGGATAACACTAAAGAGACCTGCACAAAATGTCTAGGATGAAAGCTGCTTGGTTAGCTGCTTTGTTGTGAATTCAAAACTTTGAATAGGGTCACTAATTCTGCAGCCCTTCAAGCATTCTCGGGGTGATTTATAGTTTTGTGCTGAAATGCTATAGCAAACTTAATGGTTTTGCATGGTTGAAGCATGAAATAAGGCAGAACCTGAGTGTTTCCATTGGGTGTAGGTTTGAGTTTGAGAGAGTTTTGGAGCCCGAAATATCAGCTACATGGTTAAATCCTGAAGCATACACTTGCGGGAGAACTTTAGTAAAAAAGTTCTAATTAATGCTTTTCTGCAAATGCTACAAACTCGGTGACATCAAAATGCTTACAGACTCATACCACTCATATAATTGGACATTCTAAAAGGAATGCAAGAAAAAGCCAAAGACATTTTGTCTTAACAGATTCTTAAAGGAATGCTTTGAATTTTCTTGCTCAAAATGTCATTTTATTTCTGAGAGGATTGAAATCAAGCACCCT
Organism: Alectoris magna; assembly: GCA_030625065.1. NCBI lineage: Eukaryota > Metazoa > Chordata > Aves > Galliformes > Phasianidae > Alectoris > Alectoris magna. Next base: position 58,956,166 of record CM060561.1, read on the forward strand.
TTTTCCATTTAAAATTGAGCAAAACAATTCACTCAGCCTCTCTTTGTTTGTTTTCTTGCTAATTACCATAAACTAGGTCCACGAGTCAGGATATTCTCTTCTCAGGATGCTCCAGAAGTTATGCCTACTCTTTCTGGATCATGGAGTCCTGCATTCCTTGTGCTATAGTGACATGGAAACTAGCTCCCTCTTGTTATTGTCAGCAGCCAGATGGGTATGGAACATTCCTTGTGGGGAGAGTTGTGAGTTCAAGCACTGTCTGACCTAAAACCCAGTTTTCTGTTCCCTTTGGCCCATAGTCCCTAGTACCAAAGCCTGTCACTCTGTCCTCAGTTCAGGTGCATGAAACTGGGAGACACTGAGATTTTCAAGGCTACTCATACAGAAATATGAAACTGCAGGCTGCAAGCTGTCCTCAATCCAAGAAAGAGGCAAGGTTTGAGCACTCTGCAGCATAAAAACTTTTCCACTCTCTAGCTGGAGTCAATCTGTAGGAAGATCCTAGGGCAGTGCTCCCTGTGAGGTGCTGCAGTGCTAACTACAGTAATAACTGGGACCTGTTAATTTGGGCCTTGACTCTCAGGTTACTCACAGCCTTTACTTAAGCTCAAAGTCTTTCAGAGACTTCCTTCGGAGTTTTGGTTACATAAGGAATCAAGGATTTGGCCTATAATTTATTTGTGCCAACCAAATCCCTAAAGAAAACAAAATCCTGACATCCAAGCTCATCAGTCTCATGTACGCTCCATGATTTTGTATCCTTCCCCTTCCTGCAGTTCTCAAGGACTCCAAGACTTGGCAAGAAACAAAAAATTACTGGAGCCACCAAACTCAACTGAATGTCCTTGTTAACTCACATAAACCCATTTTTCCAGCTGCAAGGGTCTATAATATGTACCTACTTCTAGATCCCTGAAGGCTTCTGGACAGACAGACTGAGGTCATTTTTTCCCCATTATTGAGAGTTGAGATGAAAAAGATTCCTTTCGGATCTCCACCCCAATGCTCTCCTCAAAACTCCAAACACAAAACTTTGTAATAGAAATACCACAGTATTTCCTTCTCTGGCAGACGGGTTTCCGTGTTTAATACCAAAATAGGGAATCCATTTGTACATCAATGGGGAGAAATATTTATGAAGTTTATGTGCTTATATTAATACATTAATAAATAAAATAATCAATTTGTAGTGCTCAGCTAAGTATGATGTGAATGTTTTTATGCTGTAATGAAATTTTTAGCTAGCCTTGAAAGTTAGAGCTTTTTAGAACCTTTGGAGTTTAGGGAGTCCTGACTATAAACTCTAGCTTTAATCATGTCTTACTGATTAAATATACAAGGAAGTAGGTCCTCAAATATATATAAGAATTCTATACCTCTTCTCACATGAAAACTTATGCTTAAAAATGTTTAAATTGGCATAAGCAACCAAGCATATTACAGGACATAATCTAGGGACTACAGAAATTAGCTCATGAATAGCCAGAAGAGGTAGAGGTTACATGAACTTTAAAAGGTAAGAACCAAAAAAGAAAAAAGCTTATGATTAATGCTTTATTTATTTACCTGATGATTCCCCTGTAAATGTATTCTTTTATATTTGCATAGCAACAACCTAAGCATTTTCCCTTCCTTCAACATGGTATCCAAGTGACAAGAAAAACTACAGAATTAATAAAAATATAGCAGGGATCTGATTTAAGCTTCTGTCAGTTGTGATGTGAGAACTTTGCTCTAATAAAGGTAGAAACAATATCAGAAAGGAAATAAAGAAAAATTGACTAATGTGACATTTAAGCATCATATTTAAAAGTGGTGATGTGAATTATTGATCTCATATGTTAATAGCAACTATAAATTCCTTCCAAGTCAACACTTCTGGAAAAAAAAAAAAAAAAATCCTCCTTTCTTTCCAGTTATCTTGCTGAAATGTTCATCGCAAGGATAAATTGATCCCAATCTGAAGCAACTTCATGGGTGCCATGGGACTTGACAGCCACAAAGCAGCTGGCCGGATAGGGACCTTTATATAAACTTCAGAACAACTTTGCCCACTGAGAACCCTTTGTTATTTTGATTACAAATTTTCAGGCTTGATGACAATAAGCTGTCACATAAGGATGCTTCATTTCTTCCACCATTTGCTAACAGGATCTGGAATTACCTTCAAGCTGCAAGGTGGGCTGCAAGGGGTGAGGGGGGAGAGACAAAACAAGCAAGTATATTGGTGTGTTTCATTGAGAAGTGTAGGTAGAGATGTGACAGTTTCTATGGTAACAACAAGACTTTTTTATTAGTAACAGAAAAATAGGTGTTGAGATAACCTTCTTGTAAATCATCACTGCTTAAGTTATTTCTAGTCTCAGACACCACTTTCAATTAATACACACTTAATTTTTAAATAATGGGACAACCTTCTTTAGGAGATATATGCTTCTCAGGTGTGTAATAGAGAAGTGTTGAGTTTCAGGTATGCATTAGGAAAAAATGCTAGAATGAGTCAGAGGAAAACTATTCTGCAAGGAAAGATTTCTGCTTTCTGTGGGATTCTCACGGCATTATTTTTTGCAACACGGTGATTAATTTATTGTTCATGAAAAGAACCCACTGATGAGTTGAAACATTAAGGAAAGTTCAAGTAAACATAACAAAACCACAGCTTGATTCCTTGACGATGTTTTTTTGATGTTAAAAAAAACACTTTTTGCTGGTTAATAGCCTTCATGATATGCAGACATGCCATTGTCTTCACAGTTATTTATAGTGAACCATGACATTTCATAGGCAAAATAATATGGCCAGACAAATCATATGACTAGCTCCTGTGTGCTGCTCAGATGGGGTACAGGAGCTGCAAAGAGGAAAATCCCAACTGGGACAATTCTGCCAGATAGAGGAAAAACGAGAAACAGCCAATCATTTGTGTATATCTATTTCACAGAAGTATTTAAATGCTCAGCTTTCCTGCCAGCTTTATGCCTGATGTAGATGCTCCTGTTGGAACAGCCCACAGCATTGGTAGGAATGGGGTCATGCTGAGGCAGAAGAGCAAATGGTTCCAGTACTCTGTGTCCCCTATGTTATGGGTTGCATATCCCTCATAAGTGGGGTGGCCACTCCTGTCGTCTGTAATTCTTGAAGCAGGGCATGGATGGGTTCAAAGCAGCTGAGGAGTAGGAGTCGGAGTAGGAAGATAACTTGATGGTTTTCCTAATACTTGAGGTCGTAACACACTTTGTTTAACACTGTATAAAATGTGACCAGATTTACAGCTATTTTACTCCCACATTTCCATTGATTGGAAGGAGGCTTTGTGCAGGCAACCCTGTAAATAAAAAGAGTAAGATCTGTCGTATCTTAAAATTTCTAACCTTTCCCTTCTTGCAATCACAGAATCATAGAATGGGTTTGGTTGGAAGGGAGCTTAAAGATCATGTAGTCCCAACCCTCTGCTGTGAGCAGGTCTGCCAACCACAATCTCAGAAATAATTATAGTAATAATCTGTTCATCCGCTTTTTGCAGAGTAATATGATGAGTCCTTTGCATCTTAAGAGAAGGAAGTCTTGCCTACTATAAATGAAGCAATGCCAGCTGTTGAGATCTGCTGGAAAGTCTAAACTAAGCAGCTATTACTTCTCAGTAGAAAAGTGTTTTTAAAAGTAAACCTCTGTTTATGGATGGCACTTCTCTGGACCAATTACAGTGCTCTCTGAACAAAACATGGCTTTCAATGCGATAATCTTCAAGACACGTAAATATCACTATTTTACAGATATACAGATTTTACAGACACAGAAATTTTTGTGTTTATACTACAAGATTTTATAGTCTGTGCATGCAACCACACTTAATTTTGAAGTCAGATGATAAAATCCTGAACTTCTGTCAGTCAGGTCAGACCAGTTCTTCCAGCAACACAAGGCCTGCACAGTATAGACCCGCTGCTAGCATGCTTGTGTAGGCACTCCTCATTAGACTCTATCTGTCCCTGGACAAGCAGTTTTTCATGAACAATCCCACAGTTACACAGTTGCTTTTTCAGGATTTCTCTAGTCCTGCATCTCAGCTTGGAGGCTTGGGACTAAAGCCATTATTAGTTTTGCCTTTGAAAGCCCCAGTGAAAGTTAGGAATGCTTTTTTTCCAACTTAGTGAGTTCAGAGTAATGGTCCATGCAAAACAGCTTGACCTCGAGTAGTTGCCTGAAATAGTAAATAAAGAATATACTAACTGATACTCGAACATTTAGAAAAAATACATTGGAAAATGTCAAAACAAACTTGAAAGCAAAAGAGAGAGAGTGGAACTATCACTGCAAATGCATTCAATGCTGCTGTTCAAGGCCCATGATATTCAGGGTTTACAAGAGAATTCGTGGAATATTGAGGGCTTTTAAGGAAAGAAAAGCAGATAAAGTGAATTTGAACATCAGTATGTGAGCTAAGGTATCACCCAGCTTCTCCGATACCAAGATGAACTCCCTCAAAATACTATCAATATGAGTTTCCAAAGGAAACTTCTACATTCTGGAATCTTGCACTTTATACTGAGAATAAGCTGTAACACTGCACTTTTCTTATGTCACTAGTGAATGATAAGGAGTGCCATGAGTACCTCTGCAATGATCTCTGATGCAAATAAAAACAGAGTTCTGTCACTTGTTTTATTTTGCTTCTTTGTTGAACAAAAGAGACTCGTTTTGGTACGCACACCAGATGTTCTTCCCTTAAATGAATAAGTAAGAGATAAAATGAACAAGAAGCAGCAAACAGCCAGCACCCCCATGAATATATAGCTCCTCATCAAGATTGTTAAAAGTTCATAACAGTTCTTATTGGTCCCATACTGCACATTCACAAAGCAGTCTTCTGTCCAGCAGGGGCAAACAGTTAACATGAGCTCTTCTCATCATCATTAGCCATAGGGGATTTGCAGAGATTTTGATAAGTGCTTTTATGCTTAAATTTCCTATACCCTTCATCCTCCACCTAATGGAATTTCTCTGCTTTATATATACTCCTAACCACTTAGATAAACAACAATCAGCAGTCACAAGGTTAAGGTTTTCTGCCCACTAACATCTTACTGCATATTAAGACATTTCCACCATCCTTTTTGTCTTACCAACACAGTTTTTGCACAGAGAATGGCTAAATTATTTTCTACTACTGTCCATGCAAAACAGTAATCAGAGAAATGAAAAGGTAGGCTAAGTCCTTAAAACCACAGTCACCATTGCAACAGCATCTTAATATCCATGTACACTGACTAGGATAAAATGTCTTTTTGTGGTTTTCAGTAACTATTATTGAAGCATCAGTCATTCAGCTTCCCAGATTAATTAGCCTAAGTAGTAGCAAAATCCTCCTGATGATTCACCAGCGCCACTTCTGTGCACGTGCTCACAAGGGGAAGAGAAAAAGAAAAAGAAAAAAAAGATTCTCCTAAGTTAATCGAACATTAGGAACAAAGACTCCTCACAGTGACATGCAGCACTTCCCAGTGATAGACCCATGACAGTGTTGGTGGAAGAGGGAAGTACCTACCTGACACGTTTGATATCTCATATGCCCCCCAAAAACAAAATGTTTAAACCCAAGTAAACACAACTGCTTTGTTAGCAACTGAAAAAAACTCTCCAAAAGATGCAGTCAGCAAGACTATACACAAAGTACAGGTCAGAGCACAAATTCAAACTGACACTTTCCAGCTATAGCCACATCACTGAACTACTGCACTATTAGCGCTGAATCACAGTATCTCATAAGAACTGTTGAATAGAAAGACCTAAAAAAAAGATGAAAAACTAAGAAAAAGTGGGCATGAGATGCATTTGGCTGTGTTCATTGTGGAAGAAAAGTGAGGGAATAAATGGAACCAATTTTGCACTTTAAAAGAATCTCTAAAAAGTTTATTTCAAGAATTTTTATAGTGATTTGAAGACATAATTACCTTTCTTTCAGACTTCTTTCCAGCACCCCCAGAGCACTCCATCCTGGAGTTACTTCGCAAACTTGGGACAGTATTCATTTATTTTCAGCTTAAGAACAGGGGAAAGCATTAGTTCTTCATCCTAAAAATCCTACAAAATCACGAGTAGTTCTGTTGGCTTACAGAATTGACCAAAGATTGCATAAGCATATAGGTATCTTGATCCTTCTGTGAACTGAAAAGGTCTTCTGACCCTTTTGAGATTAGCTTACCAGTAATAAAACCAGGTCATAGTCATCTCTTAATCGGCAGTGCCATTCAGCCTGGTAAATCTCTGTTTCCTAAATAGTCCGTTGGAGGCTGTATACAAGGAAAGCATATCATTTGGTTCTCCAGTTTTTCACACACCTTTTATCAGGCTGAAATTTACAATTTCAATCCACTGGCTGAACACCAAGCTAAACACAGTTAATGCTGGCTGGCATCACTTTGAACTACAGGTGTACTAATCATTGCTATCAAAATTGGTAGTGCCGTGGGAACACACAGAGGGGGACAATGACCTCCATTGCCCTGCTGGCCATTCCTCTTTTGATGCAGCCAAGGATACTGTTGGCTCGTGTACTATTTTTCATCCACCAGTACCCCCCATATTTTCTGCAGAGCTGCTCTCAGTCAATTTATCACTCAATTTATACTGACACTGGGGACTGAACAAACCTAGCTAGGTGCAGCACCTCACAATTGGTCATACTGCACTGCTTGATATTCACATGGGCTCCTTCCATAAGCCTGTAAAGGTCCCTTCCTCTGGATGGCATCCTTTCCCTCCAGTGGATCAACTGCATCACTCCACACGCACACACACACACACACACACACACACGTTACATACACTAAATACACGCACACACACATATATATGTATTTAATTTTTTAACTCAGTTTTCTTCTCCTCTAAAAAAGTCTTCAGCCATTTCTGCCTTCTGGTTCTCTCCAGTACCTATGCAATGAGTTTCCCTACCACCACATGCTAGTTAGCAAACACCTTGCTCACAGACAGCACTGTGGAGAAGGGTGGTTGGTTTTTTTTCCCTTTGCAAACCTTTAGCAATAACCAACAGAAGCGATTGATTTGCATTATGCTGACCAAATAAATAAAACTGATCTTGAATCTGCAATTGGAGTCAATCAAATGCAAGTTGAAAAAATGTTACTGGGAATTAAAAACAAACAAATGACGAGATACAATTTTTTCCCATTATTTGTTAAAAAAAAAAAAAAAAAGGAGGAGACAGAATAAGTCGTAAACAGAGTCATGATGAAAACTTCCTCAAAGATACAACCATGGGACATTTCTACAGCTCTTGCTCAATCCATTAAAATTCATCTCAGTAGGAAACATAGAACTCGATTCTTACCTCCAAAATAGCTTTGCAAATTACTCTGCAAATTTCAAAGACATTTCTTTTTTTCCTGTCAGAATACCAAAAGAGTTTAGTCCTCAAATGCACTAGTTTCCCTCTAAAAGAAAAAGCAAATAAATACAGGAGGAGGGCTTTTGGGGTGCTTTTTTTTGGGGGGGGTGCAAAGAACTTGACGTAAAAACAAACAAACAAACAAACATGAAATTCTGCCCCAGACCTCAGTATTAGCTTTTGGCTTTCCTGCCCTGAAAAACAAAATTAACTGTTTTCAGAAATGCATACAAAATTTCCCACGTGGTTAACAACATGTATGTGTCTGCTCATTGTGACAATTTGAAAATTCTGCTGAGATGCTTTAAAGTCAGTGTTTATATCTAAAAAGCCAAATCTTCCAAAGCTAAGGTGGCCCACCCTGTTTTCCTGTGATATAAATTAAGACAATAAAATATGGCTGAAATTCATTTTTAAAGGTGCACGGCCATTTTATATGAGCTTTGATAAGTGCTCTTTAAAATCTATCTTTGCTGACACAACTATTTCATGTCAAAGTTGTTTTTTTCCTCCATCAAGGAACATTTAATAATTGGGTTTAAAGCACATAAATTTGTATTTGTATTTTGTATTTACTTGCTTATCAGCTTAGCATTGCTGAATACATATATCATGCAAAGGTATGCTGCTATAATTCCTAACTTGCAAGGGCTTCAGGTGCTTTGGAAAAACTGATGATGTTATGACAGACAGGTAAAGAGCACCATAAAGCTGTCTGCTAGGTACAGAGTATGCAGAAGCAATTTGCCTTCTAAAACTCCTAACATGATATTCTTTAATATTTCCTGGCAGATCTTCAGTAGCTAGAAAATAAGCATTTCCATATGTAAGAAAGTATTCCTTTGAAATGTAGATTTATCTTTACGAGAAGAGAACATGGAGAGAATTGCATTTTTAAGCTAAGAGTTCATTATTATTTATTTTTCTGCTTTGAAAATGTTGTGCATTTCCCATACAACGCTTAGGTAGTGATTGCAATCCTAGTATGAGCTAAAGTACTCTAACAAATGTCCTAGCTGTTTTTGTCCACTAAGAATAATCCCTTGATAAACAATTTTTGGCTAATGCTTAGGTTCTCTCTGCATAGTTGGCTTACATTGAATTTAATATAATGCAATAGGAATTACTGTATCTATCTAAGATTTAAAATATGTTCATAACACTGAAAGTCTCTCTGTTCTGCTGTTCTCAACAGTGTTTTCCCCTTTAAGGAAAGCAGTTTAAAATGGTTGCTAGCCTTCTCAGTTGCTGCAACCACATGATGCAATCTATTGTCAAATTAGTGGGTGGCAGCAAGTGGAAACAGATTTCACCAGCAATAAAGCCCGTCACATGATTTCATCTGTTCACAGTCATACAATTTCTTATCCCCCTTCTTGCTTGATCCCAAGACCCTGTTCACATTGAGCAGGGTTTATCTTCATGGTTGATTTTCATTACGGGGCACTTGGGGTTTTAGAAAGTATGTGAGGAATTAAAACATTTATCACAGAAAGTTATCCACTTGTTTTGCTAAATCGGAATGAAACGTAAATGAAATAGAAACGTGCAAAAATGACCAAAATTAAGTCTTATAAACGGTTATACATTTAAAGCCTGATCCCACTGTACATATTAGTAACATGCAGATGAAAACTGTACCCACAGTACAAATAATGAAATCTTTATAGTATGAAGGAAAAATTGCTACGAATCAGCAAAAAGTTGTGGAGAAGCAAAAGGGGAGAAAAATGTGGTATAAAAATAGAAACAAAATTGTCATGTAAATAGAAAGTTGAAAGATTTCTAACCAGAAGCATTTTGGTTTTCACATGGAACACTGTTAATGAGTCTTGACTTCTAATTTCAAGTGCTGATGAAGTCACCATTACTTAATTTCAAGCCCATTGGGTGTTTCTTGGTTCCTTCCAAGTTTACAAAAGAATCCTCAGCCCTGCCTGGTTCAGTAGGGCCATCCACCTGATAAGTTCCAGTTTCCAGGCCCAAAGCCTCAGATTTCCAAGCATTATCTCATACTGATAGAAGCAGGAATGGGAAACGGGAAGCATAGACTGGGGCTCCCCCCCGTGCAACAGACATTCTGCATTTCCCAAAAGACTTCTAGAAGCCAGCAGTTGCTTTGTGCTGTAATAACCTGCAGGAATAACTGTCGAGGAGTGCGTGTCCCCTTCTGACACGTCAGCACCAGAGAGACATGGCTTACTCTCAGGGCTAGGCCCAAAGAGTTTGCTGACAAGGCTTTTAACAAAACAATAACTAATCTGGTGCAGTATTGCTCTACAATATCTGTCTATCCCAGTCTGAAATGAGTATAGATGCAGTTGATTATTCTCAAATAATGTGATTTCCAGTTAATAAGTTGGTAAGTTAAATTAAACATAAGTATTTGTGGCATTGAATAGCATTGGCAAATGCAAAGGCCAATGCATAAATTTTTCTGGAGAGATAAATGTCACAGGCTTCATTTTTGCAGAATTGCAAAGTAATCTGCAGATCAACAGGATGACCACTTCCTCAACTACAGAAACAGCAGATACAGTGCACAGCATGTGTTTGAGTTTCTCAGCTCTTACTCAGATTAGCTTGGACTACAAAAGAAATGTGGCTACAAGACATTCCTGAAAACACTTAGAGCTGCATTCTCTGTAAACTCTTTCCATTGACTTTCAGTTCTCTTGCAGAGCAGGAATCAGGAAGTCTGGAAAAACATAGACTGTTGGGTCTAAATGTGGTCCAATTCAGAAAAGCAATTAAACTTGTGCTTAACTTTGCCGTGGTTTCAAGTTCCAATAAAGTTAAGTACGTGCTTAGAGGTTTTGTTGGTAAATCTATTAGGTTTGCTGCTAAAACGACTATATTAGTGAGATACTTTTATGCATTCTAAGAAATACAATCAACATAAGAGATGATACAAAACAGAACCCCCAATTTCAGAGTTAGAGGTACTCTTTTTGTACATGTAATCATTCATGTATTTAATTGTATTTCATTACATTTTATTTCAGATGTCCATATTTCATGTAGCTGTTCTTTTAAGCAGATCTCTGTGCAAAAATGTTTATGCAGAAGATCAGGTATTTGCACATCTAAGGATCCCTTTTGCATGGGCAAATAGCTGTTTACATATATAGATGAAAAAATAAGGATATATAGATATGCAAGTGACTCTGAAATCTTGACACACATTGCCTTGCAGGATAAAGCTGGAAGAAATTTAACAGGCAGGAATTATCCAATTAAGAGTCATATAAGCATTTGGAATTAGTTCTAAAGGCTCCATCGAAAGACTCTACTGCAGTAAACATCTCATCTTCATTAATTCTGTCCAGATTCTTATGAAGCATATCCCTTCCTGAAGATCCAGTAATAATTTCTAATCAAGAGGTGAATCAGCAAATCTTTGTTTAGAAAGTTGTTAAAATCAGATTGGTCTTGAAACACGTGTAGTAGAGAAACAGCAAGACTTTATCCACTCTCAAGAAAAAAATCAATCAGAAAAAGAAAACTGCTGTTGATCAGAGAGACAAATCTGGCTCTTGGTATTTTAAAACAAGAAAAAAAAGAAAAAAGGAGGAAAAAAACCCCAAACATGCGCTGGCTGCTATAGAGAGAACCTCTTACTTTCAACCACAGTTGCAGATGTGGTAGGGTTGAAGTGAATATCTATGTCTGATAATACTTAACAGCTATGTAAAAGATGCATAAAAGTGATCTGAGAAATATTTTCCCCGGAAAATTAGATAATTGTGAGTTATGTGCTGACTGCCCAAAGGAATATAGGAGCATTCCACAGATAACTGAGACTTAAGCAACCTTAAAAAAAAACATAACAGTTGGCCAAACAGTAGTGCTCATCTACAGATAACACTTTAAAACCAGTGAAATGAAACATCCATTAGAACAATGATCAAATATAAAGAATTTACACAGTTGCCTGATATGTGTGCGAAGCCATGAAAGAAAGTCTGCAGACACTAATGAGAGGCAAAAGGGAGCACATCTTACTGCCTGATGTAAAGAGAGGTCAGTACCAGAGCATTCCCATGCTCCTTCTCTACTCAGATCCATGTCTTTTTATCATGCTTAAGTCTCTTCTGCCGTAAATAAAACCAACTGTACTAACTGCCTTAGTACAATAGATAGCATATCCTGTAGTTAACTGCTCCCTGCTATTCAAAACTATTAATAACCTATGTTCAGATTACGGGAGCAGCAAGAAGCCAGCTGGTCAAGGCCTTGTAACCCTTCATGCAAGGTGAATACAGAGGAAGTGGCATTCTGTGCCTCGGAGAGGTTGGAGTCATTTATATATCCATAACCCTGCAATTTCTGCAACTCTTTCTATGTGTATCTTCTGTATGAAACAGTCCCAACATTGCCAAAGTTCTGTTTTCCCAAGCCATGTTGATGATGGCTTGGGTTTGCTGCATCTCCTTCAGCATGCCTCCAAGCCCCTATTGGTGCCACTGAAGTAATTCGTGTACAAGAACAAATGCCAACAAAATGATCACAGCATTCAGAATCCAGTTCTTATCCATGAGTGTAGCATGATTTTGGAGCAGACAAAAAAGGGGAAAAATCTTTACATGTTTTTAGGATGAAGCACGATCAGTACACAGAAAGTGAAGAGTGTGCTGCTGCCACCCGGCACAGCAGAGGGCTGGCCTCACTGAGTAAGATCTCAGGTTTCTAAATGGCGTCTTCTACAACATCCCTGTGTTTATCATTCTCAGACAAGCTGGGATTCACATGATGTTGACAACCGTAATATATTCTCTGTAAATTGCAATTGGATCTTTGAACCTCCAGACAGTTGAGAAACTAGTTTCTCTCACCTGTTTAATTAACCATGTCATGTTTTCCAAAGAGAATTAATTGTCTCACTGAAGCAGTAAGGAGACTCAAAGGTTCAAAAGAAAAATAAATATGAGTATGTAGCAGAGTAAACATTTATCCAATAAACATTTTCACAGCTGAGTTTCAAACTTCTCAAGTTCCAGTTTCTTACATTTTATCATCTCATCCCACTCGGTTCAGGCACCGGATCTCTTGAAGATACCCCTCATGGGAAAACACGGCCTCGGAAATCAAAACATTTAGACGGTGAAAGGAATAGAAAATACTTCTCAGGGAAATGTTATGGCACAGGGACTGTTCAAGAACAGAATTGTAACTTTTCCCCATTTTGTCCTTAACAGTTGAATAACAGAAATGGCTTTCCGTCAGGCCACCTCTACCCTGATCATCTGACGCTTTGGCAGATGATCCCTAAGAGGAGCAGCCAGTTTTGCTCTCCTGGTGACACAGAGCAGTACATCTTCTTAGTCACCTCTCTGCTCCTGAGATTGGACGCTGCTGTTTACCATAGCCAGAGTTAACTCTAAGAGTCTCAATTTTAAACAAATTGAAACGGCTTTTTTTTTTTTTTTTTGCAACTGCTTTCACTTCTGCTTTTCTGAACATTTTTAACATGACGCTGAGAAAGAAGTGAACAGTAGCACGTGAAAAGGAGAAATGAAAACGATCTTCAGATAGCTGCTTCTACAGTGGAAAGCATTTTTAGTGTTCAGCTGTGATTACGGGATGGAACAAAACCTTTAGGGTATCCGTGAGATGAGTAAAGTGGCAGTCATTGAAATGATGATGTTAATCATTGTCAATTCAATCCTGAGAGGCACTGAGGCCCTTTCCAAAGACACTGAAAGTTTTTAATTCTCTGTAATGTGACTCCACGCAGAATTTAAAGGGGAAGACCAGCATTCTACATAAAACCGAGCAACTTTGTCCTTAAAAAAAAGGAATTGGGATAAGTCATGGCAATTATACAATGAGAAGGGTTTCAGGTTGGGGTGACTGGGGGGAGGGAAGTCTATTCTGTCTTTGCAAATGTACTCACCCTTTTGCAAACTTAGCGCCCTGAATATTTCCTAGTCCTTCAAAAACCTGCTGCAGTACCTGTAGTTAGAAGCAGGTTTCGGTGCTGGTCTCCTGACGGTTTTTCCACCCCTTCAGGTCAGATATTCAAAAACTGTGACAATATGTCATAGCTTCAGTGAAATCAGAGATAAGACACTTATCATAACCAACTAAAGATCTGCCTTCATATATTACAGAACAGTGAATCTCACAAGAAAAACAAAAATACGGCATCCTGGCAGATAAGTTTACTTTTGGAGCCTGATAATTTACAAAGTGTGGTATAGATTTTGCATAGGTCAAGTAAATCATAAATCTATTTTAGTCCTAAAAAACTGAGAAACACCTTTCTCTGGTTCATTCTACTTGGTATTCTTCAGAGAAAATTTTAAATCACTAATTGGTACTACACTAATTCCACGTCTGTATGTCCTTGATCTCATTTTCACTTTTTCTTCCCCTCGTGCTTCTGAATGTGCATGTTTGTATTTAAATCTGCTCCTGCTCTCAGTAACCAAGATGCATTTTCCAATGCCTACTGGTTCTGATGCTTCCCAAGTAGGATTTTCTGAGCAGCAGAGACCAGGCATGCCCTGTGCAGTGCTGGGTATTTGAAAGCCAGGTACTGGGGGCCTAAGCAATGGGCTAGGCTATGTGAACATTTTTGAAAGACACAGCCTTTTCATATGTACTGAAAAGCAGGATTTCTCTTCCTGTGAGTGAAGGAAGATGGCCAGAAAGTCCCAGGAGTATTCTGATTTTCTGAGTGTGTCCTGGTGCTTTGAGCAGCTGCTACTCACTAACACACCTCAAGATGCAGCAAAAGCCCAACCCAGTGGGCAGCATCGGTGGGACAGGCATTCACCCCATTTGACCTGCGTAGGTGCCACCAGTGTCATATTGAGTAAGCATGACTACAACTGCTGCTTGTTGAAGAGCTGCCCAAGGAGGTGAGGGCTCCATGCTTCCCCACCTCCCCTCCTTGCACACCTGCTCCTGGGCAGCTACAGTCTGGCCATGGTAAAAGCAATAATCTTTGCAGCATGAGAAACAAGTAGGCAGCAGAGCCTTGTCTGTACCAGATTCATAGCAAGGAACAGAATAAGTGATTTTTAAAGATGGGCTTATAAATCATTAAAGTGATGTGGGATAGGCCTGGAGTTTGTTTTGCAGGCTGGAATGGGAATTGTAACATCCGTATTTCAAGATACACACTCACCCTCACGCTCTCACTTCCTGTGGATGGCATCCAAATTTAACTTTTCATTTCTTGAAGAGCAATGACTTATATTTATCTGGTAGAATAAGCAAATAGCCAACTATGGCAAATCCAGGGAGCTCTTTTAAATCTATCAGCTAAAATCAAGATAAGTGCATTTCAAACATCCCCTGGGAACTTCAAACATACACTCCCTACCTACTACCAGCTGTTTTGCTTACTTTTACTTTAGTGGAACTGGTAGATGTTCCTCTCAATCCTCTGTGCCCTGCAGTCTGAAACCTACCCCACCTCTGTTGTACCAAAGAGGTGGGGAATTCTGGTCGAAATCCAGAGGAAGCGTTCTTCGGAGCCAAGGAGGCTTTACCTGTAAGTCCATCTCCATAAATGAAAGCAGAAACAAACAGAGAAGATCTGGAGCTGAGCATGTTCTTTGGAGACTTTTACAAAGTGACCACAGGAATGGCTCTGGGGCCTTGGGAGGAATAGAGAGGTAGAACCACAACCCTAACCCATCACTGGGTGTGTATCCAAAAGCAGGTACAACCCTGGCAGCACCTACTGAGGGTTCAGTTAATGCCCCCTCGCAGCACAACCACAGAGCCATGCCTGCAGTGTAACGGTCTGGGCCCGATGAACCAGGAGTGCCCAGCCCAGTGTGCTTCTCTGGTGAGGAAAACACAAGTGAGGAACCTCACGCTGAGGCCATGATGAAATCAGATCTGGCCCATCCTGTAGTCAGGCGAATCCCTCACCTGCAAGGTCCAGTGAAGATGCTGGTTGCTGCAGCACTGAGGCACGACATTTTTTAAGCATTTCTGCTTTTTAGTTCTGGCTGTGTTTCTTTAGTGACTAACACAGTGATGCTCTGCTTACTCCACTGCGACTTCTTATGTCTTGGTAGGAGGTGACCACAGATAGATGGGATTTGGGTTCCTACACCCATTGCTGCTGGTGCACACTGCTTCATTTTCAGCAAGGATTCTTTCAACTCAGTTTTCTTAACATATCTCTGAGGACACAGTCAGAGAGTCGTGGCTCATGAGCAGTTCACATTTACTACAAACACCTCCGCACTGGTGCTCCAGTAACAAGATCTACAACAGATGGGTCTTTGCGGCCTCAGATCACACTACCGAGGTCTGGGGTCGCCAAAAAAAAGTGGTGGCAACTCTCTTCCATTAATAGGAGCTGCAAGACTATTGAAAACCATACCAAAGACCCTCAGGGTGTATTTATAGGAGCTCCAGTATAGCTCCCCATTGCCCCAAGTAACCAGCAATTAATATGTGCTCCCTTGATAGCTCTGGCTCTTGGTGTTTGTGCCAAGTGCTTCAGAAGGTGGCCAAAGCTAGGGAAGGGAGGGGCTTTCCGCACTGGTAGGCCCATCTGAGAACTTTTTAATCCTTATTACTGTTACACTTCTCTTTGCCTGCCAGCCCACAAGAAGGTTTGAAAGTCAGCCTGACCTCTGGTATGTCTGATCTAGATCCAACAGGGAATGAGATCAGGGAGCTGCGAGAAGCAAGCTAAATGGGGAGTCTGTTGCAAATGTAGCAAAACAAATAATAGAGACTTGCGTTTTTTGTTGTAGAAAATACAGTGCTATGGCTTTTGGGTGCCAAGAGGCAGTTCTTTTAATAGCAACATTCTTTGTAATGCTGATGAGTGGCAATATAGAAAGATGAAAGTAGGAGGGCATTGTATTATAGTCTTACATATATTATGCCACAAAGAAAATGCAGTTGCTGGGTGGGGATTCTTCACCCTCCTCCCGCTGAGCTATTCATGCAAATTCTCTTCTGCAGATGGCAGTCCCCATTCCATCTCTCCTAAACCCCAAGGGGTTTGCCAACTGACTTTCAATTTTCAAGTGGAAATCGCAGGACTGAATGGTGGTGCGCTGAAGTCGCTCTCTCTGACACCTTGCTGCCCCTTTAGGAACCGAGCAGACATTTTTTCCAAAAGATGTGTGCCATCTCCTGGGAACTGTAGAAACTGCAGGCCCCTTGTATGGAAAGCCCCTGTAAATTATTTTTTCCTCTTCACACAGGGTGTTTATACAAGTGTCAGAATAAGGTCAGCGTAGCAAGGTTTACCCTCCATTTCTAGATTTGTTGAAGTGCTCACATTTTACACAAGAAAAGCTCAAATCACATTGAAAATGCCATCATTTTGTGTACTGTCAAATTTGGATGTCTGACAAATAGCTTGACAAGATTTGTCAAAACCTGATGGTAATCAATTGCAAAATAGTGGCAGAACTTAGCACACACTGCTATTATCTTTTAACACAAAGGTAGCCCGCAACATTGCTATGATACACCTATTTTGTCCTCTCAGGACAAGTGCAAGTCAGGAAAAACAACAGAGATTTTCTTCATAAAACGTCATAGTATTCTTTAGCATAAAAGATAAGATATGCTTTTCTCAACTCATAATCTGCAACTTGCATGTGTCAAACCTCAGACTCTTCTCCTCATCAACCTTGGGCTTTTCATTTGGAAAATGAAAAGGGGTTGGAAGAGGTCCCTTCCAACCCCTACAATTCTGTGATTCTGTGATTTGCTATCACATCATTAAGCTCTCCCTTGTCAGGAAGACACGAGAGGGAATAAAATGCATTGATACACGTAAACAAATTTTTGCATTTTGAATTAATAGATGTATAGATGGGCGAATCCTCTGTCTTTGAACTGGCCTTTAAAAGAAAGTGGTTATCTCACATGGATAAATCCCTCAAATAATGTCCAAAAACGTGAATTTGTGCATAAAGTAATTTTCTGAGTTATGTCTTTTAAATACATCTGCTCAAATTCTAAAAATATTTTGGTTTTGTAAAGGTAGAACAATATCTACTTTCAAACAATTAGTGATGACACATTCTGTGCACATTCAGTTTGCTTTGATCTGGTATACATTAGGTTTAATCATTTTAATTCCTTTCTTATCACCTTCTATTTCTTCCGCAGACCTGAGGAATTCTTTAAATAAGAAGTTCTTTAAATAAGAACTGAAATGGGAACTTTTTCAACAAACTGTGTTCTGATAATGCCACCCACTAGCTGATTTTATATAATGGCATTGCAAAGAAAGCAAACAGTCTTTCAATCAAATGTAACGTGACATAATTTATAAACAGATGTCATTGGTCATCCTAGCAGCTTTCTGAGACACCAAGTTTCAGTGGTAGAATGTGTTTGATAAAAGTTATGTCCAAAATGCTGAGAGGCCACTCTCGTTTGGTAATCTACTGCCACAGGCACGTTACGTCTTCTGGTTGATTTAGGAATGCACACGCATCCTTGTGTAAATATCCTCTGCTAATGGAAGCAAATGCTCAGGAAACTTTCTTTTTGGATTAAACCTAAAGATGAGAAGAGAGAAATCAGCAATGATACAGGAGCAGAGCTGTGCCAGGCACCCTGCTGACAGGGGAAAGTCTGAGAGCTCAAGCGGCCTAGCTTCAGCAGAGATCACCTCTTAATTCCCTGAAGGCAAAGCAGGATACTCCAGTCCTCACTGCCAAATTCCCAGCCTCGTAGGAATTTCCCTTTGTAGTTTGTCTCCATCTCCCACTTCCTGAAATCTGCAAATGTTTCTGGCTGCCATTTCACTGCCCTCAGAGGCATGGGGAGGCAAAGGGGAAGGCTGGGGAGAAGCAGGAGGAAGGCAGTTGCAGACAGTGTGCCACAAGCAGTCGTCTCCTCAGGGGGATCAACTGTGCAGACAGTGGTCTTCAGTTCATGTCTAGCTGATTGAGTACTAACACTTTCCAAGCTGGAAGTGACTGCACACCCACCAAAGTGGTGAGGCAGGTGAGGCATCAAAGCCTCATCCAGTGACAGCAACAACACAACCCCCCATGTTTCATGCACAAACCACTGAAAAAATGTCAGCTGTTTAGCCTGCAGAACACTCACATATCTTTGGCACACCTGCAGTCCTAAAGGTATCTGAGACATTCAATGTCAGGCACGACAGGGCTCTAAGCAATCTGATGTAGCTGTAGGTGTTCCTGTTCATTGCAGGGGAGTTGGACTAGGTGACCCTTAAGTGCTCCTTCCAACTCAATAGATTCTATGATTCTGTGATACGGCACTCACATCAGCACCGCTTAGATTTTCAGGGAGCAAGGGAGTAGGAAGCATTTGTATGAATCGAAAACTAAAAAATTCAGGAATGCATCACCTCCATCAATCCAGTGGAAAAATCACTAATCAAGTCAAAATACTTGAATCAGTTCGAAGACCCGTATATCCAGCCCCACACCAAGATGTGTGAGTAACCAGGCCTATGGCTGACAGACCACAGTTAGGTACCTAACTTGCCCAGAGGCTGCCAGTCTATCTTCCTGGTAGAAGCAGGAACTGTGTGTTCCTCCAAGTTTTGAAAATCTGATCATTATCATGTAAGCCCTTTAAGTATGGTGTGAGCAATCTGCCTGCAGGAATCACCACTTTCAAAGTCTGGGCATACACAGGAGTACCCTGCTGGCTGCCTGCTTATTCTGGCGAGATGCAGAGAAAATTAATGGAAAGTTAGTACCATCTAAGTGGATTTCTGCAACGTGCTCGCTCCATGCAGTAAGCATTTACTTGCCTTTTGAGACCATTAATTTTATATACGTGGAATAGTTAGCTGAGACAAACCGCTCTTTTATAAACCATCAGCTCAACGCAGGACACTGCTCCGTGGGTTCTTGTTATAATGTCTCCATTGTTTGGGATGTCTCAGAAGTGGAACTTTGGAGGATGGCCAAAACCAGAGGGAGAGTATATTTCTAAAGATAAGTTATTGCTGAGTACATTCAGGCTCTGACCTGGACGTTTCTTTCACTCTCTGAAATTACATCTCTTAACAATGTCTATATTCAGAATCCTAAGCCTTTAAAATTTAGATTCTGTGCTCGTATGGGTGGTTGATATATCAAATGTAACATGGTGATTAAAGAAAGGTTATTTTATGTTATCCTGTCTCAGTTTAGTGCACTTTAACTTCCCATTTGCAATTACCACTTGGACAAAGAAAACAAAGCCCTTTCTGAAAGCAAACTCAGTTAAAGTTTAGCTAATCTCTTTTCTGCCACGGCAGGATGCAGAAGACTTTAAGTTCTCCAGCAGCCACCTGGAATGCAAAGCACTTTTGGGTGCAGTTTTACTTTACAAAGTTTTTTATGCAAATATCACCACCGGTCCCATCAATCTGGGACTACCAGCAGACAACATAATTCCAATATAGCATGTATTGATGTTTCTGAAATAAACAAAGGTAGTCCTAAGTATATTAACAAATGACATGAAGTAAAATGGCACTGTTTTATCGCCTGTATTGTCAATGGATTTTACTCTGGGCAGGGAGAGAATGCAGCAAGCACACTGCTCCACCCCGAGGAGTCACCATTGTTGATGTCACCACATAAATTCTCCCACACGGTATCCCCCACCAACTGAAACATACAAATATCACATAACCTTTAAAAATGCTTTAAAGTTCAGAATAAAATCACAGTGACAGCAGCTCTGGATGGAACACTGAAATATTAAAAGGTAGAGAGTGAGAAGAAAGCAACCTGACTTTATATCCCAGTGATCTGAGATGGCAAAAATCATTAGAGTTTATTAAGACCGAAGCAGTTGATGGTGGTGGGTTTTCTTTATTATTTTTCCTCTTCCTGTTTAATCCCACAAGCTGTTCACTGCCGAGTTCAGGCTCCCCATGCCGCTGTTGTAAAACCCAGCAGACGTCATTACAGAGATCTGCCTTTACTGGACAGCAGCAGCGAGACTTGCCAAGTGTTACCCAATGAGGAAGCTTGTGGATCCGTGTCAGTGGGAAACTGAAGCAGACCCGAAGGGAAGGAGGGGGAGGGAAGGAAAGTTTGAAAGATTACAGGCCATTGCGATAGATACAGAGCGTGGAAACAAAACATGTTTTATTTATTTGTAAGGTCAGTGCCCTCAGCTGGAACAGAGATTTTGGAAGTATAGTAGAGGAAAAGTTTAATCTATCACAAGCACGAGCTGGAGCATGTCTAAATTCTGTTTATGAAGCAGTTTAAGTAAATTTGGGCAACGGAAGTTAGGAAATTGTAACTACATTTGCCTAGCAGATTGAGAAATAATAGCAGCCAAAGCTTAGGCAAAATCCTTTCTGGAAAAAACAAAAAAACAAAAACCATCCAACAACCAAATACAAAGCCAGAAAGCCTCTGTATACAGTGACCTACGCAACACCAATTCCCCAGACAGTTACAATGCATATATTAACTGCTATGAGCTGTAATGTGGATGAGTTACTTGACTCAATGCAAGTATTTTCATAAGCCATTAGCTTAAATCTAAAATGCCTGTGAAAGATAGAGCAGTCAGGCCTGCCACGGAACAGACATAAAAAAGGCACTTTCTCTCTGGCACATCTTTGAATTCTTTCTAAACAGCTTGATTCAGTCAGATAATTCTGTTCATAGTTAATAGTTTTTTAGTTTTGGAGTAGTACCATTAAATTCAATGTTATTATATGGATTTACATTGCTTAAAGAGAGTAAAATATGTGTATTACTTCACAGGAGTTACTCTAGCA
Organism: Alectoris magna; assembly: GCA_030625065.1. Taxonomy (NCBI): domain Eukaryota; kingdom Metazoa; phylum Chordata; class Aves; order Galliformes; family Phasianidae; genus Alectoris; species Alectoris magna. The sequence continues at coordinate 58,977,291 of CM060561.1, forward strand.
GTGCATTTGGCTCAGAATGTGCAGCTGATATGCTAGGTCGCTTACCTGTTCCTGAGAGGAGATGAGCACAGCACACAGTCTCAGAGGTCATAACACAGCAAGTATGATACTCTTCTGCTTTTGAACATTTTCATATATGATTCGTTTCTCTTCCCTTAGAAGTGGGTGGTTTTCCCTAAGGCCACAGTATATTTCACACACAACATTCATTGTCAGAGCTTGAGGAGATAGATAAGGTGTTACTGTGTGCTCAGTTTTAAAAGGAGAACTGGCACTCCAACCTGGTATTTTTTGCATCATTCCCTCCAAACTCCATTACAAGTGTTGTGCTTATATGTTCACACTCAGCTTGGATGTCAGCTAGTTGTCTGCGGCTTTATGACTCTTATAGCTGTATCTCTTGCTTATATAAATACATGATTTTTTTCCCCCCATATGATTTTGCTTAGAATCATTGTGAATAATGCAAATACCAGAAGCAACTAATGTATGACGCAAAGCCATGTTGGCGGTAATGAATTGTTTTAAGAGTGCTATGTTGGGGAGGTATGAGAAAAGGCCTTTCAACATGTCAGCTTAATCACAGCTAACTTGTCATTAGTAAAACGCTCTTCATGCACAGTAGCCCTGACCAATATTTTTAAAAGATGCAGAATGAAGTCATCTGAAATTAATATGATGAGTCAGAAGTGGCTGTTGATGCACTTCTAGATGTACTGCTATTAGATTGCTGGTTTACAGTCACCGTGGCTATGAGAGAGGGGAGTTACAGTGAAAATCAAAGTAGTCTGGTATCATAATGGCAGTACTGAATTTTCGTCATCTTCCTGGTGAGGAAAACTGGCTGAAAATAAATAAAAACAGTCCTTTGGGGGGGAAAAAAATAATAAAAAAAAAAAAATTAAAAAAAAGGAGTTTCCAATAAGATGATAGTACATTATAGGCATTCTGTAAGGTAAATTGTTGGTACCAAAAATGGTTTGTATGAAAATTGGAAACCCCAGTGTTTACTTATATGTATGAAAAGAAACAGGTCAGTGACTTTGTTTCCATGGTGACCATTATTGAAATAAAACAAACTGACACCAATGCTGATTTATTCTCCTCTTCTGCACCCTTTTTAACTACTGCTTTAGTATGAGGTTGCTACTGAAACTAAACGTGACGCCAGAGAGAACTTTCAGAACATGATCTTCTGAGGTTTGTTAATGAAAAAAAAAAGGGCCAAACCAAGGTGATTTCAGAAGACTTTGGCTTATTGAGCAGGTGCCAATTCCTGCTGTCTGGCAATTACAGAGCTGACATGCTGTAGAGGAGGAGCTCACTAGGAATTATTAGATGAATCTAGTTTCAGCAGTGAAAAAGGAAACCCAATCCATAACATTTCCCAGAAGGATGGGAACATTTTCTCTGGATTGTTATTATTATTTATTTATTTATTTGCCTAAACGGACTCCTCCTGTCTGCATTTTCCAATCATAACCAGACGCAGAAGAATGGACTAGAGATTCAATAGTTTGGCTATTCTGAATCATACCTGGGTTTGCAGTTAGACAAGCCTCTACTTTGAACCAGATGGGAGCTCTGGATTCAGGAGGACTTAGGAGTCTTACCCAGTAACATCTTATGTGCCCCTGAGTGCAGGAGCTTTGTAACATCTTTAATAATCTTGGTCTTATTCTTTGTGATGCTCACATCACATATATGCAAAGTGGTAATTACAGCAGCTTTCTATTTCTCAGAGGCCAGGAGAGGTTAAATTAATTGAAGACCCTTAGATGATCAGGTAATAGGTTTTCATAGACACACTAGAAAGATAAATCTTTTTGCAGGTTTTCAAGATGGCATACCTGGCCAAGGGTATCACCCCTGTTATCACAGCACACGAGAAGTTGTAGAAATACCATGTATGTTTGGCAATGTCTGTTGGATATGAACCACAATGGATAAGGAAATGGAAGAAAAGAACACAGTGCGATAATACCTGCGACATCTAGTCCAACATTTCGCCAGAGTTTGAATGTACACAATGAATCACGTTTTCCAATGTAAGTGTTTTGATGTGATATAATCATAGGCAATGCAATCATTTAGGCAAGATAACTAAAGAAGAACATCTTTAGTCAGAGTTTTTATTTTTATCCTGCAGATATCTCAGCAATCCTCCTGTTCCTATTACCATTTATGAGGGAGGAAAAAAAAGATGAAAGAAAACATATGCACTTTTAAAACCTCAGCTTGTAAAAGCAAAGAAAGTTCAACAAAGTGTGTCTCAAAGTAAAAAGAAACATGGGGAACCAAAATGACAAATATTACAGTGGATTTCTCCCCATTTTCTACGATGAAGGCTGTGACTTCAGTGGAATCAGGATAGCTGTTTTCATTCGTAGCAAAGGAGATGGCTTCCCCCTCTTCTTGAGCTCTGTGCCCAAAATACCATTTAGTGGCATTTTTGGTCAAGATGAGATCTTTTATTTTATATTTCCTTTCTCAAAGTGCTTTCTGTGAGCTTCAAGTGGAGATTTGGATGCCACAACAGAAAAAAGCTATGACAGATGTTGCTACTGGTCAGAATCATACTGATGGTAGACCAGTGCAATCTGTTTCTTACTGTAGGTAGTGCCTTCCTTAAAAGGCTTTTGGCATCATAGAAAGCATAATAGGACATCATTGCTACTGATTGTTAGAAACAACACAGCATAGGGTGGAAGACAACCAATTAATTGCGTATTCATTTTTGAATAGAGGAAACGTTGTCTTTTCACATTCTCTATATTACAAGTTGTATGACTCAAGGCCAGGCCATTCAACCAAACATAAATACTTCTAGTCATTATTTGAGTGAAATGATAATAAAATCATGGTAATGGAAAGAGTCTTTTTCTATTTCAATTCAGTAGAAAGGCTAGTAGCTGAGTGTCCTAAAAGCCTGTACGCTTTTCTTACAAGGCCTCTTCTCCTAGTATATGTATATATATGTTATTTATCTCATCCATTTCAATGATTTGGAGTAAATGCAGATGCCTGTCTTTTTCCACTCCAGTATATATTGTGACAAATTATTTTGCTGTTCATTCTGGTCTAGCCGTTAATCTCTTCCTTAAATCTCTTTATCTCCTAGACATGTTTTCTCAGGAGATGTCACCCCTGTGATGAGAGATATTCTCCCTGATGTATTCCCTTCTGAGGGTTGTTGCTCTTTCACCACATTTCATAGAATCACCAAGGTTGGAAAAGACCTACAAGATCATTTGGTCCAACCACCCACCCATCACCAACAGTTCCCACTAAAGCATGTCTCTCAACAAAACATCATCTAAACATTTCTTGCACACCTCCAGGGTTGGTGACTCCCTGGGCAGCCCATTCCAAGAATGCCTGACCATTCTTTCAAAAAAGTAGTATTTCCTAATGTCCTGATTGAACGTCCCTTGGTGCAGCTTGAAGCCATTCCTTCTAGTCCTATCTCTAGTTACATGAAAGAAGAGGCCAACCCCCAGCTCATTACAACCTCCCTTCAGGAAGTTGTAGAGATCAATAAGGTCTCCCCTGAGCCTCCTCTTCTCCAGACTAAACAATCCCAGCTCACTCAGCTGCTCCTCATAAGGTCCCTGCTCCAGAACCCTCACCAGCTTAGTTGGGCTTCACTGGGCTTGCTCCAGGAGGCTTACTTCACCTGCAGGAAGCTTACTTCACCTACCTTACTACCCTTCCATTTAGGCTTACTTTTCCCACTACATCCTCATCTCTCTGTCTGAAGTTTTTACAGTCTTCTGATTTTGTTCCTAAAGTGTTCAAAAATGTATGTTTTTATGTATCCATAAATAGAAAGGAGTTAAGAAAATTTCATCTGTATACCCTTTGCATCAGATTTAGCCCACAGAAGTCAAAGAGCTAAAATGAGCAGTTAATTATGACTCATCTTGTAGGTCTTTTCTAAATCCTGTGTTTTGGAAAAGCGAGGACATTTGTTTGAATTCCCAGTGACTATTACAGTGATGTGATACTGTAAATGTCTGCTATGAATGGATGTATTCAAGGCAAAATGTCAGGAGAAGCAGATGTCTTCTTATCAGAGAGAGCTGCAGAAAGATGGAATCAAATTTGTAGCAATATCAACACATGGATGAGTCATCAGTGGTCATTTGCAACTCTAAATATGCAATAAAAGTATCAAATTATGTTTTGAACATCCTTATGTTCCCACAGTTCTTTTTCATTTAATTGGCTTTCTCAGACTAAGAAAGGGGAAAAAAAACAACCAACAAAAACATCCTCAGAAGATTGTCTTCTTTCTTCATTATGAAATTCATTTCTCAAGGGGGAAAAGTCTTGTTAGCAGAGAAATGTTTCATTTGGCTTGAAAAGGGATCATTAATATTGTTCAGAGGGGTGCAGCAAAGAACATACTGAGAAGAAACACTTATAAGCAACCCAACCAAAGTCTATGAAATTGCAGTGGTACAACTAACACCAAAATGTGGCCATTAGTTTTCCAATATGTATATCTGACACTTACAGAATATTTGTCAGTGGTTAAAAATGGGGCCAGGGATATCTCTACCTTATTGCCTGAACTTTTCAGCTATTGTACAATACTAGCTCTCTAATTATATTGCACTTATCACCCTCTAAGCACAGACCCAAATTCTGTAAATAGCTAGGCATATTCCTCCCTATTGTCAGAATTACCTAAAGGGCAATTTAGCTTAAAGAATTCCACATAACTTACCTAGAGATCTAAGAAAGTTCCATATTATAACGCATTTTTCCTTTGAAAACTATGCTTGAGTTACACAATGTGTAGGAGAAAAACGCATAATAGCCAAACTATTGAATTTACCTGCAGTATAGGGTGCTTTGTGTTCTAGACAAAATTAGGCTCTGGGTAGCTGAAAGAAAATGCTTTATCCCCAGTAATTTCAGACTACTACAGCTCTCCTCCTTACCCAGAGGAAAAGGAGGCCTGCTTTCCTAAATATCACCCTTAAATAAGCCCTGGGTTGTACACTGCTACCAGAACTACAAAACATTTCTCTTCCTACAAATCAGCTTGGCCAATTTCTATTTATACATAAACAGAGCAGATATATAGTAGGTGAGATATGGAAGTCTCACCCATACTGTGGGGATACTTAAACATGCCCCAGATCCTTCTGCCTTGGATTTTGCTGCAAAACTTATGTGTCTGAGCCAGAGGCAGTCTCAGATATTTGATGAGTAGCATCTACAAGGACCTTCTGGGCAGCACGTCCCCACTACTGCAGCTAAGGGCAGCCCTGCACAATGCAGCTCTGTCTGCTTTGCCTTCAGTTTGCATAGAAAAAGACAGCACTCATTTCTTCATTCTTTTCTAGCAAATACCATTAAGAAGGTTGCAAGATGAATTACATGTAGTTTAGAAGCTCCTATGCTGTGAAGGAATTTCTGATTGAAGGCAGTTTCTAATTTAGCACAAAAAAAGAAAAGCCCACATAAACAACAAACCCAAAATAAAAAAAAGCCCTGAATAAACAAGAGGCAGGAGCTCCAGTGCCTACAAACAGACGTTAAAACAAATGCTTAGAAGAAATGCATCACAAATTATGACTGTTGAGGTTAATTAATTGCTAGCATGACTTGAGTAAGGAGGGCTAAAGTCATAACTAGGTCTTCCTGGAAAACCAATGCTAACTCAAGCAGATAGTAGATGCTCTGAAGGTAAATTACTGGCTTCTGTCATGCAGAAAATGTTACTTATTAATTTCTGATCAGCCCTGAGAAGGAAGAACTTCCCACTTTGCAGTAGAACAGCACTGTACATTCCAGGTACATGGATGTTTTGAATACTGAATAATGTAAATAGTGATATCTATCATTTCAGACAGTGTATAAATATGTAGGAGATATTCAGTAGCATCAACTGGCTCAAATTATTTGTGAATACATTAAGGTTGTTCATACTGCAACTTTATACTCTGCTAATCCTATGGTGGCAAATGAGAATCAGCTAGATGCATTTTAGGTCTGTGATAACATAAATTAAACTAACCTGACTGGAAAGAACATAGCATGGTTTTCAGCTCTGCCTATTTCTTTGCCCCTTTGTTTACTAGGTGTGTGAAACCACAGTGTAATGAGGAGTCAAAACAACTAGTTAAGAATATAAGGCAGGATTAACATGCACATAAAGAATACAGGAGGAGTTTTGGGCAATACCAGCAGTCGCTGACTAGGCAAAAAGAGAACTTGAGCTGACTGAGCTATTAGTCCCAGAGCTGATCCCAACCACAGATACAAAAGCTGGGCCAGATCACTTGGAAATTTCTCACCATTCATTCTGTAGTTCAGATATGAAGTCAGTAGCCACAGTAACGCTTTTCCTGAATATATTATTATGCCTTCCTATAATAAAAAGAGTAATTTGCACAAACAACAACAAAGGGGAAAAAAAAGTGATTTTTTTTTTTCTACTTTGAAATAACAGTTTTGAGACTATTTTCTTCTTAGAGCCAAAAATAGGAGTAAGAAAAATCAGCATGATTTTAGCCAGATCTGACACTTCTGCTCACATTGGTAAGTAGTTACTCACCTGTGTAATCCTGGAGAGATCTTACCTTTTCTCTTTTGTGAATGTATCCAGAGCATCAACCCACGGGGACATAATTTTGCTACATGATTTCAAGTGCTTTCTTCCAGTATGGTGACTTCTTTGCATGCAGCTTTCTTTATGCTCAGTGCCATCTCTCACTTGGCTCTGAGGGCAGTGAGCTGAATGCAAGTAAAGATTCACATGGAGAACCTACAAAATTCATGGAATCGAGAATTGTAGAATATCCGGAGTTGGAAGGAACCCATAAGAATCATTGAGTTCAACTCCTGGCACCACACAGGACCACATAAAAATCAGACCATATGCAGGAGAGCAGTGTCCAAACAGTCCTTGAACTCTGGTAGTGTGGAGCAATGACCACTGCCCTGGGGAGTCTGTTCCAGGGCCCATTCATCATCTGATGAAGAACCTTTTCCTGATATCCAACCTGAACCTTCACTGAAGCTGAAAAAGTCTGAATAAAATGAAGAAACAGGAGAACTGAAAACAAATCTGGCTGCGTACAAAGAGCAAATGTGTATGCCTGCTGCCTTCTGTGATAGCTGGGAAAAGGACAGTGGTCATTTAAATATATTCATGGTAATACTCAGGGCATGAAGCCTAAGGCAAAGAATGAAATGGTAAACTCAAATGCTGTTAACTCAGAGTATTTTATGTTGTAGAAGACGTGAATCAAAGTTGTGGGATTCAGATCTCTTCAAGACAGTTCACACCTCACATATATAGCAGGTCTTACTGCCTGAGGCATCTGACTCCTTCCTTGGCCATCAAAGGCAGCTCCTTACGAACCAGCTCCAGGACTCCTCTCTGGTCTTGTCTCTGCCCTTATTAACATGAAGAAACATTCAAAGATGGGTTGCACACACTCTGTTTATTGTGGGCATGGAAGAAAGTACTGACACCCTTGAGGCACTAATCATGAAGTACGCTCCTAGAATAGTACTGGAAGTACTGGATAACTTTTGTCTCCAAACCCGAAGATACCTGTCAGCAATGCAAATTATTAGGGTGGGGGGGGTTGGGGGGGGGAACAAAACTGTGTGTCATTCCTTCCTATCGCAACACTTTGCTTTGTTTTTTAGTGTCAGATTTACTGTTCACATTAAGCCAGGAACAAATAGAAAGTTCCTACAAAGATTTGAAAGCTCCCTTCAAAATCTTTTCCTCCTTTCTGATATCCTATGAACTTATTTTTCTAAACAGACAGCGTGTCATACTTTTACAGTATTTTTACTAGGGATCTAAATATGCTTTCTCTAAAACCTAGGTTATTTATTTATTCATAATATTTTTTTTCCAAAATGCCTGAAGCACATAAACGGTCATTGGTCTACTTAAGAATGCAAAGAAGCATATAGAATGTTAGTCAGAACCATGAGAATTTTTCCTGATTTCTATTACTTTGTCCTAATCAGCACAGCATTCTTCCTCTCTTATTAAAAAAAAAAAAAAAAAAGTGTAAGATTTGTTTTTATCTGAAAATAAGCTTCTATACACAGAGAGCAGATATAATTTTTTATCGTGTTTGCACGATGAAACTACACAGTTTTGTGTCTTCTTTTTTTTCTGATAGATTTCATAGGAGAGTCTGAAACAAGTGTGTTAAACGCAGAAGGATCTACAGCAACATTGTCCTCTTTCTTGTGGGAATATTCTGTTACAAGCATATACTTAGGTAGAATCTTCTGTGTATCTTCAAATACAGCAATGAAAGATCCTATGTTTAAAATCTTAAAGTTTACAGTTTCTCAGGTTTTTTTATTGAAGGGGGAAAATAAAATAAAATAAAATAAAATAAAATAAAATAAAATAAAATAAAATAAAATAAAATAAAAAAGAGTATTACTGAGGTAAACCCAGCCACAAAGGAATGACTCAGCCACTCAGTGTCACATCTGTATTCACAACACACCGTGTCCATGAAAGACTTCCCCGAGCAAGGAGGTCACGCATCTGAATACTGTAGTTGCTGATCAACAGACACCACACAGAGAAGCTAGGTTGCTGATTTTACTAGAATAACAGTATTACTGAAAGATGTCTTTTTTTTTTTTTTTTTTGGCCAGAAGAGGATGAAGAAATATAATGCAGTGCAGCTTAGACACAGTTAATCTGCAATGAAAGTGTTTTTAGTAGAATAACACCTTACTGTATTTAGTAGATATTTAGTAGAATAACACCTTACTGGAATTGCCTTTTTCAATTGTTCTATTGCTACATTGAAAACTGCAACAATTCCCCTTATATGTAGCACTGAGAACTTTCTACTATTGCTAAATCAATAAGAGACAAGGTTTATTCCTGGAACTGCTACAGATATTTTTGAATTATAATTCTGTTTCACCTGGGAGAGAGCACAGAACAGATTTCAGGTGTTTCCAATACTAGTTGGGGCAGGAGACTTCAGGAACTGAGCACAAAATCCAGGTTTTGTACAGTTCTACTCACTTTTTCTGCGACAAAACCCAAAATAGAGACTAGCACCTCTAATCTCACTAGATTTTAGGTTCCCAGTTTAGTAGCCCAGCTCATGAGGATTGTATGCTCTGATACAAATTTCAGGGGGGCTCCTATGCACAGTCAGTTGTGGTGGTAGTATGGCATGAAGAAAGCCCTCAGAGCCCCATCAAACTCATTTTGTGAGCTGTGTGATCCTCAGGCACATTTGATCTTTGGAGACACTCAAGGTCAGGCCGGATGGGGCCCTGGGCAACCTGGTGTAGCTGTAGGTGCCCCTGTTCATTGCAAGGGAGTTGGACTAGATGACTGTCAACAGTTTACAGGCTGGTTTGGCCCAGTTCTGTGACTAGTGGAGCAGAGGGACTTTGCAAAGTCCACGCTTCTGGAAAAGGGAAACAGGGGACCCCAAAATAATTAAAGAACAGCAGCAACAATCTGAGGAGGAAAAAAACAGTTTACTAAATATAATGAGAGAGAGTATCTGAAAAAAAAAAGCTGTAGGCTTTACAGTAATGCTGAAGCAGCATGCGCAGTTGGGCAGCAGCGAGGAGAGTCGAAGCAGAAAAGCAATGAAGGAAAGCGAAAGGAAGTCAGATGACCCGACAGCGCCTTATATACATTCCCCCCTGTGCAAGAATGATATCAGCACAGCAAACAGTCTTCTGGGGAATGTAGTTTCTTCTCTTTAGTATGTTGAACTGGGACACTAACACTTTAATTCCCAGTGCACTACATGATGTTATGATGCGGAATACTGTTGACCATAAAACCATGACAATGACCCTTACGGATCTCTTCCAACTCAGTCTATTCTATGGTTCTATGATTTCCTCATTGCTTTTAGATAGTCGGAAGAGAGCTGAAATTCCAGCTGCTTATGGCTCAAAATGGCAGCTGAGCAAATTGCTGAATCTTTCTAAACAAGTGTGCCACATTGGGCAAAGCACAATGTGGCATAGGATGTGACATTTGGTTTCTTCCAACATATCTCAGAGCTTGATGTTTTTCATTAGCTGCCATGCTGCTGTTGTTATGTTTGGGCTTACAACGTTGCTGGGAAACATGGTTGATTTTATATTTTTTTAATAAGATTTGTACCTGCAATATTTAACAGATTCTCCTTGCAGCAGTCATTCAGAGGCAGTATGGCAGCTAGTGTACAAAATTTAAAGGTGGGCCTCAACCGAGGAGGGCAGAAGTGGGTCAGTTGTCTGATCTGAACTAGAGTGGTTTTGTGGGAGATTTCAGCTTGGGTGAATCCATGATTTCTAAATGAATTTTGCATCAAAAAACAGACTAGGTAGTCAGAAAACCAGAATACTTCTCTGAAAAGCACACCATAGTCATTCAAATATATGCACTTTTGCATGTCTTTTCAGCGAACTTCTCAGGGATCTTGTCAATTCATCAAAAAAAGTCTGAATGGAGAATATAAAATAAGCACTTTACATCAAGCTGACATTTTTTTTTTTTTCTTGTGGTATGGTAGGTTTCAAGATAAATAACAAAAAGTGGGTGGTAAAGCAGAACCCTACAGGTTTATTAAGCATAAATGACACTAAGTGTTGGCGTAAACTACGCAGTGAGTCAGTGCTGCTAACTGCAATTCATTATGACCATCTTGTAGTCATGTGATTGAAATGGAATGCTGCTCACAGAACACACAGAAATGACTTGTCTTGGCAATGCTAGAAAACACACAGCCCCAAGACATTACTGTGTAATAATTTCCCTAGCAAAGGAACAAAAAGTATGACTGAAACCTTTCCTGACCTTAGAAGCCAAGTCAGTTGGTTAAAGCTGACCTACTCTGCACTTCCATTTTAAGTTTTTAAACAATAGCTTTTGCTCTATGATAGTGGTTTTAGGTTTGAGATTTGTGTTTTTTTCCATTCATTTTTTGTTGTTATGTTCTGTTTTGTTTTGTTTGATCCAGAGAAGAACAGTAGTTGAAGGATAAAGTTTTTAAGCACAATGGGAGGTAAGTGGAGAAAAATTTGTCTTCATAGATTACATGTTTTCTTATATCACGCTTACTTACTAGTGAATTTATCCTAAAGCTGGCAGGCAGCACATTTCCCTTATTGCCCATAATACCTGCCATAAATGTTTGTGAATCACAATATGTATGAGCGAATCCTTAAGTAAAGAAGAAAACTGAATTACTGTAATGGTTTGTGTCACTGTAGCGTGCCTCAATCATGTAACAACCAGGCATTGTACAAAACACCAAATATTAATTTTTATTATTTTACCTTCATATTTTAAAGCTCTTCACAATAAATCAGAATTATATTTTTCACTTTTTATTGAAGAAGAAAATCAGGGTAGCCCACACTGTACAGTACTGTTAGCCAAGGTTTTTTCTAACCGTGCAACACTGCTGTAGGAAGATAGTTTATCTACAACACCTGGGATTTCCAGAACTATAAAACTCCTTCTTGGATTAGAGAAACAGTACAGAGTTTTATTCCCCATCCTGTATTCCTCTCTGGGAATAGGTTTCCCAGTGAGGCTGTGGATGCACCCTCCCTAGAAGCATTGAAGATCGGGCTGGATGTGGCTCTGAGCAACCTAGTCTAGAGGGAGGTGTCCCTGCCTACAGCAGGGAGTTGAAACTATATGATCTTAAAGGTCTCTTGCAACCCAAACCATTCTGTGATTATGTGATCTTTGTGAGTGAAACTGCTATAATTATTCAAGGGAATTTCTACACTAGACTACTGTTCAGCCTTTGGAAACATGAAGACTCATGCTTCAGATGTGAAATTTCACTCACCAGCCCCTCAGTTCCCACACTTCCACTCTGGGACTTCATCTTTGTATACATGCAGTCAGTGATCTTCTAACCAGATGCATCTGGAGCTGAAGGACACTGTGGAGGAGTGTTGAATAGCGACCAAGTAGCAAGTTTCCTAGAAATTCTGGTGTAGCAAGGAACCCCCTTAAATGGTGTGTCTTTCAGTCATAGTTTTACAGCAAAGAAATTCTCTTATTAACAAAAAAATAAAAATTTTCCAGTAAACATAGTCAACTGTGACTAAATGCTTTTCTTTCCTTCCTTCCTCCGTGGTTTCTGCTAATCGGAGGACACAGCAAATTCAGCCATATTTAAGAGCTTTATATGTTTAACTATAGAGACTGGTGACCTGATATTACCAAACCCAGAGGCAGAGACAGAGCCAGATAAAAAATGCAACTCCCACCTACCAGCAGAAATGCTGCATAAATACTACTATCCTTATATTATGGATATATATTATGGATATGAGGCTGTCATTTGAGCATGAAAATCATGCAGACTGCCAAAACAGGGGGAGGGCTGTCACCTAGCACAGGCATAGAAACACTGTAAAAATGAGCAACAATTGTTGCCTTCTTATGGTAATCTGAGTTACCTTGAGCAATGCTGGAAGACACTATATAAATATTTCTGTTTGCAGTGTGCTTCATACGGGTTAGCAGCCTGAGGAGGATTTGGAGCCAGGCCCATTGGTTACCTCACATCCTTACCAACCACCTCACAACTGCTGGCAGGAAGAGAAGTGTCTTACTGAGTGCTATCAACAGCTCAAGGTAGAGCAATTACTAGCACCTAACTGTTCGATCAGTTACTAGCTTCACCCTTTGCACCCTTGTGCAAAGAGTAAATGTACATACATAAGGAGCTGCAGTAGGCACAGATGAGCTAGGTCCATGCTACAGGCTCAGCACGCATGCTTTGGACACTTATGCCTGCACCACATATATATATATATATATATATATATATAAATGCATATGCATGTATGCATGTGTTTTATATGTATATATGCACACACGTATGCATGTATGTATATATACATAAAGCAACCACTGGAAGCTGCTTTTTTTTTCTTTCTAGCAGTTTGCAAGGATGGAGAAAATGGGAAAGAAGAGGTATTAGAGAAAGGTGAGGGTTAAATGCTTCTCTCCCAAAACATGACTTTTGGTTTGTTCCTTCTATATTTAGGATGGATACTGTATCAAACTTCCACCAGATGAAACCAATGCAGCATTCCCCAAGCTAACAGAGACTGATTTGTTGTTATTTCTACTATAGAAAGAATTGAGATCCTCTGGAAAGAAGAGTTGTTTCATGACTAATATTTGCATTCTCTTGTCCCATCACTGTGCACCACTGAAAGAACTCTGCTTTTGCCATACTCTCCCATGAGCTGGTTGAAGAGAGCAAATGCAATCCCCACTCTACTCTACTTATGGCTGAACCAGTCTTTCCTACTATGTCATGTGCTCCAGACCTCAACCATCTTGGTGGCCCATCAGTGGGCTCCAGTATAGGAAAAGCTGGGCATCAGCTTGATTCACTTTAAGCATTATGAAATCCAGAAATTGGAGAGGCCCATTATGAATAAATCAGTCATGGGATAAGATTAGAGTCTGTTAAGTCCATGAAGATGTGTTTGTACAACTTTTCATGAATCTAGCTTCATTAATTTGACTACTCCCAGAAATACATTTTTTTTTTTTTTCTTAAGGATTTTAAAGTTTAGGAGCAGAATTATCCTACTGGATATAAAACTCCTTGAACAAGAACAGCAGGACTTAAGAATTTAAAATAAGATGTAGGACAGAGTACTGGGCAGAAAAGTACTCCCCTCGTATCCGAGAAGGGCTAATATGAATAACCTAATGAAGACAGAAGGGTGCTGGGGATCCATATGGTTTGCAGCACTTTCCACAGTGCAGTGTGAGGAGAGGAGCAGGTCCCACCAACTTATTACATATTCTCCTCATGCAGGCAGGCAGGAGCCCACAGGTAGAGCTTAAGGCTGGAGAGAGTTTTGCCAAAATCCCAGTCCGTGCATCTTTCTTTACTTGGCATAGAGGCATTTACCTTTTTTTTTGAACTGTGGGGGAGTTAAAAGGGGTTTTCCAGGAGGAGCACAACAGTATGTTTCTTCTTGCCCTGAACTGATCTTAGAGCCCTAAGTGCTGTACATACCTGGTGTGGTCTCCCCAGATGGCAGCTCCAAGTTGATGCTGCAGTCACATCTGAACTCTGCATAGCTTGAAACCACATTTCCTGTTCTACTTTCAGGTCTGTCCAGACAAGCAACTTATGTAGCCTGGAAGTTGGGGTGTAGGCACCTATCAGCTTGTTTCTCAATTGGGAAAGCCAAGACCGGGATACTTGCCTCACAACTTGAATGCCACTTGTGTAACCAAAAATGTATATCTGCTGTCTCTAATAAGCAATGCCTATACAATTTACAGATCATTTACACTTTAAATACTCTTCTCCTTTTCTTATTGAAATATATGTATATTCACTAATAAGAAACCAAACTGTAGCAAGAACTTGAATGCACTATTAGGAATACAGAATAAGATAGTGTAAAACTTAGTTTTATGTTGTAAAACTCAAAAAAAGCATTCTTATACTACTGAAAAATCAATTCAGTCTCTTTAGTTCTATTCAATACTGTCTACAACTATTTCACATGACAAATATAAATATTAACATATCAATGTATAACGACCTTGAAGTAGCTATTTGGTGTGGATAATTTAATGTGGTTGGGAAAAAAACAAAGGCCTTCTAGGATGTGCTAACCAGTAAGCGTGTGACCTTATATCTCCCCTTTTACACCACCACCAATTTTTCATGTGCAAGACTCACTCTGTATAAAAAGTGACAAGCAGTACTTTGTTTTAGGTTTTCAGCAACAAGTACTTTCTCTACTACCAAAGGACATTTCACAGAGTCACTTCAGAGAATGCAAATTAAATCACAGAGTAAATGTCTTTCATCTTCCTTCATGTCGGAGGAAAAGTGCAGCCTTTCTAGCAAATATCCTATTTTGGCATCATTTGAAAAGAAAGCTTTAATTAACGGTACGTTCAGTTTTCTGATGTTGAGTACTATTCAGAAATGCAGGCATCTGCAGCCAGCTAGAGGCCATTAAACAAGCTTTTGCACTCTGTTGACAGGGTTTTCTTCAGTACAAAAAAAAAAAGCTCCAACAAAAGTCTCTCCAGCAGCTACAGAACAGTGAAAGAGTAAGAGAAGGCTAGGAAAGCATGTTAATATATCAGGTAATACATAAAGATGATAGAAAATGAAATTGTATATAGATGTACTTAAAGGTTTATGTGAAATGGGAACAAAGTGATTCATTTCTTTATTTGCTGACTGAATGATGTTTGCTCCAAAATTAATGTTGTAGAGAGTTGTTAGATAGGAGATGCAAAGCAAACTGAAACACTAAAACAATCCACGTCGTCTGTTAAACCAAACACAATTGCTGATGTGCAATAATAGTATCTGAAAAATAAAATGCATACATCTACATTACAGTCAGTTTGGTCCCTGGTGACACCGGGGACTAACCACTATCAAAACAGGAATGGATATGCTGTGAACTTGATCCAATAAAGAATATCCTTTAGTGCCTAAATTTGAAGTGACCCATTTAATCCATCAGACAAGTGAGAACGTTCTGAGCATCTTTTGCAGGCACTTGTACAATTGCATAATTCTCATGAGCAAGAACTTGAAAGGAAGGGAAAATCTCCATGCTATGCATTCCATGTTGTGATTCTTAGTGTGTTTTTATTGTTGTTTTTAAGACAGTGCTGAAAATGGCTTTGCACTTAAGCTCGGTATCCCTGGTGTTTAACTCTCTTCCAGTGAAATGCTTTATGTGCCACTGGAAAACTCCCATGCAGGTTTAAACGATCCTAATGCTTGTGCATGAGCACAGTGCTGTGCTGGCAGGCGGTTACTAGGACTTCTAAGCAGATTCAACAGCAGCCAGGGATGCATTCACAGCATAGCTGATTCCATTGCTATGCCTGCCAACTAGTGGACAGATGGGCAGTGAGCTCCTTAATTAGCAAAATCCACATCAAGGGTACATTCTCTACATCTTTTTTTTTTTTTTTCTTTTTTTTTTTTTCCCCTCTGCATATGATTAGGATTGATACGATATTGGTAGAAATTTGATTTTCTTTATTATTCCCTGCCTTCAGATTGCTGCCTGTTCCTGGCTACATCTCTTCTATTGAACTTGATGGAGGCTGCAGATGCCTAATTATCAAAAAACTAGGTCATTTATTTGAGTACTTATGGGCAGATTTATGAGTCTCACTTGGCATTGTTATATATCTTAATGTTTTAATTTTAAATTTATATAGCACAAAATTTGACCACTGTGCAAGATATAAGTCTAGAAATATATCTAAGGTCTTCTGATCCACATAGAAATTGTAAAAAATCAGTCTGATGTGGGTAATGGATAGTAACATTAGACAGGATGATAGGGTCTTCACACATCCTGCAGTATTTCTGTTTGTGCTGCCCATTCTTTACAAAACAGTTTTTGGAATGTGTTAAGGCAGGAGCAGCTCTCCATCAAAGGTCAGAAAGGTGACTTCAGTTGGTTCCAGAAGGTCCCAGAACTCCAGGCTCATCTGTGGGCCAGCAATGTTGTGGGCTTTGGTACATGTGTGGGGGAGAGTTGTCATGGAGCGCAGAACCACCTTTGGGACTCTCGTGGTTTGCTGAATCTGCAGGGATGTGTCAATGTGGCTGCAGAGATTATAACCGTGAACAGAAGAGGCCTTAGGACATACAGGAAATGGCCAAGTCTCATAGCTTCCTTCTTTTCAAATCGTGTCACATGTTTTCACACATGTGAAATAAAATAAAAAATATATAAATGTGAGTATCTGTTGCTATGAACATTAATATAAGAGCAGAGGATAGCAAAGATGACAATTTTAACAAACATGCCTCATGAGAAAAGAAATCACCCTCAATATCAGTCATGTAGAGATTGCATTTAATGGCACTGAGAGCTATTTGGAGCTGTTAGCTCAACTGATCCAGCCAGCACATACAAGCCTGTGTCCTGGACAGTGGTCTGAAGACATGAAGCTTGCTACAATTATAAACTTTAATGAGGAGAAAAGAGGCACTCACCTGACTCACTGGGTCTCTGATAGTTCAAAGTGGTGGAAAAGAGCAGAAGGCTGTTTTGGATTTTTTTTTCTCCACAGGTAAGGCCACTGCTGGCTTCTGGCATATAGCACACACCTGTGCCATTCCATAAGAACACTTAAAGAGAAGAATATCCCAGGAAGTATGTGAAGAAATGTAGAGAAAATCCAGCATGGCCAACAGTGATGAAATTCTGAAAGACTGTCACACCTATTTGGAATAGTTGGAGGATGTGAAAAAGGTGTTCTGGACAGTTTCATGAGCGTGTCCGACTGTGTGAAAACTGAGAGAGAAGCCAGATAAGTAGGGATGAGGTGGCTTATTTGGAATGTAGGATGAGAAGAGGTCAGATCAGACAGGAACTGGCTACACTGGAAACTAACCTGCCGAACAAACACCAGATGACATCTTCTTCAGGACATTATTCCCTCTCATGGTAAATACCTATTGCCTAATTGCCCAAAACCTGCACTAAAAGCTCAGAGGCATTTTCTGTTTGGGACAACACAAGAGGTGATCACAGACCATAACACCTTGCTGGGGATATTTCATTACCTCTAGCAAGAGTACCAAATTATGCTATAAACCTTTAGAAATACTCATCCTATGCTCTTCATTAAAGTTATTTGAAAAATGATTAAACTCTAATGATATACAAAAAAAAGTGAGTGGAGCAAAACTCTAGAGCTAGCTGTTTATGTCAGATGCTTTGTGACTAATTTTGTAACTGCCACATGATTACTTTTGTTAACACGGGAATATCCTTTTTGTTTTTATCACGCCTACTGATTTCCATTGTCCACCCAGTGGACAAAAGTTTCCTACCAAAGTATATTGGGCAATATCACTGCACTTCAGCTGAACAATAACTGGAGTTCATAAAGTAATGTCTGTTTTCCTGGATCCATTCCAGGCAGCACACCGTTCAAAGACGTGATCACCACTCCTAGCCAAGGGAGATGTCAGAAATCTCTTTCTTTATCATATATTCATTTTTCTTGGACAGGTAATCCCTGAAGCTCTGATTTGAAGCCAGTAGGAATTTTCCGTTTTAAAATAAAGAAAAAAATTCTAGCCCCAACAATTTATTTATTTGTTTGTTTTCATGTAGAAAGTTTCCCAAGCTGCAGCACACAGCCCAGTCTTCATTCTGGCAAAGTGTTTAGTAACATCATAAGAGGACATAAAAGCCGTGCAAAGAACAACTGTAAAAATAAGAGAACTGACTTATCATAAAAGCAGTTATCTGCCACGTGAATTAAAGAAAGCTAAGCATGCTGTTTCAGATAACACAGACAACACAGTACATTCTCATTAAATATTCTTTCAGTGGATGTGTTACTGGGTGCAGGTAAAGACTGCTTCCTCCAGGAATTTCAAATATTTGCAAAGCTTGAGAGATAAAAAAGAAGAATTCAGAGAAGAGCATGACTATGGGAACACATATAGCTGCAGGGTTCCACCACTGATCTGTATTTAGAGCAGATCAAAATTGTTTTTGTAGTAGATAAAAAGAAAAACAGAAAAAAAAAAAAAGAAAACCACCCTCACGAACCAAAAACCAACAGTGCCTTTATATGTTTTGCTTGTACAAAGATGAAGAGCACATTAATTGTCACATCTCAATATACCAAGGACCCACAGGCCTATCTATGCCCATGCTGAGATGGAGACGCACCCCCTAAACATGCACCCTTCATGTTTCTTTTCCTTTCAGATGTTTTGATAGAATTTCATTTTGATAAAATGAAATTGATGCCAACGTAAATTAAACATGCAAATCTTCCGTATGTCAAGATGGGAAAATTTACCACTTGTACTTTGGACTTTATATTTCTTTCTCCTGACTGAAGTAATTTTATCAACATAATACAGGCAGCAGGGCAACACTTCATAAGCCAGATGTTTATTGACCTGCGTGACACTCCAAGTGTTTTCCTCCAGCTTATTTGTGGTATGAACATAACAGATAACATCTGAAGTAATGTGGGAAAATAGGTCTATACATTCAGTTGCTTTTGATTTTTGCTTCAGATCATTTTGATTTCACTGGACTTTATTTCTTGCAGGTAAAAACCATAAGTGAAAAAAAAAAAAGACCAAGAAAACCAATTGTTCTGGCTTTCAGACAGTCAATGAATTTCACTGTTGAATGCCAGAAAAGGGCATTTCAAAAGGGGTGAAGCAAGAAAAATATCAGTAATTCAATGAAAGTAAGGAAGCAAACATGGCAAAATAGATGCTGTGCATTGTATAATTATCATTTCATTGCAAAATATTGCCACAGTCATTAAAACCTTGTACGAAAATAATTGTTCTGAACTAAAAAAGCTAGAATGCTAATTGGTATGATGCTTCTGAAGTCAAAGGTATTACATAATAATTTAGGCATGCTGAAGGTTAAAGATGCGTAAACATCCAGAAGAACCCTTTGGAGAGTATTATGCCCAACAGTAATTAGCAATGACCAGAAAATTGTATTTTTCTTTCTCTCTGTCATCTGAAACCTTTAAGTTCCCTTAAGCTACAGAACGAACATGGGAAGGAAACACAGAAAAGGCTGTAGAAATAACCGCAGGATCTACTCTTATTCCTCTATCCCCTGATATTTGAATGACTCTTCAGCTGGAAACTGTTGGCTGTACAGCTGATGCAGTGACACAATTTGTGAGCGCCCCTCATTCTATTCAGTGCAGTTACCTGGGTTCCATGAAACTCAGCAAGGCTTTAGGGGCAACTCAGCTAGTATTATTCTGAAACATTCATGGTAGTGACTGATAGACCTGATTCATTTGTCTCAGATGAGGATGAAGTAATCACGAGCAGAAAGATGGTGAGACACATTTCTGACTACAGTAGGTATTTCTGAATTTGGCATGGCATCAGGCTAATCTTTCTTTCTACTAGAGAAAGAGGTTGTGGAAAACTTAATGTTATCTGAGTGATGCTTTGTTGCAGAACAGAGCTGTCAAATAAAATTACCTTTCTGCCCTCTGTTGTTACTCCTAGAAAGTAAATTTCTGTATGATTTTTCGATGTAAAAGTTACATGAGTTAAATAACTGACTTGCCACTCATCTATTTTTCCATACAAAAAACTCAGCTGAAAATCTCAGAATTGTGGTTCAGCTTCCCACAGAATCAGAGTCTTTCTTGAATACTGAAACAAATTGCCCTCAGGTACTATCTTTTTATATATGTAAATAGAGAACTGAGGATTAGGCTGAAATATTTGCTTTGCCCTGAGTAGTGGAAATTCCGAGTCATGGCCAGAACCAGTGACTGAGCACCTGGTGAAAAGCAGGACCAACCCAGGGGAGCTCAGGTGCATGCAATGCAGATGTGTGAGCGGAAGGGGTGGAGCTGGGATCCGCCCCTTCCCAGACCTCATTTAGGGGTTGGCAGTGGAGGTAAGGGTGTGTTTTGCTGGAGATCCTTGCCTAATGGAGGCTGTAGCGTAGTATTGTGGTACTCTGCTATTATTGCTGTACTTTCCATCACATTATAGCATTACACCCTGCATCTCGTAGAAAATTTGTAAACCTTTGATGAACAATTTTATATGCTACATTCCCTGGGCTAGAGAAGATGACAATAATTAATCTCAAATTTTATATGAAAAATATAATCAATTTATAGAAGAGGTTTCCATGATAGCATTTACCAAATAACATCTGACATCACTTTGGATACCACAGACGCTGCGTTTGAAATTATATTCTTCACTATAAACAGTGCTATTGACTGTGGTTCCATTATTAGCATAGGACCCCTTTCTAGAATATAGGATTAAGTCCAGCATCAACTGCTTCAGGCTGCAGGTTCTTGTATCAGTGGGCATTTAAATAATTTACTGAAATTAAAGCAGTAAAAACACTGATGGAGGAAGACATGCACTCAAGTAGCCTGTGGTATGATGCTGAGAAGAGCAACATGAGTCAGATAACTTCTATTAGGGAATGTTTGACTATTTACATAGAGGTGAAGGAATCAAAGGTAGCGTCTCTTCAGTCTGCATGTATCAGGAAGCTTTGGGGCACATTATTCTTTACAGCTTGAAGTTCTATCAGACAGGAGGAAACTAAATCATAGAATCATGAAATAGAATCATGAAATAGTTTGAAGACACCTTTAAAGGTCATCCAGTTGAACTCCCCTGCAACGAACAGGGGCACCTACAGCTACGCCAGGTTGCTCAGAGCCCTATCCAGCCTGACCTTGAGTATCTCCAGGGATGGGGCATCCACCACCTCTCTGGCCAGCCTGTGCCAGTGCTGAAATCTAAGTCTCTCTATACATCTTTCTCTCAATAAGTAATGTGGATAAAAGGTAATCATTCTATTCTCTGGCAGCTTT
This sequence comes from Alectoris magna, assembly GCA_030625065.1. Classification (NCBI taxonomy): domain Eukaryota; kingdom Metazoa; phylum Chordata; class Aves; order Galliformes; family Phasianidae; genus Alectoris; species Alectoris magna. The sequence goes on from CM060561.1 coordinate 58,998,682, forward strand.
GGGACTCAAGCTCCCTAGAGGAAATAATCCCCAGTGAAACTATTAGCTTAAGTCAGAATTTCAGAACAGTTACACTGCTTTTTACAACTCTATTTATTGCCTGGAAAAGCACAGCTCTAGATATTGTCTGTTGGCCAGTTTTCACATAGGAAAACCTTACTGTTTTGTCCTTTATCCTGTCCTCCTTTTATGGATCTGAATAGATCAGTCTTAAAATGATGTAAGCTGAATCTTATTTTTAATGATTTTTTCTTATTTTATCTTTAAATGCTTTACAAATGCTACTAGTGTTTCAGTCTTTGATACTTAAATTGGATATAAAGAAATTGTATTAAAAAGACAACAGTATATCTTAGTTAATTTCCACAGATCAGAGTTACTAATGTTTCTTAAATGAAGCATTAGAGAACTTTGCCTGGGGGATGTAATTTATAAACTTCTGTAGCCAATAAAGCTAGGACTGAAAAAAAGCTTTAAGTGGATAAATAAAAGTAGTGGTTGGAAGTCTTGATTTAGCATTAACATGTTTGAAATCAGGTTATAGATAACATACAGAGGGGTAGGAACAAAAAGCACTTATGTTGCCACCGAGTTTCTGTTACGAAACACAACTTCACGCAGGCTACAGCATACCCCAGTAAAGTGACAGCAAAGCACAGTTGTGAGAGGTGTCTGAAAATGCCAGATGGACTCCAGAAAACTGGTCTTAAAAAAGGATTAAAGTTGCATGGGGGGGAGGGGATGAGTCTAGTGGATAATAATAAACATTACAGTGTGAGTGTTGCTTGGAGCTGGACAAAGCATTAGCCAGCTCAGGTGGCGTAACTCTACTTGCCAAAATCCAAACACATCACTCTGTGTATGGGTGAGAGATATACAATAATTGTTTTTATACAGAAAATGACAAATGCAAAGTTGTTTCTCCTGCATGGAAAGCTTTTCTAAAGCCTTTTTCGCATTTCTGTTTGATGTCAATTGTTTAGAACAATAAAAGGGAGAGGAACCAGAACTTGGACTAAAGCCCATAATGTTTTCTGAAATGTATGTACAAGGAAGTACTAAAGACACTAGATGAGCATTAACAAAGCTGGAAAGAAAGAAACTGAAAAGAATGAACAAGAAAAAACAACAACAACAACAACAGCAACAACAAAACAGCTTTTGATTGTCTTCAAAATTTCACGCAACCTAATGGGATTTAGATGTCTATGTGATGTATGTATTATCTATCTGAATGACAAGAAAAAAAAATACATTTACATTCTTGTTTATTTGATTTGGAAGAAAAACATGAAATGTTATTCAGCAATGATATGCAAAATATATAAACAAGTTACTAAATATTCATTTGTACAAGCTGGAATGGTGGCTATCCATTTAGTATCTGTGGATCCCTACCTGTGTGTATAGTTACTATGAGCTTCATGTAAAGAGGAAATAATACTTTGTTCTTCCTACAAATGATCTACCAAGTCTTCAGGTAACTGAGGACTCAGCTCAGCTCTGATACAGTTCCAGTCTCTTCAAAAGACTTATGTTGGTAATCCAATGTCTAAATGTGAGAGGTCTTATGAAATTCCTCACATTTTGCTGTTTGTCTATATTGCTTCCTCCATTAGAGCAATAAAATCATAGAATCATAGAATGGCCTGGGTTGAAAAGGACCACAATGATCATCTAGTTTCAACCCCCCTGCTGATGTACAGGGTCACCAACCACCAGACCAGGCTGCCCAGAGCCACATCCAGCCTGGCCTTGAGTGCCTCCAGGGATGGGGCATCCACAACCTCCTTGGGCAGCCTGTTCCAGTGCTTCACCACAATGTGTTTAGTGTTTAATTTTATTTTTGATATAGTTTTCTTCCACTATGATGAGTGGTAACAAAATCATGAGATGTTTATTCTTGCAAAGAGGGTTTATTTTAAAAGATGCAAGTAATGTAAAGTTTTAGGGGGCACAGATGTTTTTAGCTCTAACTTTTCCTACAGTCTCTATCATCTCCTCTAATGCAACATTCCTGATGCAGATGAAAGAAAGAGGCTTGCCTCAGGCCACTAATGATTTACCTTTATTTTACGCAGTTTTGACAGTTTTAGATGTTGAACGCAATTTAGTAAGTAAATGTACATGCACAGCATTTATGGGCGTTATTTTAGTCCATTGGCTATATTCAATCTACATCTACTCACTGTCTCCATCAAATCTGTCTCATGCATTTTGGGTTCACAGGTTGTGTGAAGAAGACCCTTATGTGTCTCATTTTATATTTAAATATGTTATTCACACCTTTTCTTTCCTGGACAATGTAACAAGTTCTCAGGACTTCTTTAAGTAAATTTGCCAACCATGGTAATCTCATGCTCTCTCTCCACCAATGTCTGAGTGCAGTGGTGGTTCTGACTCCCTAAAATTCTTTGCACATAGAAGAAGAAAACGACAGCTCCTTTCCTTGGGATGCAGAGCAGTCTGTAGGACCTCACTCTTCTGTCTCCATCAACAGAGGTGTACAGAAACCTACTGGAGTGTTTGACTGCTGATTGGCAACATGAGGGGCACAAAGTAAAATCTTGTGAAATTCACCTTGAGTACTCTCCCAGTGTCTCTACCAACTTGCTTGAAACACTTCATGTGTATATGCTAGGATCATTACTCTTTAAGACAGTAAAATTAATAGATTTCTAATATTAGGTCCCTTCCAACCCAAACCTTTGTATGATTAATTTGTCCTTCTGTGCATTCACCAAAGTATTTTCCATTTTAAACAAGATTACCTCTCTTTCCCCAGTTAAGAGGAGCTATATTTAGGCTCTCCACTACTACCATTTTTTACTAGTAATTTCTATTTTCATTTTAATACACTTAGATTCATCTGCAGTCCTGCTCTATATGTTACATTTTATGTTTAATAAAACCATATGTTTCATTGCTATTGATTATGCGTTCCCTTATAATTGCATCAAACATGACAAAAGCAATTCCTTCTGATTAATTGCCAGGTTTTTTTTTCTTTTTTGCTTTTTGTTTTGTTTTGTTGTTTTTTTTTTTTAAGAAAACGAATCCTCTGTTTCTGTGCATATCCTTAGGGAGAAGGGTGTATTTTTTTTCCTTATTCTTTATAGTTTCTTCTTTTAGATTGAAAAACTGAACAGGCATGTAAATACAACATGCACAAAATGACATGTTTTAAACATCAGGATATGTGGTCACAGCATCAAAGGATAGCTGAATTGGGAAGGGGTCCCATCTGGCCTGATTCATTCCTTAAAGCAGGGGCAGCTAGAGCAGGTTACTCAGGACTATGTCTGGCGAGCTTCTGAGTATCACAAAATAGGAGGACTCCAAAATCTCAACTAGATACAGCACTGCACAATGTCTTCTCAATGCTGCTGAGGAAAGGGGAAGGATTATTCTCTCTTGGCCTGCTGGCAGTGCTCCCCTTAAAGCATCCAAGGATGCCATTAGCCACCTCTGCTGCAAGAGCACAATGCTAACTCATGGTTAACTACTTGTTCACCAGTATTCCCTGGTACTGCTAAATGAGGCTGCTTTTCAGAAGTCCTAAACTTATCTTTTCCCAGGGCAGAACATTCTGTTTCCTTTTGTAGCATTTCATGAAATACCTGTTGGCCCAGTTTTCTAGCTCGTCGAGGCCCTTTTGGTGTATCAGAAACTCCTATCAGTTTCCTACTGCCAGTGTGCCGAACATGCACTGTATCCAATCATGCAGGTCAATAATGAAGAGGTTAAACAGTCCTGGCCCTGGTATTTGAGGCCTAAGGTATACCATTAATGACTGGACTCAAGGTGGAATTTGTACCGCAGATCACAATTCTGATCCTAGTGGTTCAGGCAGTTTTCAACCCATCTCGCTGTTCCATTTATCTATCCCATACTTTGTTAGCTCATCTATGAAGAGGTTATGGGAGACAGTATCAAAAGCTTTTCTACAGCCAAGGCCAACCACATCCACTGCTTCCTAATCCACCCAGCCATCTCATTGCAGAAGGCTAGCCAATCAGTTAAGCATGTTTTCCTCTCCCTAAATAGCTGCTGGCTACTCCCAGCTACTTTCTTGTCCTTCGTGCCCTTGAATATATCTTCCAGGATTATTTTCTACATCACCTTACCAGGAATTGAAATGAGGGTGAGTGACCTGTAGCTCTTGGTATCTTCCCAGTTTCCCTTCCTAAAGATAAGAGTGACATTTGCTTTTTTCAAGTCCTCAGGAAACTCTTCTAGTTATCTTGATGTTTCCAAGATTATTGAGAGTGGCCATGCAATGACATCAGATCAATTAGTCCTTGTGGAAAGCCTATTGAGTAGTCATTTACCTGCCCTGCCAATCTATCTATAGAAATGATTTTGCTTTTTCTCCTGCTGAGGTATCCTTTTACCTTTCTGCTCAATTTGTAGTTTATGTTTTGCTTTCTTCTTGGTTCTTTCCATTAGTATTATTTTTGTTATAAACATGACCTATGTCAAAACACAAAAGTTTACTGATACCATGAACTTCACCACTAATGGTCAGTCATTCTTCCTGAATAAATGGAAGTCTAGATATAATTTTAGTTTTGATCTACATTTCATTCTTCATAAAAGAGAGGCATGGGATTTAAAGGAAGAAATAAAGCCAAGATGCTGACGTTGATTCCTGTACTTGATGTAACCATAAAGTACTATTAATATCAGATTGTTGACCAAAAGTTTTATTTATGGCAATAATAACTACACAGTACAACAGGATTTTGGGAGTGAGAGTCTGTCAATTTTCTGTATAATCAGAAACTTCTTAGATAAGAGTAGTGCTTTGATCAGCTATAAAATAACAATATCTGTGGCATGATAGCATCACTAGAGTATCTTCTGCCTGGAAGTTTTTATGACAAGTATTTATACTCAGCAGCATGAAATTCAATTTCTAAAGGTTTCAAAGCTTGAACTTACTTTGATGACGAACTTTGTGTATCACACTTACAAGGCACTGATAGAAATTAAATGTTTTAGTAAAAACGAAACACTGAACCAAAAGGACATGCAGCTGAATACAGAGCTAGGAGCATGCTGGCATTGGTGCACACAGTCTTTACAAAAATTATACCCAGTCAGTATATGTATCGGTCACTTTTGCTGCAACTTTCATCATCAACTAAATCATCACAAACACTCATAAGTCTTCCCACAGTCAAAATCCCAAGAGAAAGTCATTGTAAGTCTGGCTCACCAGTGACTTCAGGAAATGAATATACAGTCTGTTCAATGTAGAGAATTAAAATACAACAAAATATCATTTTAAAGTCATAACGCTTTGACATGCAAAAGTACTATGGGGAGATAAGTTGCCATGTGTCACCTCCTGTGAGGTAATCTCCACATGCACATTAGCAAATGCAATACCTTTATGGGTAGTTATCCTAACAATTAAAGCATGATAGGCTAGTTCATTTTACTTGAGGTAAAAGATACACACTGAGAAGTTAACACACAGAATTGAATCACATAATCACAGAATGGCCCGGGTTGGAAGGGACCTCAAGGATCATGAATCTCCAAACCCCCTGCCAGGCAGGGCCATCAAACTCCCCATTTACTAGACCAGGTTTCCCAGGGCCCCATCCAACCTGGCCTTGAACACCTCCAGGGACGGCACATCCACAACCTCTCTGGGCAGCCTGTTCCAACACCTCATCACTCTCACAGTAAAGAACTTCCCCCTGTCATCCAACCTAAATCTTCCCTCCTTCAACTTAAAACCATTTCCCCTTGTCTTGCTGTTATCCACCCTTTCAAAGAGTTTACTCCCCTCCTGTTTATAGGCTCCCTTCAGGTACTGAAAGGCTGCAATGAGGTCAGCCTGCAGCCTTCTTTTCTCCAGGCTGAACAAGCCCAGCTCCCTCAGCCTGTCTTCGTAGGTGAGGTGCTCCAGCCCCCTGATCCTCTTAGTGGCTCTCCTCTGGACCCTCTCCAACAGCTCTCTGTCTTTCTCATACTGGGGGCTCCATACCTGGACACAGTACTTCAGATGGGACCTCACAAGAGCAGAGTAGAGGGACAATCACCTCCCTGTCCCTGCTGGCCACCCCTCTCCTGATGGAGCCCAGGATACCATTTGCTTTCTGAGCTGCAAGAGCACACTGCTGGCTCATGTTAAATTTCTCATCCATCAGGACCCCCAGGTCCTTCTCTGCAGGGCTGCTCTCAAGGACTACTCCTTCCAGTCAGTATAGATGTCTGGGATTCCTCTGGCCCAAGTGCAAAACCTTGCACTTTGCCATGTTGAACCTCATTAGATTTACCTGGGCCCACCTTTCAAATCTCTTTAGGTCCCTCTGAATGGCATCCCTTCCTTCCACTGTGTCAACCGCACCACTCAACTTGGTGTCACATTGAATTGAATATCTCCCAGATAGAAACAGATCAGGTATAGAAAAAAATTTCCAAGGAATACTGTTCCTCCTCCAGAAAGCTGCTGATTAAGCAGATCTTGTGCCAGTCTTTACTTAAAATCACAATGGACCTATCCTTAAGTTTATCCAGTCCCTTGTGTTTAACTCCCTCATCCTCCCAGCTAAGTACTCAATTGTTAGAACTGATAAAGAAAGCTCAGCAGCTGGCATGCTAAATGTGCAGCACAGTAAGTGTGATAGCATCAAGATATATGTGAAAAGAATGGGTACTCTATCCTCCTCATTCTGCTCCAACACTTAGATAAGGGCTAACAGCTACTCCAGTGTAAGTGTGAGGACAATGAACAAGATGTCACACTGTTCGTTTATGGAAAAAAAAATGCAGAATTTTTGTACTTTGGATGCTGATAATAGCCGTTTTCTCTGCAGTATAGACAAGTAAAATTAAAAGGGGATAGAAACTAGCTCTTGAACAGACTAACTGGAAGGAGCAAGCAAGAGCCTCTTTGGGGAATGGTAACTAAGTAACTAACTAAATAGGTTGCAATTTAAGAAGATGAGAGAGATGGAGAAGGTCTCTGGGGTGTTGGGAAACTGATTACCAATGTATGTGAGAAGAGCAGAAACCCAGAATAAAGCAAGAAATGTCAAGGGCATACCTATGAGAGCAAGACACGTAGGGTTATTTGGGAGCAAAATTTCTGGAGAGTCAGGCAGGCTGTGATTTCTAAACAAAGAATATGCCTCATTGTGACTGTTTCTAATATTTCCTAGAAAGTGAGATGTTGTTTACTTTCATTTGAACTGCCAAGGTTGCCACTACTGGATCGCTCTCCTTTTCTTTTCCTGATGCAGTGGTGTCTCTAAATACAGCTACCCGCTTCTACCAAAGTCAACAAATTTGCTTTTTACAAGCAACGTTGAAAAAAAAAAAAAAAAATCACCTTCTAAGCTTTTATGGAACTACTGCCAAAGTAATATTCGCATATTTCACAACACAATAACCCCCCCCCCCCCCCCTTTTTTTTTTGTTATAAAGTTCCACAGTGTGATGTAACATGAGATTTATACAGAGATATTAAATCCTGAAGATTTGCTGCCTGAGTCAGTCTTTCTAGGGCACCATTTAAAAACTAAGAATGCAACTACACTTGTAAAGCGAGAAAGGGTCATGAAAATACCACTAAGTATTAACAGTTTAAACTGTGATGTAACAACTGTTAGTAATATTTTAACCCCATGCCTTTCTAAAAAATCTATTATGCTAACTACTCCCATGAAACATTTGCCCCAGTCTGGATACGTTTGGGCAGTACACCCAAAATGATGTACTCTCTCTGCAATGTGATTGATAATCTGATTAGTTTTTCCCCCAAACGCGATTTACTTTGTAAAGTGAAAAACAATCTGTGTCTGAAACAGATGTGCAGAAGCACTCATGCTCTTGACAGAGAAAACAAGGACAGCTGTGAGCCCACACTGTCTGCCCCTAGTCCCAGCTCCTACACACTGGTTTCTGGCATAGTTTAGACAGGCTGGTTAAGTTATGGCTGCCTCATGGGGCTGCTCTGTGGTTGGCTGAGTTGCCTGAAATTTCCACCACGCTGAGTGCTGCATCATTCTTAAAAGGACATCTTAAAGGTTAGACTGTGGTTGGATTTAAGATGCCCACAATGGTTTGTCATGTCCTTAAGCCATTTTTTATATTGTATAGAGGGGAGGCGACAAGGTTTTGGTAGTGGGTGAGTTGCAAGGGTTGACTTTGTGAGAAAAGACCAAAGGTTACCTCATGTTGTTTCCAGCCAGCTTCACCACAAGACACAGCTTAACCCATCAGGGTTGGAGAATCAGTAAGAGGAGTTTGTGGTGCCCCTGTGAGAATGTATTTAGAAATGGCAATAAATGCCAAAAGGAAGGAATACCAAGGCCAGAGGAGTGAGAGGTGTTCCATTGTGGGCCTAGTAACACCTCTGGAAGAACTGTGGCCCATGGCACAACCATGCCAGAGTAGGTGACCCAGAGATCTTCTGCCCCATGAATAACCCATGCCAAAATTGAGGAAACAAGAAGCAGTAGAAGAAAACAGTAAGAAAGAAGGATGGCATGGCAATAAAGACATCTCTATATCCTGACTCCAACCTCCTGCATGGCCCACTGAATCACTAATGGAATGAGCACAACCAGCTTTGATTAGAAGTGGTGTGGAGATCAGAAGTGTGGAGGAGAGGTGTCTGGCAGGAAGCTGAGCCTGGGAAAGGGAGGAGAAAGGTGTTTTCCCTAAATCTTTAAATGCCTGCCTCCTTCGTTTCCTTCCTAATACCCAAATCAGTAACTAAACATTTTTAATTAAATTCCCTAAGCTGAATCTGTTTTGCCCACAACAGTACTGGTAAATGATCTCTTTCTGGGCAGGAAGCAAGCAGCTGGGTGGGTGCTTGGCTGACAACCAGGGCCAGCCCGCTACAGACATTCACCCGAAATGTTGCCATGGCATTTTAAACTAGCAACTGCTCAATTCATAGCTTTTATGTACCACGGTCTCTACTTCAGAAACTCAATTTTTTTGAGTTGCAAAAAGACAATGCACTAGTTAATTCAAAATGAAAACCACACAGAAATTATTATTCCTCTCTTATTAAGATACAGAACACTCAGTGTCAAGAAAGTAGGGTTGTGTTTATATATTTTTTATTTATGTAACAACAGAAACTGAGGTAGTGCCAGAAAGCTTCAGTTTCAAGTATATTTAATGTTACAGTAAATCTAGACTTCTACTACCTAAACAGCACAGTATCATTTAAATAATATATATATATATATTTGCCCCTCACCTATTACCTTATTGAACAGAAGTTCCAAAATAACATTCTTCCAGTGGCCTGAATCCTGACTCAAAATTCTCAGTTTGAATTTCATTATGAGTGATTCATAGATAAATGTTATCCATCCAGCACTGCCTCTTAGCTGTGGTTGGATATACGGAAAAATTTCTTCTCCAAAAGAGCAGTGAGGCAGTGGCACAGGCTGCCCAGGGAGGTTGTGGAATCATCATCCCTGGAGGTGTTCAAGAACTGTGTGGATGTGATTAGCGGGGATGGGCTGACGGCTAGACTGGGTGATCTTAGTGGTCTTTTCCAACCTTGATGATTCCATATTTAGCTAAACAGTTAGTTCTTTTCTCCCCCTCACGCTTACCCATTCTTATACGTTTATGTCGTACTGGTTAGTAAAAGAGATAAAAACAATGGTACCAGGATGGAATCTTTCAGGGGCCTGCACTCCTAATCAATATTAGTTACTATTTTCTTTAATGATCATGGCAAAAGCAGCACAAAATGTGTGCTTGGGAAGCATCAACAATGCAAGACAGGACTAGAAATATTATTTAAACGTATGATTTTATGGAGTGGAAAAACAGTTATCTAATGAAACATAAGAGCTTAAAAATGCAGGATGCTGTGTTTGAAGACTACCCTCTAAGTTGGGTACTTGTACTTGGAAATGTATTGATCACATTCAGACCAATGGGAAAACAGAATACATGAGTAAAGGTACTGCAGAGGTACTATCTCTGCCATCTCAGAACAGCACTCACAAGGATTTTATTGGAATTGCAGCTGAGCAGCGTCTGGGACTATTGCTTTAAGTCTGAAGGGAATCCAGAGAAGGCCTAGGAGATCAGAGAGTAAAGAACTCATTTTCTGAAACGTTTATTTGTTTAACCTCAATCTGTGTTTCATTTTCTAATTCCCTATGCAATTACCAAACTATATACTTCAAATCTACTGAAAATCAAATGTAAGGGCATTGAATGAAGTTGTTCTGATTTAATTTCAGTTTTTCTTCCCAACACAGTGCCTTTATTTTTCTAACTTTCTTCTTCCTCTGTACTTTTGCCAAGTATGGAAATCAGCATGAAACTCCATGTCACTGCTCTCCTGCTGTGCAATTTCTAAACATCAGGTTGAAGTTCGTAAGCAAACTAATCTTGGGCTGCATATTGCTGTAGCCAGGCTGCTTCCATCAAGCACAATAGTTTATGTACAGCTACACTACTTTTTAACTAACACACAACAAAGGTTTAAAGCTTTTACTTTAAATCTGTTCTAAGCTGAGGCAGAACTGCACCCAACAGTTAAGGGGAGTTTCACTGGCAGTGAAATTCCTCTGCTTGAAATACTGTTTAATGACTGTGACTGAGCACTCATAACCAAAACTCTTCTCTGAAAATCAGCCCTTAGAATTTGATTTTCTTGCTTTCATATACCACAGTCTTTCCTCTCAAAGGACTGAAGAGACCTCCCTGTATCCTTGTGGTGATTAAGGCTAACCACATCCTGTGCTGTACTAGGAATAGTGTAGCCAGCAAGTCACATTAAGTGATTTTTCTCCTTGTGCATATGTTCAGTTTTGGTCCGCCCAGTAACAGAAGGATATGGACACAATAGAATGAGCATCGTGGAGGGCCACCAAGATGATCACAATGCAGGGAAACATCACATTCAAGGACGTGATGGAGCCACGTTTCTTCAACCTGGAAAAGGGAAGTCTAATGGGGGCTCTAATTGTTTTATTCTCATGTCTGTAGGGTGACGGGGACAGTTTCTTGGTACACAGTGAAGAATAGGAAGCAATAATCCTGAGTCACAACAACAGAAATTTTGTCCCAGTCTTAGAAAAGATGCTTTCACCAAGAGAGTAGTCGCACACTGAAGTCAACTGCACATGCAAGTTCTGAAATCTCCATCATTGATGTTATTAAAAACTCAACTGGACAGGGTCCTGAGTAACCTAGCGTACCTTCAAATTTGTCCCTGCTTTGATCAGGCTACAGACAACCCCTTTCCAATCTGTCATGGTTTCCAGCCCCATTCAGCCTGCTTCCATGAGTAATGGGGCGAGGCAACCTACTCCCCAGGAAAGGGGAAAATAGGACCTAAAAAAACCAAACAAAAAAAAAACCCACACACACACTAGTAGCAATGAGCTAAGGGGAAAAATACTAATTTACTAAATTTGAGAGCAGAATGCAAGGTAACACGGAAATGCAATACAATATAATTGGAACTGAAGCTAATAGATTAAACAAAGGAGTGTGAATGTCCAAAACCTCTGAACAGAAAACAGAAATGGAATAGTGAAGTCATCTAGGAGCTGGAGTTCTTCTTTTCTGAGAAAGTTACCTGGAAATATCAACAACCCATAGAACTAGAGCATTAACTCTCTAAGCCCTAGTGCGCTACATGATGTGGAATACCACCCCTTATTCCACATCACAAACTATGAGCCAAATTAAACTGATTCTAGCATAATCTTAGTTTCCAGTTTACATTCCCACTGTAACTCTTTGGAAATCTAGCAAAGTGTCTGCTAGTGTTATTTGTTTTAGAAGCCGGTGAAGAGACGCTTCCCATCTAGTGGATTACCTTCTCTCATGGAGGAAGGCTGTATTTTTGTTTTCTTCCTCCAAACCCACCCTTATGACACACCTATCCATTCTACTCAAAAAGGAGACTTCACTCATGTAGACCTCTCTCTTCCTTATGTTGATATTAATCTTCAATTTTCCCCTTCCAGATTCTAAATCACTGGAATGCAGTCTGGGGGTAACAGAGGGTGCCACATTGTCTCCACAGGAGAAACAACAGTATCCAATTGGGCTGCATTAAGAGGTGAATGGCTAGCAGACAAAGACAGGTTGTTACTCCCCTTTAGTTGGTGCTGGTGAAGCCATACCTGGAATATAGTGTCTTGTTTCACCCACTACATGTCCTGGCTGTTGAGAAACCACAGCAGAGGGACATAAAGATGGAAAGGAGCCAAGGGCATAGCTCCTCACACACATGAGAAGCTGTATAGGAAACTGTTGATCACAGCCTGAACCTCTGATTGACCACCTGAGGCAAGCAATGAGTCAGCTGTGGGAGCACAGGTGAAGGTAATTCAGCTGTGCTCCCAGATCTCATTTGAGGGCTGACTACCACTAAGGCAGGATCTCTTTCTCTGGAGATCGCTCCTTTGTGGAGTTTACTGTAAGCCTTCAACATCTGCAAGCATTTTTCATTTATCATAGATTATCTTTCTATCATGATAATCTTTCATACAAAACACCTGTTTAACCTCTTTATCTATTGACTGTATAACTGTACAATTGCATGAGTGCACAGAAGCAGTCTGTTTGGTTTTGTGAAGAAAAAACACTGCGTGATCTGATAGCAGCCTACAGCCATTTGAAGGGGAATGTATAAAGATGACAGAGCAAAACTTTTCTTGGTGGCTGATACTGTAAGGGGCAACAACAGCCATGTGCAGTATGAGAAGTTCCAGTTGGGCATCATTATAAATGTCTTCACTAGTAATGCAGGACTGGAACAGTGAAGTTGTGCAAACTCCATTCTTGAAGGTTTTCAAACCTTGGCTAGAAAAACTCATTGCTGACCTGATCAGTTGTTGAAAAGTTCTTCAATACAGGCGAATGAGGTGACTTCCAGAGGTCCCTCCAAACAACACTCCTATATCCCAGATTTTAATTCACAGATTCCTGTACTGCATTGTTATCCCTCCTGTTGCATTCCCTGGTGGTGCTTCCACTTCCAAGAAACAAATCTTCTATTTCTACCTGTTGTTGTTTTTTTGTTTGTTTGTTTTACTAATGCTCTTCAGTAATGTAAACCTGTTTTTCAGCTGTGCTCTTCATCCACTGGTGATCTCTTTCTCCATCCTGACCTCTTGACATATGTGTTTTGGGTCTTCCAACTCATACAAGCACCCCTTCTCCATGTCTTCTCATTTATTAGGTGTCTGTAAATTTCAAGTTGCCTGCACAGCCTCCTCTCTCCCTTTGCCCTGTATTTTCATATCACTCTCACCAATCCCCCAGCTGCAGTGCTAATCCTCAGATCTTTTCTTCTGTCTGGCAACACTTCATCAGTAGGTAATTTCCATCAGGTACCTATTCAAGATTAGAAAATATATCCTATTGCTTCTGCATTGAGTGCCTTTCACATCTGTTCTATTTTCAGTCAGATTTTCTTGCATTAGAGACACTATTTTTCTACCCCTTGTCTGTTTTTAATAATAGATCATGGAGGTGTTTTTTTTTTGTTTTTTTTTTTGGACAAGTCATATTGGGTCAACAACAATTTATGTGAACATGAAAATATACAGTAACTTATAAAGACTAATAAGTTTCTAACCATTTAAAGACATGTGGTGTTTAAATTAGTTCTGTGAGTAAAAGATCAATTCAGATCAAGTTTCCTAAAACATAAAAAGAAAACTGTACCTGCTTCAACTCACTCTCTATTAAAAAAGCATTCTTAATACTCTTTATTTCTTTGACTTTATAGTCACTGTACTTTCCCCGACATCCACTACTTCCATTGTTAAATCTCAGCAATTAATTGTCCATTAGCTACAATTAAAAGCAGGATATTTCAGCTACATGCTGTCTTCTTTACTTAGCTCCCCCAGAGGGGACTGTAAACTACAAGCTGCAACAAAGCACAGATGACACAGACTTAAACCAAGCCACCTACCACCAGTCATTGAAACCTCCTACCTGCTTCAAAATTAGATGGGAAACTGAGAGAGCATGCCATAAGTTTTAACACTAATTTAAGTTCCCTGAATCCAGGATTTCTGGACTTTCAGTTCCGGAAGAGGTTGTTCAGCAGTAATTCAAATAGAGATAAAGCATCTAAAAATAAAGTCCTCTAATCCTTATTCCTATTTGCCATGTAATTTTATATCTCTTGTCACTATATTTACATTCTGCTGACAGAGAACCAAAACCACTTCTGACAGGTTATTGGCAACACCAGGTAAAGTATTCACAGGGAGGCTAATAATCACTTACAGAAAGAAGAGTGGAACTCACCCAAACTGATGAGGAGACTCTCACAGTGTTCCTTCTTAGGAAGCAGCCTAGGTCTAAGAAGACTTCTTTCATTAGTGGCTGGCCCTTATATGAGCCTGGGGTGGCTCCACCGTGGGTCCTCCCCTTCTGGTCTGTTGGGGAACACAGGTGCAAACAATGTGCCTGTGCTCCCTGGGCCACACACACTCCTTCACTGAGTGCTCAATCACCAATTCATGCCATGACCTAACTATATTTACATTACTAGTCTTCCAATATTTTGGAATAGCACTAGAAAAGGGTGTCTGTTAGTAGTAATGCTGAAACAGAATTGAGGAAGCGCAGAGTTTCAGTTGATTGTATAGTATAGCTGAAGAATAACAATGTGTTTTATTGCTTGTTTCTTTAGCTTTTCTTCCATTGCATCACTTTGGATCTTTCAATGCTTGTATTGATTCACATTTAGTCTGCTGTTTTTGTTTGTTAGTAGGTGCAATGCTACACAAACTATGATACCACCTCATCTAGTGCTCCGTACCTGTCCCAATAGTTGGGTACCAAAAGGCCTGTAAAGAATATACTGCAATAAAAGCAGCCATTTTCTTCCTACTGTGACTTCATGTTATTGCCTCGGCACTATTTTATGCACTGATTTTCTGTAAATGTTAGTCTTTGAAACATGCAGATATTATTCAGTCACAAAAGGTAAGATAGTATCCTACAACAGAGTGTCCATAGGCTCCTCAGAGTGATCCCCTTAGGACCTCTCTCTTTTAGCATAATGATTTGAAAAAGAAAAAAAAAGAAAAAAAAAAAAACATAAAAAGTACAAAGCAACTCATGAAAGCTATTAGGGCTTTGACAGAAGTTTTTATCTGACCTTTTCTGGACTCAAAGGGATTTAAATTAGTTCTGTAAATAAAGAACAATCCAAAGATAAAGATATTTGAATGAATGAATAACTTGGAGAAAAAGAGGACTGTTTTATTCAGGTTATAGTTGAATTTCTTTACACTTTTTTAAAATTATGTTTATTTTTTTTTTAGTGCCAAGTAAATTTTCTTCTGGAAAAGAAAATGGTACTTGATGAGGGTAAAAACAAAACAAAACAAAACCTCATCCTCTCTTGGCCAGAGTAAGGACAAGATTTACAGTCACAGTGCTATCAAAATCAGAAAGAAAATAAGAAAGTAAGAACAGTTCAGTTATTTTTCATGTTCTGGGTGCTTACAAATAGATTTTAAAATTTGTGGTGGATTATCCATTCCTTTTTACCTAATCTAACAGAGGATGCAACAAATTAATTTAGTGAGCAGTAGGAAGTAGGAATTATCAATCTGTAATGTGTGACAATTAACAAATGAATATATATAATCAGATCAGCAGCTCTTTTTATCTACAGGTATTTATGACAGCTACAAATAATATGCTATCCAGTGCCCCACATTAAGGCCCTCTAAGGATAGCTTTACAATTGTATCAGCTTCTAAATAAGTATGGTAACAGACATTAATAGATGCTGTAGAGATTAGACACCGAAGGGAGCTTCCGCATGTTAAGAATGACATAGAATACTGATCATTTAGTCATCTGCTCCTAAATTTGCTCAGAAGGTCACAAAATTAATCCTAAAACCAGCAGACTTCTTCAGGATGTTTTACAAGTCTCTGTGACTCATTAAAAGGTTGGCTGCGCTAACAAGATAAATATAGAAATACCAGAAATCCAGGACCAAGCTATAAATCTGGATCTGTCAAGAGTTAAGAGCTTCACTAAGATGAGTATTTGAAACATTTTAAATGGTTCCTCACCAAACATAACCAGTATTATAGAACTGCAGGGCTAGGAAGGGACCTTGAGAGATCACTGAGTCCAATCCCCTGCTAAAGCTCGCTCCCTATAATGTCACACAGGTAGGCATCCAGACAGATCCGGAATATCTCTGCAGAAGAAAGGCAACCTGTCCCAGTGCTCTGTCACCCTTACTGTAAAGCATACTCATCATTTTTGCACTAGCTAGTGGGATAAGTTGGTCAACCTCAGGCTTTATCTCAGGGAATCAGACTGTGATTGAGTGTTCCCAGGAGCAGGAATTCAGCTGCTCTAGGATTTGGAGTGCAGTTGCCAGCATGCTTCTGGTCTGTACCAGCAAGCTGTCTCCCAAGCAATCCCCAGGCATGAGCTAGGTGTTAGAGCATCCCACAGCCCATTACTGCCAGAGGATTTGCATTCAGGCACCCTCCTCTGGAGGCTGTGTTTGTTTACCACTCCACCGGTGAGGCAGCCCGTGCCAGTTGGCCTCCATGCCTGGGAACTGCTTAATTTGCTAGCAGAGACAGTCATGCCCCTTCCCGACCAGTGCCGAGGGAGAACAGTAGGCTTCAGGAGGATAAATACCAAATCTGTAAAGCTTCAGTCAGCTGGAATCACTCTTGACAGTCAAATTCATAAAGATAGTGCTTTTTGCATTCTTTTAACAGACTGCATTCCCATTTCTTTAATCTCACTGCAACACAGGCTGCAGAGTTCAACTAAAACCAGAAGGCAGTATGATATGTAACAGGCTTTTATTCTGTATCTTGATTAACCCCATGTAGAATGTCTGGTGTTATGTTTCGAGGCAGCATACATCAATATCCCATTTTTTAAGTCACTAGAAATGACTACCCACCACTTTCAGCACTATCCTGCAAGTCACAGGACCACATTCATTGAACCATAGAATGGTTCGGGTTGGAAGGGACATTAAAGCTCACCCAGCCCAGCCTCCTATTGTGGGCAGCTCAGGCTTCCCAGGGCCCCATCCAACCTGGCCTTGAGTGCCTCCAGGGATGGGGGCACCACAGCTTCTCTGGGCAGCTGTGCCAGCGCCTCACCACCCTCTGAGTAAAGAATTCCTTCTAATCTAAATTTCATCCAACACAATGCATTTAACATGCTTCTCTGGAGGTAAGGCTGCAATAAGGCCATGCCCCAAAGCAGACCACCCAGTAGTCCACTTTTACGGCAGCCTCAGAGGCATGCAGACTTTAAAAACATCTGCAGCTGAGGGGAGACAAAATGGAAGGTCCAATGCCAACTGTCTCCAGACTCCATGCTCCAGCCATTGGGCTGTCATACAGAACATACAGCACTGCCAGAGAAGTCCAGATTTTTACCTTGCAGTCTTGCAATAATTCTGTAAGTCCTAATTAGAATGAGTTTTCAGACAAACCTATGTATTTCCAGTACCTTTTTGATAATTTTAAGTGAATAATTCTTTGGGACAATTATCCTAACTCTGTCTAGTATCTCCATTCTGTTTTGGATTCCACTCTTGAGACCCAGTCTCACAAAATTTAGTTATCCTATGATGAAATTATGGATGCTTACCCTGCCTGCACATTGACTCTCACTATGATTCTTGCCTGGGAAGAGCTGTGTGCCTCTCCAAAAAGGGAACCTGGGGCTGAGAGCCGGACTGGCTGGCACCTGAGCTCCTGCTCCTCCAGGCCATACAGATGCAATTTGAGCCATTTGGATCTTTATATTCAAACATGGATTTCAAAGACATTACAAACAAAGCACTACCTTATTTCCCCAGGGGTAGCACGGGGTGTAGCAGAACTTTTCTACCTTGCAGGGATTGGAAAAGTAACACACACATTTTGGAGTCACTCAGGCCGTGCACTGTGGGAGCCACACAAAACATGCAACCAAAGAGATGAAATGTGTTTGGCAGTGCAGATGGGGCAGAAAGAGGGAGGCAGTTATGGATCATTGACTCTCAGGACAGACATACCCTGCCCTACATCCTGAAAGCTTTATGTACACCAGCTGAGCATATAGCTTGGGGCAAGGTGCTCGCAGCTCTGCAGCACAGGAGCAGAACGGGACAGGAGCCAACAGCAGGCAGGGTGCCAGCTGAGTTCCCCAGTGCCAGGGGAATTCTCAGCTGGGAAAGCCTGGCTGCTTGCCGGCCTTCTCCCTCTGTGGCTATATATATACATGCATTAGGTATAACAGAACTTTTAAAGGAATAATTATCTTCCATATGTCTTCTGGTTTGACTAAATTTTTTATTTCATATCTGGTCTAGTACAGAATAAAACCTGCAGCTGCCTGATCTGTGATTACCCTCAGCTTTCACATAGACCAGATTTTTAAGCCATCACGTGGATAAAAATAATCTCTCTTCTCAGAAAAATGCAGCGTAAATATCATGGCTGGAGTACATATACCTGAGAATAAACACAGATAGGCACTCCAAAGTTTGACAATAACAGAAAATAGCTTTTTGTATGCAGCACAGAAACAGGTGGCTGAAGATATCCCCTCCTAAAAGCAGGAAGGGGGAATACCTAAATGGATTTCAAGATAAAATTGAGTGTTCATTCCTTTCTCTATGGAAAACAAAACAAGACCAACCTATTTTACTAGTTACCAGGTGTTTCTCATTTAATTCATTTCATTAACTTCCTATAACTTGTTCAGCCAGGTCTGCAGACAATTGGTTTTTATTATTGTATGCTTCAGTGCCTTTCTATGCTAGATTTTTCCATTTACAACACAGCTCTACAAACCTCTTTAAAATTATATTGCTTTGGTTTCTCTTTTCAGAGTTTAGACTGCCTTTTCAATCAACCTTATTTATTTAGCACAGTCTTCTACAGGGCAAACATAACATAATATCAGACATTTACATGTATGGTTGCTGCTTTCAGAGGTTTGATTTCAACTTTGAAATCATTAGGATGCTGCTACTGGTGAAAATTGCTGATGAGACAGAAAAACAGCATGATTATGATACTGTAACTATTTGATTGATATGAGACCTGAGACAATATTTGGAATGTACTTTCTAATGACAAAGCAGCTTTTAACATACACAACCCAGGATACCATGTGAGAGCACTAAAAGTTGTTAATCAGTTTATTTTCACCCTTCATTATACAGGTGGAGTTCACACTGACACCTGATGTTAAGACTGCCTAACTTTTCCCATCATAAAAACATTTTCAATCTCATTGCCAACACAGTAAGTTGACCTTTTCTGGGATGGATGTCATTTTGAGGCTTATTTCAGAGAAAGAAAAAAATATGAGAGTTAGGTTTTCAGATAAAATATTGTGATTTTCAAGAATGACCCAGTGAGGTAACAGCTACTTACTTTATATGGACTCTCAGTTGCTTCATTTAAATAAAATATCAGTTAACCACACCTCTTGAAACAAGAACTTGAGAGCTAGCAGGATTACTCTTGATGAGGGCCCATAGAAAGCATCCATAGCTGGCCAAGCTATGAGCCTCAGAAAAATCAGGCAATGCTCACTGATGTAAGTGGTCGGGTATTACAGTTTTGTAGCTTTCTTTTTTGAAGATTCCACTTGCATTTACTCCTGATAAATTATCAGGAGTGAAAAAAAGATAGTCGGGGAATGCATACATGGACCAAGCAGGTAGAACGATGTGGACCGGGGTGCTGCAATGGGGAACGTGAAACCGAAGAAGGAAATACAAGCTTGGCAAAGTGAACGATGCTAGAGGGCACTGAAAAAAGAACAAATACACACATATGTTAATAAAATAAGGATGAAGTTCTATGCTGATGACCAAGAGCGCCAGCAGTCAACTCTCCTGAAATATCAGCATGCAGCTGTTCTCACCTTCCACAGGAAAAGTCAGCATCGGGTTTCCACGCAGTTCACTACGTAACTAGACCCTCCATCCAGACACATGCTATTACAAAATCACTTGTTCTTCTCATTAAAGTGATATTACTCTGTTCACGATACGCAGGAAAAAATTAAGGCAACAACTCTAAAACATTTTGTATTGGTATAGAGTTACAATTGTTTAGAGTTATAATTTGTATTGTAACTCTAAAACATTTACACCTTTTATAAAAGAAATACGTTTTAAATTACTGACATAGCTAAAAATGTTATTGCAGAGTGCTCATTTGCTAAGGCTTACATATGAAGCTATTTGGTTTTTGATTAGGAAGATTTTATACTTTTTCCTTTCCTCATTCCTTCTCACTGAATTTGTGATCAGGAAGCTTGGGTTTTAACTCTGCATTTGCCGCCATTTTTTTTGTTGTTGTTTTGCTTTTAAAAATTCACAATTTCTATCATCTGCCTCTGCTGTCTACAGCATTTATAAAACAGACGTAAATGGATGTGACTTCCTACTAACATATAGACCATTCTGCTTATACATTAGCAACTACATTTTGGTACAGCTCAGCAGCTGCTGAATGTAGCAAAGACTGCAATTAGCATCAGTAAAGGGCAATCCTCAGTGTCTGCCTTTGATGAAACACAGCTTGGCACTCGCACTTTTCTTCTCTTGTACTGACAACTCACACAACCCCAACGCTTTATGGTCATCTGCCACCTAACTAACACTTCGTTAAGTAGAACACCTGCAGTGATCTTAACCACAGCCAAGGTGATTTACCCACTAATGATTTACATTAGGCCAGCAGCTATAATTTTGTTGCCTCTGTCCTACTGTTAAGATGGAAAATAGATGAATAATTGATTTATTTTCCTTATTTAAATAAGGAAGGATATTAAATACTTGTTATAATGTTGACTGATGTATTTTCAGGCTGATATATTCTTCAAATTCCTATAACTACAGAGAATAAGTCATTCATTAAGAGCAACTCTTTTATGGGTTTAGTTCAAGGTGCCAGAAAGGGATCCAAAAGCTTAATGTGAGGTTGGACTCTGAAACAAATAAAGTTATGTGATTATCATTTGCATTTCAACAAAGTAGTTAAAAGAGAGGAAAAAAAGTCATGTCAGAAACAAACAAACAAAAATAAACAAACAAAAAACTACAACAACAAAAAAACACCACTATTGCACAGGTAAGCAAGAGCATAAAAATAATGTAACTATTAAAAAATAATAATAATTCAGTGTAGTGTCAGGAGCTCGGTTGTGGTCATAGGTCTCTGCGTACAGAGCTGCTAGGCAGCATTCACCAAGTCTTTGAAAGCTTGAATCATAGAATCACTTACGTTGGAAAAGATCACCAAGATCAAGTCCAGCCATCCACCTAACACTACAAGTCCACTGCTAAACCATATCCCTTAGCACCATGTCCTCACACCTCTCAAATACCTCCAGGGATGGTGACACCGATATCTCTCTGGGCAGCCTGTTCCAATGCCTAACCATCCTTTCTGTAAAGAAATTCTACCCAGTATCCAATCACCAGTGGAACAATGAGTGCTATTAAAAGGTATTCTTCTGAGCGTCTCAGTATCTGTGTTTTCCTACTTCTGTTGTTTTACCCTTTGACTCTTCATTTGAATCTCTTTTTTCTCATTATTTGTTCTCCTTAATAAGTTAGTTTCCTCCTGGATCATTTTTCTATAGCTTGTCTTTTATCATTAAAATAATGTCCTTTCAGCCTAAATAGTTGTAGCTCACTTATTTCTCATATAGAAGTTACTCTATATCTCTGACCATCCCTCTTGCCCTTCCCAAACTTTCTCCAGACCCTTGTATTGTTTAAGATGGTAAGAGAGGACTAGGCCAGGACTGTACAACATATTACAGATGTGGTAAAATCACAGATTTACATAATGGCAGGGTGACATTTTCTCTTCTGTTCATTATTCTCCTAATGACTCCTAACATTTGATTTACTCTTTCAATCACTACTGAGCACTGAGTGATGTTTCTGTATGACTATCCATCATAACTCCTAACTCACACCAGTCAGCTCAGAGCTCATGTAAGTGAAATTAGGATTTCTTCCTGTTATGCACATCACTGTTCAATTACCTGCACGAAATTTCAGCTGTCATTTATTGCTCAGTCACTAAATTTTACTACCATGAATAAATTACATAATCAAACTTGATTACCTCATTGCTAATATGCTTTCCAGTCATTTATGAATATGTTGAACAGCAAAGGTCCTAACACAGGTCTTAAGAAACCTCATCTGTCACTGCCTTCCACTGTGAATACAAACCATTTATTTCTGTCTTCCAACCATCTAACCATACAAGGATCTTCCTTTTTATGAGATGGTGCTGAGTTTTCCTTGCAGGATTGGGTTATATAAATCCAACAGTATGTTTTTTAAATTTTGGATTCAA
This sequence comes from Alectoris magna, assembly GCA_030625065.1. NCBI lineage: Eukaryota > Metazoa > Chordata > Aves > Galliformes > Phasianidae > Alectoris > Alectoris magna. The sequence goes on from CM060561.1 coordinate 59,021,049, forward strand.
GATTCAATGTGTGTGAATTCACAAATTTGCTCGCCAAAGTGGCGAGTTTCTTAGCATAATTAGGTTATGATTTTTTTAATGTATATAGCACAATATCACCACCAAGAAGGCTTACTTTCTCTTTCATCCTCTTCACATTGTTCTGTTATTGTTCTATGATTGCAGTCTTCCATGGATTATCTTTCTCCGGCCAAGCTTCCCATATCTATACATTGTCACTTCTTTCATTTAGGGCAAGACTCACTTCCCCATGCAGGATCTCACATTTCAAGAACTTGTATCTGCCACCATGCTTTCTTTGTTAAATGACAGTCTGCCTCCACTTCCTCTGCGACTGGTTTCTTTCTGACTGATGTATCAGAAATCCTATAACTGTGTAAGGTTTCATTTCAAACTACCTCCTTCTGCACCTACTGGCTTTATCACTACTTTTTAGTTTAAAAGCTCATTCATGATTTTTTTGTGATTAAAGTGCTCAAAACCTGCTCTCCTTAGAAGAGGTCCATTCCTCTCACACAGCCTCACTGTTCTGAGGCAGATTCCCAATGCTTGGTAAACCTGACTCCCTGATTTTTGCAGCTATAATACATGGGTGAGGAGATGATGTTTGTGTTTGGCATCAGTATTATTATGCTTGCAAAAAGCACAGCAACAAATACGCTCTAAAATCAGGTTGGTACTATATCTCAATCATGGTCCCCTCCTTCCCACAAAGATGTCAGCACAACCAAGGGTGACAAGCTGTAGGGAGAGGAAAAATCAATGACAGAGGGGTAGGGAGGGAATTTCTGAGTGAAAACAGCCATCAAATGACTCCACAATGTGCATTTACTACATCCCAAGTACTCTGTAAACCACAGTGCACCTGCACATGAATTAACACTATAAAAATGCAAAATAATTAAGTCCTATATATTGTTTGTAATCACAAGTTTTGAAAATTACTAGTCTAGTACTAGATCTAGTACTAGATTACTAGATGATGAATGCCAACATTCAGCTAAATATACTGACTTACAAAACATCAGGCTTAGGTTTAAAACAGAAATACCATTACCAGATTTTTGTAATAAACACAACGCATTTCTGCTTTTTAAGGAAATATTATTGCTTACTTTCCTAATTTTACCTTCCCCTGCAAGCACATACATACTTCCTTTTTGTGTTGTTTTTTTCCTCACAGTGGGTTCATTTATATTAATAAATACTATATGTGATAGTGTGACACTGTCATCAACAAGCAAGAAAAATATATATCTGCGAAACTAAAAATCCCTTAGCTGCCTGTCTACATAAATTATGAATAAGCACTGTTTGCATGCTGCAGCTACGATCTTCCCCCTTGCTCACTGAAGCCAGAAAAATTCGTTTTCTAATTTGTTGGGATTAAAATGTTTATCCTAAATTCCTATTTCAGAGCAATTCACACAAATAGTGCTGCCAAGTCTGGAAGGTTGCTTCCACTGAAAAATTTTTTGGACAATTCCCATGCACTTGAGTTGTCAAGCTTCTGCTGTCTACCCAGCATCTGGATACAAAACAGAGTTCAATAATGTGTCCAAACACAAGTCTTCTATTAAAAAAGAAAGAAAGAAAGAAGAAAGAGGAGGAGATAAAAACAAAAGGCAACATAAAATTGAAAACATCAACTTCAGCCTATCATAAGACATCACGACAAGGCAGCATAGAAACAGGAAATTAAATGCCAAATACACAGTAAAGCATCAGTGAACCTAGTAGGTTATGAAGACTCCTATATTATTACTTGAACATAGAAAGCAAAATTGCAGTGACAAAAAGATTTAAATTACACAATGCATGAACAAAACCCACAATGATCATGTAATTACAAAACAATAATAATTCTATGCACAAAGAAAATGTACAGAAAAAGCTTAGTGGCTGGAATTTCTGCTCATACAGATAACACAAACTAATGTCACCAAAAAAACCCACGAAACTTAATACCGTAAACTTTTGCTAAGTAACTTTAAGCTTATTCAAAAGCAAAACAGAACCCAAACTCTGTACTATCTGGTATGGACAATATACTTTGGCATCTCTGCAGCTAAGCTGCTGAAAGATTAGGATGTTATATTTGAAGGACTGGAATGTCTCCCAGGCACATTACACCAACAGCCAGTGGAGTACCTGCACCACAAGATGGAAGAAACAAATGCAACAGAAATGGCACACCCCTAGTCATGAATACTTAGACTTTCTTGGCAATAACTGAATGTTTAGGAAAGCTGGCCAAGTGAATTGTGATGTCCTTGGTCAGATTCAAAGGCGTAACAAGCCTTAAAAACTCAGTGTAGGACCCAACACAGATAACTTTTTTTGTAGGGATACATAGCTATCAATTATATCTCCAACACTGGTAAGGAACTGTTTTTTCTTTTAGACAATTGGTTAGGGTTAATCAATAGCAGATGAAAGTCATAAAAATAAGCATATCTAAGTTTAGCTGTACAAAGAGGCTGCTGAATTTCATGTTCTTACTGGATCTCAGTCACAGAATACACTAAGATTTCAGCTGTTGTGCAGTTCTGCCACCTCAGTACTGCCATATAGCATATGTCAGTATTCTAATTTATTTTCTCTCAAAATACTGAACTGTGCATGCAGCTTTGTAGCCAACAATGAGAATTTCATGGATATTATTCAAGTGGATAAAGCATTTTCAGTTACCTCTTCAACCATCATTATTTTTTTAATAAGTATGAACATTAGATGTTTACCGAGTATTAATTTTTTATCAAAATAGTTTCCACTGGAATAGCACTTTCAGAAGCAAGTTGGCAGGGCTGGAAACCCAAGTCCGTTATCCAAACAAAAGCAAACCAAGAAAGAATAGGAGGCCCCTGTCTTTGATAAATGAGCAGAGCATCTCAGCGAAGCTGAAAACATTAATCTTTCTTTGGGAATTAATATATTACTATTGGAAAACTGTTTCTTTAGTGAAATTCCTCATACAAAATTTATACCGCAGTTCTTGCAATGCATAATTTCAGCAATTACCTACAGGCCAAATATACACCAGGTCTTTCTATTTCTTTTTGCTATTTTATCAGTACGAAAGAAGACTGCTGTTTTTACTGGCATTTCCACATTACTGCAAGTTCTAGATCAGACTATGTCCTATAAGCATAAAATTTGTCTTCTTAATGTAGCTTATTTCATTTTAGTAACAGGTATAAAGTCCTAACTGCATCCACTGCTAGATGTCCACAGTAGGTCAATGTGCTGGTATAGCCATCAAAAAGCCTCTGTGTGGAGACCCGGCTATTCTGGGTATGTAAGATATTGTGCTGGCCTTTATTTCTGTCACCTCTGGCTGAGCAATTGGTATTTCTGTCTCTGAGACCGTCGTGAATCTTGTGATTTATTTTTTTTTCACATACTAATCCCTGAAGTCGAACTATGATACAAATCCACATTTGTTAGTATGCTCCAAGTTCACAGGCATTCAGCAGTACAAGGGGTAAGAAAAGAGAACTGAAAAGGCAGAAAGCAAATAAAAAGAACTCCAAAAGTGTTAATAAACACAATGATTTTGAACAAACCATGGAGGGATTCACCAACCTACAGCTAACTCAGGGAAAGCACTGTGCTACTGCTGTCACTGCTGCTTGGAAAATATGGGCAGAGATTTGTTACATAACCCAGTTCTTTAAAAAGAAAAAAAACCTTTATAGAGCACAGCAAAACACTCCCAAAATTGTACATTTGATTGAAATTTTCCTGGAGAGATTAATGGACTCATGCTAACTTAAAATTTGTGCCACAGAGAAAACTTGGTGTCACTGGTAAGTACTATAGTTTCTTAATGCAGCCAGTAATTTTCCATCTCCTCTGAAAAAGAACAGCTGAAACATGATCTGACAAATACAAATGATCTATTCAAATTAGCCAAATCCAAACTGAAGTTATGCAGCATGCAAATTTTAGTCCACATGGTTCAAGTGCATATGCAACTGGAGATAGCACGTTACAATGACAGAGGATCTGACTACTGCCACATTAAACGGCACTCTACTTCCTAAATAGCATTACACAGATGTTTCACCAGATTTCATGTTTGCCTTAAAATTTAGTAAAACCTAGAATTCAATTTGTTCTGGGGTCCTGTGTCAACCTCATGCTTTTTGTAGCTCTTGTATTCTTCATCTGTAGCCAAAAAGCAAGCATAACCTTTTTTGTGTGTGTGTAATTTTAGGTCTGACGCTAGCTGCTTTCCTTCCTAGAAATTAGCAACAGCAGATAAAATTCACGATGGAAGGAGTTAAAGGCCAACCATCTGACTAGCACTCTCCCTGTATTACATTACAGATTCCCTCTGGGGAACAGACCCATGTTTCCTTTGCATGGAAAGCAGAGCGTGACTAATGGCCTGCAAGGCTCTCACCTGAAAAGGCACTGGCTTGTAACACGAGGGCACACCCAAAACCTGAAAAGTTCTGTGCAGCACCTCCAGAATAACGCAAGACTTTAAAGAGAAACTGCAGTAGGTTATTTTATTCTTTACAAAATACAACGTTTTTTAAAATACACTGAAATACCAGCATTTCTTCAAACAGATTCACTCAACACGCAGAGCAACAGTTTTAGCTATGTGTTAAGTGCCTTTCTTCCAGGAGCTGCAAGCACAGCTGGAAAATATGTCAATCATATAGACAAAGAATGTAAGTCACACAGATTAAATAGCTTTGGTAGACTGAAAATGGCTGTAAATTCAAAGACAGTATTTTAGACATCTGAGTTAGCACTTCCTTATTAATAAAAAGTTATTTTTATATGCTCTTCGACATCTGTTCCATATATTCTTCACAAAAGTGTTACTTTTCTCTTCCAACACCAGGGGCTCCTTGAAGGTCTGAAGCAAAATTTGATGTCTCTTCAGCTCTTATGCTAAGCTAATTTTGTAAGGAATGAAAGTGATGCTGAACACTGATACGCACTGACACACCACATAAATTTGGGACACACAGAGTTTTGTGGTACAAAATTAACCCTGACTGTATGTACTACTGCTGAAGACTGAAAGACATGCATGGAACAACAATGCTGAAAAGCCAATATAGAAACTGAAGTTGCCTTTTGCGCTGGACTTGAAAAATGATGTACAATCTTTGCTAATATCAGTCCAGACAGAAGGTGCTGCACATACTGTCCTGCTTGCTTTCCTGTGAAGTACAAGCCAGTTCCATGCAAAACTGCAACAGAACTCACAATTCAAAGTGCTTAATCCTAATGCAGAGCTCATGTAAAATACAGATAATCCCACAGCTAAGTTAGAACAGAAAAAGAACTAGTAGTTGGAATAACGAGCTTGTGCAAAGGGTTTTTAAGATAGCAATTCAATTGGGTTTCCTTGTTTCAGAATCCTGTCTTAGGATCTAACTGAAATCTTGTGAACAGATGCTGCCTTACCCCATGGAACTGTTAGTCGCATTTAAGCGCAGAAACGACGAACAGCCGTCACAACGTTCAGCACAGAACAAGCCTACCACCACCAGAGGCCACTGCTGCTCTTCGCCTTTTTTTTCTGCGTGCAGCTGGGCTCCTGGCAAGCAGACAGCTGCAAGGAGCCTCAGGCCAGAGTCACAGCAGTTGCAACCCTCCTTTTCCCTATCTATGCATCAATGCTGCACTTCTGCAGAGAAAATTAAATACGGTACTTTATTATTATTATTATTTTTACTGGCAGACAGAAGAAGAATTTTTCTAAATGCACATATCCAATCTCAGTCTTCAGGAAGAAATGAAAAAGAAATGAAAACTTGCGTTCCAAAATCCTGATTTCTCTCCTTGGTATGATTAAATTTGGTAGCTAAAGGCAAGCATTCAGATGTAATTTAATGAGATATTTGGAAAGCATTTAATTAATCGTTGACAAAAAAAAAAAAAAAAAAAAAAAAAAAAAGCTCCATCCATTTCCAACAGAAGATGGTAAAAGAATTACGAAGGTGTTATCAATACCTGATAAAGAAAAAACGAAAAGTAAACAAAATTTTATTGCTATAGTTTACAGGTATCAGTACCTGGCCTGCTATTTAATTTTGTTCAATGATTTGAAGTACACATTTAATTCTATTTCCAGAGAAATACTGGAAATGATATAAAAGCAGTAAGTGATGAAGACAGTGACATTGAACTTGCTTGATCAACTAGGCCCACGCAAAATTAAATGCATTTTTATAGACACTACTGAAATAAAGAAACTGGCCATATGTTGGCCATATGGGGTGGGGGGCGAGGGGAAAAGAGGGCTATCCTAGAATGCAGTGAGAAGAATTTGAGCATCTCAACTGCTGAGCAACTTAATGATTCCAGGGAAAAGCCAGTCTTGAATCTACTGTTGGGCAAAAGACTGAGTAGCCTTAAAATAAAGTTTTATCACTTCAATCATCATCCTCATAGCAGTTCCCTTTATACAGAAATCATAGGATGGTTTGGAAGGGCCCTCAAAGCCCACCCATCCCCACCCCATGCCATGGGCAGGGCTGCCCCCCAGCAGCTCAGCTGCCCAGGGCCCCATCCAATCTGGCCTTGAGTGCCTCCAGGGATGGGGCACCACAGCTTCTCTGAGCAGCTGTGCCAGCGCCTCACCATCCTCCGAGTGAAAAAACACCTATCTCGAGTACTTGAAATTAAAAGGTGCAGAAGGAAAATCTAACTCAGAAAGCCGTAGAATTTGAAGTAGGCCAAGCTGTTCAGATACTGAAAAAAGCTCAATGAAGCAACCCTTTGAAAGCAGGCACTGAAATTATTACAGCACGATAAAAATGTCAATTTAAAAATGGAAGCTTTGTGAATTCTAACAGGGAATGCAGCAGTTCCATTGGAAGCAGTGAAGGCCACCAAAAGCTAGAACGAGGTATGGGTGAAGCATCCCCTCTCTAACACCACGAACCCACCATGCCCACGCTCCACAGGCCAACCCCGACCCTGCCCTAGACCCCCACTCCCACCCGCCACCCCCCCTCTACGCATGCGCCCCCTCCCACCGCAAGCTTTATTCCCCGCGCATGCGCAGCCAGCTCCCCTTTCCCTCCCGCAGCGCGCCTGCGCCGCTCGGCCTCGCCGTGAGTGCGCTTCTTCCCCTCTCTCCATTCCCACCGCTGCACATCCCCAGCGGGCCCGTGTACGCCTGCGCTGCCCGCCCGCCTCGTGTGCTCCCAGGGCGCCGAGTCCCCGCGGTCGGCGCGCAGGGTCGGGTCCGTTCTTCTCTTCCCCGCCCCCTTCTCCTCCTTCCGCCAACCGTCGCTGCGCGTGGCTCTGTGTGTGCGTGTGTGTGTGTGTGTGTGTGCGTGCGCGCTGGGGGGGGGCGGGGGGAGGGAGGGGGCCGCCATGCCGAGGGGGCGGCCTCCCAGCGCCAGCGGGGACAGCGGCACGGCCGGCGCCCGGGCAGGTAAATGGCGCGGGTGGGTAGAGCGGGGCGCGGCCGGGAGCGGCGAGGAGAGGGGAAACCTCCGCGGACTGCGCATATAGTCCCCGGATATGGCGAGGGGGGAAGGCCGGGTCTATTGTGCGGGTGTATGGGCGAGAGGGGAGGGGAAGGAGGCAGCGCGGCCCGGCCCTGCGGAATGATACGGAGGCGGTGGAGCCGTGGCCTGGCGCCGGGCGGGAGGCAGGGCCTGGGTGCGGGCCTCATAGTGCCTGCCTGCGGCCCGGGAGGAGCGGGGCAGGGCGGGGGGCCTTCCGTGTTTGGAGTATGTGGGGAGAGCTGAGGGAGGACTACGGGCGGCTTCCCGTCCTTCTCGTTGCTGGAAGGAGGCTTTTTTTCTTTTTTTTTCTTTTTTTTTTTTTTTTTAGGCTTAAAAATTCTTATTTGTGAGCTTATGTATTAAAACAGAACTGCTGTGTTCCCAACCAAGTATGAGTTTGTCTCACGCTTTCTGTCGTTTCTTGCTTGTTTTATTGCCGTACAAATGCCCCGGGACAGGCTCGGTGTGGTGGGCTCGGGTTTCTGACAGCGCCTCAGGGCTGAGTGCTGGGATTCGGTGGGGCCTTTGTGTGGTGCATCCTGCTCGTTTTACGGGGCCCATCCCTGCTCTGTGAATCGGACCTACAGAGTGCTGGCAGTTAGAAGCCCTCTGCCGTGACTTCTCGTCCTGCACAAACGTGTAGCTGTGAAGAGGTTTTTTCCAGTTAGGATGGGGAAAAAAGTCATAAACCATCATTCATATGCCATGTTATCTCCGTTGTGAGGAGTCAGCTAATTAATGTTTGCAGCGTATTTTTAAAATGTCGGGTTCTGTGAGCGCATGCAGATTAGCTTTGGCTCTTCAAGAGGAATGTGTAGGTAAGCTTTCTGCTTGGAATCTTTTCTGTGGGACTGAAATGTGCTGGCAGGCAAAGAAAAACCAAAACAGTACTGCTACATGACTGACTGGGTAAAATATTTTCTCCTGTGCAGAAACCAAATTGTCCCCGGGTTCCTATCAGAAGATTTTCCTTTATTTTTTGTTGGCACACTAAGCCAACATGTATAAAGGACTCAAAGAGGTTTGGCTTCTGTGAGTTTTAGAAGTTGAGATTTTCTTTTTTTTTTTAAAGTTCATTTTAACTAGAATAGCAGCTTAATTTTTTAATAACACTTTGTGAGAGTGTGCTTTGAACTGTGTGCGTGTGAGCTCCTGCAGTGATGGCATGGGGTGTGGATGGGGGAAGATTGAGACAACCCATCTAGAACCAGCACTTCATGGCTGTACTTACTTTGCTCATTATTTGGCCCTGATGTTAGATCTCTCTAATATTAAGATGTATTTTTATAAGGCGTTGCCGGGTTGATGTCTAGTCCAATCATATATTGTATTTTTAATCTTTTTAAAATGTACAGAAGAAACTCGCTAGCTTATTAATGAAATTATTTCACGGGGTAGTTTGCAGATGTCAGTTCAGAATTAGAGGGTCTGGGGCTCCTACAGGGATTCAGAAACATGTGCAACCTGCAGTTCTAAAGACTCTGCCCCACATAAGCAAATATTCTGAGTTCTGGAGACCTCAGCCGTCTGAAAGAACGAGCAATGTCCATGTTGTCAACCATGGTACGCTTTTCTGCCTTTATGCTTGGCTGAAAAAAAAGGCTTGAATGAAGAAACTGGCTAAACAGGACAGCTTGAATTGAGGGAAATGATGTTCCCAGGACATTTGGCTCCTTGTCCCACTCAGGTACAGGTTAGCAGACTTGGGAAACTGGTTGTGAGTCCCACAGGGTTCCAGTTGAGTGGGAGAAATTTTATGAGGAAAACAGCTGTTTGCAAAATAGATGTAGTGTCTTTTGCTTAGGAAACTGTACATGTGTATGTTTTCTTCCTTGTCAGTGTTGTCCAAAGAATTCTTACTCCAGTACACGGGTGTCTTTCCTGAAAGAGAGAAACTGATCTCTGTAGTTGTGCAGTCTGTATGTGTATAGCACTACAGAGGTATGGCAGGGCTTGGCTTTTGCTCTTCTGAAAATTTTGGAAGGAGATCTTGAATGTGTTTGAAGCAAGAGTAATGCATTGGAAAGTATGCTTCTCTATGTAGGTCTTTTTTTTAGAAAGTGTGAGCAGCACAGCATATAGCTGGTATTAGCGCAGTGGTAACACATTCGTAGAGGTTTCTGTGATGTAGCTTCTAACGTGAGAAAGAAATTCAGAAAGAATGTGATTGCTGTCGTTCTAGGTAACCCCTACTGCATGGTTTGGACTGCTGGAGTTGTAGGTTGTGTGAATTTTCAGCTCGGTTAATTGTTTGTGGGATGTACTCAATTGGAGTGCTCCCTACCTGGAGTGCATGTTCTGTATTTAGACTACTTCTGTGCAGGTTTAAACTGAGTTCCGTACTGAGTATTTTGTGCCTTCGCAGGGCGTAAGGTTTAACAAAGTTCATAGATGAAGGGTGGCACGTACACACAGTTGGAAAATGTAAAGAGGGCAGTATAGCTTAAAGTCTTCCTATGCAGAGCTGGATGCATAGGAAGTTCTCTAGCATGAGTTAAAATGTGAATATATTGAATTTGGGGCAGTTCAGTTTTGTGCTTTACTTTCCAGTGTTGTATGATTGAAGAGAAATGCAACTTGACCTGGCCAGTAAATATCAATTCAGTAAAGACTTAAGCCGATTTCTTCAGTAGTTGTGGACTAGAATCTTGTGTATTGCTTTCTGACTGATGCATGGAAGTACGGATAGGTGAATGATGTTGTGTAGGCAGGAAGGAAGGGGTTGTGGTACTGCTTCATCTTCATCACAGGTACTGCTGTGATGTGAGCTAAGTCTTATACTTTGTGATGGATATAGGCAATTTCTTCTTAAGACATACCCGAGGACCATCTACTCAAAATCTTGTGGTAAGAAAGAGAATCTTTTGGCTTTAGTTGTGACCATTTTGTTCTGTCATCTCAGTGTTCTACAAGTACCAAATCTAAGCTTATGCATGAGGAATGTCTTGGGTTTTTGCTGGAAGAAGATAGCCTAAGATTGCCCTGGTGTTCTTTAGTTCCTCACTATGCTTGTAATGAATCTGTGCCTTTTTCCCAGTAATTGAAGCAGTTAAATAACCTGTGTGGAAGTTCTGTCTGTGTGTTAACTTTGGTCCTTATTCTGTCCTTCTATTTATCTTTCTGCTGGTTGGAGGTGCTCATTATTTTGTTCCCTGTTGCAATTGCACTCACACCTTCATACCTCATTCATTCCTATGCAGTATGATTAGATTGCTATTTCGGGCCTTTCAGGTCTTTCTTTTTGAGTTTTTCTGCTCTGATTAGGTTATGCTTCCTCTCAGGGAGAGGGAAGTTCACCTAACAAATAACTTGGTTCATTCTTAAGTTTCTGTTGACAGTGTAGTGCCTGGGCATAGGTAAAGGTCAAAGTCCAAATTGTGTAAAAGCAAACCTCTGAAAAGCTCTAGCTTGGTGTCAAATATGCAGCTGTCAAAAAAATGTAAATTCTATTTTAGAATATTAAGCAATAAATGTAGCAATATTTACTTGAACATCTAATGAAATATCAAGTTTGGTTAAGGGAATGTCAATTTTTGTATACCTGTATAGATTAGGGTAATGTGGATGGGCTATTTGATCTGTTTCACCTTGTCACTCACACGTTTCCCTCACTTCTCTGCAGAACAGAATTAGAAGAACAAAACTGAGAAAAAGCTTGTGGCTTGAGATAAGGATATATCAGTAAATGAAGGAAGATGGAAAAAGAGAGGGGGGGGGGAAATGCTGTGAAAGGCAGTCACTTCCTGCCTCTCAGGAGTAGACTGATGCTCAGCGCGTGGAAGGATTGCCCTGAGTTGTTGTGTTCTGTTTTTGCTGAGCATGCTGTTGGATGGCATGGCCATCCCCTTGGCAGCTGTCCCCTCCTGGCCTCACGTTCACTGGGGCTGTAGAGTGAGAAGCAGGCTGCATTCATGCTCTGCAAGCAGCAGGAATGAAACATTGGTGTGTAATAAGCGCTGTTTTTGTCACTAGTCTAAAACATGATGCTATACAGGCTGCTAATGACAAAATTAACTCAGTCCTCAGACCCAGTGCTGTCTAGGTTTCATCAAATCACATACAGTGAAGCTGTTCATTCTGCGTCCTGTCAGGCTCCTCTGCCACCTCAGTGTGGCCATGAAACTCAGGGAGGCCTGGGTGCTCTAGAAAGAAATGTGGCTGCTTTGTGCTGACAAACAGCTGAGACAGATGGCATCTGAGCATCCTTCTCAGCAGTGTGCTTCTGGGAGCTGAATGTCTCTACTGGTACTGCTTAAATTCTGGGTTGAGTGTTGACCAAAAATAATGAAAACTAGCTTTTAAAATATATAACAGGTCCTTATTAGTCTCTGTTTTGGTCTAATGCATGGGCTGAGAGTTGAGCCTTCTCCCTGCTCCTCCCATCAGAAGTTGTGAGGAATTACTGTTTGCTGTTTTTGTTGAAGAAAGTGCTGAGTTAAGTTTAAACAAGTCCGATTCTTTCATGATTGCAGAGCTAAGCAAAATGTTTTAATGATTGGTATATTGTTATTCATTATCTTGATTTCTGGTTTGGTATGAGGAAGCATCAATATTGCTATCCCTGTTTTAGTCTCTTGTACTACCACTTTTTTTTTTTTTAATTCATATATTAGATAATAGGCTTTGATAGGGTTGGACCCTTGCATCCCTAGACTTGCCAGCTTCCAGGTAACTGTAGTGGCAGATTTTCATCGACAAATTCCATGGGCTGTGTTGCATGGAATTGTCCTCTCAGCCTGATGCTGGCAGGCTATTAGAGACATAATAAGGCTGTGCCGTGTTTACAGCTGAATGAGCCCATCTGCGCCTTACACAGAGAACTGCATTCTGCCATGAGGCACAGTGCTGCTTACGTACGGAAGAAATGTTCAGGAGTGCTCTAATTCTGTCTTCCTCCATCCACGCTGAGGCTGTATCAGTGGCTTAGGGCAGAGGGCACCTGCCTGCTGACTCACATCCTGAAGTTGGTTGTTCTGAAGACAGTATCACAGAGATCTGTAGATGAGCTTAGCTGAAACTTCATGGCTGATGCTCCATGAGGGACAAAACGTTGAAGGCTGTAGCATTCATAGTACTCAAGTAGAATCACGGAATTCTTAGAGTTGGAAGGGACCTTGGAAGGCTATCCAGTCAAACTCCCCTGCAATGAACAGGGACACCTCAGCAAAATCAGGTTGCCCAGGGCCTGATCCACCCTTGCCTTAAAAGTCTGCAGGGATGGGGCATCAACTACAACACTGGGTAACCTGTTCCATTGCCTTATCACCATCACTGTAAAAGACTTTTTCCTTATATCTAACCTAAATCTACCCTCTTTGAACTTGAAACCATTTCCCCTTGTTCTGTCACTGCAGACCCTGCTGAAGAGTCCCTTGTTTTCCTGTAGCTCCCCTTTAGAACAAGTCTTTGGTACTGCATAATGGGCTAGGTGCTACCTGTTCAGTTTAATTGTAATGATAGGTGGCTGTCTGTCTCAAATTATGATGTAATTGATTTATGTTATTGCTGGAGAAACATTGAAATTGCATTCATGCACCAGTGCTTTTGCACTGTTTCCATACTGTTAATGTTAATCAATGACAGTGGTTTGAACTTCAGTCTTGCTGGGTAAGGTTTATCATTTGTTGAAGTATGCATACCTGAGAGCAACATTTGTTTTTCTGGGCGTTTGTTAGTCTGATATTCTCTTTGTGCCTTGTGTGTGTATGTGTTTATGTTTGTGGGACATCAATAAATAGCATCTCTCTAGCAGGAGAATGCCATGTTTTCATGTGGCTTTTTTTTTTTTTAATGGAGGTAATATCCTTAGTGAGTTAACATATTCTCTGTAGTATATCCAAAGAAATCAAACTTAGTTCTTTGTTGTTGAGTTGAATAGTGTTCTTGCATCTTTGTTAGCACGCAGCAGAATTGTGTTGTCATCTGGGCAGAGCATATTTAAGACAAACAGATGGCTTAATCTGCGTACCCAATATTTACATTTTTCTGGGAGCTTAGGCACCATATTGAGTATTTATGATAGAGTTGCTAATTGTGACAATCGGATGCTTTATCATCTGCATCAGTATTTCTATTTGTTTTTTCCCTTTGGTAAGCAGGGAACTCTGTATGCTATTGCTGACTGGCTGAATTAGCATCAGCATCTTTTTTGGGGTCTTCAGAGCTACAGACCTTTAAATTTGGTTCAGAATTTTTCAGCGTTGGGCTTGTTTCATGGCCCATGATACATTTAAAAGTATTGCTGCTTTGAATTAAGTAATGATGATAACACACCTGAGTTTTATTGAGGATTTCCAAGAAATATGGTAATGCAGGTTAATACTTTGACTTGCTGTGAGAATGAGATACCAGTGTGAATACTGTCTTTATCTTGGTATTAATTCTTTGCACCAAAAGTTGTCAAGCTGTTACTTCGTTTTCATATCTAAGTGACAGCATCCCCAAACCACACCTGGAGTCTGCGTTGCCTGCCAGAAAAGTTACGGTCTGTCTCACTTGTTACTTCTTTTATTGACAATGTCTTCTCTGTTTTTGTCTTTCTGATTTGAAATACGTAACATTTTGTCCCTGCTGTTTTCAAATTTCTGGATTTCTGTGGTGATATTGTTTTGAATACTTCCTTTATTACTAGAAGAATGAAATGAAAAGTCACTACCAGTGTCTTTAACAGAAGGGAGCTGTGTGGCTCTTACAAATACCCTGTGTTTGGCTGGTTGTAGAGAACAAACTGGGTTTGAGTGACAATATAAGAGGAAAAAAGATTATAATAATTTCATCTTTCCCTTAAGCTATTTCAAATGGAGTGATAAGGAAGAAATGAGTATGTTCTAATTCTAATCTGCATTAGATCTCAGTCCTATCTTTGGATAGAAGTGAAAAAATTGAAGTTTCAAAGTTCTTTTAAGTCCAAATGAGACTGTTTTTCTGCTTATACTGCCTGTAACTATTTAGAGCAATGTTTAGCTCATCTTCAGTTGTGGAGATCTCTGGAATCTAACCTAAATCTGCTTGCTGCACCTTATCCCTAAGGCCCTCTGATGCATTTCTGCAGTAGGAGCCCTCTGCTAAGCACCCTCTTTTCACTGTATTGTGCGGTCCAATCACCGAGTCTCAGACCCAGTCCTGACTCCCTAGGCTTCTTCCTATTGCTTTTTGAGGCACTGTGAAAGATATAATCATAAGATTGTAAGATTTGGCTTTGCAAAGAGCTACAAAGGTTTCCTTTGAAAGAGAAACGCTGAAGATGTTACCCATGTAAGCAGTGAATTTCTAAGTGCGTGCTGTCTTTCTCTTGGGAGCCTGAGGGCCTCTAGGGAGGTAGAAAGGCTTCCAGGCAGCTCTGAGTTTGTGCTCGCTCTTGAGAAATTCTTGGCACTTCTGTGTGGGCTGTGATGTGCTAAGCTGCTGATTTGCCAAAGTTTAGGCTGTTTCTCTATTCTTTCCTATGAAATTCTGCTGCAAGACGTTCGATTTTTAATTAATATATGGTTCCACTGAAGTCTTTCTTGAATTCTTCAAGGCTGTGTAGACTAATTATTGTTGTGCTTCATGCAGATATGATACACACACTAATAAAAACAGCATATAAATATCATTGACCTGGAAAGTAACTAACTTGGGATCTAGTTACTGGTTACACACAGGAATGAAAATGTTGCTTTCTTTGACTCAGATTGCAAGGAAGTTGGTACTTTGGTTTTGTGCAAGTTACACTTCTGCTAGCTCGGTTGCTGCAGCACTGCTTTAGTGTGCTGTCTGCTCTGTTTGATCTCAAGAGTGAATGTTCAGAAATGGTAATCCCGGGTTCGTGGAGAATTTTTTCAGTTGTCAATTAAGAGAGAGGGGTCAGGTCTTCATTGGGTTGAACAATTGCTCCCTTTTCCATGGAAGAAAACTTCTTTATTAAGTTTCCATGTTGTCCAAGTGTTGGAGTAAATTTTCCTTTCACTTCTTTTTTTTTTTTTTTTTTTCTTTGTGTGTGTTGTGCCAGTATTACTGGTACTGTCTGCGTGTACTCTGAGTTTACAACAGGGAGTTCTTTAAAGGATGCAGTAGACATACATATGGTCAAGTTTTGTGGTACTTATGTTATTATATCTCTAACAAAAAGATGCGAAAAGCAACTCTGCAAAATGAGAGTTGTTTGGGTGAGTTGGATAGCCCAGCAATGGGAAACCTAAGTTCCCAGGCTGTGGTTTTCAGTTATGATCTCTCACTGATGCTGTCTTGTTCTGAAACATTATGAAGAGCTTCCTTAACTACGAGCTTTCTAAAGTTGTTTCTGAGGATCGTAGTGGGAGGAAAAGGTGGTTGGGGCATATGCTACTGGTGTTTCTTTTTATTTTTTCCCCCTGTAAATGATGCGTTGAATGATAGAAGGCTTGGAGATGGGAATAGAACTGAGCAGAAGTTTGCTATGAATTTGCCTCTTAGAGGAAATGTAAACAGGATGCTGTAAATTCCTAGCTGTGTTGCTACTTCCTATGCCTCTTTCTTACAAACATGGAGGGAGGCGTTGGCAGTTTTAAGGAGAAGCATCATGTCTTGCACGTCTAGATAATAAAATCAGCATTCTCTTTTTTATTTTTTTCATCTTGTTGCATTCTGTTGTTGATCCACGTTGAGCTGTGGCAGTGCTTGAAGCAGAATTCCACATTTTTCTTTCTCTTTAGTGTCCTCAAGCTTCAGCGTGAGTCAACAGTTTTATTTTTGTTTTGTTAATACTGCTTTGAAGGATTTCTTGCCAATTTTCCCTTAACATTTTGCTTGCATAAAGATAGCTTACCTCACAGAATGGTATGGTCTCAAGTTCAAAATCTGTTCACGTTACTTGGAACCTATGAGTTTTCAATTTGTTTATTTGTTTGTTTGTTTCCTGTTAAATATTTGAGATAAAAGAAAAACATTAATAGAACTGATTTCTTCACTCTGAGAGAATATTGAAGCTTTCAACCTGCATATCAAAAGCTATATTACACTGGGCATTCAGAACAAGAAAACTGTATGTGTTTGGACTTGATCTATTAAAACCATTTTCTTTGTTGAATTCACATGACTTGCATTTTATTGCATCTTTCTCGGCTATTTGAAACTTTAGTGTTGGATTTTACAACAGTAAACAGTAAAGATTTTTACATTGCCAGAACTATTAGAGGCAAAAGATACTTAATGATCTGAAAGAGGGAAAAGAAAAAACATGGGGGGAGCTGGGGGTGGGCAGGGGTGCAGAAACACAGGTGGGCGGAACTGCTGACTGTTGTTGCATTTGAAACGCACGGTATAATATTAAAAGTAACCTCTGTCAATGTTTTTAATCTCATACCTAGTGTATTTGTCAGCACTTTGTTTTGTTGCAGAATTGAAGGGTTTTTATGAAGCACAGAAGGAAACGGTTTATAGTTACAAGGAAAAACGTGACTGTGTCCTCAAGAACTGGCATTTACAGGGATGGATGTATTCCTGTGATCTTGTGTGAATGGAAATAGCAGTGTCCTTTATGCCTCAGATCTTCAAGTTCCAGTGCAGTTACAATCTTGTCAAAAACTTGCAGGAATTAGAGTAGTTTCTTTAAAGAACTCATGTTTTTACAATACCTTATAAATAAATGGAATGGGGCTCCATACAAAATGTTTCCATGCTTGTTTTGTAGATGGTGTGCTGACACCGAATATAGAGAACGGTAATTTTCCCTACCAAGTACCCAACTTCCCTAAGTGTGAGATCTGTTTGCTGTCTTTCCCAAAAGAGACCCAGTTCCAGCGCCATATGAGGGATCATGAGCAAAATGACAAGGTATGACTTTTACGAATTACAAATGTAAACTCAAGAAATATTAGTGTCTTGATACTCTCATATACTGTCAAGTAAAGTAAAGATATCATTTTCAGGTGTTGTTGTTACGTCACTAGTTATTACTTCTTAGAAACTTGGGAGTTTTATGAAGCTGTTCTTTTCACTCTGCATGTTTCCTTTGAGATAAGAAGTTACTTGGATGCCATTTATTGTTTTCAGTTCAGTAATTTTTATTTTTAGGTATTTTCTTTAATTTATAAAATATGTGGATAAGAAAACGTAGGATCTTTTAATTGTTGCAAACTGACTCTACACATTAGCAATAAAAGTAAAATGATTATATTGATTATCTGCATCCAGATAGACTCTTGTATCTGTTTTCAATAAAGTCAGGCTACCTATCCTAGTATAAGTGAATCAGTAGATTAATTACATAGCAACAGCTGCTTCCTAGTCAAGTATGGGAAAGAAGTAGAAAAAAAACAGATACGTGATTAAGATTCTGCTGACTTCTTAAACTGAGCTTTTGCCACAGGTTTTGTGCATAATCTGAAGCATTTTATTTCATTTCTGTTCCTTGCTCTCTATTTTACAAAACTTCACATAGGATTGGAAAAATTCTTATACTTTTTAAGGCAGTTGCAGTTGTAAATGAATTCTTAGGAAATGTTTAACTTAGGGATGTTAATTAATATATAATGAGCTACTTATGTAATCACAGAATCATAGAATATTCTGAGTTGGAAGGCACCCATTGAGTCCAACTTGCGGTTCCCCACAGGATCACTCAAAATCCAAACCATATTTCTGAGGGTGTTTTCCAAACACTTCTTAAAATCCAAGTTTCCATGTTACAAAACTCATCCATAAAACTTAGAAGTTCATGTTGTTAAAACTATTATATTCCGTGCTTGCAAAAGAGCTTTTCTACCTAAAAGTGGTTGTGCAGATGGCAACTGAAGAACACTGAATCTTAGCATAAGCTAAGCTCTTTGCATCTCCAGTTGAGTAATTAATTGAGTTTAAGGATTATTCCATATCTCCGTTTTAAAGCAGAGAAACTTATCTGTCTCTTGCTCGTTCTTTTCTCCTGCTAACTTCATTCTCCTCAGAGAATCTCAATTTTGAGTCCCCTCTTTCTTTAATTCCAAGCTTTCTTTTCCCAAACGCTATTGAACACAAAGTACTAGCATTTCCAATTGTAAAACCTGAAGAAGAGGAAATACTTTAAACTGGTGCTGTCATATGTTATTACTGCTGTATGTGGGGGTTTTAAGGTTTTTTAAATTTTGAGTTCTTGTTATGTGTATAACCATATAACATTTGGGATAATTGAATTTTGCTTTATTTTGGGGTTTTTAACAAACAGCCTCACCGATGTGACCAGTGTTCAATGTCATTTAATGTTGAATTCAACTTGACACTTCATAAATGTACTCACAATGGCGAAGATCCTACGTGTCCTGTGTGCAACAAGAAGTTCTCCAGAGTGGCCAGCCTGAAAGCTCATATAATGCTGCATGAGAAAGAAGAGGTAATACAGTATATCTCATCATTTAAGTTTTAAAAAGGTGAATGTGTGGTGATCGTACTTAATCTTCCAGGTATATATTTTAGATTGGAAGACTGACTGAATGATGTCATTTACAAGAACCACAGCATGTTTAGTGGGGAAACTTTTTAATTGTAGTAGCAGAAATTAACGTATTGGATACAAACAAGTGTTCCACTTCTGCATTCTCCTACAGAATCTGTGCATGTTCAGTAGTATTCATACACAGTCAGTGATCACAGAATCGCTCAGGTTGGAAGGGACCTCAAAGGTCATCAAGTCCAACTGCAGCCTAACCATAGTACCCTAATAACCCTCTGCTAAATCATATCTCCAAGATATGCGATCGTTAATTGATGAATGCACAATAAGTAAAACTGATCCTACCTAAACATTTGTCTTAGTTATTTACAAATACTTTTATTTTGGAGTGATTTTGGTGATTTTATGCACATTGATCATTTTCATGGCTTATGTTATTTTATATAATTCCTAGTATTTGTGAACACTTCTGTATTGTTAATGTATTTTGATTACTGCTGAGACTTGTTCACAGTCTCTTTCTTATGTCATGAAGCTGCTTTTTTCTTTTTGTTTAAGCAGTTACTACTGAGTTGAAATGAGAGGACTGTGCAGTTTGGGGTGTTAATATATTTATGACATTGAACAGTTTACTTTATTGAGGGAACTTGATTTTTTGATTGCCAGAAGCATTAGAATGAGAAAATTGAACAGCAAGGAATATGCTTAAGAGTGATTTCTGTTACTCATTTCTTCACTTCAGCTACTCTGATTTTCATATTTGGTGCAGATGTCAGAAGAATAGATTGTGATGCCTCCCAATTAAAAAAATAAAAAAATAAATAAAAATCAGTCTGCAGCTTAAAAATCAAACTCAGAAAAATATCAATGCTTTCCAGTTGCTAATGAGTACCTGTTTGTAACAACACAATTCTGTGCTAAAACAGAGATGAACATAGTAATTAATGTAGAGAATTACAAGATGACTTTCCCAGTGATTGTACATGTGACCTTGTCTTTGGATAGGTGGAATTTGAACTTGAACTATAGGTTCATAGAGAACCTATAGTTTATAGAACATGGTCCTGGTTGTCATTCAGCAGTTTTTCAGGATGAGCAGTATGAAAGGTTAAATTAGCAGTGGAGTATGTTCTCTTGTTTGTTTGCTATCCCTTCCTTTCCCTTGCTGTGTCCCAGCTCTTTTCTGTTGTTTTGTCTGTGGGGATTAAGATTGCTTAAGATCACAGTAGTGACTGTGGTGGGTTTACTTTTAAAGAGTAAGTGATATTCTGTATCTTTTTAACCAGTGAAAGTGTAAAATCTTTAAATCTGCTATTAAAATGTTTTTAGTTAGGAAGTATTTTGGTGTTTGGTGTGTTTTTTTTCCCTCAAATGTTTATGTAGATTTCTGGCATTGGGGTAAGTTATGGTGTATATCATGAAAGATGTGACCAAAGAAACAGAGAGTAGAGATGACAGTACTGAACTGCTTGCTGCTGTTACTTACAAACTCACGCACAGTTCAGTTCAAGTGGAGTTTTGTACAAGATAAGTATTACCGTAAGTGTGCAGTGGTTCATGATTTGTATTACATGGCTGAAACGTTTTTCACTTGTGTACTTTTATTGGTATTTGCTTCTAGTTGCCAAAGTCCTTAAAAGTATGCATGTACCTACTTGAGCAGAACTTGTACTTGTGAATCTTTTTAAAAATCAGTCTCCATTATCTGTTTCAGAATCTTATCTGTTCAGAGTGTGGAGATGAGTTTACGTTACAGAGTCAGCTGTCCATACACATGGAAGAACATCGTCAAGAATTGGCAGGCAGTAGGGTCCACAGCTGCAAATCTTGCAAAAAGGAATTTGAAACTTCCTCACAGCTGAAGGAACATATGAAAACTCACTATAAAATAAGGTGACAATAACGTCTTCTCATTTTGTTACAAAACTGACTTTGAAGGCGACAGCTAGGAAGGCAGCAGTAGCATTTCCAATCAGTAAAGTACCATGACCTGTGCTGGTTGTTTCTTTTCTTTGGTGTGCTGTTCTGAAATGGCATTGGTTTGTAAATCCTTGCTAAACTAGGTGCATTATTTGTGGAGGCTGTTTTTGTATTTGGGGGCCCATACTAAGCATAGTTCTGTCTGCATACAGGTTAAGTATACAGGTTTGTGAGGTGTTTTTTTCATACAGATTGCATTCTGAAGTGTGTTCATGTGATTTTGAAGTCCAATAGCAGTATTGAAACAAACTTGTGTTAATTTTATGTAGTTACTGTAGTTTTTTATAGTTGCTGCAATGCAAATCCTAATGCTTTCCCCTGTCAAAGACATAGGCTGTTCCTTGCAGTTCAGTACTTTTTTTCTTAATAGTTCTTATCGTGACCTTCCATGAGTTTCTTACAAATCTGAAAGAGCACAGAAGGAAGGGAAAGGAAGAGCCCTAGTAAGTGTTGCTCTTACTTTAAGTAAATATTTGTTCTATAACTTTTCAGCAGTCTAATTTGATTCTATCTTAGGAAGGTAAAAATTAAGTTAATTGAAAGAAACACTTCTGTTGGTTTAGTTTATGCTAAATTGTATTAAGAAAGTTTATATATAGTTTTATGTATAAACTACGTATTAAGAAAGGCTAAGATTTTTATAGGAAATCATCTGCAGGAGAAATGTAAAAACAACAAAGTGAGAAATGTCAGATGTTTCCTATTCTGCCTATAAGCAGCTTTTGCAGGTTGAGAGGTCTTATTAGTTATGTTCCAGAGGGTTTAAAAAAGAAATGCAGTTTCTTTTTGCAAACTGTAAATTGAGAGTTTGGAGTGTGGGGTTGCTGTTTGTACTGAGTTGCATAAGTGTATACTGTAAGTCAAGAAGTAAGTTCTTGTTATGGATGCCTCCTTTATGAGTTAGGATAATTAAAAATATAGGTGAGTGATTATAATGACAGCTGTGATTTTGAGAGAGTATTATGCATCCTATGTTTTGATGTGAACGAGATATAAGAGTAGTTTTAATTTGCTTTTAAAAATGTTGAAGATGGAAAGTTTTGCTTGATAAGGAGGGACGAAATTGATAACGGCATCAATTTTGACAGAGTGGTTAATGAAAAAATAGTAAGAGGAGTCGTTTCTGGTATTTTTGTTCAGATTGTCTCTTTAAAAGTCCTCTGATCTTGCAGGAAAGCAGAGCTCCATCAACATTTGCTTATCTTCTTTTTCTTGAACATACACATTTTTTTTTAATTTAGAGCCTCCGTTTGAGAGATCTGCTTTGTTTATCAACTCAGATGTGGAAACGTTGCATTTGTGTTCAAGGAATTATTGACTACAATAGTTATTTACTGTTATTTACCAGCAGTTCCAAAGCAACTTGAATATGTGAGCCAGTTGCAGGAGCTACCTCATTGGAAAGCTCACATAGCTCTGATCTTCCGTTCTTCAGTAGAGATTCTGAATTTTCATTTGACTAAATCCTCTCATATTGTTCAGAGAAAGTATGAAAAGTTAATGTTTCATCTAATTAGCCTAACAGTATACAGTATAATATTTAAGGCTCAAGGATCTACATATGTAGGAAAAAAAATCTTACTATTTAGTTCCGGCTTTTCATTATAAAGTAAGCTTCAAGGATTTTTTAGGAGTTAAGGAAACACAGCTTTTCATAATTTGAATTTTTTCTTTCCAGAAAATAGAATGTAGTTCCCCTTTCTTAGAGGTATCTATTCTGTCTCTGAAATATTTGAATAGGAACTATTACAGAGTAGTAATTTAAAATTATCAATATACCTGTAAATGCTGAAATATTTTCAAAGACGACCTGAACTTGAAGGATTATCCCTTCAGCTGTCTCCAAGTTAGAGATGTGTATTGTATTTCCTTATTAAAATACTGCAGCTATAGTTTAAACAGATGTGATTTCTCCTTGAAGAGTGTGTCAGGCTGGTATACACCTGTCATCCTGAAGTGGAAGGGAGGATAGTTTGTAAAATCTATCCTTCTCATAAAATCATGGCTTGGGTTGGAAGGGACTGCAAGGATCATGAAGCTCCACCCCCCTGCCACAGGCAGGGCTGCCAACCTCCACATTTAATACTAGACCAGGCTGCCCAAGGCCATCCAACCTGGCCTTGAGCACCTGTAGTGATGGGGATGTACTGCTCTTCAAGTCTTCAGCAGATTTTACTCTGGATACTTTAAATTTTAGTAGATACAGATAACATGTATTAGTAACAATTTCGCCCAAACTCTACTTGTTCAGCAAGAATATTAAAAAGAAAAAAAAAGTTTTAAAATGCACCTAAAATTTCAAGTAACTAGAAAAGAAAATGTACTGCCTCTTAAATTGATGTTGTATTCTCTTAGAGTAGAAAGATGCATCACTTGAGAAGTGTAGATTTCCTACTGCACAGAATGTTACTTCCCTGCTGTTTTTCATGTTGCTAAACCAGCTTGTGCTTTAAGGTGCTTGTATATTTTTGTACATCTGAACCATATTAGCTAGTTCTTATTTCTCTGTTTTTTTAGGAAAACACTGGGTATTTAACTCTGTAATTTTGGTTACCTTCAAGCAGAACTGCCAAGCTGAATTACCATATAGATGTAAATTCTCAGGCATTACAGAAATTGTGGAGTGCTCTAGATGTCACACTGGTTTGCTTACTGCCTTCTTGTTTCCATTGAGTTGTTGTAATAGTCTTTAAGGTCACCTGAGTTCTTGACTTTTTTTTTTCCCCCCTCAGTAAAATCAGTTGTTCTTTTTCTACCTTGCTGATTAGTTTGATTTGTACAGAGATGAATTACATGTCTTTTATCTGTTACTGTGACTGTTGAGATCATGATGCATACTTGGGATATTAAAACATTAACCTGTTCTTGTTAGACTTAAGCAACTGTGTTTGTGCTGTGGTTCATAAGACACTCACTTGTTAAGAGCAAAGATTTTGCTGTGTGCAAGAAACAGAAATGAGTTTGCAGTGTTGAAAGTTCTCGCAGAAAGCATAGTTGTGAACTCATTCTAGCTGAATTTATGATGAAATTCTCTAGAGAGCCTGTAAGATCTATCAATTTTATTGTTGAAATAACTGTAAAATTATTTGTGTTATCTAGGTGGGCCTAGGAAAGTGCTCCAAGTACTTTCCATTAGTCATTCAATATTATTAAAGATTTTATTTTCACTGATATGGCTGATGCTCTTAGCTCCTTCAAAATAATACTTTAATGTTAAGGGGGTTTTTTGTTTGTTTTTTGTAATGACAGGGTATCAAATACCAGATCTTATAACAGAAATATTGATAGAAGTGGATTCACCTATTCCTGTCCTCACTGTGGAAAGACGTTCCAGAAACCAAGTCAGTTAACTCGACACGTTAGAATACATACAGGTAAGACTGTAGAAATAATTATTTCACAAAGTTTCATTAACCTGCCAGGTGCTGAATACTTTTCTCTGTGTGGGGATGCAGAGTACTATGAGTATGCTTGGCTTGTTATTATGAAAAATTTAAGTACTTCATAGTTCTCTTTTTTTTTTTTTAACAGAATACCAGTTTTGGTACTTAAAGTTTCAGAGGGCCATAAAATTTGAGTCCCTAGATCAAGGCTAGTCTACTACTCTAAGTAAGATCTTAAATTGCAAACAGATTCTGAAAGTTACCATCACAAAAACAGTAGAGATTTATGAGAGTAAATAATACTACTAACATAGAGGCCTTGCTTTTTGCTTTTTTTTTTTTCTTTTTTAATTGATGTATTTAAAGTTACCGCCATGTTCAGGATGCCCAAAGTGAGCTTAGGAGGTGGTAAGCTTAGACTTCAGTTTTGATAATTGAAGAAAAGAAGGTGACAGTTTACTTTTGTGGAATGAATGGCAGGGTTTTTTGCTTAATTACTGTAATAAATAAATATATTTGTTTAACCCTTAAACAATATGAATAACTAAAAGCGTGCAGTAGAAAATAATGCAGAAGTTTAGGAGGAAGTGTACCTGGAACTGTGGTATTAGTTCTTAAGTTCTAACCAGCCATACATTATATAGTGTGAGTTTGGCTTTAAACCAGAGCTTCACAGAAGCTTCTCCAGTGATGTAAAATTTGTTTTCCATCTTGTGAATAAATCGCTGTTTGTCTAAGTTTTTTGCTAATAAAAGTAGTAAACTAGGTAAGTGCATAATGTTCTTTGCATTAGCCACGTGTTCCAGGCAGTCATGTCATGAGTCACTGTATGTGGAAATTACTGTTGACAAATAGAGAAATAAAAATTCCCATAGAATTCCATTGTGTTACCCTTTTATAGGAATCCTTTCAAGTTTTATAGATTTTAGTCATGATACAGTGACACAGGAGGTCACTCTTGTACCTGCTTTAAGGGTTACATCACAAGAATATTCACAAATGTCATTGAAAAATGGTTTTACTGTTTTAGAGTCTGTGTAGATACATTACTGTACCTATTCTAACCAGAACTGAAGAGGCAAAACTACCGTTGATTGAGGATACTTCTGTGAAGCTTTAAAAACTTGAAGCGCACTTGTAGTTCTTCTGAAGAATGCAAACCAGAGACAGAAAATAGATAGTCCCCATTTGCACGTGACTGTGGGTCACTCTAAGTTTCAAGCAGATGGGAGATACTAGTTTAACTGGAAGCATATTATTACTTTATATTCACAGACAGTCTGTCTGGTGTCCAGTTACTTGAGGTACTACAAAATAATTGTAGTAGTTTAGAATACGTATTCCTTTAATTTTGAAAAGAACATGCCTGTGGTGCTGTTGCATTGCATACGCTGGTATCATAATTGCATTACTTTTTTTGTTTATACCTATTATTTGGGGCTTCTACATGTTCCGTACTTTGATCTATATTAAAAATGACATACCAAAACCCCCAGACTTTAAAAAAAAAAAATCCTCTAAACTCAGAGGCAACAGAAAATGTACGTTCCTTAAGATCTGATCCCATGGTGTTCTTGTAACCTGTTCCAGAAAACAACTGCTTTTTTCTGCCAACAAGGAGATTAATTAAGAATTAATCTTTTTAAACTAGACCAAATTATGACTATCAGCATAATTAGAAGTAATATAAAATATTCATTTAATTAATTTGTTTGTGTCTAATATTTATCACATGCTATTACTCACATCCTTTAGCCAGATGTAGCATGTCTGTAGTGATTTTGCTATAGAAGTATGCAAAAGCAAAGTAACAAATTTTTTCAGGGTCTCGGAGTTATCACTGTTAAACTGTTTCATTAAAATAAAAAAATAATGCTGAATTTACAGTGGAGATTTCCAGGAGTCAGTTGAGACACAAGCTTGCAAGGTACTGGATTTGGTGCTTAATGTCATTTTATAACTGCTTTGTATTGTGTTAATGTGGTTCCATTACATTCCATCAGTTAAGATTTCTGGGGAGTTTTTTTTATGTTTTATCAGTGTGGAAATAACTGTAAGTATGTACAACATTGAAAACACTTAACATTGGGGAATAGCAGCAGATTTTCAAAAAATCATTGCCTGGGATTTTCTCTCATGTTCAGTACTAATATGAACTATTGAAAGAGAACATTCAAGGTTTTTAATTTTTGAGGAAGGCTGTTCAGTATCTTGAATAATAACAACATTTGACTTCCCTTTTTGGGGATACGTGGTTGCAAAGAATTGAAGAACTGTTAATACTCATTGAGGGTGGAAGCTATACATCTTTCTCAGTGTTCCTATAAGAATTTTTTTTTTGATAGGCTTCTTGCCTTTTCACATTTGTTTTCTTCCTCCCGTGTGTTTGCATAGCAGCTTCCTGAACTAAGGGAAGCTGTTCTGAACAGTCTTCACAAAAATATCGCCTAATGATGTGTTTCTGTTTTAAGCCTGTATTTATGTACATGCCTGTATCTGTATGCAGTACTTTAACTGATAGAATTTCATTATACATACAGGAAACTGCTAACACATGTTGAAATCCCCTTAACGTTTTTTTTTCTTTTAGGTGAAAGACCGTTTAAATGCAGTGAATGTGGAAAAGCCTTTAACCAGAAGGGGGCGTTGCAGACCCATATGATCAAGCACACTGGTGAAAAACCCCATGCTTGTGCCTTTTGTCCTGCTGCCTTTTCTCAGAAAGGCAACCTACAATCACACATACAGAGAGTTCATTCAGAGGTAAATACAATTATTCATAAAGTGGTCAGTGCTAATATACTGCTTATTGGTGTTTAACCTTTTGTTTTCAGTATTTAAAATGTCCTGTTTGCTATTCCTGTGTGTACTGGTGCTTTCTCTGCAGCCAATGTAGATTTTCTGTTTTAGTATAGTTATTGGTTTGTTGGTTTTACCTGCAAATTCAGCTTTCCTAGAATAATTTAATCTGCATAAACAGATACTTAGAATAAGTAGCAAATCCTTCATTTATTATTGCCTTTCCAGTACATTCAAAGATGAAAACATGATCGTGATTTTTTTTTTAATAGCTAAAAATGGCATTTGTGGCAGTTTTAGGAGATTGAGGGCTAGAATCAGATCAAAGTAAGCCAGAAACAGCAAAGTAAAAAGTGTTGAGTAATTTCAAGCCCAACAGCAACCTGCTAACTCCAATGTAAAGCACAGTTGATATTTGTCTTTGAAGAGTATATCTCTTACAGCCCTCTTCAGAAGCTTTTTCTTTACAGGAAGAAGGAAGTTGCAAAATCATAGACCTCTTTATGCTGATATATATATATTTTTTTCTTTGTGACAAATTTTGAGATCCCAAAGGCACTGCTGTAATATTGCAACGTGGTCTTCTGAGCAGCTTTGACTGAGCAACCTTTTTCAGTAATTATCTTTCTGATTTCAGTGTTTTGTAGATGGCAGTACTCATAAGACTAATAACATAAGTACTAATAAGAGACCTAGCTTTGATTTTGGAGGTATACGTAGGTAGAGGCAGCTGTTTTTCTTTTTGCTGTGTGTAGAATATCATCTTTGTTTTCTTTCTACTAGCTCTGTATGACACTGACATTTGCATTTTCAAATTTTCATTGGTGATAGATATTATTTATTGAACTTTTTACTAAGAGTGTTTTAGTGTGATAGTTTCTGATTTTTAAGGATGCAGTCCTTCATATAACGTCTTAGTATTTTGTGTTGTGCTTAATTATATTAAACCGTATTTTTACATGTCACATGGGCCTCTGTGGCTAGGCTGCATTATTGAGAGATCTGTGTATTTGATAACTGTTGCTGTGTGAAAGAGCTGCAGCAGTATTAATTTCATAATTTGCGTGGGTTTTTTTTATTATTACAGTGTTGTTGGGGATCTAGTCAAGTATATTCTTCACTTTTGCCTCTGTTAGATCATAAATGTTGCATCTGTACCACATCTCATGCAGTGTTGCTTGATGCTGAGCCTACATTTTAGTTACTGCTTTGGATTGTTGGCTGTTTCTTTTTAAATTTATCTTATTTTTCTTTCTTGCTGTTACTGTATTTCCTTCAAGATTGCATGCAGAACTCTATTAATTCTTCATTTGATCCTGAAACAGTCAAAAAAAATTGTTCCAGGTGAATTATTGGTAATGGTTGGACTAGATGATCTTCTAGGTCTTTTCCAACCTTGATAATTTTGTGATTCTGTGATTATGAAGCAGGTTGATTCCCACTTGTCTGTCACTTATCTTAAGTGTATTTTAAGTATATATTATGTCACACATCTTAACTGTATTTTAATAGTTGGTACCTCTTCCTGGAATGTTGAGTTACCTGTTAAAGCTTAATATCAGAAAATATGGAGTTCCATATTGCATAACAAGCCATGCAACATATTTTCATTTGAAGACTTTGTTGTCTTAAAATATTGGAAATACTGCACTATATCCTACTGCTATGTGTCAGACTGAGGAGGAGCGGGAAGTGAGGATGGGTAGAAACTGCAAATTTAATTGCTTTAATTACCTCATGTGTCCTTTCAACCCCTTTCCCTGGAGATTCCAACTAAGTTGTTGCCAATCACATTCTTAGTTCCAGCTGTGCATTACTCTTCTCTGCTCATCACCACTTCTTATCCATGTAGTCCTCATGGCCATTTGGGCCTATGTATCTTATTTTCTTTTTACTACAAGCTGGAAACAGGTTTTATTCTTGAAAATTTATCAGATGCTTTTTAAACAAAAGTGTTTTTTTTAAAAAAAAAAAAAAAAAAAAAAAGAAGAAGAAGAAATAAAGAGAAGATTAATTACTTGCATTTTTTCCCTTTGTTTTCCCTAACTTTAGTTTGTATTTTGTATGCTGTTACATTTTCAAGCACGTCTTATTTGATAAAGCTGCATTTTGGTTTTGTTTCCAAGTGTGCAATAGTAGCAAATATTAAGGAAAGATAAATCTTGAAGCATCGTATGCCAGATGACATTGTTTTCCTCTCTGGTGCTTTTAAACATTGACAAGCAGTAATAGGAGGTGAGCAATACAGGCAGATTACAGTTAACTTAGTAGCAGGGAGATACCAAATTGATTCTATAACAGAATATCAGTAAATTGGAGAAATAAAATATTTTGTCTCATAATGGCAATGTACGTTTGTGAGTTGGATAAATAATGATTAAAAAAATTAGGTAGATTTAGGGAAAATGTACTTAAACTTTTTTCTTTTCCTAAAGGTGAAGAATGGCCCTACGTACAACTGCACAGAATGTAGCTGTGTCTTCAAAAGCTTGGGTAGTTTAAATACACATATCAGCAAGATGCACATGGGTGGTCCACAGAATTCTGCAAGCTCTTCAACAGATGTATCTCATGTTACAACGGTAAGCTTCACTTGATACGTCACAAAAATCCCCTTAAGCACTTAAGTAGGTCTGTGTTTTAACCAGTAATTCTTCATACAGTTACAGTTCTTTTTAGTTTTGACATCTCTTATGTCTTCTGCTCTTATAAAGTTCTGCCATTTAAAAAAAAATTAATTTGAATATTGACACACTAGGATTTGTAATTTGAGGGTTTAGGTGAAAATGTGACCATTTTATTCTACAGCTAATTAAAGTATAGCTCTGGTACTTGAAGGCTGTGTGGGAAGGAGAGGTTTCCCCTCTGTGTAACAAAACTAATTGGAAGGTTTTGCTAGAAAATGAAAGCTAGGCTTTCCAAATTATATATAATTGTTAACTGATTTCCAGAAGTTAATTATTGATGCAATTCTAAACTTAGCTTAATTTTTTTTCAGAGAAAATGAGTGTTTTTCTTTCCTTGCTGGAATATAAGAAAAAGCTAAAATCCAGAAAATACTTCTGCTGTGACTTCTGCTGTCATTTGACTATTTTTTTCTAAGGCAGTGGATTCACAATACATTGGAGTACCTTTTTTGTTTGTTTTTTTTTTTGAAGAGGACTTTCACCTTTTGTGCCTTTCTTCCACTCCGTTTCTTATTTCAAACTTCTGTGCTCTGAAGTTCAATTTAAAAAAGCAATAGACTTTAGAGAAGAAGATTATAGATAAGTCTCGGCTTTATTGTGCAACTGTATCTTGTTGACAACATGATGTTTAGCAGTATTGTTTGGAGAACTATTTTAATTTTTTTTTTATTGCTTTAAATTTCATAAAGCTTTTTTTTTTTCGTATGGCAGAAGTTATTTGTCTCTTCAGGTTAATTAAAAAAAAGCCTGTCCTATTTACTTGCAAATACATCTCATCTCTACATCTTTTTGTAGATCTCTACACACACAAGTCTAATTTTAAAAGAAGGACAGAAAAGGATTCCTTCATACTACCAAATGTTTCCTTTCCCTGACCAGCTGTGATTTTCTTGCTTTGTTTAGCATGATCGATTATTTTGCTTTTGAATTGCATATTGATATTACAGAAGTACGTTGCCATTATTCTTGCCTCATGCATCCATCTTTGCTTGCATGAAGGCATTGAAAAGGAATACCTCTATACAAAGGCATAAGCAAAATAGAAGAAAAAGAATTCATCTTAGAAGGAGATGCCAGTAAGCTTAAGTAGTAGAATAAAATTTACTGATGTATTGCATCTTGCAAGAGTATTACACTCCTTGTATTTAATTTACTATCTGAAGTTGCGGAGGTTTAATGATGGATTTTTTTATTGCTGTAGAAGGATGGTAGCACTAGTGTTCTGAGATAAGAACTGTCTTCCTCATTCTGGTCACAACTTGCAGAGCTTCTCTAACAACTAATCTCCATTGTACTTGTCCTGTTCTGAAGTCTGTGGTATGTCTCTGCCATCCCTTGATATGGACGTGAGGATGAGCAATGATTGTCCTTAGGACATGCGTTCCAAAAGTTGAAGTCACTTGAATTGAACACCAAAGAATTCATATTATTCTCATACTTAGGTACATCTTGTAAAATATACTTACTGTAAGGCTCTTATTGTTTTCTGCAGCATCAGTACTTGTAGCTTAGGTGAAACTGATACCAGTTCCTGTAGTTTGTGCTTATTTAATGTATATAAACTATGAAGCAACACTGGTGATTCCATGTACGATTGTATTTTTCCCATATTTTTTTTCTGGCCCTAGCCCTTATTGTGGTGAAAATGAACTGTGGAACTGATACTTCAGCTGTTTTTGTTGTTTTTTTTTTCTTCTGGTGTTAAAAGTCTTAAACTACTTTTTATTTGCAGGACTCTGTCACCCAGCCTTTAACAACATCTCCTGCTAATCTTTTGCAACCTGTTGATAATAAGTGGAAGAACGTAAGTATGGAGTTTTTGTTGTATTTCCGCGTCAAGACTAAAACCAGGTGGAACTTTCACAGGCTTTTGTAAACTTCTTGGTGGAAAAAAAGATTTGCAGTTGTCCTCTGTGATAGGTTCATCAGCTAATAGGTGAAGGTAGACTTCCTGATCAATGCAGCTGAGTATTTAGGGATTGAACAGGTCTTATATGGATTGTATTCCCACATTTGTTACACAGTTTTAAGCTCATAATTCTTACGAAAGCACTTTAGTTCTTCAGAATGGTGGCAAGTGCTGTTGTGTACCAGTTGGGAGTGATGGATCTTACTGCTCCCTCCTCCAAGAAGTGCCTGATATTCTTGCCTAGGAGGTGAGTGTGCTGCGTCCAATTTCAGTCTTAGCCTTAGGGTCTTCAGGCCTGCATCTTCGCAAGAGTATGCCTTAGTAGCTGCTAGCCACCAAGTGGTTTGTATGCAGTTTTGCAGAATCGGCTTCAACTTACGTGTAGTAGTTCTAGTGAACCAGGGAGAGAAGAGCCTGACTCCTGTTCTGCAGAGAAGAACCTTGAATTCTCTTTCCCCTTGCTAGGGTACCTTCCATTTTTTACAAAAATAATGATAAATTGTAACATTTATAGGAATTTTGAGAAAAAGGAGCATATGACATCAACTAAAACTAATGAACTTCTAAACGAAGGTGAATCAACAGCAGTTTTACTTTATGTTTTCAAATGTTCTCCTTTAATGTCCTTCAATGTAAAACCTGTTTTTTCCATGCTGTCAGATAACACAGCTTGCTTGTTTTGTGTATAGTTCCTGTTAATTTGTTGACCTAGGATGTGAGCTCTGATTCTTCCGTAGTACTGTATGATGTATCATATATGGTTTTAAAAAAAATACGTGCTTTTCTTGTATGTAGCATCTTTTTTTTACTTTGTAAGTAGAGCTAGTTGTCTTGTTGCACCCCTTAATGAGTAGTCTTTTCCTTCTTGTACTGAAAAGCAAAAATGGTTTCCACTTTCAAATGAAATGGTACATCATATTTAATGCTATGCACCATGAGTGATGAAAACTTTCTGAAAATTTTTAATAGGGTTTACAGGGGTTCACCGCTGTTACTGTGTTTCTTGGGTTCCCTTGGGATTTAATAATTTTCACTAAACATGTTATTATTTTATCAGCAACCTGGAAGAAGGTATAAAATCATCATTGATCAGTATGGTGTGAAAGTTGAGGTAGTTTATAGAAAGGACAAATTAATAATACAGAATGATGTGGATTACTTGATGTGATAGGGTACAAACAAGCAATAAGTTTTCTGATACAGGAATAAAATCACACGGTATAGAAGGTCATATTCAAAGACATAAAATCCCATTAAAATACGGATTGAATAGGTCATAAATAATATGTCAGCTAAAATTTAAGTTTTCCTTGCCTACAAAGATTGGGAAAAGTCTTTGCTTAAGGCAAAGTGAGAAAATTATCTGCAGTCTCTATTCCATTCTGACAATTCTTGTTTTGATCACATCTGTTTATGGTGTCCACTTTTTGTGAACTGTATTCAGAGATACAAGAGGAATCAGACCAATCAGAATTCCCAAAGTTTTGCACGATGTGTTTTTTATCAATAAGATTAAAGGAGCTTTATCTACTTTGCCCATCAGATGAAATATTTAATAATCACTTAATTTTCTGTTTTGCAGAAAAAGGAAAAATCTATAACCTTTTTAATAAAAGAGGAAGAAAAAGAATTTGAGGACCTAAGCTAGACAAATTAACACTTAGTGTATAGAAATTGGTCTGGATGATGTACTGTTGGAGTAACTTCCTGAAGTTTGATGGCAGTGCAAAAAACTGCCACAGTGAAGGATTTGGTTATAGAAATTACAGTAGTTTTTCTTAGAGTTCATCTCCTTAGGGAAGTAATTGACTGAGAACAATGCGCTCTGTCTTACACATCAGGTCAGACAGCCCAAGTGTGATCACAAGGTTCATTATTCTAACTGAAGAAACATGGAATTACAAAGTAATAATATGACACTTTGTTCTTTGTACTGTTTGGTACTCAGATGTTTAAGTATTCTGAGGGGGACCTAGAAAGAAACCACTGAAGCTCTTCGTAATGGAGAAGCTAACTTAATAGGATTAATAACAAACTTCGTATGCATGCATATTGTTTTTCAAAAAGGATTACCTTAATGAGACTGTACGTAAAGTGCTGTATAAAATGTGGACAAACTGGCTGAAGATATGTAATACGGTAATTTACAACATGATGTCAAGCAGTTCCTTATTTTAACACTTTTATTTCTCTTACTAGAGCCCTAGCAGATTTTGCAGATCTTTTAGTCTCAGCTTCCCACTGTATTAAAGAGCTTCTTTGCTTTGGGGAGAAAAGTGGTTTCTATAAGGAGTTGTTACATGCTTTGCTTCAGTGTTGTTTCAGTGAAAATGTCACATGATGTATTTTATTTTTGTAAAATAGATACCAAAATGTTGATTGGACTTTTGCTAAATTGGAATCTGAAAAGACTTCATCTTTTCATTCCTCTCACTAGTGAGGTGAAAAAGACAAACTAATGGTGAAAACAATAAAATAGCAAGTGCTGCTCTGTTGTGTGCATGCAAGATTAATGAGATAAGTGTGTACTTTGTATTCTCTTGTGCAAAAACATTAATAATGCTTCATGATGTACTCAGGACATAACAGATACACAGCTAATTTTTCATCATTCATCTTCAAATATGGTGACAGTATTATTTTAACAGTCCAGTGTAATACATCAATATAAGGAAAATCTCTGGGGCATTTTCTGACTTAAAGAAATATGATGTGCAGAAAGCCTGAGATTCATTTCTTGTCAGAAATGATCCAGAAGAATGTGGTGTTTTATATATATGTTTGTGCCTGGAAGTGATTATTTTGCAGGTAGGGGATGAATGTTAGAAGCAGATATCTGGTGTGTTATAAAGAAACAGAATTACAGCGCCTGTTGATATATAAATAAATCTTTTTTGCAGTAAAACAATTAAAAGCAGCTGTTTCAATAACAGTAGACTCTTGCAGTCTATTTCTTATTGGAAAGAGAAATACATAAATGAGAGGGAACGGAACACCTTTATTTGTGATTTTTAAAGGAAATACTGGTTTCTTCTGTCTCTCTTTTCTACTGTTTGTTACTAAGGTGGCTTAAGATACAGTGATCTAATCAGAGCTGAATACATTTGATTTCAAGACTAAGTTGGTTTTTTTATTTTGATATGGCTCTGTGTGTATTTTAACTTTCAAAGTATGAACAGATCCACGTAAAGCTAAGAAATTTAGAAAGTCAAAGGCTGAAGTTTGGTTGGTCTGAAGTGTTTCAGTGTAACAGTACTAGTGATGTCATACAGAAAATCTCAGCTAATAGAGGGTTGCTTGTTGAAAGGACTTGTTTCAGTAGAATGTGAATTATGAAAAGAAACTCACGGCAGCATTGTGTGTCTGTTTCATAATTGTATTTCTTGTGACGTATACATGTGGAATTCAGTAGTTGATCTCTGGGTTCTGTAAACTGATTGAAGGTTCAGTTGTTATTTACATACATGAATTTCAGCTTCTTCCTTGATTATGCATGTTGATAAGGAGCCCAA
Source organism: Alectoris magna (assembly GCA_030625065.1). NCBI lineage: Eukaryota > Metazoa > Chordata > Aves > Galliformes > Phasianidae > Alectoris > Alectoris magna. Next base: position 59,056,195 of record CM060561.1, read on the forward strand.
CAGTTACTGTTCATGTATATTTTCATCTTCCTTTAAGAACGTGCTACTGTATGTTTCAGGCCACACATTTCCGGTCTCCGCTTCTTCAGCAGACAGAGAACCAAGTGTCTTCAGCTACTTCTAATCAGGGACAGCAGGCTGTAACTGATGTCATCCAGCAGCTCCTTGAGTTATCAGAACCAGGCGCAGTAGAAAATAACCAGCCTCAACAACCTGGTCAACAACTCAACATTGCTGTGGGACTCAACAGAGATATTTTGCAGGTAAGAGCTGTGTGTGATGACAGCTTTACATTTCAGCGGTTTTACTCATCGTTTTTATTTTAGTGAAATTTGGCTTCGGTATTTTCAAGGGGTAGCATTCCTTCAGCATTTTTAAATAGTTAAGAAACGTTTAAGAAAGAATTGTAAAGATCTAATGAATAGGAATGGAACGTGCCTAGATATGGCTTTTTATAATATTGCCAAAAGAAGGTTGCAGATATTGATTACGTGACAGAAGAAAGCTGTGCACATATCAGTATGTGGATGTTTTGGTTCCTTTTTCTTTCTCTGTTGCCTAGAAGCAGCTTGTCTCATGTCCATTGGTAATGATTCCTAAACTTAATATGGGCTATTTGAATCTTTACTGTCTGTGAAAATTTGTTCCTAGGTTGTGTTCTGCTTAACCCATCATATGTCCTTGATGTTGGCAGTAGGAAATACTGTGTAGTGGAAGAGCTGTAGGGCAGTAGTTCAACTATGTCTTTGTTTTGCAGCCTCCGTTGTATAAAGATGCAAACAGGGTGGAACGGGCAGAGTGTATTCACCTTTAGCATTGCTGATATCCTGTGAACCTTAAATCTATTTTTATCTAGCCTGTTAAACACCACTTGCATTTCTCTTTTGGATGACCCGTATGTTTTATGTTGCTCTGTTCAGGTTCACCGTGTTATCTGTACCAAGTCTCTAATGTGTGGAAAATTGTGTGTAGGTGCAACTAATTACCATACAAAATTATAACTGTAGTCTTGATAGCTATATTGAAAAGAAGAGGAAAAAGTAATGCTTGAGGTGTGAACATTCAGTATACTAAACACGTTGTACAAAATAAAAAGAAAATGGCTTGTTCCAAGTGATTAAATATTTGTGCCATCCTGTTGAAATGAATTCTTGAGGTCTCTGATCCAGGATCTTCTCAAACACAGTAGCATCAATGAAGGTGTCCTCTCTCTGTTCCTTCAGATGTACATAAAATGGGTGTGTTGCTCTTGCCTCAGTAAGATAGTTATCCGTGATTTGTTGACAGAGGCTTTTGAGCTTTTCCAGATCTTTTTTTTGAAGTATAGCATCATGGAATCACCAAGGTTGGATGAGACCTCTAAGATCATGCAGTCCAACCATCCACCTGCCATCAATATTTCCCATTAACCCATGTCCCCCAGTACAACATCTAAATGTTTCTTGAACACCTCTAGGGATGGTGACTCCCTAGCTGACTTCCGTTTTCATTGTAGCCGTCTTCCATTTTCATTATACCAATTATGGCTTCTCTCCAAGCTGATGTGCTTCAAATTTGAATGCTAATGGGAAACTATTATCTTACATAGTGAGTATAAGACCATAGCTATATATTCCTGGCAAATGCTTGACTCCATAGAGACTGCTGGCACATTTTTGAAAGGTGAGTCCTTTAATTATATTTGCATTGTATCTTCTGAATGGTCATTTGAGAAAAGTTGGTGCAAATGGAGAATGCTTCTTTCCTAGTCTGAACATTTTGTCTTCCCTCATCTAGCAAGCTTTAGAGAACAGTGGATTGTCTTCAATTCCTGTCTCCGCACATTCTACTGACTGCAGCCAAGCTAAGACTCCTGGGACCCAGGATCAGAACACAGATGTCCAGACTCTCTCAAATCATCAGGCTGACTCTAATAACGCAGAACAAGATAAGGAGCAAGAGAGTACAGATAAACTGGATAAAAAAGAAAAAAAGGTTATTAAGAAAAAATCGCCATTTTTACCTGGTAATGTTGCTACTGTTTGCTACTTTTTGTGCAGTAAGGAATGCAGTATTTCTGAGGATGCTGATGACTTCGTAAAGGGATTCCTCAAAACATATTGTGGATCATCTACTTTTATCTAAAATACAGTGTTTGTTTAAGTTTTGATTAACGTCATTTATGAATTTCATTAGTTGACAGTAGCAATAAGTGAAGTTACACTGTTGAATCTTCTGAAATTTCTTGGAATAGGACAGAAAATAGAAGACATAAAACTATAAAATACAGATCTTCCATACCTTTTTCCCCATTGTTCTTTGAGGTTAGTTGAGATTTTGTGGTATCTCCTGGGGCGGAGAGTTGTTGCAAGCTGCTCTTTTTGTCTTTGGAGGTGAGGCCTCACATAGGTAGAAGTACGGTGCTGCTGCCTCATACAGATAATTGCCGCTGATACAACCTGTATAAGGAAGAGTAAAGATTGGCATTGTGGATAGTACTTTTGATGAAAACTATGTTTGGGATCACAGTGCTCATGTGATTATGTCGTTGTAGATGCAGGTTAATATCCTGCTTCCATAATTTATTTTGTATGTACAAGTCTGTATTATCTCACTGTGTGCTTCAGTGCAGTTTTAATGTTACAGTTGCTTGGACCTTCAGGTTGCTAGAAGTTCTTTGTTCTGAGTATGGCCGTCATACTTAAGTGGCTGGCCTGTTGGAGATGGCTGTGTAATGGTCAATCATTTGGCTGCGTCCCTAGTAACTTCATCAATACATTTATTTTGCAAGGAATGCAGAAGTTGATCCAAAGTAGAGAACTCAGCTTGTCCTGTGCTACTGCTATGAATGCGCATTAAGTTTTCCCACTGCCTATAACAATTGTTTTATTCTATGTGTGTAATGATAACAAATGCCTAACTGCAAACAAAAATAAGTCTATGCTGTACAGTCAAACGCAAGGCTTTATTTTTCACTTTAACAGAATATATCATTGTGCCAACATAGTTCACATGGGGTGCCTATAAACTGATTTAAATGAGTGAATATCTCATATATTAAACAGTGTACTTGAATTTAAAAGAAAACAAAGGTCTGATAGTATTCAGAAGCTTCCATTGTCTTTTTTTGTCATTTGTCAGCAGCAGAGGTATGTTGTTGCTTTGTAATAGAGCTTGGGATTCTTGGATCATGAAACAACTTTTGTGAAAAATAGCCTTAAATTGCATTCAGAACAGAATTTTATTCCTTTAAAAATTATGAAATTTTAATGTAGGTCTGTAAGCTGAAAGTAGTGATTTAGTTGTAAATTTATGTTCTCCAAAGCTGTACGTGCTCTACCGGGCTAAAGTAAAATCCTACCCTACCCGCTGAACTCCTGTAAGCTCTGCCTTTATATCATCCAAATGCTGCTTTCAATATTAGTAAATACACATCATGAGCTGAATTAGAAATAGAGATAAAGGCAGAACATTGTAGTGATAGATGAGAACTGTGAGGGATTCGCAGCATTACTGAATATTTAAAAGATTCGTACGAAATATCCTGTCCAGTGAGTGTTTAGTAATTGAAATAGTTGGTAGGTGTGGCTACGATTCTGGAGTTATATTCACTGTTAAATAAATTTGTGTTAGATGTGATATTTGTAAATTAACTGGTACGTTGGATCACATTACGCTTACATTCAAAGTGGCCTGTGAACTGTTTCTTCCTATTTAGTGAAGTTGCATTTTTTAACTCTGTTTTTCTTCTTTTGCCCTTCATTTTCAGTAGTGTAAAAATGTTTGAATTTCAACAGGAGTTTCTTGGATTTTGATTCTCGCGTTCCAGCTCATTGCTATTGAACGTGTCTGACAAAGAAGTAAATTGTTCTACAGCGTGCTTTTTTTAGTAACGTCTGCAAAATGTTTTCATGTTTTTTCTGATTACTCAGTATGATAGTGACAGTACAGTGGAATTTAGAAACAAGAAACAGTTAAATCCTTCAATTACAAATGTTTTTATTTTTTTTCCAGGTTCTATACGTGAAGAAAATGGAATAAGGTGGCACGTTTGTCCGTACTGCTCTAAAGAATTTAAAAAACCAAGCGATTTAGTGCGTCACATTCGCATTCATACCCATGAGAAGCCATTCAAGTGTCCCCAGTGTTTTCGTGCATTTGCTGTTAAGAGTACTCTCACAGCACACATAAAAACACATACTGGCATTAAAGCTTTTAAGTGCCAATTTTGTATGAAATGCTTTTCCACCTCAGGGAGTTTAAAAGTTCATATACGTCTACATACAGGTAAGTCTCAAAGCTCTGTGTTTTCTGTAATGTGAGTGAGACTTCAAAAGAAAATACACAATTTTAATTGCTGAATTACAGATGTGTCTATGGTATCATTGATATCTACCATAGAAATCACTTCTAGTGTCATATGATGAACTTGAATTTTTTTTCTCTAGCTTTCTGGTGTTCAGTTTTCTGATTAGTCAGCTCTTCTTTTAATGTTGATATTGTGAGTGTATTAGATTCTGTGGAATATAAAATCAACTCATAGAATTTGGATTCTGATTTTGCTTAGTCAGTTATTTTACTTTGCATATTCTTTTCTCTACAGTCTTCAATAAATTCACAATATCACTCATGACCACTTTTTTTATTTTCTATTTTATCTTCTGCCATAAGATGTGTGGTAGTTTCACCAACTTAAATACTTTAAAAACCTTGTATTGCATACCCTAAAACTTGAGTGCTGATATGATCTTTATTGTTTATGTCATATACAATAGCTTCAAGATCTCTTTTTCTGTGGATGAGCTTCTATCTTCTGCATAGACTAAATGACTTTTCCAGTCCTGGTGAACTGTCTTGTAATTTTCCAGTTTTTGTTTTTTTATGCATGTTGGTACACAAGCTTTCAACCAGCTATCATGATGTGATATTCATGTAAACAGGAATGAAAGAGTTTCATATTTATATCTGTATTCTGCACAATGCGGTTTCTTGCTGAGTTCAGATTTTGTAGCAAAACTTTCCCTGTGTCATTCATTGGTTATGTTCTTTGGTGTTCTCTATGCTCTTAGTCTGATGCCTTTAACCCATGAAATAGTGAAGTTGAATCCATGTGCAGAACATTTTTTTAACTTTAATATTGTAAACTTATCTTTTGTCTCTTAGTTTAAAGTAAATATTTAAGGACAGACTCATTTAATCATTCAAAGCACTGTTTGGTTTGAAAAATTCAGTGCTTGTGGAGCTTCATTGTATAACTATATGGCTACCTCTCAGAGATGGGTATTTGCTGCTTTTTCTCTGTCAGTCACATTTGGTTTGCTGAGTCAGGTTAAAGGTTCATCTTACCCTCTATGCTGACTTTCTGTTGCTTTAAATATTCTGGCCAGTAGTTTCATTTGGAATTTCTTAATTATTGTCTTATGAAGAACAGTACATTCTTGTGCATATTTTTTCCATTCATGATTTTCTTTATGGTGTACCCAGTCATGTTTTTTAGCCTTGTAAATTCAAGATTTCTTCTTGGGCAGAAGTTGAATGCATCAGTTTTGCCTGTTTCTGTAACTTCCCAAGTTTTCCAGTATGTATTTCAAGTAGAGCAAGTGCCCAAATCTGGATATTCTGTTCAAAATGCCACTGGATTTTGTAGTGAAAAAGTCTTACATTAAAAAATTGTTGTTGGCGTGCTTATGACTGCCATCTAACACTGTTGACATTGTCAGAGACTGATACGGAATTTCTTTAAACGATTACGTTACTATTCATGTGTTTTGTCCTGTAATGTTTCGTTTGCCTTTGTGTGTTTACTGATTGTTTTATTTTACAGTTTTCAGCAGATTGTATTGGAAGGATATTTGACCAAAGCAATTCTTTGATAGCTTCTGGCAACCTTTGAAAATTGCTGTCACTTCTTTTTCCTTGATAATAAGCTTTCTTGAAGTGTTAGAACTAGTTAGTAGCTTGGCAGTTTTGTATTTACTGTTGATTACATTTTATTGATCTTCTCTGAAAACATATTTAACAGTGAACTCCCAGATGGAAACTAAAACAGAAAATAGAGAAAAGAGAGTCCATATTCCCAAACTGCATTTCTAGGAAGGTGGAAATAAAATTTGAAACTAATTTTTTTTTAAATCTCTTGCAGGTGTTAGGCCTTTTGCTTGTCCTCACTGTGACAAGAAGTTTAGAACATCTGGCCACAGGAAAACTCATATCGCTTCACATTTTAAACATAGTGAACTAAGAAAGATGCGACATCAACGTAAACCTGCAAAAGTTCGATTAGGAAAGCCAAGTGTTCCTGTACCAGATATCCCTTTGCAAGAGCCCATACTCATCACTGATTTAGGTAATGAGTCGGTAAACCTGTGCTTTCTTGTAAACGTGAAGTTTGGGTTTCACTGGAAAATAGAGGTCACGGTTTAATAAAGCAAACACAGTCAGGCCATAGTGAGAAGGTTGTGTACACTGAAGTAAGTAATCAGAAATCAGGCTTCAACTAAACGCTGTATTTCATAGTTTGCTTACATTAGAACTCTTCTGCCCCTTCAGAATTACAAAGTCTTTTTTATTTATGCAGAAATTGTATAAGCCTTGCCAATAAGAAGTATATTAATTTTTACAGTACGTAAGTTAGAGTACTTTAACTATTTCTAGATCCTTGGTGTAGAAAAGGTGACGTACAGTTAATGTCCTAGGTTTTTCTTGAGCTCATCGCACTTATTCTAATTATGTATGTTAAATGAGTCAGTGTTACATGATTTTAGTACATCTAATATAGTGATGACCTCAGCTGAATTAGTGGTAATATTTCAGTAAAGGGCAGAGTAATTCTTGAACATGCTGTAGATAATCAATATAGTTATTTTAATTCTGTTATGGAGTAATTGTTACATTACATAAAACCACTTTTTGGAACAAGATGTCTCACATCTCAATCAAGATAATACATCATGTTACCTAGTAGAGGTCAGTGTAGTGGGCAGGATCTTTACTCTTTGTTGGTTTTTGACTCACCAGTATTTTAACCCCTGCTTAGTCTATTGTGTAATTGTCTTTATATGGTAGGACATCATATTGATAATATATTTATCCTAAAATCTTTAAAATCTGTAAAAAATCCTTTTGCTTACATTGCAAGAATTACTGTATGCAAGATTAATTGTTACTTGAAGAAAAATTCTTGTTACAGTGCTAAGGTAGCTGACTAGGCAAGTCCGCTTTACTAACAATTGGATTTGTTGCTAATGAAGAAAGGGGATCGCGTGGATGAAGTGACCATTCTGTAGTTGAGTTTCAAATTTGTTGTGATAGCAGAACTGCCAGTAAAACTTCGAAACCTGGAAAACAGAATTCAGGCAGCACAAGGAACTAGTGAGATGTGCTTGGAGTCTGCTTTTGAAGGTACTAGGGTTCACATATGCTGATGATGCTTTAAGAGCTATCTCTTTAGAGTGTAGGAGGCAGACAATTCCAGAGTACTAGAAGTAAGCTAAATGTGGCTTGACTGAGCAGGGTTCTTCTAGAGCTCAGATGTGAAAGTGTATGGATGATGGAAGCAAGGTCGGGTATGTGGGAGAGCTACAGAGATGATGTTTGGTATTGTAGGAAGAAAATCCATGCAGCCAAAACTGATCCATTGTCTACAAGTACATAATACATTGGGTAAACAATTGGTTGTGTTCAAAGGATTATAGTAAATGGTGTTAAGGCAGGCTGGTGGCCAGTCACTAGTTGGGTTCCCCAGGATTCCATTTTAAGGCCAGTTCTTAATGTTTTCTCATAAATGCTTATTAAGTATTTGACGAGATACGTATTTGGTACTTGACTAAATGTGAAACGTCTGTTGAGCAGTGAATTCTTAACTGTTGACTTTCTTGAAAGTCAGTGTGTTGGATATTCCTGAGGCTCAGTATAATGATGTTGACCTATATACAGATTATCACTGAGGCAGCACACATGATACAGTATGTATAATGTTAAATAGATGCATGCAGACCTTTTAAATAGGTGATGAAAATGTGCTATTTCTACCATATACTAGCTTACCAAAAGTCTTGCCACTGTTATTTTTAAATACTACGTTTTTAGATAACTGCAAATATCTTTAACAATTATTTGTTCCTTTTTGTGCATTTTTATGTGCAGGTCTTATCCAACCAATTCCAAGGAATAGCCAGTTCTTCCAAAATTATTTTAACAATAACTTTGTGAATGATGCAGACAGACCGTATAAATGTTTTTATTGCCATCGAGCCTATAAAAAATCTTGTCATCTTAAACAACATATCAGGTAAAACAGATACAAAGGAGAAGGGAAATGTACGAACAAATTCTTAACAAAAAGCATGACATTTACAGTGTGTTCTGAAAGAGAGAAGCCTGAAGAGGCTGATCCTGTTTTTGTTGTCTTTTAAGGAATGAACCAGTGATAAGTGATTTTTCTGGCAGTGTTGAAGGAGATTTTGGAATAACTTGTGTCTGCATGTAATCCTGGCAGTACACATGGTTGTGTTTGCTATGAAGCTCATTAAAACTTGAAGTCCTTTTTTTACTGAACGATTTATAGAAAATTGCAGGCATTGCATGCAAATTCTTGTAATAGTTTTTAATAGCGTACTCCAAATAATCTGCTTTGTATGTAACTGCTGTTATTTGGGGAGGAGATCAGCTTTTCATTCTGTGTCCATTTTTTAAATGTATTAAATCTAAAAATTTAAGTTTACAGTGTAATTGAGCGTACTTCTGGGGGTCATTTTGTTGCTTGATGTTTTGTATAAGTTCATAGAGTGGGTGTTTGTTACAACCATAAAATCACAAAGTCAGAGAAAAATTACAGTCGAAGGGGAACCAGTGGTGGTAACTAATCCAAGACTGTGTTAAAAAGAATGGCGAGCTTCAAAGTTGGATCAGATTGCTCCAAGCCATGACAAAGTTTTATAGTCCATGGTCTTTGACATTTAGTCAGGTTATCAAGCGCTGCTTCCTGTTCTATAATCTATGAATAACTAAAGAAGAAAATACGGGGGTGGGAGCTTACTATGATTTAAGGAAAGAATGTTTTATTCTGAACTTCTGTGGACACGGTTTTAGCTGAAATGAGCAAATCACATGTGAATGGTAGTATCTTAATCCAAAGAGTAGAGTCGTTTCAACCCAGTTTATTTTTAATTCAGCCAACTTGGCTGAGAAAGTGCTACTTCTAGCTCTGTCATTGATGGTATGCAGGGCATATACAAATTATTAAAGCTTAAATTATCCAGACTTTAACTGAGGCTGCCTCCATCCATGTAGCAGTTGCCTTAGTGTCTTTATTTTACTTTTTTTATATATATATATATATATCTTAATGTGTCTTAGAATCAAACAAATTAACTTTTACTTTCTCTTAAAAAGGTCGCATACTGGTGAAAAGCCCTTTAAGTGCTCTCAGTGTGGAAGAGGTTTTGTGTCAGCGGGAGTTCTGAAAGCACATATTAGAACACACACTGGACTGAAAGCTTTTAAGTGTCTTATATGCAACGGGGCCTTCACTACTGGTGGTAGCCTCAGGCGGCACATGGGGATCCATAATGACCTTCGGCCATATATGTGTCCGTATTGTCAAAAAACATTCAAAACCTCCTTAAACTGTAAAAAACATATGAAGACTCATAGGTACGTTTACAATTTTTGTATGTATCCTTCAACGTATTTTGGCAGACCTTCCTTAACGGTGCTTTGAAAGACAGCTTTACTCAGTAAATGCTGATAATCAAGAAGCATGCTTGTGGGTAGCAAATAATCAACTAACTCTGAAGTAGATTATTATGTTTAATAAAAATTCAGACAGAAATAGTGTCTAAGTCATAAAAGACTTTCTTGCCTTTCATTGCAGATACGAACTTGCACAGCAACTTCAGCAACATCAGCAGTCTTCTTCAATAGATGATTCTACAGTAGATCAACAGGGCATTCATGTTTCTGCACAGATGCAAGTAGAGATTGAAAGTGATGAGCTGCAGCAGTCAGAAGCTGTTGCAACAGATCAGCAAGCAATTTTAGAGTTAGACCAGCAGCCAGTAGGAGGCACAGAAGAAACAGCACTTGAACAACAATTGGCTGATCAGCCTTTAGAGCAAGATGAAGGTGAGTATATGAAAATAACCAGAGCAGTAAAGGGAGTAAAAGCTCACTTCTTGATATAATATGCAGTTTAGGTATGTTTTTAAAAAGGTAGTCTATATTAAACTTCGCACTATTTATCTGTATCAAATAAAAGTACTAAACGCATAGGAAAAAAAAAATACTGGCACAAAACTTGTGGATATCTCATATTTTTATTTGGTGTTTTTCATTGTGTAATTGTTTAGTAATTACTGCAGCCTGCAGTAATCGAAGGTTTAAATACATATTCAGCTAATTTTTTCAGTTTTCGTAAAGGAAAAGTTTGGATTACTATAAAATATAACTTGTTAGGAACAGCTGAATTATGCTGTTAATTACATCTTTATTTTTTTTCTATTTTGTTTTCCCTCCAATTCTGTTCTCTCCCCCATTTCAGATAGATTTGTGACATCCCAGCATGCTTTACAGGAAAACATCTCTCAATTTGAGCAACAATCTATAACACAGCAGTCGTTTGATCAGCAGGGCTTATCGCAAGGTTAGTAATAAGTAAGAATTTTATGAAGCTTTTGAAAGTAGTCTTTATAAATTTGGTTTTGCAGCATAGCTATCATAAGGCATTTTGAAACTGGGCATCCACAATTGAAGTAACTGCAATATAAGAAAACTTGTAAAAACGTTTTCTTAAATTACTATTTTGAAGCTATACGTTGTAGAATATTTTGAATACTTAAATATAATTAGCTTTTTCTTTTATGAGCTGGTATTTAGTCATAAAATTGTGACGTTTATAGTTGGGTATTTTATATTCCTTCCCTGATTCTGTTTGTAATTAATGTGAAAGGTCTAGCTGTACTTGTTCAGAAGCTGAGATGATCAGAAACAGTCTAAGATTTGACTGATATTCATTATAGAAAAAGTGTAAAATATATGATCATGTAAAAAATCAGTTTCACCTTAGGACAGCAATTTCTTTTGTATTTTTATAAAGCTACATGCATGACAAATGAAGAGATCATAAACACTTGGAAACTTCTTTGTTTTAGCTGTAAAATACTCAGAAATGTGCATAAGGAATGCTTATGTAGTTTGCAGAAAATGAAGAGAAGCACTGTGTTTCTTTGCTTTTGGCTGTTGGCTCTCTTGGGTTGGTGCTTATATGAAACGACTTGTTTTTTTGTTTGGGGGGTTATGATGTGTTAAGTTCACAGAGTTTTGTTTGTTTCTGACTCCAGCAAAGGACTTCGCATAACTGGTAATCAACAGTTGATATCCCTGCTGACTTAACGTCTCTATTCTTCATTTCATTCCCTGTTTAATTGTATGGAGCCTTTTATAAAAATATAATCTATTGCTAAGTTGCGTGGAACTGTGAAGAAATAGGGTAATTTGTTGCCTATTTTAATCCTCTAGGTTGTGCTACTTTGTGTGTAACTGAGAAAATAGATTATACTATGCCTTTATTAAGCAGGACTGAAACAGATCCTATTAAAACACTATAGATTATTATTAGTTACCTTTTACAGTTATCCCAATGAGCAATAAGAGACTTAAGAATAAATGTGAAAACTTTCACCCTCAATGTTACTTTCGGTGCGGTTGTGGTTTTTTTTTCTTTTGGATTTGTACAGCTGTTTTGAATTAAAAAAAGAAACATTATTTAAACCTTGTTTTGTAGTTTTAGTTAGACATCAATTTCTAGTGTGCTTATCATCTCCTTTAAGTAAGTGTTGAATACTTGAATACTTAATGCTTTTTTCAGGGAAGTGTTCTAGGTCCTACAAAACAATTCTTTCATCCGAAATACAGGCTGATCATCAGCACATTATAAAATTGGTACGGGAGAATCAAAACATGGGTGTTGTTTTTTGTTTTTTTTCTTTCTAAAGCTCATTTGTATAAGATGTTTCCTGTTCTACTTGGAATCTCATCCACAGATTCTCAACTCTTTGAAGTTTCCTTGAAGACCCTGGAGCCCTACAAAATTTTTGAATTTCAGGTAGGTAAGCATTTGCGCGGATGCATGCGTTAAATTGGTCGACCCTCTCCCTATGTCTGCATCTGTGCTTCATGCTCCTACTTTCTTTTTCCTATCAGTTAGACAGAACATTCAAGTTCAAGACATTTTTTTTTATTTTCCTGGCATTTTTAGGCTGTATTCTTGTTGAAACATTTTGGCTCAGTGTTTATTAATAGAACAACATCAGAGTTCCTAGAAAATCTTCAGTAGGTTTTATTTTTGTTGTTTGTTTATTTTAAAGAAAAGGGGAAAACGTGCATTTCATACAGCAGGCTGACGCGTAGGTCTGTGCAGGCCTGTCAGAACTTGTTCTTTCTTTCAGGTTTGTTTGCAGTATTTCTACAGAATTTCTGGTTTGTTGAGATAGTTCCTTTTTGACATGTTCAGACTTGTTAAGAAGTGCATATGTTTTGAGTGTGTTTCTGTTATTCATCTGGTATTCATTTTAGCTAGTTTTGCAGACAGTAAAAGCACTGCAGTGTTCTATCTAAACTTAAATATTCGGGTATCTTCATTTTTGGTGAGGTTGGAACAACCAAATAGATCTTTTTGTCAGGCATGTCTTTGGGTTCTTGAACATCATCTGTCACCAAACATGTTTTCATATAGATTACCCTTTCTTCCTTTGAAATCTCACTGGAAGCATGGTTAAATGTTCATAATTAAATTAGTGGTAACGGGGGGAGTGTTTTTGAAATACTACAAGAATTTCAAATACTATTATTCTGTAGCCCATATAAATACACCCTTGCCACCAGACTGCTGTTCTGCTTTCTTAAGTTGATTTACAGTCTTACGACTTTGTACTCCTGCTCTTCAAATGACTGTTTACACATGGATTCCAGTGAATACTGTTCTGTCGGTTCTGAAAGTTGCCTAAGAAGCAAACTTACAGAACATTTGATTGCTGTTCACTGATCTCCACAGGGATCAACAAGTGCATGTAGATGCATTGGTAGTGTTAGAATTTGAATGACCTGTCAGTTTGGAAGACAAAGACTTTGAGTTGTCAGTACAAACCAAGATAGCGTATTTTCTGTGAACCGTTATACCGTTTGATTTCTGGTTCTCCTCTCTGCTCATAAACTGATTTACAGAATATTCTATATTTTCAGTAAATTCTGTCAGTGTAAAAGAGAATAGGTTGGGTGATGTTATGAAGCCGAGAAGAAGAGGACATTGTAAATGATTACTTACAGCGAACATAAAAGGTCTTTCCATGTTTAGAAGACCATCTTAAGAGACTCCTTTTATATTATAGAGCCTAAGTTGTTTTCTGTTCTTTGCTTGGCAAAGAAAGGTCAGACAAAACTTTCAGGGAAATGGCAGGTAGTGATGGAAAATAAGAGCAGAAATTAAAGGCTCTGAGTTGTACTTCTGTCTCCTCAGACTTTTTAAAATTGTTCTGTGAAAATAGGGTGATGCTGGCAGTCGTTTGCATTTTCAGAGTTATCAGATCCTTTCAAATTCTGAGTGGGCATCGACCTTCAGCCTATGTGCTGAGCAACATAATGATGCGTATATATTCCTGTTATACATTTGCTTTGTATTTATCCCTGAGCTACTTTCAGAAGTAGTATTTCTTTCTTCAGTTTGTCCCAAAATAACTCCAAATTCAGAACTTTGCTTCCTCCACACTTTGGGAGTTTGTTTGTTTTTTTACTTTCTGGGGAAAAAAAAAAATTGATTGAAATGGAAAATGACAGTAATTGCTAAAATACTGTAAAATGAAATGGGTAATGGGGGAAAAAAGCTTTTTTACTTCTTTGTTAGTGAAAATTAGTTAGTGATTAAAATACACATATTTTTTTAGGTTGTTGTTTGTTTATACATTTGTTAGTTATGTCCATTTTTGTATGGAGGGCATGAACATGGCATCGCTCTTTTTCCCTCAGTTTCTTGAGGCCTTTTTTGAGCATGTGTATTCTTAGCAAATGTAGCAAGAATACTACTTTTTCCATAACACTGCTTCTAACATTTTGTTTGAAAACAGCGGTTAGTGGCCCTCTAATGACCATAAAGCTTTTCATGGCTGTTCTTCATACTACTCCTAGTTTGTCATTTCACTAAGTGGTTCCGTTACAAGATTTAGTCTGTAGAATGTTTTTATTTCCAATAATCTTGGTAGTTGAAAGAGAGAATCTAATACATGAAATGCAGCATTAGGTTTTGTTCTAAATTACAACCTAACTAATGGTGCTTTCAAGATTGGTTTACATTTGTGACTTTTCATTCTATGGTATAAGCAGTAGCACATAAGTAGATTACTTTTCTATATAGATAAGTGTTCTTTTGCTGTGAAAAAAATTTGGGGCAACATCTACTTATACTTAACACATCCCAGTGTTTGATATTCTGTAATTCAAAACGTTCTCTAAGCATTGCTTTTTGGCCTCTGATGCTGTGGTGATCTGATATGGGTTTGTTTCTACCCTGTTTTCATAATCTTTACCCTTTTTGTCCATTGAAGGCAAACTGCACAGAAATAGTAAAATTACGACCCTTATTAATTATAAATACTCATGGTTTCTCTTCTTTTTTCCCCTGCATAACATTTACTTGTTTATTTATATATGTTAAAAGTATTAGAGCTTGGAAAGGCCAACAAAAGAGCATGTCTATTAGCATAAAAAAATTGCAATCTGAAATATATTTTCCTGGCTTTGAATCAGTTATACAATCCATTTGTTCATTCATTTAGAAAATGAGGTAATTAAGATCTGATATTCTAGAAGAACAAAACTAAATAAATGTCAGATTTTTTTACTGGAAATGTGAATGAAAATGTTCATTTTTACTTTGCAGTTTGCCTTTGAAAGGCCATACTTTACTATTATCTAAAGAGTGGGAATATGTGGAGGAGATCCAAAGTAGGAGACAGTGGGGTGACTTTATCAGAAACTGGAGTTCTCCTATTGGGTCATCTCCTCCACTCACCCGCCATCCTCCCCACTGAGCTTTGCATCCTTGTGATCGGCTTCCAGTGTAGTTAAGGGAGCGTGGTACCAACATGGATAAAGGGAGATGGGTCAACCTGTTTGACACATGCATGCTTACATACAAGAAATTCAAAATTTCAATGGCTCTAAGGTAATTGTGGCACCCTGAAGAAACTTCAAACAGTGTTTTTCTGTGGAGGAGATTGTCCAATAGATTTCCAGCTAATGGTAAGTAACGCAATTATGCCAAAAACAGTTGTGTATTTTGCCACTCAGCAGTGAAGAATATCAAATGAGTATTACTGCGTGGTAATACTATTTTGTCTGTTTTGAAGGTAGTCTTCAAGAAATGTGGTGTTATTCAGAGTTCAATTCAGTGTATTTTCTGGTTTTGTGATTTTATATTTCTGGCAGGGTTTGCAGTTAATGAGAGCTACAATCAACAGACTCAGTTTCCAGCTGTACAGCAGCTGCAGGATTCAAGCACACTTGAATCTCAGGCTCTTTCAACAAGTTACCATCCACCATCCCTTCTTCAAGTTCCTAATACAGAAGCTATTAATGTAGTAAGTACTGCTAGATGACAGAATCCACTGTGTTGAGCTCAGCGAGGATTTTCTTGTGAGTTCTTCATAAATGATTACGTGAACTGAGAAATCAGGAAAGTTTCACAATCTCTTTCCTAGGTTGCTTTTGTTCAACAGCTGGGAAAAAGGGGGGTGACGTGTAATTGGTTCTTGTTTCCTTAAAAGCTGTACATTTTGCTCAAGGCTTTTAAAAGAATATAATGCAAAAGGATATAAAGGAAAATCGTGAACCTGGAACTAAGGAACCCCTATGAGTCTTCTCATGTGACTTAGCATTATAAAATAATATCTTGCATTGTGACATTTTGTTATTTCTTAATTCTTAAATTATTTAAGGTATGATCAAGTAATAAAAGCATCATTACAATTACATAAGTCATCATTCATTGAGGTTATATAGTACGTTGTTCTTTCATGGTTCTCATCTGGTTAAGTTTGTAAAGCAGTTCAGTTGCTTAAAAAAACTCCACAGTTTAAATTTTGCATTTTATTATATTAACAGCAGATAGCATGAAGACCATCTCTAGTAACGAGGACTGTCTTTACCATACTGAACTGCATGAATTAAAGCCCTTTTATGCTTTTTTGGTAAAAGACAAAATCCAGTCAAGGAAGTGAGATGGGTTTTTAGGAAAATTCAGTTTCTGAAGTGTTCATCTAACATTACAGCGTGTTGTTCTGGAGGATTTTTCTGTAGTTGTTTCTCAGAGGAAAAACTTCTCCAGAAAGTACTGAAGACAGTCAGTACTGATGGTTATTTTGCTGCTCAGTGTGGGTCTTCTTCTGCTTAATAAGTCTACTTTAGGGTTAAGTTTAATCCTTCAAACACTGTAAAATTTAGGAAGATGTGAGACGTTTTTTTCTAGACTTGTAAAGGAGGTGTGAGTGCACCTCGACAGTTTATTCTAATTCAGTAGACGCACATTTTTCTGCTTCTCCCTGTGAAAGAGCTGAGGTATTGTATTGCACTCAATTTCTTGTCGTGAATTTGGAAAAGAATAGATCTCTGGCTTCGTTATGTTTATTTCTTTAAATGCTATAATTTTTGTTGCCTACTTGCATGGCTTTATAGTCATATTTTGTTGAAATTTACTTGAGGCTTTGATTTCTAGACTACTCGCTTGATACAAGATCAGTCATCACAAGAAGAGCTTGAATTGCATACCCAAAGGCCTCATTTTCTTGAGGACAGTGAAGATCAAAGCAGGCGTTCATATAGGTTTGTTACACTCTACTTTTAGGTTCAGCCATAGAATTTCCGGGATGTCTTATGGCTACTAACTGTATGCAACTAATAATTTTGTTTTAATAGATGTGAATATTGCAACAAGGGTTTTAAGAAATCCAGCCATTTGAAACAACATGTACGATCGCATACTGGTGAGAAGCCTTATAAATGCCAACTATGTGGCCGTGGCTTTGTTTCCTCAGGAGTTCTTAAGTCACATGAAAAGACTCATACAGGTAACAGAGTATGCCAGCTCTGCATTTCCTTAAGTCAGAGTGTTTACTATACCCAAACTTGTGTAAGTAAATGGAACAACTGCATGTTACTTACTTGTTTCTGTTACTTTAAGGAGTTAAAGCATTCAGCTGTAGCATTTGCAATACATCCTTCACAACTAATGGCAGCCTTACAAGGCACATGGCAACTCACATGAGCATGAAGCCTTACAAGTGCCCGTTCTGTGATGAAAGCTTTCGAACAACTGTTCACTGCAAAAAGCATATGAAAAAGCATCAAGCAGTCTCCTCAGCTGTAGCATCAGCTACAGAAACAGGAGGGGGAGGTAATTTCATTTTTACTCTTATAGTCCTTACTACATAACAAGTACAAATGATTCAGTAGGTTACATGAATGCTGTAACAGTAATGCTATAAGTTAACCTTAAAGCATGGGTAACATCTAATGTCCAGGGCTGCTGGAACTGCTTTTTTTCTAAGTTGCTTAAAGAAGTCAGTCTGCCAGGAGTCTATCCAGTGTACTCAAAGTATTGTGTGTTACATAACAACTTTTTGTGCCACTAAAGTGGAAATCTTTTGTTTTAAGTAACTGATACCTGTATTATTGTAATAGTAAGAGTTACAAATCTAGCACTGTTTAAAAGAAATGTAACTTGTTAGATCTCTTAAAGAGAGATTAAGTGGAATCACAGGCTGCACAGTGGCCTTGTATTTAATAATGTATTTAATAATAAACATTCTGTTTTTGTAATTTCAACTGACAGATTAAGCATACGTGCGTGTGTATATATATGTAATATTTTTGTAGTTGCATGCGTTGAAGATGATGATGAAACTTCTGAAAGAGCTTCCAGAAAATCTCGTCCTGGCGTCATAACTTTTACTGAAGAAGAAACAGCAGAACTGGCAAAAATTAGGCCTCGAGAAAGCGCTACTGTCTCAGAAAAAGTTCTTGTTCAATCTGCTGCAGAGAAAGACAGAATTAGTGAGATCAAAGATAAGCAGGCAGAATTGGAAGCAGAGCCTAAATATGCCAACTGTTGTAGTTACTGCCCCAAAAGCTTTAAAAAGCCCAGTGATTTAGTCAGGTAAGAAATGGAAAACTTCTGTATCTTTTCAATTTTCTAAATTCTTCACCAGACACTTGGTAGTAACAGATTGTTTTAACTTTTTATGCTTAAGCTAAGGCCTGACTCATGTTTATGTAAATCTTTTTCAGAATGGTTTAAACACATGTATCAAATTGTTGCGTGCTCTGTATCTGCGTAAAACAGCCTTTTCATATTTCTGGTTTCCTGCACTATTAAAACCT
The DNA here is from genome assembly GCA_030625065.1 of Alectoris magna. Classification (NCBI taxonomy): domain Eukaryota; kingdom Metazoa; phylum Chordata; class Aves; order Galliformes; family Phasianidae; genus Alectoris; species Alectoris magna. The sequence goes on from CM060561.1 coordinate 59,074,600, forward strand.
TTTTCGTAGTTTTAGAATAAATTATTTTTTCTTACAATAGGACTTGCATATGAAAACAAAAATATTCTTTCATTTCAACAAGTTGTGTAAGTTTGAATTATCTTCCTTACTTGTTCTGCTTACTGTAATACTGATACTAATTGTTGAGAATTTCTAAAATTAATAATATAGAAAATATTCCTAGAAGCTTACACAAAGACAGAAATTCACATATGTGTATTTTGGAATTATTAGGCATGTTCGAATCCATACTGGAGAGAAGCCGTATAAGTGTGAAGAATGCGGGAAGAGTTTCACTGTAAAATCCACTCTGGATTGTCATGTTAAAACACATACAGGTCAGTATGATTTTGAGTATCTTTGTTGAGAAACAGCTTACTTTCATAGCTGTTTTAGCTTAAAGGTTTTGGAAGGAATTATATATTTCACTATGATGCGGGAATATGACACAAGTGCCATTGCCAGGTGACATTTGGTGCTTACAGTGTCACTGAGTTAATGATATGGTTTACTCAGAATACCATGGTATTGTTTCAGTGGCCTATACTAAGTAGGCTTAGGATGAGTCTTAGCTCCTGGAAAATGTATATATGTGTCTATAGTAATTTATTTTTAAATCAGTGGTAATATCTCAGTGCTAAGTGGTTTTCCTGAGCAAGAGGGTGGAGTTAAATAATAATAATTTATAAAATTAAATTTTAAAAATTGTAGAAGTTTGAGTTTGTGGTGGTCTTTAAAAATGCTACATTGTTTGCAAAAACTTAAGATTTGAGACGATTGTTTTAAACTTCTTTGAGCAAGCTCTTCAATTATGCTTCTTTTCAGTTATGTTATTAGAATGGTTTGGGTTGGAAAGGACCTTTAAGATCATCCAGTTCCAACCCTGCTGCTGTAGGTCTCCCTCTAGACCAGCTCCCATCCAGCCTGGCTTTGAGTGCTTCCAGGGAGGGGGCTTGCTAATGGATGCTGTTGGCCTTTGTACTGTGGTTACTGTACAGAAGACCCTTCATTGTGATACATAAAACCATGTCTTACATAGGGTTAAAGGTTTAGGATTTGGTTCTTTGGCTAAATATTTACTTCCAGTATCTCATTTTGATTTAGCATGCATAGCGTAGTGGCATAACACACTTTATTATACTTCTGCTTCATTGCTTATTAATTTCTTGCGCATGTAATGGTTCCTTTTAACATTTTAATTGGGTAGCAAGCAATATGGCATAATCTTTAGATGCAATAAAGTACACTTAATTATGCTTTCATGCTACTTTAGCATTTGGTATTTGCATGCATCTTTTCATGCAAGTTTGTTATAGTCTTGCCTGTAAGTTTCTGTTTTGATCCTTAAATCCCTCTTCATAGTTGAAGTCCAACATTCTAGTCCATCCATCCTTCTTTTCACTCCCCGGAATTTTGGTATTTTTACACAGAATCACATCAGGTCTCAATTTGAATATTTAACCTTTGGTTTAAACAGGACTTCAGATGTTGAGTTTACTTATCACTCTTTAGAGTAGTTCACTTGGAAGGGACCTACAAAGATGAAGTCTAACTGTCTGACTGTTTCAGGGCTAAACAGAAGTGAAAGCATATTATTAAGGGCATTATCCAAATGTCAGTTGAACTGTTTTGATGTTGTTTATTTATTCACTGTCCCCTTGTCCTCCCTTCCACCCTGCCCTTTTTCTTCCCAAGTTTGTTTTGGTTTGGTTCTAGTGGGAGAGACTGCAAAATGTTTTTTTCCATGGTACTTTTAATTTGGGAGATGCCTGTGCTTGCAATCTGTGCCTCTGTTGTCTTCAAGAACTACGCTGATTTATGTTATTCTTAGGTTGTTTCTGCTGAACTTGGACATTGCCAGAGATTTTGTTTTTGTTGAGCAAAAAGTGACATCAGTGTTAGAATTTTGTAACCTGAAGCTATAATCTGAAATAGGTTGAACTATAATTCAGGAATTTGATGGGAAATTCTTCTGCATAAATGAAACATAAAACTCAATAGGAGAAACTACATGTGCTGCTTCTTTTTGTGATCTCATTATCAGCTGTAAATAAACATCGCCAGATTATAGTAGTGCAGTTCTGACCAGAAAGTAGGGTTTTTTGTCTTGTTTTTTTTCTTCAAATTGAGGTTTTTTTTGAAACTACTTGGTTAGTGAGGAATTTGAGAGATATTAATGAAGATAAGAGGCATCAAGGTGACCTGTTAAGATTCTGAATGAAAAAAAAACTGAGTTTCAGAAATTAGGAGAAAGTAAAGATAGACTTAATTTAGGCTATTGGTTCATTTGAAAAGCAGCCAAAGTTATAAAGGAAAAGGCTAGTTATTTCAAATTCTTTCTTTTCAAAATAGCTTAGAATCAGTATTTTCTTAAGTTGTTTGTACAGGGCTATTGAATTTTAGAATTATTCTCCTTTAGCTGTTTTACTTTTTTTTTTTCCAGGTCAGAAGCTCTTCAGTTGTCATGTGTGCAGTAATTCTTTTTCTACAAAAGGAAGTCTAAAAGTCCACATGCGTCTGCATACAGGAGCAAAGCCATTTAAATGTCCACACTGTGATTTGCGGTTTCGTACTTCTGGGCGCAGAAAAACCCACATACAGTGTCATTATAAACCAGAAACAAAGAAGGTTAGGAAGCCTGTTGCCCGTACTTCAGCTGAGGGACTGCAGCCAGTCAGTCTTCTTAATTCATCTTCAACAGATCCTAATGTTTTCATCATGAATAACTCTGTCTTGACAAGTCAGTTCGATCAAAATTTACTTCAGCAAGGACTTGTGGGCCAGGCTATCCTGCCTGCTTCTGTGTCAGGTAAAAATGGATGATTTTTTGGTGGTGGTATTTAAATCAAGTACTGAACTTTGTTTTCTGTTAGAGTTGAGAAACATATACCTAACACCACTTCCAGACAGGTAAGCATTGTGTTGAGTTGATAACTTGATGCACAGTGATGATGTAAATAGAAGTTTATTTGAGAATGAAAGTGAAAATGTTATGGTAGTCACAGTTAACCTAGAAGGTTCTCTTCAGGTCTGCTGTGATGTTGAACTGTAGAAAGGAAAAAAGTGCTGATAATAAATAGGTAGTCTACTTGTATTCTTTCTGGTAATGTTCTTGCCTTTTCCTAAAAAGGAGAGAAGCAAAACAATTTTTAATGCCACATTTATCACAAATCAAACTTATCAAATAACATTTACCAGTATCTTCCAAACTCATTTGGCTGGATTTAGATAACTGTTTAGAGTAAATCACAAGGTGAGCTCAAATTACTAGAGTTAAATATGGGAGTGATACATTACTCTGAAACTACCTAATCATGGTATCATAGAATCACAAGGTTGGAAAGGACCTACAAGATCATCTGGTCCAACCATCGTCCCATTACCGTTGCTACCACAAGCTGCTAAACCATATCTCGTAGCTCCTCATCCAGATGCCTCTTAATCACTGCCAGGGACAGCAACTCCACCACCTCACTGGGCAGGCCATTCCAGTGCCTGACCACTCTCTGAGAGAAAAACTTTTTCCTTATGTCTAAAATGTTTGCTTGGATTTCTGGGTGAACAGAATGAGGCGTTTATAGTATGTTCAGAAATCCTAGGAAGAGGCAGGAAACTTCTGAAATCCAGGCTTGTGGTTTACATTTTGCCCTGAGTAGATATTTCTTGTGAAGATCTTTCTATACTAAAGGATTTCTTATACACAAAGAAGGATGATTTTTGGGACATCCACCAAGGGAAGCTGGTTGATTATAATAAAGGTGTTTTTGGAGATTGCATGTCAAACAGAAGGTGATCTTTTTTCACCTTTTGGGAGCTTTTGTAGAGGTAGTCTCTTCAATTCTTAACATTAGCGTTCTAAGTTGTAAAGATCTCAATTTTCAAATGCTAATGCACTTTATTTTCCACCCATGTGATTATGTAGGATGTCTGTAGATCCCTTGTACAATATTCATGTGCTATGCGTAAATATAGTAACAACTCTCATGTGTATTATGGGTCAGGATGAACACACCTTGTGTGTACAATTGCTGCTTGTTTTCAGGGGTGGCGTACACTTAACACTTAAAGCAAATTTCTCCAGATTTATTTTTGTAGTTGCTCTGGAGTGGTTCTTGTTTTGGAAGATGCCAGCTACTGCTTAAATAATAACTATCCCTAAATGACATGAAATTTTATAAATTTTAAACTAGCCAGCCAGAACGTTGTGTATGTGTAGTTTCTGTATTGATTTTATAAATAAAAATAAGCAAGCTAACAGAGGCGGTCAGTAATGATAAAGAAAAACATAATACAACTGTTTTCTTTGGTAGCTGGAGGTGACTTAACTGTGTCCTTGACAGATGGTAGCTTGGCCACTCTTGAAGGAATACAGTTACAACTTGCTGCTAATCTGGTTGGACAAAATGTTCAAATCTCTGGAATAGATGCTTCTAGTATTAACAACATAACATTACAGGTAGGTTGCTCTCAGTTCCTTGGTTTTATAGAGTCACTTTGAAGACTGAAGGAAGTTTAATGAGTATATGTACTTCTGGAGTAGTACCTTTGAGTGAGACATCTGACAGTTCCATGCTGTTTCAGTTTTAATGTGATACAACTTAGGTGCATGGTGGGATTTTTGTTTTAGCTTTTTTGTCTTCAAGTTTTTCAGATTTTTACCTCTCTGGGATTTTGTCAGATTTCTTTAAAATCCTTTTTTTTTTTTTTTCCTAATGGCCTTTTTTCTTTTCACTTTAAAAAATATTTTAGGCAATATCTCCCCTCCCAGTCACCCTCCTTCTCAAAACAAAATAACCTAAATGATTACTGAGAATTTTCCTTACCATGACACCTGCGTTATTTGTCCAGTTTTAAATGTTTAGATTCACAATTCAAATGCCATTTGAACTTGTAAAATGAACAATAGAAGTAATTTACGTCAAAGAAGGTGAGATGATTAAATTTGAAAATTCAAAATGACATGAAAGAACGGTTTTGATGAAATCGGTTGGGTTTGATCAGTTTCAGAGACTTGTTTTGAGGCTGGAAAAGACCTCTGGTGACCTCCATGTCCAACTCCTAGGTCAAGGAAACAAGTTGCATTGTTTATTTGAAGTCTCTCTACTTAAAAATATTATAGCCAAAAATAAAAGAAACTATATTATAGTTTTGTTTTCCTTCATTCCCAAACACTCATCCCTAAAGGAAACAGTTTATGTTTAAATATTGAAACTAGATTTTTCTGGTGAACTGGGACTTTTATGACCCATAGGGAAAAACATGTCATTTCTGATAGTGTTTTTCCCTTCTGCTCCTTGCCTTTTCACTTTCAGTGACTTGAAAGCAAGTCTTGCATGCAACGATAATACGCTACGAAATGCCAATATAGTAAGTACCCAGTATGCCTATTTGTAGCTGTGATCATGATTTCCCAAACATGGAGGTTGAATAGACATCTTACATATTGATACTTCAAAAATTTTGTTTTATTTTTTATTGGTAAGTTTAAATATTATATATTCTAATTTCACTTTTTTGAGTTTTGGATTTGTCATAAATATTCAGGTAACCTAGATTTATTAAGTTGGATTGATCAGATTGAGAATTTGTTTTTCAGATTGATCCAAGCATTCTACAGCAGACCTTACAGCAGGGTAATATACTTGCTCAGCAGCTAACTGGAGATCCCAATATGGCTCCACAGAATGCTTCCCTCCAGACAACAGAAAATGCAGTACCAGCTAATGTGGTTATTCAGCCTATATCAGGCCTGTCTTTGCAGCCTACAGTAACATCTTCAGCTAGCATGACAATTGGATCCCTATCTGAGCAAGAGTCTGTGCTGACAACCAGTGCTAGTGGTAAGTAGTACTACTAGTCTTATGCTTTGAATTTCTTAGCATTGATTTTATTACTTTTTTTTTTTTTTTAGCACTTCATTTACTAATTTAGGTATACCCTTCTTGGAACAGCATATTTATTGAATTCTGCTACTTTGTTATCACTTTCGACTACAAGGTTTTCATAGTGTAGGCTACAAAATAGAAGAATATGTATAGCTTTTAGGAACATAAAAGCTTTATTCTGAAAATTTTAAGTTGTAGAGGAATAAATTAGACTGTGGAAACAGTTTTTCCTTTAAATTACAAGTTCTAGCATCTTACCTTGGCAAAGTCTTTTACAGTAGTTCAAAAAATAATGTAGTAATTGTACAAAATACATATTGTAAAGAAAGGGTGGTATTAGAATCTTTGTTCTACCTTTTTATATTTAGGTACACAAGACATCTCCCAAGTCATGACTTCACAGGGTATGGTGTCATCTTCAAATGGACAACATGAGATAACATTGACCATAAATAATTCCAGTTTGAGCCAAGTTCTTGCTCATGCTACAGGTTCTACTACTTCAAGCTCATCAGGAAGTCCTCAAGAAATCACTCTTACAATATCTGGTTGGTATTTCTAATGATTTTTAGAGGTACCAGATCTCTGTTTCATAGGTGGCTAGCTGGTATTTGTATTTGAGCATATTTTTGCTGTCAGCTGCATTCCTGTGAGGTATTCTTATATTCATCAGCTTTAAAAGGTATTTCCTGAATCTACCTTTGAAAACCAAATGCAATTGCACTGAGTACGAATGTTAGATCAGTTTCCTGTTTTATTGATAGTCTTATTTCAACAGATATTTCTCAGGGGGAAAGAGTGTGTAAGCAGTTCTTATTTCCTTTCTGTGCTTCATTTGGCTTAGTGCAACTCCTAGGTAATACTGGGTGGGATAGGAGCAAAGGCAGCTCAAGGCAGGTATTGGGGTTGAGTTTATTTAATCTAAATTTACTTACATACCTGTTCCAATACATACTCCAGTAGATGTTCTGACCATTCTTGAATGTGTACTGTTCAGTAAGTAGTTATTATTCTAAATATCTTTAAACACATTTAGACTAACTATCTTTACTGCCTTTAAGAAACTGATTTTACATACAATATTATCAGCTGTCTGCTTCCCTTAATAACAGTTTTGTTTAATTACATTTCTTAAATAGATCCAGTATTTTAACTATTAGCCTGTAGTTTGCTAGCTTGTATAGTTTCATGAAGTTTGTGCCTTGAATTTAAGATCAATCAATTTTTGTCTAAATACTAAGTACAAACATTTCTGTGTATTGCTATCTAAATCTATAGTAAGAACACGTTTAAGTTTTGTGTAAAAATGTGCGTGTGAAGAAATAATGGTTTTGTTTTTATCTTCTGCCTTTAATTTATGTTCACTTGTTTTTTTTATAGTTAGAGTACAGTAGTAGAATAATGTTGAGATATTTCCGGCTGTAATAGGACTAATTTCTGTTTAGGTCAAGATCTTATTCAGCATAATTCTGGAAGCAGTGATCTGAATAGTAGCTTAAGGCTGACAGCACCAACCATCAACAGTCAGAGTACAGGTGCAACATTAACTATAAGCAACGACCACCTTCTTTCTCAGGGCACTTCACTGAATGCTCCAGGTATGTTTCCAGTGATCTTCTAACAAAAAATAAGTTTGTTTAAAAATAAGTGTTTAGCAGGAATTACAATCTTGCACATTACAATTAAGTAACAAGATTTAGATGTTTTCTCACTAGTTTAAAATTGCTGTACGAATTTAAATTATCCACTTCACAGAACAAGAAAGAAATGCCTACCTTTAGGATATTCCGTATATTGTTTATTTTTATTTGTTTTACTTTTTTGCATATATTCCAGAACTTAATACAACAAGTGGAACAAACCTTCCTTCAACAACACCCATATCTCAGTCTACGGTTTCTGCCCAGAATTTGGTCATGTCTTCATCAGCAGTTGGAGGAGATGGTAGTGTCACTTTGACTCTTGCTGATACTCAGGGAATGTTGTCAGGTGGTCTTGATGCAGTTACGCTTAATATCACGTCACAGGTAAGAAGTGTTTTTCTGAATTGACAGATAAACTGACATTGTTGTCCTAGAGGGCTGGAATTTAGGATTTTTCTTAGCAAATATTTTTGAGATCAATTTTTTGTGATAAACTGGTTTTATATATGGGTGTTGTAACTAATTTTCTAGAAAGCAAAAGCTGTCAAAACCTGTTAAAATACGAGAAACTTAATGTCTTCCAATTGTGGCTTTTTTTTTTTGTTTTCCTCTTTAAATAAAAAGGGGGACAAGTAAAGAATATTTATGGGTACTTTTGGATTAGTTGTTACCTAGTCATAAAACTGGTAGATGTTATTTTCTCATTTTACATTGGCATAAATGTTACAGTAAAAATGTTTCAGAAATGCTAATATCAAATCTACCTAAGGTAAGGTACATGGAAGATAAATAACAAAAGGGATGATTGTCTTTTTGCTTTATTTTTTTTTTTCCTTCTTGTTAAACTTTGGCTGTATCTTTGTTCTTTGTTGTGAGCGAAACTTCTGTCATTCTTAATGAATTGTTTGTTCCGGTTGGTAAAGTAGCAAAAGCTGGTGTTTTTTTTTTTTTTAATTCCCAGTCTTCAAAAGATAGGACAATATAATCAAAACGAGAAGCTGTGTTGGAGAGAGCCAAAAAACAGTTTTAAATTTATCTGAGGAAGAATAGTTAATCTTTAATAACAGGACATGTTGTAAAGACTGTGGTGTGTAGTACTTTCCTTGAGGTCCTGCATCCTGGAGACATAAATAAGATCATTCTTTTACCTTGTGCGTGCTTGTGATCATACAAACTGAAGAGTAATTGGGACAGGTCTTTTAACTGCAGCATGAAAGTGTTTAGATTAGTTATACTCTCTGGAAATGGATCCAGATTAGAGCCATGGAGATGATGAGAGAGCTGGAGCATCTCTACTACAAAGAGGCTGAGAGTTGGGTATGTTATGCCTGGAGAAGAGAAGGCTTTGGGGAGAATTGTATTGTGCCCTTTCAGTACTTAAAGGGGGCTTATGAAAAAAATGGAGACTGACTTTTTACATGGCTTAATAGTGAGGGGACAAGGGGAAACAGTTTTAAAGTTAAATAAGAGAGATTTAGATTAGACGTTGGGGGGAAATGCTTCATGCAGAGGGTGATGAGCCACTGAGGCTGCCCATAGGAGCTGTGGGTGCCACATTCCTGGAAGTATATAAAAAAAAAAGCCAGGTAGGAGAGGGCTTTGATCTAGTGGAATGTGTTCTTGCCCATGAGGGTGGGTTGAAACCAGAAGGCCCCAAGACATTCTATGATTAAAGAGAGTTAGAAGAAGTTACACAAGAATGATGCCATATGACTATCATCTCCCAAGCAGCTTAAGTATTAATTTCATTTTTATCATAATGTAAGATTTTTGTAGTGTCATCAAAAGCCGAAGTCAAGAAAAGGTGGTGGGCTTCTTGCATGATTCTTATGAACTGTTGAGGATTTTTGACATTACAGAGTAAAGAAGCAACATATAGTTTCATTTCAGAATTTGTAATAATTTAAACAATGTGAATTTAGCAGTGTCGATGTTTATTAATAAGACAGACACTATTCTTAACACTAAGCCAAGTAAAAAAATTGGATGCTGCACAAGCACGCTGTCTGTAGTATGAATCCTGATAAATGGACTGGTAGTACGTAACATACATTTACTTGGGGGATGTAGAAATCTTTAATGGTAATGTAGAAATAGAAGTGTGATTTTTAAAATTCTGAAACTTAATTTGTTATTTTATATTTTGACTTTCATGTGTTTCGGAAGTATGTTTTAGTAATAAATTCAAAAAACAAAAAAACTGTGGGAGGACCACACAGAAAAGCAAAAGATAGCATTATGGAAAGCATCATCTGAAGAAGCAAAAGATGAAGGAAGGCTGAAATATGCAGCAATGGATGCAAGGCTGGGAAAATTAGCATTTCTGATTTTACAGACTTCCAATTGTTCTTAGGCTTACTTTGGTATATTTAAAATGGGAGGAGAAAAGAGAAAGCTTATAGCAGTTGTTCAAATGAATTGTCATGGTCTTTTTCAAGAAAAAAATTAAGTAGTTTTGAGGTGTAAAAATAACTCGTGTGACTGCAATTAGTTGTTTAAATGTAGTTACTCTTCCTTTTTTTCTTTTTTTTTTTCCTTCCCCTCTTTGACAGGGTCAGCAGTTCCCTGCTATACTCGCAGATTCCAGTATCGCTAGCCAAAGTGGGTCAGGCTCACAGCAAGTCATATTGGTGAGCCATACACCCAATTCAGCAACTGCAAACTCTGATGAAATAACGTATCAGGTAGATGCAATATATTTCTGTATCTCTTGTGGGTAAACAATGTTATTAATAAAAATATTAGAATAATTCCTTGGTATACTGAGGCAGGAAGGCTGATGTCATTCCCAAGTAAGACCACTGGGAAGAGGTTCGTTGTGACTTCCGAGTCAACCAGATTGTGTTTAAGTTTTGAACTGAAAAAGCTTGCTCATATAGAAAAGAGAAATACCTTAAATAATGTGTTTCTTTCTACAAACTGTAGCGCTGTGGGGAAAAGCAGTACCTATTGCGATATCTTTTCTTTCTGGGTGTTGGGGTTTTTTTTTGGCCAAATTGTTTTAATAATGGAGCATAAACTCTTCATCTTGAGCTTTTACAGTCTGTTATACATGTGTAATGTCAGTACTAATATCAGAAGGGGTAGCTCAGACTTGTCTTGTTGAAGGTAGAATTAATATTTTTATCCAACCTGGTCATGTGATCTCTAAACTGGGAAACATGGTAGAGGCAGATGATGACTAACAGTCAAAAGAAGAGGGGCACTGGATTGGCAAGCAGAGGCCAATATGTAGGCAAGTTGTGACTGATGTGAGAGAAACTTTGAACATAAAAAGGCCTTAAAAAGAGGGGACCCTCCTCTAATTTATGCTCATAAAGGTAGTGAGATGACAAAATAGTAGAGGAAACTCCCTCAGGCTTCTTGGAAATTGTCAGAAATGCATACCTTTCTCACAGGTCTGTACACTGATAGACGCAACTGCAGATATGTGTACAGTCTGCAATCTGATGGGAATCACAGAGCGTAGAGCACACACAAATGAGGCACAGCTTTGATAGGATGATAGCTTTTTAGGAAAGGACGACAAGACTATAGTGGGATTACGGGAGCTTTGCATAGCAGCTTTATGGTGAGTCAACTGCGGCTTTATGGGTGAAGGCTAATGGGAAGATCAGGCTGTGGTGAATACTAGTCATTTGCTACAGATCACGTGATTAGGAAGAATCAGAAGATTTGTATTTCATCAGACATAGTCTTGGGCTACCTGCCCCTAGCTCATACTTTGAGTAGGGGAGCTGAACTAGATAATTTCAAGAAGTGTCTTCCAGCCAGTTCTGTGATTTGCAATCTCTGGTTTTCATATACTTCAGCCTGCCTAAGATCCTCTGAAAGGGAAACAAGCCGGGGTGCAAAGAACTTCTGGAGTGTATTAATAACTTCCCGGTTCAGGAGGCTGAAAAGCCAGCAAGGGAAGATGCTCAGCTGGGCTTCGTAATTGCCAACATGGAAGAACTGGTTGGAAATATGAATGTCAGGAGTACACTTGGTAGCTGAGACTATAGATAACAGAGTTCAGGCACCAGAGAGAAGGAAACAAACAAACAAAAAAAATGACTGAACTGCTGCACTCAACAGTGTTGTTACCTGTGTAACAGAGTCAGTGCCAAGGCCAGTTGCTAGTGGCATACCACAGGGTTGAAATACGGGGATGAGTACCATTTAACCTCTTCATTAATGACCAGCATGATAGAACAGAGTGCTCAATTGATTTGCAGATTATAGAAAACTCAGGAGTTTTTGATGGACTGGATAGTTGTGCTGCCATTCAGAAGCATATCGATAGGCTGGAGATCTGGGCCAACAGGAACCTCATGAAATTCCACTTAGGGAAATGCAGAGTGCAGTCCCTGGAGGAAAATAAGCCTATGCACTGGTATGTGCTGGAAAGCAGCTTAGTAGAGCAGGACTGGGGGGGCGGAGTACTAGTGAACAAGTAGTTAACCATGAGTTAGCAGTGTGCTCTTGCAGCAGAGGTGGCCAACAGCGTCCTTGGACTCATTTAAGAGGAGGATTGGGAGTGGGAGGTGATTGTCCCCCTCTACTCAGCTCTTTGGTGAGGCCCCATCTGGAGTACTGCATCCAGGCCTGGGGCCCCCAGTACAGGAAGGACGTGGAGCTCTTGGAGCGGATCCAGAGGAGGGCCGCTAAGATGATCAGAAGGCTGGAGCACCTTTCCTATGAAGAAAGGTTGAGGGAGCTGGGCTTGTTTAGCTTGGAGAAGAGAAGGCTCAAGGGAGACCTCTTTGTGGCCTTCCAGTACTTGAAGGGAGCTTATGAACAGGAGGGGGTATGACTGTTTACATGGGTGGATAGTGATAGGACAAGAGAAAATGGGTTTAACCTGAGACAGGGGAGGTTTAGATTAGATATTAGGAGGAAGTTTTTCACTGAGGGGGTGGTGATGCACTGGAACAGGTTGCCCAAGAAGGTTGTGGATGCCCCATCCCTGGAGGCATTCAAGGCCAGGCTGGATGTGGCTCTGGGCATCCTGGTCTGGTGGTTGGCACCCCTGCACACAGGAGGGGGGTTGAAACTAAATGATCATTGTGGTCCTTTTTGCAACCATTACATGATTCTATAATTGCCAGCAGGGCAATAGGAGATGATCCTTCCCCTTTACTTAGCACCAATGAAAGGACATGATCTGGAGTGCTTTGTCCAGTCATGAGCACACCAGTAAAAGAAGGGCATGAACATACGGGAGGGAGGTGCAGTGAAGGGCCACAGAGATGATTCTGTAAGCGTCTGTCATAGGAGGAGAGACAGTGCAGGGATTGTTCAGTCTGATAAAAGCTGTCAGGGTGTTTGGTGGTGGTAAGGTTGTTCTTAAGTGTGCATAGTATCCGATGTGGGGAGAATAAAACAGAGCCAGACTGATTTCACTGGTGCCTAGTGAAAGGATAACAGGCAGTAACCCTTGTTTTACTGAGTGAAGGTGGTTGAACCCTGGACAGGTCCTCAAGAGAGGCTGAGGAGTCTCCATACTCAATGATATTCAGAACCTGTCTGGACATGGCCATGAGCTTGCTCTAGGAATCTTGGAATGCATGATTTCAAGACATCCCTTTTAACTTGAGCTATTCTATTAACATCTTACACACGTTGTTTTAATATTTGCATATGATTGATTGCGAATTCTGAACAATTTTGCAGGGTTCATATACTTTGTGAAAGTGAATGATCTAAAAATTTACTTGACTGTATTGTGTCTCTCTTCTAAATTTAAGACTAGATTTTGTCTTTCAATCTGTTTGTGCTTTCATAAATCAGAGTAACATTTCCTAAGGCTTACTGGAATGGAATGTCACGTGCAAACTGTGTCAGTACCTGAGTAGCCATACCGTAGCAGTCGAAATGTAACACTAATGCAGATTACTTTCCTTTCTGGTGACTGTTAATTGACCAGTAAGCAATTTCTTGAGGGTTTCCAGCTAATTGGAAATGTATAAATAGGTGTGTGATAAAAGGTTTTTTATAATTCCTTCTTTCAGTTGGTTTGATATTACATCATTACTAATTTTATTACTATTCCTGCTTTCTACTATGGATAGTGTTCTGCAGTGCTCTGTACCTTTCTCAAGTTTAATTCTTCCTGAATAAGTCACTTAGGGTAGCACTTAGTTTCTTTTCTGTATTTTCATATATTTCTTTTTAAGGAAAAACTTTCTGTAAAGTTGAACGAGTTTCGTGTTATCTTATTTGAGGAAAGTGAAACACAGTAAAACCATGCCCAGACCCTCTCAGCTTTTCGTTGTTGTTTCAGTTAATCTGAGACTGTGTTAGTAGCTCAAAACTGCTTACTTATGGTTAATTTAATCATCAGGGATTCAATTACCTTATGGAAAAACATAAACATTCTCCTTCGTAAATGTCAGAGATGCTTTCTCTCTCTTATTTTTTTATCTGAAACTTTTTTGGCTTTGAGTTTTGTTTGGTGAGAATCATCTGAGATCTCAGGAATGTAAAACTGGGTGTAAGAAAATATTTATGTACTCAAACACACCGGATTTTTACAACATAAATGAATTTGAGCATAGGTACTCTAATCTTTTGTTTCCTTAAAATTTTGGTCATTCTTCAGAGCAGTGAAATACATGTTTATGTTTACAGACAACTTGTCTTTCCTTTGTGTTGATAAGGTGCTTGCAAGCATTCTCCAAAAACTGGTCATATCAAAGCAATGTCCAGAACAACCACCTGCTGTGAGTGAACTTAAGTAATTATTTGACTGTGTTTTATAAATCGTTATAGGTGACAGAGGTTTCTCCTAATGTGACTAAAAGCAATCAAGCAGAAAAAGAAGGTCGTGTGCACCAGTGCTTTGAATGTAGTCAAACCTTTTCTTCAGCCACCATGTTGATGCATCACAGTAAAGAGGTTCATGGCAAGGAAAGAATACATGTTTGTCATGTCTGCAATAAAGCCTTTAAGCGGGCAACACATCTCAAGGTATTTGGTAATAACAGTGGATTGTTCTGTTAACTTGTTCTTTTGTTTTGGAATTGTTGTCATGTGACTGAAGGATGCCTGTTAGACCTTTTCTTTTCCTGTCCTGTTCCTGTGTGTGAACTTCATGTCTGAGAGGGGGAATTTAAATGACAACATATGCTGTGAGATAACTCTTTCATGGAGCATGGGGAGTTTATAATGCATATGCTGCCCACAAAAAGAAAAATGTGGATACACATCATATAAACAGTGGTGTCAGAAAAAAGGTGTTTATTCTTTTCTCTTATATATATTGTTATTTGTCTTGTTTTCCAGATACACTTTTTGTAATCGTAAAATGCAAAGCAAAATCCTTGCTATTGTTTGATTTCTGGGTGTTCTGTTCTGTAACAGCATTTTTAAAATCCCTTTATATTGTTGTTGTTCAGTACAGTTCAGTGGATGAGAAGCTGAGCATGAGCCAGCAGAGTGCGCTTGCAGCCCGGAAAGCCAACTGTGTTCTGGGCTGCATTAAAAAAGGGGTGGCCAGCAGGGAGAGGGAGGTGATTGTCCCCCTCTACTCAGCTCTTTGGTGAGGCCCCATCTGGAGTACTGCATCCAGGCCTGGGGCCCCCAGTACAGGAAGGACGTGGAGCTCTTGGAGCGGATCCAGAGGAGGGCCGCTAAGATGATCAGAAGGCTGGAGCACCTTTCCTATGAAGAAAGGTTGAGGGAGCTGGGCTTGTTTAGCTTGGAGAAGAGAAGGCTCAAGGGAGACCTCTTTGTGGCCTTCCAGTACTTGAAGGGAGCTTATGAACAGGAGGGGGTATGACTGTTTACATGGGTGGATAGTGATAGGACAAGAGAAAATGGGTTTAACCTGAGACAGGGGAGGTTTAGATTAGATATTAGGAGGAAGTTTTTCACTGAGGGGGTGGTGATGCACTGGAACAGGTTGCCCAAGAAGGTTGTGGATGCCCCATCCCTGGAGGCATTCAAGGCCAGGCTGGATGTGGCTCTGGGCATCCTGGTCTGGTGGTTGGCACCCCTGCACACAGGAGGGGGGTTGAAACTAGATGGTCATTGTGGTCCCTTCTGCAACCCAGGCCTTTCTGTGGTACCTCTTAAGAGAGTTTTTCAGAAGATATCTTTTCACTGTAGTATCATATTCTAATGAAATATACCTTGGTTGTGAAGTTTGTGCCCTTGGGGTGAGCACATGTGATAAGAAGAGTATTAGTTCTTGGGAAAACACAAAATGCTGTGAAACTCAGTTTACATATATTTTAGGAGAATTTTTTCAGCAAAAAAAAAAAAAAAGAAAAGATTTGAATGCAGAATTGGTAATTGTAAAGATAAAGAAATCAGATACCAATCTCTTAAACTTCTTTTTGTAGAAGTAAATTTTTTGAGCCCAGCATTAGTGAGCTAAGTTCACTAAAGAGAAATTACTGTTAATATGTAGTAAAATTTCATATTCTGCTGTCTTACCTTTCGGAGCTTTTTAGGATGTTTTTTAAGAACCTTAGTGTTTTTTTTTAAAGTAATTCAGCAGTTGGTTGTAAGTGGTTCTGTTTGCATGCTGACACTGTAGCTATGTGTCTTGCAACAGTCCTTTCATTCTGAGGTGTTTACTCTTTTAGAATCATCTTCATTTGGGTCCTGGGTACAAATGCCTGTGTATCAGGCAAGTGAGGGGGAGGTGAGTACTGTAGAGAGGGGGGGAAAATATCCAGTACTAGCTTATGATGCATAGTTGACCAAAATATATGTTTGTAAGTGAAGAAAACATTCAAAGAGCACTGGTTTTCATGAATAATGTTATTTTATTTCAGGTAATTTGTAAAGGTACTAATGTATGCAAAATAAGTAGTTCTTGATGGAGGCTTTCAGAAATGCAAAGCTGCTGTTGCCTCAGCCCTACAAAGAGATGATATACAAAGAAGTATCTCTTCTAGGAAAAAAAAAAAGATGCAGGCTTCCATCTTTGTTTTCTTTTGATGACTAAGATCATCTGCTTTTATCTTCAAAATGTGAATATATTTCTATGCTAAATACTAAAGATTTTTGAAATGGTTCTAAGATGTCATCTTTCTCTATACTACCTTAGGAGCACATGCAAACTCATCAGGCTGGACCTTCACTGAGTTCCCAGAAGCCTCGGGTGTTTAAGTGTGATACCTGTGAAAAAGCTTTTGCAAAACCAAGCCAGCTGGAGAGACATTGTCGCATTCACACAGGTGACATCAGAAATGATCTTCATCTCATAAAATTTTCTCATGCATATGTGACTGTTATATTTTGGAGTGTTTGTTCTTGGATTCAGGTAACTGCATTTAAGTAACAAAGAAAAGAAAAAAGAAAAGAAAAGGTTAAAATGAGAGCAAACTTGAAATCTCAAGTAGCATGATTTAGTTCTGTTTAAATTGATGCATAGCAGTGAGGCTAAGAATCTCCATACAGGTACTCGCTGTACTGCAGCAGTGATGTGAATGCATGAGCTTATGTTGAAAATTGTGTCGTTGAAATAGATTAGTAAAAGGATGTTTTAAGGCATTGTTTAAAAACACTGGGTATCTTCAAGACTATAGTAGAATGGGCATGTGTCTTGGTGTGTTCAGTGGTGTTAAACAAATGACAGTCTTAACTGGTGATGCTGACTGCTGTATGTGATGCTGCATGGTTAGTTCAACTATTAGTCAGTTCATCTATGTCTGCTGCCAGAGTACAGTGTTGTGCTCTTTACCGCTGAGTTATTTTCTTCAACTGTTATTCTATAATTATACTACACTGTCTCCTCCAAGGGAACACGTATTTCCTTTGATAAAGTGCTCTTCAGACTGCAGTTTGTGGCTCGCCATAAGGAGAAAGCTATGTGTAATAGAGCCTATCCGCCTTCACCTTGCGTGTATTAACAACATGAGTTACATTGGAGTCACTTCTCTGAAACAGCTTCTTCCATACCACTGCTACCAATTAATGGCTGTCATGTCTGCTAGAATTAAAAAGGAATGGATAAAGTTATCCATATTGCTTCTAAGCTCCTGAAGACTAAGGAATATAACTGTGTGTGCTGTAGCATAGGACAACTCCCAAAACATGATCACTGTTTCCTTCAGTGAGTCAGCCAGAGCTTTCTCTTTTTGCAGTATCACTCTCTTATGTAGCTTTTGGCTACTGTTCGTGGATTTAAAGCAAAATCTCTAATATCTTCATTTAAGCTATCTTGCTGACCTTGTCATTTTTCCTTAGTTGGCATCACTCACTCGTCTTATGAGGTATAATCTGAGTTTCATCTTTTGGTTGGATCTTCACTTTGTACCCACAGATTTGGTCTTGTGATTTTAAGTATGGTATCTCTGAAGAATAGGCTTGCCCGTATATTCAACTGTCTTGTGTATGCTCTCATTTCATATATCTCAAAATATTAGAATTTACTTTTCTCTGACTTCGACAAATAAGTGTCTTATTCAGATTCATTTGAACTGCTTTGGCTTTTCTGCAGAACTCACTGCCAGATGTCTCTGTATCATGCTGGACTTCCATTTATACACCTTCATTCTTCTCTGTTGCACCAACTGCAAACTGTCTTCATGCTCAAGTGACTTTGAGCTGCACTTAGTGAGACTGAGAGAATGTGATTATCTCCTCCTGTTGCTTCCCCTGTCTTGACCGTATGTCTGTCTTTTCTTGCTTCCCTCTTCCCTCTCTACACCAAATAATCCACACTGAGCTCTTTATTCCTGTCTCTAATCAGCACATGACCCCTGCATTTTTCTCCCTATTTAAAATTCCCCTCCACACATCTGCGTGCATTCTAACATGCTGTGCCAAACGTGGAGGGGACTGAATATGTTCCTTGAGTGTTGACCTTGAGCATCTTTAAATTCTTTATGTGACTTCTGGTAAGTTGTTGATGTGTGGGGACCATTGCCAGTATTGATTATTTAAGATTATCTGATTATGCCGCTACACACTTGTTATCTTTTCATTGTTTTCTCATATTTATGGCAGATTCATTGCGTCTGTCTCTGCTCTTTGTTCATGAAGGACTTAACATGGTGGAATGTCAGTCTACATCTAAGACTGCATTGTGGTGTTATGAATAATAAATGACAGGATTTCCAATGGAAGATGGGGAAAAGAAAGCAGATGAAGCTGGAAACATAACATTGCCACAGGGAATTGTTTTAACGTGCTGTGTAACAGTGATCCTATTTAAAAAGAAGATTTAAAAAAAAAAAAAAAGATTGATGATAAATGATTCTGATTGGAGTTAGAATACTACATATTTACCATTGTGCATAAGCAGTTACTGAGATCAAGGCGTACCTTATCTGTCTGTGCTTTCTTGCAGGCTTTTGGAATGTATCATGAAGTCTGCAAATAAATGAACATAGTCTTACTTTTCACTATGAAAAAAGTGTTTGAGAACAGTTATTTAGGAATCCATGTGTTCATGGATGAATTAGATCAGATCTGTATAATGTACAGGCCCACTATGGCATTGCTTGATCAGTTACAATGAATTTGGCAAATTCAGTTGACAAATTCAGCACGTACTCTGCATACTGTCAAAAGTAAAACATGAGCAGTAATTGCAAGAGTTGAGTTATTAGCGTTTACCAGGCATCTGAGAGTCAGAGGAGTTCCGTGTGCTGCTTGTCTTTTTACACATCTCATTCTGTTGCTGCTCTGCTGAGGACTCTAGCAGAAAAGGATGGGAGGGTGGAAAAAGAGGATTCATGAACATGGTTAATTTATGTTTCAAATATTTTTGCTAGGGAAATCTTGAGATTTGGGAATCCTGAGAGCAGCTTCAGAGATTGTGCAGTGGAAGGGCATGGGTAGATAGGGGTGTAAAAAGGAGATGAGAAACAAGGGTGTGCGTTGAGCTGGGAAGGGATGAGGTCCTCCTTATGTCAGTGCAGGTGTAATAGGATAGACTTTAATATTAGTGGGCTGAGTCATCCGCTTACAGCATAACAACTCCTGGTAGATAAGCATTAAGTCTTGAAAAGGAGTGGTGGTAAGCTGATATGGTACAGCTGTTCTCATGTTTTAGAGGTTTCTGCTGATCCTGTGCATTCTAATGTAATGGGCTGTCTGCTTTCATTCCTCCATACCTTATTCAAAGAGAATTTCAGTTATTGTGAGTGGTGACTGTTCTTTTTGAGAGTAAAACTGAAGAAAGGGAGTACAGCTTCTTTATGGTTACTGTGGTAGAAAGGAACATTCTCATTATATTGAGGGCAGGAAGAGAAAGGCAGGAGTTGGAATCAATGATGATTAACAGCCTTCAAAATTCCATAATAGCTTGTTTTCTGTTTAACTGGTTTCAATAATTTAGATGTTAATAAAAGGCAGTGCTGTAAGAGTCCTACAAATAGTCTGATAGCAGGGAATAAGGCAGTTTCCCTCCTGCTTTGGCTCATGCTATCCATTATAATATATAATAGCACTTCAGGAAGGCTGTGAAGAGACCAGAGTCCCTTTATACATCTGTTTCTAATAAATCTGCACCATCATAGAAGAAATTTTTTCTATGTTGGAATCATTTGTAATTTACTTAGTAAATCTCCAGATATTTTTGGGTTTCTTGTGTATGAGTGCTCAAGAGCTGGGAGTGCCCGCCAGCTGATAAGTCCTTGCTGAATTGTTTTCTCTGTTGTTGTTTGAAGTTGTGGGCTCACCTGCTGCTGAAACGTGGTAGTCATTCCTTCAAAAGAGGCTGTTCTAAAAATCTCTGAAGACCAAGCAAGTGAAAATGTCCTGCAAAGAAGTCTTTCAATTGATAGAAAAGCCTATTATATGTAAGAGCAGCTAAGGTTAAGCCTAAACCAATTGGCTTTCCTAAAGGAATGATCCTTGCCTGTGAGAAATTGAGATTCCTGTCTTGATTAAACACAATAATTTATAATACACTGTACCTACTGAATTCGTGGCCCAAAGAAAAACACATTTTCTTCTCTGAGTAAAATCACAGAATCATCTGAGTTGGAAAATACCTTGAAGATCATCAAGTCCATACATGAACTTTACCTTCTGAGTCCCATCACTAAACCATGTCCCTTAGTCTTCTCTTAAATACCTGCAGGGATGGAAGCTCCACTTCTTCCAGGGCAGCTTCTCCCAGTGCCTAACCACCCCTTCTGTGAACGAATTCTTCCTAATATCCAATTGAAATCTCCCCTACACAATTTGAGTCTCTTTCTTTGCATTTTAGTTATCTTGTACATTCAGGTCTTATCATTGAAGAGTAAACACTGAGTAAACACTGCAGAAATTAGAGGGAAGTGAATGATTCCACTTCTGGTGGAAGAAGCCGTATGGTGTGATTCCTTATGCAGCACTAAAATGGCTGCTTTTATTTAGAACAGAAAACTGGAAGTATTGGAGGAAACATTTTTAATTCAAACTAGTGAAATCATTCTTAACAAAAATAGAGGACACTTCTGTGCTGCAGGTCATGTTTCTAGATCAAGAGCCCCTTTTCTTGTCTATGCTGTAATCTTAAGAGAAAACATAATCACAGGCTGCATGCTGTACAGGCAGAAAAAAACGTCAGCATCTTTTCTGCAAAAGCAGAACTTTGAGTGAAGGGAGGAACTTGGGTTTTAAAGTAGTCAGTTCCTTCTGATCAGAGTATTGAAGTGAGTGTGGATTTGACTGTAGTTCTGCACTGTACTGGTGGTTTGTAATGCTGCGAAGCTTAATTTCTTGAGTGTTTCCCTTGAAACAGTCCTTTGCATGCAGACATTGTCGGCAGCCTTGTTGGAAAGGCTGTGTAATGATTGCATTCTTGAATGGATTTATTAGAACAGTCTTCCCAGAATCTTTCTTATGGACCACATCTGATAGTTGCTTTAGTAAACAGGTGAATGGAAACAATATTTTGCAAGCCTGGCCTATTTTCACCCAAAATTTAAAGCTTTGTTTTCAAGATGTAAGAATGTATTCCTGTACTTATTAGTTGAATTGGTTTGTAGTCTGAACAATAATCTTCCCTTTTCAGCTTGCCTGCTCTCCAGGTCTATCTTCCATCCACTTATCATAAGTAGCAGAGTATTATTTGCTTCACTGTAACATCTGAGATCCTCTTGGAGCGACATCCTAATAGAAATATGCTTATGTTCTTATACTTCTATTAGGATGTCTTCTATCTCTCCAAGAGTGCTTTGAACTGAAGTAGTGTTTTCATCCCTTCAGAAATCAGGGAGTAACTAGAGATGGTGATGAGAGCAAAA
The DNA here is from genome assembly GCA_030625065.1 of Alectoris magna. Lineage (NCBI taxonomy): Eukaryota > Metazoa > Chordata > Aves > Galliformes > Phasianidae > Alectoris > Alectoris magna. The sequence continues at coordinate 59,096,305 of CM060561.1, forward strand.
GGAATAGTATCCTAGCCCAGGAAGAATTTTATGCTTTGCCACTGGTTTCATATTAAAGAGGGAAAAGAAAAAGCCAAATTAACTATAGTGATCTTCTGTTATTGCTGAAATACTCTTGCATTTCAGTTTGCCAAGAGGTTTGATTTCTGTTGCAAATGTTGAGTTTGGATTGAATCTGAGACAGGTCCGGGTTGTTCTTACATCCTTTGCTTGCCATGTTTTCATTCTGGCAAGTAGATCTTTTGAGGCATATCTGGTAGCAAATGAATTATTGAACGAATTTATACATAAATTCTTTATTTATAAGTAGAGGAACTTCTCTTCCTGTTTACTTTCTGGTGCAGTTGTACTCAGTGGTAAGAAGAGTAGAGAGAGAAGTTTACTTAATGATTTACTAGCATTAAATATTCTTTTATTGATTGCCTGAGAAGTTGGGTTTAGCCTGGGAAGCTGCAATACCCGTGAAGAGATGAGCACAGGGGTAATGAAAGAAGTGATAATTTGTTTCATTTAAGATACTTGTTGAAATATTGTTATGATGATGAAGTTGTGGAGGTTTTACTAAAAAATTACTAATATTGTGAGTCCTGTGCAATATTACCAGCATTATTTTAACACATTCAACATTCTAGTTTCCTACAGACATCACCTTGTTTTATCTCTATTTCTCGTAAATGCTGTATAACAGTGATGGTCCCCTAGAGTGCAGAAAGGTCATGTCGGTAAACTGATTTTTTTAAACCTGTATTAAATAATTTGCTTTGACATAATTTAGATTGTAGGATTAGGATTCATGTCAATATTCCAATATTTCATTTAGGATGTTTTGCTGAAAATATATGGAGAGATGTTTGAGAGAGATGCAAGGAAACAAACTGTGTTTGTGTCTACTTAATTTCTAGGTCATCTTAATTATTTTACTGAATTTGGGACTTTGTATGTTTAAATGAACATTAATTACATTTTTCTCTTTTAGGGGAACGGCCATTTCAGTGTACGCTATGTGAAAAGGCTTTTAACCAGAAGAGCGCTCTTCAAGTTCACATGAAGAAGCACACGGGAGAAAGGCCTTATAAATGCGATTACTGTGCAATGGGATTTACACAGAAAAGCAATATGAAACTTCATATGAAACGGGCTCATGGTTACACTGGTATGTAGCGCACCAGTAGCAGTGGCAAGTACAGGAAGCTGCGTGGTTTACTAGGAAAACAGGAAATGTTTGCCCTAAGTCACTAAAGAATTAGACCTCAATAAGCTGAAGAAGAGTTGGTGAGCTGATTGAAACACACGCGTTACTGCTTATGGCTCCAGGTTGTGGTGCAGCCCTCTATTACTAAAATAGAAAGTTCAAAACCTAGAATAGGGGAACAATTGATTATGTTTGTGTTTGTGGGTAGCTTTTCCCAAAATGTTTTTTTTTTTTTAAATGGTGTCTATAGAATCTGAGGTATTTGTATGATGTTTCTTTACGAAGTAGTTGCATCATAGGTTTCCAAACGTAATTCTTTCATTCAGAAGTAATAATTCTCAGCACATTTCCATTTTTCTTAGACTACCCATCGAATCATACTCATTTTGTTCTTTTTTCTTGTGCTTTGGTAGGTCCTGTCCAAGAACCTGCCAGTAATCAAGAACAAGAAGGGGAAGATATTAGTCGTGCTCTGAATTTAGAAGAAGTGGTACAAGAATCGTCAAACGAATGGCAAAATATAGGCAGTGTTTTTCGATGACCCCTCGATGTCTGAAAGCTGACTTTTATTTTTTTTTGGAACTTGAATTCCTCTAAAGAAGTTTTCAGAGAAGGAAAAAGATGGATTTTACGGTTGAAGCTTCAAGCATTGGAAATATTAACAATACGATAATATATTATAGGACTTTTAATTATTTGCAAAAATCGCCTAAAAGAATCAATGTCTTTTTTTTAAGCTTGTAGAAAAATATTGTGAAATCATCACTTAATCTGTGCTAAGTTGTCTGTGAATGAATGAACTCAGGTAATACTGTATACAGTTTCATCTTCTAATTCACAGCCAGTATATCTATTTGAAAAATGAACTGGAACTTCATACTAGAGTAGAATTTTTAAAGGAGGGGAAGAATAGGGGAAGACTGACTTCATGGGAAAACCATGAAGCTGTTAGCTTTCTTTTTTTTTTTTTTTTTTTTTTCCCTTTTTACCTATTTAAAGAAATAATTGAGTTTGGAAACAAAATGTTACAAGTAGATGCATGCAGTAAAAAGTAGTTCTTTTCTTTTTACAAGGCACGGGAAAAGGCTGTGTTTTTGTTTTAAGTTTTCAGTGCGTTTTCAGAATGTTGAAATAAACCGCCATGAACGTATGGCTTTTCTTGGGTTAAGCTCTTGAGAGGGAGCGTGTTCATTTCCATTCCAACCACAGAGGCAGGTGGCCGTTTCTATGTAAGAGTGCTTGAGGTTTTAAACTCAGCAGTAATTATTTAAGGAGAATTCAAACCAGGAAGGGTTACAAGGAAGGCCTCTTTTATGTTTGCTGTATCAGATCAACAGGTACATGTCCCAGTGTCTGTGGAAGGCACAGCCATGTGCTGAATTTGGGAAGTCAACATACAGTTTCGTGGTAGCAGTCAGAAAGTGAGATGCACTCTAGGTCACCTATATTACACAAAATTCCCCAGTGCTGTAAACAGTTACTTCAAATTGTAAATTACTCATTGTTTTCTTTGTGGATTTTGGAAATGTGTTACTTTTATTTGTTGTTTAAGTCATTGTTTCATCAAAACTACCTAGATGACTAAGCAATGCTTTGAAGGGTGCCACTTAAATCTATTCATAGCAAAGAAACACTGGAGTCAAGACATAGTCATCTTTTAGACATTCCAAAGACAAGCTCTTTTCTTCTTTTTACCTTGTTCTTTTGAATTTTATTTATATGTTACATATATATATAGATATATATGTGTGCTTGTGTGTATATATATATGTATATTTAAAGTTATATGAGCCTCTGTGTGGCTGATCAGTATATTTTGTAAATACTAATCCTGGTTGCAGGAAGTTCATCTTTTCGGTTTGCTGCAAGTACTCCTAGATCAGTGGTGGTTTCATTGTACTATAATACAGAGCTGAATTTTAATTTACTTTCTGAAAGATGTTTGCTCTCAGATCCAAAACGCTCTCATTTGTAAATATTGTCTATACTTTGTCTATGATACACACTAGTTATTTCAGGTTGCTGAAGCAAGAAATTACTGTTTTTTCGATAGGGCACCTCTTAGTTCTTTTGTTAAGTCTTTTGGCATATGTATATAAGTAATATAGTTGTTGACATGAAAATAACACTTTTGTTATGTGGAATATTTAATTCAAAAACATGTTAAATAATATCACTCTTTTCCTAATCCCGTTGTGTGTATTTTTTTTATTTCATCCTGGATTCTAGGAAACTAAAAACAGTTTAACAGAAGCACACCTCTATTTTAAGTGCGCGTGTGAAGATGTACCTGCAGAGCCTTTCCTTCCAGACAGCAATCGTGTGTTTCAGCTATACAAGGGAGTTATCTTTTACGGTTGTTCTCTGAAGGCATGCTTGAACCCCTTGCCATACCATGCTTTTTATGCATAATTACATAGAATGAGAAGCTGTGTAATCCTGAATCAGTTCTGATGGGCTGTATGGTATATAACGTATAAAACCTTTGTGCTACACTTTCAGAGAATAGTTTGTAAATGCACAGCAAAGTTGATTGGAGATGGTTTGTTGTGTGGGTGATGATGGAAGATGATTTACAGCTGGTCACATCCAGATGCAGTTCCATACTTCCTAATGGCAGTGTGATTGCTGACTGCTTAGGGGGTATTCATCCTGCTTTGGCTGTGATTTCTTCTCCAGCAAGTAATGCGTGGTGGTGACTGACACTATAAGAATGTGTACTAAAAGCAGATTATGTCATGTGTAAAGGGATGCAGTTTTAAAATGGTCACTTCTCAAAGTATTTTGTCTTGCTTAGAGGTAGTGAGTGTGTGTTCCAAATCCTGCATGTGACAGACAACATGAGCTGTGTCATCCCCTGACACTTCCTCAACGCAGTCTGCTTCTCCTTTAGTGCTTGCACTCCTGTCAGTTAGAGTAAACAGACTTTCTAAAACCTGTTTTGTAACGTTGTATTTTATTTGCTTCTCTCCCCGCCACCCCACCTTATTGCTGGTGAGCTTCAGGAATCCATTCTCAAGTATCCTCATACAGAGATTTTCATTGTTGAGGCTACTCAGTGAGATTGAATTGGAAGTGTTCCAAGCAGTGTATCTGCAGACATTGAGTATGGATGCAGACACTGGAACAAATACATTAGTAATGCTTTAGAAAACATTGAGTTAGATGCCTCTTGTTTAGGAAGCAGAGCTCTTACCCAAGGACTTTGTTGAAGAATCACATTGCCTTGCGAGTAAGGGAACAGGGCGTAGGAGTGCCTCAGTTCTTTCTGGGTTGTTGCAGTAGTAGGTTTGTGCTTCCCTCAGGCCTGGTAGCGTGTGCCTGCCCAAGGATTCCCTTTGGTTCATGTCCCCGCCTTCAGTACAGGAAATACTAAACGTCTAGTGCTGGTCCTCCATTCTCTCTCTTTTTTAAACTAGTCATCTAGCTGTTTATTGTGCTGTTTGGTTTTGTTTTTGCCAGGTAATTGAAAGACTAGATTTCAGTCCAAGTCTTAGTCTTTCCCTCAAGGCTTGTGTTGGTGAAATATTGTATTAAATTACCATACCTGTTCTCCGATATGAAGTAAATTTAAAAAAAAAACAAAAAACAAAAAACAGCCATTTCTAGCCTTGGGATTGGTTATTGGGGGAGGAGGAGTGTGACAAAGTGGATGAAGTGGCTTTCGATAACTTTTCACCTTAAATGTTCTTTTCTACTTGTGAAGAATTCTTTCACAGTGGGTATTAAATACTGTGACCGAGGAAGATGCCGTTTGCTATGCTTATTGACAAAGGCTGAATTTTATAGGGTTCTTTCTTTTTTTTTTTTTTTTTTTTTTGCCTTGCAGTGTCCCCCCGGTTGTCCCATGAATCCTTTGTCATGGCATCCATCTTGTGGGCCATGCTCAGGTGCCACCAATGTCACAAGAAGCCTGTGAACGTGCAGCTGAGGCATTTTCCAGTATCTTCAGCACTCTGAATAAACAGCAGGAGGAAAAAAAGGAACATTTTTATGTACACAGCCTACGTTACAAAAGACAAAACCGGTCCAGGTTTCATTACACATCAATTACTTTATTTTGATAAATTTTAAAAGCTTTGTTCCTATAAGAACAATATGTCTTCAAATTAAATCCACTATTATGTTGCCGAGTATAAATCTGAATGAAGCTACAATAGAAAAATACACATAGCAAACAACGCGGGTAACAGGAGATGTAATACATGTGTATATACTTAATAATTTTGGTGGTTTTGTTTTCCTTAGTCTCTATTTTCTATTCTCCATCTTCCCTTGCTTTGTATTAATGGACGCTGAATATAAAGCTACAATAGATTTAGACGTGAATTAACATACATGTGTATAGGTAACTTCTACTGGACACGTAGATGCAGTTTCAACTTGGGAAGCATTAACCTCAGTCTACAACACGGGCTAAAACTAAAAAAAAGAAGGTAATTAATCAGACACTTAGAGAAGAGCTTGAAGGAAGGGTGAGTTTAAGTAATAAAACAGTGCAATTCAGAAGAGCCTTGTATTTCTCTACGTGTGGTTGGAAATACCATTGCCACACACTCATTTTAGTTATCTGTGAACAGTTAATATCTAGATCTAACTTGGTTATAACTCATTTCTATGAGGCAACTACAGTACAACAGTTAAATGTTCACAGTAGTTTACTATGAGTTTGCTTTGGTGCACTGCCCTTAACAGGCATCCGGATGGTACTCGGGCAAAAGAAGAGCCAACCAAATATAAAGCTGCTGCAATACCAAGAGCAAGGTTTGAACTTCCCTCATGAGATGTGCAGGACTATCTGAGACACCAGTACTGAAGGGCTCTCTTTCAGAAATTAGACTTATTCATGTATATTTATAATTACTTACGTTACTGCAAAGTTTATGCTGTTGCAGCGGAGTTTGTGTGGAGCAACAGTGACGTCCAGTGGTCACATGTGCGATCTGATGTTTCGTTGCTGGGAATATCCCTTGTTTCTTAGCATTAGTCTAACTCAAATTTGAAATCCTCTTTCTCTCCCTCATCTACTCTTAATTCTAATGGTTTGGATGCGGTGAGCAAATTGTGGTGCGGAAAGCGTTTCCTTATTGCCATTGCTCTGCATCGTATTGATTCTACAACATCTGCCCCCTCCCACGTTTCACATGCCTTGAACTCGCAATGTTTGGTGAACCTTTCCGTGACTGCCTAATCCTGTTATGAAAATAAATTATTCTGTGAGTGAGAGAAGGAAGATTAAAACAAAACAGAAACCAAACCAAAGTCCCAAATAAAAAAAAAACCCAAAAAACAAAAAACAAAGGATTTGGATAAACAGTCCTTACAACTTCTGCACATGGTAGATTTTGTGTTTGTTTTTACAGCAGCGTTTCGAAAGCTCCTTAACAGCAGTGCTCGGTATACAAGACATTATATCTTTATTTGCAATTCTGACGTTCATTAAAATGAAACCAGAAGGCTAGAGCTCAGATTAGGTGCTTGGGAGAAATAATGAAGTCCAGCATACAGTTAGGGCACCCTGGAGGAAAATGAGTAAAGTCAGACACGTTACTCTATGTAAAATAGGGGGGAACAGCTAGTAAAGCTACTTCTTGTGTTCCTTTCATTCAACTGTTGGTCAGGGATTGCCAATAGAAGTTTGTATCATCTACTGCATGCGGAACCTAATTGGCACTAAGTAATGGACTGCTTCTAACTAGGTAATTCTTGCAGTTGTTATTAATTTTAAGGCAGTTAGATTACGAAGCAGAGTGCGTGATCCTTGAATGGCATCGTAGAGCTTCAGCGCCTCGCAACTGGAGAGCCAGACCGCGATCCAGGCCGGGAGCCAGAGCCTCCCTGGGGAAGGAGGAATGGAGTTAATTAGCAACAAGGTACTGTGTGCATAGGGCTATGTGTTGGAAAAATATCAGTCCAGTACAAAACCTTACATATCTAATGAAAATGACTGGTATGTATTATAATTAAAGTCTTATTTGAATTTTTACATGAACCAATTGCTTCTCATATACTTTCACACAGGTTTAATTTATTCTCATTAAATTTCTCATACGTAGCTAGGCATGAGTTAGTTGTACGTGCTTGTTCTTATTCAGGCTTTCCTTATGAAAGCACAGTGTTTTCTTGTGCATCCAAAAAAAATAAAGTAAATAATAATTTAAAAAAAAAAAAAAAAGTAGCTCTCAGTCTTGATTAGAAGGTTTAAAAAGCCTGGGCTATGTTCTGCTGAGATGCTCTGGTCTTGCACCAGGCAGAGACTTGCACGGTGAGAAACTTTCTTTTGAGGATTTACACAGGTGACAGCCAGGCTCAACTCTGGTTGCTTTGATTCTTAAAGCAAGCAATGGATTGGAGCCCTTCTGAAATACTTGGAATGATTTGTAAGTGTACGTTTCGGGATAATTGAAGTATTTCACTTCTGTTTCTAAAGATTCCATTTGTAAAACCGAAGTATTCTGCATTTTCAGTTGCCTTTTTTTTTTTTGTCAGAAACAAACTAATGGAACCATTTACCTGCAGCCTAACCTCTTGTCAAATGGTTTAACTATTTATGAGGTAGTTTTATAAGACAAATTTCTTTGAGAATGCCTACTTCCTTCCAAAGCTTTGTGGAAACGTTGTTCCAAACATGGCAGCTCCTGGAGAGGTTGGGCTGCACTCAGCTTTTCCCTGGGCTCAACTGTTTGCATTTACAGTAAGTTGAATTGTACTTTACCAGTTTAAAGATTTTGGAAAGAGTGCCCTGGCCCTCGTGATAGGATCCCTTATGTCCCTTGTGAGCAGATTTGTGCTCATAGAATTTTCCACTTCCGTATCCCGGCTTGTGTCCTTCACCACCCTGCAAAGAAAGAGTTTGGTGTATGTTTCAAATCAGCATATTGGCATTAAGTTCATATTCACATGGTAATCTTTCTTTGTCGTCGCTGAAACATGGAGAATCTTAGAGGAGTTGCAATAAAATGGTCTTTTAAGTAATAAGGCAGGGTGAAGGCAAGCATTAGGAGGTTTTCTCAGTGTGCTGACACCTGAGGGAAACAATCTGTAAAAGAAGAACTAATAATCAAAAGCGGATGCTCAGAGCGTTAACCTGCATGACAAAACTTAAATAAAAAAAACAAATCCAATTTACAAGTTCTCAGGTGATTATGCATGAAGTAAATTGGTGTTCTGTTGGCAGTGAAAGAAATGTGTAACAGCTTGAAGGCTGTAGTATTTTTTTAGCTTAAAGTGTACGTGGTGTTCTTGTTATAGAACCAAACCTGTGGCAGAGAAGTAGGATTTAATCAGCTGTGATAACTAAAGGAGGAACTTGCCTAACTTGGGCTGATCTCTTCGCACTGGAAGAGGTGGTGAGGAAAGGTGAGACCAAATACTTGAATTAGTGGTGCTGTTAGTTCTGTAGGGCTTACTGGGGACAGGTCCCCACCCGGACACTGCCTGCCCTCCCATCCTTGTCTTTCCCATGAGAAGAAACCTGCAGCAGTGAGTCCCCTGGGTTTAAAGGAAGACAGCTTTGTCATGCAGTGGATTTTGTTCCCTTCATGCTGAAGCAAAAGAAATATTTGTTGCGAGGCTGTCAGTGTGCTGGATAAGAGCGAGCGACTCGATTTACCATCTTAAAGTGCTGTGGGAGGAGGGAGGGAAGTAGAACAGGAAAAGCAAAATAGCAAAACTGAGATGAAACAAAATTATCGTGTCGCTGCAGCAGCTTGAGGCAGTGGAGCAAGGTATGCTTTGGCCTGGTAAATAAAGTGGCTGTTTCTGAAAGCACATTCATCACCTACCCAGCTAAATCTGGTGAGGGACAGTCCTCTTCCCTGCACGTGGAAGAAACAGAAACAGTGAAACAATGGTCACTACAGAACATTGGATCAGAAGGTGTTGAGAATGCAGTGAAAATGACAAATTGGCCAGATAATGAAGCATCGGTCATTCCATAAAATGAAAAAGGCAAAGTTCTCAGTCAGAATCACAAGAGCTTCCATCACTTGCTGTGGTTCATCAGTCACGTGCTGTGGTAGCCATGTCAGCTTATCAATGTGAGAAGAGTTCCTGGAGGTTGAGGCTTGGCTGACAGCTGTACCTATTGTTAGTATATTATGTGAAGCCCCCACAACAAAATTTAGATATAAAGACCCCAACATCTGGCTTTAATTTATCTGTCATGCAGCAAATCAGGGAATGCATGAGGAGAACCACCATGGCTTTTTTTGTCCTAGTCCCTGGCTTGGGATATTCCCAAAGGCAACTCCTGATTTATATTTAACATGATTAAAGAAAACAAATGGACTGGTAGTTGAAGCAGTATAAATGAGCCCCAAAGACCCATGGGCACTGCCTGAGCCCTGGCCAGCTCTTACCTTTGCTTGCATTGGAGGAGGAGTACGGGGTGAGACCTAAAAACCAACAAAAAAAGTTATAAAGCCAGTGCAACAATAAATGGAGATAATCATCAAGCAAATTCAGGGAGCCATATAATGGTTTGAGTTGGAAGGAACCCTCGAAGGTCATTCAGCCCAACTCCCCTGCAATAAGCAGGAACGCCTACAGCTCCATCAGCTGCTCAGAGCCCCATCTAGCCTGACCTTGAGTGTCTCCAGGAAACTTTGAATGTTTCCAGGAATTATTAGACCTTACGTATTAGTTGTTAAAATTTTGTTTTTCTCTTTATTGTCATGTGAACATTTTAAAATTTCTTTTTAAAGAAAGACGCTGGTTGCCAAAGGCAGCAGCATAAACCTTGTAAATGGTGAAGCTGCATAATTACAACGGCTCTTGAAATGTGACTGTGCTAATTGAGGGTTCACCCGCTTTGGTGTAACATTTCTGCACTGTTCTTGTTTCCAGGTAAAAGTTACACTGAATTGTATGGTTAGCTCAAAGGTGTAGAAGAATTCGTTAGTCAAGGGTAACGACTGTGGGATGTTTGATTATAGGTGGACCTGAAGGAAAGTCATAGTGCATAATGAGAAGAAGTGGAACTTACAATGTTCTTGAAGAAGTGAACTACAGGGTTGTCATCACCAGGCCGGCCGTGCTGAGACCTCTGGGGGATGGAGCCTACATGGCTGGCCCTGGCTGCGTGTATATCCTGCAACAACAGCAGAGTCTGGTCAGCAGGGAGGAAGGAGACCAGCAGCTGTTGGGAAAGGCTCACTTTGTGGGAGAGCAAGGAGAGGGGAATGCCTTGGAAATCTGTAGGTGTTGAGTCCAAAAGTTATCAGTGCTGCAAAGGAACAATTTTTTGATACAATGGCAACTACGCTTTTGTACCAAATGCATACATATGTTGTGCATACGTATTTCTATAATGGTGCTCGAGTTTGTAACAACATTACAGCCCAGCGTGAAACTGAATCTGGGACAATTCTGATTGCAGAAACTTTACAATTTTCACTTCCTTCAGAGTAGGATCATAGGAAATAATTTTAGAGATAAAACCTGAGAAAACTTAAGCTGGATCGTCCTCCATGGGAGAAATGGATTGTATCTGATTTTCTCCATTGTCATAGACTGCATAGCACCAATGAACTGCAAGAGCAACTGTGTTTTGGAGTGTAGGAATGAAATGAGACTGACGATAATTCTATTTTCAGTGGTGTTCCTGTAGCAGCACAGAAAAGTGCACGCACTGAGGACAAAAGGACACAAACAACGACATTGTGAAGAGTGAATACCGTGAGTATGAATGCAGCTGTTGCAGTGAAAATGGTGTCAAAAAAAAAGTTGTGTAACCGTTTCTCAATGGATGCAGCAGGACTAAGTTTAAAAAAAGAATCAGTACCTATGAGTGACCCAAATGACAAACGTCTGTCCATCATTGCCAATGTCAAGGTACAGTGCTTCACTCCCTGCACAACGGATCCCAGCTGTGCGCAACAGGGAAGGCAGGAGAGAATGAAAATAACAATGGCATCTCTTATAAGTTCCACATGGGTGATACAGATTTCATTAGCCTCTAAACAGAAATAGAAATCTGTGGTGAGAGAACATAAGCTCTTCCAAACAGAATGAACATTTGACTCTGGAACAGTATGAGCAGTCACTTAGAATACACTTCATTTTTGTCACATAGAAGAACATGGCTCAGCTTGCTACAGAAGGACTTGGTCATGTTGTTGCAGTGGGACTCCTGGCTTGTGAGCAGTGTTGCAATAAGGAGAGCCAGTAAGGCATCAATACGTGCTCAGAACAAGTTACCTCTGCCATGTTGCCTTTTAAGTCTATATTTAAAGAGAACATTGATATGTGTTTATGATAAACACCCTCATCTGTGTTCTGTTACTCTTCTTCAGCAGTGTTGCAGATCACAATGTCTTAGCAGCAGGTTGCTGTCAATCTACATGAACCCCAGCGGAATACATTGTGAGCAGATGTATCTTGCCACTCTGCAGTGGGCTACAGATTACCACCAGGCACAAAAAAGTGGGAATAATTCTGTTCTGTGATGTAGTGGAGTCTGAGTTTCTCAATTTTAGCATTCTGGTCCATCATTAGGCACTAATAACTTAGTTAATTGAAAAATGTTACCATGTAGTGACTACAAACTTTCTTGGATCTGTGGTGCCAAGTTTTGGAATAGACTTTGCTTGGGTCCCCTTTATAGTGAATCAGCAGTAGCAAATCTGAACCTATTTTTAAGGATAAGGATGGTTCTGTATGAATTTAAGACAATGTTTCCCACTGTTGCAAATCATGCGCTTTTCTTTCATACGATCAGAAGTTATATCTCTGGGCAGAATCTTCCAGGATTCTAAGTCTAAATTACACATTTTGCTTTCATGTATAAGCTGTTGGACTCTCTCTTCTACCTGTAGTGTGTCCTTTCAATTTTTGGAGTCCTAAATGGGAGAAGGAAAAGCTCTGTGGTTTTTATTTTCCTGAGATGGCGCACATCCACGATCTACAAATGTCATTTCCCTCAGAAGAGCAATAACTGATACCTATAGGCATTAAAAATTAAATTTGAGCATGTTCAGGTAATTGCAGGGGTTTCCTGACTTTCAGCTTTTAGAGTGTTGCCAGTGGAAAGCAAACTTGGCTATAGATTATGAAACGTTTGCAAAGGAGAGTCCTGAATTTAGTATCACAGAATCCTTAGAGTTGGAAGGGACCTCTGATGGCCATCTAGTCCAACTCCCCTGTAACAAAACAGGGACAACCACAGCTAGATCAGGTTGCCCAGGGCCTTATCCAGCCTCACCTTGAAAGTCTCCAGGGATGGGGCATCAACCTCATCACTGGCCAACCTGTCCCAGTGCCTCACCACCCTCGCTGTAAAAGACTTTTTCCTTATATCCAACCTAAATCTACCCTCCCTGAACTTGAAACCATTTCCCCTTGTTCTGTCACCACAGACCCTGCTAAAGAATCTGTCCCCTTCTTGCCTGATTTGAAAAAGATTTAGGCCTCTTGGGTTCTGTTTATGAACACTGAAACAGAGGTTCCTCTGCACCTGTGCAACTTCTGGGGCAGCAGGATGGTTTGCAGCAAGCAGCAGTTGGCAGAGGCCAGTCAGGATAGAGAGGAATGCTCATCTTTCCACCACCCGTTGTTAACTTTGTGCTTGACAGCTAAGCCAGCTTGGCTATGCATGTGCCAAAAAAAAAAAAGTCACAGGGGAAAGATCCCTCAATCTGAATAATGTTAATAGGCAATATTGGCCAGTGCTGGGTATTAGGCTGTGTGTGGGAGATCTGATGACTAAGACACAGTTTGCAAATCCACTGTGAAATTAAGTTTAAGGATTATTAATGTAAACATGAACATGAGTATGTCTGTCAAATACCACAGATTATTCTGTATTTGGGGCTGATTCAATATGGGAGTGCTTTGCGGCTCTTCCTCGTAGTATACTGGGAAGTTGGGTTATTTCCCTGTGCTGTGAGTTAGCCACTAAGACACTACAGAAGCTTTTAGTATAGAGCAAAGAAAAGCATCAGCTATTTTAACAGTAGCTTTACATGGACATTTCATTCCCTGTGCCACTCCAGGCATTTTCACATCAAGTTATTCAAATTTACCAGCATAGTCTGTATTGAAAACCTTGACAGAGCTGTTAGGGTGCATGTGCCAATTGCCATCTCTCTCGCACAGTCACAAGAATCTACGTGCAGTTCAGCACATGTTTCACTTTGGCTTTTTCCGCAAGAATATTACAATTCTGATTGTGGTGAAAATCCCTGAATAAATGCTCACTTTTCTCACACAGTAGGCCTGACCAATTCTCCTGATGTTCTCTACGGCACTTTGTAATTGCTGAGTGGTGTTACTGCCCACACTCTGACTCTGCAGGAATCATAGAATCATAGAATCACAAGGTTGGAAAGGACTTACAAGGTCATCTAGTCCAACCGTCTTCCCATTACCATTGCTACCACAAGCCACTAAACCATATCTCGTAGCTCCTCATCCAGACGCCTCTTGAACACTGCCAGGGACGGCGATTCCACCACCTCCCTGGGCAGGCCATTCCAGGCAGGCGAGAGGGAGAGGTCTTGGGGTTTTTGGTAAATGGAGTAGAGCCCTTTTGCTTCAAACATTTGGATGCTGAGTTTGATAATCCTGTTTTGTGATACATTCGTCTAACTTGAGAGTAGTGAGATTTGGGAGATTAGATTCACTTTCATTTAAAACAATTGCAATTAAGTTCTCTAAGCGTCCCACTTGATTTTGCCTTCAGATATGATGGTGAGTGTAAAAACGTGGCTGAGCAGTAGCAGCATTTAGTGACACTGAGATCCTCTGAAGGGTGTCTCTGCTTTTGCTTGGTGTAAGCAATGAAACTTGCAACTCTTACTCATTAAGGGAGACTTTACAATGCATATTATAAGCTCTAAAGCCTCTTGTTCCCCGTGAGATCACTTACTTATAAATAGAGACTGTACATACAAGTAAAGGCAAACTTAGAGCTTCTAATTCCCAAGCAGTAGATGATGATTGATTTGTATTAGTGACAACAGTAACATTATGGTATTTTAGCTCCGGAGTACCGATTTTACAGCTTTTCAGACTCCTATCACTATGATTAATATGTAGCTTTGTTGCCTGGCAAAATCAAGATGCATATGAAATAGCTGATTTAAAATCAAACCTTGAACACATTTTTTGACACGAGTAAGAGTGAAAGGCAATGGGCATTCTTCATGGGTTCAGTGGGTTTCATGGTTTTCAGTGGGTTATCTTCACAGAAGTCACTGTGCATGGATCATAAAAAATCTGTGCATTTAAAAAAGATAGAGATGTAAAAAGTACATTCAGATTGCCATATAAAACCGAACTGTCCCACTGTGGGAAGTGATGCTTAACCCCATTAAGAAATTTGCAGCAGTGCAGGTAGAATAAAAATGTCCTTTAAACATTAAGTGTTTCAAAACAGACTTCCAAGTGGGAGTAGAGAGACGTGTCCTTTCAGTGGTTATATACACTTTTTTTTCTTTTACACAAGAGCAAATGTAGTTTGAGCAGAGCAATCATGGGAAGACTGACAAATGTTTGGATATGGAATTTGTTTCATTTCAGAATTCAGAGTTATTTTGTATGTAGTGCTTGCCTCAGTATTCCCTCAGCAGAGCTGATGTTGTTTCTTCCAGGCTGTCCACAGTTTACTGACCTGTTGCAATAAATGAGGGGAAAGGCCGGCCCATTCCCCCCCTGCTGATCCAAAGGAGACATTATAAGTGTTTTATAAATGTTTCTCTAACTCAGTGAACTTTTCTAATCACTTCAGAAAGGATGAGGCACGTATCCTTGTCACGGTGCTGTAAATTTCTCACAGAAATTAAGACAGAACCAAAATGAGTTGCTGGAAGAAACAGAGCAGATGGGTAGGAAGAAAGATGGAGAGTCTTGGAGATTGTGGCTTCCAGTCCTGTGTGGAATTACGGAATCATTAAGGTTGGAAAGGACCCCTAAGATCATCAAGCCCAACTGTTTACCTCCCACCAATATTGCCCACTGACCACATCCCTCAGTGCCACATCCACATGGTTTCTGAACACATCCATGGATGGTGACCCCACCACCTCCCTGGGCAGCCTGTGCCACTGCCTCGCTGCTCTTTATGAGAAGAATTTTTTCCCAATACCCAACCTGAACCTCTCATGGAGCAACTTGAGCTCAGGATTGCACTCTTTTGCCTTGAAATAGGTGGTGAACAGAAAGAGGAGGAACCAAAGCAAAGATGGGAACAGAACACACTGGAGGAAGGAACAGAGATGATTAAAAAGAAACTTAAAGATAATGCAGAGACAGCCTGAAGAAGGAAGCAAGTACAGTCCATCAGGAAAGGTAAGTGAGCACCGATAATCCAGAACTGTGCTTCCTCAAAACCCTTTTACTCCTTAATTCCTTGATTATGGTTCACAAATTAGTAGGTGACAGTAAAGAATTATAGGGGACAAATGACGAATCTTGGCAGTGCTTCAGGATGACCTGTTTTATGGCAGTTTTGAGTGTGAGAACAGTGCTGTCATACCTCTGGGCTTTTCCTCATGTTTATCTTTGTCCAATTTACTTTTCTGCAGTGTTTTTCTGCTTAACATTAATCATTTTATTGAAATGTTTTTCATTATGGGGAGCCTCTTCGTCTGCCTAGGTATAGACTCTGTTGCATCTTCAGTGTGGTTGTCTGCTGCTTTTATCGAGGCGGTGTCATTCAGGCATTGTGAATGGAGCCTTATGGAAACTACCCTCATAGAAACCCAGCATAAGTCTTCCTTGAGAAGAGTCATTCCAACAGAAGAGGTTGTGGATAGGGATTCTCAGGGTAGTTTCCAGGTAGCTTCTGCCACCAACAAACCTCCCAGCCATAAGGACTTAGATGTGCATGGCCACAATGTGGACAGCATCATAGTTTATATGTTTATCACCGAGTATTGCCAACAGCCTACATGCTCGGGCAAGGCTACATCAAAAGAATGTAACGTTGTGGTAATGGATATTAGCAAGAAGGCAGAAACATGTGAAAACATTAAGGAGGCCCAATGCCTAATATTTGCGTATTATCAAGAAGCAAATGCAATAAAAGATGATAATTATTTGGAAAACCGAACTACGTAAATACCAAGTGTATGCTATCACCATACAACTGCTGACCAGAAAAACAGTTAGGAAGAAGGTTACAGCCCTGAGCAGAGGTGAAAGTGGTGCTGGTTTCATTTCATGAAACGCTTTCTCTCTCAAATTGCTAACACCAGCACAACAACGCACATCCCTCAAACCTTATGCTGCTTTATCAGTGTTCTTATTTGAAGGCATTGGCCGTGTTCTGTTTTTTTTTTTTCTGCCTATAATTAATTAAAAAAGACAACTGCCAAACTCATGTGCAGGTTGTTTATATGTAGTATTGCTGATAGCAGCATAAGTTAGGGGAAGAATATAACAGCAAAGAGAGAAAACTATTACAAAATAATCACACGTGACATAGTTAACAGCATATTTCTTTGAAACAAATACTATCAGAGGTGAAAGTGCCAATGATGCAGTTGCTATAAAATGAGGAGGGAGAAAAAGTGGCCCCCAAACCCTGAAGTTTCCCCCAAGGCATGTTAACTGTATGAAACATCAAAAATGAATAAGTAAGTAAGTGTAAGTGTGTTACGAATGAAAGACGGGTGAGATCCAATAACAGCACCTTAAAGCAGTGGGGAAGGACTTGGTGTAGCTTGAATGAAACGTAGTCATTTCTTTATTGTGCAATGGGTAACTGCGCACACCTACCCTGACAGCATCTCAGGAGCTCCATCAGGTATTTTACACCTGTACATGAAATGAAAGCCACCAACTGCTGCTAATAACATGTGAGGGCGGTGGTACAAAATAAGGTCAGCATGACAGGCTATTAACTTTTTTCTCCGTTTTCTGTTAGGGAGCATTTATTTAGTTGCAATCTCAAAATAGCTATAAAGTTCAAACCATCACTGATTTGGGCACTCCAGGATGGCAAAAGCGCTAAGGATAACGGCTTATGGTTTGTGAGGAATTGAGCTTATGATAGAAGAAAAACAATGGAATGGATTTAAATACAAAGCGATTCATTTACAAATTATTTGGCTCGGTTGCAGCCGAGAAACTAGACACAGTGAGAAAGATGTAACATTGGGTAAAGCAAAGCGCTATGCTAAACTTTGAACATGTTCATTGGACCTGTGTGTGAGCTCTGGGTTCACTCCTTGCCTTTCCCACTTGTTTAAGCGCAAATAAGGCATGGTTGGGTTTCTGGGGAGCACCACTGTCTCCTTTTTAAACAGAGTATTACATGAACTGGTGGGTAGAAGTCTCCAGAAACAAGTCAACCGAAACTGAGGTAGAACATACTGTTAAAAATGTCATAAAAAGGGGAAGTCTTTTGCTGTAGAATGACCAGAAACAGTGGTTTTTACAATGCTTTGGTTGATTGACTGGTATTTGACTGGATAAAATATTCTAAAAACAGTTAAGTGCATAGGCTTTTCCTGCCCGTCCAGTGGTGATTTCCCCTTCAAATTCTCATTGAAATCTGTGGTTGCTGCTTTGTCCCATTTCTGACTGCGCTTTGCCCCATTCCTGCAATCAGGACACGATACAAAACCAATGCTTTACCAAGAATTACTGCTCACTCTAAGTATCTCATCTGAACTAATTTGATTTCCACATTCATAGGAATGATTGTTTCAAGCAGCAATTTCCTTAAAATGCAAGAGATAATTGGTTCCAGTGTATGAAATCATGTGTTAAATGTTAAGCATGTATAACAGATATGGGTTATGTGTGTTAAATGAAGATGTTAAACTGAGTCTTGTGCGATGTTGGCTCCTGAGCCTTCCACTTGTCAGGTGACATGCAGTACTTACCTGTTAATACTTGCTTCTTATGTGAAGGTTACTTGGGGTTTTTTTAGGCAGACAAATCTCAAATGCTCAGAGGCCTTACAGGCTGAATGAACGTCGGTGAAACTGGAAATTCTGAAGCTAATTCACTAGTAGGTGCTGCATCACCCCTCACTACGTGCTGTGAAAACGAGAAGCCAGATTCAGTTCACCCCACATGGATGTGCGAACGCCAGAGGGAGCAGCCTTGGTTAATAAAACCTATCACCTCCATCTAAAAGGTAAGCTTTATTCCTTTGTCAAATACACTTCCCACAGATTTAGTTACTTTTAATTGCTTAGTCTGCCCTCTTGTACTATGAAGTGGTTTGTTGTGGTTTCTGTTAATATATTAAAAGAAGTATTTAAAATAAATTAAATCATTAGTACGCCAGTTTTGTCATGTAAACAGTTTAATGAGTACATAAACAAAGCACATAGAAAGCAAAAGATTAAAACCAAGTTGTTACAGTCAATCACCACAAGCTATATCCGAAATATTTACATGCATGTTGCTTGCGCGGCAGGTTTACAAAGCCAGAGTCTGGTGAGCAATGCCACTCCCTGAAAACCAAGACTTGGAAGTAAAAGATCACAGTATTGACTGGCAGCACATCATGGATGAGGCGAACTAGCATTGCTGTAACTACTTTTCAGCATTCTCACAGTGCCATAGGGTACATCAAAGCTTGCGCAAAAGATTAGATTGAGTTCATGTGCTAAGAGACAAAAGATCAGTCGGTACTCTGACAGCCATGTAGGCCCGTGTCGTTCTTTGAGACCTTATGCATCTGCATCTTTATCTGCAGCCTTTTCTTCAGATCCCCATTACAATCATCCCCGCTTTTGCTCGCCCTGAGGAACACAGAACTCCAGATACCTCCTAGCCCTAGGGTAGGAAATCCGTGTCCACCTTCCATACCCTTTGCACAAACCACCAAACACAAACACACTGAGTGGGTAGGAAATGCAGGTGCAAGGCTTCATACAGGCCACAGGAGAACTTCACAAGGTTACACAGAAAACTGAAGCAAAATACGGAAGATGACTCAATCCATTTTTCTCTCCCCAAGCCTCTCATTTGCCGCCACTCACCATGTTTTGCTCCTCTGCGTTTGTCACAAGTGTAGTTTAAAGTTTAGTTTGTTAATACATAACGTTAAATTGGGACCAAAGTTTTTGTTTCACAGTCCAAACCCTAGCACAACAAAATCATAAAGAACAGAATTACAAAAGCGTAACCAACTGATTTAGTCACAGGTGTTCCCATAAAGAAACAAAAGAGCACTCAGCACATACTGAAGCTGAATACAGGCTAAGACCTACGAGGCAGAGAGAGGTTTGATCACTGTAACATAAAGTTGCTCATACACTTCACAGATGTTTAGATAAATATTCCATAAAGATTAGAAAGAACGTAATTTATAGTTACACTGCTGTGTTGTGTGCTTCTGGAAATGTTTGCACTGCAGGTTCTTTCTGTCACCTTTTTAATGTCTTCTGTAACACGACTAAAATTAGGCTGTGGGTAACAGTAGCTGTGCTTGGAATATTCCACCTTAATCAAGTTCTGTAAGTCCAAAATTCAAGCTGTGCTTTTGATTGAGGTTTCTTATCAAAATCTCGATGGGGCAGGGGTGGAGAATACAATGGCAAATGCACTGCTGCCCTGTAGAGGAGAAAGTACTTCTGTACATTCCAGTACTTCTGTTTTTATTTACTCCCATGGGATGCCCCCAGGCTCTTAATTTAACTTCAGAATTCCATGATAAAGGAGAAATCTGCTCCAAGGGAGAAAAGGAGGCCATGCAACAGTTGCTTCTTTGTTCCTACCCCACCTTTCCTTACACAATAGTGAATATTATTCATTTCTGTGCTTTCCAGCTATGGCTGAAAGATGAAAATGCCTCCACAAAGAATTTATACTGTGTTTTGCTTGAATGTCAGCCCTAAATTTGTACAAAGAGGGAGTGTTGTCTTTGCATTCCAGTGCTTGCTGGTGTGGGCAGTTGAGATGCGTGCTCCCACTGGGCACAGCTCGTGTGAAGAAAGATGGGCACAGGGAAGGCAGATGCAGAACTGCTTTTAAAAAGCTTCAAAACTTGACTGCAAGCACATAAAAAGTACAGCCCCAGGAACTTCTCTATTTTAAGGTGCTTTTTGGGGCTAATATCTTATTTAGCAAAGCCCTGTTTCCTTAGCAGAGCTTGGAAAACTGCCAGAAGACATCGTTCTTGTTCAGCTCTTCCTTGAACACCTCTGGTATGTATCGCTACTCTGACACTCTACAAAATCCAGCAAATTACAGCTGTTTAGGTTTTAAGTACAAATAAGATTATTTTGCCATCTCGATGTCCTCTGTATACACACGTATAAATAAATGACACCACAAGCCTTCCTTGATACAAGAAACCAAAAGGCATTGATTCAAAGCCTAAATAAATAATAGTTGAAAATAAAACCAAAACCGTTTGTGGCACTTGTTCAACATCTTCAGCACTGAAACTCTCCTATGGAATAGATTCCCAAGATATGTTTTCACGCATAAATATTATCATTGTGATAAACAGGGATAAAGATGCTTTGGCACTGAAGTCAGTGCTGATGTGACTGGCTTTTGCCAAGACAACAAAGCCGCTCTGTGCTTCCAGCTGAAATATGTAAGCCAGGACTCCAACATTAAATGTAGTCTTTTCTTTTTTTCAAGAAATTCCTTCTACCAAGCAAAAAGTGTTAACCATCCATGATTCTATACTGGTTGTGCAGACATTAAGTGCCTCAAATTAAATTCACTGAACAGCAACAGAGATAGGACAGATGGCACTCTATCCTCTCGCGTGATGGATTATGTAGGGATCTGCAGAGAACTATAGCGATCACGTTTACCCAAAAGGATACATTACAGAACACTGTACAACTTGCAGCCATGTTTTAGTAATCACTACTAAAAAGTGGGTTGGTTGGCTTGTTTTATTGCTAAGCAAGGGTGTACACACACCTCTGTATAGCCTAAGTTTTTGGTAATGTTTTCTTGGCGTTAAGAGCATTTCATATATGATTTGTCGTTGAGTACTGCAGTATATGGATAAAAGAGCAAGAGTTGAGCTAGCCAGTGAGGTTGCAGAACATAGCATTGTTGGGAACAATTTGTGATACCCGCAGTTTAGAAAAGTGAGAATTAATCACATCAACAGCTTGCTGCATGTTCTAGTGACAGCCACACGAACATCTCCATCTTCAGTAGAGGAATCTTTGCCATAAGCATTATTGTCATAATCCTGATTGGCTCCAGTTTGTAAATACGAGAAACAAGAAAACCAGAATACCCAGCTTGCTTAGTCCTAGTGCCCAAGTTGAGAAGCTGCTGTAGCTCTGATCCTGAGGTTCTAGAGCATTTTTCATCCCGTGGTCTACACAGTGCACCAGCTCTTTAGGGAAGCACAAGAACGAGATGTGCTTCCAAGTGCAGAGGCGAACAGTGCACTGACAGCCTGCAGGTGTCACACCATCACAAATCCCCATTAAGACACCGTGCCCTAATGTAATGACATCATGATACAGCTGGTCTGGGAAAGCTGTGAGTAGTGACCCACCCCAGCAAGCATCATGGGGGAGCAGATAGCATGGGTTCTCAAAGGTTACTGAAAAATTTGTGACTAGCTAGCAAGTAGGAGCATTGCTGTTTATAACATATTCAATTTGAACAACTGTATCAAACAATACGTTTAGCTAAAATGAGGGTTTCAGGAGCAGTTCAAATGGTTTCGTAGTGCATAAACACACAAACACAAGACTGCTTATTTTCCTTATACCCTTTGCTATGTAAATGATAACATGAGTTTTGTCTCTCCGAGGAACAGTGAACAACATATAGTATCAATCTGCATCCTTGTCAAAGGATGCTGATGAATCCTAGGAGAGGAAACAATACAGTATTCCTTTCATCTATACCTTAATTTTGAAATCAGAATTAATAAATGATTTTATTACACAATTTCTGATGTTAAGTGCTTAGAATATAAGTCTTAGCTGGACTTTTTTTGCACACCTGTCCCTTCAGCAGTGCTATCAACTGACCTTAAAATGTGCCCTTGTGCAAACAGGCTGAGAATCTGGCCACCGTCCTTTTTCCATCATATATTTCCAAGTCTATCCCACAGTTCTTGCCCAACTATTTAGCCATCACCTTGCATTTAGTGCTTTCATCCAGCTCAGTTTTACAAATATTTAAAAACAACACAAAAGCAGGCTCACGTCTCTCCCTAAACAGCACAGCATACAAATGCACATAACACGCCATATAAAATGCTCATAAAAATTCTGCTTGGTAATATTTCTGGAGCCACCTGGATTTCTCGTTGGCACAACCCAGAAATAGCTCCTTGTGTTTCTCGGATATATGTTGGGTTTGTTTGTTTTTTTTGTTATTTTCAGATCAAAGCCAAGCATTAAGTTACACAACTGCAAGTACTGTCTTGCTGGCTAAATCAACTCTTGCATTATAGCAGTTACACCTTCTTTTCAGTCCCCACCCTTCCTCTTTAATTGTACTCTTTTTTTTTTTATTATTTTCCTGTAGCTGTGCAGTTCTCTATTCCTCAGAGCTCACCTTGCCAAAGCCCCGCCGGGGAACGTGTCTGTCACCTCCAAAGAATCTGCCCAGCGAGTCAAGTAGACCCGAGTCTCTGTGCCTTGGAGATCCATGTCGAGCATGGTCTGTAGTGCTTGCCGATGCCATTTTTGATCCGTGCCGGAAAGAGGAGCGTTTTTGTGAAGCCATCAAATCCGAATTCTCTGAAGCTGCTGCACTGTCCTCTTGGATGGTCTGTAGCTCGTCTGACTCCGAGGGCCGATCTTTGAAGGTGTTGTCTTCTCTCCCTGGGGCATCTCGGGAAAAGAGGCGGATCAAGTGGGGGCGACCAGCCGTGTCAGCTGGGTGGGCCTGGGGCCAGGCATTCTTCGGGTCCGCTGTGCCTTTGGAGTCTGTCACCGCTGGGCTCTTCGTGGAGGTCTCATTGTTCTGGTTCACATCTGCCTCTCCTGCAAACAACAAGGATGAGATATGAATACAGGCCTGTGAAAAACAGCCCGGGAACAATGCTGCTTTCTTTCCACTGCCTTGAGATGGCCGTTTCATACAAAACCCGTAATATGTGCTGTTGCAACGCAACTATGTTCTCTAGCAGCCTGCAAGAACATTAAGCTACCTTGGAACTGAAACTGCAATGATGTTCTCACACAAAATTTTCAGTAGTTCTAGGTGTTTCTTGTTTTTTTGTTTTTTGTTTTTTGTTTTAATTAGAAGTATTTGTAAATAGATTAATTTGTTAAAAGCATAAATGAAATAAATTAATTTTGTTTATGTGGAAGGCTTAGTGACCCTGAGGCTTTCAGCTACAACGTCTGGACAGTCAGATTTCCAGTACTTTCCACCGAAGACTGGAACTCTAAAGTATGTTTTTTGTGTCCTAAACAGGGGGAAGTAGTTCAAGCAATGTAGCAGGACTGAGCATTTCCCAGTGTATGCTCCCCCTCTGCACTGTCAGAGCTTGTCTAGCTGAAGGTTCTGTCCCTACTTTGAATTTCTCACTTTGACTCCTTTAACAATGAAGCAATTCCATTAAATTCATGAACAAAAGCAAAGTGAGGTGTGAGAGATTTATTTACTACTGAAATTATCATCTCTTCAAGCAAGTAAAGAATACTCAACAGCAACCTCTGCTTTGCCTGCCAGGACAGTTTTTCTCCAGAAGATCCCCTAACTACCTGATGCTGAAGGCAAAGAGCAAAGCTGTCCCAACTGCATTTAGTATTTGTAAGAAGTGATTAAAAAGGATTCTCAGAACCCAGTAAGCATTTTTTTTCAAGAGAGGCTCCATGACAGATCTCCTTGACCTGTGTCAATGTTTGCTGCCTTCTCTACAGTTGGGTTCTGATGCATGCACTGATTTATCTATCTGCAAAAAAAAAAAATCCATTACAGCACACATAGCCCTTAACATATGCTCTACGTTGACAGAAAACTGAGTTGTTTGTGTTCCTCTGCTGTAGACTAAAAAATGTAGATGGATACCGCATCTAATATGCCTTCCCAGGAATACAAAACCAAACCAAACCTGTTGGTAGATTACTGCTTGAGAAGCAGTCTCAGAGCAAGCACTTCTCACACACACACCCCATGTCACAAATATCAAGTTTTTTGGAGTTAATAAAGCTTGAAATTTCAGAGAGACGTTCTAGTTAGTCACGTGTTACTTTTAGGGTCTCCTCATTACCTCATTAAATCTCCTTTTGTTTTGGCCTTTGCTGCCATGTGAGGGACAGAATCTGGCAAATACTGTTATGTTTCCTAAGTAGCCAGGGCTCCAGTACTTCAGAGCAAGTTCGGACTTGATGTAGTCATTTAATACTAATTTTCCCACCCACGGGACCCTGAAGAAACCTCTTCTCAGGCTAAGAACAATTCTGAAGTAAATTTAAGGATAACAGCACAAGACAGAAATTATGATTTCTACAAGTATATCTAGTACTTACCAGGTGTCAATTTGTTGTTACCAGTCTGCTGCAGTTCTATACAGCTTCTCATATGAAAATATTCTGTGCAATTGTGATGTGTGCCTTTGAAAACTACCCAGATTATGTTAGGGAAACATAAGACTTTCCTTTGGTTAAATCACTTGGAAGTGTTTTTCAGAAATACACTTGTTTAACCACTGCTAATTGTAACGTAAGACCTCATCAGTGGAGAAAAGGACGATATTTGCTGGCAGCATTGTGGTTTTAGTTTTCTTGAGAAGATGCTTTTGGATTTCTTATCAGTTACTGAAACTCAACTGTTTTTCCTTAATCAAATGAAAGATAAAATAAATAATAGCATCACCAATATGTGACACTTTCTGAAACTGCATTTTAAATAGCAAAACATTTTAAATAGCAACCATAACCCTGGATTCTATACCATAATACAAATCCATTCAAGGACAGAAAAAGAAAAATAAACAAAAGAGCTATTGTATTTAATTAAATGCATTAACAAGACACCAGAGCATCTGCATACTAATATTTTTTACAACAGTTGTGCTTTGTGTCACTGAATACGTGTATTGGTAAGCAACAAAGAAGGGCATTTGTGCAGTAAAAGTTGCTTCTGTGAGCTGTGAAGCATAAATCTTTCTGTATGTTCTATTTCAGTAATGAAAGCATACATTTAAGTAAGTTTTCTTCTAGATTTTCTTCATGCTTAAGTGTTCTTTACGGTGTAAAAATACATAAATAATAAAACTTGAGCTAACTAAGTGAAGTCTTGAAGTGCATTTTGAGAGAGCAATCACCTTTAGGAGACCCAGAAATAATGGAACATGCAAACGTTTGCTTATAGGTTCAGTTAGAAACAAGTATTTAGACTTCTACTAAGGCCCATCATAAACACAGGGCAAGTTATATTGACATGTTTTTTGTTTGTTTCTTCCTGCAATATGAAGTTCTGCTTTGATAAGGCTGTGTAAGACTTCAAATAAGCAAGAACAGCCTTCCTATGACACATCATTTGTACAAGGGAGAGCTGTCAGGGAAGAAGAGGATTTTAGGCATTTTTTTTTTAAAGTCTTGCAAAATAGGTTAATTTTAAGAGTAAATACGGCACAATGCATTGCCATAAGCATAACAGCAAAGCTATTAAATTGTACGCCACTGGTCTGAGTGGACAAGCCATCTGTTTGCAAAATGAAGCAATATAGATGAACCAGAAAAATCAAAACAGTCAGTTAATGAAATAAAATGAATGGAAACTCCAAGGGTGCTTTCAATGAACCAATATTAAAACTAACCTCCATTGTCTTTAATAGGAGTCAGGTCACACCTCCCTATGCTCAAAACCACTGTGCCTTAAAGCTTAACTTGGCAACAGTGATTTATCCCATCTCTTGTCAATCAAAATAACATTCCTAAATAAGCCTCAAGTTAGCTGGGACCTCTCAGCCCTGTTTGAACAATTGCTACTGTCAGAACCTGTTTTATACAATGCGCAGATCACGAACTAGCTAGCAATAGAGGAATAGAGGGAACGGCCTCAAGTTGTGCCAGGGGAGGTTCAGGTTGGATATTAGGAAGAATTTCTTCTCAGAAAGAGTGGTCAGGCACTGGAACAGGCTGCCCAGGGAGGTGGTGAACTCACCTTCCCCAGAGGTGTTCATGGAAAGGGTAGATGGAGCATTCAGGGACATGGTTTAGTCGGCAATGTTGGTGGAAGGTAGGTGGTTCAACTAGATGATCCTAGTGGTCTTTTCCAACCTTAATGTTTCTATGACTCTATGAAACAAAACCAGGCCAATTCAATATTTAGTTTCCTCAGAAACAGAATTCAACTACATGGCGCTCAGCAGTCTCAAGTATCAAAGGCAACTGTTCAAACACTGTTGAACCTGTTATACGTGGCTGAAGAAAGGAGTTATCTGCTCAAATTACCTGAAGCTGCAAAGCTTGATTTCTCCTCAGTTTGTATGCTGGGATACTGCAGACAAAAAAAATGGCTCCCAGCCTAACTTTAAGGATCTGCGTAGAAGGCAGTATGCCATCAGACATTTTACTTCAAGAGCTAATTACTAGGTTTGTCTGATGCTTGTCAAATTGTTGAAAGTCAATTCTGAACAAATATTTCTGTCTGGAATAGACTGCACACAGTACACTAGTTTGAAAAACAGTTGGTCATAGCTCCAAACAAAACCAGAACAGATCTACTGCTGCATTAAGCCTTTCTACAAACAGTTTCCCCATTTGCTACACTACCAAAACCAATACAGAGAAATGCCAGTGTGTATCATAACATAAATTTACAGTTCAGCTATTGTGGTTAGCTAAGAGACCACTTCCATTACAGGCCACTCTCCTCCTCCCCTCCTTACCAAATCTTATCACTTCTGTGGGAAAGACTCCACCCAAAGATAAATGTTCTCTGTAGCTTCAATACAACTTCATAGCATAAGATGATTATTTCTCTCTACATAGGAAACACAACTTTCCCTATAAACTTGTGAAAGTGTAAACCAAAGCTCCACAAAAACGAGAAACCATCTACTAAGCACAACAGGCACTCCTTTGACTCTTCCCTCACTACATACTTTAGACATTACAGAGCATAAGACTCCTACCAGACAAGAATAAAAGGCGTTTCCATTCCACTGGTTAGCAGAGTGCACCTCTATCTACCCCACTCATACACAGCAGTTGAGTAATGGTTTAACGGGGCACAGTTTTCCTCACAAAAAAACCCCAACAACTTAGTAGTAAATATAGAGTGATGAAAGAATAGGGTAAGAAATGAAAAGGAAGAAACACCCAACACCTGGCCCAGTACAGACTCTTAGCCAGTTATGTTACCAGCAGTGCTGCATTTACTTCTATTGAACTAGGTTGAATAAAAGACCAAGATTAATTCTGCACTACATCCTGTGTTAATAAAGATAATTGGCTAAGTGTGTAGAAAAGGATTTTCCTGCTCTTAGTAGAGGCATGACAGAGTTTTAGAACTGACATTCAGATTGCATTCCTGTGAAACTTTCCCTTGGAATTTCACAAGGCGAGGAGCCTGACAAAATCTACCTTCCATGAACCCCTGGTGACTTACAGAACAGTAGCTCCCAGTCAACCTATGCAGGCAGCATTATGCAATTTTGCATCTGCTGGCAGACTAAAAACTGACGGATCAAATATATTAATGGCTAGACCATTGCTAATATCTTGGCATAGCTCCTTCCTGACTGAAGAAACTCCTCACCTCTGCAAGCCCTCCCTGGACCTCTCCCACTAAAGCAGGCCTCTTGCAGAGCAGAATGTGCCCTTGCAGCACAGCTTGCATGAAAATGCAGAAAGGTTTTGATGAGGAGAAAGGCAGTGTCAGCTCACATCCTGTATGGAAATACTTGTCCTCAGAAACTTAGCAAGAGAAAGGAATGACAGTGTCTACACTATTTATGCTCACATTTTGAAGGAAATAAATACTGCATTGCAGCAGGTGAAATAGGAGGGGTTGGCATCATACCCACTTTTTGTGGGCTTCTTAGTATAAGATGGGAGAAAAATGCTGTTTGCATAGGAGTGTAACATTCAGCAATTCTTCCAGTTGCTAATGACAACAGCTGTTTTACTGGGTAAGGCACCCAATGAAATCTCCCTTTGAAATAACTGGCAGACTTCTGATGGGACCAGTCGAGGAAAGGCTTACTTCCAACACTGAGAACGATCCATGCTGACTTGACAGTTTCTTCTCAGTCCCTTCATCACCAAAGAGAGAGAAGGTCTAACTGCAAATCTGAACTGCACCATTTTCAGGACTTCTCTCAGCTGTATGAAACACAATTCACACAGAGCTCATTCAACAGAGTTGGAAAAATCTGTCTGTGAAATAGTTTATCCAAGAGAGTTACCGATAACAGAAGACTGGTTACATGCACACAACTCTTTGTTAAGTAAGTAGTATTGCCCAATTTTGTGTCAGTTGCTTTAAAAATACAGGACTGATGGGGGAAAACAAAAGCCTCAAATATCCTGTAAAAACAGACTGTCTGTATGCAGCTGGATCTCATTTTGCTGCTCCTGGTCTGCTAATATTAATTTCCAGTTTGACATTTTGCTGCTTGGGGCACAACAAAGGACTTTCAGATTTTGAGTACTGGGCCCCGTCACT
The DNA here is from genome assembly GCA_030625065.1 of Alectoris magna. NCBI lineage: Eukaryota > Metazoa > Chordata > Aves > Galliformes > Phasianidae > Alectoris > Alectoris magna. The sequence goes on from CM060561.1 coordinate 59,125,025, forward strand.
GCAGTGTTCCTGCAAGCAGCAGCAGTTTGCAAGGATTCCACTGAATCTGCTTAAAATAAAGACACTTAGGTGGCAGCAACCATTTCAAAGCCATGCTCATATGGAGCACACTATAAAATTACAAGCAACACAAGTAGTAAATTGTGTTGTTTAACAGCAAGGATCACTTGCCTTACCTGCTTTCCTAAGTTTGCCTCTTTCACTTCAGGGGCCCAATGCTTTAAAATTAGATGATGAACATGGAGTAGAAGAGATCTCCGTGGTAAGCAGGTGAAACTGGTGCCGTGTTGTACGCTATGGTATCCCATTTGGTAGGGTAACTACACTGATTTTTTTTCAACTTATGAGGGAAAACCAAGATAGAACAAATGACCAGATGAAAACACGTAAGAATGCGCCATATATCTGGAATGGCAACACTAATAACAATGGATAAGTCTTACTTTGTGATTAAGCAAACAGTACATAACTTTTACAGCCCCTGCTGACAACTTCATGGTTTAAGAGAACTGGTTCTATGCAACAAATAGAAATACACCATGCATCCATAACAGCTGAGGTTCAGCATTATCATTCCACTAAAGGCAACTAAGTTCTAGAGCAGCTCTGTGTAAAAACTGGCAATGCTGTGTCAGAGATTTTAGATATACCATCACAGGAGACCCAGTTGTGGAAAAATCTTGTCTATCATCAAGCTTTTCGCCGAGGGACACGTAACTCCTAGCATCTGCATGTCAGAGATGAGAAAACACTTGTAGTCTGTGCAGCAATAACCCAGCGCTGTAGTCAGTGCCCAGAGTCTGGCTACTAACAGGAAGCACATGTGGTTGCTGTGGGCAGAAATGTGTTGATGTCCTGTTACCCACTGCGAAAGGCTGCTCTGGGAGCCAGGTTTTAGACTCTATGGAGGAAAAACAACATTATACCATCTTCAAACTTGTACACCCTGTGTTGTTTATATCTTCAAGTATCCTCTTACTAAAGAAATTTAGCACTTCATCACACAGACTCTCAATTAAAGCAGCAAAATGAGTTGTGGCAGCAGCTGAAATAGCTTTGTTCATTATGGACATGTCAAAGGAAACGGATCGCAGAAAGACAGCCTGCTATGTTTTTCAAACGGTGGTAGCAGTAGTTGCATAGCAACTATGTCTTCTTCCATTACCAATGATGCTGAAGCTTAAAACCAGAAATACAACAGGCCTTTCTTCTCAAAATTACTCTGAAAGTCATGCACTACCTCCAGATTCAACATACAAGAAGTTAGCAGGGGGCAGGGAGGAAATTGTTATCTGTGGCTGCATTGAGCTTCATTTCCTCCTCTTCCCCTGTTCTAGTTGTTTTTTATATTACAGGATATATATTTCTGCAAAGCAGTGATGCATCACTGTATGAAATTACTGATTACTCCCAACTTCTGAGGTCTTGCAGAATGATCTTCTATCCAGCCATGTACTGCCTTTACATTCAGTGCTGTTAGGTGAAGAAAGCTAATAGTGTGGGAGCACATGTAACAAAAAGAGAACTGTTCTGGACCTTGTCATTTGCCTCCTGGCTGCAAGAAGGTGTGGTATGCTTATGAGCATGCTGAAATGAACAAATTTCACAAGAAAAAAAAAAGAAAGCATTCCAAAAAGTTAAAAATATACCCCATGGGAAAGTCATTTTTTGATCAAGACTGCGATTAACACCCAAGAGCCCTGCTCTCTGCCTGTTTCCACCCCGCTGGTTCTCTCTGCCCCTGGCTCACAATGAGGAGTCGGAGCGAAGCCCACACGGTGGCCTACCATTGTAGAGGAATGCAGCAGTGTAGGCCTGGCTTGCAGCCTCTCGCTCTTGTTTTCCAGCAACTCTGGCATTGCCTCCCTTTGCTGAGGGTTACAAAGGAGAGTACAGAAAACAAAAAGGCCTGTGGTTGAAACCAGTGGGACTTGCTATGGCAGAAATTTGGAATCTATGAGAAGCATGTGGCAGCTCTCCATACAACCCGCAGAAGGTTTATTTTTATAAGAAGAAAAAAGAAAACAAAACTTGAAAGAATTTTATCCACCCACCCGTTTCAAAGAAAAATGTCCCTTTGTTATTACTAGAACATACAGGTTTGGTTTAATCCTAAGTAGCTTACAAGGGATCATCGTCCCACAGTGAAATGGGCTGGGGCATCATTTGTAACAAACCATTTTGTGTACTCAGAGGAAAAATGAAATCACCTGTCTGATCCATCAAGCATTTGTTGTCGTAGAATCACAGAATGGTTTGTGTTGGAAGGGACCTTTTAGATCATCTAGCTCCAGCCCCCTGCTATATCCTCACAATTCGTACAACCGACTGGTATTAAATGAAGGATTGCTTGATTATTTATCTTTGTTACAGCCACCTTGAGTATGAAAAACAGTTGTGTTGCAAAACCTGTACATATCACTCCTGCAAAAGTGAGAGCCCAGCAAAATGACTAGCACTTCAATCAGACTGTGCAACAGCTCATGCTATGGTTTGTATTTTCCACATCAGCCATGGTTGGTTTTTTTTTGTTTCTTTTTTTCTGAGAAATAACCTATTCCTATTAGTACAGCTGAATACACAGTATGAGAGTTCTTTCATTGTGAGCCCAAGGCAGTCAGTTCAAAGGCTCAGAGCATGATAAGCGACATGCAAAGCCAGCTGTAGAATGTATGCTGTTAAAAATCATGATGCAGCTGCTTCAAAACAGCACTTGGTTATTCAAAACATTACTGGGTTATTGGGTTTTTTGTTTGTTTGTTTTTTAAATCAGGGTTAAGTGTATGTGAGACAGATTATATTTATGAAGTACACCTTGCAAAATAAAATACACTTGTAACTAGGCTAACCAAGTGCGGTTTAAGAAACATGCTTTGATCATGACCACAGGAAAACTACCGACAGCACGCCTATAAAGCCTTCTTTAAATGAACTGCTTTTCGGTTCTAAGGAGTAGAACTGGTTACTGGTTCTGAAAACTGAGTAGTTTTCCACACAATGCCAAGTATTTGGTTACTGTGAATTACCTGCAGGATACTACAATCAGTATGCTTTAAATTTTCACTCACGCTCCAGGTGTGCAATGCTTTATCATTGCATTCCTTTTTTTCCCCCCCACTATTAATGATTAATGTGTTCTGAATTGAAGCTTTAACTAAAAAGTCCACTTGAACTCAGACTCACCATCATTGTAGAATTTGCAGTGAGAGGAGTTGCTTAAATTTCAGAAGAAAATTTGTAGAAGATACAGAACAGTGCCCTAAAGGACATTTAGATTAATATTTGCAATCCAGCACACTTTTTGCTAACATTTCTAAAAATATTTGAAATAACAGGATACAAATAAGCTTGTAGCTCGTTTTACATTCTCTCCGCTTGAGCTGATTAAAAAAATACTCACCACCTTCTAAAACCCAAAAAGGGTCCAGAGAGACATCTAAAGTTATGTGAACTGCAGTTCACATGGTCAGAACAATTGCACAGCTGTCAGACACTGTATTAGTCCGGCATTATCTTCACTTTGGAATTAATTTTCACCTGTAGTAAAAGGACGGAGGAGCAAAAGACAGCGGGTGTTTCTTTCAGCTGCATAATTGCATTGGACCAGCTGTGTCAATGCATGAATCTCTGGGAGGCAGAGGCCCAGAAGACCCACATTCTCCCACTCTGCCTGTGACAGGAAAAGAAGCTCAGACCTCCATGGGGACAAGATCCACATCACCAGCCGCTTCCACGAGGTGCAAGACATCAGCATATCTGTACCCTCTGGGGAAACAGAACCAGGTCATGAACTGTACCTCCAGTTCAAGACGGTTGGACTTCATGATCTTGAAGGTCTTTTCCAACCTAGATGATTCTGTAAGATGCTGACAATGACAAGACAATCCCTGTCCAACACGGAAACAGCACACGGTAGTCATATGGAACTCCAGCTCTGCCTTTGCTACGGACAGTAAGAAAAGCTCCTTGCATGGCTAGGATACTGAAAGCAGTGCTGGGGACTACAGCAGCCTTTGGTATGCTTACTCTAGACCCCTAACAGTAACAATAAACTCACCTTTGGTAATGTTATCTCGAGGGCCTACCCACAGGGAATGCCCAAGGCCCATGGCCAAGGGCTTTGGTCAGTCAAGTGCCTATAGTGTACAGGGCCAGTCACCAACAGAGCAGCCTGACTGTTTTTGTTCCTCACAGCATGTGAACTCATGGCTCACATGGCACAGAGAAGACAGGACTCCTCCACCAGCAGCATCTCAGTTTACCTTGTGGATGAGAACTACCAGCCTGAGTTATCAGCTGGTGGAGGGGGCTTTGAAGGTGGTCAGGGAGATGGCGAAGCTGGTATCAGGCTCAAAGAAAACTCTGGAAACAAGTTTCTGCATAAGGAGCGTTATGCCTTGCTGAGTGGTCTTTTCCCTGGACAAGCCAGCTTCACATTTTCATTCCACCTCAGGCCTCCCAAAAAGACCTTCACTACAAATCAAAGGGTTCCTCTGCCTCTAACAACAATGAAAATGTGCTTCTCTCCCCTTCCCTGACCTTCCTCACCTCCTGGCCTTTCACTGACCTGTTAGCTGAGAAGCAATCATCCTTGGCAGGGAAGACTGGAACAAGTCCCTTCAAACACCCTTGTCCTCAAAACTTTCTTCTGCAACAGCAAACAAACATCTCTTCAGTCTTTGGGTCTGGGAAAAAGTGAGCCATGTCTCCAGCTCTGGATAATCAGTTAGCATAAAATTCAACACAGCTGCTTTCCCACCCCTAATCTCCCATACCCCTGTGCACAACTGCAGTCCTGCTTTCTCTTATTTCTCCGTCCAGCTCTCTCAACAAGGAAACACCACTCTTCTTCACAGCCTGCTGCTCTCTTTCTCTATTTTGTTCCCTGTAGCTGCCTGTCTGATGGTTTCAGGTGAGCATGAGATGGAAAAAACAGTAGTTGGGGAGCTACCAAGGTGTAAACCATTATACCATATTACATGCAGTGAAGACTAAGAAAGGAAAATACCCAATTTTTATGGGTAACATCTTCAAGCATCTTACGTATTCCCTGGGGAACAAGCCAATGTCTTTTTAAGTTAACAAGACAGTTTGGCACCTGCAGAACTCAAAACTGAAACAAAGATCAAATAAAAAAAATGAGCTTCTCTGGTATCCCACTTACTTCATTAAGTACCACTTCTGAAGGGATATAAATGAAACATGAAAAAGTTTTCCATCACATATTTAGTCAGCCATCTTCTGTTTTCTTCATTAGAGCTTTATAGATTTTGACTGCACCATTATTCCTGCAAATGCAATAAACTATGGAGTCATACCAGGCTGAACTCTTTGAATAAATATTTGAAACATTTTATCACCAGCATAGTCAAATCTCAGTTACTGTTAAAATGGGAAAAGAGTCATTCTGCTTAGAAGATCAGCAGATAACTTCTCATTTAAAAAATACAGTAAGTACTTAACCAATATATCATTTTAAGCATTTCAGATTTGGGGTTTTGGCTGCTTGGCATTTCCTCTGTACAGCTTATTCAAGTTTTTATTCATGTTATGAGTATTCTAGAGGTTCACTACTGAAAATATCACTCTGAACTAAAGAAAATAGGCCTAAATGCCAGCTTACTCAGAGGACAAGTTTGCCATGCTATATCTGAAGTTGCATGCCAAAATTCCCTGCATCAAAGCACATTAGTGACAATGATGCTCCTGAGGATCTCAAGGCTGTGTGAGGCTGGTCTCACAGTTTAAAAAGTTCCCTGGTGCAAGGAACTCAGCTCCTGGGGACTCTGCGTCCTGCTGTAAAGGAATGGAACAGATTTTTGCCACCATGCTCTGCCTTGTTTTTCAAAACAGCTTTGTTTGGCGGCTGTGTAACGGACAACATCAGCACAGACCTAGGAATTGCTGCAGGGTACCTAAGTAGAGGCTATGAAAATATTCTAAGACAATCCATACAAGAGAAAAGAAGCACTTTGGATCATATAGCAGTGATAAATTATTCAGAGCCTCCCCAGCATTTTTAATTTACTATAAAAATTTAAGATTTCTTTGGTAACAAAATTTGGTGTCCAATGAAATATTTTTCAGAAGCAAATTCACGTGTCTGAATAATTGATATCTGATCTAATTAAAATGTCTCCCAGTCTGTCAAAAAGACTCAAGAAGGAAATCTTATCTCTGGAACTTATCACAGGGTTTACAGCAGGCAATATCTTCTTCATAACAGCCTCGAGTGCAGTCCTAAAGCTAGAATAAGGAATACTTGAAACCAAGCAGGAAGTTCCAGCAAATGCAGCAATGAATACAAAGAACTAAAACAGTCTACACTGACTGAATTGGCACAGGGTCTTGCAGCAGAGAAATTACTCCACAGAAAATCTAAAATATCAGCAGAGAGATCCAACTAAGATATTTGAAAGAAAGATATCAGAATGAAAGTGATGAGCATTTCTTTTGATGACTAACAGGTTAAAGAGAAGGATGAACTCAGACTTTTACAGACAGATACAAATCACAGAACAGTTCGGGTTGGAAGGGCCCTCAAAGCCCACCATCCCCACCTCGTGCCATGGGCAGGGCTGCCCCCCACCAGCTCAGCTGCCCAGGGTCCCATCCAACCTGGCCTTGAACCTCCAGGGATGGGGCAGCACAGCTTCTCTGGGCAGCTGTGCCAGCGCCTCACCACCCTCTGAGTGAAGAACTGCATTCCCTTGCCATACTGCTGGGGGCTTTATCCAGTCTTCTGGATAAAATTCACTAATTTCACCAGCAAATTCACCTCTGAAACCTCTCCAGGCTGCAAAACCTACCTGCTCAATAGTGGTCAGAGATGTCAATAGCTAATATGAGAAGAAAATACATACTTTAAAAACAATTATGAGAGTCAAAAGCTTAAAATGTTACCTCTCCTAACCTGCACTGTTAAATGCTTAAAAACCATGCACATTTTAGATAGGAGGATTTATCACAAAGTCTCTAAATTCAAAGGGTTCCCACTTAGAAAATGAATATCCCATGGGTGTTGCCAGTTTCTCAAATCTGGAATACTGAGATTTGTCTACACTATCTAAGAACCGTCAGTGTTGCTTCACAACACGTTTCACAAATGCCTTTCCAGTGATATTCCATCACTCCGCTAAGGGGGCACTTCTGGATTGCCTTCTGACTGCAGCTCTTACCCAACCTGAAGCGTTGCTGGCTTGGAACCACAGATTGAGACATTCAGGAAACTTCATCTGTTCTGCGCTGAAAAAAGGAACAACTCACTTCTCATCCATCCCAAAGGAACGCAAGTGGCTGCGCTAATAGTGATCATACAGTGATGCCTTCACCGTGTCCCCATTTCATTTTACAAAAAAACCTTTCCTTCTAAGAAAAACACATTTCTATACTAGCTAGAGGAGGGGACAAAATTAGAGGTTTACATAGTAGGCTGGCTCCATCTGCGCAGCATGAAATCTACAGTTTCCAAAAGGTATATTTACAGGGTGCTTTCTAGGCTGAGCAAATGTGCTCTGCCTACATCTCAGTCCAAAGTTATCTTGTTCGCCATGTACTTTAGGCCAACTGGAGGCTGTGCAGATTTGCAAAGGCTTGAGGCACAAGCAGCTCCATTTGAACAGATCCTGGTAAAGAACTGAAGCTTAGCAGGGTGCTAACCTGGTATTCCCCTGCTAGCAAAGAAACAACATAATCAAGCTCCAGTCCCACTACACACATAAAGCAGACAGGAGCATAGCACATAGACCTACTGCAGGTTCCTTCTTTCTGTGGATCAATTTTCAGCACATAGTATGGGCAATCACTAACTCGTCGATATTATTTTCCTGGAAAATCAAAGGAAAACCAGGAGATGAGCTTAGCACAGAAGCAGTCAGCTTACACTACTTTTAAACCCTTAAGAGCAGCTTGGCACTCATCCTTCATTAGAATTATTTGTAAATTTGATGCACGACTAAAGCTTGCACTGTGAAGTCTATCAGTAGGGAGAGCGTATTTTTATAACATGCTTTTTACATGCACATTCTGAAAACAGAAAATAAACTTTTCTAGTCCGTGTAACTTTTCATTAATTCTGCTTATTTCAGGGTCTGGATGGTAAACACTCTTTAAAGAGCCTTCTGTGCTTGGCTCTGTCAATTAAACTCTTCCAATCTCCAGCATCTCTAGATGTTTCCAATTGTTAATTTTTTTTTGTGTTGCTTCATCTTTGAGAGAAGCATTTTTTTAGGGTCTTAGTCCTATCTTTCCGTACCCCAGATGGCATATTATAGCAACAAATGCCCAGAGGTGCACTGTGGTTCATATATACATATTGTAACAAATTGAGGCACATTTAATATGGAGAAAAGCAGCAATAGCAGTAAAAAGAAATGATGGCAGTGTCAATTACCATTCCCATCAGTGCAGCCAGAAGCATCTATCACATGAAAAGAAAATTCGTCATGAAATCACTGAACATATTCACAGAGAAGCAGTGTGCTTAAGTCAATACCGTATTAGGAGGAAGAAATTAAGTCTCTGAAAAGAAAAAAGAAAAAAATGCCACGTACAACTGAACTTCAGGAACTTTAGAGTCTTAGCTGGCATGCGCCCCAGAAGCATATCCATCAACTCTGTGGCACTGTTAGAATAGAAGCTTCAGTAAAAAACACCTAACTGTACACAACTCATCTCTTATCTAAAGATATACTCTTGGCTTTCAGTTGGATTTTAGCTAAGAGTCCTTAGATACAGTGTGCTCTCAGTCAGAAAAAAAAATATTCCAGGAAATGAGTAGGAAACCCCGCAGTTAAAGTGAAAAGTCCAGTAAATCTGGAGATACAGCAAAAGTTTGTTTTTGCCCCTGAGCTAACCATCTGGTGGAGCAGCATTTGAGATTTCTTCTTTAATATTTTAGTATCTAACCTCAGCTATCTGGGTCTTCAGAGACTCCATCCTAGTCCACTGTTACACACTTCATTATATGCTTTTAAATATATTAATATTAAGCACGTTATCTAGGCAGGAAGGCTGCATTAGACGTATTTTCTATACAGTAACAAATCGCTAACACTAGATAATAAATAACAAGGGCTTTTTTCTTTTAAATTAAAAACAAAAAACAAAACCGAAAAACAAGCACTTTTTTCCCTGCTGAACACTTGTGAGCTGTACCATAGTCCTAAATGTGACTCAATGCTATACGAAGAACAATGGTGACAAACTGTATAAAACCGCAGCAGTGATCGATGGTACTTTGCACAATATCTGCTTTTCAGTAGCAGCATTCTAAGAGTGAAAAACTGCTTGCACAGTACTGAGCCTTGTACCAGTTCGTGGGAGTTACTGCTATTAAAGAAAAAAGAAAAAAAAAAAAAAAGAAAAAAAAAAAAGAATGCACAAACTTTCTACACACTCCGATAGCAAAATAAAGTCACTTCTTCTTGTGTGCTGAATAAAACACTTCACAAAAAGCAGTATCAGTTCTGAAGACTAAAAGGATGGTGTGAGAAAGCCACGCATCTGAAATATTGAAACAGGCAAGAAATGTTATGAACACATTTTTCCAAGTGTAAATTTGGATTGACGATCAATAAAGATGAAAACCACCCCTTCAGGAATAACTTACAGAGCGATTCACTTGGTCCCACCAGGAGGAAGATAACAAGGCAGTGCATATACACAAAATAGGTTACACTTAGTGCAGATGCAAGCTGCCTCCCCTTTTGCTCTGCTCACGCCCCAGGCCTAGCACAGACCTCAGCTCAGTGCTGATGCAGGGAGGGGGTTTGGCGCTGTACTGACCAGGTGTTCACAGTCAACAGCTGACCTGTGCCTGCCTGCAAACCACTGAGCAGTCAGTAGTTCCAAGCAATAACCTGTTTGCACCCATGGGATGATAAACACACACGAGTGCCTGTCTGCAAGTCACCGTGCTTTTCTAAAACTAAAAGACAAAAACTCTGCCTCAATTTTCTCAGCAGGAAGTTTTCATTTTTCTGCCTCATAGGAAACTGTGCAGACAACTAATGAATGATATAAATGTTCCATAGACAGAAAATAGCTGTGTTATCTCTGAAAATAAAAGGTCATCTATTTTCCAGGTAAATGCTTCAGGGCAAGTTGTGGCTGTCTGGCAAAATAAGAAATCTGTCCTATTCACAGTCTTCATCCCATCTCTGTGTGTGCTTTGGAAAAACATAAATAATACAATCTATTTATAAAGCCCCTTCAATTTGGTTCAATTGTCAGTTTTAGGAGGTAATCAATTGTAGTGAATCACAGAAACACAGAATGGTTTGGGCAGGAAGGGACCTCAAAGCCCACCCAGTCCCACCTCGTGCCACAGGCAGGGCTGCCCCCAACCAGCTCAGCTGCCCAGGGCCCCATCCAACCTGGCCTTGAGCACCTACAGGGATGGGGGACCACAGCTTCTCTGGGTGCCTATGCACTACAGCAGGCTCTGCAACCCTGTTCCCCCACACATGGAGTTTATCTGCCAGTGCTTGAGGTCAGCTGTGCTATGGGGTGTCTGTCATCCGGGCTCAGACTGCTGGGAAATAGCTCAGAACTCTGCAGGGCTGCCTGGCCTTATGTCATGGTTTTGTGACACTCTCAGTTGCACTACAGCAACATCTGTGCCTCACATCTCACTAAGGTGAGACCTGTCTGGTGGCCACTGGATGGTGTCCAGCCTTGACATCAGCCCTGGTCCTGCTCTTCTCTGCTTGTAGGGGCAATGCTGAGCTGCTCTGCTGCTACCCTGGGTCCCAGAACTCGCCTTGGGCAGGCCACTCCTGCTTTTCTCTCAGTCTGGAAGCAAGAAAAGTGAATACAGTGGTTTTGGAGTCCTCCTTTATTATCTTTGGCTTTCAAATGCTACTGAAAGAAAACTAATCAGTATCCAATCTGATAAGAGCAAGAATAATAGAGGGTTTCATCTTGTTTCAAACTGCAATTTTGATTTATGCAGAATTGCCTTCAGTAGATGAATTACTTAACTACATAAATAAAATGAGAACCTTGGCAGAGGTAGTTGAACCTTATAGATATTCCTTCCAGCAGCAGCAATGAAGCCCACTAGAAATAGCATTGCCTGAGAAATGAAAGCAAAAAAAGAAAGCAACCACATAGCAATTAACAAGCTAAGACGTTTTCTTCATTCAAAATGTAAGTAGTTCAGAATTAAAGCAAAAACTTGCAATTGCAAAAGCCTAGATTTCTGACTCCTTGCCTTTCAGAAAGTGTAATTGAGAGGCACTTAATGAAACAAATTCCCTCCTCCCTACCCACACCTCCTCTTGACAACTCTTTTTTATGATATTAAGAACAACAGGCCCATCAAGGAACAAAGAAACCAGAAGAGACCAAATATTTGGAACAGAAGAACATCCTCTCCACTTCTGAACTCAGAATCTTTTATTCTGACAAGGAAAATATTGTCTTTGTGCCTAAAAGGAATAAAATTAAGGCCTATATTCTTTGCAGGTGGCTGACACAACTTGGCTGAAATCAGTAATTGTCAAATTATCCTGCACTTCTACTGATGGTACAAACAGTGTGTTGCACTGCATATAGAAAATGAGAAGATGCAGGATAACGTGACTTGTATGTTATCTTGGCATTTATTCTAATATAAACCCGATTTGTGATTTGTTACAGTTTGACAAGATGATTACAAGTTGATGTCACACCGGTTACATCTTTTTCTCTTCAGTGACAGGTTTGCCACACTTCATAAAAGGCTTCAAGCTTCCTGAATGCAATAAAAGTGAACTGGAAAAGAAGCCCACATCCCACTATGAGCTGGTTGTGCTGCCCTTTGAAGCAGTAAGGGGCAGGCTGAATGCTAAGCATTACCTCCACTCCCACCAGCCAGAAGAAAGACTGCTTAACCCTTAGCCACTGTTGTGCTTGTACTGCAGTATAGATCTGCTAGTTTACTTGAAGATTATTTTCAGCGGTACCCGAGTCATTACAAGCTGCTTATGCTAGCAGCAGGACCTGAGACATCACCCCCGTTCACAGGCACTTTAACAGAATTGGAGAGAGATATAAATACTACCACAAATCTCAACTATTCCACAAAGAATAAAAAAGGCACATCTGTACAGCACTGACACTATAGACTGAGAGGCAACCAAGACGTTGCGCACAACAGAACTATTCAATTTTGCACCTAGAAACCTTGTCACCATTAATGTGCATGCACACATACACAGATAATTAGTAATTGCTAGCCTATCTACTACCTGGATAAAGGCAATTCCCTTAGCAGACAAACTCTAAGCAAATGCATAACTGTCAGCTAAAGGTAAGGGTGGATGTGCTCCAGTACAGCATGGCCCTGATCAGTGATTTTGTCAGGTTACCTCCTGCCAATGAAGCTTTTCTAACAGTAACAAAACATGAGCGCATTAGTACTCAGGAATCCCAGCAGCAGAGAGTTTAGCTAGCTAGCTCAAATATGCTTTGAACAGTAGCCAGAGAACGATTCAAAAAACAGTTAAAGGGCCAATGATTGGAAAAAAAAAAGAAAAGAAAAAAAAAAAGGAAATTTTTTGAAGAGTCTGCTTTTTCATGTTTTATAACACCAGCTGAAAAAGAGCAAGAGGCTCTGCTTTTGAAAAAATGAATACCATTGCACTTGAATGCTGACTGGAGAGATGCCAGCGATGCCAGTGATACCACAGAAACAGCTACAGCAGTGTTTTTCCCTCCTCTACAGAGAGACTGTTTGCATTACATGAGCTGCAAAGTCTTGAAAATCCAACAACAACAAAAAAAGAAGGGTATCTTTTCTACCTCTGACCAAGCATACACGTGCCTAGGACAACACGCTTCACCCACCTGATAGGAATCACTCGGTACCATGCTTCAGAATGGAGTGGATGCCTGGGAACCACCCATAGTGTTTTCCAAGCTTTGCCTTTGACGCATCCACCACATAAACTGTTAACTGCTTAAGGCCAGTCATTGTTGCAAATCTCAAAAAAATTAGGAACAGCCTTATACAGATCCCCAATGATCTCACTATGGAAAAAACAGTGCATCCTGTTTGCTTATATTTGATGTAGTCAGATGACATAGCTGCGCTGATATGGCACGGAGCAGGAGACAAGCTCTTAAGCTGTGCCACCAGCCTGAACATTAGGGTTTCTGTGACATAGAAAGAAGGACATGCATGCTGAAGTGGAGAAGGAAGGGGCTACGTGCACATGAACGTAAGGAGAAGGCAGCTGGCAGACTCAAGAAAAATGTCCTTGGGATCCTGCAGACTAGAGGGATCCTTTGCATCTGGTTATTCCTCCGCTTCAACAGAAGAGAAAAATGCTTCTTTGTTTTTAATGGTGCACATATAAAATAAATCACTCACTGAGACAGAATTTTCAAGTGCAGAAATAAATCTTTAGATTCCAGGATCAGTTATGTGCTTGATCAGCCAACTTTCCTAACCCACTTTGGATGGGAACACTCTAGTATTGTGTCTGTCAGGAACAAGCAGACAGGCAGGACTGAGCCAAGTACTCAGAGCTTTCCACCCGTGGTCACAGACAGTGCGAGAAACACATGCTGTGAATTTCAGACCAAGCTCCAGCTGCAGAAGGAGGAGATTCCCCATTTACCTACCATCAGAAATGCACCTTCCACAACTGCACCATTCGTTTCCCTTCTCTTCCAGCCCCATGCAGCTCTGTCTCTTTCAGCGTGCAGTGCAATACATTCACCTGAAGCAATTTAAAAGTAGATGGCCTCCAAAAATGGAATTAAGCATTTTTCTAAAGATTGTGTGGTTGTTTCCTTAAAATACCTCCCTGCTTGGAGACGACTTGTGCTTCTCAAAACAGGCCATATGAGGAGAGGCTGAAGGAGCTGGGAATGTTCAGCCTGGAGAAGAGGAGGCTCAGGGGAGACCTTATTGCTCTCTATAACTTCCTGAAGGGAGGTTGCAGTGAGCTGGGGGTCGGCCTCTTGTGTCATTAGTGATAGGACTAGAGGCAATGGTTTCAAGCTGCAGCAGGGGAGATTCAGGCTGGACATTAGGAAATACTACTTCTCAGAAAGGGTGGTCAGGCACTGGAATGGCCTGCCCAGGGAGGCGGTGGAGTCACCGACCCTGGGGGTGTTCAAGGAACGACTGGATGTTGTGTTGAGGGACATGGTTTAGTGGGAGCTATTGGTGATAGGTGAACGGTTGGACTGGATGATCTTGTAGGTCTTTTCCAACCTTGGTGATTCTATGATTCTATGATTCTAAGCAAATATTGATAACTGTCAGCAAGCAAACTTTCATCTTTGTCACTAGTATCCCATGTTGTTTTGGGAGCAAATTCTAATGGCAATTAAAAGCAAACAAGCCAAACATCTAATCACCCTACCCTGAAAATAGGCTCTTTGAAGTTCATTGTAGAACTTGTGTAGAAGTTGTGTAGAACATGTGTAGAAGAGCTGGCAGTAAAGAAATGGCTCTTGAGTTCTGCCTTCACCTACCCTTGTTAACCTTGCTACCCTTGCTAACAGCCCTTCCAATGAGACTACAGTGTGCTCAGAAAAAAAACACACAGTAGTAGCAGAGCTGCAGATTAGCACTTAGCCAAGAGAAACTGGAAGTTACAGACCGCTGCTTCTAGGAGTACAGGCACTTTTAGCAACTTGCTTGGCTGTCCCTCATATTGTTCACACAAAACACCACACAGGTAGAGGCACTATTACAGTCATACTGAAAATGTTAGTGCTGTCAGTATTTCACCCTTCAGGTTAAACAGCTATTTTTAACTTCAGCCCATCCAAAAAAGCCCTGTACTAACTCTCAAATGCCAACAGTTATTCTGCTTCTCTGAGCTCTGAGGCTATTGGCACAGTGCTCATTACCAGCACCTGCAGGATCCAGATTTTTGTAGTCCTTCCCTTCCACTTACAATTTTGTTCTTTCGGACTGAGCTGTGAATGTGGAAGTGCTTTTGGATATTTCTGTAGAGCTCATCACCCTGCTTAGTGTTCTTCATTGTTCACAACGCATATTGGTTTAGGGTGTTTTTTAATTCAGATACTTCAAGAACATTAAAAAAAAATTCCTTTGGCTATTTCAGAAAATCCACCCACAACATGGAAACTGCTTGCTTAACAATTTTGAATCTACTTTTATTTTGTTTTATTTTGTACCAGTTTTGTACTTGAACAGACAGGGTAGTATGCTGTCAATTCATTTTCATCTGTGCTATTTAAATTCAAATCCGAAGCAAGATAATAGCGCACAAGGCTCAAAATACTTTAAGAAAAAGGAAAAGAGGTCAGCAACAGACTAGGCCACTTGTTTACACACTAAAGAAGTCTTGCAGCAGGATGCTAAGAAGACTAGCTGAGCTAACTGCCCTCCATGAGAATAAAATCAGCACAGATTTCTCCCTTGGGGTAATGGTTATAGAGCATTTTGTTGCCACCTAAAGACTCGTTATTTGAGGTGTTCTGCTCTAACAGGAGAAAATAACATCAAGACAAGACAAATGTGTGGCTTTACTCAGCAAGGAGCATAAGGCACAGCTTGTGGCAGGTTTTGCAGCCTGTGATTGCTAAACCCAGCAACAGTGGTGCAAAATGTTCTTCGCTGCCTCTAAGATGTTTCCAAGTCAAGAACTGATAACTCAGCGTCCAAGGCACCTCTGCATAGGCCTGCAAGGTGAGCAAATAGAGCTGATGGGGAAACAAACAAACAACCTATGTGAACATAAGACAATGTATAAAGAATATCAAATCAAGTATCAAATTGATATGCACGCATTTCCAGGCTCTGCACTCCAACAATGCAAAATCTAACAAACTCATTTCCTTGTAGCAAATGGCTCATAGCCAACCATCAGTCTCTTTTATTACTAAACTATGCAAGACACTGCTTTAATAAAACCTAGACTTCTGTTTTCATTGGAATGCAAATAAAACAACATAGGGAAGTCGCAGCAATTTCTTTCCCAAGAAGAAACATTTAAACTCTGTACAGTGGAACCAAGTTCTTATTAAATCAACCACCTCGTTAGGGTGCAGGCTACAAAAATCTCTGTCTACACAGAGCTTGATTTCAGACCAAAAGCTGCAGGCATACATACATCAGCCTGATTTGGCTGGGTTAAATAGCACAGCAGGGTTCTGAAGCAGAGCAGGACATAACACTGTTCATACACAGACAACAGCTGAGAGTGGATTTTTCTGGACCAGTAAGAACACAAGAGCTGAAGACAAATAAGGTACTTTTAAACTACTAACAGAGTAGAAGTTTTTCTCAAATTAGCAACAGCAAGACCACATAACGAGGACAAACTTCAGATATCTCTTAAGACTGAAATTCATTCCCTTCCCTAAAATGTGAACATAACCCTAAAGCATGGATAAATAGCATGAACATGAAAGTAAAGAGAGATGCTTTCTGTTCTGAAGACGGTAAGCTGGCAGCAGCAATCTAATGAGCAAGGAGAAATGAAAAGGAAAAAAAAAAAGTAATTAACAACAAACACAAGGCATAGCCACATTCACTTGAAGGCCACTCTTAATCCAGTTCACCCCTGTTTTCTCCCTGTCACCTAGCACTCACCATCAAGAGCCAAAGGAATGGTCTATTACATGCTTAGGAGACAGATGGCAAGCTAGCACTGCTTTAATTTTCAGCTTTTCAGGCATGGCATGTATTGCTAAAACCATTTAATAAAAGTTCTGTGGGTAATCATAAAATTTAAACACCTAATTATCTATTAGTGGCAGCTACAGTGGCTCAGTCACAACAGGTTAAGATCTTTGCACCGTGATGTACAAGCGGTTTGTGGTTTCTGAAATACACTTCAGAATGCAAATACTTCATGAAATACAGCAAAATATCTTTTGTCCCCGCTGGCATAGTTTTACTGAAACAACTCTGATTCCCAAGCCATTACAAATAAGAGCACCCTGTCTAACAAGCTGATTAAAGGCACCAGATTAGATTTCAATTTCACTTCAGATTTGGATTTATTTTATTTGTAGTACAGCAATACCTGAAGTAGTGGGAGGTATGATCAACTTGTAGCAGAACTTACCTACAGTTTTACTTAGCATTTATTTTTAAAATTGGAAAGAAAGTATGCTTGCATGCGTTCTCATTCTGTACATCTTAGGCTCAAAGTCTGCTGAACAACTGACAGATTACTCAGGCCTCTATCAGAAAAGAATACAATTTGTTGGGATTTCTTCACAGAATATTTGAAAGGGTGTTTCATTCCAGAATGAGACTCAAGTCTTGAACAGAATTTGTTCTCTCAGCAGAATGTCACAGCAGCACTGAGCAGCGCCATTAACCCAAGTCATCTCAACAACAATTCATCTGGCCAAGCTCAGACCATTCGCTGGCATATGGCTTGCAAGATCTTACATGCGAGATATATCCTATCAGCTTGTTACAAGTAAAGAAGGGCTTTTGCCTTTTTAAAAATTAATATATATAAACATATTTATATGTCTAAATAACTTTAAAATTGAGCCTAAATATAGGGACTTAGGGTGGCTTTTGGGGAGAGGAGTTGCTACAAAGCATATGTGGTAGATAAAATAAAAAAAATCACAATGCAAAAACATGAATAAAATAATGACCAAAAAAAAAGCTGCAAAAGAATATCTGACAGAGAAATGGGGCAGTGGGTGAGAGGAAAATATAGAGAGGAAGTACAGGGAATATATCAGAGATGTGAGAAGGGACTACAGCAATAACATACCACAGTCACACACTGGGAAGAAGTCACAGCAAACAGGAAGAACAACGTGTTGAAGAAGTGTCTGAGAGCATAAGAAATGCAGTGCTAGTAGTACAGATTCTATTTACACCTGGAGGATTTTTAAACTCCTGAATGCAAAGCAGGCAGGAAAAAAAACTGATTGAAAGCAACAAGCAGCAGGCAGGTAATGCATTTGTAAAAAAAAAAATCAACCTTAGTATGTAAAAAATTTTAAACATCTATGCTGCAGCCTACTCCACTAATACTAGGGATGTGACAGCAGATGAGGTTGTATTCCCTGACTGCCAAACTAGTTCAATTTGAGAAGGTAATATACAAACTATGACTTTTCTCCTCTGAAAGAAATAGCAACCAGCAATCCCATTGTGCTTTGTTGCTGCATAATTGTTAAAGAAATGCTTTCCAATGCCCTGTGAGAGGGGGTACTATCTCGAAAGCTCAAAGGGATTGTTCATTTGATCACTAAGCATAGTGTTATTCTAAGCACTCATGCACTCAGAGAATGCCTCTATTCTCATGTGCCCCTTGGAGTTGAGATCATCTGAGATATGCCAGCTATCAAACATAAAGGCTGAGGTAGAACTGCTGGTGGAATGGCTTAAGGAAAGGCTTTTTGTAGACCTGGAATCCACATTCTACATTTTCTGATGACGGTTGTATTTGCAGACCACTGAGCTACCTTAGAAGATGTACATGTACATGTGAATTCTTCATTATGTATTTTCATTATGTATTAGTTTGTTCTTCAAGTCACGTCTAGTGATGGATTATAATGATTTCTGAATTGTTTCATTAAAAATACTGCTGTTCACCAGTAATTTCAAAAAGCATTTGGCCACTTATTTGTATATATACTACTTAAATAAAACAAAACCAAGAACAACAATAAAAACCAACCACCACCTCTGATTCGTGTCACTTCAGCACAAGTAGCATATAGGAAAGAACTCTAATCAGTGCTACCATGTACTAAAATTGACACCGAACTGACAGTTTCTACTTGATATCTGAGAGAGACAAAGATTTCACTCACGTGAAAAAGTCTTCATTTTTATGCAGATTTTTTTTCCTTCTAACATTATAGATAAAACAAAATCGTACATTTCAGGACACATCCAAAATTCTGATAGAGACGCTCCGTATGAAACACTTTCCAATCCTTAATTTATAAAGCTAATTCAAAACAATAAAACTGTCACGAGGATCAAATTTTGCTGTACTTCCTCAGTGAAGTCTGTTAAATTAAAAGAATTACATTTTTATTCTTTTTTTAAATAACAGAACTGTGAGTCTGGCCTTTAAAATATTTAAGTTTTTACCTCGCAGTTGTACATCCCAACTATGTCAATATAAGCAAACTAATAGAGACGGTGGAGAAAATGTTTCATTTTTATAGTCCCCTGCATCCAAGCAGCTCTTGTGCAGCCTGTGTGCAAATGACAACATCAGCCTTTTCCCACACTTCATTCCTGATAAAGCACATGATTATGATATGCTTAAAAACAAGGGGAACTGATTATAAAAATCAGATATCTGTATATGTCAACAGTGATTTATTACAAAGAGGTTGGCAGTCATGATGATTAGTCAAAGCAGTGTGCAATTCTTAACAATGTGCTCATTTCAGTGTACTCACGTTTTCATGAGGGGACAAGCTCTGTATGCTTTCCTTAATTTCTTTTTCATGGAATCTCAAAAAAAACTTGCAAGAACATTCAGAATTCACATAATAGGCACCTAAACTTTACGTAGAGCCAAAAAGAGCACTTTTACAAGGGATGCAAGAACATTTATTAGAAAGGAACACGTATTTTCACTGCAGGAGACATTTGTAATGAACACATATGTTAAAAAAAAGAAAACCACATGGGTGGGAAAAATGAAACTAGTAAGGCATTTTTCAACCCTTATAATTATCTGCGATTGAAAGAATAATTACAAATCAATTTTAAAAGATTGTTGATTAGATGAACAGGAAAGAGAAACAAATGTTTGCCTTCAGGGAAAAATGAGTGGCAGAACTGTACTGGCACAGGGATAGCAGTGCAGCTGTAAATGTGTCCAGGCAGAAATAGCATGTACAGAGGGTGCTACTTGAGCACCCCTGTAATTAGAGTAATTACGCTGCTGGGATTCTGCTACCAAGTTTTCCCAAGCCGAGCAGCCTTTATCCTGAAGCTGCAGCTCCCCTGCAAAAAGTGCAGCAATTTGATTCTCGTTCTGTAGTTAGTGAGCAGCAATCTCCTTGGTGCAAAAGTAGTTTGACTGGTAGAGGAGGAACTTGCTCTGGGAAACAGCAGTCAGCTGTGATGGCTGCAGAGAGCCTTCCTCATATTCTTTCCCTTCAGTTTATTGACTGACAGGAAAACTGAAGTCCTACTCCTCAGCGAGGTGCTTCTGCAGCACATGTGATAACCAAAATAGTGCTATAGTGAGTCTGCACTTGGACTATGATGCTTCAACAATAGAGGAGATGGTTATGTATGAAAGGAAGGAAACATCAAAATCCCAAGCATGCACACAAAAGTCTCACCTCCTCGACTTCTCATTTTCCAAAAATCCTGTTTATGAGTTTAGTTTAATTATTCTATGTTATTTTAGTTTATGAGTTCAGATTCAACCACTGAATCAGTTACACTGATTCAATTTACCTCCTGAAACCAGGCCACTACATACAAACTGCTACAATCTGGTGAGCAGTGATTTTGAAATTGAAGCCAGATTTGTTGTTCCTCTGTTCAGTCTCATCAGTCATCATTCCTCTGTAGGCTGTGCAGTCCACAACAATGCTGGCCAGCCCTGGATCCTTCATAGAAGGAACAGAGTAATTTAGTGGAGAAACAAGAGATAAACGTTCATTTTCTCGGGGACCCTGATGGTTCTTGGTTCAGGGAGTTTTCAGCCTGAATACCAAAACAGATTTGCTTTCATATCTTGGTATTTTGATACAGATAAGAGAAGTTATTTCAAGAAATTTTGCCAAATATGCTAAAATACAAGTAAATTTCCAGAACATACATGTAGTGCTGCATAGGAAGCCAAGGTGTCATATAGCAAGCCTGATTTCAGTCTGAAGTTTTCCACACACCTATTTCCTATTCTGAAATAGATTTCCTTGTTGACAGTTGCAGAAGGAATGTGACCCCAGAGCAACAAAATCTGGAGACCAAACAAGAGGGTCTTGTGGTCATTTTAAGTATGGGCAATTTATATACAAGATTGACCACAACACAGAAATCAAAAACAGTGAAAGGTAACAGATTAATGTTATTAACATCCGGCTCGTGCCACAACCTGAGCTCACACAAATGAAATAATGGAACCCTTTAGATATGATGAAAGGTTGACACAAAAGACAACATTACCTCGTATCTAGAACTGCTCCAGCCCAAATGGACTTAGCAAACAATCAGACCACTTGCAACAATAAACAGAACCGCAACTGAAACTTAAGCATTAAGAGTTCACCAAGAAATTTCTCTGCCTAATAGACTGCAGCTCCCCCAATTCATTCAGTGCCACAGCTACCCCACGGCATGGACCTAAGATCATAGCCTTCCCTGTTAAAAACTCAGACATCATTGCAGAACGGCTGAAATCAATAGAGCTACTGTGCTGAAAAAAAAGAAAAAAAAAGAGCTCCTGCAAGTAAAAAAAATAAAAATAAATATCAAAGCAAGTTAAGAGTCACCACGGTCTGATAAATGCTCAGGGAATCCTACTTAAAGAACAGAAAAGTTTTTCAAATGTGAAGTATCTACTTCACAAACATCAGTACTTTCGTTTCATCTCCTCTCGCTTCGGCAAAACAAAGTCTGTTTGCAGTAATGTCACATGGTCACTCAGTCAGGTGCCCAAAACATAACACTCTTGTTTCCAGAGGCTTATTCAATCACTTTTCCCACAGTCATAGGTTAAGAAAATCTGATAACAGATATTTTAGAACAGAAATCAGAACTCTTGTGAATTCCTTTCATCTTCAGACAATCAGCAACCTAATCTAGCCGCGGTGTCCACTGCAGGGGAGTTGGACTAGGTGACCTTCAGAGGTCCCTTCCAACTCCGAGGATTCTACGATTCTATGAATTTCTGTGGAAGTCACTTGAGATGAACAGAGATTTAGAAGTATTTTTGCAACAGTGGCCCTGCATGTGTTTGTTTAGTCTCTAAAACACCAATTTCTGCTGCAATCTTCTGTGACAGAACTACCACGGACATTTTGGTTTACCATGTATCTCACACGGCAGTAAATTTAAGATGCTGCAGTGAGGGAAGGAAAAGAACAAACAAACAAACAAACAAAAACCCCACCCAAACTACTGCAGATGACAGCTACTCAACCACTCAGGCTATCTTAAAGCTCCTGTTAGATGGACATACTTTCTAACTGGCAGAAAAATGGTTCCCTCTAATTAAGTAAGAATATTAGAAGGTCTAGAGAAAGCCAAGTTTTTTATTGGCTTTTTATAGGGGAGGTTCTAGAGAGTGAGCCTGCTCTGAACAGCTCTGGAAATAAAGAGCAGCATTATCGTGGCTGTTCTCTGCTTGTGGGCAACTGCAGTCTTGTCACCACCAGGATGTTTCTGTGTACCAGGGGGTGCACACCAGTGTACACTGGTCCTTTTCACTTCTATTTTCCTCACCAAAAACAGACACCTCAGATGTGATTTTCTGCTGTGTATCTCCCCGTCAGCACTTTCCCTACCACCATCAGATTCATTTTCAGTCCTGCGGACACAGTTAGAAATGTCATACATTTGTCATACGCAGACTGAAGCATTATGTAGATTAACTCAGCACACAAGTAAAATTATGTTGTCAGGGTCACGAGAGCACAACTTGCAGGGAGTGTTTATAACCTGCTGCCTTCTCCTCTGGCACAGCCCATTCCTGGTGGGCTTACTGCTGCTCAGCTCGCCCTATAATGCTTTCACATCTTGGTTCATTACAAACCGAGTTTGACACTTGTGAGAACGCAGCTCTACCTGAAGAGAATCTAAAAGAAAGAAGATCTGTATAGGAAAGCAGGGTCTGTTCTGATAGGACATGGGGAAATGGTTTCAACCAAAAGAGTGAAGATTTAAACTGGATATGAAGAAGAAGGTTTTTTTTTTTTTTTTTTTTTTTTTTTTTTGTTTTTGTTTTTTACAATAAGTGGCATAAATATAAATACATGTATTACTTTCTCTTAAAAAAAAAATAATAAATCTCAGTTGATGTTTCTAGGCATACATTCTCAAAATAAATGGTACAAAAATTCACTCTGCTTTTCTTCTAGCCATGACATCAAAAGTGAGTCACAGCGTAATTAAACTTTAATGCCAACATCTGTTTCAGCTAAGAAGACAGAGGAGCAGTTGGCCCACAGAGGGTTCTATGGCTTATTATTCTATGGCTTATTTCACTCAAACCAGGACTGAGCATTTATTCAGCTCAGCAAACTGGAAATGGGACAACAGCAACATCCCAGCTACTTTGCCCAAAATAACAATCTTTCAGAAGCACTTGTAATTCATTTGCAGCTCAAATCCTGCCTTACCCAAACTGATTGCTACATAAGGACCAGTAATGGAAAACACTAAGGATTCTGTTTCTTCTGTGCAAACAGAAAACTCCCTTGGGCTGCAGCCTGCTATCAGGACAAAGGCAGCAAAATGCACTTGGAAAGGAATAACTTGTGTTCATGGTTAGCTAATTAGCAAAAGGCCTCAATCACCACACAGCACCATGTGACACTGGGCAACCCTTCCCCATCCTAACTTCTAATCAATCTAACAATCAGCCACGATGTGTGCTGAGGATAACAATAAGATGTTGAACGCCTATTGTGCTTCCCCCCATCTCTCATACAGACTCACTGAATAAACAAGGGGAAAAATTTCAGCAGATCCTGCCCACTGTATAGCAACCATTAAAATCATGAATAAGTCATTTATTGTACTGTTGCTGTGTTGATAAACTACAGTGAGAGTACACCATCAGGCCAGCACTGCTGAAAGTGCAGCAGGCATCACTTGGCTTTGGTCCCTGCCTATGCTAACAAATCCAGTAACAAAATCAGTCCCCATAACAGGGAGAAAAACCCCAGGCCTCTTTTAGACATGCAGGTTGGGTGTGCTACAGATTGGGGAAAAAAAACCATCTGGGAACATATTTGTTAAAAAGCCCTATAGCATGTGCGCTAATTGTGTAGTAAACATCACAGCCATATTAGAGGCAATCTCACAGGTCTAGATGCTACCGTAGAGCAGTGTGGTAATTGTGCTTGCATATTAACTAGTTAGATACCCAGGAGCTACCACTGCTGTTTGATGCATCAAATGGTTGCCAGAAATAAAACTTGAATATTATTATTAAAAAAATCCATAAAGATGAGTAGTCACCTAATGAGCCAGAACCAAACTACAGAAATAGCATCAAAATGCAAATCTCTATGCTTTATAAAAAGCTTCAAACCCTAAAATAACAACAAAAATGCCAACCACCTGCTGGATCTGAAATCCTCTGGGTCTCTTTCCACCTCAACAGTTCTCTAATGCATATGACACAGGGCGAGGTTCCCAATGCACAGCTAGCAAGAAGTGTTTTGACACACAAGATCTTGCAAGAACGGAATCTCAACCCTTTCCCTGAGAAAAAGCTCTAGGTGGGCAAAAAACAAACAAACAAACAAACCAAACCAAAGGAAGAGACACAAGCAGCGCTCATCAGCTACTTACCACTACACAGAAAAAAATGACCATTTTTTTTGTCAAAATGTAAATCTCCTTTTTTGCAGCTCAGGAAATTATTCCAGTCTTTCTGGTGCCATTTTGATAAAGAAATGCTCTCCAGAAGCAGGCAGGCCAAGACTTGCAAGAAA
Source organism: Alectoris magna (assembly GCA_030625065.1). Taxonomy (NCBI): domain Eukaryota; kingdom Metazoa; phylum Chordata; class Aves; order Galliformes; family Phasianidae; genus Alectoris; species Alectoris magna. Next base: position 59,149,622 of record CM060561.1, read on the forward strand.
TTTGGAACAGGAAAAAGATGGTGAAGGGAAGTAGAAATATGTGGACAGCTGGAATAACAGAATCATTGCTTAAGCCTATAATGAAAAACTATGAAAGACTGAATTCACCCATTTCCTTCTCATGCCAGAGGGAATAACTGCACCATGGTTAAAACATCCATTTTAGGACAATCTGCTGCATCACAGGATTGATTTTTTCATGTCAGCTTGCCATTATTTTTCATTAAAGTCATATTCTGCATCCCACAGTCAATGGTGTTTACAGTGAGAGAAACTCCCTTGTAAGAAGGTCACTGAACTACAACGACACACAGCTTTTAGCAAGTTCCTATCACTGTCACATCACCTCCTGAGAGAGGGATCGTGTAGCCAGGAGCTGCTAAATTCTTTCAAGCTCCTCCTTTTGTATTCTGCCCCTTCTCCTTTTAAATGAGATTCTAAAAGCAAAAACAAATTCTAGAAGCATGTGTGAAATACATATAGGTTCTGCACATAATCATATGTATGCCCACCTCCCAAGTATATCCTGTACAGCCACTTGTAAGAGATGAGCATTGCCTATAGTTTTCAGGGAATATGCTTTATTTATTGTCATTACATCCCAAACAGAATGGGAAAATAAGAAGGAAAACCCAACCCAAAACCAGAACCTTGTCTTCAATATCAGCATCCAAAAAAACCAAAAAAGTTCCAGATGTGGACATGGTGGGACAGTAGCAACTGTGGTAACCCTCATACCTCATTAAGGCCAGCAGCAGCAATGCCTACATCTGTCAAAACATTACAGATGGCAACCCAGTGGAGACAGAAGTTCTTCAACCTGCGAAGGGTTATACAAATACCCATAGGAGTTCAACGTGTGGGACACAAAAGCGGGTGTCAGCATAAGTAATGAATCAGGGTCAGGCAGGGTTGCTGTGGAATTGTGCTGACTGCACAGTTTTGAGCTATTTCCCTGAGCTCTGCATACAAAAGTGACCTTGGAACCTAACCCAGAGCTGCAGCTAAAAATGGCAGAACAGACGATGCTCTGCTCAATGTTGCTTTGCCAAATTCACAGCAGAGCTTACCTCCTGCTTCAGGAAAAGGGGGAAAAAAAACTCCACAATTCTGGTATTTAGGGGAAAAAAAAGTTAATTTGCCTTTTTGTTGTTGTTTTAAAAAACTGTTAAAATGCTAGCTATTACACTAACTCTTCATTGCTATCACAGAGGAGAACTTGCTGTCAAAATACTGCAGTTCCTGCTTGGAGAACTTTTTCTTACTTGTAATCTTATGCTTGTTCAGCCCAATAGAAAAATGGAAAAGAAGTATCTATAAAAGTCTGCAGTTGTCCTTCTCCAACACAGAGGACTGTACAAAAGAAGGTCCAGTCCTGCTAGCCAGAACAACAGGCAGTCTGGTCCCCTGCTTTTGCCTCACAGTAGCAGCAGTGGATCTAACAAACTTCTGAATTATCCACACATAATTTTATAATTGCCTTTGGAAGCAAAGCCAGCAGAGTGATCTCCTGATCCATTTTTTTAAAGGCACAGTGCTCTACCCAGTCATTTCTTTTCTCTCTCCTATACTGAGTCATTTGTGATCCTTTTCTGACTACACACTGGTTGCAGAAGCGACCATGTTGGCTACGTGCAAGTTCAACAGAAGTTTGGAGCAGCACAACATTATAGATCCAGAGCACAGATGAATATTCAGTGTTAGAACAGACAACAGAACCCTGTTGGGTGTCACAAGCAAATCCTTTCAATGCACAAACAAAACTAACTCCTGTTAATTCAGAATTTGATAGTTACACGTATGACTACCATACAGACTCAATTCCCTTTCTCTTCCATCTCCTTACCCTTAGGCTCCATTCCTTCACTCTGTGTTAAAAGCTCATCACCTCTGAGAATTAGCTCTCTGAAACACAGCACATTTCTGATGCTCTTCTTTTTTTAGTAAAGCATCTAGTACAATGAGCCTCCATTGTTGCTGAGGACGTTTCAGCCATATCTCAGTATAAAAACTAATATTGAAGGAAAACGAAGGAAAAACTCAAAGCAAACCAAAAATACCTTCCAAAGTAATAACTCCTGGATCCAGCTCATGAAGAAGAAGAAGAAAACAAAGACGTTCATGTTCATTCCCAAGAGGCCCTTCCACAGTAGTGGATTGATCTTTACTTGTATTTACAGAGAGCACTACTGGGTCTAGCAGACATGAAAGAGATATCCACACTTGGTTCTTTATTACCACAGCACTTTCAATCAATAACACTGTGTCTCCCTCCAAAACAGTACTCAAACAATAAGCAGTGCAGAAACCACACTTTCTCTAGAAGCAAATTCTTCCTTGACAACAACTCCGTATAACAACCTCTAGGGATTGCACATATTCTGTGCTGTCTGCAGCACAAAGATTCCCTTCTGATAGATCATATTTTCCGCTGGTCCAAGACAATACTAACCCTAGAAAGGGGGAAAATAAGAATGGAGTAAGGTTACTGCCTGTTTTGCTGCGGCTGCCCTGGCACAAGCTACTGGCTGCAGGGAACTGGCAGTTGCTGCCCCCGGGTGGTTAAGAACAGAGGGACAGCCACAGGGACCCCGGGGGTCCAGGTGCTTCTGAACCCCTCGAGCTCATGGCACAGAACAGAAAAGCAGAGTGAGAAAGAAGTACAATAGCAATCAAGGCATGAGCATCCCCTTCCCCAAGGCAGCTGTTTCAGGCAGGAATTAAATTCATTGAATCCTCCTTTTCTGTAGGAGATGGCACTGTCCTGGAAAAAGCCACAGATAGCAATTTTTGTCCAAAATAAATAAAGCAAGCACAGAAGACAGTGATTCATGGAGGAAAAAAAAAAAAAAGAAAAAACCAGACCAAACAAAACAAAGCTGTGCTGTAGTCTGTCAAAAAGACTGGAGGCTATTTAAAATTCCTAGGAAGAGCGCTTCTAGTCAAAGAGCTGAAGCTATAAATTAACCTGCCACTGGTGCACACTTGACACTCATTATAATTAACTTCACCAGAGAGAAAGAAAGAAGAAACGAAGGATGGCTTGAAATGCATCAGGACAGAGGGAGAACAGGAGAGCAGGAGACTATAAAACAACAAACACCTCACCTAGGGAAAGCTGTCTGAAGCTTATAATCATTTACCCTCTAAGAGATGGATCTGAATCCCTTAAAAAAAATTGCCCAGAACTGCAGGATAAGGCAGTTACATACAGCAGTGCCATTCTCAGACACATGAAACTTATATCAGAACACATTTTTTCCCTGACTCTCAGAGAGCCTCACACTGAGGTGACTGCCTTTGCACCTGCAGCCTAATTTGAATTCTTCACTTAACCAGTTTACAGACTATTTGGTCCATATTGGCTCTTCCTTCTTAACAGCTTTCATCTAATTTAGAAAGCAAACAAACTAGACTTCCATTTGTAAAGTGGTAAAAGGGTTGATAAAAGATGATGACTTTTTTTTTTGGATTTGGAAAGAAATTTTCCTCCTTGTGATGCCAAGCTGGCTAGCAAAGGTTGATTGCTGGCTTATCTTAGATAAGCAGTTCAGTTTAGATTTCGAACATGGAAATATTTAGCAATTTGTTAGTAAATCATTACCTTTAAAGAACATTTAGGAAGCTGACTGCATGTCCACTTTTTAAATTATCAAAATAATTTATAGTAAGGGTGTGCATCACTGTAGAATCATTGTAGTGTGAATTTAACTCCACCAACAGTGAACTCCACAATTTTAATTCCTGTTGGGTGTTTTTTTGTTTGTTTGTTTTGTGGGGGTTTTTTTTGGTTGTTTTTTTTTTTTTTTTTTAAGTTCACAATCTCCACATGGGACAGGTCTGTATAATCAAGTGCTAGTTTAGTTCGTTACAATTTGGGGCTAGCGATCAGTCTAGTCTCTAATGTCTAATGTCAGTCCCTGTAGGCACTGTAAAAGCCTGAGTTTCTGCTGGTAGAAAGAAGTAGGCTGATGTCTCCCTCCTTGCTGTCTCTATCTTTCTCACAGGAAGAGCACTGGAGAGATTCACATTGAGAAAGGACATAGTTTGGGACATGCATAATACAGCGCCGTGGGGCTCCATAACCAGTAGAACCGGATCTACTGGAAGTGACTGGCGGAGCAGATGTAGAGGAAATGAGGTAATAATCTCACCACAAAATTAATGAAGCGTAAACCTAGTTCTTACGTCCACTTGCGGATTCTTCAGCCACTGGCAATATCTGACCAGTGCTGGAAGCATTCATACTGGGAATTCAGGCTCACATGTTAATCACACTGCATTAACTCATACAGGAAAGCAGATTTTAGCCAAAACCTGTCTAAATGGACACGCATTGTTTCCACATATAGTAAGAAAGATTTAATTATTTGTGCTCCGCTCCTTCTGTACCTTGAAAGAAGGAAAATATTTCCTTACCGTGTTCATAAGTAGTTGAATCATCCAAAATGTTAAGCTCGTCAGCCTTAATAAAATCCACATGATTTTTACAGATGTAGTTTCCATGTCAAAACATGATGGAGCTAAATGTTACATTAACTGAAGAACCTTTTGCCTTTACAGGAATTTTAGACTACTACTTTTTTCCTGTGGAGTTCTATTAGCATAAAATCAATATAAAGTCAGAAAAACAAAGGTTTGCTCCCGCTTTTCCCAATCTTAATGCAGAATAAAACTATATTTGGCCTTTTCTTATTTGGTATGAAAGCTATCAGCAAAACCTTTTTTTGTTGTTGTTGTTGTTGTTGTTGTTGTTGTTGGGGGGGAAGGGGGGAGGGTGGTAATAATCACAGAAAGCTAACAAGAGGAGCTCATCTAAAACCTGATGACCTCATAGGTCATCAGATAGTTAGTCTATCCACTTCTGCCACAAGTGGAACTGTAAAGTATCAGTTTACACAGTAACTTATCTATCTTGCTTTTAAAGGCCTGTGGTGATGAATCTCCCTCTGCTAAGATGATCAATGCCAATGTTTCAGTATTTGTTTTAGGATTCCCCTACCCAACATTTGAGTCTGCCCGCAATTTGAAGAAACACTGTTTGTTCTATCCATCACAGGCAGAGAAAAGTTGACTTTCCCTCTCACTGTATACTATCCTTAACTTAAACACTTGCATTCAATCTTTCTTCTCTATAGTAACCAAATACTAATCTTTCTTCAGATACATGTTTCAGACCTTTGATTCCCCCCTGTTTTCCTCTTGGTCTTTTCCTCAGCCTTTCCACTTCTTTTTGGAACTGTACAGCCCATACCTGGGTGCTATTCGCTAACAGTCAGTGGATGACAAGTTATTTTTTCTGTTTCTCAGAAAAAAAGAAAAAAAAAGAAAGAAAAAAACCCAACACAACAGCATACATACAAAACTAAGTGATCAAGTAATATTTTCCAATGGTCTGAGTAACTCACCAAATACTTCATTGTCCTCTGAAGACTGCTGCGTTAGTCTTGCTGCTTTCGGACTCTCCTTAGGTACTTCCTCCACCTTGGTTTCAGCATTCTGTAAAACAAACCACTCCTTCAGATCAGGTCCTCTTTTAAGGTCACTAACCAGAAACATTCTTCAAACTTCTTAATTACGCAAGAATCACATTCTTAAATGAATGCAGAAGCATTAACATGAAGGGTTTTGCCATCTTTATAATTTCATGTATATGTGTTTTTGCAAAATATTGAGGAAAAACACTGGGGTGAGGCTGTTGAGTGTTTTAAACAGAACTTTCATTTATCTTTTTTTTTTTTTCTTTCCTACTTTACAGTCATTGTTTCTTAAGACTCAATAATGAAACAGTAGAGAAAATTCCATTACACGGTATCTTCATTAGTGATTTCCTTGCACTTAAAGTTAAACCATCACATTTGATAAGCATATTGCTTCTCCCATCTCATACATCATTTAGCTGGAATGCTAACAAAAGCATTGTCAGAGTACAGCATATAACTTGGATGTGCATATGTGTGTGTGGGAGATACATAGACATATATCCAAAACAAAAGCTGTACATCTTTGACACCTTGCTCAGATATCTACTATGTTTGCTTCACCTGTCTATTCACCAAATGCACTGGAGAGAGAATTTAAGTGAAGCTCTAATGCCAGTGGCAAAATTCTCATTGAAATCAGTTTTCCTATGTGCCTAGCCATCACTAAAGACTTAGTCTTTGGGAAAATGCTAGCAAATAAGATCAAATCCAGCTTCCAAATCCGTCTTATTTTAAGTTGACTGGGAGGAGAGGGATGCAGTAGGAATGTCATTTCTAAACTCTTCAGACCAATTCTACATGCTATGAATTTAGCAAATCCAGTTCCTTATCAAACATTTGATTTGCAGACTTTTTAAGATTTCTGCTAGAGATTATTTTAATAAATTTGTCAGAGATAAAAATTTCTGTAAAAACAGCTTCACACTCGTACAGCAGTAAGGTCACCCTTCCTCCTATCTCATACACTGAATCTCAGCTAGCAGCAATGAGTATAAAACAGCAGTTTACAATTCATCCTCTTATTTTATCCAAACGACCACCCTCTATATTTATATACTTATATGTTCTATACAACAGAGTACCAGAGGACATAAGATGTAGGACTATGGAAGACAACTAAATTAGGCAGAATAAGAGTGAGATCTTGAAAAAACTATGACAGACTTTCAAGTTACCACCTTTCCCTCTCACATTTCACTTTCTTTCTATTGACATTTCCCACTGTCGACATACTGAACCAAGAACACAGGGTACAAATATTTCTCCTGACAGAGGAAAGGTAAGCCAGCTAAAGAGAGGTTCTACTGCTTGGTAGCAGCCATTCTTAAGTCTTTAACCAACCAAATGACCATCTGAAGCACAAGCACTTAATTAGTTCTGAAACAAATTTGCCAATTAAATATGTAGTGTTAACCTGAGACCAAAGATAAGTCAACAATTTCAGAATTTGAGCTGCCAGAATTCAAGGCATTTCATCGCCCAGTTAAAAAACACTGAAAGCTGCAAAAGAAAAGACCTAACTCATGGAACACTGAGTTTTAAAGTTATATTTCTACTACAAAAAACTCTAAAGACAAAAGAAGCACCTCCTGTTTTCAGCATATTTTATTTGCGTACTCAGAAGAAACGTATATGCTTGCAGCAATATATATGTTTGCAGCTCATAAGCTGAACAGCACTTGAGCAATGGATATGAATTGACTGATGCAATATTAAATATTGCTAGAAGGAGTTAAGTACAGGCTGGAAAAGAAAAAAGTAATGTGGTATGTCTATGCTTTTGAAATGACAGATATCGCTCTATTCAAGAACATGCTCATTTATAAGATTTTTTGTGAGGTTTTGAAGAAATTGCCTTTATAAAATTTACAAATTCTGACTTGCATTTTGGAACTGCTGCTATACAGTCCATGAAAAATACTACTTACTGTCTAAGAACTTAAGCACACTTCCAACCTGTATGCAGCCTCTTATCTCCCCTTGTTAAAAACTGCACAGAAGAGAGAAGAAAACAGTTTGACTAAGTCTGTCAACCTTCCCACACAAGACAGCAGTCAAATTTAGGGCATAAAAACTCAAGAGATTCTGAAGAAACACAGAAATCCATTGGGAAAAAATAAAAATAAAAAGGAAAGCAAGACCTAAAAAGCTTACTGGTGTCACAGCAGAGCAGAACAGAGCTAGGGGCGGGGGGAGAAAAGATAAGAAAAGAAAAAGAAAAGGATAGGAGGAAAACTGTTTCAGAGGAAAAATCAGCAGAAGAAGTGTTCTGCACTCACTTAAGGTACCAAACTGAACATCCCACACTGAAATCCACTAGCTATGAATCTCAGAAAGCTGAGAAGACAGCCAGTTTCAGCATGTGCTCACTTCTGTTTGGATTAACTGGCATCTCTCAGGATGATAGTGGCACCCAGTCATAAACCAGCAGTGACTGTACAGAGAGGAAACTTGCTCTGATAAACACAAACACTGGAGCCCTGTCCTCACAGAAGTCATGGGTTAAATACAGTGTGCAGGCGCTGTCTATGCACACAAGATCCATGCTGAGGTCCACGGTGCCCAAACCACTTTACAGAACCAAAAGAGGCCACTGAGTCAGTGAGCCACATAATAGGGTTGGGTTCTCCATCCTATTTTAGTTGCACTGTAGCAAGCAGCTTAATTATATCATCTTTATAAGAAGAGATGGAGATCAGCTTTCTATTCTGAAGAAAGCAGAAGAGGATAGCTATTATGGCAGTGAGTCAGTTCCAAAGCAAAAAGTCCCAAAACACTGTGCCATTACTGAAAAGACAAAATCCATACAAATAGAGCAAACCAGGTTCATGGCTCTCCAAAATGAAGAGAACAACTGAAATCCTCATCAGAACTATTGCTCTAGGTTGTATAAAGACAATACTTGTCATCTCAATTTCAAGTGTATTCCATCACATCTAGTTTCTTGTAAAGCTGGAGGAGAAGAGTTGCTATTTCCCATGCTCTTGTTCTTCATGGGAAATCCCTGGGTCATGAACTTGCTGCAACAAGTACTCAGTAGACAGTGACTACAAATGATTTGTCATACTATGTACTTTCTAGGGAGATGTTAACATCCATTCCTCTGAAAACACGTTTTTGGCATTCTCAGGTAAGTCAGAAAGACTAAGTCCTGAGATATTTTGGATTGAGTTAAATCACAGTGAAAACCACATGGTAGCTCTGGCTCCATGGATAAGCTGCATTGCTGGTGTTGACAGATGTCAGCTCCAAGATGTCAACAGTAAAGCTGCCTCAGAATATAAGTCTAAAACATGACAAGACATGGCAGGATGTAAATCTGTTTGGCATAGCTCCTTAAACAAAATGCTAGCCCTAAAAAAAAAGCCTTAAAAATACTTATTTTGCTTTATTATTTGGACTGAAATTAAAATGTCATTATTACTGGGATAGCTACTATTTTATAACCAAATATGATACATGAAAAATCACTGCAAAAGTATGATTAATGATCCAGATGTTCTAAAGACAACTTCTACTATAAAACAGATTTTTAAAAGGCAAGATACACCCACTTGTTTAATTCCTTCTTCCAGCATCCTAAAAAATTTCAGCGTCTCAACCCCTCCAACCAATTAACAGAAAAATTCAAAACTTATTCCTTTACAATGCTTGAGCTTTGCCAGGATGGATTCATTACCTACAGTTACAAAGTGCTAGCGGCAGCTTATAAAATAAAGCTCCTTTGTACCAATCATAGTAATTCTATCTAGATCTGACTTTCAGGTTGAACACTCAATGCACTTTCAGGACAGACTTGCAAAATAAGTTTATTTTATAGAACTGTTGGTTATATTGGATTTGGGCCTATATATCTTTATATCCTATACCTATATATCTGTGTATCTTTATCAGTGATCTTGATGAGGGGATTGAGTGCACCCTCAGTAAGTTTGCAGACAACATTAAGTTGGGAGGGAGTGTTGATCTGCTGTAGGGTAGAAAGGCACTACAGTGGGATTTGGATAGACTGGATCGGTGGGCCAGGTAAACTGTATGAGTTTCAATAAGGCCAAGTGTCAGGTCTTGCATTTTGGTCACAACAACCCCAGGCAACCCTACAGGCTCTGGGAAGCGTGGCTGGAAAGCTGCCTGACAGAAAGGAACCTTGGTGTACTGATGGACAGTCAGCTGATTATGAGCCAGCAGTGTGCCCAGGTGGCCAAGAAGGCCAATGGCTTCCTGGCTTGTATCAGGAATGGTGTGGTGAGCACGACTAGGGAAGTCATCCTTCCCCTGTACTTGGCATTGGTGAGGCCTCACCTCGAGTACCGTGTTCAGTTTTAGGCACCTCAGTACAGAAAGGACACTGAGGTGCTAGAGCAGGTCCAAAGAAGGGCAACAAGGCTTGTGAAGGGCTTGGAGGATATGCCCTGTGAGGACTGACTAAAGAAACTGAGGCTGTTTAGTCTGGGGAAGAGGAGGCTGAGGGGAGACTTCATTGCTCTCTTCAAATACCTGAAATGCGACTGCAGTAAGAGCAGGGTTGGTCTCTACTCGCTGGTGACAGAACAAGGGGAAATAGCCTCAAGTTGTGCCAGGGTAAGTTTAGGTTGGATATCAGGAAAAACTTCTTTACAGAAAGGGTGGTTAAGCACTGGAACAGGCTCCCCAAGGAGGTGGTTGAGTTACCATCCCTGGATGTGTTTAAAAACCATTTGGATGTGGTGCTCAGGGACATGATTTAGCAGAGGGTTGTTAGAGTTAGGGTAGTATGGTCGGGTGAGGTTGGACTTGATGATCTTTAAGGTCTTCTCCAACCTGAGCAATTCTGTGATTCAGTGATTCCATATTTAAATAAGTTCACAGAAGTTCTCTCTCTCTCTCTCTCTCTTTCTCTCCAAAGCATCACTACAAAAATTTGCTTCAAACTGAAATTCAAGTAAATAGTCCTGAGATGAGACAAGCACTTTGCATGTGTTGCACCTCAGGGAATTGACAAAAATGTCCCCAACCCTGCAGCTGCTCTGATATCAGAAGAGAAACTAGAGGACCTATTGGCCCAGTTTCCCATTGTAGCAGATCACTATTTCTTTCTGACTCAGCTTATCTGCTTTCCATCACAGCTGTTGCATCGTATTATAGTAGTGAGCAAGTGAACACTGCAGTCTCCGTGTTACGTAATATTTAAGAATGTTGATAGGTAAATACAGAAATAACTGGTAGCTATCAAAATATTTGCCACCAACTAATACCAACAACAAAAAATCACATTTTGGCTATGCACACACACATTAGTGCTAGAAGGCTATTTTATTATTATTATTTTGCTGCTATCAATGCCTATTTAAAGGATCTTTACCTGAATGGGAAATATTAAGAAATGCTGAGTTAAAATGAACTGTACAGTAAAGGATCAGGTTAGAAAGTACAATAAAGCATATTGCATTTACTGAAGCAGCTTATTTCCTCAAGAAAAGACAGGACTCAGAAATGAAAACTTGTACTCCTGAGTACTTAAACCAACTTTTAAGCTACCTTGCCATTTTTGCTTGTTAGTTAGGAAGGTCTTGCTCCTTTTACTTCAACCATACAACTTTTACTTCAGGGCTTCATTTTGCAAAGGAAAAACACAGAGATACGTCAAAACTTCTCATCAGAAACCAAACAAGTATTCAAGAAGGATTAGTGTTATATCCAAAAGAGAATTTAAAAAAAAAAATAATCCTATTCAAAGTAGAGTTTTATACTATTTGTATTGTTAGTGCTCACATTCCCAGTCCTGTCTCTTACAACCAGACAGTATGTTAGCTCCATCTCAACAGCAGAAATTTAAATAGACTTAAGTTTCCTCTATTTTCAGTACAACACTGACATCAAAAGCTATAACTGCAGAAATTAAAATAATAATAATAATAATAATAATAATGAACCACCACCACAAACTCTGTATACACAAACAATTGCTTTGGCATCATAACCATCTGTCCATTTACACCTTTTCTTCAGTCGCTACTGTCCATAGTAGATTACCTTCCCTGCACTTAACATGTGGTAAAACATGTGATTTCTCCTCTACACTAGATTTACAAAAATAGTTTAATACAAACAACTGACACCACCTCAGAAGACAGACAAAAATTTCAAGCATACGAAAACTTATTTAACTGCCAATAAGCCTCCATTTTGGAAGAATAGAAAAAGTATAAATCGCTGCAGGCGAATAATAATCTTAATAATGTAATCTGTAACCATAGCAGTAAATCATGCAACTCCAGGCTCAACTGAAGAACTCAGAAAACCATTCCTGATATTCCACTTCTGCCGTGATATTCATCTAATTTCTATAACATAAGGCTGCATTCCTTACATAATGGATGTATGTTGGCTAGGTTACAGTACACCCTTAGGACATTATATACACTGCCTCTTCTCAGCAACCTTCCAGAGTTCCAGCAGGAGAAGAAAAGTAAATCTTTAAATCATAGATACATTGTGGCTTAAAATTATGATAACATGGTAGAGATGCATTATCATTGTTAGTAAGTCTGAAAAGCACAAACATTTTTCTAAATAAAGAATATGGCTGAAATAGGTAGGAGTTGCAGGGCTCCAGTCCCTCTTAACAGGGATAATTTTCCTTGCTACTTTGTCATCATGTTCTGCATCCCCAGACTATGTACTAAGAACGGTACTATCATGTAAGTCTCATCAGAATGAGTCAGAAAAGATTCATATTATTTCCTTTTCAAGGACTCCATCAGTACCACACAACCGAACACACCGTGGACAACCCTGTACAGCAAGAATTCATGGCATACTGCCTGTCCTTCTCCAAGTGGCCACAGATCTTCTGTATCTGGATTAACAGTGTATTCAAGCACCTTCCTGAAGTCAGCCATTAATTCCTCTTAACTGTAGAGAGTCATAATCCATTCCATTAATACAGAAACTCATACACCCTTCCTCAAGCAAGGCTACTGCCATCACGTACAACACGGTTACGCCAGACAGAACTTGTGCTCACATTATCTCCAGAGCTTTGAGTTCTTGAAAATGCTCCAGGGAACTCTTACATCAGATCCTTCTTCACTCCGCACCAGCCATGAAGATTTCATAATTTTCCCAATAATTTTCAAATAAATGAAGTACTTTTTCAAACAGCCGGCTAATCATAACCACAATCTCCAGTTTTCCAGTAGACCTCATGCTGTCAATTCAATTTTCATTTCTACAGATTCTTTACATCCCATTTCTGAAATGCAATACTTGAAATATCCTCTATTCAATGACTTCTATACAGCACAATTATTTTTATGTTCCCACATGTCAAAATATCATCTGAGATGAAAAAATGACAGAGAGATGGATAAAGTACTCCAAGGACAATTTTCTGTTTCTCTGAAATCTCTGCTTCAGCAATACAGTGCTAGGGATGCTCTTGTCCTCAGCTGGAGAACTTCAAAAGTTTCAAACAGAAAGATCCCATCACTAACCCTCCAGGCAGACAAATGCCTTTTGAAAAAGGGCTTAGATGCCTCAAATACTTTGAAGGGATGCATCTAGTCTATTTTAAAACTGGATACCAAGGGGTTGCAATAACTACTACTAAATTCCAACTCAAAGACTCACTAAATTCCCCATTACCATTTCCGCATTAATTTGCTATGTGCTTCTATTTGTGAAGGACATCTGAAAACTGCTTTTGTTCACAGACAAGTTTTCACAAACTTGGTTAACATACAAAACATTTTGCTTTCATAGCAATTCTGTTTCATTTTGAGAAAAGGATCCTTTTCCAGAGTTCTTACATTTTCTAACTGACCTAAATCTTTCCAGCACAAAACAGAGTACAAGAGATAAAGACAATGTATGGATCCATGGTATGCTGATAATTTGCCTTTATTTCAAGGTTCAGCCATGCCTCAGGGAGACCATAACTGCTTACATTTCCTGTGTTCAATTCACTGACACAGGATAGTTGCATTTGGAAAGAAAGTGCTAAAATCGGGGAATATCCCAAGTTGGAAGGGACCACAAGGATCACTGAGTCCAACACCTGGCTGCACCCAGGAACACCCAAAATTCAAGCCCTATGTCTGAGAGCAGTGTCCAAATGCTCCTTGAACTCCAGCAGCTCAGCGCTGTGCCCACTGCCCTGGTCAGCCCGTTCCATGCCCACCGCCCTCTGGTGCAGACCCTGTCCCTCACCCCCAGCTGCCCCTCCCCTGACACAGCTCCATGCCGTTCCCTCGGGCCCTGTCGCTGTCACAGAGAGCAGAGCTCAGCGCTGCCCCTCCGCTCCCTGTGAGGAGCTGCAGCTGCCATCAGGCCTCCCCTCAGCTCCTCTGCTGTGGGCTGAGCCAACCCAGGGACCTCTGCTGCTCCTCATACACATTACCCTCCAAGTCCGGCATCATCTTAGTTGCCCTCAGTAGCCTCTCTGCAATAGCAAACAGACTTTTGTATCCTATGGGGCAGAAGAAGGGGAAAAAGCTACATCAGTTACTACTCTGTAGGTACTGAGACACGGACAGTATTGGCAAAGCTTATAAAGCAGCATGGAATTTGAAAAACAAGTTAAGACAAGACACAAAAATATGCTTCAGATCAATATTTTCAATGTGAAGCAAGAATCCTGTCACGTGTCTTTCACTCTATGCAACACTAATGCTGAAATCATACACAGGAAACCTGAATATGAATCATAGCCAATGAGGACAAGTACAGACAGAAAAGTGAATCGCTATTTCCCCTCCCAATCCCACCCTTATCAGACACGGCAAGGCACATCAGCTGTACAATAAGCCCACTAGCACAGCCAATACTAAACCGTGAAGATTACTATAAGGCTCCAATATTGTTCTTGGAAATACACTGGCTTCTGATAACCTCCAGAGCACTTGACCTGACACCTAATGTAATTAAAGAACATATGTTCCTCACCCCAAACCCAAACATTTTTCCTCAAGTGCCACAGTGAACAGTATCTCATGGACACTTAATCTAATGAATCACAGGAGCTGTAACAACCCTTGATGAGCTAAGCCAGAAGCAGGAACTTTGGACTCCAAGAACAGTAGCAAATATCTTTCACGAAAGGTGTTTAAGCAGATTTCCATGGCAGTCTGAAGAACAGTCATCAATACTTGTTTTCCCAGTCCACTCATCCCCTTTAATCTATGCAGACTTAGTCTTTGACAATTTTATCTCCTTCAAGCATTACTTTTAGCCCCATGTTGAGGAAACGCAAATATTGAAAGAAGAGGGAGTGAAATAAAACGATATGTTTTAAGTTACAAATGCAGTGTCAGTGCTACAACCTGAAATCTCTCAGAATCTTTCTTTCACAAGTACACTGAACAAGGGCAGCACTGAAACGCAGAGGCCTAGTAATTTTCAAATGCCACCACAACAGGTCTTTCTGAAAAGCAATAATAAATAAAAAGTGCACAAAAACAATTCTATTTCCTCCTGCTAGTGAAACCACCAATATACTTCAACTTCATATATATAAAAATATTTTTAAAAAATTATTACAAATACCTGATACATCAGAAGACAAAAGTCACTTAAGTGTCTGAACACTATGCATACTAGAAGTACAACAGAGATGCAAAGACTAGCAACTAGTGACAGAACAAGGCACAATACTTAACGAAAAATAATCAAAACTGTGTCCATCGAAAAAGTGCAAACTAAATTCACAAGTCAGGGACTTGTGAATATAGAGTATTTTGTTTTTCAGACAAAAATCAGCTTTCAGCCTTGCACACCTAACTTCTTTTATCGTGGGTTTGAGTTTGACAGTAGTTTTACAAAACACCTGTCACTGCACAAGCTATTTGAGATCCTCAGCCCTGACTCCATAGTCGAGGTCTACATAGAGGCCTGGCTACGGCAGGAACCTGAAGGTTTGCCCTTTTACCCGCAGGAAGAGAGAAGCAAGGTAAAGCAGATGGCAGCTCATTGTGCAGAGCATGGTACAACACAGCATTCCACAGTGGTACAAACCCAGTTCAAAGCATTGCTGCAAGGATTGCTACACAGCAGTCGTGTGTGCACCTCTGCACAGCAGCACTGAGCAGCAAAGGCACTGAAAATACATAGCTAAATCAAATTTTCTTCCTCTTTGTTAGGGAAAACGTATTACATGGACTTAAAGTACTCAAAAGAACAAAACCTGTCTAGAAACGTAAGTTCCCATGGAGCGTCTTTGACATATGCAGTGTAGAAGTGTCAAGCCTAAGAAGGGTACAAGACTAAGAGAAATAAATCAGTAACAAACCTCTTTTCTGGCCTTCAGCTGTGAAAACCTTCTCACTTTTGCAGTTCTTCAACTGGCAGTGAACATGTATTTTTGACAAAAAGCAAACAAACAACAAGGCTACACAACTGACATTTCGACTCTGAAACCAGCATTACCATCGTTATGAGGAAATATGTAAGGTTTAACCTGTCAGTGTAAATTTTTAACTCCACAGGCTTCCAAAAGCAAAACAGAACACATACAATTGTGAGCTATAAAGAGCTGAAGCATAGTTGTGCCAACTAGACACACACAGAAGAAAAGCGGCTCCTGACAGCAGTTGAGCTCTGCTCAACTCCCCCGCACCAGACCAGATTTCAGGCAGGCTAGCATTTCACTTGGGGAATTTTATTCTTAAGTCATTGTATGCATACAATGCATTATTCTTTATGCACTATATTCTTAAATCACTGTATGATGCACTAGTACATCAGGGTACAAAATACATTTGACAACATGTATCTTGAAGTCATCTCTACAGGCAGTTGAGGATGGACTATACTGAATAACATGAGTAACCTCTTAGTGCTTGGTCTGTGTTAAGAGGGTACCAAAAGGAGTAGGCGCATTTAAACATTCACAACAGTCACTGTTCTACTTGTAGTGATCTATCAGACAAACTCAAATCCTCTCTGAGCTTAATATCATGAGTAGAAAACATGCCTGGAAACTTCCACTAAACACCAATCATGGACTTTCAACCTCTTGAATTTAATTTAATTTTAATTTCCCAATCTTAGCTCATGAGAAAAGAAAACCCACAAGCTGCTATGTGATTTTTTCCTAATATAATGATGTGGAAGCAAGAGCACTCTCAGTGCTTTACATCACTTGACAATCTCATCTTATGAAATTTATTTCCAAGCCAAAGCTATTGAATTATTGAAAATTACCGAATAGATTTTATATCTTATTCCAGTCCCAAAATGGTTTGTTGTGTTCTGTTGTTGTTGATTTTAATTAGGGGTGAGGGAAAAAGACACTTCTGTCTTTTCAAGTGGCAAAATATTTTACCCCAGAAAAAACATAAAGTTTCAGCTCCTTGCTGCCCCATCTACCTGCCTTGTCCCGTACCCCAGGTGTACGTCCTCCTTAAGGCCAGGAGAGAAGCTGCCACAAATAAGGCACCAAGTACAGACCACGAGGCTTTCCTGTGGCCCCATCCATCCTGCTAAAATAGAAAATGCTGGATTGTATAACTGAATGATGCAAGTTCTTCCTCTCCCCTTATTTGATTTAAATAGCCCTATACATTAAATGCAAATCCTGAAAAAAGCTGACTGTTATTTAACAGTGCTCCCACATGGATCCTGTGAGCAGGGCAAATAAATGCAGACACCAGTTAAAAGACATTATTTTCAAATGTCATGTTCTACCAGGGGTTATGTGCACAGAACAATCAAGACATGATTGCCCATTTCCATGTGTAAACAGTTTTTTTTCATATATCCTCTGTGAAATACAGCTGGCACCACAGTAAGGCTTTGTAGTAGAAGGAAACTGATAAAGGCACAAAATAGACTGCATAACTGTAGCGAACAGTTCAACTCCTACTTAAGGAAACTTATACAAATGCACACACGCCCTGTTCACTTCAAAAGTATATGGCTTTGTAAGGGCTCTAAAACTGAAGCTTAGATCAACACTGGGTTGTGATCAGGCAAGGTCAAACTAGAAGGTGGAGAGAAATGGTTTCAGGTAGTCAGTCTGGTTTGTCTGTTCTCTTCCCCCTCCAAATTAAATTAGCTGCAACTCAATTTAAAATAAATAAATTAAAAAAAAAAATTGTTTCATCAATAATGGTTCCTGTAGAACATTTTTAATCTCTCGTAGCATAAAAGGTTTCTCACTCCTTCAAAGAAACCCAGTAAATACAGACTCAACCATATTCCTCTAGCACTATGTTTTAAAATACAAAGTACGTCATTTTAAGAAGTAGACTGTCTATCAACTATTATCAACCTCAACTTTTGTATGAGACAACTAGCAGGAGGCAACATAAAGCTTAAACTGAATGCTGAATTTTGACAGTAAAAATTATTTGGCAGTAGTAACTACCTGTTCAGAAAGCTACAGCACCACCCCAGGGATCTGGTCACCCTCAGTTCCATGAAGGGCCCTAATCTGGCAGACCTTCCTAGCAGCAGGCCACTGAAAGTCTCAGGTTAACTAAATGTTAAATCATAGGTGTCAGTGATAATTAAATATAACAACTTACTAGAACAGAGGAAAATACAAAGTATTTTTTAATGAGTAGGAAAAATCACCCTATTGCCAATGAACAAACACTGAAACGTACACTCTCCTAATTTTCTGAATGTGATTAAAAAAAAATAATAATAATTTTAGAAAGCTGATTACAATCAATTTACATTTTTTTTCTAAGGTGCTTTAACAGAAGCAAAACAAGGATTTCTTTTTCACATTCCCTGGTTATCTTGTTAACCACAAAATGGAAAATCCAAAGGAAGAATGTTTCAGAAATCAGTTAACCCTATCTGTCAATCATTCTTTGATGAACTGTCACAACAGAACTTGATAGGCCAACATTAAATATACAATAAATAAAACAGCACACCTAAGTAACACTAAAACACTGTGACACAACCCAGGAGCATTTTAAAAATAACCCCAACTAATTCACCCCAACCACTTGAGGAAGCTCCATGAGATGGCTCTAAAACAAACAGAAACTTGTGGCCACCAGCCACTGCTTTGGTCGAATTCAGCTCTGTAGGAAAGAGGGGAGCCCCTTTTACTGCTACGATCATTTCCCTTTCACAGCGCTCATATATACTAGGACAATCATGGTGCACTATTATTATTCTCAGAGAGAAAAGCTAGGAAGATCATTCTTTGGGATTCCTGTAGGTCCTTTCAGAGCCTTCAGAGAGTTGTCAGGTAGGACACACACAGATCCCTCTTTTTTTTCAGGAAGCCTGACATAACACAGAAATTGGTATTCTCTTCTTTCATGGCTTCTTTACAAGCAACTGACCATGAGAATTACAAGTCCTGAGACACCAACAGAGCAAGTGGCTCTGCTGTACTCACCATTAAAGCCTGCTCATTTTTTTTCCACAAAGTGGATTGCCTTCACAACCAAATCTGTCAACCACCTCAGTATAAATGGCATTATGTCAATGCTTCATGTAAAAACAGGTGCCTCTTCCAATGATTTTCCTTCTAATTCCAAGATTTTGCTTTTTGAAATCAAAATAAGCGAACAATGCTTTTCTCCATGCTCCTGAGCAACACAGGAGCCCCAGGGGTTTTGTGAGGGTGCCTCACAAAAACCACTGTGCAGTTACAATTGCACCAATATGATTAGAAGAAAACTGGGCCATTTTAATACGTGCTCCAAGCTACCAAACTGAAATACTGGACTGCACCTCCAATAACTGAACTTTAACATCTCTGAATTCTCAGAGGCAAAACTTGTTAGGGGAAAAAAAAAAACCCCACAAACAAATGTTTAGAGAAAGGTGCCCAGGGAGGCGACATTTTAATTGAAAAGTTGGCTGAAAATAAGCAATCAGTGTTTAAACTGACATTTTAATTACATTGATCCCAGTCTAGCAACAGCAAGAAAACAAAACAAGAAGAGTGACAGAGATTAATGGAAGGGCACAGGCCAATTTCATTACTTGCCACACAGTTTGTGTGTAAAGGTCCTCTCAAGCAAGAAGCAAGCCACAAGGTAACAGGATGCATTGTTTCATTCAGCAACAATATCAATACACTTTAATGAGAGCATACATTAAACTGAGCCAGAGCACCTGATCTCACCAGTATTCTGGACATCTTACAGGGTATGTGTGAGAGCCAAAAACTCAGCAAGTTCTGGACACCTGGCCACTGAGTAATCTGCTGTATCAGTTCCACTGTCACCTTCAGATACTGAGGCCCTCCTCTGGAGCCCACTTACACCCCAATACAGCCCAGACATACAAATACGAATACCTACATACACAATCTTACTAATGTTCATCCAAACTTCAGTAAAGTCATGTGGCTAGTTTCTACCACATCTTGGTGATTCATTATGCAACAAGTACAGGTAAAATGTTGCGTTTTTTCCTTCAGATCAAGAATTCAGCACATTCCTAACTCTCAGTAACAGTCACTTCAGATGCTCTTTCTTACTCCAACCAGCCAGTGGTGAAACAAAGCTTGAAGGGCCCAAGGAAATGACTCAGCCAAATCTCACACTTAGTGCTTCTTCAGTACCAGGTGACACTTGATTCATCAGCAAATACACACTGCTACTCACCTGGAAACAGGGGAGGTTTGCCTGCAGATTTAATTGCTTCCCTTTGTGTACACCAAGGTATGATCAGGAAGCTTTTTTCAAGGCTGTCTTCAAATGTCCAGTATGGTAAGATACACGGTCCATAATATAAGTGTTCTGAAAAGCTGTTTCCATACGTCTTGAGAAGCATGAACATATAATCTAATCACTGAATTAGAAATACACCAACCATGCTACTCACAATCCTATTTTTCATAAGCATTTTATTTTAGTTTTTTGTTGTGTGTTTTTTTTTTTTTTTTAAACTCCTTCCCCAAAATAGAACAGTTCACAGAGGCAGTACTGTAGAGTCAAACAAAGACATCAAACCTAAGGACTGGGTAACAGAAATTTCCAACTGACTGTAAAAACAGAAGTCCATCAATGTACCACCAAGGTACAGAAATCCCAGAAGTGATGACAATGAAAAGCTCACGTTCACATAAGACGGGAGAAACGGTAATACCAGTAATACAGCCACACCTACTAGCAGCCACCTTTTCACTTAGTGAACCAAAAAGCAAACAGAAACTAGATTTTAAGAAGATGATTCAGTTTATCAGAAGTTGATTCATTAATTTGGTTCTATTAAAAATCCCATGCACCTTCAGAAGAAAAGTATCACGGCGGAATTATATGGGCACAAAGATATGTCTACTCCATGCGGAAATTCAAGAGCTATATGACAAATGAACAAGTTTACTATTTTGTTTGTGCTTTGAGTAAGTATTACATTTGCAGCATTTCTACTGATCATCTGTGCAAGTCACAGGCTCCTTGGGGGAAGAAAGCAGCATTACCAGCAGGCACTTCTATTCACTGCCTGGGTCTGCCTCAAGTTCCAGGTAGGAACACTTGTTCTTCTCTCAGCTTCCACCATTTTTACCTTAGTGCCTAGTTTTCAGATCTTTTCTGAAGTTATAACCAGCGTCTATCTCTCCAGCAGAAATATTTCAAGTAAGTAAAGGATCACCATCCAGCTACAAAGTAACCTTTACGCCTCTTCTCTCCATTATAAGGATTTGTCTTGAAAGAAAGAGGACTGTATATATGAAAAGCAACTCATCTTCACCTTTTCTGTATTGCAATTGATCCCTGAGCATAGTACCTTATTGTACTCTAACAGTCTTTTATACTCATTCTATCTTCAGCAGAACATCTGCATCTACAGTGAAAGGGAAACAACGCACTGGTAAAGCAAGAGCCATACATAAAATATACTATTTCAAATGCTTGAATATTTTTATCTTTTTGTTAAAAACTGATGACTGAACAGTCTAAACAGTAGCTATTTTCCATAGATAAAGAAGGTGAGTGCAATGGCCTATTCGGTTATGCCATATGCACACAGGGTCTGATCTACCAGGCTGTCTCCCACGATGACATTTCTTCTTCACAGACCCAGACATGCCTTATGCCCCGCAGCCTCCCACAGTCTGCTGCTTTACTCTTACTGTCAAATGAAAGATAAGGTTCAGGTGGGTGGAATGCCAGAGGTGGATAACTGGTTGCACCACTGAGCTCAGAGGACTGTGATCAAAAGTACCAATTCCAAATGGCCAGCAGTCAGCAGCTGCATCTCTCAGGGATCTGTGCTACAGCCAATACCACTCAGCATCTTTAATAGAGACCCAGATGATATAAATGGCAAGGCAGTCTTTCAGCATACTAAAGGGTAGAACTGCTGCTCAGATAGACCTTGATAGTGTTCAGAAGCAGGATAGCAAGACTCTCATGAAGTTCAGTAAATGTAAACCCCCTTCACCAGTACATGCTGGGAGCCAGATGGCCTGAATGTAGCCATGAAGGCCATGTTTATGTTTTGCACCTATTTAAGTTACATGACTGTAAACAGTCTGTATTACAGATGCTTGGAACTGAAGAACAGTTCCCAAAGTACACGGCAAAGTAAGAAACTATTATCAAGAAAATTTAACTCCAGTTTTCCTTAACTTGGTAATTTGAAAGAAAAGACCCATGTCAGTCCCCATACAGTGAAAAAGAGATGGGGATGGAAGAACAAATGTCTACTTAGAGCTCTTTTCCTTGTTCTGCTTTTCTACTTTTACAGATTTTAAAGATACTTTGCTTGGAGCCAATATTGTCACCAGAGATGACAGCCTCTCAAGGAGAAAAGCTGTGTGTGGCTAACAAATAAGTTTAAAATTACTTGAATAGTCATGGCTGCTCACAGAGGTACAGAAAAACAGCAGCCTGACTGAGCAATCAAGAACTCAGGGCTGATTTCTCCCCAGAGGGAAAGGTTCGTGGCCTCAAAACCAAAATGGGAAGACTGGATGAGAGATTACAAAAGAGCTGAGATGTTGCACTGTCGCAATCACAGGCAAAAAAATGCAAACAGTACTTAAGAATTATAACACATCAAAAACAACAAGAGTATTGTAATGCCAGGCATACACAAAAAAAAAAAAAAAAAAGAAAAAAGTCTGCAAGTTACTATATTATTCACATAAGAGTGACAAATGTTATATACCTGGGACAAGATGTTGTCATATCCCAGCTATAATGCAGTTCTCAGTGATTAGCAAATAACATACTTGGATTCAGCTAAAATGATATGAAAAAATCTATGTATTTAATGACTATTCCTTACTGATTTTTATGTTGCTTTATAAAAGGACTATGGCAGTAGCTACATACCTATATTTACTTTTACATATCTTTTATGTACATTAACAATATGATCTAGACAGACTGGAGTGGTGGGCCCAGTGAACCTCATGAGGTTCAGTAAAGCCAAGTGCAAAGTCCTGCACCTGGGCCCCACTATCAGTACAAGCTGGGGGATATAAGGATGGAGAACAGCCCTGCCTAAAAGGACTTGGGAGTACTGGTGGATGGCAAGCTGAACGTGAACCAACAATGTACCCTCACAGCCCTGAAAGCCAGCTGTATCCTGGGCTGCATCAAAAGAAGCGTGGTCAGCAGGGTGACAGAAGCGATCCTGCCCTTCTACTCTGTGCTGGTGAGACCTCACCTGGAGTACTGCATCCAGATGTGGAGTCCTCAGTACAGGAGAGTCATAGAGCTGTTGGAGCACATCCAGAGGAGGGCCACAAATTGATCCAGGGCTTGGAACACCTCTCCTGTGAGGACAGGCTGAGAGAGCTGGGGCTGTTTAGCCTGGAGAAGAGAAGGCTCTGGGGAGACCTGAGAGCAGCCTTTCAGTATCTACAGGAGGCTATAACAAGGAAGGGGACAAGCTCTTTAGCAGGGTCTGTTGTAACACAAGGGAAAATTCCACCTATTTTCTCTTGTTGTAAGACAAGGGAAAATAGTTTCAAACTAAAAGAGGGGAGATTTAGATTGGACGTAAGGAAGAAGCTTTTACGATAAGGGTAGTGAAGCACCAGCACAGGTTGCCCAAAGAGGTGGTAAATGCCCCATCCCTGGTGACATCCAAGGTCAGGCTGGACACAGCTCTGAGCAACTTGATACAGCTGTAGGCGTCCCTGTTCACCACAGGAGAATTAGACTAGATGATCTTTAAAGGTCCCTTACAATTTAAAAGATATAAGAATTTCGCTGAAATGAAGTTCTATGTAATATACAATTATCAAAACATACAGCTCATGTTATCTTTACACTGTAGTAATTATTTACATACACATAAAAGGATAAGAAGTAGCTTTATAGCAGAGAAATGAGTTAAAAGCTGTAGGAATTAATGACAGACCAACGAGGCATTTTCATCATTATACCAAGGTCTCCAGCTCAAGCCCTAATGTAAGTTATACTGGACTTGGTTTAATGCAGAGATTGCTCACTTTAGTTGAAATTCAATAGATAAGATTCAGCTTATCTACCAGCCTAGACACGTGACTTCTTGAGGTAAAGTTCCTTGAAAATAAATTCAGAGAAGAAACAAAAGCTCTGATAACACCTATGCAATATTAGAGGTAAACACAGTTACTAGAGGAGACACAGCTCAAGGTAAACTTCTCCTTGCATTATCAACACCCAGCCTATGGCTGAGTCACAATAGACTTTTAGATTGCTTTCTGTTCAACCTTTCTACACTTGAAGAAAGATACAAATGCAAAACATACAGATAAAACCTTTATAGCTGTATCTACAGGCGGATGAAGATATAAACATGCATGTATATCAGGATCTGTAAGTATTGTGTTTCATAGAAAGGAGGAGGAAAAAGGGGGAAAAATGGGTTTCACTTCTTATTCCTAAGACCAGGCTGCAGACAGACTCCAGCTCTATGAACTACACTGCTGCTGGTTTTTCCAAAGGTTTTGCTTGCACATAGCCCACAGCAAATCACATTACATTAATGTGCAAAATCTATGTTAATGCACTATTTGGCTGGCTGTTTCAATTGCACAGACGTCACGAAGTTAAAAGACTGTATTTCCCTCAGCAACTGTTACTTAGTAACCCCCTGCACATAAATAGAATTTTACATGACTGCATGTGTGTTGGAAAGGCTAAAATTTATGCCTCAATTCTACAAGAGAGCCAGAACCAAAAAAGCCATGCAGGGAACCATAAATAACACTCTCACTGGCTACACTCAGCTGCTTCTCCAGGTAAGGAGTTTAAAGGGAGAGAGAAAACCTGTGCATAAGCAGAGAGGTACTTCCACTGCCATAGTCTTTCTGGTATGTCACCACAAAATAGGGACAGAGACGACCTCAGACAGATTTTCCTGGTATTGCTCATCAACTGTGCATTGCAAACTTCAGACAGAAGCCAAACAGAGACTACACAAAGCTCTTGACGTTCTCCCCTAGAGGTAGTATAATCTACTGGCTATATAACTTCCAGGTAGGACTGGTAGTATAAAATCCACAGTCAAAACAAAACTCTACCAAAAAATAAAAATAAATAAAATAAAATAAAAAAAGAGAGACAAGAATTCATCAACTCTAAATATAAAGACATTAATATCTACTTTGTATTAACTTACATATTTGAACCATATGCAGTCTGCTTGTGAATTGGCTGACAAGAGCAACCAAACTACCAACACCAGACTTTAGAATCCCTTTGGATCAAGAGACAGCTTTTTCAGCAGACCAGACAGCCTGCTGGAAATATCTAGGGATCTTTTTTTATCCAATTCCACATCACTGCAGAAGGACATACCATTAGTCTGCTTTGTCCAGTCCCTTGCCTCTAGCACTCAAAAGTTCCATTCTTCCACAATGTTTTTTTTTTTATTATTTTCTAAAAAAAACTGACTTACAAGCATTTGATTGAGTTACACACATTGCATTTCACAAATATATTCACATGGAGAGGTTATATGTATAATTGCAGTATTACATTCAATACGAACATACTGATAAGCAAATACTTGACACTTACATTTCTGTTAGCAAGCTTATAACCCATTACAAGAAGTCTGGCATATTCTCTCAACTACAGCATTCAAATAAACATTTCCTATTTCATCCAAAGAATTAAAAGTCTTAGGATTTTTAATAGGTCCTCAACAGGAATTCTAGAAACCCTAGCCAAACAAAGTATTGTCCTCACTGGAGCTCCCCCTGCAATTTTTCTGCTGTAACAGGTAACTCAATAGACACACATTCTCATGGCAAAATCCTGAAGAATCAATGCTTCAAAACATGGGTTGCTACTTAAAAATTTTTCTGTTGCAATCATATCATAGTGCAACCAGCACTAATAGTCTCACAACAAGCAAGATGTTTTATAACAAGAAGTACTTAGTCCTGTTAGGCATCAGGCACCTTTCATTTCAAGAAAAACACCACCGCCCACAAAACTACAAAGACTTAAAACTCATCAACCAACTAAACAGCAATTAAAAAAACAACAACAACAACAAAAAAAAAACAGATAAACAAAAAAGGAAAAAAACCACCCACACACAATAAAACCCAACAGCTAGGAACCATTTTGAGATCTGAAATTAACCCGACTGAAGACTGACTACAAGAACGACAAGAGCTCCAGACACTCCAAGATGTCCCCGCAGACATCATTTTCTTAAAGCCTTAAGACCCAGTTTGGCAGCACACCAGTTGAATTGAGATCTGCACAGGAGACTTGGCCAAGTCTCATTCGGTGATTGGGGCAATTAGCTGGCCATCTGGCTCTCTGCACGGAAGAAAGCAGCTCCGCACCTGCTCCATCAGCCCATAGTCTGCAGCCTAATTGATTCAAGCAAGCTGATCAGGGCAAAACCAGAACAACTTGTCTACTGCTGAGACCAGTGCTCAGAAGCTGGGATTGAAGCCAAACCCTGCTCCTGGTGCGGCCATCTCCCTCATGGGCTCCATGTTTAGAATGTCTCTAGTTTTGATATACAGCAAGCAGCAAGACTGAATTGTGAAGTGACCAAATACACAAAATTTAATTGAAGTATGCTTTAAGCACTGTAAGCTACCAAATTACCACAAATCTTTTATTCTCCCACAATTGGGTGACTCAAGAGCTTCAACATTATTACAAATCAACAGCATTCTACTATCACATCATAAGCTCCCTCTGCACAATCCCAGAGTAGAATTTAATGCCTGAAAAAACTGAGCATCCCTCCTCAAAGGCAGTGATAGCACTTGTTTCCATGGCTGGTCAAGCACTTGCTGTTGAACATGACTGCCAGGACGCGTACACAATCTCTTGGGAGGGTACTAGAGCCCAGAGCTCCCCAAACTCCCGGGGCATCCACTGGTAGGGGCCTCTTAGCCTCCTTCCTCTTGAGCTCTGTAAAACTTTCATTGTAAGATATTTTATCTATCTTTGTAAGGCCCGTATAACATAGCATAATAGAATAATCATAAAATAATAACAAGTAACAGTTTTGGATGTTGCGTTGAGGGGTATGATTTAGCTGGGAAGTATTGGTAATGGTTGGACTGGATGATCTTCTAGGTCTTTTCCAACCTCGATAATTCTGTGATAATAATTCTGTGAACAGGAAAAAATGCCAGAGAAAATAAGGTTTTAACAGACAGAAAAGTGCACTGAAGAATTTCTGGAATGGAGTTATGTTCCCTCTCCTTCCAGGACAGCTGCAGGAAAGGATAACAAAATGCATTAAGGTTAAAAGAAGAGGAAAAAGTGTTAAAGTTTAATTTTAAATAAACATTTCACCTATTTTCTCTAGTTACCAGTACCCTCATTCATAAGAAATTATCTGAAGAAAACATGAAGAATTACATGTTTTTGAAACATTGAATCTACAAGAATCCTAAAGCTAAATGTTTCAATTTCATGTTTTCAGTACCTACAAACCAATGTAGCTTCATTTAAATCACAACTGAATAAAATAGATTACTCTGATTCAGATCTATCTCAACTAAAATACATTCTATACGTTTTCGGATTACATATTTGCTTTTGAAAGAAGCTGTAGATTAGCACTGTGTCACAGGAGAGGACCTGTTCCTATCAGCAAATATCCCACTGCAGCACCAGGCAAATTATTTCTTTCAGCATAAAAAAACCTGAGTTTTAGTCTTCATTATGCACAGCTTTTGACCTAGAATCTCATCCCATGTGACTGAGCTCCAGAAATAACATCAATCCTCCTAAACATGGTGAGTTTTATGCATAGCAGTGGACACAAGACAAAACAACTGTTATTTTATGTAGTGAGTCTTACCTATTGCGTGCTCTGAAGCCTTTAAATGAATACGAAGATATACTGATATATTCTATTATTACATATTTAAGATATTAAATATATTGCTAAATATTTAACAAATAGATAGCAGTAGCAAATATTGAAACAAGTTTTATGAGATACTAACATTCCTCATTCCTTGCAGTCCCTAACTTGAGGTTCTAATTCAGTTCCACATTCACCATCCTTCATTTGCCAAGTCTCACAAAAACAAATGGGATTTCAGATGGATGAGAAAAAGGTAAAAGCGAGCATTTATACAGGCTTTCTCACTGTGAACCATAAGGCAAATTTTTTCAGCCGAAGAAAGCTCTGGCTCAACATTAAGAGAAAATGTAGCCTGTAGTTTACGAGGAAGATAAGAACAGGAAGAAAACTCCCTTGGAGTAAGCCTGCTCATCTCACCTCTTCAAGCTATGGTAATGAGCATGCTGCTTATATCCCTAAGTGGCTGCAAAGTAAACATAGTCAAACATACACTCACTGTTTTTTGGCTGGAAAATGACTTTTCAAGCGTACAGATACTGTTCTAGAAGTGTAAATTTTCTATTCCATGGTGTTCCCACCTTCTCAATAAGGCTGCCTGTCTGTTGGCTGTGGTTTTTTTCACTGTTTCTAGGTGTGCTACTGCACTGTTAATGATTAACTACTATTTGTAATGCCACAGGAAATCAAAACATGAATCCGAATTTAGCCAGTGTCAGTGATGGAGATGCTAGCAGGAAATAGTGTGCTAAGAGAAAAGTGGGTGTAAGGAGTATGGGGATGGAGAAGAGAGAGGAGGAAGAAAGAAGCAGGTGAAAGACAAGGAAAACGTGCTAGACATTTAGCAAGTCAGTTATGACCACAAAACCATAAATCTCTCAGATTTCAATGTAACAGACTCAGATGGTATCTTCTAACCAAGCTGTTGCCAGCACACTGGGATTTCCATGACTCATGTGAAAACCTCAGCACTACCAGACAGTGAATCCAGCCATGAAATTCTTACACAGAATGGTATTTACTTTGGACCCAAAAATTGTGTCTTTTTTTTTTTCTTTCTTCTTTTTTGATAATAAGTATCTTGTTTAAATTTCACTGGTGATAGACTTACTACAGTTTCTTGCTCTGGGTTCTTTTCTGCATCTTTTGAGCTGCACGGAGTTCACAAGCGAGCTGAATGTTTCTACGCTCCCCTATATTCAGCACAACATATTCTATGATTCTATTTAGAGGTGAGTTCGGCAACACCAACCTGAATGTCACCCTGTGGTACTGTGGGGGGAAAAAAAAGCCACGTAATTTCCATTACTGTCTGTTCTTGATCATAACAGGTGTTCAGCAGTCCCCCTACTTATCCAATGTAAATGGTATGTACCTTGTGGCTTTTAGCTCGTGCAAATGTTCATATTGTTATGGCCACATCCACGGGATGCTGCACTGAAAGATCAGATTGTTTTTCTAGTTAACCTTATCTCACTAATCAAGAATGAAGCCAAATATTACTCTGCTTAGTGCTTTTTCAACTTCCTCTTGCAATACCACTAAACTATTTCTGTCATCTTAGAGCTGAGGGCATAGGAAAGTTATCAAAAACCAAAAAACATTCCGAGAGATCTTCACTCAAAGTGGAAAGTAAGTTTTTGAACTGTGGCTGCAGACAAGTTATATTTATTCAGTGTATGAGCAACTGCAGTTGCATTAGAAATTGCTGTCTGCCATTCATCTACATCTTCTGAAGTGAAAAGAGAAGGCACCGTTAAAGTGACACTTCGTAAAAAACGCCCTGTATTCCGTTCCTTCTGATGTCCACTTCATGTCTCCTGATGTTACAAGTAAAGGCACCTTCCCTCAGCAATGCAGAGTTCCTCTTTTCTCATGGCAGAATATTTAGCACCAGATTTTAGCAGTGCTTCAGTTTTAACTTTGTACTGATGCATGGTGTAAAACTGTACCTACTGACAAGTTCCACTGACTCAACTTCACAGTCAATTACACTATCAGAAATACAAGCCAGGGTGAAACAGAGAAGCCAGATAAAACATGGCTCCAACATGCTTCTTTCCAGCTGATGTCCAGAAGCATTAGAGAACAGGAGTTCCATTAGGGGAATAAGATGAGGACAGATTTCAGAACACAATTTTAGTGGGGTTTAATACTTCAAAAAGCACCATGAGAAAGATATTTAATGACTGTTTATGAGGGTGAATAGTGATAGGACAAGGGGGAATGGTTTTAAACTGAGATAGGGGAGGTTTAGGTTAGATATTAGGAAGAAGTTTTTCACAGAAAGGGTGGTAATGCACTGGAACAGGTTGCCCAAGGAGGTTGTGGATGCCCCATCCCTGCAGGCATTCAAGGCCAGGCTGGATGTGGCTCTGGGCAGCCTGGTCTGGTGGTTGGTGACCCTGCACACAACAGGGGGGTTGAAACTAGATGATCACTGTGGTCATTTTCAACCCATTCTATGATTCTATGTGCTGGTCACTGTCCCAGAGATGGGAGATTCTGCTGTGGTTTGGCTCCACAGGTGAAGCTCAGCAACTCTGCTCTAACAGGAAAATGCTCCTCACTCTACCTGATGTTACAGACACAACTGCATTTGAAGGTAATACATCACTGCACAATATATATATATTTAATATATAATCTTATCATATATAACTACTGGAAATGCTGATTTGTTTCTTTGACCTATCTCACCCAGTTTCAGAAAAGGTGATAAAACTTCTTGCCACACAATAGCACACTGATCTACAAACTACCTAAAAGCAGAAACACACTTCAGGCTTTCTCAAGATTATAAACAAGTTCATCTTCATTTTTCTGGTGTGAAGTTGCAAGAGCAATGAACACAACCTTCTTTCTCAGGCTGCATTAAGGGCTGACTCTAACCACAGAAGCCAGTTCAGCAACCAGCCCAGCTCACAGGGAGGTCACAAAGAACAGGAGGGCATAACACCCCTGTCCTTCCAGCTCCTTGCTAATTTAAGTGGTGCTAATGTTACACTCATCTGACAAGACATCTCTGTAGTTCTGTACCAAAGTTAGCAAGAAACAGACATGAAGGAAATGGTAGGAAACTATACCACAGCAGCATGGCATATGACACACAAGACTTTTAAAAGGTCTTCCATCTTCTGCTAGTCAATTCAGTAGGCTGGGTGGGAGAATAAAGCCTAAGACTCTTCCTCCTCCCCAGCCAAAACCACAGTGACCTTTTCCTTTTACACCCATGCAAGTTCAAACAGCTCCAGACTTAAACCAAGAAACATTAGTACTTAGCAGTTGCATGCACAACAGAAAAACATGCTCACAATGTACTTGATATAAACCGTATCTACATATTTACTCACTATTTCATTGTAATGCAGATCTAGGGGAAATTTTTCAAATGTCACAATTCATTCAAATCCTTCAATACTTTCAACAGGTGCTGTGGCACTGAGCAGAACTTGTTCTTCACTTACATTTGCTATGCCTGCATGGCATATAGGCTCTTGATTGTTGCTCCCAAAAACACATAACTAGTGGTGGTGATTATGATGAAGCACAGTGTTTTGTGTCTGAGAATTTGCTCTACCAAACAGTGTTATTGTACTTTTTGTATGTGTTGTATGGAAATACATAGGAGACATTACTTTTGGAGCAACCTACATATTTAAACACGACTTCAATTTGGACACATAAACTGGTCCCTCTATAGTAGGGCTACTTGCCTGTTTAAACATTGAATGGGCATCAATACCATACTGAATGATGGTCTTAAGGTTAATGTTTGATGAAAGATGTCACAGCCTGGCATTCTCAGAGGCTTCAAACAGCACCGTCCTCTCTGTACCTCTGTGATATTGTCTCGCTGTCTGAAGCACATCAGTGCCTGAAGGCCCCACTCAAGGTCTCAAAGCACTGCTATTAATACAGCATGGCACTGCATCCGTCCCAGCAAACAGTCTAGTTAGTCAGTATGAAGGTTAAGAAATGAAACAGAAGGATAAAGCCAGCACAAAGGAATTTGCTCAGGGCCAAATCTTGGTTGACGATAGAATTTGAAGAAAACAGACATCCATCAAATTGAATTGATCTTGCTTAACCCAGCTTTACAGAACTGTCCTTCACTCCATGGAAGGGGACTGCCTTTTCTTAAAGCAATCTTTCCTTGTACCAGACACTGGTTTGACCAGATGCTGGTGGTTCAAGAGAATTTCTACAACATGCATGCTGCAAAACTGGTTGGTGAAAATGCTTATTTCTCTTACTCTCACTCTGTTTTTCTTTTACCTTCAGAAACATATTGACTTGAGAGGGAGTATTTGAATACATACACCAAATTACACAGAAATATACCACTAAAGCTCCTGTTCTCTTTGTTTTACAGCAGAAGGTAAAACTGAGAGGAAAAAAAAAGAAAAAAAAAATAATCAGGAAAATCAGAATTGGTTAGCCTTGTACAACTTTGCTAGAGGAAAATGTAAAGGGAATCCAATCTAATGTATGATTTCTGTTTTAAAAAGGAAAAGCATATCCCAGGCTTTATAACTTACATAATCTGCATATCAAGTATCTTTCAACCACACGCATTCAAAAATAAACCTTTATCTCATAAAAATAACACTTCAGTGCAATTAACAAAACAGAGTACTTCGTCTGTGGCTTTGTGTTTGTGTGCGTGTGTGTGCTTTTTGTTTTTTCTTCTTTCTTGGTACTTCATGCATACCAAAAGGAAGCACCTGGTGTAAAAAACAAAGTGAATAATTAACACCCCCCCCCAACAACAACAACAAAAAAACAACAAAAACCAAACCAACCACAAGTATCCACACAGATGTATGGTGTAAGTCTTCAAGCATTCTTAGCAATCTGAGGTAGGGCATCAGCGGAGTTCAGTGTGAAAACCTTCTTCCTTGCTGATTGTACAGTGTCTATGATGTGAAATATATAACTACTGTACTGAGCCAGCCTGCTTTAGAACCTCACCTGTCTCTTATCAGGGAGAGACAGAAAACTTTCTGCCGATGTTATGAGGAGTAGGGCTGCAGAGGGTACAAGATCTCTGAACGTCAGCCCGACAACCATCAGTAAGAGGAAACAGAATCTGCCCAGAATCAGAGTAGAAACAATTTGACTTACAGATACATGCTCAACATAAATGTAACAATTTATCTTGGACTACTTGTGCTGAGTTTGACTTAAACACTTGAGAACTAGGTAGATTGTTACAATTATCAAACGAAACCCTTCAGAACATAGTGCAGAATCAAAGTAACATGGTAGTCTAAACTTGCTACACAGAAAGACTCTGTCACTGTTAACAGATGGCTTATGTAGCTTGAACAAAGCATTAGCTGTACGCTGAGTGCTTTATTATCACTGCATCTGTTTTCAATTTCAGTCTGTGAAAACGCAGTGTACTGCAGCTAATCTTCCCAAAGTTCCCCAGACCTTGACATCACAGACAGCAACTGGTTTTGGTTCCTTAGTGTTATTCACAGCACATCAAGGACATGAAGGTAGATGATCCAGCATTTCCAGTAATCTAACGTGTTCCAGGTGTACACAATCTTGAGCAATCTATTTACATGGCAGGGCAGTGGCTTTTAGTCCTTCATTACAGGTCACAAGCCTACTTTCCAGCTGTCCTCTGTACTATGTGGCACACAGTATAGAGAAATCATGCTCTGTCAACTTGCTCATTAGGGTAGCTGTTGTTGACAATGACTGAAAAACTTCCCATGGGCCTTAACAATCAGCACTGAAGGTAAGAGCCAGTTCTGATGGGTACCAAAAAGGTTCAGA
The DNA here is from genome assembly GCA_030625065.1 of Alectoris magna. Classification (NCBI taxonomy): domain Eukaryota; kingdom Metazoa; phylum Chordata; class Aves; order Galliformes; family Phasianidae; genus Alectoris; species Alectoris magna. The sequence continues at coordinate 59,183,092 of CM060561.1, forward strand.
TATTTAGGAATGGTCATGTACAAGCTGAGCAGAATTCTCTAAGTGAGATAGACAAAATAAGCAGTGGCAGGGAAGTGTTCTAATGCAATACTTAAAGGCAGGTTTGATCATTAAGAAAGAACACACGGCTCTTTGTAGTGACAAATTAATACGCATCAATTACAACTCAGAACAAAGATCAATAAAATTTTGGTCATCGGAACATCAGAGTTTCATTATAGAAATTTGATGCAATAACTGCCTTCTGATTCTCCACTTTTTGTCATCAAATACCTACATTTACTGAAAGTAAGACAAAGCTTGATGCCAACTCAAACAAACAACACCACATCAAAACCCCAGCAATTGCTATGCTATTGGACATTTAATGTACAACCAAGAGTTACAGTTTGGTAGCAATGTCTTTAATGTCACTATACATTAAATAGCCACATAGAGAACTGGACTAGCTGTTGAGGAACCAGTACAGTGTTTGTGCAGCAAATCTCATTATCATGGGTTCAAATCAGCTGCCTAAGATGATACTCTTCGGCACTACATTTTGGGGCATGAAAACAGCCTAAAGTTACAAGCGATTAATTTTACAAAGAGCTTTCATGAGCTGTTAGCCTTCTGCATTGAAGTTCTACTGCTAAGAGCAGGGAGAGGCAGATCAGTGTTTCCACTGCGGCCTCTATAAGCCTCCAGCAATTGTCTCCCATGTGACACCACAAGACTGGTGGGAAAACAGTTCTAATTTACAGCTGTATTGAACAAAGACAAATGAGAGACTTCAGCTTAAAAGGAAAAAAAACAAAAAACAAAAAACCAGCAATGTATGGTATAAACTGTTATTACTGTTGGTAGGAACTTTACCATTGCCTTTACGAACTGAATCAAAATTGATTGGCTATATAGAATACATAGTAGCAGCTTAGCCATGTATATATTGATTTAAAATATGTGGCTTTATCATTTCTTGAAACATTATTGCTGTCTTCCCTGAGTAAAGGGAGATCTTGATCAGGCATTATCCATTTTAATTTTTAGGGGGCTGTTTTATTTTTGAACTCTGAAAAAAAAATGAGTGATGGGCAGAAGATATTACTACAGAATTAAGTTTCCCTGCAAAACATTTCTGGCAAATGAATGTTATTTTCATTTCAGAATCAACTACTCTCCATGGCCTCATAAGGAAAAAGAAGATATGCAAGACATATGACCTCAAGGTGGAAAAAGTGCTTTGACACATTTTTCTGACCATATTTTGTGCTCAAAGAGCCAAGCTGAGGCACGCAGAGCGTGATAAGCAGTTGTGTGCCATGTATTAGGATGCATACCTGCCACGCCACACCTGCACACTAGGTAAGAAAGAATCAAAATACTTGGTTAAATACATCTGTTAGGTCCATGTGACATTGCTGGAACTGCACAAGGCTATTTTCTAGAGGGGAAGTAACAAAAAAACATTAAGAAGTAGAACACAACTTGGGAGTCATAATATTTGTACTGAAACCGAAACCATTTTGTAAAATACTGCATAAATATGAAACAAAAATGTATATCACCAGTTGTCCTCTCTTCCTGCTGTAATCTGTCCAGTGTGCTTATGTAAAAGATGGCAGAGAACTAGCAGTTCTATGAATTCTAGTCAGCAAATACCATTTAGGGATAGCTGCTTATCTGTACCTCAGCAATGAGAAATACCTGCAGATCTATCTGTTTACATCATCTGTCCAATGCAAAGAGCAATTGCTTTACACACACAGTATGAACTGTTATTTTTGGGTGGGGACAGGTGCAGAGAAGTTAGCAATAGCTAGGAACAAGAAGTAGCTTTTTAATGCATCTTTTTTTAAGATATGTTCTCCTCCTGCACAATGCAGAAACGCAAATAAGATATTACCACAAGACAAACAGAATACCACATAATGTAAAATACAGAGTGCCAGCAGAGGCCTAGAAAGCAAATGCGAACTTTAATAAACATTCTAATGAGCCTCATCATTCTACTGGGGGAGATTTTTAAAGCTGTACGTACTGAGACTGGCAACCCTTTTCCATTAGAATTCCCTTATTTTACATGTTTCTATACAGTTTCCTTCTCATGGATAAAGCAAATGACTCCTAGAATGGAAAGTAGTCAACAAGTAAAATATTAATCACCTCATTCGCTGTTTAAAAATTACTGCAATTTCCTGCTTAAGGCTGAATGTATTCATTTTCACCACAATGAGAAATGCTTTATAAGCTATGGATCTGAAGCACAAAAACATGGCATCCCTCATCAAATCTTCTGCAGCAAAACCCTGGTTTGGCTATATTTCATAGGACCCTCTTTAAAAAATGTAGTCAAGTCATTATTTACAATAATTATAAAATTGTAATGGTGAAAGTGATCTGGTAAACACATTAAGGTATGAAATATTCATTTCATAACATAAATCATAACATACTGATGCCTTGGCACAGGTTGCCCAGAGAGGTGGTGGATGCCCAGTCCCTAGAGACATTCAAGATCAGGCTGAATTAGGCACTAAGCAACCTGCTGCAGCCGTAGGTGCCCATTTATTGCAGTGGAGTTAGACTAGGTGACCTTTAAAGGTCCTTTTCAACTCCAATGATTCTATGATTCTACAATTCTGAGGTGGTCTTGCCTCTTCTTTTTTCTGCTCTTACCTTGGCTGATTTGTCAGTGCTATGTTCTCGTTTTCCTACATGGTTCCCCATGGTGGATCACCAGAACTTCAAATTCTGAAACACACACACACAAAAAAAAACAGATTTTGGAATCAACACATTCATGATGAAATATGAATTCATTTTTTCATCTGATAAAACAAAGAAACAGCTCTCATACAATAAACAGCAATAATAGAAAGCTGTCCCTGTTCTAAAAAGACACAAAGGAGGAAAAACAAAACATGTGATTCACACATAAGCCAGGACTACTAGCATTTACACGGAAGCCCTACTCTTATCAATTGATCTCTAACTGAAAATCTTCATAAGAGATAAGGTAAATTCTTTAGAATTCACATTTGCCATTACATAAACAGCAATTGCCAACAACAACAGCAAAACCATAAAAAACCACCATACTGAACTGCTAACAATTTGCCATAGAGGTAGGAATGGATATGTTCTTCATAGTATGCACTCTCATGGCAAGTGCATAAAAAAGTAATGCCAGCCCCTCTTCGAATTTTCTGGCTCACCACATTGTATCTCAGCTCTAACAGGACTTATGCAGGTTAAACCGAAACACTCAAATTTCAGTTTCAGTTTAACACCTGCGGTTACACTACATATTTCTTCCCACAGAGGCATGTGTTTATTTGCAGTATCTTGCACAGCTGCTTCCTCAGACAGTTTATTGCAGTGCAAGGTATCATTTAAAGCCCTGAAACTTAAAACTACATGCAAAAGAAGTTTCAAACAAACATTTCCCCCTCAGAATAATGAACTTTCACTCATGAAGTTCAGCTTAATGGTACTAGTCATAATTTTTATTACTATGCAATAAATAGAATGCCATACACTCTTTATACCTCCGCTGAAGAATGGAAGGCTCTAGGAAGACCTCAGTGTGGTCTTCCAGTACTTAAAGAGAGCTTACAAGCAGGAGGGGGGCTGACTTTTTACATGATCTGGCAGTCAAAGGGCAGGGGGGAATGGCCTTAAACTGAAAGAGGGGAGATTTAGGTTAGAAGTCAGGGGGAAGGTTTTCACAGAGAGGGTGGTGAGGTGTTGGCACAGGTTACCCAGAGAAGCTGTGGATGCCCCATCTCTGGAGGCGTTCAAGGCCAAACTGGATGGGGCCCTGGTAAGGCCTCTGAGGCAGGGGGTTGAAACTGGATGAGATCTTTAACGTCCCTTTCAATTCAAACCATTATTTGATTCCAGAATAAACAGACCACAACAGAGCCCCAGTCCCAGGCTGCCAAGGTAAAAAATGACACTAGGCACTGATGAACCACAATTGGTACCACAGTGTGAACCTAAATCAGATGAATGTTTAAAATAATTTGCTGTGTGGAATAAAATAATTCGCAGTGGAAAGAATAACAAAATTTTCATGCTACCACAGCCTGAAAATGATAAGAAAAGTTTATTCTCAAGTGTCTGCACAAACAAAGTAAACAAGGTGGAAAAAACAGCAAAGCGACAAGCATATGAAGTGGCACACTGAAGGCAAGCTGTTTGCCAATGCACTCCCAATTCCAGTCTGAATAAATCCTTCAGAAAGATGCTAAACATTGCACACAAAAGGGAATTAAATACAAAGCCAAAAAAAATAGGCTTGGAGAAAAGGAAACGCAAAATGCTATTCAGACTTTAGGAGTAGGAACTGAGAGCACACCTATGTCTGTTCCCAGCATCAGGTTCCTCTACAGGATGTGATTCAAATTCCTTGTGTAAGGATAAAGCTACTTCCCAGCCAAGGAGACAAAAGCCAACAGCCTGTTTGGAAAAATACCTTAAAAGTAACAGAATTCTTCACACTACCTAATAGATGGAGAAATCTGTAATTAATCCTTCAGGGAAAAAGACTCAAAAATTTCCCTCTGATGTGAATATATGAAGTGGAAATGTACAGTGCAAATCATTCTATAGATACCTGCTTAGGAAGCAGAAACGTGAATTTTGAGGAGACACAACACAGATCTGCAATGATCACAGAACAGCACCAGTAGACACAAGCTGGGAAACATCAGAATAATTTACAGTGACAGAAAAATCTTATTTTTCATTTTACACTTGAGCAGAAGTCTAGCTTACTTGATTAAAACCTGAGGACACAGGTCATTTTCACTTCAGAATGCAAATGCAGGCTGCTGTTAAGACTTAAATAGCAATTATTTTATTCTTGCTGCTCTGAGGAAGCCCCACTGCACAGTTTCTGTGTGCGCTGATCTTTATGCAATGAGTTGAGTCACTGACTTCAATGGGATTACTCACTGTGCAATCCTTGTAGGAACCTGCAGCCAAGTATTCAAAGAATCCGAGGTGGTAAAAGATTTGTATTTTCTTTTAGTCACTTTCATAACATTCAGGTTGCCAGACTAAGCAGATCTGCACACAGCAAAGCAGCAATTATTAACAAGCATTAACCCATCCACAGCCTTGTTTGCAAAGGAGTCCTTACATGCTTTAGCACTGATAAACCATCACAGGAACAGTCATGAAGCTCCCGAAACAACGTGAAAACAGAACTATTATAGAAATGCAGGAATCCTCATTGAATCAAACATGAATCAGACATTACAGTGAGTTTCCAAAATAGGCCTGAGCACGAGATCAAGCTCATGACCACAGCGGCATGAGCCCTCCCACCCTTCTGGTGAAACCCGTTGAGTTTCATAATTCCTGTGAGATGAAAGATTTGGCACATGACCATAAGTCACAGAGCCTGAGGAGACTCCACCAGTGCAGACTGGAGGGGATCTGAGTGCAGCAGCAGCTCCCCAGGAAGTTGAGGAGAGGCACTGCAAAGTGCCACAGATCTGCCCAGCCCAGGAACCAGCTGGATGGACTCTGTTGCCAAAATCCAGCATTGCCCAAATGCAGACTGATGCAGGAATTACGCCAGCTATCCAGGCTGCTTCCAGTAACTCTAAGAAAGAGCCCAGGGATTCCTCCTGGGGAAATCAACTCAACTACCTTCCCCCACCAAGTCACTTTCCTCAGGTAGGCACGCTAGCAGGTAACCTGATGGCCAAGCCTTCCTTTCTGCTTTCTTCATGATAGGAAGCTGTATTCCAGCTACCAACACCAGAAACACCACTGCCTCACCCAAAGGGAGAAACCCCTCCTTGCTATTTGCTAAATAAATATTTGTAGTTTTTTTTTTTTTAAAAAAAAGAGGGTTCTAATCATCTTTCCATACACATATAGTGTCCTAAAAAGAGGTTTAAATTGTGATTCAGAATTTTCACTGAAAGTCAGAAATATGTTCTTTGAAACTTTCTGAATACACCAAGAAACACACTGGTATCAGATTTTTGCAGGTTATGCTGTTTTGACTGCATACACTTACACACTGACAGGAGCCTGAGATAAGTCCACTTCTAATTGTCAGACTCTAAAGGTGTCTTTCTCACCATCACTTTTCCATACTCTAAATAAAATCAATACACTTCAGCCCGGGAGCTAGCTGACAGTAACAACTAAAAAGTGATACCAATTCAGGAATTACACAAGGGTATAAGCCAATGCTTATTCAATACAAGTGCACCTCTATTGAACATTAATGGTGATTTATTTTTGAAACACATATACTACCTAATGTAAATCACAGTATGCTGAAAATGGATTGTTAAATATTATCTTTGAAGAGTAGCTTAGTTATGCAAAATAAGGGTTCAGTCCTACCTCTTCCCATGCACTTAAGTATGACTCAACAGAACTACACAGAATAATAGAGGTATGCAAGTACTTATATATTTACAAGTACCAGATCATAATTATTACCTTGCACTACCTTGTCTAGGAATACATATTCACCACAGACTGATGTTGGTGAGTAATGGTGCAGAGCTGCACTGCTAGATTCATTTCCCAAGTGCTTACTCACATATGGGAAGAGTCAGCAGGGAATATAAAAAAAAAAAACCTATATCAGAAATTTACTTCAAACTTATTGCTAAATTCATGAATATTCTTATCTTTTCTTTTTTTCCTACTACATCCAAATCATTTTAGACAAAATAGAACAGTTTTATTACCTTGAAGAAATGAGTGAATTCTGTCTCATTTTGGCAGCCCTCTAATGCAGACACTTGGTTATGAACTTACCCAGCAGTGACATGCAAAACATTTGTTTTCCAGTGTCAGGCCCATGTATGCAGCTGACGTACTGCCCAGCACTGCCAAGCAGCTCGTTGGAAATGCTGGAGTGGTTTTAAGGCTCTCAGCGTGACATACGTCTTTAGAAAGAAGCCCTTCAGCCTTTGTCTCAAAACAGATTGAGATACTGGGCAAACCTAAACTGCTTCTTCAATATTCCCTCACCATGGTAATTTAGGACTAGGATTTAGGATGTATCAAGAAAGAAAACCCCTGGCAGTCTCAGGTGAGTGACCTGTATCTAATTGCATCAGCAGTCACAGCCAGAGATAATGCAAGCAACCCCATCATAAAAGTAATTCACCTCAGGGGCAAACTGATTCCTAGAATTTCCGCCCTCTTGAAATTCTAGTGTTAAATTACTTTATGAAACATAGTGCTTCATATCCCTTTCAAGTGTCATCATTATTTAATTTAATTTTTCATTAAACATGAAAGTGTGCAATCCCTGCGAGACCAAACCTTATTTCACTTTTGACTTTTGCCATGGTAATGTCTCTGAGGAACCCCTCCTGAGCGAAACGCATATTATTCTACATACATTTATCCATCGTGAATGATCAAGCCCAAGATTATAGTGGCATTCATAATACACAGATCAGAGAAGTTCCCAGCAGTAAGTACCAACACATGTATTTTAAACTATGTTCGTACAGAACCTTGCATAGCAAAATCCTGGCCTTCCGGGCCTATCAAAACATTACAGGCACTTTCATGCTTATAGATAAACATGTGCTCCTTGGTGAGAACCTTAGGCCTAAAATAGCAGCTCTCTAAGAGATGGGTCGAGTTCTGAAACACTGCTGATCTAAGAAAGTGCTCCCTCGTGCTCACACAGTATCTCAGGAGTTTATGTACACTTTGTGTACCATCACAAAATACACCAAAATAAGTGAAACGTCTGTACGTTTCTTTTTATTATTTTACCTTCTCTGACTGCTTTGATTACAGTTTTCCCTGTATCCAATAAGGAAATCATCTTGCCTTTTATTTGTTGCATTCACTTATTTCCTACAGTTTACACTTCTCATTTTTCTTCTTTTCTTCAGCTAGTGCCAGTCTAGAGAACAGAGAGGACCACATATATGCCTAATATACACATTCCTTGAGTCTGATCCAAAAAAGGAAATGTTGCTCCACCATGCAATTAGGACTGATACATCTATTTATATTTCAGTCATTAACACTAACAACTTCATTTCATTTGTTACATATTGGCTTTACCAACACATCTTCACTTTTCATCCCCTTGGATAGCTCACTGAAAAACAAAGCAATAACAACAAAGAAAACCTAACATTTTTCCCCCCATACTGCAGGACCTTTTAGGTCTGCATGGCACACAAAACCGAGGAGCAAGCATGAACTTGTTACAATCCTCTGAAAAGGCTCAGAATCACTGGTGGTTTTTTCCCCAGCATGAGAAAGAACGGACACAGCACAATCTCGCTCATTCTGTATACAGTACAGACAACAAGTGCAGTATGCTCTTAAGACCAGCACTTTTCACTATTAGTACTTCTTCAGTCCCTTAGCGGTGTACATCACTCAGGATGTCCCCTTCAAGAGTGTATTTCAGTTGCAGTGGACTTAACCTCTTGGCCTCAATGAATCAGAGACTAAAGTACACACCTGTCCTAAATGCTGAAGAATTCAAACCAAGCGAAATTAGTGAGCAAAGAAACATAACATAAATGTAGCATTAGCCAGGAAAAAAGAAAACAAGAAAAACGGAATTCAGTTTCACTCAATAATTTCAGGCCACAATGATGATCTTCCTAGTAACACTGGTAGAAAAGGCAAGGAGCAGTCAAGAAGTCGTACAGCAAGAATTGTTATTTGTTACTTGGAGACTTTCAAGTTTTGAGCTTACAATACTCTGCAACCAGAGAAGGTCTAACACCCGTTTGCACATAAAAATAGAGATACCATGAAAATCAAAACAAGATACATTTGAAGACTCACATTTTTCTGTGTCTTTACTTAGAAAAACAAGAAGTCCTCTCCCAACGGTGAGCAGTATATTTTCTCTTTATAAGCAAGATAGGTCACCAAGGCTCCCCAGCAACACAGCCACTTTGATGATCAGTGTTGCATTAACACGCCACAGAGACTGATGTCAAAACGAACACCTGCAGCTCTGAATGCTCACGAATCAAAGGCACCGTATGCTGGTTCTTATCTTCTCATATTCAAGTGACTGACAGGACAAGAAGATGATTCATCCTCTCCAGACACCGTTAACATTACTGTCAGAAAACAATGATATATCTTTCTCATTTAAATAACAATAACAAAAACAAAAAAAAAAAGACTCTCTGCCCCACCTTTCTCTCTGTTCTGACTTCATATATAATCTCTCCATTCTGTAAACATACCCGACCTAGAGTTGGGTTTCCTGTAAATGCTCCTCTATTACATTTGGCATAAATATAGACATTACGAAAGGCTCTGACTTTTCACCTTACTCCTAGCTGACTCCCTCTTGGCTCAGCCTACTGCTGTAAAGCCGCCTCTCCCTTCTCATAAACATACTGCCAAGGAGGCACAAAACTGAATCTGGTTTTCCAGACATGAAAGCATGCATCCTTAACAATACACTTAGGTTCCTCACTGTTTATGCATTGTTTCTCTCTTCTTTTTGCCTTCTCTTTTCCTAGCCTGATTGCCTGAGCGTTCACACGTGAAACTATGCTTTGAAAGTAAATTTTTTTTTTTTTTTTTAATTTGAAGTAAATTCATGGAAACTTAGCCCCCAAGTTTTTAATTTGTGCTTAAGGTCTATACTAAGATTCAAGGTTCTTGTGACAGCCTCCTAACAGGTCACTATCATCCACAGTTCATTAATACACACACACAAATGAGACTGTCCAGTACAAAGCCATTTGTTCTTCAAGCTGCAAGTGACACTCATGAAGTTTCAGCAGGTATGTGCAAACTGCTCTGCCTCTAAATCAATAAACTAAGTCCAGGAGCAAAGTGGCTTACAGGGCTACAGAGAAGCAACTTTTCTACCTGTGGCAACACAGATAGTGTGACACTGTTTGGGGATTTTCATAGAATCACAGAATTATTTGAGTTAGAATGGACCTTTAAAGGTCACCTAGTTCAACTCCCCTGCAATGAACAGGGACATCTTTCAACCCAAACCATTCCATGATCTACAGCTAGATCAGGTTGCTCAGAGCCTGGTCTAGCCTGACTTCAATTTTGGATTTTGTCTGTCAGTGACACAGTGGCGTGCTTTCCCTTCTAAACTGAAAAAGCAAAAAGACCTTTTGCTAAGGACGATATACCTGAGAAATCAACAGATTTGTCTCCTTTCCAAATGGAATTTTACGCTGGGTATTATGGCCTTTATTCACTTGAGGTCAGAGGCTCAGCAGGTTACAGTCACTCAACTGTGAGTTGTTGCACCTGGAATTTTAAATTATTTATGAGTAACAGCAGCAAGACCGTCACTGAAATCTGCATGAGAAAGCACTTAGGCCTGTACATCACCCTGATACCAGTACTGTAGCTGTGTACCTCAACAAATATGCTTTAAGAGTGTCGTTTTGTGTCACACTCAGATATTGCTTCATTTCAATCTTAAATTTCATGTACTAAATGTAGTACTCTCAGCTTTTATACAGGCTATGTATAAAAAAATATAGAAATAACCATTACTGAATTACTACTGAAGAGAACAACAGATCCAGGAAAATATAATTCTACTTGAACACGACAATGTACAAAACACGCACAAGACAATTATTATTTCCCCTTCTTTCATTCTTTCTTCAGCTTTTATGATTCTATGATTCACTTCAGCATTTAAATCAAATACATATTTTATTCAGGTTACCATAAATAAGTAAATAAATCCTGCAATGCGTCAAAATAACAGAGTAAGAAACTTGTGTTTTAATAAAATAAGCAGCAGCATATTCATTTTCAAAGATGATTACCAAAATGCACCTCAAATCCTGTATACAATTAAAAGCTAAGTACACTTAAAAGGTATTCACAGCACCCATCACAATATCACATCATCCTTAAACAAGTTTCCCCTGTGAGATATGCAGACATAAAGTATTCTATTTTTATTTTTATTGTTAACTGAATGTTTCTAGAATAATGAAGAAAATGTTTCAATTATAATCATTAAACTTGTGACAGGGTTCACAGCTGCGAAACTGAGTCTTATGATGCCAGACTGCACATAAAGACGGACAGAATGAACATTCCTTCCCTAAAGGTCTGGCAACTCAAGGGCACAAAACACATGAGCAGAAGGCAAACCTTTCCACTATATCACAGATACAGAACACAGAGAGGAAAGACAGCAAGAAAAATGATTTACAGCCCAGCAGACATTAGAAACTTAAATCCAGAGCTGTAATTCAGGAGGCCCTTTTCAGCTACCGCAGCATTCTGTGGCTGCAATCACAACCAACGACTCCTCTCCTGTTCTAAAAGCTCTTTGAGCACTTCAAGTTCTGACAGCCACGACGATGACATGGTGAAGCAGCATCACAGCATTTTGCACCGAGACCCCCTCAAAATACAACAAGGTATTCCGTCACACAGTCTCATTTCAGTAGACTTTCTCAGCGCGCATTGTGCTAACCATTAGGCTCAGGCTTATCACAAGGCAGAACAGCAACCACAGTACCATCGCCGGCCTGCCTTTTATAAACGGCTTCAGCGTTAAATTATGAGCTTGTGATTAGCATACTCACACAGGATGTGGGAAACCAGCCATCATTTTAGAAGGTACCAAGGGGAAAGATCAGTCTAAGAGGTGATCACAGGATAACCGTGAGTCACCAATGTGATCTGGCAGGGGGAAAAAAAAAGGAAGACCTAAGTTGAGTCATGAGGGGATATTCCCAGTCAAGGCAGGGAAGAACTGATGTCACCACACAACCCACAAGCATAACTGCAGCTGAGTGCAAGGTACAGGGCTGCTCAGCCCCATGTAGCAGTGTGAACTTTTTACTAGAAGAGATGCCAGGATGATGAAAGCAATAGGAGATCATTATACAGAGATAAGACAAAAACCCATGACGTGTCAAACTTAAGAAAAACAAGGTTAAAAGACAGTGTTGGAAGAGAAGAAAATATATGCTATCCAGGTATAAACCTAAGATGAATGTCAGAGCGCTTCTAAACAGGAAAAGAGCAAGGGTCAGGAAGAACGAGAGGAGAACAGAAGACCTTACTGCCTTCCAGATAAAAGACAAGAGTGTGATCACTATTTCAGAGACTGAGTGAATGTCAGGGCCCTGGCACAGCCAGAGAGCAGCCCCAGCATCAGGGAATCCTTCTGCCTAAGGATGTCCATCTCTTGACAGCACACATGGGGCATGGCAGGGCAGGGGAGGGCCAGGATCAGCTTCTGACTGAATCTGTTCACCTACTGACAGCTGACCCTGACAAAGCCTCCAGTAACAGCCATCACAAGCTTGTAACATCATATAGTTGATCCAGCTAATAAGGGTGCCTCTGCCTTGGTAGAAGATTGAAGAAAGAAGACTGAAGAAAGAAGATTGAAGAATGACTTTCAGAAAACAGATACTGAGGTGCTTGTTTGGATAAATTCCTTCTTTCCTACCTCAAACAGTAACTCCATCTAAGGCACTCCTATCAGACCTTAGCTCACCCACAGCACTCTCAAGAAACAATAGAGACACTTAAAGGGAAGTCAATAATTCAAGTTACTTTCTTAAGTACAAACCATATGATACTTGAATCAAGAAGCCCTGTCAATGCTTTCATGAATTATTTATCAGTGAAAACAACAACGGGCCTTCTATTAAACATAGCATCTTACTTAAAACAGCTCTCATTGAAATCTGTAAGAGGCCAGTTTGCAAACAATATTACACCAAGGTTTAGCTGTTTTATAACTTTTTTTTTCTTCTTTAACCAGAAATCTGGCAATCCTAAGTCAGCGCTTATGGTTAATGAGAATGTTGCAGCTGGAGCTTTCCCTCCTGAACAGTTGCTGATGACCTGTATGCACAGAACCAGTCCCTTCTTAATGTCAGCACTGTCCAGCTGCGGTCCCAAATATTTAACATGTGATATTCTAAAACTTACAATAATTCTGGACGGTCAAATCTGCCATTACTATGTTAATGTTACAGTTGTAACAATCTTCTTTTGGTACATCCAATGAGTTAAATGCATTGCTATGTGGAAGTATTTATTAATAAATCCATTCCACGTGTGACGTTTAAACACCTGCAAAATTTAATGCCAACATCAAAACCAAAATATTTCTATGATAAAAAAGAAAAAACGTTTCCCCACTTTTTACCTTGAAGCACGCCATATTCACTCAAACAGAAAAAAACGCAAACCACAGCACTGCCCCACTCCCAAACCACAGGCTTCTTAGCATCTGCTAAGGGTGTTTGAAAACACACACTAACAGCACTGCTTCACATGAAAAACATACAAAGACTGCAAAGTAGAAAGCAAACAGAAACCAGTTATGATAGAAATTGTGTGTTTGTTTTTAAACAAAGCTGCACGCAAACATTTCCTCTGTTTGGAGGCATCAGAGTTCACTTAAATTCACCCTCAAATTCAATTAGTAACAGACATGAGTTTCTCCTTACTTTGCCAACTACTTCATATGAATAGTCCATAAACACTATAATGCCACCATGCAGTGGAGGAACGTTGCAGATCATTTCATGCACGTTCTCCCAGGTGCCACATGGCAAAGTACAGGCAGATAATGATGGAGGCAGCCACTTCACACTAAGTAGGACTGGGATGCATGTGGGCTCGCGCAAGAACGATGTCACACACTCACAACCCAGCAGAAACAAGGGCACCCAATCATTTTGGTATCAATTATTATTTTACTCATTTAAAGTCCTAACACTCCTGCCACGCCAGCAGCTTGCTCAGCGCTTGTTCTCCCTCTGGATGCTGCAGCTTGCCCACAGCCAGGACGCACCATTCTGCACAACTGAGACAGCTTCATCGTGCTTCCCCTCCCACCATGCATGCCTTATCTTATAAGACTATAAGAGTCTTATCCTTTACAACAGAGGCTGAAGTATGAGAATGTAACTGTATTTTTTAATTTTATCTAATGATAGCTTACAGGAACTTGAGTGATACTAGACTACTTAAATTTGGGTTTCTGTGTAGAGTCAGACCATTAGATCATAGATTATCCCTGTGAAAATGAGTGGCAATTTCAGTTACAATAAAGATAAAAATCTGTTCAAATACCTTTCAAGCACAGCGATCCCAGCAATAAACAATGAAGAATAAGGCCAGGTTGGATGAGGCCCTGGGCAATCTGGTCTAGTACTTGATCTAGTGGCTGGTAGCCTTGTCTGTGGGAGAGGGCTTATAACGTGATGATCGTTGAGGTCCCTTCCAATCCAAGCCATTCTATGATTCTCTGAACTGCAGAAATCTTTAAAACATTGAGAATACTTAAAATGTCTAGAAGAGTAAATTATAGCCAACTGACTCAACTGACACTACAAGAGAAAATTTTACATACAGAATGCAATTATACACTGGAATTGAGCCAACATGCTCAAGCGCCTCTCTCAATCAATAAAAGAAATCACCACAAGATGATTCAATGCCACGAAAAGACATATACAGAATAAGCTATCTGTTATGCATTTAAAACCAGTGTGAAAACAAACACTGTCATAAAGCCTTCTTGCATATATACAGCATGTCAGTGTGATACGTGAGATCAGGCTTACCATAAAATCATTTGGCTGTACTCAGCTGAGTGGTCTTTTCTCACGCAAGCAAGCCCACAGAAGACAACAATGTCATTTTGCACCAAAAATACACTGCAAACCCAGCTTTCATGCTTATGTGCGCCAGTAGTCTTTGCTGTAATGCATGTGTGATTATGAAATTACTTAATTGCTCTCTTGCCAAAGCTCTGGTTATTCTTCCCAGGTTAAAGTAGAGAATTTGCTGACGGTGAAATACCTTTAATCGTTTGGCCATCTTCAAATGTAACCTGTACCAAGGTTTTATCTGCATGTTAATCTTTTATTCATTTACTAAGCTGGACAGAAAAATGTGATCTTACACTTCATGAATAATTAAAGTCTGAAAAACAGATTCCTAAAGCATAAGATCTATAAATGCACAAGTTCCTAAAATCTACTCCACAGGTACTAGTTACTATTTAGCATCTGCCTTTTTTTTCCCCTCCCATATACACACTTTCAGTTTACAAATCTTCACTGTATAATAAAATAAATGATTACACTAAGATTTTTGAATATATGTAAAATAGAGTTTGAACACTTCAGATTACTTGCAATCTGCTATGATTTTTTTCTAAAGTATTAAAGTCTTACTGAAACTAAGCGCTATTAGAAGCATTAAAATTGAGCTAATTATACTTGCCACTCGTATATTAGGAAAGCTGTATTTCTGATGAATTTATTGCTGATAGTATTGTTACAACGTTTCTAATTATAAAACATAACTACTGTTACATTCAGTTCAGCTGCTGGCTCTGCAGAAAAATTTCATTAAGCACATTTATAACCTTACTCCCAAGAGGTTTTTCAGATCCTAAACGATAACACAGTTACTAAAAATCAATATACAAAACATAGCACTTAACTCCACACAGCACAAAACTAGAGGCAACCATCATCATATGATGAAACTATTTTGACACACGATGGACTACACAGAGTAACCACTGTTCACCAATGTAAAGGCCTGAACCAGAATGGTTCACATGGTGCCAATGATAAGATCTGAAGAATACTAAGTTCCCCAATAAGTTCTTATGAACTTCCTGCGTACCATACCATCAGGCTAAATTTGTTTGTTTCCTACTAGATTCAAATCAAGTCTTGCTACACGTGAGATTGGTTGGTGTTTTCCAAAGACAACAATATATAAGTAGTAAGGGAATATCAAAATGGTGAGTGAAAGAAAAAAAGCACCACAGGACTGGTGAAGCTTTAAATGCCAATTAGAATGCAAATAAAGACTTCCACATGTCCTCTCACTGACACGTGCATATGTGTTTCTTCTTATTACCAACCTAATGGTAAGATTATGGAATTAAATCAATACAAAAGAGTGTCCAAGACAAAGCCCCCTGACTATAAGCAGTTCAAACTAATAAAATTATTATACTGTCACTCCTGATGCCACACAAGCAATAAGAACCACTCTAGCAGCAACGTCCTGTTTGTAACAAGTGTGCTTCCCCAGGCCATATGAAGTCTCAATGGATTCATCACCACTTTCCCAAGATTCAGGTGCCCCATCCTGTGACCGGTGACTCAGTACCTACAGCTGGACAACAACTAGGCATCCAGAAAAGGAGTGCAGGAAGGGGATCGCGCATAGTTTACCAGTTCTGAAGGGTCACTGGGAAAGAAAGCATCACAGTGCAGAACACTTTCACTGGTAGTTAGTCTCTCAGGTCCTCCCTGTATTATGTTCAGATGTAAGCCCATCTGAATGCCATTTCTAGACCTAAGAAGAGGTGGGTGACTGGGAACAGTGAGCATGGATCTAGCAAAATTATATCATGCCTGACCACTATAATTTCTCTCTATGATAAAATCACAGGATTTGTGTATGAGAGGAAAGCAGTGGTGTCAACTAGCTTGCTTTCAGCAAGACTGTCAACACCATCTGTCTCCTCCTCAGCATCTTCGTATCTAAGCTGATCTAGGTTGCAATCTAGATGGACTGATGACTAGGTGATAAAAAAAAACAAACAACAAACCTGTCTCTATCATTAGGCTCAACTAGTACTCAGTGATGGTTCACATTCTACCCATAACCTGGTTGCAAGCAGATAGGGCTCTCTAACCCACCTTTTAGTATATTTAGCAGCAATCCAGCAGAGGGTAAAGAACACATCCTTAGCAAGTATGCAGAAAACACGTGCTTAGGTGTGCAGCTGATGCACTGAAGGACAGGGCTGCCTTTCAGAATGGCTTAGCAAGGGGCTGACAGAAATCCCTTGAAAGCAATGGCTGAAAACTGACTTGCTGCGAGCAGCTCTGTCAAAAAGGATTCGGGAATCCTGGAAGACAGAGGTGAGACATAAGTGAGCAGCCCACCTGGCAGCAATGGGGGCCTTACGCAGCACCCACTACCCTGGTACCTGGAGTAGTGTGTCTGCTTCCAAAGGCCAAACCTGAGGCATCAGCTAACTGAAGCAAGGCCAGTGACAAACCATAAGGATATGCCCTAAGAGGCAAGGCTGAAGCCACTGGGATTGTTCAGTTTGTAGAAGGTTTTGAAGCACTTAATAGCAACTTTCCAATATCGAGGAATAGATTATTGAAAAGGTAGAGCCTAGATTTTCACTGAGGTGCACAGATGGAGAACAGTGTAAACTATAGCCAGGTAGATATTTTCTCGGTGTTTATCAGATAAAATGAAAAAAAAAAAATCACTGTGAGGATGATCAAGCATTGGAAGAGATGGCCCTGAAACACAGTGGAATCTCTGTCCTTGGAGCTTTCCATGCCCAAGCTAGCTTGAGGTCTCTTCTAAACTGAATTGTCCTATGAATCAATGCTGGAATTACGTAAACATGCGGCATGCACATTTAAGCACAACACATCTAAGCAGACAAGAGCAACTTCAAGCATCCACAATAGATGCAGTATAAGCAATCCACATACAAGCAGTGTAACTCAAAAACCTTCAATGTTCTGAGTTTTATCCACTTACACAGATCACAAAAACTGCCCATGCATGTATACATTTAACTGGAATACGTCCTTCAAAACCTCTGCAATGCTGCTTGGTTCACTGCGTCAGGAAAACTGAACAGCCTTAGTCAAAATTAACCCAAAAAATCACTCGGCAGCTCTGCAGTTATAAAAGGAAAAAAAAAAAGCAAAATCAAAAGCTAATGATAAAGAAGAGACTACAGGTACAGTACATGCTTCATAGCAGCTACAAAAGTCCTTTATGGCACAATGAAAAATGCAGTTAAGAACTCTGAATATGCTGATACTCAGCATGGCACCAGATAACTGCATTAAGGCAAGAAGCATACTTTTGTTGTTGCTGTATTTTGCTGTATGCTATTTGCGGGAGGCGCATATCAGCCCTCCTACTAAAGCTTATTAGTAGGACAAAATATTACTCACAAAGAGGTGAAATTTACAAGCTGTTAACAATAAAAGGCCAATTACAAGTAATAAAGAGTATTTCTCAACCCTCCCCATGCTTTCCAGGGGTACACAGAATAATTACTTGTGGCTACAGCCTTTATTGAGAACCCAGTTTCTCACCATACTAAAGAAGGTTGTTGAATTCAGTAGTTAGAGTAAAAAAAATATAAGAATTATAGTATCTCCACATATAAAGCTTTTTTTAACCGCAAGACGAGAAGAAAAGAACATTTCACAATCCACTCATCCACTCTAGCAGTCAGCCAAGATTTTAGACCAACTTTTCTATATCAACAATACTGCCTTCAGTTGAAAAGCATCTATTAAAATACCCCTTAAAAAAAAAACAAAAAACAATAACTACAACAACTTTCCCATGTGATCCTATTACAGGCTCTTTTCCATTGGATAAGAAAGATTTTCTGAAGAAGAAAACAAAGCCAAAGTATTGCTTGCCCTCCAGGCTAACAGTGATGATTCAGACTATGTCGATGAAAGCCATGTAGAATCTTATACATACCTCTTCTCCAGAAACAAGTCAAGGCAAAGTAATAGTACAGGTAAAAGATGACAAAACCAAGCCAGGGAGTTAATGTTTTTACAGATTACACACTTTGTCTACCAAGAAGACCCTTGATACACTTAATTTCTACCATCGGTGGAGAGAGTCCAAGAGTAAAAGGCACAGCAAGAGCCAAAGTAAATGATAATTGTGTTTCCCTCCAAGTCTGTTCCAACTACTTCAACAAATATTGCAAGCCAAGAAATAATCACAAATAAAACATCACTGTTTTCTTTTTGCTTTCAGAAAAATAAAAGGACAGTTCACACCAATGCTGACTTCAGAAATGTGAAGTTCTGCCCATCTTCAATATTACCATTTTTTCTCATTTATGGAGTGTTTCATGTACCTATAACAATCAAGAGACTGCTTCCACAATAATTCAGCATCTTTTGGACTGCCTTTCATGCTGTGGACTTAACTTTGATCCCAGAAGCTGATGAGTCTCTTCTTAGATTGGCTAAGTCTAGGTTATGCAGGGAATACGTCACAAACTCCAGGGACTCCAAACTTTCTGGAAGTGGGTGCCATGGAAAGCCACCCAAAATTCCGAATATACTAGTCAGAAGAAAATGGAAGTGAGTTAGAGGTATGTGGATGACACTCATCTTCATGTGCAGATTTTGAGGCTGGAGTACAACAGAGGCTGTCACTGGGATCTACAGAACTGTAGCGTTAAAAAAATATACATATGTAGAGACTGTATGACACTAACCCAGGCTATACGAAGGCTGAGGAATGAATGAGATTGGTCAGTTGTAGCAGACAAGATGAAGGTGATACTGATAGATAGGTGATGAAGACAATTTGAGGATAGAGTAAAAATCACCTCTGCTACTAAATCAGAATTAACCAATCTAAATTTATTCTTCAGTCATGTGTCTGGAATATCAGATACCAATGTAGGCCAAGACAATATTTAATAATCTGCATCTGGCTAGGTAAGAGCAATTGCCATTATGGATGTCAGCTTTCCTACTAAATGGCCATGGTGACAGCAGTTTGTACTTAAATTACTTCAAAATATCATAGGAAGATTAAAATAAGACTCCACCTTATATCAGTACAGGAAATCTTATCTAGCAAAGAAAACTATGCATGAGAATACTAAGTAGAAGGCACAGGACAACTTCAGGCTGAAGCTATTACACTGGAAACTATGATTGTACTGTGATGCATTTACCAGTAAAACATTTTACGCCCCAAGACGAACTTACCTCCATGCTGCTTCCTACTGCCACACTGCACATAGGCAACACTGTTTCCAGAAAGAGCTGACAGTAGATCCCTAGACAACCGGAGCAACTACACACTGTCCTCTGAAAGACCTTTGGATACAAAGCAATGCCTTCTAATCTGAAAAAGCCCTAACTTTCACGGTCCAATTTAGAACTGAAAAAGTCGTCTGGGCACTATCCACTATGTAACACATATTTTTTTCAGGGTTTTTTAAATCTTTGGAACGTTTATATTTTCAAGTAAGATGGCAGGCTACTGTTGCAATACCCAATCCCTTAAACTAACATAGTCTGCTGCAAATAGGCATTATTTTTCATGGTCTTGTATCTATTCACAGAACTGTGATCAAGAAAACAAACCGAGAAATGTAGCCAAGTGCCAAGAACATATTTGTATTTTTGACAACAACATTCCCTCTCCTTTATTCTTGAAGAAATGCTTCCAGAAAGGATTAAAAGCAAACATTAAGACCAAGTACAAAGATTACAAACAATACACAGGCAGAACCTAAAAGAACATAAGAGCTTTATGTGTGTCTACTAATACTGATCTTTCCCACTGCCAAGACTTTTTTTTTTTTTTCAAGTTACTGAATTCCAAAGACAGCTATAACTTGTCCAGCTGCATTGCACTACCTGAATTTTGTCTTCTAAACAAGAAGACTAAGAAAAAAAACATCTTCACATGCGACCCAAAGATTTCAACACTAAGCAGGAGCTGAAGATAAAGCACTAGGTAAAGGTATTAAATAAATACATACACTACAACCCCAAATTAATTTTAGGAATATCTGTTGCTGTATATTCGCTTTGTTTTCCCTCTCACTTTCAAAACATAATAGTTAGATGCTAGATTCTCTCAGCTGTTAATGTTTCCAATCTGTAGTAGAAAGGATTGAAGTTCAGCATTTCCAGATGTTTACGCTTCTCTGAAATGTTTAAGAAATGACATATTAAGGATTAAAATAATACACTAAGAAATTTTGCAAATGTTGGAACAAAATTTAAAAGAAAACGTCTTTCTTTCCAATGCACAAAGCAAACTTATTACAGCAGATACATTGATTGGAGACAGTTGCAAAAGCAGAAGAACCACTATTGCTCCTTCAGTGCAGTCCTAGTGTGCTTCAGAGAGGGAAAGACCGATTTGAGCAATTTTTTCAGATTTATTACTTTACTTGCTTCTTCCCTTTGGAAGACTTTGCTAAAATTTAGGGGGGAAAAAAAAAATCAATGGTGAAATAAAGACATAGAAAACTAACTTCACTACTGAGTTATTTAAAAATCATTTCAGAACAGAAGAAAGAAAATAGCTGGAAATTTCCACCTTATTTCTTGTTTTTCTCTCACTTGCCCTTTGTGTGGGCTTTCCTGGGACTTGTCCAAGATTTACAGCTATTCCAAGCAGCAGAGCTGGGATCTCACTTCAACTGATGCAAGAAGCCTCAAAAAAAAGAAGTCTCCGCTTTATTAACCAAAAAATTCTCCCATTATTTCTAAATGAGCATTTCAAGAAGCATAAGTTTTATTCTTTATTTTCTGAATATGAGAAAAACAGAATGTTTAAATCCAAATATTACGGTCTGGAACTGCTTAAGTATAAGTTACTTAGAAATGCTTTAGCCACAAATAATTGTTCTCAATAGACTATGAAGCTTTTAAAGAAAACAGCAGAAGGTTGTATACTGATTCCTAAAGAAAAGTTAAACTCATTACAATCAACTTTTCACAGAAGAGTCAGTCCCTGCAAACCCCTTGAAGAAGATGGGGTGTAGTTAGCGAAGATGACAGTTACTGCCATTTTCTGGAATTCAAGGGAAAAAAAAGAACAAACAAAACACGACCCTGAAAACAGCTGGGAGAGCAAGAAAACACGAGTACAATTTGTTCTTCAGAAAAGCTAATGAAATTGCTATGCATTATCTATGTAACAGACATGAGAATTGTTCACTATGCAAAAGCCCACACGTGGGCTCAGCAGGGATTATGCTCGGTATTTGAATGGCGATTAGATGGTTGGACAGAGAAATTGTTTTGTGTGTTCTAATATGTGAAAATAACCAGAGAAATAAACAGACAAAAAAAGAATGATGTGTATGAGATAACTAAGTTAAACAAACAAACAAACAAACAAGTAAAACGGTGTGACAGACCCTTTATTTAGAGTCACTGAGAATGGAAGATCAGACACTATCATTGTCTCACTGGGGGGAAGGATGTCAGTAAAGTTTCATGCAATCCCTTTCAACCACAGCTAATCCTACAGTGCTTAGCATAACTAAGAACATTTTGTCTAAATTCTTGGGTGGGCGAAATCCCTGGAGAGCTAGATTTCTATTTTGCCATTTTAATTTACTGCCTGATAAGGATCCCTATATTGGGCTCACTTAGTTCAAATGCAGCATTCTCTTGATCCTCAGAGAAGGAGCAATCTTCCTGTGGAGCAATTAGCACAAGAAGACCCAGAACCATGACCAAAGGGTACGGTAATACAGTTATAATGTAATCTCCACTGAAGCCAGTGACTGCCTCTGGCATTGGGAGCAACTGAATTAGTCTCTCAGAGACTAACTTGTTTATTTTACACTCAATATCTAATTAGATCCAAATTAAGCAGTTTACGCAGAAAGCTGGGTGCCCCTGAAAATGGCTATTAATGGAAGTAATAAGCAAATACAGCACCAGATTCCAATGTTATCTGTCTGAAACTCCCAATATTTGAGCAGTGAAGCACTAGAGCACATATCCTTTTTCTGATCCTCCTTCCATTGGTTGTTACCTCTACTTTACACATTTAAAAAATAAATAAATCCAGGCTTCTTCAAAAACAACAGTGTCCTGCTGTTTTTTTTGTTTTGTTGGTTTTTTTTTGGCACCAAGCAATTATGTGGCACCTAGCAATTCTGGAGCACTGAATCAGCTTTTATACTTGCCACCTTCATCAGAGTATTTTAAAGAAAAGATGGAAACCTCTGTTTCATACAAGGGTATCATTGTATTGGCTGTATCAAAACTGCATCTAAACATTCTTGCCCTACTGCTGCCAGCAGTGCATAGGTAACATCACCGTCGGACTGGGCACCTCACCAGTAAACTGTGCTACCCTTTAATCTGTGATAGACTTTACACTTTAAACCTCTATGCAGGACTGGAGTCTTGAATTGCAAATGTTCTAGACTCCTCCCTTGTCAAACACAGGCTGTCAGTGCCTTTGGCAAGGAACACTAGGTTTCACCCACATAAATCCCGAGTATGTTTTGCTGAATACTTAAATTGTTTGTATTTATCAAGACTAACTCAATTTAGTTCTGGTAAGTAAAAATTGGAATCAAATTGCTCAACATTCTGATATACAAGCACCCATCTATTTCACATCACTGCTTTCTGTCAGGGAAGAAGTTAACAGAAAACGGGCAGTGTATCATGTGAACACTTACAACTTTTGCTATTTATGCTGCAAGTAAGTACAAGATGTGGGTTTCAGTTTAATCTGTATTCTCTCAACAGTTTATAATGAAAGTGTTTCTTTAGTCATAACAATCATGTAGCAGAAAAATTAGAGCCTAAACTATAATGATATGTTCTATTTGATGGAATAAATAACTGAAGTGGCTATTTCAATCTTATGAATAATTTATACGGAGTACTGTATAAAAACATCACAAAAAGAACAAAAGGGAAATTTGTGCATATGCAGCAATACTGAGATTCGAGCATCAATTTTCCACATTCTGTGTTTCTCCCGGCAGTGCTCACAGAGCTCACTGGCATTCCCCAAGGCCATGCTGCTCTTCTACCTGATCCTACCACTACTATTCTAGGTAAGCTCATTTCTAATCCAACGCACCCACTAACACTCGTTTCTCAAACTCTCAGAGCTGGAAAGCAGCGTAAGCTTGTCCTAGTTCTGCTATTAATTTGTGAGGTGATCAGTGATAAGCCATGGTTGCTGCCATGCCTTGAAAGCAGAGACCATTCTTCTCTGTATGTGCAGGATATCTTGAGTCTGGTACTGTTGTACTTCCGATAGGCTTGTCTTCCAAGAGGATGGAAGGCCTCAGCTTACCAGAAATCTAGATGTTGTACGAGAACCCAAGTTAACGAAGAATAAAGCCCAGTGCAAGAACAAGTTTGTCAATAAAATTTTCACGAACGCATAAAATTAAGTGACTAAAAACCTGGAACAATTTTTAAGTTCCTAAAATTCCTGTTATAAAGGTCTGTGGTGGACCAAAGTTTATCACTGTGATAACGACCAGACACATTATAAATACCCACTATCTTACTCATACTTACTATCATTACAGAACTGGGACTTGGAAAGTCTGTGTGCCTTTTTTGTTGTTGCTGTTAACGTACAATATGGTATAAAAACAGTGTAAATGTTCAAGTTCTGCTTTTAATTGTCTAGTTAGTATAAATCCAGTGAAAATAACATAACTTCAAAAACTCTCAACAAGAATGAACTTGAATTCACTGCATTAGGATGCACTGTAAGAGCGTAACACTACTTTTTATTGTTCTTTGTTACAGATACCAAGCTTTATCTAAAATGGATAATTTCAAAGCCCAGTGCATGGACATTTTTCAGTAAGTCGATATTCATTAATATAACTCTTATGCACTGGCTTTTATGAACCAGAAATTGACTTTCAACTGTCCCATTTGATCAATAACATTTGTAATACTGCTTACTTCCTCAGGTACCTCCCTACTTTCCTACTAGACGCTTTAATGGGTTCAAGCCTACCACAGAAAGACAAAGGTTTGTCCAACACAAAGGCAACCTGAGGGACTCTCTGAGCCACTGGTGCATGGTCAGAGGTCCCTGTGAGCCTTCCTCTGGCATCTGCTCTTGCCTGCTATCCAGAAGAAGCTGCGGTATATCCTGCTGTGGTGTTTTTAATAACTCACAATGCATATAGGCAGAGCCAATGTTAAAAAAACCTACGATGCTCGAGAGCTTTGATAGACTCATACCAGTCATCATCAATTGCTCCAAGACCATCAAAGTCTGTTTCCTGCTCAGCTGCCAGCAGTAATCAACAAATCATTAACACAAAGCTTTAGACGGCTCTCCTGCTCTGTTATTATTCGCCTTGAATGACAGTGAGCACTTTGTCATCCCTCCAGCCAACAGTTTTGATACAATCACCTCACAATTTACAGTTTAAGCCTACCTCCTGGGAACTAGCAAGGCTCCAGTTGTGCCAGGGGAGTGTATTAGGAAAGGTTGAATACTAGGAAAAATCTCTTCTCAGAAAGGGCGGTGAGGCAGTGCCAGAAGCTACCCAGGGAGGTGGTGGAGTCACCGTCCCTGGAGGTGTTGAAGCACCATGTGGATGTGGCACTGAGAGATGTGGTCAGTGGGCATGGTGGGGGTGGCTGATGATTGGACAAGACGATCTTAGAGGTCTTTTTCAACCTGAATCATTTTACGATTTTACAGACACAGCCTTATATTTCGCAATGTCAGCGTTTTAAAAACAACTACCAGACACAACAAAAAACACCTACCCCACCTACCTGAGACCCAGTTCTGGTCCAAACAAGAAGGGAGAAAATTTCAGTTCCTCAACAAGAATGCTTCCAGCATTTTCAAATGTAATTTCATTCTACCCTTTCACTGCTTCCTCATTCTTTTATAAAAACCAGCTGCATTCCAAATGCAGCCCTGGGTGCTCCGAGGGATCAATGCGATGCTCACAAGAAATACTGCCGTGAATAACCTATTCCAAACTACAAAGACAAGCGTTTACATTCCTTCCAGGATAAACCACGGAGCGATTTTCCACAAGTCCCCACGAACACACTAAAAGAAAAAAACACCCCGAAACGACAGTCTGGTAACCCAGCAGCCGGCAGCACCACAAACGCGCTGATAACACTTACTGTAAACACTGCCGAACCCTACGTAGAAATCGCTCGGCCCCAGCGCATCAAGGGTACGGCAGCTTAAATATATATATATATATACACAAAATGAATGATCATTTAAAAGACACTGGGGCAGAAGGGCGAGAGACGCAAGCACCGGCCCCACGGCCAGCACCTGCCCCGCTTCTCAGCCCGCCGCCGGCGCCTGCCGCGCAGCTCGCCCCTCAGGGGTTAACGTTAAAAAGCAGAAGTTCGCTGTTAAGCTGCGAAACTCCGGGCACGGCCGCGATGTGAAACCGGAAGCCCACGGAGCCGAGCGAGGGCCTCCCGCTGCCGGCCGGGACGCGTCCCCCCTCCCCGGGGCGGTTGTGTAATGCGCGGCACCCGCCTGGGGAGCAGCCCCCCGCCCCGCCCGGCGGCCATCCCCGCGTACCTGTCCCGCGGGCGGGTAGCCCAGAGCCACCTGCTGCGCCGGAGCCACCTGCGCTGAGCTACACCCCGGGTGACCCGCGGCGCCACCCACCCCTCCTGTGCTCAGCGGGTCTCGGGCTCGCGGTGAAGAGCAGCAGGTCACAACGCTGCTCACTCCGCCCCGGAGGAGCCGCTCGGTCCGCTCCTCGCAGCGCACCACCTCCCGCAACTCCCCGCCGGAAGGAAAAGCAATAATAAACCCAAACGAAGCAGTAAATGGCAACGCACCGGCGTCTCCTTCTGTTTTGAGGCGCTCCAGGGGCTGCGCGCTGCATCCGCCGCGGGCAGGGGCAGCCGGGGTGCGGGCGAGAGGACAGGCAGCCCCTCTCTCCTGGTGACAGGGACGAGGTTGGCGGCCGAGAGAGGTGATCCACGCTGCGCTCCGCTGCGTGCGGCTCCCTTCCTCCGTCCGAAACGGCTCCTCCCGCTCGCTGCCGGCGCTCCGGGGTCGTGCCTGCAGGTCGCTGTCTCGCCGCCTTCTTACCCCGCGCCCTCCCTCCTTCCCTCGAGCAGCGCGGTGCTCCGACCGTGGCCCCGCTACCTGTGCCGGAGGTGCGTCCCGGCGGCTGCAGCGCCGCTCCCCGCCGCGCACGGCAGTCTCCGACCAGGAAGAGGCGGCGGGAGGGGGAACCGCTGTGCCCCGCAGTCCGCTCCGCCGGGAGGAGCCGGGGCTGAGGAGCCCCTTCAGCCTAGCATAGAGGCCGGGCGTCCTGGTGCTCAACTCGGGGAAAAGGAGCGAGATCGGGGAGCACGGACTTGCTCCTAGGGCTCCGACCTTTCCCTGGTGTGTGGGAGTTCCTGCCTCAGGCTGCGGGGAGGCAAAAAGCGGCCGCCTGCCCGCTTGCTGCTTTCTGCGGTCTGGCAGCCCTGGGTACCTGTCACTCATGGCAGTTGGCCTCATGGAGAAAAATCAAAGTCGTGTGCCAGCAAATGTAACCCTGTGTTGTGCTTGGTCAGGCAGAGGCCGTTGGCATAACTTGCTGTCTCGCCAGGCCGTGGTAAAACCTACCTGGCCCGTGACTTGGTGTCACAGTAAATCT
Organism: Alectoris magna; assembly: GCA_030625065.1. NCBI lineage: Eukaryota > Metazoa > Chordata > Aves > Galliformes > Phasianidae > Alectoris > Alectoris magna. The sequence continues at coordinate 59,210,264 of CM060561.1, forward strand.
TAGGCCATGTATGTGGGGAGAAGTCTGAAAGCACAAACCCTCAGGGTGCTCAGTATCCTAGAAGGAAGAGAAACTGCCCTTTTAATTTCATCTGAATTTGGAAGGGAAGTTCACACTGATGAGTGTCTTGGACAAGTGGTGTTTGTTTCCATCCTGCGCCAGTATTAAATATATATATTTTTTCATATTACAGATTACTTCTGCAGAAATAGGAAGTAAATCTATATATCAGGCTTTTCTTTTTTCTTTTTTTTTTTTTTCCCCTCTATTTATTTGTTGGTTGTTTTTTTTATTATTATTATTTTTTTAAACAAGTCTTTGTTTGGGAGGCTTATTGTGATTTCTCTATTTATCTGTTGCACCTGTCAAGTGCATCATGTTTAAGCTTCAGCAGATGGAGAGTTATTATGTCAACTACCCACTAATTCCTCAGTATGTAAATCTTTTTTTGGCTTGCTGCTCGTCTATGAAGATGGAGGAGGTTTTAGACAATATTTTTGGCCACTTTATAAACTGTAGGCTCTTACAGATGAGCAGTCATTTAGATAAATATTTTCACTACACGAGGGGAACTTCCTATAAGTAATGCCTCACCGTGAGAAGTTTGCAGTGTGAGCCTTTATTACTGTAAATATGTAGGCTACCGTATGCTGAACTCTTAAAACGCTGAGGTATGAGAATAAAAAAACCAATCACAGGTGTAAGGAAGGATTGCAGAGGAAAGGAATAGGTGGAATATCAGCAGTATGTATGCTTAAAAGTCTGGGAATTTCACATTTGAAGGACAGGCAACACTACTTTGAGTTGCTCTCTTTCCCCACACTCCTTCATTTGTGAAAAATACCACTTTCTTGTCATGGAAATTCGAGGAGCATGTTAAAGAAGTTGGATAGTTAGGCTTTATGCATAGTTTTCAAGCATAACTGTTTACATTAGTCACAGTTTTAAACAAACAATTATCAACTTTGAAAGGCAACGCTGATTTTCAGTCCTCAGATAAACACCTCTGCCCTTATTATATAAAACCAGTATGTAAAATTAAATCCAAACTCTCATTTGACAGCTCTCTAAGTCAACAAATTATGAAGTCATAGCAAAAATCCTACATACAGTTACTCACATTTACTTTATTGAGGCCTAAAGGTGGGAGGAGGGCCGCAGTTGCAGAATGTGGTGGGTTATCATATCACATGTGGAAAAAATATTAAAAAAAAAAATCCTTGCCTTTTTACAGCTGTGATATGGCATGCCTGTACCAGCTCTCTTAATGTGTTGAACATCACACTGCTTTCCAGATTGCAGCTTCCTTTGTTTCTCTTGGAATTTGTGGGATGTAGGCAAATGTATACATACTCATCAAAGTTAAACTTCTGCAAGAACACTTAGAGTCATTGGGCAGCATCTGTAGCTACAGATTTAGACATCCTGATTTTTCCCTTATGATTCTGCTACTAATGAGTGCCAGCTCCTGAAAAGTTCATGAAGAAAACATTTATGTATGTATATTCAGGAGCAGTGCTTATATGTTCGGGCCCACAAAGCCAGTGCCATTTCTTCTGTTCACTTCATATTGCATGAAGAAGAGAAAAATATCACATTTTTTTAGACATTCCCCCACACTGTTTCACCACTGTTCTTTCGGCCACTGTTGAGAGCTCTACCTGAATAAATGAAAGTTGTAAAGATTAGCGAGATAGGGAAATTAATCTTGTTGTTAGTGAAATCCTGTAGAGATTAGTCTGGTAAGAACTGCTTGAGTCAAGTTTCCTGTCTGCAAATTAAGAAGAGGGAATGGAATGAAAGCAGAATTTGCATAATGTTTATTTATGTTTTTGTACTGGAACTGGCCATTTATTACTTCTAATGGGGAACAATTGACCTGGTTGTCCAACATATTGGACTTCACAGGGAAACTATACTTCAAGTATGAAAGCCTGATGATGGGTAACCAGATCACTATCGGATAAACTCCTAGAATGATTTAATTAAAATTCATAGAATGTTATCTAATTAAGATGAAGGATGGCTATTCAAAAACTGAAAATAGCAAATGGCAAAATGCTGTAAGGAAGAACCAGCCATCAGTGAGACAATGGTGACTGCCAATGCAAGATTCACCACACCAAGCATTAAGTATGAAGGAAGCATAATCTAGATCCAATTATGATCTCATGTAAAATTTTTCATGAATGAACCTTCAGTGAACTCTGGCTGATAACTCTTTCATTTAAGTCTTATAATTGAATATTAGTTATGAAGATCTACAGGGTCGCAGTATTTCATAACTCTGCTTTGTATTTGATTGCTTGAAAACAGGAACACAACGCTAAAAATACTTATATAAGCAGAACCAGAATGAGATTTTTGTGAGCAAATTTCAGTATAAGAATGTCAGCTCTGTAATTTCTTATTTGAGTAATCTCAAACAGGACACTATTATATGCAGAAGCAGATATCACGGACTGGGAGCTATGATTTAGTCATTAACAAATCCCAAAATTGGACCTGGTTGCTGAGAATTTCTGTATGGCTGTGGTGGCTGAACATTAAAAGAGCTCTATCAAATAGGCAGAAAAAAAAATCAGAATACGTCCTTCATTAACAAATACCTGTGGAAGGGCCAGTGGAAAAGCCAAAGTTTCTGAAGTCAGTGAGTCTAAAAACAAAATCCTTTTTATTTTCTGAGCTAATCTTGAGAATCAATGAAATGTCCTGCAGTGGATGCACAAGTGGATAATCCCTCTTCAGAACTCCTGTCAAAACTCGTCATTTTTTACTACTCATGGATAAGGCTGGTGGCTTTCCATATGCATTGGAATGAAAATCTTCCTCCTGATAAATTGTGATACCCTACTGGATGAAGGCAGCAGTGAACACATGATAATGTAATAGATACTGACGGTCCTTGCAAACAACATGTTATATCATTGCCTGAATGAGAAAAAAAAAAAAAGTAATCATTTACAGAAATACAGTTATTTACAGATCCATGGTATTGCATTGTAGAGAAGAAATAACCCAGTAATGATCATACATGAGTTTTTGTTCAGAAATGTTTACCTAAATATTTTATCTTCAAATTGCAAAGCATTTTTCAAGAGATGAACCTTATTTTCATGACACTACCAATAGTCTGTTTTCTGAAAAGTATCAAAAGGCTGTATATCAGACAGCTTTGGAAGCACGGGTCTGTGAAGCAGAATATGGCAAACTTTCAAACTCGTTTTCTACATTTTGTAGTTCTTTGTCTTCATCTAACTGTTGCCTCTGATGACTCCATTTTCTCTAATACGGATCATCTGTCAGGATATTTCAAACAGATCTCATATGCTGCTGCGGTCTTGGTCTAACAAAGTCTATTACTATGATAAAAGCCATTTTTACTCTTTTGTTTGTTCTAGCACAAACATTCCAGCTATTGGAAAAGTCAGTCAGAAATACTTGATGTGTTCAAGTGCTATTAAGCATGTTACCACGTTTCTGTTTTTCACCAGCACTTAAATCAGAGAAAATATGCCTGACGTGTGCAGTTAATTTGCAAACAAGTGAACAGAAAGCAAGCCTGTATGTAAATTCCTCTTCTTCAAATTAATGCGTCTGTGTTCTCACTAAGTACTTGTAAGTGCTCACACACACACATGCATCTGTATTATAAATGTGTATCCTGTTTTTCTGAAACCACATGTACTGAAGGCTTCCATGCACTGGCAGGAAGCTGACTTTTAGAGGATGCATACAGTACTCTACCTCCATTGAAGTGCTGCTCGTTTTCCTTTTCCACTTCTTATACCTTTGCTTTTATATAGTTTGTTCTTCAGAATTGGAACTTCTCTGCGAGAGCCCAAAGAATCCTTCCTTTATTTCAGCATACATATTTCTAGACAGGCAGGCTGATGTGTCCTCTTCCAAGATCCATTCTTGCAGATTAAGCTACAATGTGCAGAAGTGCCCGTTCATTTCTAATGCAAGTCTGATAGAAGCCATTCAGAGAAATAAACTTTATTTCTGAAAGCTCAAGCCTCCTGTCTCACTGAATTTGGAAATGCTATCTGCAAGGATGTCCAACTGGGAGTCCTTCATCCTTTCCCTCATGGGGGGGGGGGGAGGGGGGGGAGGAAAAAAAAGAAGGAAGACTGTGTTTTGCTCAGTTTATAAAATGAAGATTAAATGAAGATTTGCAACTCCCCAGGTGAAAGATTCCCATACGAGTAATTGGATGTAGAATCTAAAAATGCATTTAAAGTCATATTTAAAATAATTACCAGCAATTGCCTGGCACCCACAATGTAACAGCTTTTAAAGGATTTTTTAGGTAACCATAAGATTTTGGTATTTGAAAGCTGCTAATTAGTTTTTATAAGGGAGACAGAAGATATGCTGAAGTATATGGTGTGTAATGACAATATACTTTCTCTGGAAACAGTGTGATTCTGGAACTGAAAACCCACAATATCTAGTATGTGTGCTGCATGCGATTTTCAATCACCTAGTTTCTGAATTCAGTGCATTTGGAAACTTAAATACAGAATGCAGATGAAATATAATTATTTCCAGAAAAAAATGTAACGTGTGCTCAGATTGGTTTCATGCTAAGTAATACATACTCTGTAAATCTGAAACATGATAGCCATCATTACACTTTCTCCTGCTGCTAAAGAGAGAAAAGGCTGTAGTCACTGTGTGGGCAGGCATCTACAAAGTGCTGCTTTATTGCTATTCAGAGCGTTTCCAACGGGAGGAAGTCAACCAGTCTCAGAAATAAAAAGTACTCCAGAATGCCTGAATACAGCTGCTGCTGAATCAGCATAGAAAAAAACAGCAAAAAATTCTAATAGTTGAGCCGAGGCCTTCCAGTTTCTACTGTCTCTTCTCACAGTGCAAAAACAATGACAAGTTGCAGCTGGGCTTCAGTTTCGCAAGATGGAAAATCATTCCACTTTCCTGATTTTCTATTTCATCATCTAGAGGGATTTCAAAACAAAAAGCAGTTTTCAGTATAAATCCATGCTAAATGCATGATTACAGGACACATATCTGCTTGCACCGCCTTCTTTTTCCTCACTGGGAACTACTTTCCTTTTTCATATATGGCAAGTGTTAATTACTCTTATCTCTTCTTTCAGTCTGAGCTGATTAAGCTGCTAGCACAATGTAAATAAGGAATTCTGTCAACTGCACTTGTTAAATAATACATGTTAATGAAGTGCGCCTAACTTTGTTCTGCTGCAGACTTTAGCTGGATTTGGCAGTGTGCAATGTTCCCTCTCTCAAAGTCTACATCTTCAGAATCAGGGTGAACATGAAAAGGAAGCCATTTCCACCTGCTTTTAGAAAAGGAGAATATAACACCCTTACAGGGTGTTGCATCACCAGCAGGTCCAGAAAGCACAGATGTCAGCAGTATCTTTAAAGGTGAGACTGACAGTATCACCATTTTTAACAGTATCACTCTTCATGAGAGGCTGACTCTACCTCAATACAACCTCCTCGCAGGTGATTGTAGAGAGCAATTAAGGTCTTCCCTGAGTCTCCTCTTCTCCAGACCGAACAATACCAGCCATTTCAACTGCTCCCCATAAGACTTGTGCTTCAGACCCTTCACAGATTTGCTGCCCTTCCCTGGAAGTTAAGATCAAATCTCTTCCTAACCTTCAAGTAGACTGACCTCTGTATCTTTTACTGTAAAATGTACATTTGAGACCTCAAATCAGTTTCATAACTCTTTTTACAGCTGTATTTCCATATGTGACATGAGAAGTGGATAACCTTTATTGGACAATGATTCTGCAAGCTGTGTTAATCTACATAGGCCTCTCTTTAGTGAATGCATGACCTTTTTGGTAGCCCAGAATATCCCTATGAGGACAAATCAGGAGTAATAATGCTTATTGAGGTAACGAATGCAGCCATGACACCAGACCACAACTGATGTTACTTACTTATGGAGACAACACAAAGTGGCCCAAAAAGCTGGCAAAGGATTAAATGGTATGTATTGGGAAGAAATATTTTTGTTAAATGTCATATGGAAGTCTAGGGGAGGTGTTGTAGTAATGCTAGCTGAGAGAGCTGATTATCAGAACATAATCATTCTTGCCTTTTTTTTTTTTTTTTTTTCTGAATAGAAATGATTTTTGAAGGTTTGTTTTCTTAAATCTGGAAATCAAAATTAGGGGAAGGCTAAACGTTGGAAGAAAAATACTGTGTACAAATTTGGTATCTCTGCTCCACTTCTGCTTGTAGATGAAATAAGGATGTTGGTTTTTGTATGGAAATGAAACTTAAGACATTAGGATATTAGCATGCTAATTACAGGCAAGGATTGCCAGTAAAGAGACGGGTAACAACGGTGTAGAAGAGGCAGAACTAGCTATTTAAGTAATTCATAAATCAGTGGCTGTGTGCTATCTTTGGTTAGCGTGATGAAGCATGCAGTGTTCAGTGTTTTGGAAGAATGCCCTTTTTCTCAAATGAAGAAATTGCAAAGTTTACTCTATTGTTGTACAGCTTACACAGCTTTAGAAAGACTGAGATCTGTTCATCGCCAAGACAGATGATATAAACTGGAAACTTGATATTTCAAGGGAAAAAAAAACAAAAAAACATTTAGAATGGAAAACAGGAATATTTGTGAGTTACTTGTCTGTGCAACATTGAATTTCCAAGAAGAAACATGAAAAATGGGAATCAAACTGATCAAGTTATCTTTGTGATAACTCATTTTAAAGTGGCATCAGCGCCTCCATTAGGGAATGACCAAATTCGATGAGTCACAGAGCTTAGAACTGTGGTAAATATGTTAATAAACAATGATGTATTTTACAATTCTGTAAACGCAGTCAAATCTTAAAGTTTCAACCCAGAGCATTCAGCCAAGTCTTTCTGAATCAATAAAACCCATGGAGGCCAATATTTATAGCTAAAGGTTGTAGTTATACAGCGATAGATGTAAATTATTGGAAAAATGAACCTCAGCTGAACAACTGCCAATGACTAAAATTATCCCTGTGAAAATACCAGTGTAAGAACTTTTATTTTAGACCACCCTTCTCTGCAGTTCAGCCTTAGGCCAAGGAAATTTTTTTCTGTTTGAGTCGTCCTCAATGAGTTAATACTATATGTATCGACTATTAGTTTGTGTAGTATTTCCCTCATGTTTCATAAACCATTATTTAATGTTGCATTAAATTTCAGTTTTGGTAGAAGTGTGAATTTAGGCCATGGCTATGTTTCTCTCCTGCAATTTTTTATCAAGTTCATGAAAACCTGAATAAAATCAGAAAGTCCTCAGAACTATATATACATACACAATATCAAGATTCAAATTAATACATGCAATAAGAAGAGTCAGCTAAAACAATTTTAAAGTAGTTGTTTTAAGGCAAGCAAGCAAAAATATACTTTAGGTACACTTGAAAATTGCCATGATTTACTGTTCTGTTTTAGACTTAGTTCAAAGTGAACTTTTGTTGCAAATTAGCATGTGCTGGAGCTACCAACCTAACCAGAACAGCAGAAAATAGTTGTATTTTTTTTTTTATTAGTAACGTAGCTGGTGCATAATTATTACATCAAATGTCAGCATCTCATATTATGAGAAACTGATGTTTTCAGAAAGGGCATATCACAGAAACAAATAATATTAAAGTGTTCTACTGTAGAAAGACTCTTATGGGAAAATATGATTTTGCTGGCAGTAGTAACCTATCAATCCAAGTTAAATCAGGTACATATTTAATGCCACAAGACCCTTAGATGGGATGCTTCTTGGCATTAAAACGTTTCGGTTTATAGGTGACATACACCCCACCACCTCCACCAAAGTTTCATGCAATTAAACTTCTTTGATACCACAGTTAAGGAAGGAGTATAAGAGGAAACAGGATGGTCTGAAGCCATTTATTTGTTTATTGAGTGTATAAAAGTGACACAAATCCTTAGAGAGGAAAGTAGCAATGACATTATGGGATTATCTGTGCCCTTGATTCTCCCTGTCAATATCTACAGAGCTATTTCATTATCCTGCTTCAAGTTGCTTTAATACCTTCAGTTGGAATAATGCTTACATTTAAAACAAATGAAAAAAATAAAAAAAAATAAAACAGACCACAAAAAACACCCAGTCAGCCATGCCCTAAATAATCACACCCACCCAAAGCACGACTATAGTTAAGCTCTTGGTGTACCGAGACAACTGCCAGGAAAGCTGATGGACAGTATTTGTGACCTGTCTCTTTATACTCCTTCCCATCTGCTTGTGTCCATCTGTTGTCTTGTCTAATATTTAAAGTCTTTGTAGTAATAACCAGCTTTTACTTTCATGTTGGAAAAAGCATTTAGTACAAAGCTACCTTGGGGTTCATCCTGACATTAAGAAACATTATTACAGCTAGTACACGTCTATTAGAGTTTTGTTGCTTTTTTTTTACTTTCTTTTGACTACATCAGTTTCTCATGCTGTGGGATTGTAGTTTGTAAAAATCTTTGAAGAGTTCTGTGCTACTACATTTTTAATGAAAATGCCTACCTCCTGCTGGTTTGGCACAAACAAAGGGCTCCAATACAATTTACTTTTCAGACAGATGGAAAAAAAAATAAAAAAACCCATGTTTTAACAATGAGCAAACATATTTAGTGCATGGCCCTTAGTTAGTTTTTTTTTTTCCTATAAAAAGGGAGGGAATTTACTTAAATAACTTGTTAGAAAATCATATGCATGCCTTTAAAAAAAAAAAATCAATGAACGTAAGCAGTAATAGATTTCTAGGATAAGTTTCTGCTGTTGTTCCATTGAAACTAAACTGCAAAAAATTAAAGGGTCCCTTTCAGGATCAGGCCTCTTCTGCTGCTCCTGATGGCTGAACAAGCTGAGCAGCATCTCTTCCACCTCACCTTGGCACCAAAAACATTCCACTCTTTTCGTTTGGAAGCATCTTTTTGAGTGGGGGAAAAAGTGCTTTCAGTAGGTATTCCACTGGCAAAGAAGTTTGCTGAATGTCATCTTGGGCATAGATTCACTGAAACTGCCTACTCAAAGCATTTTGTGACTATGATCCTGAAGTCAGAACTGGGACCGATGTAATCAGCCCCGTTCTCTTAAGTTAATGAGCAAATCTTGCTTGATTTTGATGGGAGCTAAGTCAGACATTAAGCTCTTCAGGGAGAGGAATTGAATTTTCTGTCATGTGCAGCATCCAGCCTGCTGTCAGGGATCTAATTCAGGGTGATGGTAGTAGTTATGAACTGGAAGCCTTTTTATTAAGAATTTTTGTGATAACCTCTGTCAGAAGGCTGCTGTTTAAGTGAAATACTAGCTTAAAATGAAGTATATCAAGAATAAACAAACACTTACAGACACTGTACATTTCTTTCACTCAGCACTGTCTATTAATTAAGTCTTTCTCCATTAACAGAATAATACTTTCCAATTTCACAAAGTACTACACTGGGAAGAAGATTGTTTTTGTGTGGTCAATCTCTCTCTCTCTCTCCCTCCATGCATTAAATTTTAGATCAAAAAGAAAATAAGTACTTCTGCTTTATCCAGTAATAGTGAGAATTATTGACACAGTGCACCTTTATCTAACTCCTGCACTTGGAAAAAAAAACTTCCTGTACGGTTGGATCTTGCAACTTCTTAATGTGGTAAGGAGTACTTTTCCCACGAACACTCCCATTGAAAACAATGACGTTAATTGCAATTTTTCTTCACTTTATGAGGCATGAGGATAGGTGAAACTGCCTTTGTGCATGGATCTATCTTATCAAGAGTCTCTCATAAGTGCATGAACTGCTGAAGAGGTGTTGAACTAATAGCTCTAGGAGAGTGTCGCTGCCTGTCTACGTGATTAGAAAACTACCTAATATAGCACTGCCACCTGCCTTTTTCTGCAGAAACTGTTGCAGTCATTCCACTTCAGGGCTATCTGTGAGTTAAGTCCTCAGCTTCTAAGGCCCAATTTGATGTCCAGCTTCCACTGAAACTGAAAATTAACTTTTCAGCTATGATGGCAGGCTTCAGATTGAACCACTCTGAAAAGAGATAAAAATAGCGTATCTTACACTTTTCTAGGGCAAGTGATGAAAAATTTTCTTGTCATTTGACATATTCTGGAGTTTTGTGGTTTTTTTCTTAAGAAAAGTGTAATTTACCTTCTGCTCTTCTAAAAGCAGCTTCATCAATGCAAAAGTCCAAATGCTTTCCTTCTCCTGCCTTTAAAAGAAGAGAAATATGCTGTAATTGAGCAATAAATGCAGATGATTTGGGAGACTCAAGAGAAAGAAGGAATGTTTTGGTTCAGAATATAATTTATTTTAGAATTATTTAAAGCCTTCAGAAGAATAACTTTTTTTTTCCCTATTACTCTTTTTCAAAATAGTTTTTCCATTATAGAAACTGAGAACATTTTCTAAGCCAAGGTTCTTTTGATGATTCAACTACAAGGAAAGCAATCAAATACCAGGCAGACAGGTGCATTATTGCTAGCATTACCTCAGTCAATTTTTTCTCCAGAAAAAGACATTCAGAAAGAAAGCAGTATGATGCCCCTCACAGCGTTCATGTGAAACTATTAGAACCCGACATGCCCATCAGCTCTTTTGATGCACAAAACTTTTTATTGATTATGAAACTGTTTACCCTCCCCAAAATCCTTTGTAAAATTTGTTTTCTTTACAGAATAAGGCAAAAAGTTAGCAGTAGAGTTGTGTAAATGTTGGCAGTGCTTTTTGACTGCAGTCACAAAATGAAACAGCAACAGGTTTTTTGGTGTTTTTTTTTATATTTCTCCACTTTTATATTGAGATCTTATGAAGAAGCCTCTGGTTGAGGCTTCCTGTCACAAGTGTTTGGGATAAGTTATCTCAGGTAGTCAAGAAGACTGAAGGGAAATGCTCATAAAATTACTCACTTTTGAGATAATGAATATATTTGATGAGGGATCTTTCGTGTAATAAAATAGTTGGCTCTCTAAGCCTTGTCAGAGCCGTGGCATAGGGGTAATTAACAAACGTAGCCATTGACCAAAACTTTCTTCATTAGTGGGAAGGCTCATGCATATACATTGGATTACACAGCAGCAACAATAGGAAATTAAAATTTGCATTAAGCCACTTACATTCTAAGGAGCTTAATTCTTCCAGGTATTGTGATTCAGGTAGATGACTTATGCTGCTCCCAAAGAAAACCCCAATGACTCTTTAGAAGACAGAATCATCACAGTCCCTGGTATCGATTATTCTTTCAGCTCCATCTCAAAGCCACCACTTTCATCTCCTATGCAGTTTTTCAACATTGCTAGCTTTATTTCAGACAAAATCTGCCACTTCCACTTTTGAAATCGATTCTTTCTTTGTTTTTAAAAACAACATAGCTTTGCTATTCTAAGAACATTGGTATGTACAACTGTATGCTTTAGAGTAGGAAGTCAGAAGGCAGTCACCAAAATGCATTATCACTCCAAGCAGGCCTTCAGCCTTTAGCAACAGTGAGATTCAGGTAAGCACCTGTGTATAAGAATCTTGGTTATGGTCTTAGTACACAGACTGATATAGAATACAACCTGCTGTGTAAGTACATTCCACACCAAAACATGACAAGCAGTCCCTTAAGAAAGGTAAAAGAAATTTTACTCAAGGAAAGTACTGTCTACTAGCTAGATATAAATAGGCTGCTACCCCTTGGCTAACAAAGCTGTATATACATATTGAAGGAGAGGAACAGTTCTGGTTTTCATTAAGAATGAGCTGATTATACCCCACATAAGACTGAATTAATAGGAGTTTTAAAGGAAAAGAATAGGTCTTTCTGGATGTCCATGAAGAGTTGGAGGAGAAGAGAGCTAACATGGGTGGGAAAGGGAGCAGGCTGAGATGTGAGCACACCTGAAGGTGCACTGTGAAGGTATTTCACTGATGGAAAATAAATGAAGATGTAATCAGCAAGGTTTCGGGTGGAGGCTGCTGAAAAGAAGCAACTTGAGACATGAGATAAAAACCCGAGCCCTAAACAATAACTTCTCAAAACAGACATAATATCGTGTAAATAAGGGAGAGAGACTTTTGTATAACCTTATCTTAAGTACAGCAGACAAAGTTTTATCTCATTTCTGCATGTATATCATTTTATAAGGATGTGTTACCATGCTGGTTTTGCATGTTTTGAGTAAATGCTTGGGCTTGCATTTTGCATCGACAATATTTTTTACGTATTATATGTAAATTTAGTTATTATATCAACAGTAATTGAGCTTGAGTATGATTTAATGTAACTATGGAAAAGCACAACTTTTCTTACAGGTTTCCTCAATAAAATCCTGTCTCCTTAGAACATACATCCATGGTCAGAGGGTAACAGAAAACATAAAATTTCAGTCATGCAAATTAGATGGAGGAATAGTGCCATGGACTTCAGGGAACAGACAGTTAAATTTCAGATTTGCAAGGAAAACATCACATTATCATTACTGGTTTTCACAACTTTCATGGCCGAACTAATGTTTTTTTCAAAAAGATGAAACAAAACCACACGCTCCACAGGCTGCTCAATGACTTCGGAGGGAAAACTGAATAGGAGATGATGCATAAACATTTCACAACCAAGTCTACAACGTCATCAACCAGTGCAGCAGACTCCTTCCAAAAGCTTTGTAATGCATTTCTCTTGCTTCCTCCTGATATCTTCTCCTCTTAAACCTGTGGAATGATGCAAATCGCAAAGGCAGGAAACTTTCTGAAGTAAGAGGTAAGAATATTGTGTTTCATTCAAAAAAGGGGAAAACTCAATATTTAGCTGTCATTTAAACTTCGTATTTATCTATTTTCCTCATTCTATATTTATCTCCATTCTGTATTTACCTATATTCCTGATTCTGTGCTATCATGAGAGTCCATACTCTCCCATCCCCTTGGCCTTTACACTTTACACTTTGCACTTCCATCCCCTTGGCCTTTAGTTCTGTGCTTGTCTGGAAGTACAGGCTTTAGCATATATCTCTGCTGCTATGCAACAAAAAAACAAGAAACTTTTTCCTTGTGTTCTCTATCATTTGTAAAAATGAAGTAATCATTAAGTTAATGTTTAGTCACCAAATATGTCAACACTGCAACTTTTGTGTGGAAGTGTGTACAGCCGTTTCCTCACTGAGGTTATTTGTAGTTGAATATCTTCAGAAATTTAGATAGTTTCCTATCTATATAGTATTTTTCTCTTTGTGGGAAAGAAGCTGAAACTATCTATTTGTTTCTAACTGCAATGCCACGGCCCAATGTCATGAGGCATGAGCAGCCCTGGTTGTCCCTGTCCATTCCCAGGGTTCTCTCACAGCCCAGACCCCCATGTCAGTTCTGGTGAAGCCAGACCCTGCCCCAGCAATGCCACAGCAGGGTTGGGCTCCAGATTCCCACAGCCAGGTCCTACTACAGGCCTACATCCAGACCTGGCCTTGACCCTTTCTCAGTGAGATGCCCAATACCTGGTGATGGGTCTATCTCTGTGCCCTGGCTGCAGCAGTGGGATGGACTCTGTCGGCCAGGCCCTGACCTGGTGGACCCCATGGGGAGCCCCTGATGATCTTGACCCCCAAGATGCCTGGAAACCAGCAGGGAGGAAATAAATAGGCTACTGAAGAACTTTCAGGACAACTTGAGCTGCTATTGCTGAACAGAAGGAAGGGGATGCATCTTCTAAGACTTGGCTCAATTTAAATCCAGAAAATAGGTCAGTTTGAAACTCAGTTTTTCTCATCTGAAATGTATCCACAACAATTTAGACCTCTAGGTTTCTTCCAGTCCATTTTTTTTACACCCTGTTTGCTTCAGATATGCAGAAATATTGAAGGAGAAGAATGGAGAGAGAAAACACTAACTGTAATGGACAGCAGGTGAAGGAAAGATCCCAAGTGAGACACTATAGCACAAAATGTTCTGCGCCTCCTGCCACTAATAGGAAAAGCAAAATCCCTTTTGAATGCATATAATTAAATGAACAACATCCAGGTACATCAGCATTTCTTTCCTCAGATAAAATAATATTACTCAGCAGAGGACATTTAATTCTTCCTCTAATGTTTTTTTAGTTAACCAAGCACACTTCTAGTTCTCATTAATTACATGCCTCTTGGAATACTTAGTGGTAGTTGCAGTCACTCAGAGATGAGCAATATGAGAGCAGAATATTAATAACTGTGGAATAAGCAGCTCTTGCCAAAGAACATTTAAATTAATGGATGTAAAAAATGATTTAGTTTCTAATGAGAACCACTGAATATGAGATTGAGTTTTAGCAGCATCTGGACAGTGGTAAAAAACTGTCAATGGTTTCAGAACCTAAGCAGTTACTCTCCAAGGTGAAGAAAAATCCTGTAGGGAAACAGTCTTAAAAGCAGTTAAATGAGTATTTTACAAACAGTTTAAAACTACAGGTAAAACCGATAAAGAATCCTTGTCTTGAGATTACCATTCAAAATACGTTTAAAGAGAACCAAATACATTCTAGTGAAAATGAACGAAGTGAAAGTATGAAAAATTATAATGACTATGCCCGAAGGAGCTTATAATGTAGAGAGGTAATAAAAGGGCAAGAAAGGAAGGATACAAGCAAGCAAACAAAAAGAAGTCAGTTGTATGCAAAAGGATTTTCTGTGAGAAAGTTTCACAGTTCAAGAACTGTGCATACTCATGTGTATGAGTTTTTAATGCTTTAAAGATTAGTAATAAGAAGGCAAATACTGTAGTCCAGCTATGGAGCCAAGAGCTGCAAAATTTCTTCACCAGTGTATGCATCAAGTTTAGAGGGCCACAAAATAAAGATAACAAGACTTTCCTGAACAAAGGCAGTCACTATAAATGGAATATTTCCATTTTTCAGTGTTTTGGTAATCCTACTACAAGAATACAGAAAATAATTCCATCTTGCTTTCACTTTTGATTTTGCACTGACGTTACTGGAGTCATGACAGTGATCTACAGTGATGAATATGTCAATATTTCTAAGGATGAATATCAGCTGCTAGTGTGGAACTTAATAGAAATTAAATCAATTCAAATTGTGACTGTGAACAGTCTTCTAATGGAACAAATTCTGAATATATCTTGAAAAACAATTGTGTAAGATACTGCAGCTATAATACAGCCTGAAATCAGAGATCCTGGCTGTCATTTTCTAATATGGTAATTAATACACTGATCTTTCCTTCTGATCCCATAATGAAACCCAGCTTCTTTCACCCACACAGAGGGTGAATGTTTATTATGACTTAATGGCTAACAGAACTTTCAGTCAGTACATTCATTATCCATAATGTCACTCATTCACCCAGAGCAGGAAACAGCAAAAAGGAGAAGCCTCTGGGCAGAAGAATCCAGACAAACATCAGTCTTTCATCCAAAAGCTGGTTTAGGCATGATTTATGAAGGCTAATCAGAGAAAACATGTCACAGCTAATGCCCTAAAAGACAAAACTGTTTTGCTACAATAATCTTTAACAATTGTTTTGTGTCTGAGTTGCACCTTAGGTTGGTAGCAGGTGCTCTTCCAGGCAGCTACGTTCCATTAGCAGCTGTAAGTTCTGCCTTGCTATGCATCTCTGTTCTCCTACCACTCTGTGCCACCACCATATAAGCATCTCTGCCATCTGGTGCTAGTGTGCCTTTTCTGGGCTTGGCCTTCCAGCCAACACCCACTGCAACCTTTCTCTTCAGGTTTAACACTTTCTCTTATCAACTCTGACCCCTTTCTCTTATGATATTTGTTCATGTATAGTGACAAAAGAGACGTCAGCTCTGTGAAACATTAAAATGCTATTTTATTTGTGATAGGTAGACGGTTGGACTGGCTGATCTTGTAGGTCTTTTCCAACCTTGATGATTCTATGATTCTGTACTTACTTTTCTGAGAGGTACAACTGAGCTTAATGCTGGTGTTGGTATTTTAAAACAAAGAAAACCAGTGTTCTGTAAAATGATTACTGAACCCTAATCTTCCTAAATTCTTTTCAATTTTGCACTTATGCACATGTGCTGTCCTCGTCATGCCATTTTAAGGTCAGGGAATCTGACATCTCCGTGGCAACTTGCCACTGCCATGCAGATGGCATGCATTCAGCTGCAAACTGTGCAAAACATGGAAATCTGCTGTGCATTGCTAACATATTAGTCTTACAGGACAGTTTAATTACATGTTAGATGATGACCTTTAGCAAATGTGACACAAATTTATACAAAGTTAAGTAATTATTTATTAGCTTTAAACAATTTCAAGTAACTGAATATTCATGCAATTCTACAGCTTTCTCCTTTTCCCTTTGCGTTGAACGAATCCGCTGTTTTTTTATGAACTATTACAGCACAGAATTGAGCGACTGTCTACAGACTGATGACAAGCGTTCACAATGTTACCAGGTTGTCAATCACAAGCTTCTTAGTTTTGATCTATGCGTAGCTCACAACAGCTATTGTTGTCACATCTGAAAGGGGAAGTACAGTATTGAAATTTACAGTAGGAAATGGCTTGGAAACTTGACAAAACTGAATAAAGGAGACACTACTGAATTCTTAGGCTGTGAGAAATTTTGAAAAAATATTAAAGATTTGTGTCAGAATTCAGGTAACAATTTAGCCCTGAGAACAATACAGTCATTTCTGAAAGCAAGCAGGAAAATTTTGGATCTTCTTATTACAAATAACATTTGTAATACATTTTTGCATGTCTGCTACTGATTTTACCTTCAATATTCATTCTGCATTTGATTTTTAGTTCAAGTACATAATCAATCATCCAGCAATTCATGCAGTACTTTAGTACTGAATTTGACACAAATTTAGCAATGAAAGCCATCCTTCTAAATGTGAGTACAGTGTGCCTTTTTCTTCCAAAGTATTTTTTCCTCATTATTCTCTTTTTGCTCTCATTAGTGAAATCCTTGCACCTTTGAGAACATATTACACGGTGAAAGCCAGAATTCCGAACTTCCAAATCACTTTCTGCAAGTTCATTACATTTTTATTATGATATCTAGATATATTTTCACTGCTAACATTCCTGAAATACAGGTGACAACATAGGATGGAGAAGCAGAAAAGACCAAGTCCAAAGGAATGTTAACAGGAAGAAGGGAAAGGGAAAAAAAATAATTGAAGGAACGGTATGACACTACAAAGCTATTACATTTTCCTGTGACATATGTGAATGTTCCCCTGCCTCTTCCTTTGAGAGTATTATAAGATGATACGAAAGAAGTCATTATTTTAAGAGTGTTATGTAAGGAAATGTGAACACTATCTTAATTGTTGTTTACCACGTTACAAGAACTCCAATATTCCTTGATGCTTGCAAAATCTCTTGCCCAAAGATAGGAGAGCTGTTAAGTCAGTATCAAATTAAGGAGTATAAGGATGAGGACTACCACTCTCAAACTACTTAACAATGATATCTTTCATCAGAACCCATGCTTTGTTCAGCAAATGGACTGGACAGTGTTCTAGAAATAGACAGCTATTCACTATTTTGGCTGGTTTTACTCGCTCTTAATCAATGTGCAGGTAATGCCTACTGTGTCTTATTTATCATATCTACCCTAAGCTTTTCTAAAAACAGAATTGTTTATCTTCTCATGAATATTAATACTGCTTTTAAATGCAGCATACTTTTAAAGAATGTTTCTCCAACTCTTCTATGATACAAAGACAGAAACAAATCTGTAATTATTTTTCACAGCATGAAGCATACAGCCAGAATTTAGAGACAGAAATTTCTATTAATTTAGATATGCAGTCTGAAATGTCTACATCTCCAGAGTCACATTTTGAATGTATAAAGTACAGGTCTCCTTGACTTAGCTTATACTTGTGGAGCTGAGAACAGAAGGATTCAATTTAGCCCATAGGGTTTCACAGTCTCACTTAGTGAAACTACGCTTCCGTGAACAAATATAGTGTGGTTATATAAACTATCATCCCACGTAACCGGCACACTGTATGCCCACAAGAAAAGCAGTCAAGATTGCGAGACTGACAGTGATAACGACAAGATTTTCTCATGGCCAGAGGTAACAATTTCCTGCACAAACAGAGGTTGCTACTGCTTCTTCTGTTACCCCACCCCACAGAAAAGCAGGATGCTTTCTGCAGTATGGTATTAACCCCACCCCACAGAAAAGCAGGATGCTTTCTGCAGTATGGTACTATTCTGAGAGGACATGATTGAAGACTACCCTCCTAGAATCTTTCTCAGCTTTATTTATGAACATTAGCAAGAAACCTACATATTTTCCCTATTTCAGTCTCAGACAGCACATCTGGTCTATCTCAAGTCTCTGATAAAAACCTGTTACAAAAATAAGGAAAGTGAGATGGCAATTTGAATGTCATGCATTTCTAAACGTGAGAAGGAACTATAATAACTCTTGTAGATAGACTTAAAAGGACAAGTGGCAGTGCTTTTCCATTTCCATTTTGGTATTGCAATGACAGTTCTAGTTTACATGTGTGCTACCACAGCGGAAAAGAGGATGAACTTAGAATTGCCTTTTTCATTCTAATGGAGATTTTCTAAGCTTGGTGATATGAACATGCATCTTATTTTCACACTTGGTTTTACTGCATTAAGATTTAATCAAGTTTACTGTGCAGCACTTACATTCAAGCCTTGAGTGTCTAGCCTGTTGGCTTGCCTGGACTGCATTCTGTGCAAAGGAATAGTCTTGGGCTGCATATAAAACATATGATATTTTTAATATGTATAAGTAATTGTTGCCATGCACCTGGCAACCCATGTTCTTTTAGCTCTGTGCCTGTGCTGGACTATCGGGTAAAACCTACCCGGGCCAAAGAACTGCACGTGAATACCAATATGGTGAGCAGAAAAATGGCATTGATTGCATCGTGCAATTTACCTATATACCTATCCTACTTTGTCTACGCCCCTAATGCATACATTAACCCTTTGACACCGAGCAAGGAGAGAGTCCTACCACATCACATCCCGAATCCTCGCTGTGGCCAGTAATAACATTTATTACTGTAATAACATTTATTTTATCTTTTTATATTTTTATAAAAACGTTTTTAAAAAGAGAGCTATAAAACACAATTAGGGGGATAGCTGATCTTGTTTTTATGTAAGTAATGTATAAGGCTGGTTCAGTGGAAATGGTTGCAATTCTTAGTGAGTTCTCAGAGTGCGATTCAGAGATTATTGATGAAATTTTGCTCTTCCTGTGCTTCACCCTTGAAAACAATTGTTCACAAATGTGTGTACTGCCAGAACTGAAGACATGAATAAGGTGTGGTTGTGAAATGAGGGTTATTTTTCTCTGGTAAGATAAGTCTATAATAGTCTGGTAAAAATCAGATTTTTGAGTTAAATATCTGATTGCAACTCTATACATTCCACTTAAAAATGTGCAGGCTATTTATTTACATCAGTGGAAAACAGAATCTCAACTAAAGCAAAATATTGATGATTTTTTTTCAGCAATCTTGGAAGTCCTTCTCACATTCCTTTGTCAAAACAGAAAGCAAGGCTGCCTGTTTTTCACTGTTCACAGAACAGTGTTTAGCCAGTGTATCAAAATGCATACAATTATTTGCCATCACTTGAATCAGCACGGCACAGCACTGCCTTCCCTGTGCCCTGGTTTCAGGCCAGACAGCATTAATAGCATGCTGATGTTTGACTGTTGCTGAGCAATGGGTGCTCACTGAGGCAGAGACAGTGCCATGGTGGCATGGGGCAGGGGGCAGCCACAGGACGGGCTGTGCTGGGCTACAAGTGGCCCCTGGGCAGTTGGTTGGATATGCCTGGTTTAAGCAAAAAGTTGTTCTGCTAAGAAGTCCTTTAAAAGTTTGATGCTGTCCTCATAACAATTTGTTTTGGGGGATTTGACATTTACAAAGATCTGAGGTTGTGTCAGGAGGAGCTGTCAACAAGATAAGGAATAAGGTAACCAGAGAGATTCCAGCACCACATGCAGGAATGTCATCCACACAGGGGTTCTGATAGTGAAGACGCATAAAATTAAGCTCTAATAGTATGCAAGGTGTAGCCATCACTGTGCAGCTCCACAGTTTGGGAAAGGGCTGCCTCTTACACCGTGACCTGTATTAAATTTAGATTAAAACTTTCAGCCCTGATGTGGGATGAAACTGCGACCCCCACTGTAACTACTTTGCCTGTACACTGGTGGGCTCTCAGATGTTCTAAATAAGAATTGCATTTTGCACTGATGTGTGATTATGGAAAAAAAAAAGCGTCCTTATTCCACTAGGCTGTTTATACTACTGAAATAGGAGATGAGATTACCGTAATTGCAGTCACGCACATCAGAGACAGTGGCTACAAACTGGCTTTTACAAACCATATGGCAGTTACAGTTTGAATTGTATTAATGATGCAATCAGTCTGTAGCACAAAATTTGCAAAATTTTCAGGATTTTTAATTATAACACAGTCTGAAATCAGACAAATGCAATTCACTTTCTCATACAAGTGAAGAAGCAAAGGCGTTTTTATTCAGAGTCTGAATTTTTACTTCTGTCAAAAATTGTTGAATACTTATCTAACATATGGAGGTCAAATGATGTTACCTCAGAGTGGTACATTCACATTTTACAAGAAGTACTGCACCATCTCCCATTTACTATCTGCACCTGACATCCTCTGGAATTAGGCAAAAGACCTGTCTACCCATGATTTATTTCTGAATATACAGAATAAGATTTGTAGATTTAATCTAATCAAGCATCCAGGCCTGGTATATTTTATAATTGTATTTCAAATAAATCAACACTTTCTTCCACCACTACAGCCATAGCAGATAGATAAACTTCATTTGAATTGGAAGAAAGGGAACATATCATAGAATCATAGAATATCCCGAATTGGATGACATTTTCACTTTTTTTTAAAAATGTATTTATCTATCTCATAATTTTATCTTATGTTCTGAAGGTTTAGCAGCTACTTCTGACTGGAAAAGTATATCCTCATTGATCCATTGGTTTAAAGAGATAATCAGCGGAATGAGGAGATAGCTTTGCTTCCCATATTTGTTACTGAACGTAGAAAAAGCTCCTTCATTTCCAAGATGTGAGACACAAACCTCAGTGTTCCGAAATTCTCTTTGCTTTTATTTGAGGAAAAAGCTCTTTTCCCTGGAACTCTGAAAAACAGTGGCATTGATTTTAGAAACAAGGGGATGTTGCATGAGCAGTTCCTTTGCTTTATAAGGATTGAAATGACAGAATCATTCAGGTTGGAAAAGACCTCTAAGATCACCTAGTCCAACCATCAGCCCACCCCCAGCATGCCCACTGACCACGTCCCTCAGTGTCACACCCACACGGTTCTGAACAGATCCAGGGACGGTGATTCCCCCACCTCCCTGTGCAGTCTGTGCCACTGCATCACTGCAGTTTCAGAGAAGAAATTCTTCCTGTTATCCAACCTGAACCTCCCCTGGCCCAATGAAAGGCCATTCCTTCTAGTCCTATCACTAAAGTACCAGAATGAGCATTTCTTCATACTACACAGGATGGCGGCTGCTGCTGTGCTACCAAGTTTCAGAGTGTTTGAACTACTTTCACTAAACCTGGCTTTCATCACGCAGCAGTTTTATTTATATATATTATAAAGCAGTTTTATATTTATATATTTGCTGAAAGCGTTCAACATGCATACTTTTAAAGGCTTTTGTTGATTAATTTTGAAATTTTAGTCTCATTCTTTTCTTGTTTTGGACAGAGATTCACACCTAAATGCACATCTGTTTCTGTATGAATTGACTTAAAGACAATTGACTTAAAAACTACTTTTCAAGATTAATACCGGAAGAACTATTATTTTTACTTGTTTTTACCTCCTGCATAAGATTCAGCCTACAGCATAAATTCTACCAGTAAAATCTCATCTATAAGTGGTTCTAGAAGCTTGATTTCAATGCTTGAACATTTAATATAATGACGGTTTCTCCCTAGTTTCAACTAAACCAATATTTGCTTAATAAAATTACAATGGTTAAAGCAACTGAATTAATCTAAAACCAAAATCTACTCTTACTTAAATTTCCAGAAACAATGTGATTTGCAAAAAGTTACACTTAACAGCCATCATTGCAACTACGGATATTTCAGAGGCTGGCAGGCTATCCCAGTGCATCTGCAACTGCTTTGCATTTACTAAAACACTGCAAGCCCAAATATTCTAAAATGTCAGGACGAAATCTTACCCATCCAGCATCTAAAGCCATGCAACTGATTTAAAAGTGGTAGAGACTTATTACGGTGGAGGTGTGGATAGCTTTCCCTAATGATCTGGCTTTTTAATTGTCTACTGAGGGAATAATAATGCTGTAGAATTTGCATTCAAGTGATACAATCAGCTGATGATTTAAGGGGAAAAAAAAAAGCATGCTGGTATCTAAAAGGTCACAGTAGAGAAGTGAAACTTTGAAAAATTAACAAGAACTGTGAATGACTCCTATCCACTCTTCATGACAATACCACAAACCCTAGCTTATCCTTGCTGTTGTCACAGGATTGTTTTTCCAGCAGAGGAATTTTATTTGGTGGGTGGAAACCTTTTTGGCTATGGTAAGCGTGTTGCATTTTGAAGCATCAGTTTATGGCTGTCCGGAAAGTAATAATATTAGAGGAAATTGAAGATCTGCAGATGGTTCTAGTGACATTATGCAGATCTAAAGACTGTACTGCGTAATATTTACATTTAAAAAGGAATAGCACTGGCCCAAAGATATGTCTGTTTTCCTCAGTAGCCTTTGTTGTTACATGGGTGCCTTCTGTGTGAGCGTGGGATAGCCAGAAAAGTCTCTGTATGTACATAAGCTGCCTGGACCGTATTTATGCATTCCAACTATAACCTCCACATTTACCCTGAGAAATTCTGATTTGTTAAGCCATTATTTTTGCACCTTCTGTTTAAGAGGCTCAGATGAGTCTGGTAACAGAATACCACCTGAAGGCTATGGCTGTATTGTACTTTTCTCTAAGTAACTGAATCAATTAAAAATGTTCCTTCTGTTTCTCAGTCTTACCAGTGCAGGTAAGTGTCTTCTTGCATCTCTAACAGCAAAATCCACTCAGCTAGGTAATAAAATAATACGTGCTGAGAGGGTGTAAGAGCAGTCGCTCATGATGTACAGCCATGCAGAGGAAAGAGGATTTACCAAGGCTTCTTCATGATTGCTCTCTGAATACGCAGAAAGCAGAAAGAGAATTAAACTGAGCAGACAGCCAAAATACCTGCTAATTAGCTCTATTTAAATTCCTCCAGTATCAGTCTATGACCAGGATAGAGTTTCAGATAATGAAGCATATGAAACCTTCAAAACTTCATTAATTGCTTCATTTACTAACTCCTCTTTGTTAACAGAATGCTTTTTGAACCCTTTGGACTCATGCATACTTTGTTAGGGCCAGTTTTACCGAAGAGATGTCCTGTTGCCTTCCTTTCTGTACACAGGGAGAGTCTCATACTAACATCAAGTTACTAGCTTCTTGTAAAAGAAAGGATGCTGAGCTTTACAGTACAAAATAATATTGCATAATAGAAATGTAAACCAAGAGACCAAGAAGTTTTCCATCAACCCAGGGGAAGTAGGCTGATCCACATTTTATTTTATTATTTATTTCTATTGCAAGTAGCTGAAACAAGTGAATTCCACAGCTGGAAAAAGCCCTTCATGCCATGCACCAAACGTACATGCAGAATGGACCCAGGTAAACCCTTGTGGTGAGAAAATGAGAATTTTTTTATGCTTAGGTTAAGACTCTCCTATCCTTCACTTATACTGGTTCCCGTAGGAAGTCAGTAGAGTTCAGAAAGCTATGTAGCAGCCAAAGATCTTCCTCGCATCTCCTGAACAGATATAAATATGGCACCATTCTGAAAGGGTGATCAGATTTATTTTTAATTTGGATATGTGGTATGCATTTTCTTCTTCTCAGAAGTAGCTGAACCATCTGGGCTGAGATTTCTCTCCTCCAAATTTCTGTGCTTGTGACAGTTACTTGAATGGAGAAGTTTAGCTTTAATTACTGCTCATTAGAAATAGTGCATACTATTTGTAAAAAACTAGCCTCTTATGATGCCTGATAATTTTGGTAAAAGATGCTAATACTAGGTCAGAACATAAGCATATTATGTATATGTGACATTGTCTCTTTTTGTATGTCCTAATGGCCAAGAGGCAGACAGTTGAGGGAGAGAGTAGGACAAACAGAGTTAAGCGCCCATGTGTAGAAAGTCAACAGGAGATCAGGCATAACCTGGCCTCTGAGCACGTTTTTTAATCTTCAGAAAAGATAAAAAATGGTGGATAGCTTATATTCATTGCATGTTGAGGTGTTTCATTCTATCCTTTTCTTTCTTTCATTCTGCAATTGGCTATCAAGAAGTCAGCTTGCTGAATTCCAGTCTCCCACTGACAGAAGGGTACCATATAAACTAGTTAAAATCAACCATTATTCTTCTAAGAATAATGACCACAGTCACCTGAAGATATACATGTAGGAATGCTGGACTTATCACCTTTCCTCTGGGATTTTGGTGAAAGAGAAGTTTAGATATGAGGAGTAAGTTTTTCACTCAGGGTGGTGACGCACTGGAACAGGTTGCCCAAGAACGTTGTGGATGCCCCATCCCTGGAGGCACTCAAGGCCAGGCTGGATGTGGCTCTGGGCAGCCTGGTCTGGTGGTTGGTGACCCTGCACACAGCAGGGGGATTGAAACTAGATGATCATTGTGGTCCTTTTCAACCCAGGACATTCTATGATTCAATGATTCTATGATTCGATGATTTGATGATTCTGCTGTTCTCATTGTTCCTTATAGTTGCTAGACAAGTAGGTGTGTTGGCTG
This sequence comes from Alectoris magna, assembly GCA_030625065.1. NCBI lineage: Eukaryota > Metazoa > Chordata > Aves > Galliformes > Phasianidae > Alectoris > Alectoris magna. The sequence goes on from CM060561.1 coordinate 59,235,138, forward strand.
ATCTGCACCACTGTGATGTGGAAATTGGATTGTCTCCCAAACATTTGGTTTTATTTCTTCATTATATCATAGCCTACAGAAAGCTTCCTGCCTTTTTCTCTTGTGCACTACGGATGATGGTGATGAAGGATTTAAGGATGTTTGTACGTAATTACAAAGCATAACATAGGAGCCAACTGGATGCAGGCATCAGCACTTATTTTTTTACCTTCCTAGGTGTAATTGCTATAGAAAGAAAATTATAACACTTCTTCAGAGAGGCTGAAAAAGATATTTACATCAACTACTCTAATGAAAGAGAATAATTTTTAGCTCCTGTCCAGTCTAAAGCTCTCATGGTGCAGCTTTGTGCATCCTGCCATTGGTGACCAGGGAGAAGAGCCTGGCACCTCCCTCTGCTTCCCTGAAGTCCCCTCTAGGAGCTGTGGAGAGATGATCATTACCATAGAACCAGGGAATCGTTTGAGTTGGAAGGGACCATTAAAGGTCATCTAGTCCAACTCCCCTGTGATGAACAGGGGCCATGTGTCTTTATCTCTGGTGGGTATTACCACTCTGGAAGAGTAATCCTACAGGCATGTGTCATGTCTTAGACTATCAGTGCTTTCCCTGCCTGTTGGAATTTTCCTTCATCATGTGACACGGTCCTGGGGCTTGAACAACCTTCCTTCTGTGACACTGTGGAGCCAGATAAAAGCCTTACTCTCTCATGTTATAGGTTATTTTAAACAAAGCTAAAATAATCCTCTTTATACCTTAAATGATTTTCGTAAAACATGACATACGTGAGAACCTGAATAAAATAATGTGGGCTATCTTCATGTTACTTTTAATGGAGTTTCCCCTCCAAATAAATACTTTGTGTTTTATCTTCTGTTCCAGGTAGTAGAGACACATTAAACAGAGAACATATTGTTCACTACAATGACGTACTCTCAAAGTACATATTAGTCTTTGTGCTTACAGAAAGTGTGAATACACTTGGTTTCCTTTAAACAAAACTCAGTATGATAGAAAACTCTTGGCATCTTTGCTTAAAAATGGGTTAAACTCCAATAGCAACCTTTGGTCAGCTTTGCATCATGGTGCCAGGCAAGTAAAAGACAAATATAAATACTCTTTAGAAAAAGATGCACAGGAGGAAAAAATAAAGTTTGCCATTATAAACAGTAGTGCTTACTGTTCACTTGACTAGTAAGAGGGGTAAGTGTCTGCATCAATCAGACTCCCAGGGCCCTGCTGTGCACTGTATCTGAGGAGCTATACCACTCACTCACCCAAGCAGCAGTTGTGAGAGCTGCGGGCAGATCTTCAGTATCCACTGAAGATTATGCACAGTGATCACACTGGTCACCGGGGCACCTAAAAGAAATTTTTGGTAGCATTTGATCCGAGTCTTTTTCCACAAAACATGATAGCAGTATGGGCAAAAACTCTCACAAATAACAAAAAATTACAAACGGAACTTCATTGAATGAAAGTGTATTTGTTTTGGAATACTTGATATTGATCAATATTATTGACCAATAATCCTTTGAAAAAAAGAAACAAAGCAAAGAAAAAAAAAGGAAGAAAAGGAATTATGTTAACAAAGGGCTATATACGAAGGCTATATATGAAGGCCATCTAAACTCCACAATATTCTTTTAACATTATTTGAAAGAAAAAGAAGGTAAGAAAAATGAAGTTCTTAAAATTATTTCATTCAATAAATACTAGCAATCCATGTGATTTCACCTGAAAAAGTAGAAGAAATTAGGTACAAATAGCTCAGGAGTTTTGAAGTCTCCAGCTGATACATAGGATGTGACTGGCTTATGATTCTGTAGCCACTGCACCAGCTGATGCTTTAATTCTAAGAGTACATTTCTATCATTAGTTACTCTTCTTAAAGAAAAAAATATTGTTCTTAAAGAAAAGATACAGTCCACTTTTGTGTATGAACACAAAAAGCATTTGTACTCAGTTTGTGTGAAAACATTTCTATTAGAACATTTTTTTTTCAAAGCTGTCACTGAGAAGAATGGTTTCCATTTTATTTTCCTGCTTTTCATGGCATTTTCTTTAAATGTCCCCTAATATATATTCTTGGACATCCTTATCTCTGAAGCTATTTATTTTGCAGTGATACCTACAGGGACACCATGGATAATGTTTTTGTTATAGGCACTTTGAACGAGTGCATACATCAGGCTTTGAACAAACCCTCTGGCTGTTTCCAAAATGTTATATTCAATGAACTAAGGAAAAACAAGACAAAGATGGAAAAGTCTGTGGTGACAAATCAAGTCATTGTAAACATTCCAAGTTATAAATGAGATTATAACAAGGGTTGTAAATTATATGAGATTATTCCAATTTTGAAAGAGAACAGTACTTTTCCTTGTAAAGCCGTTTCCTCTACTAAAGTTAATTTATTTCCTTGAGTTATTTGTAGAAGACAGTATAATCACTGCATGCTTTGCATCACAAGCACTTTTCAACTCACATGTTGCTGCAATCAACAAAAAATTTTAATTGCATATTGTAAAGTTTTCTCAAATAATTTTGCTATTAAAAAATTAAAAAATTACAGCCATCAAAGGCAAACTGCAGCCAATGCTCCCAGAGAAAAAGCTGCTATATCTGAACTCTGGGGCATTTTTTTCTTGATGATGTGATCTGCAGTAGGTGGAACACACCAAGAAAAATGATGAAAAATGTATCAGGGGTATGATTTAGAGATTACTTAGCAGTCTTGGATTTAAGATGGAGAATATAGAGAAGGGAAAAAAATATTCAGAATCAGGTAAACTGGCATTAAGTAGCAATGAGTCCATGGATAAGTTTCGGTGCAAGAGTGAGAGACCTTGAGCAATGCTTCAAATCTTTCTTGTGTCTCTGAAAGTACTATTCATTTGTCCCTACCTTCAGTGCATCAAGGACAACAGGTAGAGCGCTGGCTGTGATACCCACACATCTGCAAAGGCAGCCATCAGCAAACCACGAAGGCATGGGTTGTGCCAAAGATCCTGCCATCTCTCATGGATGGTTGTGCAGGAGGTTGCAGGATCTATTTTTCCATCAGCATTTTCCAGAAGAACTGCACCACACAATCCACCCAACACTGGTAGTTACGTAGTCTCAAAGCAGAGAATGGTATTATCCTTACACATTTCATTTTCACTTTACAGAAATATAAACAAAATTGTTGGCTGGAAAATGTATAATGCTTTAATAAATTTTATAGAATTGATTTGTAGAATGAATTTCCACAGTTTCTACCTCAAATCTTTAAAAGTTTTCTTCCAAGCAATTTGAATACAGTGATACGCTAAGAAGCACTGCTTGGTTTTGTCTGTGGCATCACTAACTCTTCCACAAACTTGCAACTTTTCTGTGTAATTACCTTCTTATCTTCATTTACATTTCAGCAACCCCTGAAATATGGCTGTTAGTAGAAGAAAGCAAGTAGCAGAGATCTCATCCATCTTTGGCAGTGACACAGCAAACTGTTTACAGCTGAAACACAGCATAAATACTTTTCCAGAAAGAAACAGCTATCTTGACACATAGTTGAAAGATGTTTGAAGAATCTCACATTGATTAAATATGAGTTGAGATTCAAAGTGACATAGAAGGAACAGCAGGAAGAAGTACAGCATGGCACTTGTATTACAAAGTCTTTTGGAGACTTGGGCTACCTTAAGCAGTATCTTCAGATACACAAGGAACCTGTTTATCCATCAGTCAGGCTCATAACCGTTCCTACTGACCTGCAGTGAGACACCTGAGACAGGTCTATTTCAAGAGAAAATAAAGCAGGAGTATGACACTGGGCATTTTGGGATGTAAACAAGAGTTAACCCCAAATGGATCAAATTGCAGAAAAATACATCTGTAACAAGATACATTCAAAATTAATGTCTGAAGAGTAAACAGAAATGGAGGTAGTTTGGGGATGTTTCAAGATAAACGTTCATAAAATTTGAAAAATTTAGGTTCTTCAATGCTGATAACTTATTTTTGTCAGTAAGAATGAGGAAAATCATACATTGCATACATAACTGCCTCGTTGAAACCTTTGTTTCAAAGACTTGAAGAATGAATAGTTCAAAAGCAGGACATACGATAGTACGAGTTTCTAAATATGACAATTGCAGTTTGAACTAAGCTCCTTTGGAATAATTCTGCCAGTTAAAGATTGCCAGTAATTAATTATTTCCCTGAACTCTAGAAAACAAGCTGCTTCAAAATAAGGAAAGACACCGTCTCTTTCATCTAGGACATTCAATTCTCATGCTTTACAAGAGAAAATCACTACTGTTCCTGATAGGATTTTCCTATTTCTCTACTCCCTGCTAGGAATACCTCAGCTTTTAGAAAGATTCACCAGGAAAATCAATAATAGCTGCACCTCTGTCTTTAGAAGCTAGGCTATGTCTGCCTATGAAGAGAGACAATTTCTAATCTACTTTTTAGTGTATTTCTCCTTTGCACTTGAAATCATAGAATCATTAAGGTCAGAAAGAGCCACTAAGACCATTTAGTCCAACCACTGGCCCATAACCATACCACTAAACTATGTCCCTCAGTGTCACATCCACCCATTCCTTGAACACCTCCAGGGGTGATGACTCCACCATCACCCTGGGCAGCCTGTGCCACTACCTCACTGCTCTTTCTGAAAACGTTTTCCTAATATCCAATCAGAACCTCCCCTAGTGCACCTTACAGCTATTAGCTCTTGTCCTATCACTAGTTATGTGAGAGATAACTTCTCTCCACTTATGACAAATGTTTGCACTATCAGTTAGCAAAAGGTCCCAAATCCAATTTTATGGGAAAGAATTTATGCTAACTTTGAAAATAGGCTCTTTTTTTTTACTGCCCCAAGAGCCACAGAGACTAAATACTGCATTGTCAAATACAGAAAAATATCTTTGTTCTGCTCCTGTGTATAACAATAGAACATCACTGGGAGTTGTTAGGATATTAGGCCAGATACTTCTCAAAATAAATTGAGTCAGTTTATTTTATCAAACACATTTTTCATTCAGAATAGAGGATGAGAGTTGTTCCAGAGTCCTTCCTAAACTGAATCATACAAAAGCTCTTCATAACACCGTGGAGATTTAGAGTGCATGCATAATTAATTAAGAAGAAATTCACTAGCAATACTTCTTGTTCAGGTAACTATAGAGATTGTGACCTCATCTCCTCTGAATAACTTATACAAAACTCCTTCAGAAGTATTGCACTTTTTTTTTTTTTTTTTTTTTTAATGTGTTTGAGGACATTCAATGAGGTAAATTTTAAAAGATGCCTTTATCATGTCTCTTTATCAGAAGAATTCTAAAAAACTGTGGTAAGAAGAGACATGAGCTACATATTTTTTTAACTCTCATCCTACTAGACAAAATAAATCTATGAGATCCACAAAGAAATTCCATGAAATGAATAATTGTATGAAGTGTCAAAACTTGAAAATTATAGGCAAAAAGAGTCATTGATTGTGTCTTATATTACCCAGATCAGAAAATATCTAATATAATGAGCGCATCTTTAATAGCAATAGTTTAACAGGTAGTTAAAGTGGTGGCCTTATGCCACACAGTGTCAGAAGTGTCCACTGGGAGCAGAGGTTAGGGAGAGGGCTCACAGTGATCTATTTAAACACAGCAGATTGAACACTGTAACTGAACCCTATAACTCTGCTTCCCCAGGGAAGTGGTAGAATCAGCATCTCAGGAGATGTTCAAGAACCATGTGAACGTGGCATGAAGGGACATTAGTGGGCATGTTGGGGTTGGGTTGACAGTTGTACTTGAAGCTCTTAGTAGTCTTTTCCAACCCTATTCTATGATACTGTGATTTTACAAGCTCTCCCTCCACAACCCACCTCAAAAAAACTGTAAAAACCAAAAACAACAACAACCAACCAACCAACCAAACAAAAAACAACCCACAACCTTTGCATAAGTTATTAGTTGAGTTTAAATAACAAAGACAAATCTTTCAGAGGAACAAATAAGTTGCCTTGAGCACATGCTGTCTGGGGAGAAAGCTCAGAACACTTCCTGCTCCTGCAGCTTCTCTGAGGAATTGACACCCTAGTAGCACACCTTTATGAAGCTGCCATAAAAGACTAGCTGGGTTAGAATGCATGTTGTACTTGAATTCCAAATAAGTAATTCCGCTTTCTCAGTCTTAGGGGAATATGTTGATTTTAAGATCAACCTTGTTTGAAGAAAGAAGGCTGCCTACTAAGCAGTACAAGAGATCAGCATAAGCATATTAATAATGCAATTATTTTAAGTCAATAAACAAGACAGAGTGAGTAAAATAATTGTACAGATGAGAACAAGATGAAATTGGTATTTCACAGCCATAACTGCCACAGGTGTTCTTCATATTCATTAAAAATACTATCAGAAAAAAAAAACCAAACACCCAACCTGCAGAGGCAATTTAGTTATGGAAAGAGAAAGCCATGCGGTAAGGAAGAATGTCATCAAAATACCAGCTGTGGTCCAACTTTGCTCTCAGGTAGGTGAAAGATCACTCAAAGGTGCTGGAAGGTAGCAGGAAGGCCAGTGACTTCTGCAGATTGCTATTGAGCCCTCTCAGCCCTCAGGTAGCAATCACTCAGGGTCAGCTCTTACCACACTAAATGTCGGGAATACACAGGGCAATGTTTACACACACTAAAATGTTCTGCTGAAACAAAATTCAAAATACTTAATAATACTTAATTAAGTGTTTTCATTCTACTGCCAGCAATTGTAATCAAGGGAGAAGTGCAGACTTTTCAACAGCTTTGAGCTCTGCAAGGTGATGGCTGGGACAGATGGAAGCAGTCAATTTTACTTTCTGCTTGAGGAAATCTCAGGAGAACTTCTCTTTAAATAAATTATAAGTCTTTCTTTCCTGTGTTTTATAGTTTATCCTTTTTATTTTTAACCTCAAAAAATTATGATTATGCCTCATACACAAAAGATACACATAGTATAGCTAGGCTAAGCTATGCAGTGCATCTTCAGAATAAAATTGCTAAAACTGTTAAAAAAGGAGATATATAAAGTAATCCAGGATAAAACAGTACTTGAAGTTATGAAGCTACATCTGCACTACAAATGCAAGTTTGTACTTCTGACAATAAAATGAAGACTACCCGAAGTTTCTCTTTCCTAGGAAGTACCAGCAAGTTATAGAATCATAGAATCATGGAATCATCAAGTTTGGAAAAGACCTGCAAGATCATCCAGTCCAACCGCCCACCTATTATCAATAGTTCCCACTAAACCATGTCCCTCAGTACAGCATCTAAAATTTCTTGAACACCTCCAGGGTTGGTGACTCTACCACCTCCCTGGGCAGCCCATTCCAGTGCCTGACCACTCTTGGAGAAGAAGTATTGCCTGACATCCAACCTGAATCTCCCCTGGCACAACTCAAGGCCATTCCTTCTAGTCCTATTGCTAGTTACATGGGAGGAGAGGCCAAACCCCACCTCACCACAACTTCCTTTCAGAGGCAGCCTCACCAGGGTTGAATACAGAAGAATGATCACCTCCCTGCTTCTGCTGACAACACTTTCTGATACAAGACAGCATGCCATTGTCGTTCTTGGCCACCTGGGCACGATGCTGGCTCTCATGCTCAGCCAAGTGTCAATCAATACCGCCAGGTTTATTTCCTCTACGGTCTTCCAGCCACTCCACCCCAAGCCTGTATAATTTCCCGCTCCAAGTGCAGGACCTGGCACTTGGTCTTGTTGAACTTCATCCCATTGGCCTCAGCCCAGTGATCCAGACTGTCCAGATCCCTCTGTGCGGCCTTGCTACCCCCAGGTAGATCAACACTTTCTGTCAGGTTGGTGCCATCGGTTGACTTACTGAGGGTGCACTCAATACCCTTGTCCAGGTAATCAGTAAAGATATCTAACAGGACAGGGTCCAATACCAACCCCTGGGGAACATCACTTGTGGCTGGCCACCAGCCGGATTTAACTCCTTTCACTACTATACTCTGGACCCAACCCTCCAGCCAGTTCTTTACCCAGCAAAGAGTGTATCTGTCCAAGCCACAGGCTGCCAGCTTCTCCAGGAGAATACTGCAGGAGACAGTGTTGAAGGCTTTGCTAAAAACTACATCAACAGGCTTTCCCTCATCAGGTCAGTTATACTGACTTTGATTTCTTTGTCATGTTTTTATACTATTACAAATAGAATCATAGAATCATAGAATGATTTGGGTTGGAAGGGACCTTTAAGATCACCTAGTTCCAATCCCCAGCTATAGGCAGGGACACCTCCCTCTAGTCCAGGTTGCTCAAAGTCCAGTTCAGCCTGGCTTTCAACACTTCCAGGGAGGAGGCATTCACAGCCTCACTGGGCAACCTGTTCCAGTGTCTCACCACCCTCACAGTAAAGAATTTCTTCCTGATATCTAGTCTAAATCTACCCTCTTCCAGTTTAAAGTTATTTCCCTTTGTATTGTTGCTACATGCCCTTATAAAAGTCCCTCCCCAGATTTCTTGTAGGCCCCTTCAGGTACTGGAAGTCTGCTATAAGGTCTCCGTGGAGCCTTCTCTTCTCTAGGCTGAAGAGCCCCAGCTCTCTCAGCCTGTCCTTGCAGGGGAGGTGTTCCAGCCCCATCATCATCTTCGTGGCCCTCCTCTGGATCTGCTCCAACAAATCTGTGTCCTTCTTGTGTTGAGAGCTCCAGCACTGAATGCAGTACTCCAGGTAGGGTCTCACAGGTGCAGAGTAGAGGGGTAGAATCACCTCCTTCATCCTGCTCATCATACTTCTCTTGATGCACTCTGAGATATGTTTGGCTTTGGGTGGCTAGACTGCACAATTTACAATTAGAGTCAGACACAAATCCAAAAGGAAAAAAGCAAAACAGGGAAGACCATCTAGGTAAATTTATATGTTTTCTTGGAGAAAAACCTTTATTAGATTTATTGAATTTATCAGAACAATTCAGAGTTAAAAATTAAATTTAATCCTAAAACTTGACCTTCAATTGGTCAGCGTCTTTCAAATACAACATTTTTGAAACTTTGGAACAAGATTCATACTCACTTTTGTGGACAGTCATTTTGTCACCAACAGAACATTCACCCTGAGATCAAACACACAGAAAACAGACAAAGGTCTTAGAATCATAGAATCGTGGAATCATTAAGGTTGGAAAAGACCACAAAGATCATGTAGTTCAATCATCAGCCCACCCCCACCACACCCGCTGGCCACGTCCCTCAGTGCCACATTCACACAGTTCTTGAACACCTCCAGGGACGGTGACTCCAGCACCCCGTGTGCCACTGCCTTGCCTTTCTTTATGAGAAGAAATTCTTCTTGCATTGATGGAGCCCTTCATGTGAGACCTACCTTCACTTTTTAATGTAAAAATCTTCCTCATGGACACACTGACAGAAACAGATGGTATGGTTTTATTTGCTTATTTCTGATAAGAATCCAGCTGACATCAGCAGTTTTCAATGCTAGGGTAGTATTCACATAGTAGTATATTCACACCAGTAGTACAGAGACATTTTTGCCACCTCAGCTGTGCGACACACAAGCCAGTGCCTTTACAGAATATACATGAAGACTGATGCTAACATGTTGACATCTATTGAAAAACAAAACAAAAAAACAGTTCATGTGGAGTCTGAGAAGCTTGTTTTGTATGCTTAAATGGAAAATAATTGACTAACAGTTTTTGTAATATGTTTTAGTGTAAGGAGTTTGTAACCTAGCACTGAAGCAGAAAGCAAAACTACACTGCTGCTGATTGTCACATGGATTTGAATAAGTAAAAATTTCTTGGCTTTAAATGGTGAAGTATTGACTCTTCTGTGTGCTCAGCACAATATAGAATTACTAACAGAACTGTGCGGGGTCTGAAGACAGAGTCTGAAAAGAGAGACAGTCTGAAGTCTGTCTCTTTTTACCAGAAAGACTCCTGAGTCCTGCACAACTGCACATCATCCAGAATGAACTTTCCCCCAGCCGTTCCTGAGTTATCTTTGCAAAGAGATGCTCCTCTGAGAAGGGCAACCCAGGCCACACGTGGCTTTTCTGAGGGATATGGTCCAGTGTAGCTGAAGTGGATAAAGAGAACATCAGTACATGCACTTGAAACCCAGGAGATTGTAGCTGAATGTAATCTAGTATCCATTAGAAAAACAATTTTGGGGCAGAATGAAAATGGAAGTGTCATATATAAACTGAAAGCTTTTTATCAGTTAAAATGTCAGAATCCTTGGGATTGCGTAGAAACAAAAGGGCTAAGTACAAATTTTCTGGGAGGAAGTTGTACCTGGTTTTGAGGTGCTCCAACAACTTTAATAGAGATTTCACAAAATATCTTTCACATGATTTAGTACAGTTCTATGACCGAATGTATGACCGAATGAAAATCTGAAGAGACAAATATAATAATATAAATATTGATGTCATATAACAGTTCTTGTAGTTATAACAATGAATCATTATTTCATTTTGCTACTTGGTAGTTACCCTTCAGAAATAAATTCAGTTGTCAAATCATTAAAATGGCTCATATCAAAGATGACTATTTTAATTTTCAGACATCACATTGCATGAGACAAGCACGCAGAGCAGGAATGTAGACTGGAATCTCCTGATGTAACACACTGTCATTCCAACTTGCATATCATCTTTCACATAGATGATGTTTAATTTATTTTAACTACGTTCTGACTTCTCAATATGGTACATGCCATCATTTGCTGTAGTCTACTTTCCCCTGGTATTCAGTAGAGTGACCACCTAAACTCATCTAGTGATAGGATGAGAGGGAATGGCCTCAAGTTGCACCAGGAGAGGAGATTCAGGTTGGACATTAGGAAATACTTCTCCAAAAGTGTAGTCAGGCACTGCAATTGGCTTTCCAGGGAGACGGTTGAATCACCAACCCTGGAGGCGTGCAAGAAATGTCTAGATGTACTAAGGGACATGGTTTAGTAAGAAATATTGGTGGTAGGTGGACAGGTGTACTGGATGATCTTGCAAGTCTTTTCTAACCTTCGTGATTCTATGATTCTATGTCTGCAAGTTGCACAGGAAGCTTAAGATTCCCTAGTGCAGACATATACATTAGGTCATTCCAAGCATTAAAAAATTCCCACCTCATTAAAATTTTAATAGTATATATATTGACCTCATAAGTGCAGATCTTGGTCAGAATTTGCTTTTAATCTTTTTCTGCCAAGGTGAGCATGTCAGCAAGTGGTTTTAAGCAGCTTTACCAGTCACCGTATTTTTAATGGCTGATTTACATAAATTGAATTGAATGAGTGACAGAACATAGCCTTGAACATATAAATGTATTTATCAGAATATCCTCATTAGTATAAGTTACAGGGAAGATCTTTTAAATGTGTCTTGAAAGTATTTACTTTTCTAGCCCATTTTACCAGCTAGAATTGTTGCAGCGGGCAATGATATGATGTACAAAGAATTGAATCTTTTGCTACTGATTATGCTTTTCTTTAGATATAAAAGAAGTCCATCACGTGTTAGTATTCAAATTACTAAATAAAAGCCAACTTGATATCAGAAATTTTGATAACAATATGAAATAAAACTTGCAAATACCAGACTGTATGCCTCATCTTCTCAAATTTTGGTTCAATGAGTCTTGAATTCCTAAAACTAAAGCCACAAAAGTGCAAAGTTACTTGATTCATTAATAGGAAAATTACATAGATGATGTCTAACTTCATGAGTAGCTGCGAGGTATGATGGTCACTGACTAAAATTTGTACTCAGAGATTGAATTCTGGATGCAAGTCTTGGCAAAGCAGCCAAACCTCTGTAGTTTTTGATGCCTCCAATTTATATTTGAAAGTTTATTTTTACATGCATTGGTTGTTTTTAGTTTGCTTGCTTTGTTTTGTTGTTTGTTTTTTTTTTTACTGCCTAGAGTCTTAAATGTATTAACATTTTTCTGTCATTGTGCTTAATGTGATCTGAAACATTTCTATTTCCTGGACTGCAGCATAAGCACGTGCCTGCACTTGTGCACACACAGGGCTCTACATTCCCAAGACTCTAATAAGAAAATTAACTACATAAAACCTGATGTTTCAAAGTTTATGTAGAGAACCAAAGAACAGACTTTGTGCATCGTATTTAGATTCTTTAAGTGTTCTCTAAAGGTCTTTGTTGTTGTTGTTGCTTTCAATCAACATTTGCTAAGAACCAGGGCTTTGGGGAAAGGAAATGAATAAAATGGGTATTTTTGAAGAAGCCATACTTCAATAATAATGATGAAACTGCTGCTGCTCCTTGATACTGAAAGAGGAACGTACGTTATCTTTCTGCCGTGATTGCCTGCAATGCATTTGACCTGGAGGTACTTTCCAGAGTTGAATTACGTTAGATAACTGACAAATAAATTAATTTGAATCACTTTCATTTCTGTTCATTATTTCTCGGCATCTTTACAGCAAGTGTATTATGCATATGAAGAAGGAAACTATTCAGATTTTAAAAAGAAAAAGACTCACAGCTGCTGCTAATTATTAATTTTCTATGAAGAACAAAGCTTATTGTAAGCCATTATGAGTTTACAGTAAGTAGTATCTGGGTTTATTACTACATCCCTATTTTATGCAATTAATAAAGTTTGATGTGAACAGCCCTGACTTTTAATAACTCATTAAGTGATTCTAGCAATGCAAGAAGCTCAACTTCATTATTTCCCACTGAGATATATCTCTTTAATACAGAATCTTAAGCGGGGAATCTTTCAGTAGGGATGATTAATAGGCTTACTCAGGCAAGCACTGCTCAAATCTGTTTTTCTTATGAATTTTCTACTAAACAACACTAAATCTCTAAGATTAGCCTTATGAAAATGCTTTTGTTCTGGAAGACAAGAATGAGAGAAGATAACTAATTATTTTTCACATGCCAAACGATAGCGTCAGCAGCTGAATAAGAATGCACGTTACGAACTATTGGTGCAAATGTTTCTTTGTTTTTCAAACTTTTACTATTCTTCATTACTGTCAGTAAAGGAGATACAGGGGCAGATCCTGAGTGTCACACACATTACCTCAAGCAGACCCATTCAGGAAGAACACACAGGCTAAGGCTAATGACTTCATACTTATTCTCAAAAACAAAAATTTCTGTAAGTATTCTACTTAGTATAAAATGTACCTCTGTTTAACCTAAGGCAACAAACTGAGGCTCAAACTAAACAAATCACTTCACCTGTGCATCAGACTAACTACTGCTCTATGGTTTTTATCCCACCTTTCGGGCAAGAACTGGATGGTAGCGGTGTTGTGGTGCCACTTAGCATGGCACAATGAGAATCTGTCTGTCAAACCCAACAGGTCATCTACCAATCAACAGATCAGCAGCCTTAAATTAAGTCTAAACTGCAGCTATGCTCTAAGTGAACCCCTGGGTTTCTTTGCAGAAAGCTTTAATTTAAGTGATTTTCACATCCTTCACTACTGCCCTTGGTAAGAACTTAGGCAAGAATTACTGTGAGTAAATCTCCGGTGCCTAATTTATGCAGGCTCATATCAGTGGCAGGTTTGGGATTGTAGATGTAGGGAGAGTAAGCTTACCCAAAGGTATTTGGATATATGACATTGATCTGCTGCAGGGATTTTTCTTTGGACACAATTCTTTAACAAGCTTCCTATTTCAATGAAACTCACTGGAGTACCCTTCCAACTGCTTAGTTCCTAGTTGCTATTCACTAGACTACGTAGACCGCATACTAGACTTTAAAATAAATATGGACCTAGTTGTGCAGATATTTTGACATTTTGTGTGATCTGTACTGATAATTCTGCTCAAGCTAATGAGTTCAATGTCTAGCACACTGAAAGTATTTCTTTTTTGGTGTGTGAGAGGGAAACTTAACAAATAAGATATCTCAAAGCAAAATAGAGTTCAACACCATGACCAGCATGGAAAGAAGGCAATGGCTAGAGCTTCAAAAATATGCTTGACTGTATTTCAGTGATTGCCATTGCATTTATGTGACGAATATCAGACCTCCTCTAAACTGATAAACAATAGTTAATCAAGCAATGACATTTTGTGCTTCAAATATTTTTGTACTGGCCTCAACCTTAGGTTGGATATCAGGGGGAAATTCTTTACCAAGAGAGTGGTGAGGTGCTGGAACAGGCTGCCCAGAGAGGTTGTGTCCATGTGTCCTTGGAGGTGTTAAAGGCCAGGTTGGATGAGGCCCTGGGTAGCCTGTTCTAGTACTAGACATAGAGGTTCACAGCCCTGCCTAAAAATATGTGAGATACTGTCAAGTTTTGCATCAACTACAATATTGTATTTCCAGTACTCTGTGTACATGCTTTACATGTCTACAGACTCAATGAGGTACACAATGTGAAAGGTGAATGTAAGCATAAATGTGCTGCTCTTGAAACAACAGATGTCTGATGAACTGACTTATGGCCCAGAGCTGGTGCTCACTCTTTGGCACGGACAGCTATGTACACAGTGCATAGGCAGAGCACAGGTTAGATCCCAATGGACAGCTAGTATATCTCAGCCTGTTACTGATGTGGAAACAGGTGGGTTCTTCAATAGAAGGAGATCTATGTTGAAAGTACGTGTATTTGATATTGATCATGATGGTTTTTAATGTGAAGAATCCAAAATACAGAGGTTACTATGCCTGCTGTTATAGCTACTTAAGCCTTTAACATTCTAACTTTCAGTCTGACTTTATCTGCTGCTGTTACAGATTTTAATTCTATTAAAATTGTGTATACTTTCCTTACACCAAAGTATTTAGCATCACTATAGGATCAATATTTTTAAGCAGCTTCTCTTTTCCTTCTAGACTTCTTGGGTCTTTTTCCATAAATTTCACGCCACTTTTGAAACCATAACCAATGATACTTCCTTTCCAACACAGATTTAATCTCTGAATAATTAGAATTTAGAAAAATTTTATCCCAGAGAAGCAAGGTAGCAGTGATACAGAATCACAGACACAGCATGGCTGAGGTGGGCAGGGCCATCTGGGCCCATCAGGTCCCAACCCAGCTCCAGCAGGGCTCCCCAGAGCAGGGTGCCCAGGCCCATGGCCAGGTAAAGTCTGGAGATCTCTGAGGAGGAGATTCCACAGCCACTGGGCACCCTGTACCAATGCTTGGTCATCCACACAGCACAGAACTTCTACCTGGTGTCTAGGCAGAACCTCCTCTCTTCTGGTTTGTGCTCATTGCCTCTAGTCCTGGCACTGGGTACCACTGAAAAGAGACTGATTCTGTCTTCTCTGCACTCTCCCTTCAGGTATTTGTAGACTTTGATGAGATCCCCTAAGCCTCTCTTCTCCAAGCTGAACAGTCCCAGCTCTCTCAGGCTTTCCCCACAGGAGAGGTGCTCCAATTTGCTGATCATCTTGATAGCACTCTTTCCAGTATGTCCATGTCTCTCTTGCACTGGGGTGGAGAACTGGATCCAGCAGAACTGGATCCAGTGCTCCGGTTCCAACCTGAAGGATCACTTCTCCTGGCCTAATGTGGCCAAGAATTCTGTCAGCTTTCCCAGTGTCAAGGGCACATCTTTTATTATTATTTGCTTGTTATTTACGTAAGTAAAACAAAGCCCTACAGAGACAGATACTTCCAGGAATATTACCCTAAAATTAGAGATTTCTGAGGAAATGACATCTCATTACAGCAGGTCTTTCTTAATCAGCTGAGTTTGATCATAAAGGATGGCAGTATTAGAATCAGTCACTACAAACATACCTCAGCTTAAACAACCCTGCAAAATATCATCCTTGTCTAGTATAAGTTTGACTTCATTTGCAGAAAATATGGAAACTGTGATAAATCAAATGGCAACGGTTTGACATTTGATTCACTTTCCAATTACTCACTTTCTCTCTTTTGCTGTACTAAGGGTTTATTTAGTTAGGCAATACCTCCTTTGTAGATCTTACAAAACATGTTCAAAGCAACTGCTGAATTGAAGGTTGATCCATTAAATGTAATTCTGCATGTTTTCCACGACACTGGATTTAAGAAACAATTTCCTTCCTTACTGGTGTATTCTAGATAGTTTATGGTCTGTAGGTTAAATTTAAATGAAATTCATTCTACTGACAGTTCATGTCCATGATGGAGGATTTTAATTTATGTTACCAGGCTGCCTGATTGAAGGAATTTGTACTGCAGTAAATATTCCAATTGACCCTGAAGTTTCCCTGTGCTGAAAGACAGTGAGTGCACAGTTGCAGTCAATGAGATGTTGTATGATCCCACCTGTTTCTTGTCATATTTCTATATTCTGTTATTTCTTATTATTCTTATTATCGCTTCTGTTTCTGACAGGTCATAATGTCAAATGAAGTGCAGACAACTAATGCTCACTTCTGTTAGAACTGAACTCAGCCCAATCTTCATCTGTGAAGTGGGCCATAATGCTTTTGCTATTCCAGTCATGAAAGGCAACAAGTGGTCTTTTATAAATCTTCCTGAGTAGGCAAGAGCTCCACTTCCCAAGGGTTCACTGTTGTTAGTGATAAAAGCGTACTGATTTAAGGGATTGTATTTATTTATTTATTTATTTATTATAACAGTACCATGCTATTTATGCTAAGTTATATGGACAAATAAGGACAAAAGAAAATTAAAACCTTTTTGCATGGTTATTTAGCTTTATACCTGTGAATACTATATCAAAATATCTTCCAAGGATTTGGCAGTGCTAACATTTAAGCACATGTCACAGGGTTATCTAGATCAATCCGTGTCCGTGACAGGGGGGGCAGTAGGCCCGTGGGCCCCCGGCCCCTGACAAAGGGGAAGGGAAAAAAGGGAAAGGGGTAGGGAGATGGGAGCTGGGCTCAAGGAAACAAACAGAGCAGCGGCAACGATCTAAGGAGTAAAACTTATTTTACTATAATACAATCTAATTGGAATTGAGGCTAATAAATCAAGTGAAATAAGAGAGAGAGAAAGAGAGGTTTCCGAAGACCGAGAAGCCTACTTTGAAATTGAAGGTGCCGCGGCTTGGAAGCACACCCACACTCGCTGCCAGGCAGTGAGAGAGAGAGTGCCAGCGTCGCTTCCGTGACGTATTTTCCTCTCTGACCGCGAGGTCCCCTGGGATGTGTAGTACTTCTTCTCTGTGCTCCACATGATGTTATGATGTGGAATACCAATAGCAAAAATTACAAAACCATGACAGCACACAATTAGCTATTCTGTTGGTTCTACTGAAATCAGTGAGATATCTCACGATGTTCCTATCTATAGAAGCTATATAACTTTCTACACGTCTTGGCATTTGCTGCATGACTATCCGAGTAGCAACTGAATATTTGCACTTTCTTTAAGTGTGTAAAGTAATTAGATACTGTTTGATCACAGACACTTGTCAAAATTGTAGGAATTTAACAATTGGAAGATGTCGCCTTTTTAGAACAAATAAAACCCAGAAGAGTTTTTAGAATTGATCAAAAGAGGGAATTGCATAGAAAGATCAAACAGCTGCATGTTTGAATGATACTGCAATTTCAGTTTGGAGCACAGGGTTACCGTTCTTGTTATTAATCAGTTCCTTTTCACACTGCAGGAAATAAAGAAGGAATTGTTCTTTTACTTGCTGGTTTGGAGAGGAACAATAACACAACAATACAAGCAGGGAACTGAAACACAGTTCATTTTACCTGTTGCCATTGGGTGTAGAAGAGAAAATTATATTGACTGTTTTCTACATGGGGTATTTTTCTGTCTCTGAGCAGTACTTGTCTGTCTCTGAGGTGAGCAGTGTATATGAGCATCTGAAGAACTCACTGGGAATTTACTAATGGCAAGGGAGGAAAACACAGATTCTGATCAGTTTCTCAGTATCGCACAAAAAAAAAACCTGCCGTGGGAAGAATTGAGTCTACATCTCTCAGAGTCAGTCTTTCAGCTTTAAGCCTTTTCCCAGGCATAGCAGTTTTCTTTCGTGACTTACAAATACAACTCATCAAAGCTGAAAAATCCATCTTTTCAAGTGGTCAAGAAAACAAACAAACAAAAAGCTCACCATACAACGTTTGAGACAAACAAAGAGAATTCTTACTATTTTCCCCTATTTCTTACCTATGGCGCAGGAGATCTAACCATAGGGAAACTTCTGTTCACTTCCGATCTCATGGATTTTGTCACATCGTGGAAAAATTTGTGAATCAGAGAGACTGTACCATAATGCAAGGAACATAAGGTTTCACAAACAGAAGCTCTATTTCTTTTCCGGAGTATTGAAGGCTTGGTTCAGTGCATTACTGTTCATTGCATACATACGGCCACTCAGAGAAACTGCTGGAGGGAAACTATTGCACACATGAAGGAATATTGTACCTTTACTGTGCTTTTCTGTGGACAAGGTATAAACATTCAATCTGGTGTTAGGAACTGAACATGTGGTATCAAATAAAAATAATATTTATTATTTAATCAATCTTTAGCTCTGAGAGGAATTGTTTTGATAAACCACATTCATATTCCTTGTACCATTATGAGTTTTACAAAGTCCATCTACTGAGTGGGAGTCAAAATGTTGCACATACACGCATAAATCATTGAAGATTCTTCTGGGATTTTTTCACTAACTTAGCTACAACCACAATTAAAGTAGTACTTCACCTGATGTTAAGTAGGTTTGTATTCAAATTCCTATAGTAATTATCTTAAATACTAGTTTTATACAACAAGCTAACATGCAATTAATATATTATGTCATGCTACATTGACTTCCACCCTAAGCGATTGAAACAAACATATTTTTGTACAAATTCATAGAATGATATAATGAAGCACAGAATGGCCTGGGTTGAAAAGGACCACAATAATCATCTATTTTCAACTCCCCTGATATGTGCAGGGTTGCCAACCACCAGACCAGGCTGCCCAGAGCCACATCCAGCCCGGCCTTGAATGCCTCCAGGGATGGGGCATCCACAACCTCCTTGGGCAACCTGTTCCAGTGCATCACCACCCTCTGAGTGAAAAACTTCCTCCTCATATCTAACCTAAACCTCTCCTGTCTTAGTTTTAAATCATTCCTGCTTGTCCTATCACTATCCACCCATACTGACGGCTATTCCTCCTCCTGCTTGTGTGCTCCCTTCAAGTACTGGAAGGCCTCAATGA
The DNA here is from genome assembly GCA_030625065.1 of Alectoris magna. NCBI lineage: Eukaryota > Metazoa > Chordata > Aves > Galliformes > Phasianidae > Alectoris > Alectoris magna. Next base: position 59,254,303 of record CM060561.1, read on the forward strand.
TGTCTCCCTGGAGCCTCCTCTTCTCCAAGCTAAACAAGCCCATTTCCCCCAACTTTTCTTCATAGGAGAGGTGCTCCAGCCCTCTGATCATCTTAGTGGCCCTCTGCTGGACCTATTCTAAGAGCTCCATGTCTTCATGGTTCTGAGGGCCCCAGGCCTGGACACAGTACTCCAGATGAACATAGTACTCCAGATAAATTCTGTAATTAGTGTCAATACAGTAAGAAGGTGGAAGAATTCTCATCTTCCTTCTATGTGTACTTGAAGTAGACACTTATAGGCTAGAAGTCTTTCAGTAATGAACTTTTCTATCGCTGCATTTTCATCAGTTCATAAAGCACAAAGTAACTTATTTTAGCCAAGATTTTCAGAAGACAGATTTATTCATTTATTCAAAATAATATTCAAAATATTCAATAATATTCAAAATAATATTCAAAAAAATACTATTTGCTTTTTCATAATTATGTCATGATGTTTATTCGTGATCTGTCTTACTATGCACTGTGACTCCTAGATTGTTTTCCTACAGCACTATTTCCTCACCTGTTGCTCCTCACCTATATTAGCACAGACACCATTCCACCACAAAGTGATATTGGTGTTCAGATTATTTCAGATGTTTTTGTATTTCAAGCCTGCTCTTCAGTGTAGTGACAACAAAGCTGTCAAAAATTTACCAACAACTGTATTCTTTATTCTGCAATTTAGATAACTGCTGAAATTATTAAAAAGGACTAAAGTAAAACTTTTGGCTGTTATCCCATTCAATACATTAGTTGATTTTGACATTGGACATCTGGTAAACCAGAAAACTGTATCTAGGATGTTTTCAACTCCGTATGTTATAATGTCAATAATATGGCTATGTTACCTTAGTTTTGCTAGTTATCATTCTTCTATAAGAGGGATATTACCAGAACCAAACAAAGAAAACACGTTTGAGTTTTCAGAATGAAGTCCTTTCATTTGCTGTCTATATTAAATTAAGGCTAGCCCTTATGAGTCATCCGTTTTTAAGAGGAAGCTCTTTAGCTACACTTTATACAATGCACCGTCAATTAAAGAAAAGTCTCTGTTTGTGGTTTAAATAAAAGAAGGTGCATCATTTAATATTCATTGCCATCTTGCAGAATTTCACTCAGGACACTGGTCACACATTCAGATTTCATTACAAGAATCAGTGGAAACACCAGCTTGTGCAGAAAATTCTTAAGCTTCTTGTACAGGAAAATCATAGAATCATAGAGTAACAGGACAGATTGGCCTAGAAGGGGCTCCAAAGCCCACCCAGCCCCGCCTGTACCCGTGGGCAGGGCTGGCCCCTCACTAGCTCAGCTGCCCAAGGCCCCATCCAACCTGGCCTTGAGCACCCCCAGGGATGGGGCACCACAGCTTCTCTGGGCAGCTGTGCTAGCGCCTCATCACTCTCTGAGTAAATAATTTCCTCCTAATAATCAATCTAAATCTCCCCTCTTTTAGTTTAAAGCCATTCCCCCTTATTCTATCACTGTCTACTCACATAAAATTTCAGTCCCACTCCTGCTTTTAAGCTCCTTTCAAGTATTGGAGGAAAGTAAAAATAAAAATGAAAAAAAAAAATTAGTTAACTCTTTTTCTTTTTTCTTTTCTCTTCTTTTCTTTTCAAGGAAAAAAAAATAAAATAATAATTCTACTCAGTTTTTGTTTTTTTCCCTGTACAGATTCACCAGGCTCCCTCTGGTGGTTACCTAAGAGAAACATAGCCTCACTTAAGGCCGTATCCTCCCCAAAACCACAAATTACAAACTGTTTATTCATTAGGTTTTTTTTTCCTTAATAATAATTAAGACAAGATAAATTTATTAGAGCTGTGTGTAGCCTACCATTCTTTCATCTTGATCATAATCCTTCTGTACTGAAACATTCTAAAAATCCACTTTTTTTGTTTGTTTGTTTGTTTTTATCAAATCCTTTTGGGATCTGGAAAACAAGAACTAAAAAATACAATTAACCGGTAGGCTAATATCCCATAATATCTTTCTTAATGATCCGAACTGAACAACTAAAGCTATAATTTCAGTTAAGTAACTTTTAATATCTGTGAGTATTCAGGCAAAATTCTCTGGTACATTGGGAGTGCCATTCTGACTCTCATCTGACAATGCCATTTACCTAGAGTGTGGATAGGGATTTTCACTTGATGTCTGGGATACTGCAAACGAACATAGGAGAATTTGGGGCTGGATTTTAAAAAGATTAAAAAAAAAAATATTTCCTTGAATGACTTCATGAAAATTCACTTCTAAAGACACAAGAAAAAAACAAAACAGCATTTTAATTTTCAAATGACAGCATTATTTAGTTTTCTATTGGTCATGCTTTTCACTAAATCAGAATACGAGAAAATACATGATGTTTTCCAGCAGGCAGACACAGATGATGGATCACATGCTTTACAAAGTCTATTCTGCCTGCATCACCTTTGCAGATGAACAGAAATAAGACTAAATAATTTGGTGATGAGGTCAAGCTTCTGACTCTGTTGCAGAAGAATATATGTAACATCTGATTCAAGTAGAACACAAATCTACCTGAAATCTTTCTGATTTAGAGATGATTATAAATACAAAAACAAACAAATAAGCAACAAAAAGCAACCTATTATTTCTAAGATTAAGTCAGTGAGAGCAACCATGAGTTAATTTGGCACTGGTTGATATAAGTTGATTTATATTAAGATGTCTGTATTTTCAAAAATTCAGTTAACAGAGAGACACCTGAATTTACTAATTTCCTTTCAATTAAAAAAAAAAAAAAGAAACAAAATCCTCAAGCATTTATATTTTCTTTCAGAATTCTTACAAGAAAATTAGTATTACAGGAGCCGAGCACTGTTTTATCCTAAGATAGTAGGATAAATCTCTTTGAGTCATACATTTTTCCATAGTGCTGCAAAGAACTTGTATGACTGCAAATGTCTTATGCCTAGAAGAGATCACAATATAAAATAATAGGACAAAGCAGTAATTTTGTGAAACCATGTCTGTGAACTTTCAGCTTCCTAAGTATCAATTTGGATAAGCTCTGCTGAGGATATCAGCAACAGTAGGGATTTTTTGTTTGTTTGTTTATTTTTTTCTGTGTTGAAAAAATCAGAAGAGTTAATTCTGTCTCCAGAAATCAACAGCAAAAGAATATTCCTTCTGTCTCCAGAAGAGCATATTTCATGAATAAAATCATACTTTCTCTATGGAAATAGTTTAACAAGCATCAATGTGTTATCATACAGATTGAAGGAACTATGGATGCACTCTGTATGCAAATTGTGAGCATTTTTCCTTTGAATGTCTTCAGTATGAATGCACACACACACACACACACGCAAAGAAAACCAACAACAACATGAGAAATGAGATAGAAGTCAGTGAAAATTGTTCTTGCTGCTTTGCTTCTGTATCCATACATTTTCTTCTCCTCAGTGTTTAAATTCACCTTTTAGAAAAGTCTGGGTTACCATAACAAAACTAAAAATCTTGCATGTTAGCCACTACTATTAAATCACCATTATTTAATTGCTGTTTAAGTCTAAAATGAATACATAAATAAAGAGTTTTTTTGTTGTTTAGTTGCTTTCATAAATGAATTCTTATAAAATCTGTGAACCAGGTACAAAATTGGTACTTCGTCTGAGCTAAATTATATTAATGGCAGATTTCAATCTTAGAACCTGACAGTCAAATCTTGCTGTACACATGTAAAGGGTTTCACAAAGTTACACCGATTATACAATCTATGGACCCGACAGTGTGATCTATTAAAGCATACCTGGGCAAGGCTTACCTCATGGAACAGCACTGGAATAATTTTCTTCAGGAATATCTGAGATAAGAGGAACTCAAAAGATTTTCAGATTTTCATGGAAGAGCACTACTGCTGTTAATAAAATCTTTTCAGAGCACTGGGCTTTCAAAATATTGCACAATTTATCTGGTATGGAGAAAGATGCATTAGATTGGTTTAACAGACGTATATACTCTGCAACAGGAAAAGAGTGGAACTTTTTTTCTCACACTGACTCCTGCCGCCTTCTTTGCTGCATATGCTAAAAAAGTGCTAAGCTTGAAACTACCTGGGTTGTGTGTTGATTTTCATAGGTGCTGGGTGAATCTCCACAATGAACTATGTAAAAAATAATGTCAGGGGAAAGGCCACAGTTCCATGTTGTGGTCAGCGACACAGGAGTGAAAGGAGCAGTGGGACACCTACAGAAAGTACCCACACTCTCCCCTTGTATCTACTTTCAAAGCTTCTTCAGGATAGCGCATATGATCCTCTGAATTTCATAAAAATGACCTGTTATTATCAAAGTGCCTTGCTGCTATAAAGGTGTTGCAGTTTTCCTTCCAGAAAGACAAGCACAGGCTGTCTTTGCGCTTTGGATCTATCTCCTTTCCTCAAATCCCTCTGTCAGGTGGACACTTCTGCCTCTGAACTCTGACATGAACTATGAATCTTCAGATACCCAAAAGTGAATGCTGTTTCTGTGTTCACATCATAGCAGAACAGAGCACACAAATTGCACCACTGGAAATGTAAGTGAGATGATAGCAATCAGCTTTCTGACTGTAAATAATGGCTGAGTACTAAAACAATTTCTGAAAAGGTGGTGGGGTTTCCATCAATGGGGTTTCTAAGCATAAATAGACAGATACTTGTCTGAAGTAGGGAAGATTAGTGATACATAACTTGGATCTCTTTTGTTCTTTTTTCTATGTGTCCTCTGCATGGCAGGAAATCTTCCAGCAGAACTCTCTTTCATACTGCTCTTCTTGCACCCAGCGAGCTTTGTGAGACAATGAAAAGGAAGGCAACCTTGGCAAGATTTACAGAGAACTTCAAATAAACTCTGAGTAATAACATCCCTATCTCAGAACAATGAAAAACAGAATCAGTCTAATAATCTGAACAAATTCCTGTCCCAGAACAAACTAAAATACCGTACAGCTGTGCCTGAATCAATAAGCACCAACTTGAGTAGTTACTAGAATCAATAAAGAAGAAATGTCTGGCTGAAACAAAATCAAGTGTAAGCTACCTCCATCTACTGCAATAAAAAGTCTCACTAATTACCTGAAAATAAAAACAGTTTCTCTTCTATCAGAACAATGATGAGAACTGGAAGAAGGAATTGCTGAAATTTGCTGACAGCAGCCTGACACCTGGCTTCGGTGAGAGCTTTAGTTAAGATCTAAGGCAATCATGTGTTTTTCTGTTTTTACCTTTTCATGATGATATCTATATTTCAATGTCTTTCTCTTAAATTCCGACACAGATGAAGTCATAAATGCAGTGAGGTGATAAGCAGAATGAAACCCTCTGAAAAAAAACAACCTTCTAAATATCCCTAAGAATTCACAACTGAAATTAATTTTAATTAACTAGCATCATAGAATCATAGAATCACTAAGGCTGTGAAAGACCTCTAAGATCATCCAGCAGACCATCAGCCCACCCCCACCATGCCCCCTGTCCACGTCTTTCAGTGCCACATCCACACGGTTCCTGAACACCTGGAGGGACAGTGACCCCCACCTCCCTACACAGCCTGTGCCACTGCCTCACCGCTCTTTCTGAGAAGCTTTCCTAACATCCAACCTGAACCTTCTGTGGTGCAATTTAAGGCCATTCCCTCTCATCCTATTGCTGTTACCCAGGAGAAGAGGCTGACCCCCACTCCATGACAATCTCCTTTCAGGTCTTCGTAGAGAAGGATAAAGTCTCCCCTGAGCCTTCTCTTCTCCATACTGAACAATCACAGTTCTGTCAGCCACTCTCCATAAGACTTGTGCTCCAGACCCTTCACAACTTCACTGTCCTTCTCTGGACACACTCCAGGGCCTCCGTATCTTTCTTGCCTTGAGGGACCCAAAACTGAACACAGTACTGAGATGCAGCCTCAGCAATGCTGAGTACATAGGGATGATCACCTCCCTGTTCCTTCTGGCTGCACTCTTTCTGATACAAGCTAGGATGCCTTTGGCAAGAAACATGTCTTATAAAGCATTCAGAATCTGTTTGTAATTGTAATAGTAATTTTAATGGAGACCGTTAACCCTGCTTTAAGGCTTTCTGTTCCTGCCTCACAATTTATATGATCACAGCCTGCTGTAAAAGAAACAGTGAAGACTCTAGCAGATTTTTGCTACAAAAACAAGCCTGTTCTTCCCTGCTGCACCTGCACAAGGCCCTTGCATAGCCATAGAAGAATAGTTGTGCCTTTTTATTGGAAACCATAATGCTCTGCTTACATAGGTATCCATATAACAAGTTTTCAGTATCCCAAGAGCAATCAGATTCACATATAGTTTACATATTTGGTGACACTATCTCTGCACAATGCCTATTATTTTTCTCACAGATCTGTACTTGCGGCTACCTCCAGGCTCTTCAGCAATACTAGCAAATTGGATTTTGCTTCTCTCGAGCATAAGCCAGGGGTGGTGGCAAGGCAAGGCCAGGCTGCAGCTGACACTGGAGCTCTTTCTGAGGCTCATCCTCTCTCTCTTGGTTAATGTGCTCCTACGTGCCAGTTTTCTCTCTTTGCCCAAAGAGCAGATGCGCTGCCCAAGGTTCCCTGGGGTCCTGTTCTTTTTACCAGCATCTGTGCCCTGAACTGACCCCGTGCAAAGCAGCCTGCAGCCCTTTGGTTGCTCTACCAGCAGTACACAGCTGCTGCTGCAGCAGTCTTGCTTTCCAAGCAACTTCTTTCCACTACTATCTCCTTTAATATGGGTAACCTCAGTGTTTTCCATACTACTGATGTATCTTTTCTAGCTTGCGTTTCCTGCAAAAGGACACAAAGTTGATTTTGTAGAACTTAACGTTTTCTGTTCTTCCTCTGTTACTTCAAACCTGTCAGGTGCCCATCTTAAGTGGCTGCTTGAAGGGTCCACTGAAATGACTCCTGTAGGTGCTCTGCCTATGGCCTGGGTATCTGCTGCACTCCCCCGAGTCTGCAGTGCTTGCTCTGTTTTGCTCTGTTACAAGTGCTCATCAAAGTACTCTGGTTACTTCAAGAGAAACCAGGTATTTATTCTCTCTGTTTTAGATAAAGCACAGTTGTGTATTTATACCCGGGCAAGTCACTTTGGCAGCCTATATTAGGCAGCATCTCATGGAGCAATTGTCACAAATTAAGCAAAGTGAAACAAGGAACCGTCTTCATCAACTACAAAACAAGAGTATGTGGCTGGAACATGCTGCTTAGCACTTGTCATTTTGTACAGAAAAGAAAAAACCAAACTGGATAAATATTTAATTTTTAAGTAGAATATTTAGAATACTTTCTTAAAAACTAAAGAGTTTTGGAAACTATCATTTCAAAATTAATTCCCTGATTTTGAATATCTGTATTCTAAAGGCTGTTTGAGAGCAATTTAAGAACTGGCAGAGAGAACCGGAGAAAACAATTCAGCACAAATTCTGTGATGGAACAGCAATGTCTCAGATGAATAGGGACAGATGTTCTCTTCCTTCTAAATGTCAGCAAGGAGCAATAAACTTCAGTTTATTACTGACACATCTCCACCACAGAAATTTGAGTGTACTGACATCTGTGACCTCAGGGTTACACTGTTCCCAAGAATATATAGAGAAGGCAAGTTAATGCCAATAAATACTTGACTTCTCCATCCTAATAACTGTATAGCAGGTGAGTCAAAGGTGACTTTTGAATCATGAACTTTTAGCTCAGTTTTTGACTGATATTTAAAGTTCATATCTGCCTTTAAAATGTGAATTTCTACTCCAGGAATTGTAGTAAACAAAAATAATGGAGTACGATTGGGGTGATTATTGTTCCTGAGTTTGTTTCAAAATTTCAAAAAAAAAAAAAAAAAAGAAGTCCGTCTTGAAAATCAGCCTATTTTCAGCTTTGTGTTTTATAAACAAAGCATAGAGCAGAGTACAGTAGAGTAGAATGCAAACAATATAGACTCTGCTGTGCAGTTTAGAGGCTTGAAGCTCAACTCCAGCTCAACTCAAGAATTTATCAAGTTAACAAGTGAACAGATTTTACTGAAACACTTATTCTGACAAAAGGTTGCATGCTCTATTATTAACATCACATTCTATGGTACACTATACAAAAACAGAAATTTGTGTATCCATAAGAATAATCAGCTTCCAATTTTTGTACCTCACTTACTCATTGTGTCCTAAAAGTGACAAGCTGCAATGTAAGTAAAACCCAGCAGGAAATGTGTGTTAACATGTGCACTATTTATTGTTTCTATGCTAACTAAATATTCAAGCAGTGCTAGCTAAATATTCATTCTCAAATGTAAATGGATTTTAGGGACGCCACTGTGATTATATGTTTTATATATGTAGTTTTCATAATGACAAAGACAGTAGAGGTAATGAATGTTTTAAATCCATTTGTTGGATTGTTAAATCATGAGTTCTCTTTTCTGGCATAAAAATTTACCAGTGTAATTCAAATATTTTTCTTATCAGAGCCATATGAAAAACCAGTGGTTTCCAAACCAATCACTGAAGTGAGTGAAAGGAAGGACATTTTTGTGTTGTTTCCTCACAGTATTACCTTCCTGATTATACACTAAGGAGTAAACATGTAAGCCTGGGCTTTACGAAGTACTTAGGTTCCCATCCCCTTTATAGATTCCTTGCACTATTTTTACCACTAATTACTATGGAAAACTGGGGAGCTGACAAAGAATACTGCAGATGCTGTCCACAGGCATAAGAAAATTGCATTTAATTTCCTGTTATCTGCCCAACGCATCTACCTTTGCTCTTTCTGAAGTTCATAAGCTAGTCTATTTTTGACAAAATGAGATCTTTTTGTGTTCAGGACTAGATTCGATAAAACCAGAATCAAGGAAATGCATGAATCACATGCTTAAGAGATCTCCGTTGTAAAGAGATGGAAATTATCTTCCTGAAGTGTGATGTACGTTTTGTACAGATTTTTTCTTCTCCCACTTGCCCAGGTAATTCTTAAATTTGATTATAAAATTATTTGTATTGACTTCATAAGAACTTTCCCTTTAGAACTTTCTGTTATTTTAGCTGTTCACTCCATCTAGATAATAAGAACGATGGATTGAAATGTCAACACCTGTTTGTTTACATCAGTTGTAACAGGAGTCATAGGTTCTGTCGACATGTGAACTTTACTGATATAAAAGCCTATAGGTCTGCCAACTTCTTTCCTATGAAAGAAAAGCTACAACATGGTTGTGCTCACTGTTGTTTGGTTTGCTGCTTTTTTCTTTTTCGTTGTGCTCAGCTGAGGCCTTATAATACTGCGTATGTTACCATGTATGTTATACAGGCATAAAAGTAAAGCAGATGTTGAGCTGAAAAATGGCAATAAAACATCTCAGGAAACTAACAGAGCCAACAGTCCAGTCCAGCCCACTAATGCAATTTTCAGGTTGCTTTCTTTTAAAACTGATTTCATTTCTGTATCCATTTTCCCTGCTCATTTGTCCAATACCACAATTTGATATTCTTTGGTCATCATTCAGACTATACCATTCAAAGAAAAATATTTCCTGAGAAAATAGAAGAAAGCCTGAGCAATGAGGGCTAATGACACATTTCAGATGGAGAGTTGCAATTAATGCAATGTTAGCACTGACTTTAGCAAGGCTAAGGTTTCACTCCTGACAGCATAAAAAAGGTTGATGTCTGGCAACAGCACATGATTAACCCAAGGGAATGGTATGGAGCTGTGTCAGGGGAGGGGCAGCTGGGGTTAGGGAAAGGGTCTGCACCAGAGGGCGGGGGGTATGGAACGGGCTGCCCAGGGATGGACTTCAAGGGGTGTTTGGACACTGCTCTCAGACACAGGGTTTGAATTTTTGTTGGTCTGTGGACAGCCAGGAGCTGGGCTCCATGATTCTTGTAGATGTGTTCCAACTCAGGATTCAAAAGCAAAACATCAGCTTTTTGTATCTCATATAAAGGAATTTATAGCAATAAACATAGCCATCAGTTACACTAAGGGAATCTGTGTATACTTCAACTTTTTTCACCATATACTTGGAGTATTTCTGGTAAGTCCGCTGAATCTGATACATTCTAAAAATGTTTAACATCTGCTCCCAAATCCCTTACAGAACTATACAGTAGTAGGTCCAAGCAGTAACTGAACATGTCAATATAGTGATAAGGTATGCACACTAAAAACAAAACAACAACAAAGGAACCCTCAAATCCCCTAAGTATCTTCAGTGGTTTATTTTTAGTTATTTGTAACTTCAAAACTGAGTCATGATGAATATAGGAAGCAGTTCAATCTAAATCCATGGAAATCCATAGAAACTAAATTGCGCTCTCCCATAATGTTTTGCTTTGGACATAATGCACCAGATGATAAGTAGGATTAATTCCCATCTAGATCTGCAGAAGTCAATAGCTCTACACTCAGCTGATGCACAGCTACTGAAAGGTTGTCTTAATACAAGTAGCAGAAGGAAAGGTGGGGAAAAAAAAAACGTTAAATTGTGGTCTACAGAGAAGCAAACAAAAGCTCGTGTCCTAGGGAAACACATCTGAACAGCAGCTCTCTTTGTCCCCACTGCTCCTCCCATGAAAGGTGCTGCAAAGTGGCATTGAGCTCTTGAGTAAATAGGATGCATAAAAGAGGTATCTGAAGGAAGACATGGCTCTCCCAGCCCTTACCTCCACATGGGTGGAGGGGATTTGCAACAATTCACAGTTTCATCCCTTGAGAAGAGAGATGAAGCAATGCTATCACCAGATGTAGCACACAGATCGAAAACGTTTCACGAACTCCCTAGCAATCCTGTTTTATTGGCAAGGTGCACACGTGAGAGTATTTACGTGAACCCATACACACAGCCTGCGGGAGGCTCTGCATTCTGCCCAGCTCTGAGAAGAACCACTATTTAGACGCTCTAATTTTGGTCCCTGGAAGAGCTCCCTGCTGCTGCCCGGCTCTGAGCTCATCGCTGACTAACAGGGCACAGAGCAGAGCAACAGGGAGCTTTGGGAACGCGTTCGTGATCGGTACATGAAAGGTGGTCTTTTATTTGCTTGTATGAAATAACAGCGCCTGACACTTTTTGCCCTGCGAGCTACCGCCCATGACGGAACGTATAATAGCAGCCTGCGAGGGAGGTGAAAACAGTGAGACCGGGCTCTGAGTAGTCCGTCCGAACACCCACTACCTGCCACCTGTCCGAGCTCGATGCAGAGCTCTCGCATCCCTGCTTACCGCCGCTCCAGCCTGCCCAACAGCCGGCACAAAAGGCAGAAAGAAGTTTTCCGAGGTGGCTGCCCTGCGAAGCCGATTACCGGCTAAATCGGGAAAAAAAAGAAGTCCCTCTGCTCCCCGCTTTGCCGACTTGCCGGCGCAGCGGGAGCCGGGGCGAGCCTGGCGGAGGCGGAGCGGAGCGGAGCGGAGGGAGAGCGTAGCTTGCCCGGGGCTGCCGATCCTCCTCCGCACCCGGCGGCGCACGTTGGGAGGCGGCGGCGCCTTCCTCCTCCTCCTCCTCCTACCCTCTAACCATCCACCCCTGCCCGGCGCTGGCGGGGACGGCCGCCACCTGTCGCGGGGCTTTGCCTCCGCCTTCCACCCGCGGAAACTTTGCTTGGCGTCAACGGGAGAGGATGGAGCCAGGGGAGCCCCTCAACCGGTCCCAGGAGGGGGCAGAAACGCCCCGCGGGGAGTTCAACGCTTCCGGGCTGCCGGAGACGGAGGGGAAGCCCCTCTTCGGCATCGGCATCGAGAACTTCATCACCCTGATCGTCTTCGGCTTGATCTTTGCCCTGGGGGTGCTGGGCAACTCGCTGGTGATCACGGTGCTGGCTCGCAGCAAGCCAGGCAAGCGCCGCAGCACCACCAACATCTTCATCCTCAACCTGAGTATCGCCGACCTGGCCTACCTTCTCTTCTGCATCCCCTTCCAGTCCACGGTCTATGTGCTGCCCACCTGGGTGCTGGGCGCCTTCATCTGCAAGTTCATCCATTACTTCTTCACCGTCTCTATGCTGGTGAGCATCTTCACGCTCTCGGCCATGTCCGTGGACCGCTATGTGGCCATCGTGCACTCGCGGCGCTCTTCCACCCTGCGCGTCCCCCGCAACGCTCTGCTAGGCGTCGGGCTCATCTGGGCTCTCTCCTTCGCCATGGCCTCGCCAGTGGCTCATCACCAGCGCCTCTTCCACCGCAATGGCAGTGACCAGACCTTCTGCTGGGAGCACTGGCCCAACCCGCGCCACAAGAAGGTCTACGTGGTCTGCACCTTTGTCTTCGGTTATCTGCTCCCTCTGCTGCTCATCTCCTTCTGCTATGCCAAGGTGGGGCAGGGCAAGTGGTGGGGAAGGGATTGTAAAAAGCATTGGTGACAGCAGTGGTGGGTATCTGTGAGCTGTGGGGACATGGCCGGTGCACAGATGGACATGGCATTGTTGGGAACCAGCAACATTAGGAGGTGATGGGGCAAGAGTGAGTTTGTGGGGATGGGTTTTATAGTGGAGGGATAGCTGGGGACATGTGTGTGTGGTGCAGACAGGTCAAGGGTTGCATGGAGTAGCTGGGGGTGTTGTGTGTTCTTCACACATGTACAGGTCCCCTCTCCTTACAAAGTGTCAGGAAGCCCCAGTGCTCTGCTGCTTCCTCTGTGACCACAACTCCCATTTCCTTGCAGTGCTGTATGAGTTTAACTCGAGTGAAGTGCAACCAAGCAACAAGTTGTTCAGGCTTCCAACGAAGCAGTGCAGCTCTTTTGAAATGAGGTGTGCTGAAAACAAAAGAGCAAAACCCCACCAATTTGGTCTGATCCAATTAAAATGTTATGAGCAAAAGGAATACGGTATTGCCTGGTCATTGTGAACCTCTGAATTCAGCAAGGTCAGGTGCTAGGAAGCAACAAGTGAGAACCTGGGTAGGAAGTCAATTAGTGCTGTTGCCTGAATGGGTGTACTTAAGGGCTTTCTGCTCTGGCAAACCATCATGTTTTTCTGCAGATGTTAATTGCAGACTTTGATGCAGTACCAAGAACTGGAGCACAGACTGTGACCCAGTGAGCTGCACAGAAATCTTCCTAGTCTGTGTCAGCAGCATCAGTCACAGGATTTTTCCTTAGGCAGTAATTTGGGTTCAAGAGGATAGATCAACCCTTGCAGATGGGGACTGCTTAGGTGTCACAAAGTCACATCTTATAGTTAGCACATTAAAAAGGTTTAGTTAATGCATTTAATCTGAACACATAATTTTATGTTCAGTTCATATATATAAAGTTAGTTTAATTGTGGAAATTCAGGTTGGAACAGCATCCAACTCTATTAAAACTTTGAGTTATGCGGAACTCAAAGGATGATATTTTTAAACTATTGTTGGTAGTGAAACAAGTTCAGCCTGGCAAATGGAGAAAAAAAACAACCAAACATGTTTTCCTATGTAAACTGCATTCTGGTTTCCCTGGGCAAATACACTGGCACCTCTTCTACTGTGATGAATGTAACAGCTGTGAGAGGAAATAAACTTACCATCGCCTTGTATCATCAGAGTTTTAAGAACATTACAGAGAGAATTTCAGCTATTATGAATTCTTGCTTATATTTTTAAAAGCCAAACTATCCTCAATTTCAGCTTAATTACCAGACTTAAATATATAATTATATGACAGAAAACTGAAAACAAGTCTTAAAACTTATGACAAATCTGCATAGTATACAATATAAAATATAAAATAACCTCAATATAAATATGAGTATGTCTATTTAATAAACAACAACCCTGTGTGAAATACATGCCCAGAAAAAAGTCTTTAAAAGCAAGGCCACTCCAAGTTACAGCTAAAATCTCATGCTTACATTGCTGCCAGTCTTGAGTCTCAGCCTTCCTTGGTCTGAGGATGGATTTGTTTTGAGCCTGTATGTACAACCCTGCTTGCTGCAGACTCAAGCTGAAGAATGAATTCCAGGAGACATGTTGTATCCCCACTGGTGTCAATAAAGCTGAAAAATGCCATTGCTCATAGGAAGCTATTGGAGGTGTTTGTACCCTGCAGCACAAAGGCTCATCCCCGCCCTCGTTTAGAGCCATGAGCATATCTGTGACTGCAATACTGCGACACATGGGTTACAGTGAGGGAGAAATGAAGAACAATAGAAGTTGAAAATCAGAACTGAAGTTCTGTCTTTGTCACAGCCATTGCTACTCTCCTGGGTCTCAGTGCATGCAGGGTTAAAAGATAGCTGCTCTATAATAGCCTCAGAAGTATTACGAAGATAAACACATTAGTTTCTTATGGACTTTGCTGGTTTTCATGAACTGTGGATCAGCTAAATAACACAATTTTCTGATGCAGTAAATTAAGATGAAGGAGACACATTTCTCTATTTGAATATATTGCCTTTTCCAGGCTCCTTTAAGGCATTTCTGTTGTTTCCTTTTAAAGCAAATTGCAATTGAACTTTCAGTTCTGAAAGTCTCATTTTTTAGACGCTCTAGCAGGGGACTGAGTTCTCTCCCTCTCTCAGTTGCTCTTAAATTGTGTTAGGAGAGATTCATTTTCATGGGGTTCTGTCCCCAGTGGACAGTAGTATTGTTACAAACCACAGATAGTGCTGAAATAATGGCATATGCCACAGAACTAGAACTGGAAATCTCAAATAATCTGCTCTTAAAACAGAGCTCATGCTCTGCTGTGTGCTTTGAACACACTTTTCCTCTCTCCCGCAAATAACTTTGGGTCAGTTTTAACTAAATGTGGTATAGGAGTAAAAATATGAGAAGAAGTCATAATATTTCTTTAGTTTTGTGAAAACGGGAGCCAGTGTAGAAGACAAAGTCTCAGTCTTCTCTGTTCTTTAAAGAGTCAGTCTGCACCCAGCTGCTGAACAGCAGACATGCCACATGGGGAAGAGGTCTTGTGAAGTGCTTGCTCACAGTGGAGGTCATCTTCTTGAGAACTTGCAGTCAAGAAATCACAAATCCTCAGAAAGTCAGCCTTGGTTGGTCCTGGAGAGCCTTCAGAGCTGCTCTTTAAAGGAGTTCACAACTTCAGATAGAGCAGTGGTTATTATATGGTCATTAGTTGTGTTACAGCACTGCACGTAGACAGTCTGTATTCTTACTTTTTAAAGTTTATCATGTTTTACTTGCCATATTTTTTTTGTTACTTTAAGTATGTGTTTCATAACGTTGATACGTTTACTTACTAATATGTTCTTAAAGGGCGAAGTAATAAATGCACATTGAACTTCCACCAGTTGGCACTTGTCAAGGCAGCACAGTGTGACGACGGGTTTTGGGTACCCCTGCAGATGCGAACTCAATTATGAGGCTTGAACCCTTTCAAACCTCTAGGCTGGACACCTAAAATCATTAGCAAACTTTTCCTTTTATAGATGTATAATGTTAAAAGCTATTTTTTAATTTATTTCTTCCCTGAAGAATGTTTCCATTATTATCTATCATTCTGAACATTCTGAATTCAAGAAAGTCATGTATGATTTATAGGGTTGGTTAAAAATAAGCCATACCAAAAAAAAAAAAAAAAAGAAAGAAAGAAAGAAAAAAAAAGAAAAAAAAGGAGGAGCCTTAACATTAAAGCACGTTTACATGGTTCTTAGTGACAGATATTGTATCTTAAATTTTACTGAGCAGAGAGGGAAAACTTTACTGGAGAAGACTAAACTCCACTGAAAAGAAAAATAAAAAGTTAAGACACATTAGTGATGCCATTAAATGAAAGAGGGTGAAAGATCTGTAGTGACGATAAAAGTAGCAGCGCTGCTTTAAAAATGGATTGCAGGTAAAGGCACTTGAATTTAAATAAGGTTAATAATACAAAATATGGTTCAGAATGTAGTGGTCACATTATGGCTCTGTTAAACAAGCAGTTTACTTTTATTAGATAATGACCTTGGGCAGGCTTTCCTGCTGTATGGTTTTAAATGGATAAAGTAACAAATAATCAGGGTGTAGTCAGTGGAACAGTTATATACAGACAGGAAACATGCTTTGAAGCAGTGCAGATTGCAAACTTTTGTATTATTTGCTAGGCCTATATGAGTAGGCGCAGATAGCTCAGGCTATTTTTCCCCTCCCTTTTTAAAAACCCCTTTTCCAAATTCTTTTGGTTATAGCGTCTCAGTCTGTGCTACCAAGCCATCTGAAGGTACTTTCTGAAACAGCTGCGAGCAAAATGTAATAGTCTGTAGGCAAAAGCAAGCCTCCCCTCCAGATGCTGTCAGTGATAATTTTGACTGCACAGACTGGACTAGCATGGATTTTTTGTATTTTTGTCATCCTTCAAGTCTCTTTACACCCTCTGTCACAGAAGTGTAACTCCCGTCCCACATAAACCCATCTCCAGAGCGTGGCAAAGATATTCTTTCCCCAGAAGCCATGTATGAACTCTTATCAACAGCTACATGAAAGCCAGAGTTAGCAGTTTCATATGAAAAGCTAATTTTTCCACAGACCTGAACTTCTTTTAAAATGTAACCTTTAAAAAATGTAATGGGTTATGACTTTTTTAGCAAGGCTAATATTTTACTACCTGAGTCAAATATGCATGCGTAAATGGATATTGTGGATATTGTGGATATTGTGAAAGAGATTTTCTTTACAGGCATAGCCTGAGAAAAAATGAGAGGAGCAGGCAGAATTAATATTCACTCAGGTGAAGTGGCTGTTAGAGGAACAATTAATTAATTCTTGGCCCAGAGAAGACATAATTCAAACAGGGTGGTGAGGAGAGGTGTCTTTGATTTGCTTTGTAGTGTTTGTGCATAAACATGGCTCTTAATAACCCTCTGCATCTCTCTGTGTAGGTCTCTGAGTCCTGTTCCACAGCTGTTGATTGGTAATTCAATTCTGCCTGTTTCTTGCTGCTGGTTTGCATACCATCTGGTACAATGCCATGCGGAGCCAGCATATTTTCACTGCAGAGGCCGCACATCCTTATTCCATAGCACATGTACACAGTCTGAAAGAGAGAGAGTTGAGAAAGATTAACTGGAAAGTTATTGGCTAAATCTTCAACTCACACAGAATTTTTAGTAATATATTTGTCTACTCCATTTCTCTTTGGATTGGAGAAAGTTTCAAAGCAAAAAAGCTGCATTAAAAGTTTAGAATGAGAGAACTGAAGTTTATAATTTTAAGAGAAGATTTTGCAGTTCTGAATTTTTGGAAGAGTGCATCTAACTTTAATATTGAAAATCACGGTATAGTACAGGTTCAGAGTGGCAGGAAACAGGATCTGCAAAGGTCCTGTGGAAAAAGCCCGTCTACTTAAGTTACATGAATCACAGAACCATAGAACATCCCGAATTGGAAGGGATTCATAAGGATCATTGAGTCCTATTTCTGGCTGCTAGTAGCATCACCCAAAAACAGACCCTATGTTTGAAAGTGTTGTCCAAATGCTTCTGGAGCTCCAGCAGCTTGGGGCAGTGACACTGCCTAGGGAAGTCTGTTCCAGTGAAGGGGGAGGACAGACGAAAAAGAAGTGATGAGAAGTAAATGGTATTTCTCCCTTGCTCTTCTATTTTCACACCCATGGACAAAGCAATTCAGCACTGTTGTCCGTGGTGAATAAAGGATGTGTGAGCCAGAGGAGAATCTCCTTGGTCCTGTGATGCATTTCAGGGGTTCTTCTGTCCTTTCCATCTGGTCTGCTTCATCCTGGAGTAGGAATAATGGCTGAGATCCAGCCAAAGCTGGACCTTCTCAGAGAAAACACATTTGTTTTCCTGTCCTGCCTTTCCTGGGTTCAGATTGTCCTGGTGGCAGCCAGGCATTTTAGAAAAAGGAATTTTGGGGCTGAGTCACACACAGACACATTCATACACAGATAAGCAGATTTGCACTTCCAATGTTATGTTGCAATTCATTATTTTTTATCTTACCTATTTAATAGTTGTCAGTTCATCTTGGAGGTATGTAAAGCGCAACCCTGACATCCCAGTCATCTTATTGAAGAGTCTATGTTCTGACTTTTTGTATAAATTAATAGCTAAACAGATTCTTCTTACCGTATTATAATTAAACCCTTGAATATACGTAAGTATTTCCATTTTTTTATTTGGTATCATTTACCGCATGTTCAACACATTCAGATGAAGAGCATACACCCTGCTTCCCTGCATACCCACAAATCACACCATATGAATATATTAAATTCAGTTAATAATGACTGCAGATAAAGTAGGGTATGCTCCTCTATGCATCCACTGTCCAAACTCTTATGTGAAAATCTGCTCTCGGTTGATGAATCATTTTGAAGTATATTAAAAAATTTCTTATGAAAGGTACATGGCAAGTATCATCAAATTGTTCACAAAGGTCATGTCTCATGGGAGATACATCTTAGTATAAATTCTTTGTAAAAGCCTAGGCATCTTTCTAAGATCAAATAGTGCCAACATCCTGATTATATTAACTAAACATCCATATGAAGAAAGCAAATTATACAGGTGACTCAGAAAAGCTCTGACTCAAAACATACACTTCTTATGTTACATGCAGTAAAGGTCATTCTAAATTAACGATCATTGACATTTTTATGAAAGAATAATTGCTAATTCTAGTTGTAGGGTAGGTTTCAATTTATTGGCTCATTTGATTGTAATATGTATTTGTTATGTAATGCAACTGTATTTTGATAGAAGAATTCAGCTGTGATATGTTTCCTATTTGCTGATTAACTACAGATATAGGTAAGTAATTCCTTTAGATTTTAAAATACGAACTTCTGAAATGTTTATATTGGATCATTAATGTTTGTAAGCAACTCATGCAGTCCTGGATAACGTACTCTAAAAAAAATGGTTTTGAATTTTAGAAAATGGTGAAATACAAATTAATACAAATTAATCTTTTCAGGTTCTTAATCATCTGCATAAAAAGTTGAGAAACATGTCAAAGAAGTCAGAAGCATCCAAGAAAAAGGTAGATATTGCTTTTATTACCAATTCCTATTTGTTTACATTGTAGTTTTATGGGTAAGATGATTTGCTGTTCTATTGCTTGTTGCCAAGATGTAATGGAGAGAAAGATTTGAAATGGAGTATTTGATGAAATATTCAGCGCCTCAGCAGAATAAGAGTCTTTTCTGATCAGGATTTTCCATCAGAGTGGTCAAGCCATTACTTGAAATCCCCATACTTTGGACACTGGATCATGTGAAATTCAGTCATGGAGAGATTACCTCTCTCTAATGTAAATGTTTCTTTTGCCTCACTAGAATTTTTTCCCCAAATTGCAAATCTCTTCTTTTTTTCTTTTCTGTTGTTTTTTTCTTTTTTTCTTTTTTCTTTTTCTTTTTTTTTTTTTTTCCTAACTAGCTGAATATTTTTAGCAGTTAATGAAGGATTCCTAGCTTATATGATAAGATTCATTGCAACTCCTGATAGGAGTCCAGAAAGTGACTTTCATGATTTTATGGTTTTCCATAAAACCTTTTTTCTTTTATGTTCAAGACTTCAGTTATGTACTGCCTACAAGTGGAATTGTGAAGGGTCTTTGAAGCACAATATTAGCTTTGCAATTTTGAGCAATATTTGAAAGATGTGTTTATGTAGCTATTTTGTCAGATAATATAATACAGTTCTGATTTTTGAGCAGATTTGACCACAGTAATAATTTGACTAACTTCTCAGTTTATGAATGCGGAGTCAGAAACAGCCCTTAGGCTATAGCTCTTCGTTTGATCTGATCGCTATTACCATATGGGCATGCAGACTGTCTGCAGTGTAAATGAGATATACATGGGCTCAACGGGGAATAAATAATATATTATTTATGCATTCTCTATTTAATAAATATATATATTAGTCAACAGATTTCAATTTCTAAATAAAAAGCATTATGTCTCTGATGCAGTAAAAAACATAAATAATTTGCACTTAATCTCATCAAGGCCAAAGTTGTAGTTTTGAAAGGAATTCTCTACGTTGGCATGCCTGCTCTCATTTATGTTATTTTCGAAGTGGGAATATCTGCATCTCCTCTGGGTACAAGCTCTTTATGCAAATAAAAGTCAGATCTAGCTATAAACTTGCTTTCATAGTTTCAGGGGAAAGCATTATATGTCCAGGACTATTCAGGTGTCTCAGGGTTCAGTAATGGAAAGGCAAACAAGATGAAGTGGAAAACTTTTTTGACTTAGAACTTTCTGATCCCAAGGCCTTATTTAGCTCATGATTTCAAAACAATTCCGTTTTCATTAGTATGTTTTATCTTTCTGGTTACTGTTTCTTCTTTTCCTTGCTGTTTTTGTTAAGAATAATGCATGTAAGGCTCCGTTCTACAGCTTTATTCAGGGCTTTATAAAATTTTAGTATCACAGAATTGTATGAGTAGGAAGGGGCTTCTGGAGACCATCTAGTCCAATCCCCCACTAAAGCAGATATGTTAATGTAATATGTAATATATCTATATCTATAATGTATCTGTAAATGTCTATGTAATATGTTACATAGAAAAGCATCTAGATAGGTTTTGAATATCTCCACAGGCAGAGACTCCACAGCTTTTCTGGGCGGCCTGTTCCATGCTCTGTCACTCTCCAAGTAAATAAATTTTTCCTCATGTTCATATGGAACTTCCAGATTTCCAGTTTGTGCCCATTGCCCCTTGTCCTGTTGCTGGGCACCACTGAAAAGAACCTGGCCCCATTCACTTGCATCCATCCATTAGATTTTTATAAGCATTGATAAGATCCCTCCTTAGTCTTTTCTCCTCCAGGCTGAACAGTCCCAGCTCTCTCAGCCCCTCCTCATATGGGAAATGCTCCAGGCCCCTAATAGTCTTTGCAGCCCTCTGCCGGGCTCTCTCTAGAAGTTCCTGACTTTTCTTGAACTGGGGAGCTGAGAACTTGACATAGTGGTCCATATGTGGCCTCATCAAGGGCAGGGTAGAAGGGGAATATCACCTCCCACGACGGGCTGCCTACGCTCTTTTTAATGCACCCCAGGATACCACTGGCCTTCTCGGCCGCAAGGGCACACTGCTGGCTCATGGCCAACCTGTTGCCCACCATGACACTCAAGTTCTTCCCTACAGAGTTTCTTTCCAGCAGGTCAGCCTCTAACCTATACTGATACAGGAGGTTATTCCTCCTCATGTTTAGGACTCTACAATTGCCCTTGTTGAACCTTATTGGGTCTCCATCCTGTCCAAGTCTCACTGAATGGCATCACAGCTTTCTGGTGTGTCAGCCACACCTCCCAGCTTTGTATCACCAGCAAACTTGGTGAGGTTGCACTCTGTCTTTTCATCCACATCACCGATAAAGATGTTGAACAACATAAGACCCAGTACCAACCCCTAGAAAACACCACTATCTACAGGCCTCCAACTAGACCCTGTGCTGCTGATCACAACCCTCTAAGCTCAGCCTGTCAGCCAGTTCTCAGTTCACCTCACCATCCACTTAACTGTCCCACGCTTCCTGAGTTTACCTATGAGGATGTTATAGGAGGCAACGTCAAATGCCTTGCTGAAGTCAAGGTACACAACATCCACTGCTCTCCCCACATCTATCCAGTCAGTCATGAGATCTTAGAGGCTCCCTTGGTGAATCCATGCTGACTACTCCTTATAACCTTTTTCTCTTCCACTTTACTGGAGAAGACGTCCAGAAGAAGATGCTCCATCATCTTCCTGGGGACAGAGAGGAGGCTGACTGGTCTATAGCTTTCTGGGTCCTCCTTCTAGCCCTTTTTGAAGACTGGAGTGACAATGGCTTTTCTTCTGGTCCTCAAAGGCCTCTCTCATTCTCCATGATCTTTCAAAGATCATAGAGAGCAGCTTGGCAATCAGTTCTGCCAGGTCCTTCAGTACTTGTGGGTGTATCCCTTCGGGGCCCATGGGTATCACTGTGTCAAGTTTGCTTAGACCAACAAAAAAGATTCTTAGTAGCAGAATCTTAATTTGTCATGTGTGAATTTAAAAAGTGAATTTAAAATACAAATGTGCCTAAATGCAGTTCTTTATGCTTTTTGGCCAGGAAATATCAACATGCATTTTAAAAGTGTTTTTTTTTATTTGACGATGAGAAACCCTAAGCATGATACCATTATGTAAAAAAGAGCTTCCCTTTAGTGTTACCTTGGTTGCAAATTATAGTGATGATAGTGGAAAGGTAAGCTCTAAAGTGAGGCTTAGGAGGAATAATGGGATAAAACAGATGCTGTGAGGATTCGTTATGGAAAATTACTTACTCTGCAGATATGAAATACCTTAATATAATAGTTACTAGAGACACATGGTCAACCTCAGCTTTCAGTTGCATTTATACAGTCTATTGAAAGTCAGTGTTTTTCCTGGTGTCAATTTAAAACAAACAAACAAACAAATAAAGGACAAACTGAAGTTACACACCTTTTAGGAATTAACTGTGTGTGCAATAACCAGACAGCATGTTTGCAGCTGGAATATTAATACATTGAAGGGATCTGAGAATCAACTCTATTTATTCTTTAGCACGAGGAAGACAGCTTTCCTGATGAGAGCTGAAAGAGGAAATATTTGTGTGGCTGCTTTAGCATCAACTGAATTAAGCTTAATAGGGTTAAATAGAAAAAAAGGCTTGTGAATAAATTTGAACCCTTGAGACTGAACAAATTATATTTACTAGAGATTTTGCTAACCAGAAAAAATATTTGTCATAAGTTATTTCAGTCTGTTGCTGCAGAAATTAGACTTTTCCCTTCGAGTTCCTACAAATTAAGTCACATGATAATTAAGCAAGTTAGTTAATAGTTACTGAGCATTAATCAATTCAAGTAAGTATAGACCAGGATCAATATATCAGCAAAAAGTCTGTGTTGCAGCATATATCACTTTGTGAGTTAGTTCTGCTTGTGAATAAGAGCTGAAGTTATCTGAAGAATTATGTTGTAAAGTGTTAATAGAGTAGTTAAAATGGCCCGTAACATAACATGCTTTGGAATTACTACTAGGCTCTCTTTGGGAAAGTGGCACTTGCTAGAGAAATGCATTTTGTTCAGCACCTGCAAAGCAGTAATTGCAGTTTTGGAAGAAAGTGAAAGCTAAAGAAAACACTGTCAAACAAACTCCACCGTGCCTGGAAAAATACATGCAGTAACCAAAAGGTCTGTGGTGACTGATACTGCAGCTGTCAGAGGGGATCTAACAAACTTAATGGCTCTTTCTTGTGAAAATACTGAAAGTGGAGTCAGGAGGTAGAATGAAGGTTATTTTGCTCCTTATGTTAAATATATAGTTATCAGAAATCTTGTTCTTTTTTCTTTTTTTTTTTTCCTAGTTGTATTCCAGAATATTGTTGGATGATTCCAATGGAGGTTTTATACTTAAAGAGGAGACTTTAAAAAATACAGCAACATCTGCTCCTCCTTTAGACTCTTGAGCAAAGCGTTAATCTGACTGCTCTTATCTCTTTCACTACCTGCCTCCGTGTACAATAGATCTCCCTTGAAATCTGCTCAGAAATCCTTGTGTGCTGTATTAAAATATGATTCATTAGATCTGGATGAGATTTCCCAGAGACCTATGTTATCAATTTATTGCATCAATCCTGAGTCCACCCCAGAAGAGGCTAGTACTTTGTCTAGGGAGTGAGGAACATCATTCTTTGCCTTTGAGCAAGGAGATGTGTTTCTCTTTTGCTGTGGAAGCTGATGTTCTTCTTGCAGTACTACAGAGTAAAGTCCATGTAGGTAATGAAGTTAAATCATTTATAAATATTCAAAAGTGTGTTCTATCTGTCTACTTTTGTTTTTGTTTTTTTTTATAGATAATGGTATAATAAGCTTGTTTCTAATACTCATAAGACATCTATGTTTTCCTTTCCCTGTCTCAGACAGCACAGACTGTGTTGGTGGTGGTAGTGGTTTTCGGCATCTCCTGGCTGCCGCATCATGTGATTCATCTCTGGGCTGAATTTGGAGTTTTCCCACTGACTCAAGCTTCATTTCTCTTCAGGGTAGCTGCACACTGCCTGGCTTACAGCAATTCTTCTGTAAACCCAATTATTTATGCATTTCTCTCTGAAAATTTTAGAAAGGCCTACAAACAAGTTTTCAAGTGCCAGATAGGTAACGAATCACCTCTGAACGATGCTAAAGAAAATAAGAGTCGGATAGATACACCACCATCTACCAATTGTACACACGTGTGAACTTTAGAAAGTTCTGTTTGCTGGCTCTTCAGCTGTGTGAATGAACGACACTTCTGGAAAACAAAGCACAATGAGCTTTATCGCAGCTTTTTCTTGATAAAGCTGATAGGTATTTAAAGTAATGAAGTTGCATTTGTAGCAAATGTTCATGAAACTGGTATGAAGGAAAAGTGGGCTGCTCCTTTGTATTGTAGCTTTGCCAAATGAAGCTCCTGACCGTTGAAAGATAATTCAGAAACAAAACATTGGTGATGACTTGTGTGCATTCCTATTCATTAAGCATAATGTGTATAAGCATTCAAATGTAACATACAAGAAGTATTCATCGATATGGGTAAATCACTGAACTTTCTCACATCTTATTCCATAGAAGTGAAGAGATGGCTAAACTTTCTGACTTACAGATAATAAATACAGTGGTACAACAATTTCAGAGAGGAAAAGTTTCATTCTCTGTTCAGGTTGTTTGGACAATGTCTTTTCCCTTTTTAAAGTAAAGATGGGATCTGACTTTGAGTTGAAATAACCCACGTACAATTTGAGGCGATTGCTTTAGAGAGGCAACACTGATTTTATCTGTTCAGCTATCTTTTTAATGTAACATAGTGAATGATGATGTACTTTTTACTGCTTTGTATGCCTGCCTTACTGCATATACAGAACTTTTGTGTACACTATATAAGGTTTTGTTTATGGCCTGTGTGAAGTTCTAGCAAAATGAAAATTTGTCTGAGGAAAGCTTTTCTTTAGCTATTGCATGTGTGTTATGTGTGTGTGTGTGCGTTTTGTTAACTTTATTGAGTCTGAGATGGAAGTACAGTTTGAAATGTGCAATATCAATATACATTTTAAAATATTATGTTCCATAAAGAAAATCCAAGCAATGCATAGGTGTTTAAAAACAGCAATTCTTTAAAAGTTCTAACAGAGGTTTGATACAATATAACCCTAAAATGGAAAATTTTGGAAGGATACATTTAAATCGGTACAAAGTGTGTAATATAAATTATAAATAAAAAGTGGGAGGGCCTCAGTTCTTTGAGGACATATTGTTAGCTGGAGTGTGATATGCTTTTACCATTGATGTTCATGACCCACAGAATCATAGAGCAAATTAAGTTGAAGAAACCTCTTGGGATCCTCTCAATGCAGGGCTGCCCTCACATCCATATCACTTCTTGTCTAGGTATGTTTTGAAGATTTACAAGGACAGCAATTCAGCAGCTCATCAGTCATAGCTGAGATTTCCCTTAATGTAGCTTGCGACCATTTCCCTCTGTCCTCTCACCATGCCCTTAAGAATCTTCACTCTAACCAAACATGCATAATCATAGATGACAATTTCAGTTTCTCCCCGTCTTCTTCAAGCTGAAAAAATGAGGTGCAAAGTTCCTGGTCTTCCACTGGACTTGCTCCAACTTGGCTCTCATGCACTGGGATGTTCCAAACTGGACAGCATGTTCCATGTGCTTTCTCATGAGTATTGAGTAGAGGGGACAAACCACCTCCCTTTACCCCATCTTTTTTCTGTAGAATTGCATCCAGTCAGCCTGATTTTGGATGTGGCTTTATTGTAATTTATGAATTTGATAACTGCTGTCCATTCTCTGGCTCACCAGGCACTTCCAAAATAAAACTCTTCACTCCAGTGTATCTGCTATCAGCCCAGGTTTGTCATCATCTGCAAGCTTGCATTCTGCACCCTTGTTCTGGTCTTTGCTGAAGACCATATAATCATAGAAAGGCTTAGGCTGGCAGAGTCCTTATAGATCATCTAGTTCCAGCCCCCTGATGTGGGCAGGGCCACCACCCACCAGATCAAGCCACCCAGGGCCCCATACAACCTGGCCTTGAACACTTCTAAGTATGGGACATTTACAGGGTGGATCTGGGCCACATGTTCCAAGGCCTCACCACTCTCAAACTTTCTTCATAGGAGAGGTGCTCCAGCCCTGTAATCATCTTCACTGGACCCACTCGAAGAGCTCCACATCCTTCCTGTGCTGTGTGCCACAGGCCTGGACACAGTACTCCAGATGGGGCCTCATGAGGGGAGAGTAGAGGGGGACAATCACCTTCCTCGCCGTGCTGGCCACCCCACTGTGGATGCAGCCCTGGATGCACTTGGCCTTCCAGGTTGCAAGAACACACAGCTAGCTCATGTCCAGCTTTTCAAAGATGTTAAATACTGTTGGACAGATGCTCTGTCAGATGCCTTTTTCTCCACAGACTTACTGATCAGTTATGGAGGGTTAGCTCACATGAAAATGTCTGTTCACATGTCAGTGTTGTCTACGTGGAATCAATAAAATAATATTAAAGACATGCTGGTGTACACATGACATCTGTGTACAATCCTTCATATGAAGAAGCAATTTGAAGTTACTGCTAGGAGCACACGAAAAAAAAATGGAAAGCAAGGGCTTATCTATAGCAAGTTATTTTCTGGGTTAGATTTGACAATAGGAAAACCGTCTAGCACAATGTTACTGTTATCCTGAGCTTTCAGTTTTTTCAGATTCCAATCACTTAAGTTATTAAGTCCCTATCAGACCACACTTGAGTTTATAATATATTTGGTGATCTTGCAGCTTCAAAAATTGTATTTTTCTCCTTTTTAAAAATTATTTGAATAAAAAATTACAATGTAAATACAAGCTTATACAAATATAAAGTTAACATGGTGAATTTATGATTTCAGGAAGAAATTGCATTTTTTCTTGACTGTAAATCCTTTTAGACCTAGTGACATGATAGCCAGTAATGGGACTTCATCGGTTTGAAATTCTAAGGATGAAGGAGTGGGGAAGGCCTGCAGTAAGAATGTGTTTATAATGCCCTGTCTGATTTCTCAGTGTGTCAGTAAAACTTGCAGCTTACTTCTCAGAGACGTGTCAAGAATCATTTGCCACTCCAAAACTCAGTGTCCTGGCTAAAACATACTAAAACCCCTTTTAGTCAGTATCTCTACCATGGCTTTGATGTGTCCACTGTGACCCAGAGGATGTTAATGTAAAAACAGTGTTAAATACTGTGAACTGTGTCTAACCCTTGAGGAGCTGGAGAGTTGTGCAGGGATTTGTGCCAGAAACATGGCTAATTTGGGCAGAAAACCAGGGAACAGGCACTGATTACCCCTGACAACAAAATGCCTGACTCCAAGTTCTGAGTTTGCTGACAGATTATCATTTCTTTTGGAAGGCAAAGAAAAAGTTTCATCACACTTGTTTGTTTAATATGCTTTGCTACACGTTTGTAACCAAAAACACTAATTTCACTGTACACTGAAGCAAAAAAAAAAGAAGAAAAAAAAGATTATTTCTCTGACTAGTGCTGAATTTTCCACTCCAATAATTCCACAGAATTCCACTCTATTATATTAATAAGGCAATACTATTCCATACAAACTAAAATAGGCAACAGGAATAATTACTGTAATGCCTCTCAAACTAAAGTACTGTACATACATGTAGTTAAACAATTACTTAAACATATTTTTCAAGACATTGTGAGAATTATAGATCCCCAAAAGCAACAGCTACTGACATATTTATTTATGAACTCCCTGAAATTTTATTGCATGTACAGTGTCAAAATGCTACCTCTTTGTTCTGTTTCAAAAGTATCTCCTGAAATTAAAAACATACTTATTATGCATTTAACACTGATGATAGTAGTAGTGTATCCCATCAGATCAAGAAGCAAGAGTTGTTCAGTCCTTCAAAATGTATCTTTGTAGAGAAACACAGGAGAAGTCTAATGTCTCATGTCTTGCACTTTTCTTAGCAGGCTCTGTAGCAGAGCTCAGTTCTGTCCATGTCCTGAGGTTACGGTAGGACATTTCAGCAGGTTTCCAGCCAATTTTGCATTTCATATTTTAGAATTTCAGACTTTTAGTTGTTTTTTGTTTTTTGGTGTTTTTTTTTTACCAGTTTTGCTTTAAAAAAATCTGAAAATTTCAATATAATACTGTGTCAATGGAACTTTGGAACTGTGAAGGTTAATGTTTATAAGAAACCAGGAAATGGCTCCATTAGGGTTCTTCACGCAGTGTTAGCCCTACGTGTCTTGGGGTAAGCAGCTGAAGTCTGGTAAAAGCTGTTAGATGAACAAAAAATTGCAGCAGTGCTCTTCTTCAACTAACACAGTCTAATATATATTTTGCATCCTTCAAGATATGTATGGACCCACGTGCACACTGTGGAGTACTATAATTACACCAGATTTCGAATCCATATTTAAATGGGAAAAAAAATAATAATCAGCACTTAACAAGCATACTATGCATCACATGCAAATACGCTGGAAAATGATGTGGACTTTCTTGCCTATACATCTAGCTGTGCTAACTTGACAGATAACTCTATCACCCATTTAAGCACTTTTGAAGGAGATAATAACTTTCTTTCAGAGTGAAGATAAGGCCTAATGACTACTTACATGTGAGTCATAAAATCGCACATAACTTTCACTCCAAAGTATGCATTAAACATTTACGATATAGTAGAAACATTGAGAGTTTCATAAAAATTGTTTCATATTAAAAAGAAATGTAGAAGCTCCTAGCATTTTTTCTCATGTCTAAGGTAGGTAACAAAATCATATACTAGAGTGAACAATAAATACATGACGAGGCTGTCTGAAATCCTATGTAAGAAATGATCATGATTGTATAAGGAACAAACTTTAGTTTTATAGCCAGGTGTTCCCAACTGTAGCCATAACATCCTGTGAGTATTTTGTATGATGAAATCAATTGTATCGCTGATTATTTACAACTTGATCTGGAGTCTTTTTCTAAATTTAAACACTGAAAAAAAACCAACCCATTTATTTTCCAAATCACTTAATTTTTCACAATATAAGGCAGTTTAATGACATCTTTCATTCCCTCGAGCTTTTTATTCACTTTGTACATGTGATTCCTTCTTAAATGCTAATGTTATTGTTATCATAATCTATTATATTTGTCATGGTTATATGATTTTTTTGTTGTCGGTATTCCACATCATAACATCATGTAGAACACTGGGAGTTGATTAATTAAAAATAAATTTGAAATAAAATTAATTAATAACTTGGAGTTATTAATTACATCACTATCTCCAAGAGATAATCATTAAGCTTTGTATATTTGTTGTCACAGTGAAATCAGTCTGTCTTTAAACCCCGAGTTATAGGGCAAGTGAGGGATCTTTACATAAAACAATGTTGGAAATGCATTATTTTAGACATCATTATCCTCATGGCTGCTTTACAGTTTGATATGTCACATCGTACCTAATGATATTTGTTGTATTTTGGGAAAGAAAAAATTCAGAGAAAAGATCAGCTTCTGCCTTACAGAGACTGTGCTTGTGTTATGTATTCAGTATACATACAAATGTTGAAGAAATTAAAGTTGTGTTTGTTTCAGTGTATAATGAATGTAAAGTAACACAGTTGTTCTAAGATATACTGTACTTTGCATGAATCTTCAAGTCTTTTTTTTCTAATAGATTTGTATTCTATTTCTCTCTGTAACATGAAATACTAGCTCATTTTCTTACACATTATTTGCTGTGTATTTGAAAACAAGCAGTGTCCTCTGGAAAACTCCCAGAAAAAGCAGAGTATGTGATACTCAATAGAGTTTCTTGGCTGGATATCATTATGGATTGAAAATACCCATAAGAAAATTTAACTGATATGAAAAATATTCTCATTTTCAAGTACCTAAACGCAGGAGGTATGATCTTTCTTTCATTTAGGCTGGTAAAAGTCAATTGAAATCAATGGAACTTATTGAAATTTCTTATTCAAGTGCAATTTCAATCTCTGTAGTTCATGTGTTGCTTAAGAGACAAACAGAGCCAGATCCCTGTATTTGAATATGGAAAGAAACAAAATACTTCAATGATATGAAATCTACACCTTTTTTATTAGATGAATGCCTCTAAGAGGCTCCACTTTTGGAAGGAGGCAGTCAAACTGATGTATATTTGTGTGCAGATTTTCATTAATCAAGCTGTTTCAAGACAGTAAAATATCTATGTGAACATGAAACCAGAATATAATCAGTTCTACACCTAATGAAATGTCTTTTGTAAAAGCAAATTAAATGTTACAGCATACATTCAAAATGATGTGCACTTTAATCTGAGATATGGTTAGTAAGTAGCTCAGTTACATTGCATAACTCTGTGCCAATATAGAATCGTAGAATCACAGAATCATTTACGTTGGAAAAGACCACTAAGACCATCTGGTCCAGACATCAGCCCACCCCCACCATGCCCACTGACCACGTCCCTCAGTACCACATCAGCACAGCTCCTGAACACCTACAGTGATGGTGACTCCACCACCTCCCTGGGTAGCCTGTTCCACTGCCTCACTGCTTCTTGTGAGAAGAAATTCTCCAACCTGAACCTCCCCTGGTGCAATTTGAGGCCATTCCCTCTAGTTCTATCCGTTAACTGGGTGAAGAGGCCAACCCCACTTCTCTACAGCCTTCTTTTAGGTTCCATGCCGTTCCGTCATGCCCTGTTGCTGTCGCAGAGAGCAGAGCTCAGCGCTGCCCCTCTGCTCCCTGTGAGGAGCTGCAGACGCCATGAAGCCTCCCCTCAGCTCCTCTGCTCTGTGCTGAGCCAACCAGGGGACCTCAGCTGTTCCTCACACATCTGTTAGAGAAAGAAGTTAAATAATGCTATATGCTGTTCTCATTTTACTTAATTACTTTTTGCTATAAACACTTCAAATATAATCACTCTGCATAAGTTTTGCACAGCAAGTTACAGTTCTTGTGAGAACCATGATATGACACTTGCCAGCACATCATAAGCACCTGGCAGTAAGCATGCTTCGGGCCTTCAGTCAAAGCTATGGCTTTCTACCATCCTGTTGCAAAGCAGTGTTGGAAATATTTGCAAGCTAGAGGCTTTCATGATCATGTTTACATTTCAGTTCTACTTAAATGGAACCTTGTGAAAATTAATGGTACCATGAACACATGTGACCTACCAGAGCTCTGATAGATGGGTCAGCATTTTGGGGAGATTTATTCAGATTGGCTGGTTAGATAAACCTGACTCACTCTGTGTGTCCTGAGTGAGCTAAGGGCTTCAGTATCTCTTGGGTCCTGAATTCTGTTCACTTGCAGGAGTTGTACAGAGCTCTAATCATGGACTCTTGTCCCTTGGAAGGAGTTTTCCTTAGCCTGCTATCAGTAGTTAGATGTGTATGTATGTGCTACATGCACTTCTTCCGCAGTGAACTGCTGCTTGGAAATAATGCGTATACTATTATCCCGTGCTAGAAAAATGCTAAAAGTCTAAAAGAAATGCAGAACTGTATCATAAATATGGATAGAAACTACTGTTCAGATTAACGAGAACGCAAGGATGTTCACGCAAAGCATTTGACACTGTCCTTCATGACATTCTGGTCACCAAATTGGAGAAAAATGGATTTGATGGACAGACCACTCACTGGATAAGGAATTGGCTGGATGGTCACACTAAGAGAGTTGCAGTCAGTGGCTAATGTCCAAGTGGAGACTAGTGATGAATGACATTCCTCAGGGATCAGTGCTGGGACTGCTGTTACTTAACATCTTTGTAAGTGACATGGATGGTGGGATTGAGTTCACTCTCAGCAAGTTTGCAGACAACATCAAGTTGAGTTGTGCAGAGGGAAGGGATGATATCCAGAAGGACCTGGACAGGTTTGAGAGGTGGGCCCATGTCAACCCCATGAAATTCAACAAGGACAGGCTGAGAGAACTGGGGCTCTTCAGCCTAGTGAAGAGAAGGCTCCACGGAGACCTTATAGCAGCCTTCCAGTACCTGAAGGGGCCTACAGGAAAGCTGGGGAGGGACTTTTGTAAGGGCATGTGACAACAATACAAGGGGAAATGGCTTTAATCTGGAAGAGGGTAGATTTAGACTAGATATCGGGAAGAAATTCTTTACTGTGATGGTGGTGAGACACTGGAACAGGTTTGCCCAGAGAGGCTGTGGATGCCCCCTCCCTGGAAGCATTGAAGGCCGGGCCGGATGGGACTCTGAGCAACCTGGTCTAGAGGAAGGTGTCCCTGCCTATAGCAGGAGGGCTGGAATTGAGTGATGCTAAAAATCCCTTCCAACCCAAACTATTCTACAGTACGATTCTATGTTTAGGAAGTTTTGTAGCCATAGAAATCTCTGTAATTGATTTTATTTTTTTCCTAATTTTACAATATCCAGAAGCCTTCTATGTCAAATGAGACAGCATATTGTATATACACTATTTATTCAGTAGTTGCCATTAATATGTAAAGATGAATGTTTGTTCCTCTTTTTGTAAAATGGCATCATTATCAATGGCTTAGTTCAGTACAAATGCAAGTAAATGGACTTTCCCACTTTTGATCTGAATTTCACAGTATTTATCAGTCCTTAAGTATGCTATTTAGTGACCTCTCTTACTCTTCATTGTGAAATACTGACTTTCATACAATTTTAAATAAAATCACTTCCGTCAGTATAAGAGAACATATTGATTAAACAGCCGTTTCATGCCTGCTATAAAGAAAATGATTATAGCAGGAGGTATGGTGCAAATATTATTTTTAAAATTTGAGTTTGAATTGTAACCATTTCTTCTTAAATGAAAGGTATTTTTAATATTTAATTCTTCCTGGCTGGAAAGGTGAAAACTGAATGTAATATTTATTTCATAAGACAGATTTCTAAAAAAACATATATTGATAAAATTAAAATTCACAGAACAGAATGCATATGCATGTCCTGGTCTTCTAATCTGTAAAAAAAAAACACAACCAAACAAACAACACAATACTGTCACTGAAAATCCATTTTTTAATTACTTTTATCCTACCAAAAATAACTGCATATAAGAGAAAGAAGAGGGAGAAAACTTTCAAGGCTATATTTCTAAAGCTGAGAAATGTATTACATTTCATGCAAAAAAGCAAGAGAGTAAAATAACCAAATGCAAAAAGAGAAAAACTAATCCATTACTGCTGCATGTTTGTGTAGGTGACTAAGTCAAAGTCATCCTTTGTTTTCATTAAAAGAAACAATAAAAAGTCTTCCTGACAAATGAACTCTATTTTATTATAGTTAATGTTGTATTGATAACTTCTAATATACTTCAGCTAAATAACATAGAAGTTATTCTTCAATTAATTGTATAGACTTTACTGAAGGAAAGTAAAAGATAACACCATAAACATATGACAGTAAAAGGTATTTAAAGAAAAAGTGGGATTTCAGGTTATCTATTTGGCAGAACCATTCTGATACTTAGCATATTAACTACAATTTGGCTCTTGGGCAAATCTCCACAGTATAGTGTTCTGGGATGCATCACCTATTGTGATTTAGCAATTATTCAAATTTCTTTAGCTTCACATTATAGAACGGCTTAGCTTGGAAGATACCTTAACACCATTTAGTTCCAGCCCCCTGCAGTGATCAGGATTGCCAGTCACTAGAATAGGCTGTCCAGAGCTCCATCCAGCCTGGTCTTGAATGCCTCCAGGGATCCACAGCTTCTCTGGGCAACTCGTTCCAGTGACTCACCACCCTCTGAGTAAGAAATTTCCACCTAACATCTAACCTAAAACTCCCCTCTTTCAGTATATAGCCATTCTTCCTTGTCCTATCAGACCATGTAAAAAGTCAGTTTTTAAGCTCAACCTTAAGTACTGGAACACTGCAACAAGATCTCCTCAGGGTCTTCTCCTCTCCAGGCTAAACAAGTCAATCTCCCTCAAATTTTCTTCTTAATAAGATCATGGATTTATGGGATAATGAAACAACTAGATGGTGCTCGAACATTCCATGACATCATTTAGTACCAACTGAATATACATGTAGCTACTTCTAAAAAAAAAACCACCAGGAAAAATGACAGTTAAAAAAAAAAAAATTGATTTGCATGATACCAATGGTAATTCAGTTAAGGAACTAGAAAATAGTCTCTTAGAGTAGCAGTGAATGTATATTAATTAGTGGTTTTAGCCTAGTTTTAAAAACTGAAGAAAATTTGTTCTCTCTGTTCTCCATATTTAACCCTTGCTTTGCTTCAGGATTTACTTTATGCTTTCTGCTTACTTTCTTTTTTTTTTTTTTTAAATAGGTCATATTTTTATTTAAAAAAAAAACACAAACACAACATCAAAGCTCTACAGAACTAGTTCTTTACATCTGATATGTTTATATGGTGTTTGAAGTATTTGCAGTACTAGTAGTAAATCAGCCACATTTGATCGCGCCTATCTCTAAGCTGGTTACTGGCTCTAATCCTATGATATCCCTGAGGAAGCAAGAGAAGTTGTTGGTTTACCCAAATGGATGTGACCAACCTAAGTTTCACAGAGATACCAAACAGATGTCAGCAGAACATCTCATTTTGTGAGCATTATCATCTCATTAGGAGCTCTGAGACACTCTGTTCCATTAAACTAGAAACAGGCAGACTGGAGTAGGTGTCTATAAAACATTATGCATCTCTACATGTCTGTTCACTGTGCTAAATCTTCACTACTTCTAACAAGGTTTTCAGCGAAGTTAATTGTGTTACAAGATTTTACCTCTAAGAGTTCTGTAACTGCAGCTGCAAGACAAGCCTCAGTGAAATCACTGAAAGCAGTTATCTGATACATTTTAGAAGTTTATTTTGGTATCGCTTTCTTCAGAGTTTCTTCCTATCTATTGTTTTGTATCCTAACTACTTTTTTGTCAAAATGTTCTTTTATTGATTTTAAAGTTAGCATTTCTATCACTTTCAGTAGAAGAAAACCCCAAGAAAAATGGTGGCATAACTAATACAATGAACCAACTGGATGTTCTAGGCCATGATGTGTCCCCTAATGACATCCCTTGCTAGATGTAACTGTGACGCCAAGTTGCTGTTCTCTAAAAACCCAATGAGAAGTGTCTTCTAAGTGGCTGAGCTCTGGCAGTATAGATCATTATTGAAGACCCAGGCAATCTCTCACATCAAGAGCTGGAATGGCAGCCTGAAGCATAACAGCTGTGAGAGACTTCTGTTAGTGACTGATCACTTACAGCTGCCTGGTGCAGGCCACCAGGCACTTTCTCCTTCCCATCATTTTTGGTGTGTCTTAAAAATCTGGGGGTGCTTTGAAGTTTTTATTTTCCATAGAAGCTTAGACCATAGCACACCTTAAAGAGTGAATCTAATGCACTTTTTTATTTTTACTGAAGTAGTAGTCCCGAAACCCAGAAGAGGGTTTCCACATTCCTTAAGCTACATTTCACAGTTAAATAATCATATTGTCCCAAAGAGTTACATCAGGGATAAAAAAAAAAGACGGGGTTAGTCATAACAGAGACAATTAACAGCACAACTATTATTTCATACCTCAGCAACACATTTTATATGTTATGTTGATTGACTAGGTTAAAGGTTTGTGTTTATCATCTCAGAAGGTAAGTGATAGAGTTTGAGATGCTGACTAAAAATATGTTTTGGAGGCAAATACTTTGAGGAACGGCAGAGAGAAAACACAAAACGAGGTAAGAATACAGGTCCAAATTCTGACATCTGAAGAAGCATGTTTCTATTGTGATAAACTCAGAAAAAGAAGTGTGTTCCTTTCACAGAGTTGTCTTACTAAATATACACTTGTTCAGCATGTCATACTGGTGTGTTGTTTTTTTTTAAATGCATATTTTTAACTTGAGATTGGTGAGTTAAAAGGCATAGTTATGGTGAATGTATGTACATGCTGAGCAATTTATTACGGTGACTACTTGACCTTCTTGTACACAGAGTACACTGGAATCAATGGGAAACTTTCTCAGTAGCATAGAAGTGATGACAGGTGATAATTTACTTGTCCTGTAGGTTTACAGGAGTACAGACTTATAATTTACTAGCACACCTTGTTTCCAGTAATCAAACTCTAGGCAATATATATATATATTTTCTCTGTTCTTTTCCGCCTTTCCCGCTACTCAACATTGTTTCTCCCTGAACCCTGCAGGTAATGACACTCTGGAAAATCTGTATACCTGAGTTATTCTTGTTGTTCTTCTCTTTTCCCACCAATTCCTACCCACTTTCCTTCGCTGCATACAAGGAACCTTTGCCTCTCTTCTGCACAAAGGCAGAAATGGAAAGTGGTAACAGTATCACTAGTAGAGCCTTTATTTGGTACATCTCAGTACATAATTCTTTGCCTGATAAAATACTTTGCAGAATTTGACTCTTATTTAGAAAAAATAAGCCTTGGTACTTGATCTGTAGAAACTCAGCCAGTTGTACCATCCAAAAATAGACAAATGTATATTACGGAGTTCTGTTATCCCTAACTAGTTAATGTAATGCCAAATTTGGTTTTATGGGCTCAAGAAAACTATTTTAGAAAGTCACCATGATTGCTCTCTGCCATTCTGGGCATTGGAGTAGAACCAATAACCTGGCAGATGAAAGAGTGCAATGCTATAAGCATGAATAAAACTTGCTACTTAGCTTTTTGAATGAATTTTGTCAGCTGGGGAGTAGAGGAGATAGTCATACATGACAGTCTTAAAAGTACCCAAGAGAGAACTGTGCAATCTCTTGTGCTAAAGACATCAGCAACTGACATAAAACATTCACCAGGCTGCTATCACTGAGCTCATCGTTTGAATTAAAATGCCAAAGTCACATCTTGCTGGGTTAAGGGCTGATAGCCCCAGGCTATGTGGGACCCAGGGGTGAGCAGGAACAGGTAGGGATGGCAGTGCCTCAAGGTCCTGAGATAAATAATTTGCATTTTTATTTACGAACTCATCAACACTTTAACCATAAGATGAAGCCAGTAATTAACTTGTACTGATGGCACAGAGATGGCTAGGCAACTCCATAGGAGGGTCATATAAACCCTCTGCAGAAGTGACAGAGCAGATAATTCTCATGTCTAGAGAGTTAGATATTACATTTAATTATTTCATTTTAAATTTCCACATCTTAAGTGTGTATTAGGAGCTGACAAATAATTCTGCATGGGTTGAACACATAAAACAAGACTGTATTCTCATAACTACAGAGTATAACGAACAAATAAAATATACAGTATTTTCCAGGGTAATAGATATTTCACATATCTTGTGTAAATGTGAGGATACTGTAAAAAGATGTCTGTTTTTGGCAAATGTACCGTACCATATTACTATCCATTAGATCAGCTTAAGGTTTTGTTGCTTGTATTTGCTTTATCATCTTTGCAATGTCCTTGTTTGTTTCCTAGCAGAAGCATAGGAAGTAATAAAAGTTAAGTAATGTTAATAGGAGAGGATTAGGGATTATTCAACTTTAACCAGTTTGAGTGAGAAATCATGAGTTATTAATAGAGTTAGAGCTCTAGAGAGCCAATGGGCTTTTATGAGTCTAATTTTTTCTGCTATGGTGCAGATAGAAGTGTTTGGAATTCATAATGTTTGTCATAATTTATCACAGACGATGACTTAAATGTAATTTGAAAGCACATTTTTCTGTTGCTTTCTTGTAGCATCAGTTTGTATTTCTACTGCTCTGCATATGCATTTTAATTCATGCATTTTGGTTGCAACTGGAATGAGATATTTGTAGCACTGTTTATTACTGTAAACATAAGAGATAAAAACAAGCTAGCTGGTGAGGTGGCCATGGCATTTGATGACAAATTCTGGTATTAAGCTCATAGTCCAAGATCAGAACTTCTACAGCTTCATGATACAAAGTGGTGAAAAAACTCATTTTGTTGATTTTGTTTCAGAAAACGTTGACAGGTTAACTTAGTAAGTCAGGTTAACTAAGTAAGATAGATAACATCCTGCAAATACTGTAAAACCTGACATAAGCTGACTAAATTCCATACTGTGTGCTGTAATATTTCAACACAAATGCAGTCGTATGTTCACATCTAACAGGGATCAGATTTTCATTGCTGAGTGACTGAATGGTACCCAGAGGAAAATGCTAACAACTGAGAAGAGAGTATGGTGATGGGAGTCATAAGACAGAATTTTTTTCTCTTCAAACCAGAAAAGCTCAGAGTAAAAAAAAAATTAAAAAAAAAATCCTTTGCAAGTTGCATTGGCATTGGCAAATTAAGACAATGAGATCTAATACAAAGGCTGCCCCAAAAGTAATGTCTGGAGACAGCAACAGGAAAGACAAGCCACATTCCAGATGGCCATGCAGAGCTGTCACACCACAGAATAAAGAGCATCTTGGTCAGCTCATCCACACAAATTGGTGGATTATGACCAGGGAACTGCATGCAGAGCTAGACAACAACTTTAATGCATTTGTAACAATGTTGGCAACACTGGGATGTTGCAAAGTTTGCGCCAAATGGGTCCCACATATGCTCACAACAGGAACAGAACACCGTATTCAAGCTTGTCAGGACCTTTTGAACAAATTCAAGGATGAAGGTGACAGTTCCCTGGATAACATCACTATTGGTGATGAAACTTGGTGTCACTGCTATGAGATGGAATCAAAAGGGCAGTTCTAGGAGTGGTGGCATGTGAATTCCCATCAATGAAAAGGTTCAAGACACATCCCTCAGCAGGTAAACCACTGTGCACACTCTTTTGGGGTGGGAAAAGGGTGATTCTTTTGGATTTTCTGGAAACTGGACACACTGTCAACTCAACTCTGACTAAGCTGAAGGCTCAAACTTCCAGAGTCAGGCCAGAGCAGAAGACAGCCTTTCTCTTGGAAAATGACTGTGCCAAGCTCCATACCAGTTTGAAGAAGGTGGAGCACATTGCCTGGATGAACTGTCCTACCACACCCACTGCGTAGTCTGGATTTGGCTCCTTCTAACTTCCATCTGTTCAGACCATGATAGCAGCTGTGAAACTGTGGGCCACCTCCATGGTGCAGATGGTTATGACTGCGGAATGTAGGCCCTTGT
Organism: Alectoris magna; assembly: GCA_030625065.1. Classification (NCBI taxonomy): domain Eukaryota; kingdom Metazoa; phylum Chordata; class Aves; order Galliformes; family Phasianidae; genus Alectoris; species Alectoris magna. The sequence goes on from CM060561.1 coordinate 59,293,369, forward strand.
TCATCCTAAGAAAGATGCATACCTAGCAGTGATGACTGTTGAAAAACAGTGTTTTGTAGCTGAGAATTTGCTTTATCAAATAGTGTTATTGTGCTCTTTGTATCTGTTGTAGTTTCCATGGAAATAAATAGCTGCCATTACTTTCAGGGTGACCTGCATAAAAGCCCTTAAATCTCATATGTTTTGCACACCAAGCATCTGTATTGAAGCCTTGTCCTCCTTATTGACAAGATAGAAATTCACAGAAATAAATAAATAAATAAATAATCCAAACAATGTGACAGTCAATTCGTCTAGAAATTGCTTACTAAAGGCTGTTATTTTTTGCACTGAATGTTTGCATGTCTCTCTCCAGCTGCTGCGGAGAGATTACCTTGCCAAGCTACACAATAATAAAACAAATCACTACAGAACAAATTTTTAAAAGAACAGCAAACTCGAATTGGACAAGTCAGGTTTTGAAATTAATTTACTGAAAATTCTCTGGGCATGTGGTTCATTCCCAAGCTGAAGCTTTGATATTTGAAACTATTTACTTTGAGAGACCTCCATTTTTTCCCCCTTTTCCTTGCCAAGTTACCATTAGAATCAAACTTTCTTAATTATTCTATTTGTTGTGTGATACTGGGAGGTTTTTGGAAAGAAATGAACAGCATTTTTTACTACTAGACTGTTAACACCGATCTACAGTTACTAATAGGAAAGAGTGTTCCAGCATTTTAATCATGACAAAAGTAGTGCATTTGATAATAGATGCAGCAGATAGCATAGTCTTGATAATATTTGTAATATTTGTAATATTTGTCACTGTGCACAGTTAGAGAAGTTAATGGTAATTACAAATGGATACATTTTAAGATAGGAGGGGAACTGTCATCTTCTCTTGACTGATTTCCTTTATGTCAACTGTCATAGACTTTCATCCACCATCACCTCAGATACAGATTTCTCCGGGAGAGGCCAGAATGGGAGAAGGGCAGAAAGTTTTCATGTTAGACCTGGTGGGTATAGTTATACTCCTAGTTGATGTGAGGTGATTGCGGCTGTATGCTGTTCATTTTAATTGGGCTTGCATCCACATATTGTTCTGCTGAGGTCAATAATTTTGTCTTTGAGTAAAATCGATCTTCCATAAAGGGCATCCAGCCCTGATCGGAAGAAATTGAATCAAAAGACCAAAATTTGTCTAAAAAAATCAAGATGCACTCTTTTCCAGTCTGCGTATTTTTAATCTAATGGCATTTGGCGTCTGCCTTCTTTTTATTATTTTATTTATTTATTGCCATTCTCTGCCAGTTGAATATCTGCTATGAAAATACCAGTGATCCTGGGAACCAGGAGGTTCGGGTTAGATATTATGAGGAAGTCTTTCACACAGAGGGTGGTAATGCAGTGGAACAGGCTGCCCGAAGAGGTTGTGGATGCCCCATCCCTGGAGGCACTCAAGGCCAGGCTGGATGTGGCTCTGGGCAGCTTGGTCTGGTGGTTGGCAACCCTGCGCATAGCAGAGGGGTTGAAACTAGATGATCATTGTGGTCCTTTTCAACCCAGGCCATTCTATGATTCTATGATTCTATGATTCTATGATCCTCACTCCAAAGCCTGTGGATGCTTTTGCCTACAAACAAGGGTTCTTGAAATGACAGACAGAGGACAGACAAAAGCAACTGCTGCTGTTTGGAAAGCTGTTTTAGCAATTCTAAAATAGCAGCCTTTTCTACATCAGATCCTACGTCTAATATATGTAGTGATAATGAAACGGGCTCACAACTGCTGTAAATCTGCCAGTTAACACTGATGCTGAGAGCATCTCCGCAGCTTATGCTTGTTGTATATCTTCTCTGGAGATCATTTGTCTGAACAAAGACAATGAGAAAATAGGAAAGAGAAAAGCCAACACTATAAATAGCCTTTATCAGGAAAAGATGTTAAATAAAATTAATAGGATGTGCATCACAGGATATATCTTGCACTACCTATGGAATTCAAAACTTTTTTGAAAAGATTTTTCTCATATCTATCTCTGTATTTTTTAATGCAAACATTGGCAACTGAGGAAATATGTGTGATAAGTGTACATAAAGATGTACCAACCATATAAGACAGTAAAAAATAAGCTTTTCAGACAGGAACAGATGGATTAACAGCCACAACAAAACAATGTAAATGTGCATTTCTTTATGATCACTAACATATGTGAGGAAAAGGTTTTTTTCGTAATTTATAATAGATATATGCATTTTGTTTTGGTACTTGCTGTCCAGATTCTACTCTCACTCTGTCAAAACTGTAACATGAGTTTTGACACCACCTGAAGCTGGCATAATCTTAATGAGATTTAGTATATCTCTCTATGAATGCTACTTGTGTCACTCCCAGTTTTTAGTGGCGCTAGGCAGAGAGAACACTTGCAGGAAGGAGACAGAGACTGACAGCAGAACCTGCTTTATGTCATTGTAAAGTGGCTGTGAAATTAGAGGTTTTCATTAGATTTTAGAGGTCTTAGAAATGTCCACTAGCAGGGCAATGATTAACAGTAAATCTTCCTAGCCCCTGACAGCCTTTTCTTATGTTTTTGTCCATACTATATACAACATATCTCTCTCATTTGTCCCAAGGGACAGCTTTGCTTCTATTCCCAAACCCTAAAAATTCCTGAAAGAAAGTAGCTCATCTCATCCCCATTTAACTCCAGCAATAATCAGTCCTCGCTATCTCACTTCTGTCTTCTGTGCTGTAAAAAAGCAATTTCCATCCATTTCCAATCCAGTTACAGCTGGGCAATTCAGTGTCTTCTGCCAAACTCAGAGCAAGGATTCCTTAGCATTCAGCAACAGCATCTCCAGAATGTTTTTACATGCATCTGTATCTGCAAAATGATGTAAGAGCTTCACACAACCTTTTGTCTTACATGGGAGCAAGTTGTCTGTACACCGATGATTATAGTCTATAGTTTGGTTTGTCAGGTTATTCTGACTGTAATAGCTAGCTTCTACGTCAGACAAGGAAAAACTACTGTCATCAAGTATACTACAAATGCAATAACTAGTTTGTTGTTTACACTGGTATTTGAAGTCAGTCACAGATGATGGGAGATGCTTCATGCAGGTTTTGGGTTGTTTTTTTTTTCTGATAATAGAGATATTGTATTTGCCCATTATGTTTTATTCTGTTAGAAAAGGTCCTATTTTCCTTCTCCTTTCTGCCTGCTGTTCATTTAGGCTTTGAACAACAAAGTAACCTAGCTATTGACATAATTGACTACTGGAAGTACTAACTTTGACAAACATGAACAAAACCACAAAACATTTTTACTGTTGTCTTCAAAGAGCCTAGTTTGAAACAGACTTTGAGTTTATCAGAAAACCAATCTGCACCAGTATTCCTATTGAAATGAAAATGAAAGAAGTTAAGGATGAAGCAGAGCCATCACAAAGATGGGAGGAGGAGTCAGAACTCATAATCCAGGCAACAACCCTCCAACCCTTAACTATACGCAAGTTACAAGATATGCAAAAAGACTTCAGCCACATTCAAGGGAGCACATTGTCACCTGGGTACTCCAGTGTTGGGAAAATGAGGCCAGTACCCTCGACTTAGTGAGCAGTGAAGCCAGGCAGCTAGGATCCCTTTCTAGGGAACATGGCATTGATAAACAAATTGGAAAAGAAACACAAGTGTTTATCCTATGGAGCCTGATTTGACAATATGAAGAAAATTTCTCATCCTGCCTACGGGCCTGTGTCTTGGCTATGGAGAAACTGTTGTGGGAGTTCCACCAATTCAAAGACAATATGTCCTATTCCTCACATGTATGGACCAATATCTTAGCTATTAGAGGTAAGTGTTCCTCCGTTCAACAGAAGAGGTATAGTGGGTACACACCACATGCCACCACATGCTACCACATGCTACCACATACCACCCTGTGGTTTTACCTATGTGATCATGGATTGTGTGGATTCAACGACCTGGCACATCAGAACCACAGGAGTATAAGTTCTACTGGATACTGACACAGTGTACTCTAAAGCCAGAAAGTTATACTTGGGCAGAACCCATCCATATTTCTAGAGTGACAGGGGGATCTCAAATGCTAACTGTTGGAGGACAAAGTCAGTCTAACTGGGAGTGCGTGACAAAAACACTTCATCATGACTTGCCCAGAGGCCCTATGCATCCTTGGTAATGATTACCTCAGGAGAGGGTACTTCAAGGACACAAAATGGTACTGGTAGACTTTTAGTATAGCTGTCCTGGAGATGGAGGACATTGAGCAGCTGTCTACCTTGTCCAGTCTCTCAGAGATCCCTTCTGTTGTTGGGTTGCTACAAGTAGAACAGAAGCTTCTGATTGCTATCATAGCAGTGCACTAGAGGAAATATCCCACCAACCAAGATTCTCTAATTCCCATCTGTAAAGAATGAACTATTATGATCTGAATGAAGTCATGAGACTGCTGAGTGCTTCTGTGCCAGACATGCTAGCCAAGCAATTAAAGCCTCTCTGGTATGGAAGACAATGTCTGAAATATAAATGTGGGGAGGCCAGACAAGTTGATCATATCTGTATGGGAAACTGTTGATCACAGCCTGAACCTCTGACTGACCACCTGAGGCAAGCAATGAGTCAGCTGTGAGAGCACAGGTGAAGGTAATTCTCTAGAGCCAAGCTCCACCCCTCCTAGATCTCATTTAAGGTCTGACTACCACTAAGGCAGGATCTCTTTTTCTGGAGATCACTCCTGCATGCAGTTTATTGTGAGACTTCAACATTGGTGAGCATTTTCTGTTTGTCATAGATTATCTTTCTATCATGATAATCTTTTGTATGAAACATTTGTATAACCTCTGTTTACCTATCGACTATATAGCTGTATGATTAGAGCTGCACAATATCACATTCCCACAAACCACCAACAGCAGGTACTGTGTTCTTACAATGGTGGAAGCAATCACCAGCTATCTGGAAACATATCCTGTGCCTCATGCCACCGGCAGAAATAGTATCCTGGGCCTTGAAAAGAAGTCTTATAACAACACGGTAGCCCTAAAAGAATGGAGTCAGAAAATGGGACTCATTTCCAAAACAACTTCATAAACACCTGGGTCAAGGAGCATGGCATCCCCTATTACGCACTAGCCTCGAAGTCAAATGATACGATGGATGTCCAAGACTACATCGAGAGCAATGGATGCTGGGACTTCCAAATGTTGGGACACGCGTTAAGCAAAAGCCACCTAGATAGTCAACAGTCAGGGATCTACCAATTGAGGTGGACCTGCCCAGTCAAAACTGTCATGTACTATAGAAAGATAAAGTCTCTGTAGCACACATAAAAAGCATGCTGGGTAGAAATATCTGGATTATTTCTGCCTTGGCCAAAGGCAAGCCCATCTGTGGGATTACTTTTGCTTAAGGTCCTGGGTGCACTTGATAGATAGTGCGTAAGAATGGGCAGTTCTGACATGTACCTCAAGGTGGTTGGATGTTGGGTGAGAACAGACAGTAACCAATGGTATTACAGGAAGAAACACCCACATTAAAGAAAAAATCTGATCTTTTTCTCCAAACCAGAACTGGCCCCGCAATGCAACAACTCAGCACCATGCATCATCTCTGCTGCTCTGAAGGAGAGATGACATATAACATATGTCATATTTTCATGTGTCATATTTTCAAAATGTGTCATATTTTTTCATGACATATGGAACCTAAGTCATGGCATAAATGAACTCCATAGACAATTTAGAGGGATGGTATCTGTCTAATTAATCAGGATGCACAGGAAAGTGGAGGACCTAAGCATGATGAAAATGGTAGGCAATAAGGGATGGATATTGTCCTGATTTCAGCTGAAAAAATATTAATAACACATCAATGTTTTGGTTATTGCTGAGTGATGGGAGCACACCTAGAGCTGGCCAGAACACTTGGTAGGGAAGGATCACTGTCTTTATGACACCAGGCAAGAGGTGGGGAGAGGTCAGGACTGATGGCACTAATTAGGCCAAGGGTTATTCCATACCACACGACATCATGCAGAAGGCCATAAAACTGTGGAGGCAGACACTGCTCAAAAGTTGCGAGGCATTGTTCAGCAAGTGGTGAGATGCTGCGCTGCTGATGGGCTGTCAGCTTATGGCTAGTTGCAGTGTTAGCTGGCCTTTGGTTGGCAGGTGGTAATTGCACAGTTGATATATACTGGAGATATATAGTTAACATTTTATAGTTAACATGCATTTATTTTTTTTTGTTTCCAGTTTCCTTTTTTGTCTTGATAACTAGTTTTTCATCTTGACCTGTAAGTTGCGTTTTCTTTCTATTTCTCTCCCTTATCCCACTTGGAGGCTGTGAGTGAAGGGCTACATGGTACTGACTTGCTGCTGGGCTAAACCACAACAACTTACAACAGAAATAAAAGAATTTGTTTACCATTGGATTTTTTTAAACTGTGTTTTTATAGCCTAATAAAATGTAAAACTGAAACAACAGTTTACTTATTCTAACGAGTTTCAGAATTAAGTTGAAATTAGCTGAATTTTTATGTTATTTCTTAACAATAAGATACATTATGCTAAAGCTTTAATGAGAGCCTAACTGCTGAAATGGAGTCTGTCTCTGCTTAGATTGCTGAGACCAAAATATACTAAACTTATACAGTATAGAACTAAAAGTCTATGTTTTCTCTTAGAAGAGGAGCTGTGCAGTGGCTTGTCTACTCCTAGCTTGTAGGCTAGTAACTTGAAGTCTTTTCCCCTTGTACTGTTCTTCCACTTGCTCATTCCTTCTCTTTCTGTCTCTTTTTCTTTCCCCAGCCTTCTCTCACACTGTTTTGCTTGTTTTCATAATCTGAAAGGCTTCTTTTCTTAACCACTCCAATTTCATTTCTGAAAAGCATTCCTATAGCTGGCCTTGTGTTCAGCTAGTTAATTTTTTTTGCTTATTTTAAAAATTCTCTAGTTTAATTTCATTATATTATGTTTCAAGCATAATCTTGGAGCATGTTAGATATGAAGTTAATAAATAGGCATCTATATTGATGTGTTTTATACATAAAGACTTAGGATACATTTTCTTGTTTATCTGTCTATCTAAAGTTATTGAGGATGTGCTAAATTAGATTATAAAGCATTCAGGGATGGCTGAAGTGGCACAGTAGTTGCAGAAGTGGTGCGAGAAGCAAAGAGATCCTCAAAGTAGTTAACAAACACTCAAGGCCAATACATTGTAATGATCAAGATTTACCGTTATCTGGGTTTCAAAAACAACTGGGATTAAATAAATTACGTAAATGTATTCAGGAGCACAAATCCTCTAGAGTAAATGTCAGTGCAATTGTAAACCACAGACTCTTTAAAATTAACAGCTAGTACAAAACAGCATGTGTCTGACTCCTGGAAGACAAGTCGATTACTTTTCAGAGATGGATCTGAAGGAAGGAAGTGAGTCCTTGAATGTCGCTTGGGGAGGGAAAGGTCGGGAAGGGGGAACTGAGAAAAGTCACACGTGAAGCCAAAGAGATCTTCATTCCGAGATCATGACAGATGCGCTTTCAGTGAAGACTGGCTGTGAAAAATACAGATGGCATTGTTATTTTAGTAGTATAAGACAATAAAATGGAATTTACTTGAAGGTAACAGCATTTCTTATCTAAGAGGATAACTTAATCTTGCCCAGCTGCACTCATAATTATATATGTAAAGGCAGTAATTTTAACTGGCTCCTGTGGAATGCAGTCAAAATAAATCTGAAACTTAATCTTGTAAATTTGCTGACGTTAAGTCCCTGCTCAAGATGCATTTAGTAGGAGTTAAGTGTGCATGTTGTTGCACACTGACAGAGCTATATCAATATATAGGCAGAGCATGTCTTCACTATAAATTGCAAAGTTCTGGAATAACATCAGAATGAGTTTCAAATGAGATGGTCCTAGAAAATGGTGTCAGCATAGTCAGATGGAATGCTTATATGGCTTGGCTAAGGCTGAGAGTTCTGCACTTTGGCCACAACCCTAGGCAACAACCCTGGCTTGGGGCAGAGTGGCTGGAGGACTGTGTTGAGGAAACAGACCTGGGGGTACTGATTGATGCTCGGCTGAACATGAGCCGACAGTGTGCCCGGGTGGCTAAGAAGGCCAATGGCATCCTGGCTTGCATCAAAAACAGTGTTACTAGCAGGAACAGGGAGGTAATTGTCCCCCTGTACTCAGCATTGGTGCGGCCGCACCTTGAGTACTGCGTTCAGTTTTGGGCCCCTCACTGCAAGAAAGACATTGAGGCTCTGGAACGTGTTCAGAGGAGGGCTACGAAGCTGGTGAGGGTTCTGGAGCACAGGCCTTATGAGGAGCGGTTGAGGGAGCTGGGATTGTTCAGCCTGGAGAAGAGGAGGCTCAGGGGAGACATTATAGCTCTCTATAACTTCCTGAAGGGAGGTTGTGGTGTGCTGGGGGTCGGCCTCTTCTCTCGTGTAATCAGTGATAGAACTAGAGGGAATGGTTTCAAGCTGCGCCAGGGGAGGTTCAGGCTGGACATTAGGAAGTATTACTACTCGGAAAGGGTAGTCAGGCATTGGAATGCACTGCCCAGGGAGGTGGTGGAGTCACCGACCATGGGAGTGTTCAAGAAATGTTTGGATGTTGCGTTGAGGGGTATGATTTAGCTGGGAAGTATTGGCAATGGTTGGACTAGATGATCTTCTAGGTCTTTTCCAACCTTGATAATTTTTTGATTCTGTGATTCTGCAACGCTACCAGCTTGGGGTACAGTGGCTGGAAGACTGTGTAGAGGAAACGGACCTGAGGATGTTGGTCAACACTCAGCTGAACATGAGCCAGCAGTGTGTCCAGGTGGCCAAGAAGGTCAATGGCGTCCTTACTTGTATCAGAAATAGTATTGCCAGCAGGAGCAGGGAAGTGATCATCCTTATGTACTCAGCCCTGGTGAGGCTTGAGTACCATGTTCCCATCACTACAAGAAAGAATATCATGGCCCTGGAGTGTGATCAGAGCAGGGCAACAAAACTATGAGAGGTCTGGAGCACAATTCCCATGAGGAGCTGCTGAGGGAGCTGGGGTTGTTCATTCTGGAGGAGGCTTAAAGGAGACCTTCTCGCCCTCTAAAACCACCTAAAGGGAGGTTGTGGTGAGGTGGGGGTCAGCCTCTTCTCCCATGTGACTAGCAATAGGATGAGAGGGAGTAGCTTCAAGTTGTGCCAGGGGAGATTCAGGTTGGATGTTAGGGAAATACTTCTCTGAGAGAGTGGTCAGGTGTTGGAATGAGCTGCCCAGGGAAGTTGAAGAGATGAAGTATCCTGATCATGCATGTGAACTTATTTTGGTGAGGTTTCTGCCTCTGTGTATTGGTTTAACAAACAGATGTCCCAGCAGCTAATGTGAGGCTGGAAGATTCAGTGAAACCATATGGTGACTTTAAGCTAGCATCTTAATTTTGATGGTGGTAGTAGATGAATGTTTGATAAATAATATATTGGGCATGTTATATAGCAATTCCTTCAGATGGGTTCCTATCCTCTCTTTTTTCAACTCAGGGACTTGAGAGTTGGAGGAGATTTCCATTTATTTGTTATATCCAATTAGTTTTTTTTTCAGCGTGTTTTAATAAACTGCAGCAAAGGTTACTGAATCATCTGTTCAATTTTTGGTCTTCTAAAGATGCCTGAATAGCAAACAACCAGGAACAGGAAGAGTAAAACATTGAAGGAAGCAGAAACCTTGACATGTACCACAGTAGAGCAGACTGATTCATAAAGTTCACAGTCACAGCATGGCTGAGGTGGGCAGGGCACTCTGGGCCCATCAGGTCCCAGCCCCGTTCCAGCAGGGCCACCCAGAGCAGGGTGCCCAGGCCCATTGCCAAGTAGTGTCTGGAGACCTCTGAGGAGACTCCACAGCCTCTGGGCAGCCTGTGATGTTGCTTGGTTTCTTTCTTGATTTCTTTCTTCCTTGTTAAGTAATATAGAGTATGGCCAGGGCTGGAAAATAAAGCAGGAGGCCTTTGGTTTAGTTTAGCTTAAAGAGGCCCTCCCAGAAGCCACTGTCAGTGAGTCCTGAAGTGAAGAGGTGGGAAGAAGTATTCCTCTTGTTATGTCACAGGTCTGTGGAACAGGAGCTGCTAGTAAATGTTGTACTGTGCCAAAGGAAAAGACAGTGACCTTTGCTGCAAAACACCTTACAGAATGGGCTGCTTGAGGTCCCTCACAACTTCCCCCATGTCCCTGCCTTTTCTATACGCTCCTGATTCATAATAAATGTTGCTTGGTTATGTAAAAATGTCAGGTGTCAGATTGCTAATCTTTCTAGCCTTGACATTTCCCCCAAGCTTCCTCCTTCCCTGAGTCACTTGCCCTTGCCTGCTGCTCCATACTGCCCAAACAGCTTTTCTTTGCAGTGTTTTCTGTCTCCACTGCTACTTAAGTCACAGGGAGGTTTTTAACACTTTTCTGCTAAAAGACTGGCTCAAGCACAGTTCCAGCTGAAATAAGAAAAAGTACATTTGTTAATTGTTCCGTTTCCATGGCTCCAAAGTCTTCAGGCTTTTTATCTCTTGTTTTGACAAGCTGTCTTTGTACTGAAAGACCATAGAGATCATAAGCGGGTTTTATGCTGAATGCTTTTGTGCTATCAGCTCCTTTGTGATCTGCAAATGGCAAATACACAGGCAGCAGAACTGCCAGACATAAGGAGCTGCTAGTCTGTTGCTCTCCCTCATGCCACAGAAATGAGCTGAGAAACAGGCTGTAAGAATGACAGGGAGGTGCAGGGCAGAGGCTGAAGGTAGGTTGGCAGAGTCTCTGGCAGAGGCTGAAGGTAGGTTGGCAGATTCTCTGAGTTTACCCTTGAAGAAACTGCTTATCTGTGTGACCTGGAGGCAAGTGCATGTTTAAAAATGATAATAAAGTGCTGCAGGGTAATCCTTAATGTTATTCATTAGATTCACTGTTGTGTATGTAGAAACATGCTAGGTGGAAAAGGCACCTCTACTAAACATGAATTATTTTACCTCTCCTGGCAAGGTACATGAAAAAGCTACCGTGTGTTTTGATAGACCGAACTGTTATCAGGGCTGGCACTGCCCACTTTCTTCCCCCATCTTACTTTCTGTCTCTCTGCATTGTCCTGTGCATCTAAAAATTCTATTTACTGCTGAGAAGTGATGGTTTTGAGGGAGTTCTTTGTAATATATTTTTTTATTCAATCACCAAATGTTATGGAATATACAATGCTGAATCCACTTCACAGCATTACATATTATGTGATTGCTACAATGGAAACATGTTTAGGCTGAGACAAGAGATTTAGGTGATATCTCTTGCCACAGTGGCGAGTTTTTACTTGAATCTTGTGCAAACTAATGCAACTTGGCTCTTTTGAGGAGCTAGTTGCCTTCCTAGGTTGCCTTTGTGAAGGATCGTGAAGAAGAAGGAAGTAAAAGGGGAAACTTGTGGTAGGTGACAAATCCATCAGCCATCAGTCTATCAAACTGATAGATCATACTGATCATACAGTCATCCTACCCAATATGAAATGAGGATGGAGTTGTCATTTGTAAGTGGCAACAAGACAGCCAGAAGTAGCTGTCAAGGAGGCAAGATGTGATTTTTTTTCACTGTAACAGAGCAAGTTCTCCTTTTTCAACTCCTTATGTGCTGACTGCTTCAAGAGGAGCTGAATGGGATCCTGGACCTTACATCTGACTGATGCAGAAGCACTCAGTGGACAATGAAGTGATTTGCACTGCTGCATTTAGTGCAGCTGAGAGTAAAATCAGAAGTGTTGCAAACTGAAGTACAGATCTTGTCTTCTCCATTTGGCGGAATATAAAATGCACCTCAGACTCTGTCTTTCACTTTGGGAACAGTCTCATTGTTTCCCTCAGAAATTTCATAGAATGGCATGGGTTGGAAGGGACCTCAAAGATCATCTAGTTCCAACCCCGTGCCATGGGCAGGGCTGACCCCACCAGCTCAGCTGCCCAGAACCCCATCCAACCTGGCCTGGAGTGCCTCCAGGGATGAGGTACCACAGCTTCTCTGGGCAGCTGTACCAGCGCCTCACCACCCTCTGAGTTAAGAATTTCTTTTGAACATCTAACCTATATGTCCACTCTTTCAGTTTAAATCCATTCCTCCTTGTCCTGTCGCGCTTATCACTTTGGAAAGTTAATGGTATTTGTTTTTCACACAGAAATAGGACCATTTCTACCAACTGTTTAAAAGCAGTACTTCAAAGGGTGGACAACCATAGTTCTATTTCTTTTTATTTTTCTAATCAGATTTTGAGAAGGAAAACTCAATTTAATTGAATGCTTTGTTGTCTGAAACAGAACTTTGCCACTTCTAATGACCAAGGATGCCATAGCATTAGGTATTTGTAGATGTATTTAGGTATTAACAGATGTATTTCCTCATCTGTAAATATATTTCCTCATAAACTAGATAATGAAGTGTTTTATCAGGGAAAGAGGCTTGACTGTTTCTGTCACTCTGGGCATTCTGATATCACATTTTACTCTCATAGACTGGTTGTATAAAACCTGAAAATAAAGCAGTGTCTAAGTTTGGAGTGTTATTTTTTAATTTGCACTCTGTTTTATTGTTGGTTGGTTGTGTGGCTTTTATTTTTTTTTCCTAGTCTTGCAGCTGATCTTGAATATGAAGATGAAAAAACTGAGAAGGAAAATTGTAAGACATCTCTGTTTTTCATCTCCATGACCTGTTTAAAGTTTCTGAGTCCTCACCAGTGAATTTCAGAACTGCTTTCGTGGTGGTTTCCTGTTTCATTCTTTCTTGGAATTATATTCAGATATAAATCTAAGTGACTGGGAACTGACCCAAGTTGTAAGAAATGGATTTCACTGAATACTGATTTATGTGATTACTTGAGGCAGATATTAATGTACATTTTAATGGTGAACATTTAACATGATGTTTGATACCCTTTACATATTGCAGCAACCTGTTATTTTTCTAGGTTTAAATTATAGTAAAATAGGAGCCAGTTCCTAGAAAACTTTAACAGTATTGGATCTTATCCAAAGTTTAGTGCTGCACACACGATCTCCATTTTGGATAAGAGCTTGGTAAAACTCAATGAAAAAATGATTATATTATTATGACAATGATTACACAACAGATAAATACAATTGTTTGCCAATCTGGAACATTGGGAAGAGGCTAGGAAGCTCAGTTATTAAAGTGCTCCTAGGAATGCTTTATGGTTGTCTACTGATGTTATCCCTGAGACACCATGATTCTACCACACCAGAGCTACAGAATTTTGCTTATCTTGGCACAATTAATTTGTGTTTCCTCCATTCCTGTATAAAAAGCTGTAGATTTCTGGCAAATGTCTACCAAGCTTGAAGTCTGGACAGAAAAAATAAAATAAGGAGAGAAGAGAAAAAGTTGTGGAGAGGAAGTTACTTCAATTAGTTCTAAGGGGAGTAATCTGGTACATTTCCGTTTCAGCATGCTCATCAGAACCAGTGGAGAATCTTCAGTACATGTTAAATAGCTCCTCGCTGTTCTGCAAAACCAGGCTGTATTCCCTGCAGGGCAGGAGGAAAACAATGCCACTGTCAATAATCTTCAGAAGCACTTCTACCAGACACCTCTGTTTTCAGGAAAAATTCCATTTGTCTAGCACTTCTGGCTAGTGTAGCTATGAGTTATTATATCTTTTTTACCTTAAAAAAAAAAAAAAAAAATTGATCAAGGCCAATCTCAGTTATAAATCTCTAAATGTTTTTAGTTTTTGACTTGGTAGCTTCTTCCTCATCCTTCCTGGAAATATTATCTGTATAACTTTCCTAATCTGTGTTTTTGCATCTATATATCTGTAGCTACTCATGTACTTGATTTATCTCTGTAGGATCAAACACTGAGATGTACTTTATGGTAAGAATAAAATCTACAGACTTCGGGATTCATGTCTTTTCATTAAAACTTTATTCCCTTTTTATTCCTATATATCTAAACAGTCAGTTTAGGAAGACTTCTGTTGTTCCGGCAGTAATGTGAAATACCACATACATCAAAGACAAATGCAGTTATGCAGAATGCATTTCACTCCCTTTTCTTCCAGTCATACAAACAGATGATAAAAAACAGTATGAAGACAGTTCACTGCATGCTAATACTAGTGAAAATAGGAGCCCTGGAAACTCATTGAGACAGTGAAAAAACTACATTTTGGAAGTATAGCAAAAAAATGCTACTGATATGATAGGGTATCACTGCATAACTGAAAGTAGAAACTTCAGGTTTGGAGCGCACAGACATTGTTTGCTCTTTGCTGACTTTTAGAGAAGCATCTCCCTCCCTTCTGAATACAACCCTACTTTGGCAGGTACTCAGCTTTTTTTTGAAAAGCAACTGATGATCCCAAAAGATACTGAAGCTATGTTATATGGACATAAAACTCTTTGACTAGGATATTTTCTATTCCAAGGGTTGCGTGCTCCAAGTATGTTTATTTTAGATGCTAGTTAATTTCAGATACGTATTTTTGACATTCTCGGGCTTCCTCAGAAGACTAGTCTGCATGGTTTATTTAGCAACAGAAAAAGGATTTGGGTTCATCAGTGATGAAGTTTTGAAGTCATGGGGCAGCACTGAAGAGCTCTTCCCCATACCTTGCATTCCCAACTGTAGATGTTTTGTTGTTTAGGTTTGGTTTGGTTCGGTTTGGTTTGTTTTTTTTGTGGGGGTGGGAGTACAAGAAACGTTGTGCTGAAGAAAAGTAACTGTGGCTCTCCTGAGTCATTCAGAAGGTGTGTACCTATCATCCAAAGTAAATGAATAGTCCTTTACTCCTAAATTAAAGTGTGACAATATTTTTGGAGTTTTCCACTTCTCCATTATCATGGCTGTTTCAGTCAGTATGTTGTAGTCAGTTATTTAGTCAGTCTTTTTAGAAGCATGTGTGTTAGACTATGCCCTGTTCCTCAGTGCTCCTCAAAGTGTGTGCATGGCATCTGTTTCAAACTGTAAGGCTTGTGAAAGTCCTACTATACACAAACGTCTTGGAGCAGGTACCATATTTCAACACCATGGTGCTGTTCATTGTCTAGGCTACAAGATCATACAAGTGATGAAAGCGCTCAATGAATACCCTGAAGTGTTTTCTGTTGCATGTTCTCTTCCTGGATGAGTAGTAGCATTTATCTAATTTTTCCTCACAGAGTGAAAAATGCTATTCAGAACATGAAGAATTTCTTCAGACTCTGTTAATGCTGTCATTTGTTTTTTGTCTAAGCTGCATCACTAGAAAAGATGGAAACTATTTTTATCACTATGAGTGCTTTACCATCTTGGATGCATGACGTTCCTTCTTTTGTATTGTGTAACTAAAAATAGGCCTCAAAAATAAGCTTCCTGAAAAAGGAATAGAAATAAGATCCTATACACCATATACTTCACTCAAATCTGTGGATTTTCAGACCTCTGTTTAAGCACCAGCTCAATCATCTTCTGCTTATTTAGTGAAATGTTTATCTTCTTAAGAGATGTTTGATGTGAATAATTCATAATTAGAGACTTGTTTTGGTGGATTCACTCAAAAGGCTTGAATTTGTTGTCAACTGTTTGTATTTATTATGTATTTATTGTATTTTACAATAGTACAAAATACATTTCCAGTTAGTTTGATTTGTTGCACTACTTAGATTACACAGGACCTTAAGATAACTCAATTTTGATGACTAGAAAGCCATTTCTGAAACTTACCAAGAATAAATGCATATAGATTTTTCAGGCATGAAACTTCAATAGAGTGACCTTTGCAATAGTATTTGAATGACAAGAACACAAAAACATCTTTGGAAACCTGGCGTTTGTTTTCAGATATTGGTTTATCTGTTGGTCGATTATAGTTGCTGCTTGTTTGTTTGTTTGTTTACTTTCTTTTAGGGTTGTTATTTAAAATTTGGTTTTCTGTTAGGCTTTCTTTACAATTTTTTAACTTGTTTGCTTAGGTAAGCAAATGAAACTTCTGGCGAAATCTAGCCCATGAACCTGGTAATAAAATATGTGTCTGCCTGCTCAAGCTGGAATACTGAGTTTGTTTCTTTTTTACTCTTCACGGCCAAGTTGACACGTTTCTGTTACTTTATTCAGAATCTTATTCATATCATCTCCTGAAGAAAATGGAAGAACAGTCCAGCTACTCACATTGTGAAAAGAATGATGTGGACTGTGTCTTATGGTATTCAGTAACCTAAGAGACCTTGAAGTTTCCCTGTTCACATATGACTATATGGGCTTATCTTCCTAATGAGTTCATCAGAGTATTTGTCTCACCACATACTAAGGAAAGGTTTTTTCTTTTTTTTCTTTTATCCATTCAAGGATTAGTCCAAACACTGGCAATTTGAACTTGGGCATTTTTCATGCTGGTATTTTTTATTTAGCCTACATGCTATGTTTTAAACAATATTGATTTTTTAATACACAAATTTGTACAATTTTAGTTAAATAATTTGTTATAACTCTGTGGAAAGATTCTTCCCCAGAGCAGCTCAGAACTTTTTTGAGATATGACTGATTACTCTCAGACCAGACGTGCTGCGGGCATTTCTGGTCTCAAAGTCAGGATGGACACCAAAGAATTAGTCCTGGGTAAATGTCTAAACGTCCTAGGGGCACTGCTTGAGAAACCAACCCTTAATGCATCAAATTAACAGTGATGTCTCAACATTTGTTTTGCGATAGGTGGTTGGTATCAGTGAAAATATTCAGTAATAATACTAAGAAATGTACTGGTATTGTTTCCTGTTGAATGCTAGTCACTGTTTTTGATATGTTGATCTCATCTCCATCTACAGACTAGTTGTGTCAGTTATTAGTTATTTCAGAAAGGACTTTTCTAATATCTTTTTTTTTGTGTGTGTCACTTTCTGATGTTAAAAGAAATAAGGTATTGCTGGAGCTGGTCAAAGTGTGAGAATTGCAACACAAACATAAATGTTAACACTGTGATTAGAGAATGCCTTAATTACTTGCATATTACACAAGTACTATCTTTGCAGATGAAGTCATGAAATCTTGACTGTGTAAAAGATGTGTGCCTTAACTGGTTTCTGCTTGTGGGATAGATCAACTAATGCATTATATACAGTATTTTATATTAGATTGTTACTTTTTTGTCTGAAAAGTCTTGAATATGTACCTAAGAAAATGTAATTGGGAAAACGAATAATCAACTCATCATGTTCTGAAAGTGTTAAAAATATAAGCAAGTATGGAAATAAGTGAAAAGAGAGTATGTCTTCTCAAAAAAGAAAAAAAAAATGCTACCAGCAAATCAGAAATGATGAGCAAGGTCAATCTTGCTTAGTATAATTCTTGATTATTTTAACAGTGAATGGATAGTTCACTATGTATTTCTTTTCCAATCCCAGTTATTTCAAATGAGTTACAAAATTGAGAAAATTCCATAAGATTTATTCTTAAAGACAATATACTTATAACAGAATGACAGTTTTCTTTTGTGTTAAATTATTACAAGTAGTTCAAGACCTCAAAGTCACTGCAGAGCGCTATGCTTTGTTTAGATATGCTACACTTTTGTAAATCAAGTGAGTATTTAGAAATGAAAACCTGTTTGGAAAACTTTAGACAGCTGACGTTTAAAGGGAGAAAAATGCTGCATCTTCATTTCCTTACCATGTTTTTCCTCTAGATTAAATGCTGTCAACTTATTAGATCTGTAATCAGCAAATGACTTAGCAAACAGCACTTTTTACTTTGTATTACAAACATCACTTCATTCAGCCCTTGAATTTCATGGAGATCTCTTTAGTTACCATTTGCTTGAACCCGTGTTATGGGAAATATATGTGTATATATATATATGCTTAATTTCAGTTCAATTTATGAGATCACATGGTGATTCATGTAATGAAGAAGAAACTAGTTTCAGATCTTTGATGAAGATTAAATTTTTATTGTATCTGTGGGCAACTTTTTCCCTTCCCCTTGAAAATGTTTTTTACATGCTTTGTCTTATTCAAGCAATGCAAGTTATCTCGCACAGGAGATGTCTCTACCTTGGTGTGCATACAGTCACTAGCATAATAATGTTGTGGTTTCTTTTTGAAGCCTTTAAGCCTTACATTATTAGTACTATGCTAAACTAGTGGTGAACTGGAGAACAGCAGAAGATGAAGGTAAATAATGTGAATAGCTGATGCAGACTGCCAGTATTATTCATGCAGAAACAAAATCCCCAAAGAAATTCAAGTTTGGGAAACAGGATGATGAGTTTCTAGAAAAAAAAACCTTCAGAAGACTAAATGAAATAATGGACTGCAGGAAAAGCGTTCTCTGCTGAAAATAACAGTATAGAATGTGGTGCTTTAAAAATGCAACAAAAGCAAAGCAATACCAATATCATGACCAGGCCACGCATACTGTCACAAATTTTGAAAACCAGAATACACAGAATTAAATGTGTATCTTGATGGGCATCCTAGCTTAGGAGAACAATATTACTAGTGCCATTACCTGTAGTACTAGTGGATACCTCAAATCTTATTTCTTAAGTATGTAACATCTGTAGATATACTTTTTTAAATCTGTAAGGCATTGTTCTAATTAACTACTTAGCTAACCTTATTCTAAATTAAATTGAGTTGTTGGTGCAATTAAGATTCAGTAGTGTTCTGATTTTTATGAATAATGTTGCAGGCTGGATTATTGCAATTAATTATAACAAAGATACTGAAAAACCACATTTATTTTAGCAAGAACAAAGCTTTCATGTACGCTTTGCTATAGATCAAAGATGTCCTATGATTGTGTCCTGACATTATAAATACGCAAGTATTTGGAAATTTAACTTTCACAATATTAAAATTAATTAATAAAATGTTTTATCTGTATGGTACATTGTGAATATGCCGCTGGCCAATATATGTTCCATTCAAAGTAATCTGAATAAAACTTTTTAAGTTTGAAAATGCATTGTAACATTTCATTCTATTACCTGATTGTGCTATCCCCTTTTATCTATTATTCTGGTTCAGTCTTTTGTCTTCACATTAGTTTGCTTTTCGGGCTTTAGTTAAAATTTAATTAAATATCATTTTCTATTCACTTTTCCACTTTTGTTCCAAATTTGGTTCAATATGCTTAGTGTAAAAGCAAAATCTTTCAAAACACTGAAATAGAGTTGTCCTTCACATATTTTTGAAGCATTTCATCTTTTTATATGTCCATTAATTAACATAAGGACGCTGTGCGAAAAAAAGAAAATGTAGTTCTGGATTCTCTCTGAGAGAGCAGATTGAGATATCTCAGTGAAATCTGACTTCTCAGTTTCCAGAAATAAGACTATAAAACTGAATATTCATGTAATGAATGAATTTGTTAGGTTTATTAGTTCAAATATTAGATTTCAATTTGCTGCAAAACTTAATAATACCTGAAAAGCAACATAAAATTTAAGATTTTAAGGTGTGGATTATTGCAGAAGTCACACTAAACCTGATAATGTTGATGACTTACAATGTGGCTACCATTTAACAGTAAAATTACATGAAAGACAAAGACCATTTAGAAATGCAGATTTCAGAGACAGAGATGATAGAAATACATGTAAATAGAGAAGGAGATAAAGGCAAAAAAAGAAAAGGTTCTACATTAGCTTTCAAATTCTTTGTCCACTAAATAAGTCTAAATAAGTACTGGATCATATTAGAGCCTCAAACGTGAAAAGAGCTCATTCTAAAACAGCGTTAACAATGCTAGGTTTCTTTAACACTAGACTCATTAGTGCAAAAATATAACAGTACACAGCACTAAATATGTATTGGAAGGCTTTATTAGATTCAGCTCTCTCATAATATGCCTTCCTAGACAATGTTATGTAATTTTTTGTGTTAATAGGATGAGACTACGAATGTTACATTAACGTGTATCAGAAAGTTCCTTCCTTTTCTTACAAGGTAATCAATGTATGCAGCCCAAAATATTCAGAGGATGTCCTTTTCAACATACAGAGTATTCTGGTTTTGCAACATTTGTAGGTAAATACAGGACATATGGCTAATTTACTGTATTTGTCACCAACGCAAAAGGAAGGAAGTTCACTGTTAGATCTTACTTCCATTCAAATGAATACTTACAGAAAGGTTGAATTAGGTCTTCTTCTCAAAGGGACACATTGTATGTTTTTTTAGAAATTAGGAATGAGTGAAATCTAATCTAATTTAGCTCTCAAGGAGAGAGTTACATTCCATACCAGCAATTATGTAGCAGCTTTTAACATGGAAAAAGGCTATAGGCAAAGAGAAGGCATGTCATAGAATCACGGAATGACCTGGGTTGAAAAGGACCTCAAAGATCAACTAGTTTCAACACACCTGCTGTGGGGGGGGTCATACATATCAGCATTTGCCTGTCACACTATCCAGGATAAAACCACACTCACTTTTCAGTCATTAGTGGCCACTGATAATTTACTGAAAAATGACTGAATCTCCTCCAGCCATAGGTACTGTCCCTTATTATGATGATGATTCTTTATTGACTAAATGACTAAATCTGCGGAAAAAAAAGAATAAAAAGGAAAAAAGTCTTCCCAAGTCATGCAAAGAAAAA
This sequence comes from Alectoris magna, assembly GCA_030625065.1. Classification (NCBI taxonomy): domain Eukaryota; kingdom Metazoa; phylum Chordata; class Aves; order Galliformes; family Phasianidae; genus Alectoris; species Alectoris magna. The sequence continues at coordinate 59,313,991 of CM060561.1, forward strand.
AGATGTTCATTAACATATTTTGATTGGGCAATATTTTCTAACCTTATATAGCAATTTGCATTAATTTATATATGCAGATATGATGTGCTGTAATAAAAGTTTAGGAAAATGTGATTTCCTTTTTTTTTTTTTTACCCTGTAGCTTTATTGTGCCATATGTAGCCAGACTTGAAATTCTTCTTGAAGTAAATAATTAACTTAAATGAAAATGTACATAAGAAACATGTCTAATGAAGAAAGTTGTTTTTTTCATAGTAGGATGTGAAAATGTGTTTGGCTATGAAAGAATTTATTTGCAGAATACAAAGATATTTTGATTTGCAAATATGTTTCCCGTTTTTCTCTTTAATGTTATAATGTTATAGAACACTCTCAGAGGAAGAATCCATTCCCAGTAAACTTGCCTTGTTATGAATAAGAGGAAAAGGCATACAGAGAATCCAGGCTTTTCATAAAGCAGAAATACATTTTTTTCTCTGGAACCTGGAAGTAATTTTTCAAATTATCTGTTTAAAATTGTACTGGTTTGGGGCATATTTGACAATAAAGGTAGCACATAGGCAGTCAAAAATAAATGAGCTAAGTATGTCTGAAAAGCCACCTATAATCTCAAAATCTGTTGTAATTATTATTCTATATAGTCTCAGTAATTCCCAGTTGCTATCTATTTGTAGAAGAATCATAGAATCATTCAGGTTGGAAAAGACATCTGAGGTCATCTAGTCCAACCACTGACCACATCCCTCAGTGCCACATCCACACAGGTCTTGAATACCTCCAGGGACAGTGACTCCACCACTTCGCAGGGCAGCCTGTGCCAAAGCTTTGGTTTGTGTCCTACACCCACATCAAGTGAAAAATAAATTGAAGCTTGGATAAAAACAGGAATATTCCATTTTTTCTTTATATCATACTCACATGTCAAAAAAAAAAAAAAAAAAGAAAGAAACTTGTACGTTTGCAGAAGTCAAACTAAAAAAAAAGAAGGAAGCTTTTGGTTATTCAGAAGTTTGTCCCTTGAAGAGACAACCCATCGTAGTCCATCAAAATCTGTTATTTGTCTGGTATGAAGTTAGGAAGTTTTGTCTCCCAGACAGAATCACAGCTTGAGACCTAATAGTTTGAAATAAATTAACAGAATGCCTTAAACAATTTATTTTTTTTTTAATTTCAAAAATCATGTATAAGTGGAAGTAAAAAGAGGACAATGACATTACATCTTAAATAAATAAATACTAAAAATTGGAACTGGTAATAGAGAAATAAAATTATCCTGAAATGTTACAGCTTTCAGAAGCACTGGACACAATATTTGTGTTTTATCACAAGAAGGAAATGACTGCATAGATCCTTAGGTAACTGCAGACCAGAAAGCATTGGTCCTTTCAGTGCTATGTCACGCTGTGTATGTGAAGTAAAACTCATTAGCTCCTTGGAGAAGCAGTGCTGTGCTTATGTAAAGCAACTATAAATATGCCTGGACTTCAACTTCTACCTTTGCAATTCATATGCAGATTACATGCAGTTTTTATTCAAATTGTATCTGGCAGAAACAGAAATAGAAAGACATGATGCAAAGTTTTTGAATTAAGGCGCAGAAGAATGGCAAGTAAAGAAACTGGTTTTGACACAATTTATATTTGGAAGTTATTTTTGGTTCAATTTAATTGCCCAAGCATAAGCACATACCAGCAACCACTCCCCAAAATTGTGAATTCCCTATAGGGTCAATGGGTTAGCTCCATATGGACGTCTTCAGTGCCTCAGAGAGCCTTAAATGGTGATAGAGGTTTTCACAAGAAATCTGAATCAAACCCCTGTGTTTGAAATGTAGCAGGTGGCGGGGTAAGAGCAAAGAAGGTGAAGAAAGAAGACAGAAAGATCTGGTAGCCAAAGATTGTTCATAGTTAACATTATGCTGAAAACCTGCTTAGGCTTCCTGCATTTAAACTAGTGTTTTTGCCCTCCGGGTTATTAAATGTCTCATGGTTGCAGATAAACCAGTTGGACTTCTTTGTCAAAAAGATTCTGAAATCTCTTAGTCTTATTCCATACTACAGAACTATGTTGCACTACAGAATTAAGAAAAAAAGAAAAAACAATTACAAAGAAACAAAATTAAAACAGAACAATAGTGTGCTGACCAACGTTAAGTCAATGCCATCAGGTGGATCAGACCTTTTTATTTTTACTACTACGAGGACATCTATTCTGCTGGATTGAGATGTTAATGCACTAAATGAACAATAAGTTATGAATGGCTAATGCTGGTGTTCTAATTGTTTTCCATGAACCATATGTTTGATATCTTTTATTTGGTTTCACATGGCAAGGTTTTGGTAGCAGGACTGCTGCAGAGCCCAGCAGCTGCCCAATATCAGATCAGAGCTAGTTCCAGCAGCTTCAACAGAGACTTACTGCTGGCCAGAGCTGAGCCATGAGCAATGCTGGAAGTTCTCTGCAGCCCAGGAGAGGCCCATGGAGGAGCAGGTTGTCCCCCTGCAGACCACGGGCCCCATGTGGAGCAGATCTCTGTTCAGACGTGGAGGAGCTCAAGGTACAGCAGTGGATGAGGCCTGAAGGATGCCACAGGTGTTTACAGCATAATTTTATTTAGGATAAAATAGATTTTTTAAATGTATTTGTAAAGTGCCCTATCACTTTTAGGAAAAATAGCTAATTGTTCTATGTTTAGGTTGAGATACCAGCTCAATCCATTGTCTTGACTTCAAAAGAAATAAGATTCTGCACACCAGAACTTCTCATACTTTATGCAGATAAAATTCATACAACTCTTCTCATATTTAAAATTTCTGACTCTGAGAAGGGAGATAGCTGTCCTCAGACCTTGAACACATGCTTTTAAATAAATTCTATTGATGCAAATGTGAATTTCTAATTTTAGAAGCACTGTTACTTAGTTTTACAACAAATCAAAGTTAGAGTCCCAACACTCCCAAACTTGGAGATATTAGGCCATTTCTAGTCTATTTATTTTTAAGAAGAATGTTATGGAATTAGCACTTTTCATCTGTTGAAAGTAAAAAAAGGGGAGTGTTACTTCTACAGGGTTCAGTCCAATCAACACTGAAATGTTCCCAGTTACTTAAACTTGGGGGGAGTACTTGATTTTGATATCAGATTAACTCCTTGTAAAAGCACACATAGATCAGAGGATTTGATCTTGCTAATACTCTCAGTGATCCACTATATAAAATACCAGCATGTAAAAAAAAAAGACCCCTATGACAAAGTGGGAAACCACAAGAGAAGTTAAAACCCACTTTATCATCAACATTGTTCTTGAAAATCTAAAGAAGCAAAAAACAATTCTAAATAATAAACCCACCCATTCTAAATTCTTTCTTTCCCACTGGTAAGTTTGAGAGCTTTTCCATGAAAAAGCAATATATAACCTAGGATTTTACGAGCTTTCAGTTATTTGGGAACATGAGAGAATAAATCAAATGCTGAGTTTTTTGGCTTAGCTTTCATGAGACTTCACAGTAATGTTTCTAAGCTCAGCATTACTGCTGAGAAGCTTTTTGGGCATGCTGAGAATCACTGCTTTAAAATATCACAGGAATATGTCGTATTTTCAGATGCTGTCATATCATGGTTGCCCCTCAAGAAGACAAGGGCTGTGGCCCCTAAGAGCAAGAGTTGCTTCACACTAACTAATCTCTTAAATCCAGATGATCTTAGTGATCTCACATTTTTACTTGCATGCCATGACCCATGGCAGCAGTCATCTGCAGCCTTTCCTTTGTGTAGTGAGAGCTCATCTCTGCTGCCCACAACAGTTAATTCCCATAAAACATGTCAGAAAATGTCAGTTCTGGAAACAATGGGGGAATTAAACAATTTGTCATAGTTTTCAGATATTTATTTATGGTAAAATGGAGTTTCTGGATGCTCAGATCCAGGTTTAAAAGGGTGACAAAGACACTCTCCTAGAAACACCATTGCCTTTGTAAAAAGGAATAGTCCTCTGGGACGAGGATATTGAAGCAGGTAGGGGATTTTGGAAGAAGAAACAGTGCTATCAGGATCCATCTTATAACCATGCCATTGCACTGTCTTTAGTTACAGGTCTCAGAACAGAAAATCCAAGTTATGTATGATCATCCAGGCAGATGATCAAAAACTAGTGTTTTTATGTTTCACTGTATAATTTTATTTTGAGCTCCATGTTTATGCAGAATTCCTTCTTATCTTCTTTTATAATGGAGAGCTCTTTATAAAAATTAAATTTTAAATATTTCTTTCCTAAGTGCACTCAAACCAAAGTTTGATCTAGCACAGTGCCCTGACCTACATAGCTAACAAAGGTAGATGTCTTTAGGAAAGGACACCATAGCCTCAATTTTCACCTGGCATGCAGCTGTATTTGCCCCAGGGTTCATGAGCTGATAGTGGTGTCAGTATATTTATAGTCCATGAATGTCCTTCTGACCCTGTGTTAGCTGTTGGTTTCCACGCCATTACTTAGAAGTTATAAAGCTTGATGCCTTCAGCCTCACACAAGTTGGGAGTTGATAGAAAACATGGAGAGGTTGAATTAACAGAGCTGTCTCAAAAAGGCATCAGAAAGTCTGATTTCCTCAACACCCACACCACGCAGCATGCTTCAGTTTCAGCTAAAGTCGTTTTTGGTCCTAGACAAAGTATTTATTTGTGAATAAAATAAATTTGCCAGTCTCTTCATGCAGTTGTTTAATTAGCTGGTTATTAGCATTCTGAATCAACTAATATACTGGACATGCAAACTTTGTGGTGAGTCAATGAAACCAGCCTAAGAAAAAAGCAAATAAACAATTTGATTAAAGAGAAAGAAATATGTAATCGTTATTTCAAAACCTCTTCTTGCTCTGTGGCTAACCAGACTTCCCCCACAGGTTCTGTAATGTCTTGTAATAAGAATGGTCAAGCATTCTAAACCACAATGTAATTTTAGAAGGCAAAACATAAGTCTCTGGAAATTATTCTTATAATATGCTAAACAGATGGTACAACTGTCCTTTAGGTTTATCTGACTTTAGACATTCAGGATTTCTAGAACTTCCTATAAAGACAGCAGATGAAGGTTCATTCCATCCTCTCTCTTCTTGGTAAGAAGTCATTTTTGATTATTCAGTCACAGAGAAAAGTTATCAGTCCTTTCATACAACAACAATACATTATATTTGCACCCAATCAGAGGTGGTGGAGAGGTTTTTTATTTGTTTCATTGTTGTATGTTTTGTTGTTTTGTATTTTTTCTTTCTGCAGTTGTTTTGCTTTGTCTTTTTAAATATAAACATAGATATAAGGGCCATATACTTTCTTGTTGCTGTTGTAGCGCAAAGAAATTTGGGAGCTTTTTCAGAATATGAAGCGATCTATTTTCAGCAAGTTGTTTGTTTTTACTGGGTTACATGTTTCTGAAACTTCCATCTATTCCTTTACTATTTCACTTTTAAATAGCTGAAATGCTGAGACCTTAGACAAATGCATTTTAGTGAAAATATAGAAATTTATTTTTTAATATATTGCAGTGAAAAATTACAATTAACACCTATGCAATCTTCAGTAATACTTTCGGTGTTCAATTTCTGAACACAGTTCAATTATTCCGCTATGCATTCTAACTGCATTTCAGACACTTAGGTATATGAGCGTGCATAAAATTGGCTTTGCAGTTCTGTGGGCAGAAACCTAAACCTGGCTACGTGTAGGACCTATTTTGTCCCTTTTTGTATTTACAGGCTTTGTCTCATTTTGTCAGTTTATGTAATACAGCAGACATTTGCAAGTATTCTGAATTATTTTTAACAAGTATCCATTGTACAGTGCATGATATTATTACTGTTGGTAAGGCAATGTTGACCTAAATGCAGAAAACATTCTGCTTTGATTCAATTTCCATTGACGTGCATTGGGATTCTTTTTAAGAATAACATAATTAGGAGAAGGATATTCCCATCTTTTGCCAGAAGGTATCCAAGGGCATTATTTTGTGCAACATAGCTATGGCAGTCCCATATCCTTTTTGAGAGCTGCTTTCCTTTATATGAAGCTTACTAATTTGTTTAGCTCAAAGAACTGTGTTGAGAATGTCCTCGGGATTCAAATGCTGTATCAACCAAGATTTGCTACAAGCAATTGCCAGATGCAGGACTGTACTCCAGTGGTCCTGACTTGTAGCTGCTTTATTTTGTAACTACTTGTTGTATCCTTGGTAACCAACCATGTGCAAGAAAAATGCTAGAATCACCTGAGTAACCATGGAAACACAAACATTTAGGAGTAATTGGATAATCTGACCTTACCTACATGACACAGAAGATGCTTTTTGTTTAATACCTGGAAATACCACCTTGAAGTTAATCATTTGGAACAAGTAATGGCTTACCAATGTAAAGTGGGAAGCAAAACACATATACAAAACACTCAGTGGAAAATGAAATTCTCTGTATGATTTTCCTTTCTGATCACATTTAAACTAAGGAAACAACATTCTGTTGTCTTCTATGTCTATGAGCTAACAGTAGAGCATGTGAGCATTCCTGTACAATAGCTTATACCACCAGTTTGCTGCAAAGAATGAGGGTACATTCCTGAAACTTCCCACATACATTGGCATAGGTACTAGAGTAAATGCTCCCCAGGAACTATATCTCTGAAAGATAAAAAAAAACCCTGTGCATTATATCCTTATAACCTATATTCAGACCCTATAGTCTGAATATGTTCTAGATATATCCAAAGCATGGTTGAAAAGGGCAGTGTACTTCTAGGCATGACAAAATGTCCAAAGTAGATCAGTTTGTACTGGACAAATGGGCATATATCTTGTATACGTGTGTATTCTGTGATTTCCTGGCATAAATTTTCTGCCCCAAAGCATTGGGTTTTTTTTGCTGTCCGAAAAAACCACAGCTTCCTACATAGTAAAAATGGAAAAAGTTTTGAGGTCGTATCATATTTGATTCTCTACTTTGACAGTTAAATAGATAGGCAAGACGTCACAAAGAAGTCCAAGCATCTCTACTGCACCTTATGTAACATACCAATTTTCTTTATCATCTCTAAGGTATAAGTGGCTCAGAAGCATCCTGGTTTCCCAAGATAAAAACAACTGATTTTTTATTGATTTGAGAGAATTCTTTATTCTGTTCATTGGTAGCCAGAGAGATTTCCCTTGAGTAAATGGGGTGAGCTGAAGGATCCTTAATGTTTTGTGTTACCAATATTTTGTCACCCTATTGAGCAGCTGGAAATGAAATAGAGCTTTCCAGCTGTAAGTAGACCATTGACAATACTGACATTTAAAAATAGAACTTTGTGGCTGCATATTCCAATGATAATAATCTTAAAACAAACAAACAACAAAAACAACAACAAAACCCCACATCTTTTCTTTTTATTGTAATTGGCCCATCATTACTGTGAAAATCCTTGATAAAAAATTCAGAATTTATGTATAAAATACTGAATTTGTAGTGACCTGGAAACCTGGAATTTGTACTACCCTTTGAAACAAACTATTCTCTTTGAAGTAAACTTTCTATTTTCTCTTACGTCGTTCCAGAAAAAAAAATGTTCCTGAGGGATCTTTCGTAATGAAAAATGAACGTTTCAGTTTCTGTAGTGAATAAGCAGCTCATATGAAGACTTCTGTCTGAAAAATGGGAGAGGAGAGTCCAAAGGATGAAATCTGAAACTCCCCCAACCTCCCAACCCCCCAGTCTCTCCAGTCTTTACTGCTAGCGACCCGCTTCCATTGCTCCGCAGAAGTGCTGTGCCTGTAGATCAGACTGTGAGGGTGAAATCCTTGTTCAAATCGCTAGGGGAGATTTTGGTTTTGTTAAGGTCTTCCTACAGTGTGCTCTGGTAAAAATACTTTTCTTTTGCTGTGGGATACCATGCATATCTGTAATCCCACATCGCTCACGCAGCTCCTGCATTTTCTTCTGTCTGGACATATTTTTTGTCAACCTGGGCGAGTTCTGTGTACAGATGAGGAAAAAGGAGCATGGTCAGCTGCTTGAGGGAGGTGATCCTCTCCCTCTGCTCTGCCCTGTTGAGGCAACATGTGGAGTTCTGTGTGCAGTTCTGGAGTCTGTAGTTCTAGAAAGACAGGGAACTTCTAGAGAGAGTCCAGTGGAGGGCTGCAAAGATGATTAAGGGCCTGGAGCATTTCCCCTATGCAGAAAGGCTGAGAGAGCTGGGACTGTTCAGCCTGGAGAAGACTGAGAGGATGTTATCAGTGCTTCTAAATATCTAAAGGGTGGGTGTCAAGTGGATGGGTCCAAGCTATTTTCAGTGGTGCCCAGCAACAGGACAAGGGGCAGCAACTACAGATTGAATATTAGGAAGTTGCATACAAATATAAGGAAAAACTTACTTACTTTGAGGTGACAGAGCACTGGCACAGGCTGCCCGGAGAGGCTGTGGTCTCTTCTCTGGAGATATTAAAAACCCACCTGGATGCTTTCCTTTGCAACTTGCTGTAGGGAACCTGCTTTAGTAGGGGGTTGAAATCGATGATCTCCAGAGGTCTCTTCCAACCCCTACATCCCCACAATTCTGTGATTCTTCACCTTTAATTCTCATGCTGCACCTTTTCTATGGAACTGGAATCCTTCTGCTCATCCCGGTGGGAGGACATGAGAGGGACCAAGAAGAGCATTCTAAGGTTATTGCAGTGAACTTGCAATTGAAGTTTTAGGTATATAAATCTGCCTTTGCCTTATGGTGGACAGACCATATGAAGCTGATGTAAGAGTATGGTGCATAAACAACTTAGTATTTGGAAAGCATGAGTTTACAAAATACTCTGTGGTAAGGGTTTGTGTGTCATCTTAAAGTTTGTGGAAAATTTAAGGTGCATCAGCTGTCCTTTCTTGGAGCCTTCTTTAATTTAGATCCATGATAAATTGCACCAAAGGTTATTTTGTGAAACATGCAACTGCTATTTTTTAGAGGCAGTCTGTGAGATTTTCTAGTTTAATGCTCTGTATCACCAAGGGGACCTTAAAGTAAATAAAAATACTACAAGAGCAAAAGTTATCTTCCATTAAGAATGAAAAGTAAAGATCCAGACCAATTCATAAATTTTACCTTTGGTTGCAAGAATTCCCTTAAGATTTTTTTAATACATTTCAGAAACATCTATGGATGTATGGACTGATTTTACTTTTATAGGTTTTGCGTCATTCAAGGCAGACAGAAACACTTTTATAAGCTGGTGATCATTCTTGGCTTTCAGACTTTGTGATTTTGGCAGATTTTGAACTCCTGAACTGGTCTTTCAGAGCTAAGTTATGTTGGTGAAAATTTAAAAATGGTTCAACAGTTCCTAAGACTCTAGAGTCTTTCCTGGTTTTAAATGAAATTTGGAAGATTAACTAACCTCTCTCATTAGCTCCCCCAGTTAACACCTCCCAGCTGTAGATCTTTGGAAAAAAAAAATCCAGTGTCTTAGTGTTTAGCAGCCATATTCCCTAGTGAGTTAATTCCCTGTACTTTCATGGACTTTTTCATTGACTTCTCAGTGGCATGTCTGAACTGCAATAGGCTGTTGAATTTCAAATGCTTTATCTGAGAATGATTTTGATTTATTTGTATCCTATGGATACTCATTCTGGTGTAGGACACTAACCAATTCTAGACAGAGAAATAGGAGGCTGTGAAATGACACAGACACCTGGGGTCAATGAACACTGGGCATAAATATTCACTGTTCTTATGCCTGTATGGTGCTGGTACTTACTTAAGTAGAGGGCCTCCTGCCAATCTTGAATCCATCTCTGTCGCTAGTGGATTGTAAAGTACTGGCATTGTTATGCATTAAATTTAAAATGTTACAGTAGCTGAATTAGCACCTTGTTCTCTGAACAATGATACTCTGGCACAGGGAGCAGGTAAAGCCAGCCAACCGGCTAGGAAGGTGTAGTGAGTAGAAGAATCATGTTTTGCTGTGTTTGGGTGGTCATAATCATGACTAATCGAGCAGAAAACTCTGAAATGCTGGTGACAATATCTGTGGCATTAAAACCAAGGGATTTTAATATGGATGTTAGTGAGGTTGGAAGAAGGTTGTACACTACTTCTTTGTTGAAAGTGATTTGTTATTCTGCTATTCCCTTCCATCATTAGAGAAGAAAACATTGATGTGTTTGACAAAGACCTCTCCTTTCTCCTGCAATTGCCTCTCAGTAGATAATTGAAATAAATAATTTGGAAGCTGCAAATGTAATGCATTAACTGGTCTAAATGATCAAAGTACTATATGAAACTTAATTGTTTATATTAAAATCAGGATTATATCACTAGTAATTAACTAAAAGAAGAAGGAAAATAAGTTTTCTCATTATCAATGCCCTCTTCATTTTTTTGCGTGTTTCCCTCAAGCACTGCTTAAGGGCTCACAGGTAAATACAAAGATTCAGATTTAATAGGTGAGAAAAATAACGTAGTCTAAATCAGTAATATGTATTCATCAGGAGTAAATGCTTTTGAGAGACAAAACAGGAGCAGGAAGGACCCTTTCCTGCAACTTCTCTGATGTTTGTAATATAGTAATAAACTTCTCAGACATGTCCTAAAAATTGAAAGCAAACTATTGTAGAGGAAAAACAGTGAGAAACTGTTTTGAAACTGTTTTTTGGTTCAGACTGAGACATCTCACTGTGGTCCAAAGTTTAAAGCATAGACCAGGTACTTTTTTCCTATTTTCCCCAGCTATGTCTTCTGTTACTTATAGATTCTTCATCTTGAGCATACTTCATCAAATACACTGTAAAAGGACTGCCAAAGACAAGAAAGTAGGAGGATAAGAGAAATAATAACACGAATTACCAAATATCCCACATCTAACAGAGGGTGAAAGGACCAGAAAATAATTCTTTTGTACATGGAACTGCATATCTGGAGAAGAGGAGGCTCAGAGGAGACCTTATCACTCTTTACAACTACCTTAAGGGAGGTTGTAGTGAGGTGGCCTCTTCTCCCACATAACTAGCAATTGGACGAGAGGGAATGGCCTCAAGTTGCACCAGGGGAGATTCAGGTTAGATGTTAGGAAATACTTCTCCAAAAGAGTGGTCAGGTGCTGGCAGAGGCTGCTCAGGGAAGGTGGTAGAGTCACCATGCCTGGAGGTGTTCAAGAACCATTCAGATGTTGAACAGAGGGACGTGGTTTAGTGGAAAATATTGGTGATATGTGAATGATTGGACTGGATGATCTTAGAGGCCTTTTGCAACCTTGGTGATTCTATGATAGATCTGGGCAATGTGGAAAATTGCTCCAAATCATTGGGTAGCATATTTCTTCCATGGCTACCTGTCACAGCATTCTGAGGTAGCTTCACGCCTCTGGCAGAAAGTTCTCTAAACTCTTTGGTTCATCCTCAGCAGGCTGGCTATGATTTTTTCAGCATCCTGGCTTTCAGAAGGCAGGCTGATGGCTCCTGCTCCCACCTCTCACTATACTGGCTCCAGAAAATGTCCTTTCCAAGAAGATATTATGGGTAATTTTCCAGCAGAGAATTCTTGTTCCTAGAAGGCAGACAGTTAGTAGGGTTTGGTGATATTTGTTGTTATTCATTTTGGTTTTTTTTCCAAAAGCAGTGGAAAAAATTATGTTGAATTAAATATGTCTGTTATTTCCATTGCCAAAATTATTCTTTTCTTGCTGGATATGCTGCAAGTCACAAGAAGACAGACAGATGATCAGTAGGCTGAAATTGATAAAATATTTTGGGATATTTTGGTATGAAAAGGTCTATACAAATTCATAATAATCATAATGATATAGTCAACTCCAGTCTGCTCAAATTTAAGGACAAATTATCATTAGAGGCAAAAATGAAATTCAGATAAAATCTATTTCTCAGGCCAATGTAACTCAAATAAATGATCTTTGACTAAAATTATGCTCTAACTATCATCCTGGGCAAAATGGACTCAAATAGGAAAATTTAATTTAATTCATTGCTGCTTTACCATAAATATTTAATTACTGATTTGGGTACTGAGAAACAAAGAAGGCAAATATTTAACTCTGCTTCTGTCACAGGGCAGCCCTGGTCTCTCCTTATATAGGAGCTCTACAGCTCCCACTGCCGGCACCTGGAAACATGCACACATCTATTTGATTTCCTCTCCTGGTTTTCATATGCAGAGTTTATTGTTGTTCTATGTATAGCTTAGCACTAGCTTTTTCCTAGCATTTATGATTTCTCAGCTATGTTACCAGCCTGGTAGACTACACACTTCAGACCTCTGAACACTTCTTTAGAATTTATTTCCATGGGCAGTACTCCATGTTATAGCAAAAGCAAGCGGCATTTTAAACCTAAAAAAAAAAATGGAGCCCTTAATATTTTAGTAGTAATAGTATTTTGTTAATGGCGTCTTTAAACTTTAAAATGATTTGAAAGAGGTTTACAAAAAGGGATCTTACCCTATTTTTACTTCAGTGCTTTTGCAATTTTGGCAGTGCAGCTATAAAATCCATTTGCTCCAAGAAGTCTCTAGCTCTTCTATTTTCCATTACCTAGATAAGGTCTACAGTTTTTTAATTGAGACATCTGTTCTGATATGATCTGTCAGAAATTTTCCTAACATAACTTGTACTGGCAAAATGAGGTGAATCTATGTAAATTACAATCTAAAATAAATACTGTGCTCTCAGTAAGAACAGGAAGAATTCGCTTTAGGAAGGAAAGGAAAACAGGAAGGAAAATTCACTTTAAAACTTATGTAAAGGTAAGTTGAGACATTTGGAAGCTTTTCCTTTAAATTAAAGTGACTGCAATAGCTGAAGAAGCATCTAAGTACCCCGTTTCCTATTTTGGTTATGCTTCTCTTTACTTTCACATACAAGTTTGGAGGAAAGGTAAGTCCTTTCTGAATTTTCTGCAATTATCTGGAATAAATGTTATTGTGAAAGATTTATACTGATTGCCCAAATCTTAAATCTGGAAGTGAATTTAAAAGCCCTAAATTAAAATAAATAAATAAATAAATAAATAAATAAAAATCTGACTTTCACAGTAAATAAATCAATTGGTTTATATTAAAGTAAGGATGTGGAGGATTTGAAGGTGAAGGGGTGGGTTATAGTCGTCACAGTAACATAGAGTAGAGAAAGAAAAATATGTCAAATCCGCTGTTTTGTCCTGCTGGTGGGAAAGAAAATGCTTTGGTTTACATTTCTACATTTCTCACTTGCTTAATACGTGATTTTGTTTCTTGGAGTACTGCCCTTCTTCCTTACTGTTCCTTCTCCACCTGACAATGTCCAGAAGTGTTTGGGTCTCCAGTACCCACACAGAGCAGATGACCCATTTGATGTTGTTTGGATCCTGGACAGTTTACATAGAGTATGGCTTCGTTCCAGCAGTATAGCAATTAATCACTCTTGTTCTTCTTGTAGAGTGTTCTAACTGGGATTTTTTTCTCCTTCATGCTTAAAACAATACCTTGAACCGCTCATGGTAATAATATAAATTGTGTTGCGTGCACTATGGGGGATTTTCAGAGGGCTTAAACCTCCAGCAATTCACTGCTTTCTGTAGTATGGACTGACATTTTCCTTAGAAAAGGGTTATTTTTCTATGAAATTTATATTTTCTGACTCTTTCAAAATATTTGGGCACTTAATAGCTGTAGTGACTTTTGAAAAGGACAAAATGCTGTTTTGTTTCTGGTCTTAGTCTTGATAAAATGCCTGAAATCACAGTGCCAAAACTTGCCAGAGATCTTTTCTGAGTGTAGACAGCAAAACTGGTGTCATATCCTTCTGCCTTTGAAGGCTCAGAGATGAAACGTAAGAAAATTCTCAATATGGCAATGAAAACACATAAGCAACTTCAAATACCGTAGGTAGTGATATGTTTACAATTATAGCAGTTTATACAAAAACTTCTGGCTTTTTAAAATTCAGACTCATTTTAGGTTTGTATGGATGTATATACAGAACACACTTGCCAATTTCTGTCACTCTATCTGTTCCAGCCACTGCTTTCAACACAATTGGTGTCTTTGGCATTAACTGTAGAGATGCACGTACTTTAAGGATCCTTAAATAAACTAGACAGTAGTATAAAGAACATTTTGCTTCAAATTCAACCCATTTAAAAATTCCAATACTAACATATCTATGCGTGGTTCTTCTTTCCAAAGGATGTGTATGTGTACAAACTCATGAGTTGGCTCAGCACAGAGAAGAGGAGCTGAGGGGAGGCCTCGTGGTGGCTGCAGCTCCTCACAGGAAGCGGAGGGGCAGCGCTGAGCTCTGCTCTCTGTGACAGTGACAGTGCTGTTAATTTGGCATCTATGATGTTTTTCCTTCCTAATGATATGACCGAGCCTACTTCAGAGGTTCTCTTTGGTCTGGAATCATGATAAATATTAATTTAGCAAGAAATTGTTGAAGTCATTCTGGTTTTCACAACATTGAATAGTTGCTTGCAGATTTATCTGAGTGGCAGTTACGTATATCAGCCACAGCAGAAGATGACTGATTTTAACACATAAATGGGGGTTAAATTCAGAGTTTTATTTACAGCTTGTCAAGTTACTAGAAGGTTACTCCATGATGAGAAAATCATTGGATTGATTTCCTTCTTTCTCTTTGGAAGTGGCTGCTATTGGCAGCGGTATCACACCCGTGGAAAGGAGCTGATCAGATCTGCAGCTGAAGGTAGCACTTCTCTCACCCAGTGAGTACAGCCTTATCCTACAGGTACTTCAGTGACCAAAGTATTTGTTTTCACTGTGCAATATAATGTTCAGTTTTCTAGTATAGGGCATAATAAACTAAATAAAAGGAATTCAGTCTTCAGAGTTATATTTTTTTCTTCTCTTTACTCTTTTTTTATTTCGTTTACTTTTTTACACTAGATTTGTTGGCATGTAGATTTCTCCTTGCAGATTTTAGAGTAGATGTTTCTTATATACCTTGTGCGATTTAGTTTGAAAATACTGCATTGTCACATGCCAGTAACATTATTTTATAGAAAAAAAAAACATTGTGCAGATGAACTGTGGAAGATAGCTATGAGGAAGCTGCTGCGAGCCAGTACTTAGACCAAAGATTTCCAGCCATATTTAGTTAGGGACTGAAGCACATTTTTTGCTCTAACTTGTATCTCCTTCATGAAATACTGGAGTTTTCCACTACCAACTAAAAAGTTTGCTGTAGGAAAACATACAGTAACCTCTTTCTCATTGATCTACTGTCTGCAGTTTCTTCCTTGGAGAAGGCACCTCATAGTTTCAGCACTCTTCATCTGCACAAATGTAACAGTAGGATTCTAATTTCCCAGAAATGAAAGAAAATCCGGCCCCAAAAATATGTGGTTCCAAAGATACCCATCCCACCTGCAGCCCTGCTGGTTCTTGAGGAGCCCATGATGCTCCACAAGCAAGACAAAATTATTTTGTTCTGTAGTCAGCAAAGCACTGTAGCAATGGTAGCATTTTTAAGCAAGTATGAAAGTGGCTCTGAGATCAAGCTATGGGTATTATCTAGAGGCTGAAATGATCCCTTTAAGCATCTTTGCTTTCTTAGAATTCTAAACTATACTCCATTTCTAAGCATTTTCTTAACTAAGCACTGTCTGCAGCTCTGATCAGTGCATTGTTAATGACTTCTAAATCACTCACCTAACAACCCTTTAACGTACTCTCCGAAGATGTGAAAGTACGTTTTCCTATTAGTGGCTCCAGCCCATTAATCACAGTTAAGTACAGTCAAACATAAAAACAAAAAAACAAAAAAACAAACAAACAAAACGCAGTATCTGAGTATCTGTTGACTTTTTATTTTATTTACTTGGATTTTCTACTCCTTCATCTACATTAAAAGACAGGACATGGTGTCAGGACTAGATAGAAAATTGTTGTTCTTCACTGTTAGTAGGGCATAATGTTCTGTCCTCATCCAACCTGTGATGAAAGCTGGTTACTTACTATTTTCCAAGGCTTTCACTAGCTCAACAATAGTTCAGCTAGCTTGTAGGCCTTTACTATTGTCTTCTATGCGCTATATTGATTTGACTTCTCTTTAGTTTCTTTTCAGTTTTTCCATCAGTTCTAAATTCCAGATCTTCAAACACTCTGGAAAAATCAAATTATATCATTTTGTAAAACTTTCTAAATATTTTAATGTAAAATAATAGTGTACCCCTATATCTTGCATAACTCATTGGGCTTCTTCCACGTTGGTTCCACAGTGTCTTCCAAAATTTATTACTCTGTTCAGCAGTGGACATTAATTATTTTTTTATCTCTTTCATCTTTTCATATTTCTCATGTGTCCCTTGCAAGACAAATTAAATAAACAACAAGACAACAAGATACTAGCAGCATTCTTTTCATTTTTTTCCTTTTTTCATATGATAGCTTCTGTCATAACATATTACAAACTTAAAACCATAAATCCCTTTAGAAGTAATAAGCATTAAGGCTGTGCAAGCCTTTATATTCTTATGTCTGTGTAAATCAGCAGGGTGGTATGGAATCTAAACTAAACTTGAATGCAAAGAAAAACTTAGGGTGTCAACTACAGAGCTGACAATAGAGAGAATAAATGCTTGAGAAAAATCCCGAGGAGAGCTGTGAACAAGTGCTATCCTATCATTTTCAGAACCATAATTATTTCTGAGACTGAGGCTGCATACAAAAAAGAGGGTTTCATCATGTACAGATATGGTACTTTATATCAGTTGATCATCTTTATGTGGAAATGGAGTTAAAGCATTGAGAATTTCACAGCATTTTTTCATTAATATACCATAAATTTTGCGCAATCTGACTGCTTTCCAATAGAACAGTTTTATAGTAAAAATCTCTGCAAATACCTATGCAACTACTTCCTAGGTCTGTATAGGTATTTTGATGGCAGAACTCCATGAAATAGAATAAAATATTTTAGAGAGTCACCACTGACTCTCTTACAGTCCTAGAGTGCAATCTTTACAATCCCCAAATGCTAAACTAAATATGGTAATATATGCAGTGAGTTTGTCTTAATTTTGCTAATGCTATTCCCTTTCATTTGCCTTGCTATGTTTAAAATACCTGTAGGTATAATTTTTGGGAAGTGCTGAGGGAAGAGACCTTACACATAAAAGGGTCCTGAGACATTGATGTAACTGCACGTTATCTCCCTGAACTGATAGCAGTAACTGTTAGTCAGTAATTGTGGGTGGAGGTCCTTAACTCTTTGGTCTTCAGACTTGATATCCATGGCTCCATCCCACCTTGTCACTATGGATTAGCTGCTCCACAGGCAGTGCTCCTGGCAGACCGCAGACCCTGCCTTGTGATGAGAGGTGTAGAGGCAGAAGCAGTGTAGGTACAATGCAGTGACATGCAGGAGCTGTTTGTAAACAGGCATGGGACTTGTGCTGCCCTTACGGTGAGACATTGGTAGTATGAACATCCCATGATTTTGGAAGTATCTGCGTGTAGAACTGTAATATTGCCATGGGTTCTAGTGTTCATATTTACTGTCATAATGTATAACCATTAAAAGGAGCTGCCATATGTCTGCAAACTCTTCAGCACACTCATTGCTTCTTGCAACATGCAACACTGATTTTTTCGTTCAAGAGTTATAACCAGTAAAAAACAAGAAAAAGTCTATGATATACTCAAATTGCTTGTGAACAATTCAATTTAAGTCTTATTGTAGAGGTGTCAAAAAATACCAGAATGCCATTAAGTATTGCAATAATAGTGACATTTTAGGAAAAGCATGAGTGACATTTTGGAGAGCACTTCAAGGTAGCAGAGATGCAACTACTTGCATGCATTATTATATCTGCTGTTAATCATATATCACTGTTGAAAGAAGTAATATTCATTGCCAGAGCAATGAATGATGACAAAAAATGGTAGGAAAAAGGTCAAGGAGGATCAGCCAACTATTGCTGATGTGCCTTTGGAAATACACCTCTCCAAACTAAATTAACGTAATGCAGCATGTAGCAAAGAGGAGCATAGCTTTCCAGATCTAAGTGTACTTTGTCAGTGTGGCTTTATATTGCTTTTATCACAGTTACTCAGGATAAGACAAGAAACGAAGAGGAGAAAAATACATCAAAGCTGGAAGCTATCTAGAAGTGAATTTTGATGAGTGGAAAATGGAAAGGTGGTTGCATGCCTCAGAGAATGAAGGAGCGCCAAAACACAAAGGCAGCTTGCAGACAAGGATTAGAAATTAGATATGGGGAAAAATAAAGGTGTCTCTACAGCAGTAGATTTGTTCATCTTGACAAGGTTCACAGTCTGCTCCAATGTCGAATTTACACTTGCTGTGCAAGAAGGTCACGGTCACACCAAGTGCATTGTGAGCAGAACCACTTGATGGGACTTAAATGCCACCTTGCTCATTCCTTCTGGGCTGCTGACCAAGAAAGTCAGTGCATTGTATTAATGTCAGTAAGGAATATAATTAGAAGAGTCATATAGCCTTTTCCTTTACCTGAATTCACACCATGCAGGAGAAGTAATTTAAAAATTTGAAATATTTCTGAAATTTAATTCCAAGCTCCTGATTTTTTTGATGGAATTTGATGTTCTTTCCCAACTCTGGGGGACATTTTCTGCTGGTCTGAATGCTAGAGCCAAAGTTTAGTATATTTCACGGTAGTGCTGCAAGATGAATCAGCAATAGTTGAAACGTGGAAATAGAATGTATTTGCTGAATGTGGCTGCTTTTGTTCCCCTCCTCACATTTGCCACAGAATATAGACTTTCTTTGTCATTTGATGCAATTTCCCTTATACATGAGATGTTAGTGAGATGTGCAAGCTGATTTGGCATGAGTTTGGCAACCCTGATTAATGATATTTATGTAATGAGGTATAAATTATGGTATGATATATAAATCATAGCTTGTTTGCACTCATCAGCTACAAATTATAAAAGGAATGTTTACTGCAACAGCTTGTAACAAAGAAAAGAAAAAAAGAAGGAAAGAAGAAAGGGAAAAGGAAGGAGAAAGGGAAATGGGAAGAGAAAGGGGCTGCCCAAAACACCTCAAGTGTGGCCACTTCCCTCATAAGGTTGCGGTTGTTGCTTGCAGCAAAACTGACTACTTAAATGTCTGTGGCCTTAAAACTCCTCAATAATAATAAGATGTGAATGTGCAGCTAGAATAGTCTGACCTAGCTACTTAGAGTTTGTACCTAACAGAAGGCTGTTAAATGATGAACAAACAGATTGAACAATTCTCTCTGCAAATACTCTAGAACATGGAGACACGCTGCTCAGTCCTGGTGACTAGCTTGACCTACTCGAATTCTCTGGTATTTTGGATTCCAGGAATCTCTTAGACTTAAATGGATCTGTCCTTTTCTACATTCACGCTCTATCAGTCACCTCCTTATAGCATCTACACATCGTTGAACTTTAGCCCCCTGAAAGCCTCAGAAAGATGCCCATGAAATTGCTTCCACTCTCAGTCATCTGGTGACACTGATATTCCTGTGATATTTTTGTGAAGGCTTTCCTGTGAAGCACATCACATTTTTCATTATATTCTTCAGTCCAGTACATGCTGAGAAAGTTATGTGGGCTGCTTTGTCACTGGGAGACCTCTGGGCACATCCAGAAATGCTTTACAGCACCCAGGACTGTAGACAGAGCTTTTTTCGAAAACAATCTTTGTTTTATCCTTTAACAGATTGCTATGGGAATAACGAAGCACATGCAACAACTCCTTTCAGCATCAAACGATTATATCTAGGTCTAGCAACTTCAAAAAAAAAAAAAAAAAAAAGCTTCAAGATGTTGATTATTGCTGGTTTGGTTCTTATTGATTAAAAAACTGCAAAATTTCTATCAAGAACCAGACACAGTTCTTTAGATCAAAGTGCATAAACAGAGGATATCATAAGTTTTTCTGTTAACATAGTCTGTGTGAGTGACTCTGGCAAAGTAGAGATTAAACTATTTAACTATAGGAAAGCTCACTTTATTCAGGCAAATTTTGTCCTTGATTTCTGTGAGTGGCTCTGGAAGGATCTCCTTCAGACAGAAAGCTTGGCTTCATGGGAACTGACCAGCAGCATCGCTAGAAACAGTTGGTTCGGTCCCATCTTAGCACAGGCAGAGCTCTAGCACTGTGTGAATGGAACTTCAAGAAAATTTATATGTATGCAGGTTAAAAGGTTTCTCAGGCATCTTGAATTTTTGCCATGGTGGTAGGGGAGAAGCAGAAAAAAATTATATGGAGCATATTCTTCGGCTTGATTAGATAGTTTTCCTCTCAGTGAGGTCTTTGTCTGCTTTGACATAATTGAATAGCACTAATATGCATAAAAAACACAGTTTTTAACATGTTAAAAATCTGTCGATGATGGGAAGTCATGTTGATATCTCTAATGGAAACTTTTGTGTTTGTCTTGATCTTCCATAATCTACTAGTGTAATTTTACATATATATATATATATATATATCCAAGACCCATAGCAACTGCATATCCCCTTACAGTGAATCCTACTCCAGCCTACTCTGAGAACTGAATGGACACCAGACACAAAGAACATAAAGCATTTCTGTTCAAATAAAATAAAGCATATCAAAAAGCCCAGAAAAATACAATTAAAGCCCTTACCCCATATGACAACAAACTACCAGCAGCTAATTGAGGATGTACTTTGTAATATAATTACCATGGGTACCATTCACATCCCTGTAGTTAATTTACATGAGTTTTATTTGGGGTTTTGGTGGGTGATTGTCTTTAGACATGAATTTAGCCATTCAGATTTGCTGTGGGCTGGCTTACAGTACACCATCTAGTGCCAAATGTATTTTTTTTCCCTGAATCAATAATCAGTGCTTTCGTTTCTCCAAGGTATTGTGTTATGTGATTGAGGCATATGTTAAACAATTGTTTAATTTGCAGCTGATGCTGAAAGAACCAACCGTTCCAGAATTTTTAATTAGAGTGAAACAGCAGAATAGTGAGCAAACAGGCTGAAACTGCATGAACGGGGTCTTGAAGTGCATCTGCACATTCAGAGTCACAAACATTAATGCTTCTGACAAAAGACAAATGTTTGCTGCTTGCTTGCTTGCTCCAGATAACACATCTCTACCACCCAGGAAAAGATAGATGTGTAACTGAGCAAGTAATAGATAGGGCTGGGACTGGCCTCTTTATTCTAACCTTCTAGGTAGAAGCAGAGATAAGAAGAAGAGAGAAGCATCAGCCAGTATTTCAGCATGGGTTACATCAAGCATGCATCTGGATCCTCAGATTTATGTTCTATTGAAATCTCATCCATCTGGGTCCTCGTCACATGGCTACCCAGACATGCTGTGAGAGAACTGCGAGGGGGTGGACAATATGCCCATATCTCCACTAAACACATCTTCTGCTGTCATCAGATGCAAACTAGATTCAGTTAACAGTCCAGGCTGCAACACAAATACAAATGAAATGTCCCTGTCTGTAGAGAGCAGCAAGTGGGGTTCAAGGTGGGTTAAGTGCCTGGTGGCATGACATGATGATGCATCCTACACCACAATCATGGGAAGCCAGTAGGCAAGACCATACCTACAGGACAGAATTCTGCTCACAGAAAGCCAAACAACAATGTTGGGAAATCCATTTCTGCAGAAGGTTTTTAACTTAAGATGATACTTTATGTGCACTGGTCATGAGTTTCCTTTGTGAAGGATGAAACTGGATTGACAGGAACAGATGGAGAAGGTATTGCATTCTAAGGCCTGAAATGGGGTCTTGCTTCCACGTTGGTGACCAACACAGGTATATATATATGTCTGGAAATAGCCTGAACATTGAATTTGTTTGTACCAGTAAAATTGGAACATCACATGTATGTCAGTTAGTAACCAGGAAAACGTGTCATCTTCACATTGTTAATGTCTCTACTTCCAGACATTACCACGCTTTACTTTCAAAGAAAGCCCTTCTGCTTTATTTGAACCATATTAGAAATTTGCTGTATTATACTACTGCTTCCACTGAGCTTCTGTCACAGTAATGAATAGCCTCAAAAGACAAACATGAGAGATTGTGGCGTGCTGAACCATAGCTACATTTAACTTGCAAGCATTTTGCAATATCGATACCACCTGAAAGCTTCAGCAGCTCCCTCCAAACAGTGGAGACCGGAAACATCTCCACAGCCAGCTGCTCCTATAAATCTCAAAGAAACATCTTAATTTTTGTGACATATCAGGTATTTTGCTCCATGTTAAATTAAATGTAAATGTCACTGACGAGGCCCTCCATCAAGCTCTCTTCCAGTCCTCTGAAATAATAATTTTTCAAGGGTGATAGACAAGCTGATCCTGAGTTCTAACAAGAGTGAGCGTGGCCATCTGAATTTGCTCCAGATGAGGGCTTATTTCTCAGTGACAGCTTCATTAAGAACCCACGGTATTCCCTATGGCAGCCTTTCCTGTGCCATTATCCTGTTACAGGTTGTCCTCATTAGCCTCCCTCAGCATCGCATGTGCAAGGAAAGATTAACATCACAGTTAATCGACTGTGCTTACACACGTGCAATATCACAAAACATCACGCAAAATAATGTGTCATTTTCCACAACTAGGTGAGAAAAAACTTCTCAAACAGTACTTTATTCCACATTTACCTACCACTGATATTTTTAATATTTTTCTCTGAAGCATCTGTTACCAGCCCCAGGATATTGCACAAGGCAGTCCAGTGTTTTGATTGGATATGGTATCTTCTTTGTCCCTAGCTCTGGTGACAGCAGCCTTGACCCTAAAACAGACTGTAGCTATGTGAATCCCCTGTTGGGTAGCACACCCAGCAAGGTGGCCTCAAACACAGTCTGCAGCTCAGGACAAGTGCTGGGAAAAGGCTGAAGCTCAGCCTCCAGCTATTTTTCATCAGCTAAAAGTTCCAAGGGGGTCACTGCAAATGAATATAAATCAGAACAGATTGAGGTTTCCCTGATTCCTCTGTGAGATTCTGGGTTGAAGCTATAGCAGACATACAGTAACCTAAAAATCAGATTTGCCTTCTCTCTAGACTGCTGATGTACAAAGTTCAGAGGCAAGGAGCACCAAGTTCCAAATAAATAGACACAACCCTCATTCAGATTGCTTTATATGCAATTGCTGTGTCATTTACATATATTCCATTGCATTTTCCATGCAATTAACACTAAGTTGAATGAAAGGCCCTTTTCTGAAAATGCAAGTTATCTTCCCATAAGTACGTAGGAAATACTCTAGATTGAATCAGAATACTTCTCAGAGTGCTCCTGAAATTGCAGAGGTAAATCCAATCAGTCCTAATTCTGTTACAAAATCATCTACTCAGTTCTAGTAATTGTAGCCCATCTGGAAGTTTCTCTTCTCCAGTAAATATCTATGAGAAATAGTTCAAAGTCCTGTTGAGTCAAGAGCAAAGGAACGAGTAAGCTAAGCCAGCCACAACTACAACATTTCCCCTACTTCTTCAAGAGAAATGCATATTTATGCTACTGCTTTATTTAATGGAGAAAACACAATGAAGTGGAAAAAGCCCAGGCTCATTTAGCATGTCCCTTCTCTACGTAACCTTCTGTCTGGTTAAAGACAAATCACATCTACGTGAGATGAGATAATGGTTTTAAATAGAGATTGTGGTAAAGTAGCTTTCAGGCAGCGTTTTCTGTTAATGACATTCCGTTTGGTAGCAGCAGTATTCATACTGCTAACACACCAAAATACTTGGAAAAAAATAATATTACAACTTCTTCAACAAAGATCCTTAGGAAAAAATAATTTGATGAACATATTTTTTTTCTGTTCATGGGCTTTATGAATTGGAAGGATACTGGATACATCAATATAAATGCTTGTACAGTAAAAGAGATAGTCTTTCCTTTGAGACAGTCAATCCTAAAAGTAGTACAGTACCATTTTATATTGTATACCATTTATCACACAATCTATAATCAATATAGAGGTAGAGTTTTGACTGCATACCAGTCAACAGATTTGAATGCATCCTCAGAACACCAAGATGGATTTTCTCAGTCACCAAGAGCTGTTTCAAAGGTAGGCAAGTACATTATTTACACTGATAGAAAGCTGGAGACTTCAGTAATTTGTAAGTAAGTGAGGATTTCTTTTTTTAATGAATTGGAAAAAAAAAAGAAAGGATGCTCAAGGACAAGAGTGAGGTGGGGATCAGCCTTTTTTGCCACATAACTAGCAATAGGACTAGAGGGAATGGCCTCAAGTTGCACCAAGGAAGACTCAGGTTGGAATTTAGGGAAAATTTATCCTCAGAAGAGTGGTCAGGCACTGGAACAGGTTGCTCAGGGAGATGGTGGAGTCACTGTCCCTGGAGGTGTTCAAGAAACACTTAGATGTTATACTGTGACATGATTTAGTGGGGAAATAATAGAAGTGAGAGGTGCACAGTTGGACTGAATGATCTTGGAGGTCTTTTCCAACCTTGGAGATTCTATGATTCTAAGATTGTATGACCTTTTGGGTGATTTAGGAGCCTCTTGGTATCTTTTATTTAAGGAAAAAAAAGATGAAAAACAAAACCAACATAAAACAAAAAACAAGCATTCCTTTTTTCAAGGCTTCTTCAGCCTGTTCAGCCAGACTGCTTACTCACCCTAGTAACCACTGGGAAAGCTGTTTCCTGCCTCAGACACTGTGTGTGTTTGATGCTTGTCCAGATTTCTCTGTTCCTGTCAATTACCTTCTCGTGAAATTGCTTCTGCAGATTGTAATAACTTGTTTTTAGCAAGAGTAGGCATAAAATAAATAGATTTGGTGTGCTCTGTGCCATGCTGAGGGCTTAAAGTCTACTCCTCAGTCTCAAAACATCTCTGGGTTATTTTAGCTTTAACGTAGGTTGGGTTCTGACCAATTTATTAACTTCAGACATTATTTTGGCAAATGCTAATTTGCTGATAACATTGTCACCGTGAAATCATAAGGGTGTGCAAGACAAAGCAGTGACTGCAAATCTTTTAAAGCAGGGTGCAGTACTTGACTCGATCACTGTGAGACATGGGAGCTATAGCAAAGTAACAGCATGAGTCGGTCTTCCAGGTTTCTGCCAAGAGGACAAATCTCTGCTCTTCTGAGGACTTTAATGGCTGGGAGACATTTCAACAGGATAAGGTAGTTCCCTTGAATTGCCTTGAGGCAGCTGAGAAATGAAAGGAAGGACTGGAGTTTTCCACATGTGCCAGAGTCTAGAGAGCTGGAATTTTCAGAACTCACAGAATAGGGATTTGTAGGAATGAAAAAGTCAGTAGTACTGATGTGGGGAAAGATTTTATCACAGTGAAATCTAAACAACAACAAGCACAATAATATGGAGATTGGCAAGTGAGTTTACAAGAGAGGGAACATGGGAACCAAAAGAAAAGTATAAGCGCTGAGTGAAGCAGAAGAGAAATGCTGTAGTTCGTAGAAATTATTAATATTGCATAGAAGAAAACAGCAGCTTTAATGATATATACACAGGTATTGCATCTGATTTTCTGCAAAAAATCAAGACAATTTTTAGAATTTCAGGGACTATGTTATTTGTGGTCTCCTGATAATACCTTAGATCCAAACTGAAAAGTTCAGTATGTTGGAATGTTGATCAGGAAAATGGACTTTTTTGGATGCTGCTAGTTTGTGTCAACTGAACAGATCACTATATACTCAAAGTTTAAAAAAAAAAGTTAGTTGTCTGAATATAGAGATGTAACTTTTCCTTTTCTACTGATTAAACAAAAATCAAATATAAGAAACTAATCAGAAAGGGTCTGTATTCCTTCATGTTAATTTGAAATTGTTTTTTCCTGACAAAGCTTCTAGTGCAGTCTGATTTCTCCCCAGCAAGAAAAAAATCAGTATCTTTAAAGTCAACACTACCAGAGGGAAAATAACCCCCATATATCTGCTATTAAATGCCCACTCATTTAGCAGTTGTCAAACTCCTGCTAAAAAATAAAAAACCTTATTTCTATATTTAAGGTAATGTGTTGCAGTAGTCTTGACACATGCATCCGAGGGTCTCAATGCTCAGATTATTTCTGAGAAGGAAAGCAGGACAATCATTTTGATGCACATCACATATTCTGGTGAGACAACCTGCCTAAGGTCAGTAGGGCACCACCTAGAGCAAACAAGCTCTGTTCCCACTACTAGATTGCTTCCTGCATTTTAGACTCATTTCATAGAAAATTCACAGCATTTTCTCAGAAAACTCTTCCATGGAAGATACAGAAGTTAACATTACTGTGTGGGGGTTTTTTTGTTTGTTTTAAGTGAGAGAATCTCACTTAGATTGCCATCCCGTCACTTTATAACTACATACAACAGTATGTAGTTTGTGCAACATCAGTTAAACACCTTTTCCCCAATAAACACATAGTCTGTTTCTGTTTACTGAAAGTCCACAAGTGCAATCACCTGAAGCACGATTAAAAGCAGGTGTCACATCAGCTCAGACACAGCTGAGCCACCAGCTAGCTGAGGTACTTCAGCACCTCTGTGTAGGAAGCAAGATCTCTGTATAGCATACGGGGAGGGCTTTCAGCAGGTGACAAAACATTCTCAGAACTGCTCTGCTTGTTACTCCCCTAGAGAAGATTCGTCAAATTGGATGCATTAGGTCATTTCATATAGTCAAAAGCAAGATACATCCAGCATCATCATGAAAAAATGCTTAATTGTCAAGTCATTATGGCCATCTCGCACAAGCTGTGATAAATGAAACTGAGCTGATAAGGTTTGTACAGGAGTAGTGAATTGTAAAATCTGATGTTGAAAATTATTTTCTACTCATTATCTTCCAAGGCTATTATCTCATTCTGCAACTAATCCTTGTTTTATCTCTCTGCCAAGGACATATGTCAAATGTATTCTGTTCACTGTAGAGTAGATTTTATGTCTTGATGGCAAAGGACACAGATAGTATGCATAAAGTGCTTGATCAATAACCTCTCATATGAGTGTTCCTTTATCGTAGGCTTCTCAAAGAGAAGTGCGAGCTCACTCAGTTCACCAGAACATTTTTCTAGACACTATCCATGATGCGTTCATTTCAAATGACATTTTATTGGGATATAGAGACACATATTATGGGATATGCGTACTCTATTTTTCATTTCTGTTTGGGAATGCTAGATTTATTTCCTTTGTGCCAATAGATGAACACCACTATCCACCTTTTTGACAATATATATTTAAATACAGTCTATATCTCTGTGGAAAGTGACATCATTTCAAAATGAAAAACCTTTAAATTGAAAAGGCAATAGAAAACCCTCTAGGAATTAGCTCCTGACTAAGAGAATGCTAAACCAATTTTGGACTCCTGCTGTGATGTTCATCATGTTAACTTCAGAAAACTACAACACATACTTTCTTATTTGAACTAGGTGTGCTGGGCTCCCTTCACACTCAAAGGAGTATGAATGGACTGTTCTACAACATTCATCTGAATGATTTTTAACACTGGCCTTAGGATTAGATGAACTGCCTCATAATGCTCTTCTTTCTGTCTTCTCCCATCAAGGAAGTAGTTCAGAAGTAGGTGACCATACGTATATGTAGTGAAGTAGAAATTCCACACACAATTGTGAGCAAAACCTTGCCACTGAAAGTTATCAGGATAGATCTATCTATGAGAGAATGTTTTAAAAAGTCTTCTGAAACAGGTGAAAAGACATCCATGGTTACATAGAACGCCGCTAGAACAGTGACATGTTGCCTAACCAAAAACCTTCATGAAACAAGTAATCTTATTCTTCAGCTTTTCTTGAAGAAGGGTCCATATCCATCTACTTACATCTCTCTCCCACATATTTTCCAGGAAAAAAAGGCCACTCTCTCAGAAATGTGTCTTGGGCATCAAGAATTGATATGGAAAAAACTGCAGGTTTCTTTTTAAAGAAAGTGCAAGTGTAAATGTCTCTGTGTGGTTATGTCTGTGGTCTGTAATATTTCTGTCTACTTTGTGTTTACGTTCAGACCCCAATAAAGTTGAAGTGCTACTTTTGCTTAAAAATAATACCGTGATTTGGGTACAAAAGCTACAAGAGAAACAATTAAGATTGTTAGCTCTATATGCATTTGGCATTATTTTCTCTGGTTAAAAAGTCATTAAAATATATGACAACATGCATATCAAGCTAAAATATTATTTCCCCATCTGTCCCTAATTGGACTATGGATATACAATGAAGTCATTAAATAAAATTGAAAGTCAACCTCCAGGTTTTTTTCTCCTAAGCTAGCTGATACTCTAAACTACACAAGGAAGAAAGCTGAGTGAGGAAATTCTCTCTAGCGTGACACAGACTGTATCATCAATCTCTCTCGAGGACCAGATTCAGTACAACGAAAATCCTGTAATAATTTCCCTGCCTTGCATTACTAAACACCTTTCAGGAAGCCATAATTGCTGCTGGTAATAACAGGCATGGAGCAAGCTCTGCAGCAGGGAAAATTTTTCATTGAGAAGTTCCCACCCCTACACTCAGGTATACTAAAAATGAATAGAGAATATATTGGCTACATTCAACCTTGAGGAATTACCAGGCTGGCTCTATATCCATTTGTTCCTCATTCTTTGAAAAAGCGAAAAATTCACTTCATTGTCTTTGGGAACTAGAGCTGATGATATCTCACAGGACTCTTAGAAATGCATTGCTGATGTGATGTTATCCTTTTAAGAAGAGGCAGGAACAAAGCCATAATGTGAAGGAGCATTTGCTAGCTTCCACTGAAAAAAAAACATCTCTTTCCTACTGCTCCGTAAGAGAGAAGTTATAAAGGAGAAAAAAATCCACAGTAACTACTATCACTCTTAGTCAAACCTTTCAGCTCTAAGAAATTGTCTTCAGGAAGAACCCCCTTCATCTACATTAACCTTTCTGAAGGACTGGTCGGGGGTCCTCAGGCAGGAGCTACTTGGGTGTTGCTATAGGAGAGGCACCAGCAGCATTCAGCCTCCTTGGGTGCACTCACAGACCACTTACATTCTCAGCCTGTTTCTTTTCATTTTATTTATCCTCCTACCTCACCAGCAGAAGCCAGTCAGCCTGCTCTGTATTTGGTCTGTGCTTACTGCATGTTAGGGCTTTATGTCTCCAGACATGACTCTTAACTATCTACCCAAACGTCAAAAGCAAAGACAGGATTTCTTTGAACATGAATATATATATGAATATGTAGGGCACACAAAAAAAACCCCACTTCCTCGTTGCCTAAGGGATCAGACAGGCTACATGTTAAAAATATGTTTTCTCATGTGATTTCTTCTGTGTCACAAACTTGTAAATATTTGTTGGCAGTAGAGCACCTACTGGATTCCATTTTATTACTAAATTATTATTGTATTATGGATAGGCTTTTTTTTTTTTCTTTTTTTTTTTTGGAGCCATAGCATGATTCACCTGCTATCATATGAATAGGTTTCAGGTGGCTGAAAGCAATTCAGACTTCTCTTAATTCAATGTTTTAATTTGTCCTGTTTCCAATTGCATTTGTAACTACTTTATTGACTGAAGTTTAATTCTTTCAAAGTGTTTTCTCCTAATTGATATAAGTTGAGGGCACGTAATTAAATAATTCAATTTTTTAGGGATTTCTCATTTTCACTTGTGCTGTAGACTGAGAACAAATGGTAATAAATCCAAATTTTGAAAATGGAGACAAACAAGACTTCATTTTTAATCTAGCTGGAATCATCATTGTTCCAAAGTCTTGATTCATTAAAGGAAATACAGTCTGCCTTTGCTGGCATTTCCAGTTTTGCTATTTTTAAGTAAAATTTATTCAATTATCTCTGAAGTTGTCTGGTGCTTTGAGATTTATTTGCTCGTTTTTAAATGAGCAGCCTAACCTCATCCTAGGGTAATTTTTTGATTCAAGCAGAGCTCTGACAGAGAACTTCAGTCCCATTATCTCTCACGTGAAACTACTTTTTTTTTATTTATTTATTTATTTTAAAAGAGCTGGCAGATTTTCAATAACCAGTTGATTATCAAGCTTCTCTCCTTAAGAAAATCATCAGCTTCCGTTCCGATACTGCATAGTCTTTCCTCTTCCTTAAGTAGTAAAAGCAAACTTAATGACTTGATGAGTATGACCAGCAGCATTGAAGAGTGATCTTGCTGCCTCACTCCTAACTGGATTTCTTCAGATACTGGAAAATGTGGGGATAATGCCATTATCTTATGGTGATCTAAATTTGTTTGTGACTCTAGACAGGTCAAATAAATCCCGTAGTCTTTCGAGGTCCAGATTTCCAGAGATGTTCCAGAGATGTATTAAAGTATTACAATCACACAATAGAACTTTCTGAGTTGTTAAATAGGTTACCTTCAGTGGGATTTATGCAGAAGACTTTGTCTTCAATGGGACATGGTGTCCCAATTTACTAAGAATCTACAAATTCAACAAGATGCAGAGTTTTGTTTTGAACCAGAAGCCTTCAGGTACTTGATCTTTAATGTCCATGTGGCCTTTTCTAATGTTTATCCCTTTTCTTCAAGGCCTCATTCAACTTGTGAACACTACTGTGTAGAAGTCAGACTTCACATTTTATCATTTAACTTTGTTGCATTTGGAAATAGCAGTTTTGTTTTTGTGCAAGTCTAGTTTCGCATAAGTGTTCACATAAAAAACAAATACAGAGGGAGTGTTGCAAAATTCAGTCAAAACCAGCTGTCAGTGATGTAATGGACTCATCACTTCAAAATGCTCATTATTGAATAAATGTTATTAACAGTGTGACAACTACAAATGATTTCCATATCTTTAGAGTTATTTAATAATTCTGACATATATTTTCCTTGAAAATATTTTATTAGGAGGCAGCTAAATACCATCCTAGGCACTTGTTTCCCTGCTGTTATTTTATATGTACTTTTAATACATATGTATACACTCTAAACAAATGAACTTAGATATGTGCATGTATATACACATAAATAGGCGACTTTATAAATAAACACACACAAAACTGTTGGGTGGAATGAAGACATAAGCCTAAGACGGGGTCAAATTGTCAACAAAAGTCACTCATTCATGTAACAGAATAGCTGACCATCGGTAGTATGAACCAAAAGGATTTCTCCCAGTATCTAGTACAAATCTGATGCGCTTTATAAGCATTTTGACCCTTGGAGCCCACAGAGAGAAGGTCATACTTAATGTGAGAAATACACGAGGAAATGTTCAAATGCATGATATAATTAGATATGAGCTATATGAAGGTAAATACAAATGGATACGCACAAAAACCTCTTTACTGTCTCTGTTTCCATTTTCAATTTACTGTTCCTTCTACAAAAAGTAACATAGAAAGGGAAGCTGATAGTTTTCCAGATCTATTGTCATATGGTCTGCTTCAGATATTAATAGTTTAATAGAAGATATTTTACAAGCTAGTGAAGTTTATACAGAAATGTGAGTAGAATGAATTCATAAACTTATCCAAGAGTCCCACGTTATATGGCAAAATTGAGAAATGTTTATTTCCCTCAGGAATATATTCAGTGAATTTTAAGCAACATATTTATATGTGAGGCAGGTTGTCTCATAAGACTAACTTGAAAAAATATATATATGTATTTTAAAATCATAGTATTAGCATACAAGATGCTTATATCATTGTTTAACAATGGACATTAAATGCAAGTACCATATTTCAACAGGCTTGCTTTCAAAAGATCAAAGAGATTTTCTTCAACATTTATTTTCCCCACATTTTAATATGCAAAGTCCTCGGGAATGAGCTGAAGTAGTAGAAAAATCACTAGGGAAGGAACTTTTTTTTTTTTTTTTGCCAGTATTCCAATCACTTTAGAAACCTTTTTTTCCTAAACTTATTTCAGAACCCCATATCAGTAAATGAAAAAGTATTTTTAAAGTTTTAAAATAATTTGAACAATCCTGTAAAGCAAGTCCTTTTGTGACTGCTGTATGTGTAACCAGTTAGAAAATGTACTGTGGCCTCTTATTCTTGCCTTCTGAGCACCAGGCTTTACATTAAGTATTAAATAATAATAACATAGTTGTTTAATAACACAATTATATTTGACAGCTAATAGCTGTTAATAACAGGATAATTATAGTGTTATTGTTTGATAACTTCTCTGACAATCTCAGATGATGAAGATGAGAAATGGGGAAAATAGTTCATTTTTCCAACAGAAGTTAAGCAATTCTACTACCTGAGAACCTTCTTGCCATTTATGAAACATACTTTAGGTAAATGAAATACGAGCAAATGGCGAGGTAGCTCACTACCATAGAAATCTCTTCTCCAAGTTCAACTCAAGATTTATTAGGTCTTATACTGACCACATATCTTCAAAAATGTTCAGTGTACAAGTAATCTTTCATACACATACTTAGCTCTTTTGCATACTGTGATATAACAAAAAAGATAATTATAGTCTATAAATCTTTTTGCAAAAAATGAATGCCATAAAAAAAAAAATCAGCTTTAAAACTGCAGCTGCAACTAAACTCATGTGTAGATCCCCATCTACTTACAGTAACAACTCAGGGGTGCATGTTAACTCTTCTGATAGGGAAATTCAAATGTGGAGAAACAGCTACTTAGAAGCTGAATTCTGCCATCTCATGGATGCTCATCTACAGCAACTACCACCATAGTCCTCTGAGGATACCCCATTAACCCTACCATTTTGTAGCTTTACTCTAAATCCTGTGAAGCCAAAAACTGAGACAAGGTTGCTTTGTCATCCCCTTTAAAACAGACCTCAAATCAGCCCACTCATTATTTGTATTAATCTTCTACATCTGTGTGTGCTGATGGTTCAGCTGGGAAATCTTCCTGCTAAGAAAAATCTTGGCAGATTTGTAAAAGACAGTTTAGGGATAATGTGTGGTTGCCTTATCAGAGATGAGTAGAGGGTTGCTTCACTGGTAATGGGAAGAAGTTTAAGTATCATAGAATCATAGGGGTTGGAAGGGACCTCTGGAGATCATCCACTATAACCTCCTACTAAAGCAGGTTCTCTACAGCAGGTTACACAGGAAAGTATGCTAAGAATTGGTGGCCTGTGCCCACATTTTGATATTGCGTGAGAACTCATTACCCCACATCCTCAACCAGGGAAAGCTGATGAAACAAGGGAAGGACTTTTATTCTGGGCTGTGCCACCAATGATATGAAAGGCTGGCTCTGTGAGCTTCTACAGCTACCACCCTCTCAGGAAGGTGGAGGTACTTTTAAGTTTTGATCAGATAGCAGTAACAGAACCTCAGGAGTCAAGGGTTAGGAGCATATGAGATCTGTCTTAGGGATATGAGGTGGCTCCCAAGTGGGACAGCTTTGGTACTTAAGATATGTGAAAAATACTTGTTGAGCAGCTTGGTTGCATAAGGAAGAGGGTGCAAAAAGTGAAGATTTGAAGGCTGTCTAAGGAGGCCCCTGGGAAGCTGGATGTGTGGGACGCTTAGGATTGTGTACAACCTCAACAGTCCACAAGGGCCTTTGGTGTTGCTGCCTGAAGATTGGGTTGTGTGCTCTTGGCTGGACACTGCTGAGCATACCTCAGTGAAGCTGCCTTAGAGGCTGGAAGTATCTTTGCAGAGTTTCTCATAAATACGTGATGTCTTCTTGATGTCATCAGATGTATCCCAGCTTCTGCTTCTCTTTTGCCTTTGTTGCTCATTCTTGTGCTCACAAAGAAAATATTTTGGTCCCTGCTTAAAGCAATGATAATAATAATAATGGTATAAAGTATTGTAAGAATAGAAGAATGGCTAAGCTGGCCATAGCTTTAAATACAATTCATGCTCAGCTGATGCAGCTAATTTCCTATCAACTTGATCTAGAGCAATAGGACTGCCATTAATTATGCTTATAATTAAAGTTAACATATGATGGACTTTGATACTAGGATGTTGTCTTCAACATGAAAGTCAAAGAGTATGAATAATCAGCTAAATTTTTAAGGTCAGTGTTGTAATTACACTGCATTAATTTAATTGCTCAAGTTTAATCTTTTAGATCTGCTTCTTGTCATGTCTTAGTCTGTGTGACTCATGAGCCATGAGCATGCTAGAGCACCAAGAAAACTATGCCATACCCTGTAAGCACAGGCAAATTAAATTTTGAGGAATCATTTGATAATAAATTATGCGTGGGTGTGGAGTAGTAACTTTTTCTTCTGATACCCTCCTGTGCAGTAGAAATTGCTGAATTTATTCTTATCACATGGAAAGTAGTTTACAGTTATAGAAAAGTCAAGTAGTTTATCACAGGTTATACGTAACAGTAACCTTTGTGTTGTATTGTATGTTTTGTGGATATTATTTTGGCCACTTTTTAATTTTTTTTCCCTCTCTTTTCTTAGTTAATGTTTCCTAAGTGTTTTTCTCTGATTAGTTTCTCCTTTAGCTTGCTAGTGTTACTGTTAAACTGCGAACATTTTGTTCTGAGAATAGGAAAGATGCAAAATAAACGTGGAGAAAAGATAAACTTCCCATATCAAGAGTCAGTTCCTGGTGAAATAAATGTGAAAATCTTTTGAAAGGAATGATCAGCCATTACTGGAAGTGGCAAAACCCACCTCCTGTCACATACTGATTCTTCTTCAGTAAGCCAGGTATCAGCAAGCCCATCTGACACAGAATTTGTGCAAAGGACTTCATTAGACAACTACCAAAGAAATGGAGCTGGGTAGATCTCAGTATGGGCTGAACTCATAACAAAGCAACAGACTCATAAAGCTCACTTCAATTAAGCTGACAGGTATTAGGCAGCTTTTGGGTTGTATGGTCTTGTGAGTAATGAGAGCAGGGTTTCAAAATAAGATTCTAGGGGGGAAAGAAATCAAATCTTAATGACCCCCAAACCCTTTCTGTGTACTAAGTTATATAATTAAAGCCAGACCGAGCAGGTAGGAAAGAAGTGTTTAATGTAATGAGGACAGTAGTCAGGAATTTTTTTAACAGATAATCTCGTCAACAAAAACATTCCTTTTAGGGGAAAAAAATAAATAAATAGAATAATATAGTTTTACACTGTCTTTGTCTGTTCTTATAATGAATCTTCCCAGGCAGGAGCAAAGTAAGATATTTTATTCTGATGTATAAGTTCCTTAAAAATTACCACTGTTCATCACTTTTTGAGATAACATAACTTTATTTTTCTGCAGCACATTTTATAACAGGCAATTAATTATAGATTTAAAAGTTGGCATGGTCTTCCTTGACAATGGCCTAGATTGAATCCAGGTGTACATGGTCTTCCTTAATGCCTCAGGAGATTTCAGGTCATTATTTTGTTACTTGCTCTGAAGCAACTTAATGTAACATAAGGACAGACGGGAGATGGTACAAAACCACAAGGCAGTTTCTCTAATTTATAAAAGTTAATCCGCTATAGAGACATTCTGATTAATCTCTCTGGGAAATTTGTAGATCTGAAGGCATGCCAGTAAATCATTTGCATGTCTGACCATTCTGCCCTCCTTACAGACTAATAGGCTCCTCATCTCAGTGGCAGAGCACATGGCTAATATCAGGAGTTCCGTGATCTCATCAAATGTAATGTGTGTCTCATCTGGTCCTTTTAGGGGATGTCACTCTGTGTGATAAAATTGTTTTCATGCAGAGCAATTACGCCTTTTAGAGGCCCTCAGCACTGACTTGGCTTTGATTTATTTGTTCACAATATAGAAATTGATTAATTTAGCTGTAATTATGGGAAAATAAATGACCATAAAGTTTGAAGATTGTGGACTCACAGATGGCATATGGAAGTATCTAAAGTCATCTGAGGTGCATCTTTGAGCCAACCTGATCAACCATGTCAAAAGAAGTTTAAAAACGCTTTCAGCAGGGCCATAAGTTTTTGTATTACTTAAAAAGGGAAAATTGGTTTTGGCTTTTGTTTTGTTTTGTTTTGTTTCTTTTTTAGATAAGAATTGCAGGATTTATATTCTAAACTGTTACAAAACTTACCCAGAAAATCACGTTCAAATGCATTCTGTTTCAAAGGTTAATGGACTACTAAATTTCAGATAGTAAGGCAATAATTATTTGTAACTTCGAACTTGCTTTCTGTTTGAAGGAGACGCACTAATTTTCCCTTCAGTACAGGTTTTTATCAGGGATTTGATTTTTTCATCATAGTTTCTTCAGGCTATTTCCATTACTGTGTGCTTATTCTCTTGCAATATTCCAATCTGTTTTCTGTTGCGTTGAATGAGCATGAAACTCTACTAATTTTTATAGTTAATACGAAACATTTATTTCACTTACAATAATTCATCATACGCTTAAATATTTATAAGTTTAATATGCTATTTATAATGATACTGTAATCTTCCCCAAATCTTTCTTTGAGAATGATATTACACATGACATCCTTTGACAAGCACTAGATAAGATCCCAACTCTTGTACCCCTTGTTTCTCTAAAGTCTTGCTTCAGCGTTGAGATCAGTGTAGCTCAGTAAAAGGCTACATAGCCAATATCACTAGCAAAGCTAAACCTGTAATTTTTACAGAGAAAATGGCAATTATTTATTTTTATAAGTAAAGGATTATCAGATTATCCACATCACAATTAACAGAGATAAATAACATCAATTTTACTATGAAACATGGCAATAGTTTAGTTGTATATCTGTGGGTTGCAGGCTTAGGTATTAAGGTGATAGATGATGGAATAATAGATCTGCCATTAAAGTTTTGTTTCAAAATTGAAGTTGTCACTTTATTAAGTATGATATAATGTCATAACAAGTATATGTATAACAGCACTTTCATATACGTAGCTTATTACACAGAAAGTATACCTATAAAGGACATGCTTAGCAGGACAGTTCATCAAGGAAGAGGATCTTAATGATATGGATTAGTCAACAAATTAATATGTACGGTTTTACAAATGAAATTGCATCTTTCAAAGTGTTACTGTTTCTTTAATGATCTGAGACATAGATAGAAGAAAGGTGACAGTAAGTGATCTATGGCATTTTGATAACTCAAAGACATGCAGCGAACCGGATGACTTAGATGGCAAAAACATTTTGGTTTTTCCATTGTGTCTTCCCAAATTCTTCATGCTGCAATGAGAATTTACCAGGGCAGTTTTTTTGCTGCATCAGCCCTTTTACACACAAGTTTTATAGCTTTGCTTATGTAGGTGTGTTCGTTCCCCACCACCTTGGGAGAAGAAGAGCTGGCAGATGTTTGGGCACAAGATGTGAAGACAGCATTCTCTTCCTTGCTTGATGCAACTGATAGGAGACACTGCATGACATAAGTGAGATCAGAGAGTTTTTATAAAATACAGCCTTAAATATCAAGTGGCAAATCTAAGATGAGAATTTGAACCAATATTGACCAGTTACTTGAGTTTAGCTATGAGGCAGGAATTACAGTGCATACAGAATCATATATTGCTGCTTCATAGCATCTTCCAAGTACCTCTTTTCTAGGAAAGAAAATTCACTGACAAGCTCAAACCCCTGACATGAAGTTGTTAACAGAAAAAAAAAAAAACAAAAAAAAAACAACCAACAAAGCAATAACAAAGCTGCATATTTTGACTGTGCTACTTGAAAATAGCCCCTTCCGTGAAAATCTAGAATTGCTCCAAGCAGAGTTAGAGCTTTCCTTAGTATATAAAATAAAGATCATCAGCATTCTCAGATATGTCGGTATGTCGGGGTATGGTATAATCGCATGGCACAGCAGTCATAAGCTCTTCCTAAGTTTTTTTATGTAGAAAGAAGAAGAAATGCCTTACACTGTATATATATATACACACATATATATATGATGAGACAAAAGGAATAAATTAAAAATGAATATTGTTTCTGGAAATTTGTAGATCCATAACGAGCAGAATTTTGTGCCCACAAATTATTTTATTTCAATTAAAAATGCTTCAAATTTATTTCTAAGGAAAACTTACAATGAGTAAAATCTTCCTGAAACAACCGCAATGATTTGTGCATTTGAAGATTTCTCAGCCTTACTTACTGTTTTCATTTTCTATCATATTCGACTTGACAAATAATAGCTATATAAATGATGACATTGATTAATTATTTATTCTATTCAGGAAATACTTTTCTTCAGGGGATCATCGCTTTTTCGATTTCGTGATTTATGAATTTTTTGTGACTAATTCCTACGCCATAGTGAGGTGATTATTAAAAAGTGTTTCTAAAGTGATTCCATAATTGCGCTTATGTTCACTGTAGGAGGAAATTTAAAAGTTTACCACTCACAGTTTCTTGAATATGTCTCATGAGAAAATAACAATTTAAACTGAGGGCAGCTGTATGTTGCCACTGATCTGTTGTTTTAGAAATGTAAGTGGCTGTTATTTTTTTTTTTATTATTTATTCATGAAATAACATAGAAACAGTACTTCAGCAGCAAAGCCTTGACCTGCTATTTTGATAAATAACGCAAAAAAAATATATCTATAAACCCACTTTAATTTTAGTGTTAAACTACTTTTAAGTAATTATATGTATTTTCATGTCTGCGAGGTTAAATATGTATCTTTCACAATAACAGCAAAACTAAACTGAGGCATATACCAATTCTATTTGGATACAAACATTTCCATGCAGAAAACCATTTAAGAATTAGCAGTAGTCCATTCATTTTTTTCTCAGGTACAAATAAAATATTTGAAATATTTGTTTTGACAACAATAATGTGAGGAAGGTTTCCAACATTTTCCCACTTCATGAGAGACTCATTGTCATTAAAGCATTCTTCAGATGCCATTATTTTTCATAACTCTTGTTCAGTGGAGTCATCAAAGACTATAGATATATTTTAGTAATGAATACTGTAGCCTAATTTCAAGTCCTTAATTGTTTAGCTGCGCTTGCGGGCTCTATTAGATCAGATAAGATAAATGGTGTGTCCATTTCCTACAAGAAGAGTAAGAAAAGTTTCCTTTAAACACACTCAGAAGCTGATCAGGCTGCAAAATCATTGCTAGGGTGGATTGAAGCTAAATGACTCATCGTTAGGAGGAGTGATTTTTGATCAAGCTCTATATTCCTTAAAACTGATGGAAAATAAAATAGGATGGCAGAAACCATAGTTTGCCCTAAGTAGAAGTAATACACAGTTACTGCACAGTAACAGCAGTTACTGACAACTTAAAAACAGATGATAGCAAGGCTTCAAATTATTTGAAATCTGCAAAGATTACAAAGGCCAACATTAAGACTCTTGAGGAGGAACTGCAGTCTTTTTAACTATCAGACAGCAATTCAAGAGGCAATTTATGTGGTACTTTGGATTTGAAACTATTAAGCTGTTAAAATAACTACTTGCAATTAAACAGTCATGGATGTACAGCACTTTACAAGAAGGCTTGCTAACGTTTTAGTGTTGTCAGAGTAGGAAAACATTCCCTATAAGGGGTAAAAAGATTTTGTCAGGAGATTCTGATGAAATGTTTTTTATTTGCTTGATGACTCATGAGACAATTGTGCATTTTAAGTAGAAATGTTTTTCTTGTTGATTGTATTTACCTTTTTATTTCAGGGCAAAAAGCTACTAGTTACTCCTGTTAGGATTAAATTCCTTGATTTCATGCCTGCCATACACTGAACTACATTTTCAATTTTCAATTTATAGTAAATCTTTTCATCATAAATAAATGAATTAATTAACAAATTAAAGACTATTTCATTAAGAAATTCTTTTGACTTACCTAAAGAGAGAATGAGTATGTCCAGCTTGTGTGCTTTCCTCACTTGCAGTTGTGTCAGGAAATAAGATAATTGATAATAAGTAAAATAACAGAAGCAAAAAGAAGGAAACAAAAGGCAAGGGAAATCAAAATGGCAAACATATGTTTTCAGGAAAAAAATCCTACTATGTAATTTGGCATCTTAGTAGCATATATGATAACTGCCTAGAAATTGTCTGCAAGAGAGATCTTGGAGAAAAAAATGGATACAACAGTAACAGGTAGACATGAAGTTAATTGCACACTGTTCTGAAAACTGCACACAATGGTAGTCCATTTCATATTGTAAAAAACGGGAGTTTTCTATCACTATGCTTTGATACAATTAAGTTGTCCATACAATTACACCAGCAATAACAACAGATTTTCTAAACCAAAAACGTTGATGTAAGATGAAGAAATTTATTTCAAATGTGTGTTACTTAACATATTTCTTGCTTTCAAACCCCACAAATTCAGAGAATATTAAAGCTGTAAAGAGGTTAAGCACTACAAATTCCTGTACGCGAGCTGACATACCAGTCTCCAATTATCTTATTATTTAGTATTTTAGCCTAAGAACTGTTGCCATACTCAACATTTGGGGTAGATCATAATATTTCATAACTTGTTTGTAATAAGTTTTTTTTTTTAATAGTTTATTCAAGCCTTACTCTTAAGGGTTCTGCCTAGAATTATTAACTTTTCTGTAGGTATTTTTCTGCCGTTTATCAAATGTCTAGTGATATCTTATGTCATGGACATTTTATCCCATAGTATCAAAACTGACAAATGTTTTGCTAAAGGTAATCATTACAAAAGGAAGAGAGATACTTCTCTGTATGCACTGAACTGAATGATGAGATGTGATAGCTTTGAAATACAGAAAAACAGTTTAGTTAAGAAACAGAAAGGTTTCTATCAAGATGATAGCTTGAAGTTTCTATCAACCTCAAAAGTTCTGCCTAGCAGGCAAGTGGGCTGCTCGCCATTAGAAGTTTTTAAGAATCATGTTTCAGCACTTTATTTCAGTCAGTTCTGTTATTCTGAAGGTTTCTTATTTCAGAGGTCCCCCTCTCAACTTGAAGACCATCATAAAATGTTGAGATGAATTATTAAGGGGCGCTGAGTTTTACAACAGGGTCAACATAGACATTCTTTCTGAGAAGCATCATAATCTCAACTTATTTACTTAGACTACACAGAAATGTTTATTCTTATGGTATGTTAGTTCATTCCTATTACAATATTGACTTTATTTAAAATGCAAACTGTGCTCCTTCGAGTAATTCTGTAATTCTCCCTCAAGAGTCTTTCTGTGACTGTCATTTCAAGTTTCATGAATGAAGATGCCAATTGCATGTTCAGCAGGTAGCACTCACAGAGGAGGTGCACTGCATTGCTGCTGTCTTTTCCATTTTATCCATAGTTGATCATTGCTTCTTCTATAATAATCCATCCTGTACTGGTTCACAAAGATTTAAGAAACTGCATATATCAGGGCACTGTGGGGACAACAGCTCCCTGTGGCCAGGAGTGTTGGGGCAGCCTTCCAGATCAGGCCTATTCCACTGTCCAACCAGGAGCAGGGCTGACAGGGGCACAGGGACAGCCCCAGGAACTTGGCATCTTCCTGGGGGTGAGGATGGGCCAAAACTGGGCCTGGATGTGGGCCCATGGCTGGTTAGGGACCATGACTTGGCAGAGCAAGGCTGTGAGGAGCTAAAAATCACTCTGCTGCAGCCTTGCTGGGGTGGAGGCTGGCATAGGGTCCTGGGCAATGGACGGGGTAGAGGCAGCAGGAGATAGCGTCCCCAGCTCTCACAAAAAAAAAGGGGGTCAGCTGCCCCTTGCCTGTAGTTAGAATATTACCTCGAACAAATAGCAAATGTTCAGATATGATTCATTTCCCCTTACTGTATTAGCAGTCTGAACAAAAATTGAACTGACTATTGTCTTACAGCTTGAATGGAGCTACATCCACTCACATGCATGATCCTTTGAACTTATTTCTAAGACTAAAAAGAGGCACAATTCATCAGGGAGTATTTGTTCTCTCCTAAAAGTTTCACTTTTTGCTAAATCATGAAGCAAGCTGATTTTATTGTCTGGGATGACTTTCTTCAGACAGATTTTTTTTTCTCTCTCTTTTACTGCTTGCCCTTAGAGAAACAATTGCCTTTGCTAGGGCTTAGGCTACAGAGCCATTCCCTTGGGTCTTCTTGATTTTGGCAGAAAAGTTTATTTATTGTTCTCTGTATCTGACTTATCTTAGACGCATGTTCTGTTTTTATGAAATTTTGAGTCTTCTCCACATGAAATAAATACTTAGAAAACACATAACTCTGATGCCACAAGCTAGCATAAAAATAGTGTTATCTATAAGTTGTTATTTCACTGTATCCCCAAGTTGTGGATTCTAGGATCTTTAATGGAATTATAGAATCATAGCATATTCCAAATAGGAAGGGACCCACAAGGATCGAATCCAACTCCTGGCTCCACACAGACCTCCCAGTAATCAGACCCTATGACTGAGAGCAATGTCCAGACACATCTCCAGCACCTTGGGGCCGTGCCCAC
This sequence comes from Alectoris magna, assembly GCA_030625065.1. NCBI lineage: Eukaryota > Metazoa > Chordata > Aves > Galliformes > Phasianidae > Alectoris > Alectoris magna. The sequence goes on from CM060561.1 coordinate 59,356,301, forward strand.
TGCCTTGGGCAGCCTGTTCCATGCCAACCACGCTTCCTTGCAGACCCTTTCTGCTTCTCACATATGCTCCATCTTCTCTGCTCAAATTTAAGTCACCAAGAAAGCAAACTAACTGATGAATGTAATAATGGTACATTGGTGTTCAGGGTTATTTAACTGAATCCAGAAAAGAAATATTTTTCATAAATGATATTTTAAAATGTGGTAGGAAATTGTGAAGTCTGAACGTTAATTATGTTCACTGGGAAATTGAGCTGTCACACATTAAATCAATTTAATTTTATCATTAACTTAAATGGGAATTTGCTAAAAAGTGAAAAATATACAGCCTTTTTCTTACTGAAAATTAAATTTTGCTTTAATTTGTTCAGTGCAACTGCTTAGTTCATACGTGCTATAGAAAGCCATGGTAATACTGTCAAATATGGACTATAAAACAGGTCATGGTGGATCTCATAAAAGGTCCAGCATAATGATACCTCCCTGTTAATGGATAAAAACAGGGGCCTAGTGAAGAAATTAAAAAAAAAAAAAAAAAAGGAAAAATGCTATTTTTAAATATAGTAAATTTGTACACTCTTCCAGCCTCTACCCTTGTGTGGTTTGGAGAATCCTCTCTAAGAGGAAAAAAAGTGTCTGTTTAAGGACATAAACTGAATGGGTCTTAGTTGTGTAAGAAAGAAAAAAAACAAACAAGTTTTGTTTTTGAGGAAGAGTGAATAACAACCAAATAGAAAGATGCACGGTTTAGTTCTGGATTAAGTTTTGCTTCAATATTGCATTTGTCTTCAAGTCTGAACTGGAGATAATGATTTTGTTCAGATTCATGCTGCTATCATATCCAGGCAGATATTTCTAGATTACGTGCTCAAGTGGTAGTGCTTGACAAAGATTAGCTGAGGCTGTGACATCCTGTTACACTGATTAGGAAAAAAAAGTCTCATAAAAGTAAAGCTGCTCCCTTGAGATTTCTGCTCTTTCAAGGCAAACTTGGTTGGGACTGGGAAAAAGCATGCATAGAGTTTTAATCTCTACTTCTTCAGAACTATCTAATCATATCTATGTCCAAATATAAAACAGATACAGTTTTCTTTTTGTTATACGGATAGGCTCTTTCACCTCTATAGCAATTCCTATCCAACAAGTGATATCTTTGCTTTATTACGCATTTCTGTGCTTTAATTTAATATGAAAATTAAAAGACCATATATATACATATTCAGAAGCAATTAATTTATTTTTAAAAAGGAAAATAGCACTATCTTCACAGCTTTTTTTTCCATAATTGCATGTCAAAAGATCTATTGGGAAAAAAAAAAATAATAATTTATGAGAAACATCAGTGCTGATGTGAAATACAGTGTTTATCAGCACTCCATATGCCAACAAAGAGGTTATTATTATTATTTTTTTTTTTTTAATGTATTGTGGGGAAAGTTCCTTCAAACAATATAGGTCTTAAAATCAAAATTGGGGAAATGCTTTTTTCTATGTATTTGTATCCAAATCCCATTCAAATGGTACATATCTCACTTGAAAATACTTTTAAAAACTCACTCTTTGCTTGATTTAATTCTGAAAAACTGAATAGGGTGTTCTAAAATCAGTTTTCCAAAACGGAAAACTCCAAGAAGAATGTGCTGAAATTGCCAGTGCAAAGCCTTATGTGTTGTATATTATACCAACAGAAGAAAAGTATAGTCTGGGGAATTGATATAAACATGCTACACAATTGGCAGGGGGTTTTGGGGAGGAGGAGAATCAAAACCATATCTTTATGAGCAGGATGTAATTGTGAATGCTGCTGCAGAATAGCTCATACCACATGCATAGCCATGTTGTGTATCATTGTTGTGAAGCAGAACAGCTTATGAGTGCATTTGATTGCATGCCAATTGTCTTCTCTGTGTATCCAGTGTTATGAAATGCTCAAAAAACATAATTTCTGGTCATTATACTAGCACGTTTAACAAATTGTTAAGTGACACAAGGGATTTGCAAGGATGACTTCAGAGCTAAGATCTTGAGATTTCAGCACTGTGAAGTAATCATAACTGACACAGTGTTACAAATGTACAAATATTAATTAAAGAAAGAAAAAAAAACAACATTTTTCTGTCCTTGAAATTAAAAAGAACAGAGGAACTGCTTACTCTTATAGATGACAAATAGATCTGAAGATATGATACTCGGAAAATCTAAGAGGCGATCAGATTTAGAAGACAAAAATGGCAATGCCATCTATGAAAGTGAATGCTAGAGGCAACGTCCAAATGTGAGGCATGATCTATGCATAATTTAACAGTATTTGAAACACAATGGCTTTTGCTTTTGTTTAAAAAAGGCCAAGAAGACTCCAACAAACCAGCACTGTGACATTCCTAGAAAGCTGTTCAACCACTTTTCCATCCCTTCAGCCTCCAAACATTAAATAAATTATTTATTTATTATTATTAAATAATAATAAATAATAAATAAATAATAATAAATAATAATTAAATATTTATTTATTATTATTAAATAAGTCACAGATTAAACTTCCCGCATCAATATATGTTACAGCTGCAAGTGCAAATAATCAATACTTGTAAGTTAATTATTTAGCCATTCGAAGGGACTGTACAGTCTTAACTGTATCCACATTTTCCTTTGATAACTTTTCACATTTTAGTTAAGTCTACTTTGTTGCTTTACTGTACACCACATTTAACATACTTTGTGCAGCACCTAGGCCCTGTCTCATGAAATTCATGTTCTGATTGGAAGCATGTACAAACGAGAAACATAAAACAGAAAAAAATATATGTTAGAAAACATATCTGTGGCGTATTCTGTCAGGAAATATATTTCCCTCCTGATTTATCTTGTTACAGATAAACATGCAAACATCCCTATTTCATTGTGACAGAAGCAATGTTCACAGCACGAAGATAAATAGATGCTGGTAAATAATGTTCGTATTTTCATTTTTGGAAGATAGATGTATATTTAAAACTCTCCACAGTTCCATTAGGGTAGCTTTGACATTGCCGAAAAATGGAAATTTCTGTAGTAAGTCATTCATTCCATTATTCAATTCTATCAAAATTTCAGAGTACGAGGCAATATGGTTCATCTCACTTGTTCTGTTTCCTCTTTATCTGATGATTGAACATATAATTTTCCTGGTGTATCATCCTACCACCTGAGAATAATAGGCTCCTAGAAAACTAGGTTTGTGTTCTGTATTTCATTTGAAGAAGACTTATAATTTCATAAAAATGAAACATTATTTACTCAGCGACTTCTTTCCAGCCTGTGTCTGAATGTCCCCTCTCTTCACTGAGAAACTAAGGATTTTCAAATGAAGAAACCTGCAGGATTAGTATACATATTGTCTGAACCATTTGCTTTTAAAATAATACAAATTGGAATTGCTTGTTGGTTTCTCACCAGGCACAGCATAATAAAACCCAGTGATTTAAGGAGTGAGTCATACAGTAGTCATGCAGCTTAACTTCTCAATGAAGCTTTAATAAGGCTTAGTTTTTTTCCCAACTGATATTGCAATTTACCTTCTGATTTCCAGAGATGATTTTTTATCTGATAGTTGTTTCTGTATTTACTGAAAAATGCCTGAATACTTTGTTAATAACAAGAAATATTTGAGCTTTATAATAGTTTGTTTTATTCTACCAATGCCACATTTCTTGTATTTTCAAGTAAAGGAGAATTTTTATTATCTACAGAAATTCTTAATTTTGGTTTGAAAATGATTGGAGGTTTGAGAATCTCTGTGACCTTGTCCATCTCTGCCAAGCTTTCTCCTCTTGAAGATCCCCAGGTATCAATAACAGCGTTTGTTTTACTTTTCCTAAGGTCTATGTTGGCTTCAAATGCATACATTTGAAGTCATGGGAAGCAATCATGGTTAAGAACTTTAGCATCAGTCAGTGTGAGTTGTGAAGAGCTCAAATTACCCAGTGTTGATCAGATGGCACTCAGGACTGGAAGGACTGTTTCCTCTAGAAACAGTCACCTCAGTGAGGGCATTTCCATCAACAATTTAGTGCCCTCATGGGTTCCTTCCATGTTCCTCACCCTTCCTAGGTCTGCAGTAGGTGTGCTGTGCAGCCCGTGTCTTAGCAGCGCTCAGACAAGGGCTTTCATGATTTCTGATTAGGGTGAATGCTGGTCAGTGTGCTGAGAGATTTGAAGAGTGAGGTGATGCTTTTAGGTTATAAAGAGCTGAGTTCAGACAAACCCAGATTAATGAATGATGTCCTTCTGCACGTATTCTCCAAATTAGGCAGTTAGACTGAAAAATGTCTTACACAGAACTCATTAGCCTGCCCAGTTTGTGTTGTCAAGCGCCTGAGCACCGTGCCTGCTGCTCTGAAGCTATGTATAGCTGGATGGGGGAGAAGGGCTTGGAGAGGAACATTTTGTCTTTTGTTTTAGAAAAGCTTCACCAATGTGTAGATAATTGCACCATATTATGTGCCTTGTAGCCTAAAGTGGTTTCACATTGAGAGAGGAAAGGTGACTCATTGAAGTAATCTGAATCATGGTGATAAAACTTTTTTTTCTGACTTTTTTTTTTTAAATATCCACCTTCTTTACACATATCAAATTAGAGCATTTGAATTTAAAAATACATCTCATTATTGCTAGCACTAAGTTATACTGAATTTCAATAAGAAGTTGTTATTTGGATATTACAGTCTCTACAGACAGCAGTGCTACTAAAAGTCTCAACATTTTAAAACTTTTCATAGTCTAAATATCATTTCTCCAAATTTAAGTAAGTCCATTGCTTCTTCATGCACCCCAGGCATGAAGATTATTGTCTTTTTTTTTTTTTTTTTTTTACTATTAAGCCTTCCACTTAACTGTATAATTCTGGAGTGTCCTTCAGTTGTTTGGCACTAAATTAAATGGTCTCAGTGGTGTTTCAGACTTCTTTTTGTGGATCCTTCTTACGAATCTGTACCGTTCTTTTTGCTTTTGCTTTGAAATGATTTAATGTTAGTACAAGTGGGTATGTAAGTCCAGGAATCTATTTCAGCATAAGGTTCCTCCTCATCAAACGCCATTACCCTTAATAGTAACAATTTTCATTGTTTGTCTTCATTCGATTTTTTTTTTTTTTTAAGAAAAACATTACATTTAGAAATATAACATCATCTATAAATACTGCTAGAGGATAACGAGGCAAAAGATTTTATGAGGCACCATTTTGTATGATGCTTTTAGAGAAAGACTTATTGTTTTCAGAGCTGTAATACTGCCATCTTGGCATGTATTCAATATTTGCAATTAAGGAAGTATTATTTCCTCTTGGGATTCTTTCAGGGATAAAGATCTGCACCAAACATACATACATATATCAGTCAGAATACCAGAGGATCTCAAAAGGATGGAAAATTTGGCTCTCAAATTAGAAATGTTGTGAAAATGTCGTTCTTACACCTGCTTCAATTCTACCTATTACACTGCATATTTTTCTACCATTCTTACAAACTGAGCAAAGCAAAAAAAGGAGCTATGGTTCCACAAAGTATTTGCCTTGATGAAGTCCAGTAGTCCTGGGCTTACATAAGATTTGTTTTGTACAAAGTACATAGAGATTTTGGTTGAATAAACTTCATTTGTTGGTGGATTAAAGTTAGTAAACTGTACAGAAGCATGGCAGCTCTGAAAAAAAAAAAAAAAAAAAATTATGTGTTCAAAGGAAAATGAGCTTTTCTTTCCACAGAAAATTGTAGTGACATTTTCATCTCTACTTCCAACAAACATTCCTATATGAAATAAATTCATGGCAGACAAAAATAAGCAAAGTTCTGTGACAGATTCTGAATGTTTAATAGTCTTATATTTGAGTTTTCACACAAGCCTGATGAATAATGACTGCAATATGGTTTTAAGAACATCAAAAAAGTAAGAAGACAAACATGGATGTATAAAAATATGTTCCTCCAAGTCATTAACCCTAAATGTCTTCTATTACATTTGTTTGCAAATAGCCGCTTCTTGGCTGAAGGACTATCCATCCCAACTTTTTTTGCAGATGATAGTCATTTTTTGACTGAGGGATTATCTTTATTCAGTTTATGTATTTTGTCTTAAATACATTAAAAATGCTTTGATGTTGAAATAAAGGTAGCTTTGCTTTCAGTAGGCAATTTATGAAATACCAAGATGTGGAGAGAATTGGTAATTTATGAAAGCTTATGGACTGCTTGACAGATGAGGAATTGGCTGTGAAATCATACCCAGAGAGTGGTGGTCAGTGGCTTGATGTTTGGATGGAGATTGGTGACAAGTGGTGTCCCACAGGGGTCAGTACTAGGGCTGATGCTCTTCAACAACTTAATCGATGACAGTGATGGTAGGATCAAGTGCACTTTCAGCAAGTTTGCAGATGACGCACCTGAGGGACGGGATGTCATCCAGAGAGACCTAGACTGGCTCCATCAGTGGGCCCCCGTAAACATCATGAGGTTCAATATATCCAAGTGCAAGGTCTCGCACCTGGGTCGTGGCAATCCTCACTATCAATACAAGCTGGGGGACGAAGGGATTGAGGTCAGCCCTACCTTAAAGGATTAGAGGGTACTGGTGGATGGCAAGCTGGACATGAGCCAGAAATATGCCCTCACAGCCCACAAAGCCAACAGTACTCTGGGCTGCATCAAAAGAAGCGTGGCCAGCAGAGCTAGGGAGGCGATCCTGCCCCTCTACTCTGTCCTGGTGAGGCCTCACCTGGAATACTGCGTCCAGATGTGGAGTCCTCAGTACAGGAAGGATGTTGACCTGTTGGAGTGTGTCCAGAGGAGGAACACTAACATGATGCAAGGGATGGAACACCTCCCCTATGGGGACAGGCTGAAAGAGCTGGGGCTGTTTAGCCTGGAGAAGAGCTGGCTCTGATGAGTGCTGAGAGCAGCCTTCTAGTATCTAAAGGGAAGCTGTAAGAAGGAAGGGGACAGACTCTTCTGGAGGGTCTGTTGTGCTATGACAAGGGGAAATAATAGTTTCAAACTAAAAGAGGGGAGATCTAGGTTTGATTTAAGGGAAAAGTGTTCTTACAATAAGGGTAGCAAAGCACTGGCACATGTTGCCCAGAGCGTTGGCGGATGCCCCATCCCCGGAGACACAAAAACTTTCAGTCTGGAGAAGAGGACGCTCAGGGGAGACGTTATTGCTCTCTATAACTACCTGAAGGGAGGTTGTAGTGAGTAGGGAGTCAGCCCCTTCTCTCATGTAACTGGTGATAGGACTAGAGGGAATGGTTACAAGCTGCACCAGGGGAGATCTAGGCTGGACGTTTGGAAATACTACTTCTCTGAAGGAGTGGTCAGGCAGTGGAATGGGCTGCCCAGGGAGGTGGTGGAGTCACCAACCCTGGAGGTGTTCAAGGAACATTTGGACATTGTGTTGAGGGACAAGGTTTAGTGAAAATTATTGGTGATGGGTGGATGGTTGGACTGGATGATCTTGTAGGTCTTTTCCAATCTTGGTGATTCTGTGATTCAGGCTGGATGGAGCTCTGAGCAATCTGATGTAGCTGTAGGTGTCCCTGTTCATTGCAGGGGGGCTAGATGAGGAAGCCTTTAAAGGTCCCTTCTGACTCAAAAGATTCAATGGTTCTATAAATGGACAATTCATACCTATTATTTAAGTGAAAAAAAAAAGGAGAAAACAGTGTTCCTTTAGGGGAAGAAGCAAGAAAGGTTTTGCAAGTAAAGAAAATATTTTGCTACTTGCAAAAGAATCAAAGTGCCAGATGTTTAATCTGACAAGCAAAATTTTGAAGTATACTTTATTAGTCCTGTGAATCTTCTATTTTGATCATAATAACTTTTTCTTTCTGTGGAACTGATATGTGTTTTATTACTCTGATAAAATCTGTTGCGAAGACATATCGATGCTAAAAAATGATGGAAATGTCAGAGAAAATGTTTTGCATTTCATGTCAGTAGAATTTATGTGCTCTTGCTCTTTTTGAAATCATATCAGAGATTGCTGAGAGTGATGCATCACTGGAATGGCACTAAGGAAAAACAGTCAGTGGAAGCACAGAGGGAAGAAGGCTGAATTCTGCTATTCATTTTCACTTTAATGAATTCCTGTAAGCCTCATCTATGTACTGTGCAAATAGTGAGAAAAAAAGTGCTTTGAAGTGACACGCGACTTGGTATCCGGAAAGGAAAAGTCTATAAGGACTGTCCAGGGATCTCTTCCCATGCCAGATGACACAAAACAAATGGGCAAAAATAAATTTTAGCCAAGAACATTTTAACATCTGTATGCCATTTCATAAAATGAATGGATCTGAAAGAATGATGAAATGGTTGTTTTTTCTTTTTCTTTCCAGTAAACACTAAGTTAAACTCATATTTAAGAAGCAGAATATTAAGACGCTAAGTTTATATTCAATTATTTTGAGAGTCTTAGCTATTAATGGATATTTTACAGTGGATTATCATGAGGGCCAAACATCAACTATGAAAAACAGCAAACTTAAAATCATAAAATTTTGCAGGGAGAACAATGGTGTTTTTCACAGCTATCAAATCTTTGATAGACTTGAGAATGTCAATGGGAAAGATAGTTTTCTACTGATATATTACTATGATACCAGGAAGATTGTGAGGGAATATAGGCATTTGATAATAATAGTACAGAGACCGTCATTAACAGTCTGCCTTTGTTATGTTGCTGATTGAGTAAGTCGAAAGAATTGATCCCCATCAGCCCCTGTTATGGTTACTGCTTTGGATTTGTCCCTGTGCCTTCCAGAGGAAAGCAAGAGGCAATCCCAGGCCATGGAGACCCCAGCACACTGTGTGCCCAGGCAGGTTGTTAAGAGGCTCCGCTGTCCCATCTCTCTCTTTCCAAAGGCCAGTCAAAACGAGGCCTATTTTCTACTGTTGGAGGCTGTTTTTCCTTGAAATTGGATACTATTAATAAGATTCCAACTGCATAGGCTCCTCATACTATTTTAACTTCTTTTTGTTTTCTTTTCTTCCTGATGCCAACACACTGAAGTGGTTCTTCTCCACTTACGTAACTGAAACTGATTAAATGGATGAAGTAGTGTGTATTTTAGATTTAAATGAGTAGATCTATTCTTAGGTGAAAATTTTTATGTCAACCGTAACTTGGATCTTGCAGTCTAAATCCTTATCAGTGCAGCTTACAAGGACAGCTCTCTCCTCCTCATGATAGCTTCCTTTGCTTCATAGAGCCTTCTCCCCCGTCCAGAGAATAGTGGGCACTACATCACTGGTGATGGGGATCTGGCATCCAAAAGCACAGTACAGGAAGAATCAGGCTCCTTGAAACAGAGCTTGATCTTTAGTATCTGCAAGCAAAACCCTGATACCTAAACTGTAAGTAGTTAGCTACTACAACCCTTAAAACAAACCCAGTGTGATGCTCCTTCCACTGGACTTGAAGAAACTTAGAAATTTTGACCCCCCCAAAGCACCTCTCAGTTCCATTATTTAATCATTTACATTTATTTTACAGAAATAAACCTTTGGATAGCATGTCACTATAACCACAAACACTGCCTTACCATTGACACAATGTGCTGTGATTAAAAAGAGCGGAGCAAGCTCAAATGAACTTCCTGCTATTTATAAAGGAAGAACATTCCTCTACACCCAACTTAAACCTAAAACGCATATTAGAGTATACTTGAAGTTCCTTGTTAATTTACGGTATCATCACCTTTGGTGTGTTGTTTTAGAAAGGTATTGGAAATTTTTTTCCTTTTCTTCTCTCTTGAAGCTCAAAGTATCTCAGGGCATTGGAGGACTCTACAGTAGCTAAAATGGTTGTGGCAGGCTATGCTCTGCCTGAGCTGTAGCTAAAAGGTACTTGAGAGTGCTTGGAGGTGCACAGACTGCTAGGACTGTCCTGGAGAGAGCATCACATCCACCACACTCTGGGTAAGTGTTTGTTACATTGAACTGTATCTGCAGAACACTTCTAGGTTTTCTGAAGAGAAAGCTGGAAGGAACATCACAAAGCAGAGCCAGGGAGCAAGAAGAATCAGGGATCTATTCCTTACCTTTGCTCCCTGGCCCTCTGGCATGACTTCAGCATACTTAGTACTCTATAGTGAGTTCAGTGATCGTGATAAAACACCACTTTCAAGCTTCATTCAGCGTAGTACCCAGTGTGTCTGTATGTACATCAACACATGCATGCAGACATACAAAAAAGACTAGATACAAAAATCAGACCTGAAGCCAAAAGAAAACCTTGAATTCTTTGAATAGCATCATAATTGGATGATTTGGAATTGGAAAAATGAACCATTTGTATAACTTATAAATTATTTCTATGAATAAGACATTAGAAAAATAAGTGATTTAGTTGTAGGAACTTCCATTTACACGGAGTGAATGCATAGTTTCTTTTGTCCAGCATGGTATTTTAGCAATGACACAGAAATACCTACTGATGATTTTCAATTTCTGTCAGGTCTTTAATATTTCCATACTGCATGCCTATCACTGTGTCTTATCACTTTTTTTTTTCCCCCCCAATTACCCTACCCCCAAATGCTGGCTTACTGAAAAGGTGAGTCACCCATTCCCAATTTTTGTGTAGCAGATAAAGGAAACAACTGAAGATGAACCTGAGGCTGGTATACGTCAGTAAGCACTGCAATGAAGGGAAGATTTGGGAGTACACACTCAGATCTTTCATTTCCTGTGCTTGACTGGAATCAGAGCATTCAGAACCCCCTAAGTCTGCAATCTGAGTTAGCGAAGTTAGAAACACATTTTGTGTCCCAAAATTTACTTTGTGATATGAAAATATCCCCTACGTGTTTTCTTCTTACACGACACTGCATGAGACATACGCTTATAATGAATCAACTGGAAGGACTAACTTTTTCAAGTTTAGTCAGAGAGGCTCTAAGCTCCTTTTCTCTGAATGCAATAAGCGACCCTGCTCTGAAACACTCGGAAAGCAATGAAAGCAAAACAAGGCAACAGGTTAAGTAAGCTGTTTGAGAAGTTATTTGAGAAACACTACTTTATAGCACTAACTATCTGTGAGATGAAGAGAAATCAGGAGGTGAACAATCAATTGATCAACTCAGTAAGTGAAAATTACTCGGAAACACTCGGAAAGCAATGAAAGCAAAACAAAGAAATGTTTTCCATTGCTTAGACTTTTGTACCGTGGCAACAAGAGGCATAGCTCAAATCAAAGTTTGGAAACAACAACAACAAATAAAATAGAATAAAATTCCCATGATAGAGGAATAACAATTTTACTAGTTCAGAGGCATTAAAAGTGTCATCTAATTTTCACTTACTGAGTTGATCAATTGATTGTTCACCTCCTGATTTCTCTTCATCTCACAGATAGTTAGTGCTATAAAGTAGTGTTTCTCAAATAACTTCTCAAACAGCTTACTTAACCTGTTGCCTTGTACAAAATTCCAGTAGTATTACCATTATGATTACATTTGAAATAAAAATCTTTGTAACTGCTTTTGCTATTTATTTGATCACTGTCAGAAAAAAAAAAAAAAAAAAAACATACCTCATTTATGTATTTACATTTCTTTGCTTCAGATGAGTACTATATAAAGGCATTAAGAATGAATCATAGAATAGCCTGGGTTGAAAAGGACCACAATGATCATCTAGTTTCAACCCCCTGCTATGTGCAGGGTCGCCAACCACCAGACCAGGCTGCCCAGAGCCACATCCAGCCTGGCCTTGAATGCCTCCAGGGATGGGGCATCCACAACCTCCTCGAGCAACCTGTTCCGGTGCGTCACCACACTCTGTATGAAAAACTTCCTCCTAATGTCTAACCTAAACCTCTCCTGTCTCAGTTTAAAACCATTCCCCCTTGTCCTATCACTGTCTACTCTCATTAACAGACATTCCCCCTCTTGTTTATATGCTCCCTTTAAGTACTAGAAGGCTGCAATGAGGTCTCCCCAGAGCCTTCTCTTCTCCAAGCTAAACAAGCCCAGTTCTCTCAACCTTTCTTCATAGTCGAGGTGCTCCGGCCCTCTGATCATCTACGTGGCCTCCTCTGGACCTGAGAATTTGATTGATTTTTTTTTTTTTTTTTAATTATTATTTTGTCCCAACTGCCTAAGAGAAAAAAGCCTATTGTTGGATTGATTCTTTTTGTTTCAGATCAACTCTGTTCTTCTGCCTTATAGTAGCTAATTAAATTCTCCTTTCCGTCTGTGAGAACCTGGCATTTCTTCATCTGAAACTCTTGAAGTCTCTTCTAATTCTTCCAAAGAAATACGTTTCAAAAAAGCAGGAGAGTTAATAGATGGGTAACATCTTTTGAAATATAAAAGGCTTTTTCAAAAACAAGCACACACACAAACAGGTAAACAATTCTCAGTCATCAATACACAACAGTTTGGAAAAAAAAATTCCTAATAAGTTTCCATTTGCTGCTTATGTGGACCAACTTATTTACATGAGATAGTGCTTCAAGGCCTCACAAATTTCCTGGTATATTACTGCAAATGCCAAGGAAAAGATCTTCCCAATGAAGAGATTCCATGCAAATAACAAGATGCTATAAATATGAAAAATAGGCAGTAAAAACTGAAGAATTGCAATAGCAGACAAGTGACATTGCCATTCGTCTCAGGGATGCAGATTCCACTAACTGATCAGAGAAAAAGAAAGTGTTTATCTTCACAATTGGTAATGATATCTTTTATTCTGAGCGTGAAGTTCTACTGGAAATATTTACTTGATTTCACCAGAATACAATAAATTAAAGACCTTCTGGGCATGCAAAATGTTAGTCTAGCTTTTTGCTTGCAAAGGGAGTTTTTGCGTCAATCGAAGCAAATCCTATTTGTTCAGAAAGAGACAGAAGATTAAACGTCAAATATGTAATTTTTGATTACCTGCTGAAAACCAGGTTCTTCTTCCCCTTCCATACCTGTTGTGTGCTAGAGTTACCTGTGTTTCAAACACAAAAAGAAAAAAAGAAGCAAGCAAAACTATTTCTTTATGAATAGAATAAAAGAAGTATCAAAAGCATCAACTACATACAGATCAAGGATATGATTAAGTAATTAATTCTTACTGGCTCTTTCCAGAAAGATATACAATTATTAGAGACCCAGAAAAGAAAGCATTCTAAATATTGTTACAGCTCATTTCTGAGAGAGCAAAGATGGGAAGCTGGAAATTGCATAAGTCCACTGCAGAAAAGATTAGCACATTCCCATATCGGAGTCCTTCTTTTCAGGGAACTTTTAACAGGATTTATCTAAAAGTGACTTAGGAAGGGGTTATGCATCTGTTTAACTAAATCAATGATAACAAATTGCCTGGGCCAAACTGATCTCACCTGGGAGCAACTCAAGGATGAAGCACATGAACTGATAACACAGGTGGCTCACCTCTTGCTTGGAGCTGCTTGAGCACCTGCAGGCTGAAGGTGGCCTATGTGCAAAGCACACTACCAAAATAACTTCTATTGTTCATCTAAATAAATACATTCCTAAAAGCCTGGTATCTATATAAGAAAATCAAGAGAAACTACTGAGAACTAAGATTGATAAAGACCTGGTAAACATGACTGTTGTGGCTGAACCCAGCAGGTAACTAAGCACTACACTGCCATTTGCTTACTTCTGCAATGATGGGATGGAAAAGAAAACTGGGGGGAAAAAATGTAAGATCTGTAATTTGAGATAAAGACAGTTTAATAGGAAAGAAAAAGAAGAAAAGAAAGAAGTAATACACGATGCAATTGATTACTACCCACCAACCAGTGCCCAGCCTGTACACAAGAGACAGCTGCCCCTCCAGCCACATCCTCAGGTGTTGTTGCTGAGCATAATGTCATATGGCATAGGATATCCCTTTGGCCAGTTTGTCTCAGCTGCCCTGGTTTTTTCTCTTCCCAGCTCCTCACTTGCAAGGCAGCAGGAAAGTCCTTCGCTCTGTCTGACTATTAATTGTGTTTCAAGTAAGGATTTGCATTTATGATAATTGCAAAAATGAAGATCACCTCAGTGTTCGATAGGAGTAAAAAATGTGGGTCAAATGATAGTAATTCTCGGGCAAAGAATAGATAACAAAACAGTTTGATGCTATTCCTTGGATCCATGGTCTAGCCACAGCTTGAAGAGTGCAGTTCTGGTCCCCTCATTTGAAAGAAGTGTGATAAAATTGCAAAAAGTTGGAAGAAAAGCAACCATAAGGAACTTACTGACACTGTGAGGCTTCTGCAGGAGCCCATTTGAATTGCCAACTCAATGGGGAACTGAGAGGCAGGAGGTTCATCCTTTCTTTCTGCGTTATTAATGGTCTGTGTAGAGTCTGAGGAATAAATTAGGTATCCCTCTTTATTTTCATGAAAGCATTTTAAACTAGTGAAAATACTTGAAATCTTAAAATAACACTACTTGCTTAGTTACTTAATGCTTTCTTACAAAACAGATGAGGCTAGGTAGCACTAAATTTTCATGTATATTACGCAGTATTTTACACCGCTATAGTAGTGTAAAAGGGATTGAAAAGCAGATGTAAATTACACTCACGAGCATATTAAGGTGCTGTTGGGATAACATCAAGTGCCTTCAGTGTAAATTAAATATTGGCTAATAAATGTATCCAGTTACACTAGTCAGTACAGCATTAAATGGATGAGGAATGTAAACTTTCAGATCCCCTGGTACAAGGCAATCACTTGGTAAGGAGGCCTGAAAAAAAGGGTTTAAACAACTGACTTAAGTCACTCCAAACTATTTTTTCTGAAAATTTGCCTTCCTCTTTGATGTAAAAAATGAATATACTCTAGAAAATATGAATCTTACAAGTTAAATTTATGAGTTAAAACTTTCCAGAATAAATTACATGCCTAAGCAGGTAATAGGAAATGCAGTTTGCTGATCAATGTGCTGTTTCAAACTATATTAGTCTCTGTGTAGTATAGATGCACTAATCTCAGCAAGATGTATAACAACTGAAATATAATACATAGGCATCAAATGAACTCCTGTCGCTGTAAAAGCTAATCAACTGAAACATATCCATAAGTCTTCTTAATGTTATAAGCCATTACATTTCTCAACAGGAAACCTAGAAGCGCCTCTAGAAGACAAAACTGCCAGAGCCTGCCTATTTTATGTAATTGTGAGCCATTGTATTCGGCCTCTTGGGTTTACAGAAGGAAATGCGGAGGGTTTTTTTGGACATAATCCAGTAGGCTCATTATTACTGCATCCTCTGTTCTGAATGACTGCTCTTCTACGTACATATGTAAAAGAGTGCAACTACTACACTACCTACTACGTATATAGTGTTCATCTATTGTCAGGAATAGGAAAAATCTCACAACCTGTATGTTCTGAGCCATTTTTTTAATTATTTTTTTTCTGGTAGAGAATAAAATAAATTAAGCTATGACACATATAATGGATATTTTTTCACAGAATCATAGAATACCTTAGATTGGAAGGAACCTCAAAGCCCACCCATCTCCACCCCATGCCATGGGCAGAGCTGCCCCCACCAGCTCAGCTGCCCAGGGCCCCATCCAACCTGGCCTTGAGCACCTCCAGGGATGGGGCACCACAGCTCCTCTGGGCAGCTGTGCCAGCGCCTCACCATCCTCTGAGTAGATGATTTCTTCCCAAAATCTAACCTAAATCCCCCCTTTTTGTTTTAAGCCATTCACCCGTGTCCTGTCACTATCTGCTCATGTATAAAGTTGGTCTTCTTCCTGCTTATAAGTACTGCTTCAAGTACTGGAAGGCTGCAATGAAGTCTCTCTGGAGTCTTATGGAAGGCACTGTAGAAAGATAGTTTCTAAATGGTTTCCATTGTTCTGTCCTCTGAGCATCTATAATGACCTGGCGTTTGTTTCCCTAGTCCATGTCTTAACTCCTGCACGCACCCCATTGTTAAAGTAAGGTATAGACTACAGTATGTGGTAGGGTCCTTTATTTTTTTGTGACACTTATCTGTGTACTGTCTACTTTTCCTTAATACTCAAAGGAAAGAAAGGCACTTCTTGTGTGTGATTCATCTGGCTTATTATACAATGTGCATATGTTGGTTTAGCTTAATAACCGAGCTGCTAGTGTTTAAATAAGCAGCTTCCTAGTAAACATGGCAGGAGGTCATACAAATTCCCCTTGATTTCCATGGCCAAGTAATTATGATCAAATCAAGCACAAGAAGTAATTTTTGAGCAAACTATGTGGTTCTCATGCATGACTACAAGAAATAAGGAAGCCTGGTTTCCTACAGATCTCCGTCTGACAGCGCATAACCTCCAGCTCCAGCTCTGCTCACAGCTGTGGCCAGCATAATCCTGTTCTACCATATAGATTATCTGGGACTGGAGACTATGACGGCAGTCATCCCTGCAGTTACTTTTTCTGCTTTATCTTGGCTGCTCATTTTTCAGGGGGTATCTCACTCAAAAGGAGAAGGAACTAAATTGTAGTTCTTGTCTGGAGGAAGGAAAACTAGACACACATGCACTCAGACAGATGTTTCGCATGATCATACAATCATGCTTCAGGGTCTCAATGTCTTTCTTGTAGCGAGGGGCCCAAAACTGAACACAGTACTGAGGTGCAGCCTCACCAGTGCTGAGTACAGAGGGATATTGCCTCCCTGTTCCTGCTGTCTGCACTATTTCTGACACAAGCCAGGATGACATTGACCTTCTTGGCCACCTGAGGACACTGCTGGCTTATGTTCATCCAAGTGTTTACAAACACCCCCAGGTTCTTTTCCTCTGTACAGTCTTCCAGCCACTCTGCCCCAAGCCTGTAGCATTGCCTGAGGTTATTGTGGCCCAAAGTACAGAACCCAGCACTTGGCTTTGTTGAAAGTCATCCCACCGGCCTCAGCCCAGCAATCCAACCTGTCCAGACCCTTCTGTAGGGCCTTTCTACTCTCAAGCAGATCAACACTTCTTCCCAGCTTGGTGTCATCTGCGAAGTTACTGAGTGTGAACTCAATCCCCTCATCCAGGCCATCAACAAAGATATTAAACAAGATGGGCCCCAGTACGTACCTCTGGGGAACACAAATATATCAGAGAAACTCCCATTTTTCATTGAAGTCTATATTTTGTATTTGGGAAAGAGAAAACAAACAGATGATGCATTCCCATAGAAGTGCACAGGATGAGAAAGTACTAACTAAACTGTCACCTAGAATAGGATGATAAATAAAAACAGATTTTAAAACCAGCAGTTCCAGGAAGGCTTCTTCCAACAGCTGACCAAGAATCTCCCCAGGCTGACAAAAAACTGATATGATGCCAATAGTCAACAAGACTGAATAAGGTAATATGAAAAGTGATTAGTCTGTTATCCATGGCATTGATCCTGGATTAGAACAGCTGTTAGTGGAGTTACTTCTTGAGGAAATTGCAAGGTTGCTTGATAAGTTTAATTTACTCAAAGTTAAGAGTAGCAGACTTGTTTCTGTAAGACATTTGCACAATGTCTTGATCAATTATCATGGGTGATACAAAGTCAACATGGCACTAATGGATTTAGGACAGATTAAATGACAAGTCCCAATAGTAATTATAAATAAGGAATAATTACCAAGTGAGCGTGTTCCTCATGAAAGCCTGTGGAGCTTAGCCTCTGGTGCTTTATGATTTTTCTAGTGTTCTGAAAGACGATCCAGATGAGGAAGTCTGCAGTTAAGCTGAAAAGTTAAGTGTTTCATTAGAAGAGTTTTGATGATGAAAAGATCATGTATTCACAACAGCTCGCTGTTTCTACATGTGTTGTGCAAAACAGTCTATCAACAGCTCAGATCTGAGCAGTGGGTGGTTCTCTGCAGACCTATAATGATGCCTTATAATCAGATTTCTGGTACGGCTAAGACAGAACTGTGGGTATTGTGTCTGAAGCTCTGAAAGTTATTTCTGTTCATTTCCCTTCTCTGTGCACTGCAAGTCTAGCTACAAAGAATAATGAATTGTCTTCTGCTTGGTTAATGATCTGAAATGTCTCTCTGCAGACTGATGAGCACTGGAGCCAGCATGAAGGCAGTAGTGTATGGAAGAGGACAGGGAGGGTGGGGAGAGCAGGTCCCTGGTGGCCCAAAGCCACAGCAGCTTTTGCAGAACTGTCTGTTTCCAAAAGGTTCCTCAAAACCAGATCAACAAAATGAAACATGAAGCACATAACTTCATGAGTCAATTTTATTTACTCATGGGAATAAATGCATGCTCCAGCATGCTCTTGAAGGTTGGATATCAGGAAAAGATTCTTCACCAGAGGGCAGTGGGCATGGCCCCAGGCTGCATCTGGACAATGCTCTCAGGCACAAGGTTTGAATTTTGGGTAGTCCTGGGGTTGGACTTGATGATTGTTATGGGTACCTTCCAACTTGGAATATTCTATCTGCTAGCAGTGGGCTGAGACTTTTTGCAGTGAAGCATGGAAGTGTGTGGTCAGAATCCACTTACACGGAGATTCTCAGGGTGGCTGTATTTTACCTTGTCTAAGGCTGAACATATGGCCTGAGATAATTAAGCTGAAGGATCTTGATTATCTCATTTAGATGCTAATCTCACTTGATTTTTAAATTGCTCCATTTTCACACCAGTTCAACTGTGTTGGTTTCATTGGAGATATTCCCTGAGAAAACAGACTACATAAAAATTGTTCTGGCCCTAATTGATAAGTTAACGTGACCTAGCGGTTAGAGCTACATGATACACTTTCTTTTCCATAAAAGACATTTTAGAGGTTCCTGTAGTACCTGCTCCTATACTGTCTTTTGCTATCCTCCATTTACAACAATTCCAGTGGGTTTTCTACTAAAGACTGATGAAAAGACCATGTTAAAATAACACTTTTTCTTTTGAGGACTGATTATTTTAATGGGGATCGTTGCAATGGCAAAGTGCTCCTTAAAAGGTTGCAGCAGTACGTCTGATAGGAAAGGGTTCCTGCAGGAGGCAAGACAGATGGGACTGGTGGTGGGGGAGGGAGAAGAAACTTTAGAAGTTGGCTGCTGGCAAAGGAGACATAACAAAAGAACATTCCCTATGTGCTTTCACAATTACAAAGATACTTTGTCCATTACTTCTATGACATCTCTGCTTAGTAATAGCATAATGACATTTGTGTGTTTACATTTCAGCTATTAAAAAGGATCTGCATCCTTTTCACATCACTCCGCTTCAAAGTAGAATCGTTATCCACTTCAAAGCAGAAACACCACCCTGCCTTCCCCGATAAAGCACTTGCAAGGTGCTTTCAATATAGTGCTAATTTCGGAGTAGATCAGTACCAAGTAAGTCCTCCTGCATGACTTTCAGTCTGAGAACGTGCAATTAATCCTTCTCCCAGAGTCATTTCAAATTAAGCCCCCTGACTGAGATGTTTTAATTATGCCAGTTGGTTATGTAAAACTTTGATGTATCAGGATGTCAACACTTCTAAGTGATAAATAATAAGACTGCTAAGATCTAACTGGCAAATATTTCTCTGTATTGAAAAGAGTATTTGGAAATGGTAGGTGCTTTCACAAGGAGGGTTGAAAACTTTCCTGGCTGCTTATCAAGTGTCTAAATATTTGCACTTTCTTAGTGAGAAAAACTGAAGATAATTGACGTGCATCTTCTTCAAAGATAAAGTTTTATTAATAAACTTGAGCCTATCTCAGCAACTAAGAAGAGATGATCGCTCTTTTTCTTCTTACCCCTTGGCCTTTGGCATTTCCTTAGTAACTTAGCAGTAACTGGGGAAAGAAGGAGAATGTTTAAATTTGAAAGTCTCATAGATGGGCAGTGATTTACCTCAAAGCAATTGTAAGTACTTAAGACAATAAGCTTTTCCTCTTCTCTCCTATCTGAGAGGAGATGTCTCTCCTCCACAAAGGGTCACGAAGATGCTCAGAGGGCTGGAGCACCTCTTCCATGAAGAAAGGTTGAGGGTGCTGGGCATGTTTCATTTGCAGAAGGGAAGGCTCCAGGGAGACCTCACTGGGACCTTCCAGTACCTGAAGGGAGCTTACAAGCAGGAGGGGGACTGACTGTGGGGCAGATAGTGGCAGGACAATGGGGAATGGCTTTAAACTAAAAGAGGAGAGATTTAGGTTAGATGTCAGGAAGAAACTCTAATCAGAGCATGGTGAGGTCCTGCCAGAGAAGCTGCTGTGCCCCATCCCTGGAGGCGCTCAAGGTTAGGTTGGATGGGGCTCTGGGCAGCTGAGCTGGTGGGGGGCAGCCTTGCCCATGGTACGGGGTGGGGATGGGTGGGCTTTAAGAGCCCTTCCAACCCACGTCGTTCTATGATTCTATGATGGGTGGGGAGTAGATCCAGCTTGCCCCCTTGCAGATGTGTTTGTTTTCTGATTTACTTGAACTAAGCACAAAACTCTCTGCAAACATTTTATGGTTGAGATGTAGACAGACAAGATGGTAAACATTCAGCAGTGCCTTACGCTGTTTCTTTATCTACTGTGAATAATCCCTTAGTACTTAATGAGCTAATTTAAAAGAAAGCAACAAGACAGTGGGGAAATACTTAATTCTCAGAGGAATATTTGCAAAAGTCTGTGGCTGTGAATCCCTACCAGATAAAGTATGTAATTTCTAGGACTGAAAATAAAAGCGAAAGATGGAAAGCCAATCCACACAGCAAGAACATGATGGCTATACAAGCAGTAAACTTGCCCCATTGGGGTTACAAATGACTCGTACAGCCAGCTCTCTCTTTTGCAGTGACAAAAAAAGAGCTAAAGCTTCAGAACTTGATTTCAAATAACAACACTTTGTGATGAATAATATGTCACTATAATAGAAGTAATTAAATGGTATTTCCAAGCTCAAGCCTGTATAAATTGCTTCATTATTAATGAAAAAAAAAAAAAGAATGAGACAACTTATTAACTTTTGCAGAAAGCATTAATCAGTTTTATTAAACGCGAATTACACAAGGTATGAATCCATAACATTTGTTTGTCACTGGAACAGTGAAATTCCTCAGTGGCAACTCAATGTTTTTTTAATGTAATTCATTACCACCGTGCCTCCCCCATTAAAATTATGCTTAAGGAAGCAAAGAAAAACCCAGCTAACAAAAGCTGTTTGGGTTCAAGAAGTAGCCACATGTTATCCCTGAAAGAGATGTGGAACCTGGTCTCCCTTTACCTCTGCGAGCACTGATGCAGACTGCAGCTGTGTGTACGCAGAGCTAAAGGCAGGGGGCAGGACTCTCCAGATTCTGTATACAATGGCTTTGGAAAGACATAAATTCAGCAGTTATCTTCCCTCCTTTATTCCTCCATGTGGCATGCGTTTGCAAGAGTGGCTGACTGCCACATGTTCCACATGTATGTGGAATGGGAGCTGTATGAGTGATGCTGTAAGGCTTTGCAGATAAACGTGGAATTGCCTGCTCATTCTGGAAGCTAACCAGACCAATGATTATGGATGATACTAACTACGTCAGAGATGTCTATTTTTCTTTATTTTTTGACAATATTTCCTGAAGTTTTTTTAAACTCTGCTAGCAAAAGATATTAACATGGACACAGTTGCCAAAATGCACATAAAATTAACACAGTGCTGTTTTCCCCACCCACCTGTGGTCATGTATTTAGTGCTCCACTGGTTGCTGTATCTGGAAATAACAGACCCTGCCTGAGAAATCATCTGGCACACTAGAAAACCTAAATCTGTCATGGCTCTGTGATAACTGCATAGTTATGATGTGTTTGTATGAACCATGTGCAGTTTCTGACTTGACCCCAAGAGCTGCCTGCATCCAGCCAAGAGACAACGGGGCATCTGGTCTTTTGAGCTGCAGCCAAAGACAGCTGGGGTTTGTTTCATGTTGTTAACTACAGGAGCACCCTGTAATGTCATCAAGCTGGTATCTGGCTTTGGCTTCAGTACGGTGGTTTCTGAGGGGAGAAAAAATTTTTAAAGGTAGAACAGCAAATGGCAAATTTGAAATTCCCTTCTGGTCTTTGTTGCTAACAATGTTTCCAGACTGCATACAGGAAGAATAACATGTTGCACTATTAGAGCTTTCCTAGTGCTTTCACATTTCACATTTTGAATGCCTGTCTTGCCGGAGTTTGGCTCGCAAAGAAAAAAAACACATAGCAGGAATAAAAATAAAAAGGTTAGAGAGCAAATTAAGCAGTCTTGGCCTCTAAACATTTTAAAACAAAATTGTAGAGAGCTACAGCGTGTGGCCAAGAGAAAAGAAAGTACTGCTATGCTAGAGCAGGGGTTCGCTGGTGGGAAAGCAGGAAGAAAGGGCAGCTGTTAGGCTGCCTTGTTAGAGCTGGGCATTGAAAAGGCTAATATCAGCTACTTGTTTTGTTCATGTCTGCTCGCATAGTTAGGCAAAATGATGCAGATAGAGTAAGCCCGGTCCTTGACATCAGTCACACACTCACCAGCAATTGGAATAAATGCTTGTGGAACCATCCAGAAGTCCCTTGGAGCACATGGCTCCTGTAGCACTTCAGTGCCAGCAAAGTGCTCTCCTTGTCTTGGATCCTATACCAATAGCACTGCACACATCCTGCAAGTTTCAGTCAGAAGCAATGGGCTGCTATTTCCATAACCAATTCTATAACAATCATTGAATCATAGAACCGCAGAATAGTTTGGGTTGGAAGGGACCTCAAAGCCCACCCAGGCCCCCCACCAGCTCAGCTGCCCAGGGCCCCATCCAACCTGGCCTTGAGCACCTCCAGGGATGGGGGCAAGGGGCAGTTTTCCCCCACACCTTTCTGATCTACTGGAAGAGAGCATCCAGAGGAGTTCGGTGGGTCTGAGAACAGCTGTGCACAGAGCTTCTCACAGCTCATCCCCTTCCTCCCAGCCAGCCTCTGTTGATCCCTCTCTGGAAGGCTATATGCTTCACAGCAGGAGTGTGTGGGGACCAGCAGCACACTTGTCAGGAGGAGTCTGGGGAAGAATTTACTGACATTACAGCAGCAGTAACATGGTTTGCCCTCCAAAGATCTATCGAATTATCTCCTTATGAAAGACATTTGTTGTGAATTGTGGTGTGGGCACATCAGCTGAAGGACAGACCCATGGGATCAATTTGCTCTTTATTTTCATCTTAGTTGCACATTTTCTCCACATATTATTGTGATATTCTGAGTGCAGATTCTTCCAATAACTTCCTTTAATTTCCATTTTCAGCAGTCTTCTACTACATTTTCCAGGATAATTTGCTCTGCAAAATCAGAACAACGTGAGAACAGAATTTTGATTCTCAGCCTGTTAAATACTCCTGAGTTATTCTAGGGTAAACCTAAGGTGATTTCAGTGGTTAAATCCAAGGTGAAAGGAATTTGAGGTATAGAAGAGACAAAATGGCAAGAGGAAAAGGTATGAAATTATGTTCAGCGAACTGCAAATCCACAGAAGTGCAGGAGTTGAAATAAATATGAGATTTTAAGTCTGTTTTTATATCATTTAAATGCCAGCTGCAGTTGTGAGACATCAGATAGCAGCTCTTTAACTAAACAACTGGAGGTTGCAGATGAGTTCCCCTGTCCCTTCAAGCTGATCTAAGAACACAGTGCCACTGAATGTGGGGCAGGGGATGCCGGTGCTCCCACACACACAGCAGCCTGCATTCCCTCACTTGTTCTTCTGTCAGTTAAAGAACCTGGAGTGGTTGTGCAATGACCGACTGCGAACCATACATACAGAAAAAGGATTGATGTTCAGTTGGGTTAATTAGTTGCTCAAACTCATGAGATTATGCCATCATGTGGGAATGTCCATTCATGGCCAGGGGAGGGGGGAGATTGTCCAATTTGGCAGCAACATGGTCTTAGACCTGCTTAAATTGGCTGAAACGTGTCTCATGCTCATACCTGGAATGTGACACTCAGACAAGAATGAAAAAAATGAAGTTCACAGTGAGGGTGGTTTTCATCTGCAAAGGAATGTTACAACATTGTTCTCTGAAACACTCCAGTAACCTGCAACAGAGAAACATCTTTGCTGGGTCACTGACCATCAGTTCATCCCTCTTCTGAAGTGCCACCTGGGAGAGTCACCTTTGTCACCAAGCTCAGGCACTCGCTCATTACACCCGAACAACAGAAACCAATGGGGAGAGAAAGGGACTGGCTTTTTGGCTGGGGCAGACAACCAGCAGACCTTGATTTCCATGGGATGATAGGAACAGACAGCAGTGTAAAACCCAAGGTTCGGGCATAGAAATTAACAGCATTTCTTTGTTTATTCAATCAAAACTTTGTG
Source organism: Alectoris magna (assembly GCA_030625065.1). Taxonomy (NCBI): domain Eukaryota; kingdom Metazoa; phylum Chordata; class Aves; order Galliformes; family Phasianidae; genus Alectoris; species Alectoris magna. The sequence continues at coordinate 59,380,550 of CM060561.1, forward strand.
AAGTATCTGTTTCTTATTCATCTTTGTGACTTTTTTTTTTTTTAAACTGAGTGAATCTGGGTCCCTGGGATAACAGATGAATGAGGGCAAATCTCTTGCTTCCTTTTAGAGTTTTAAAGACTGGTGTATGAAAATTTAAAATTAATCAACTACACGTATGGAATCTAGTTGTCATTTTTAACACGGAAATGGTGATTTCAAAATCAGCATTGGTGACAGGGTTACAATCCTTTGTTCCCAGACATGTTTCTCTATATTTATAAAAAATAGATGACAGCATGGAACAAGAAATACTGCACATGGAAAAATCCATAAGTGCTTTGTGAAAATGAAGTCACTCCGACTTAATTTGGTACTCAGTAGTACACTTTTATTGAGTCCGGGACTTCTTTTGCAAGAACTTGAAGTAGACACTGGGTTTAAGGCCTGTGAGGAAAAATAAACTATGCAGGAAAGCTCAGGTGAAGAAGAGTGCTGTGTTGGTATCTGCAGAGACAGAAAAGGGAGAGACTAATGAACGAGTGCTGCATTCCTTGTTTTTCCATATAGGGTAGCATTTATATTGAATCGCAGTGAGTACAACTTAAAGGAAGTAAGATTGGAATTAGCGTAATGTGGGGATGTCCAAGCAGAGAGAGTTGAACATTTGAAGCAAACAGTCACCCCAAGCTAGGTCAGCATTTTCAATCTTGCTTTTCTAAGTTCATAGAAAGCATTAGACTTTCAGAGGCCCTAAGGGAAAAGAGGGATCTTCAGAAGATTATTTCCCACCACCTACTACTTATTTTCTAATTTTTATACGTTGAAAAGAATCAGGCCTTTAGATAGTACTTCTTTGACTCCATTAAAAAAAAACAAAAAAAGGAAATGGATGAAGATCTGGCACTATACCTCAGTTTGAGTTTCTTGGCTCAGGTACATGCCAGCAGCAGCTATATAAAATGGGCTCATCTATGCTTTGGGCTAGCCCTGGACTATCCTGCCATTTTAGGAAAGAATCAGCCTCTGGAATTGTATGTCTTGTCTTCATCATTTATCAGCTGGGAAAGATCCAAGTTTGATGTCTGCGACAATTCACCCTTTCCTTCATTTGCTTCCAAAATTATAAACACCAAGCAGCTGGGGGCTGAGGTTGCTTCAGCTCATTGACATCATCTACAGAAGGAGGCCCAGGTAAGGCTAACAGGTGCTACTGCACTAAGCAGCAGGGATCTCAGAGAATTAGCAGCAGCAGCCACAAGAGCTAGGTCACATTTCACTGGAGCGTCTCAGTGAGCTGAAGGCAGTAGTGAGCCATGGAGATCACTGGAATCTCTCAGTCCTGTGTCAGCCAGCAGAAATACCCATACCAGAGTCAGTGAGCATGAGACAACCAAAAATCATGAGACTTTTACATCAGATCAATCTTTATTTGCTAATATACCAAAAGGTCAAGTTTGCTAGCCAAGGATATTTCCTTGTGATGTTAATTGCACCCTCCAAAGCAAACACACAAATGTGGCACAACCAGCAGCAGCTCTGCAGACACTGCTGGCTGCATATGGCATCCTTCCCAGGTAGTGCTCAACATCATCAGGGGCACTGATCATCTGTGCAGCTTAGTTGGGTGGCTGGCAGCCCACTGCTGCCTCTGTGAGCCTGCTGCTCTCGCCGTGACAAGAGATTTCATGCAGTTCATGTCTGCTTTAAAGCTACTGCTCCTTTTCTTTCCCTTACAGAATTGTATTTATTTGCAACAGGAATATCCAAACAGAAGAACAAGAATATCCGAAGTGCAAGACTGGGTTTGAAAACTGTCGTCACTTTGACTACTACTACACTGGTGGCGTGGTTCCAAAGTTATCAGATAAGCAGCGTTCACGTTACTATTTCCCAAGAAATGATCAACACTGAACACTGAGGGGTAAAATGACAGCCCTTTTCCTTAACAGGTAATTTTGACTTAGGGACTGTAAATTGCTGCTGAGAGTGGCATCTTCCTGGGCATTTTCAAACCTCTCATTGTGTATGTCACACACAGTTGTCTCACGCAGCCAATTGGATTTGCTTCTGCTGCCACAGAATCCTACCCTGACTACTTCTGCTGTCAAACACCATAATCATTTTCCCTAACTCAGCCCGTAGTGGCCCTTAGTCCCTATATTCAGCTAGAGAAGCTCAAGTAAAATACTTCTGTAATCAAGCATGCATTAGCTAAGGCAATTATAAGTATCATGACGAGTATACGAGATTATGATGTGGAGCTTTGCTTATGTCTAAAGTCAGTAGTATCCACAAGAATCTTAATTTGATCTTTAGTGAGCTGACAAAATAGGGTCCTCCTATTTTACAATTTTGTTTTTCCTTTGATAAATACAATAATTCTTTGCTTGTGTTAGCAATGAAAACAACAAATTTAAGAAGAGTATTTGGATTGTCTTGTGTGTTCCCGGTCATTTTTAATCCTGGATGACAACAACCAATCACTGGCAGTTCTAGACATATGGGTATTTCACAGCAGCACCTGCTGCAGAATATAAGCATAAATTACATGCCAGATTTTATTGTTCTACCAACTGATCAAGCAAAAATAGCCTGCTTAGCAGCTACCAGGAGATTGACAGAGATGGAAGAAATCAACCACCAATGAGGATCCTGGATCCTGTCATGCTGTTATAAAATACCTTTTAATTCCCCCTGTATGTTTATACATTATAAGTGATAATTTCCTGTAATTTCTACAGTTGTATTCCTGTAACTGGCAAATAAGAACTTGGGTGAGTTCCTTAGTTGCCTTGGATCTTCAGTGTTCCGCCCCATAAAGCTATAGTATCTCTGTTGAGCTTAAAGTGCTCTCTGATTTTGCATTCTTCTTTTCTCTGGTGCTGCCTGCTCCCACAGGTCAACATTTAGACTTCCCAGAAGATTCTTGCTATAGTAGCAAAGACTCCATTATGTTTTGACAAGAGAGGACTAAGCTTAAGTATACTGTTTTACCTCCCCTCACTGCTTACAAGCTTGAAGGAAGTGGTGACAAGCATTCCAAGCTCAGGAACCCTTCAGAGGAAGTATTTCTGCTTATCCATTATTATTCTGCTTTTCTCTGTCTGCTGAGGCTTGTTGCATCTGCACTGCTAAGTCAAATTAGGGCGTGCTCTATCATATTTGAAGTGACAGTCTATATGCAGTATAAGCAATCTAATGGCACACTGGGAAAACAATCTGAAGACATTAAGGGAGTGCACCAGAGCTGCTTTTACACACTGATTATGGAATTTGTTGTTGTGATTGTTTCATTCCCTCTCTGAATGGCACTCTTTGCACTCACTGCTGCCAAGGCAGGGGCTCTCATTTCCTTTCTCATTCAGCCCCAACATTTAAAACAGCACATCTGGCACTCCTACGTGGCAGTGGTCTTCTTTTGCTTTTCCAATGACAAAATCTTTGAATTCCGTCTTTCCATGGCAATACCATACTTGCCATCCCCTACTCAACTAGCCCTACTTCCAATGGCTTCTAAACAGCAATAATGTCATCATGGTCTACTTCTTACTTGAAATATTAGATATTAACAGGTATATTCATTTCTCTATCTTCTGCGTAGCAGTACTGTGGTTACGCAACTGATTCAAAGTTACCAGTCTGACATGATGAAATAATTAATATCTTGAGGAATGGAAAACTATGAAGGTCCATCTCGGAACACTAGTGATGATTTTGTAATAAGCTGACATTCTTATAAGTATTTTTCCAGCATCTCCTGCATTTGAATGCCATCGTGATGTTTCCTGGCTTCATAGATACTCAAAGAAAATTGAACTACATTATCCAGAACAGAATAGCTTGACTGTTAAAATACTGATTGAAACAGCCTAAATTCAACCTTTTTTTTTTTTTTTAATTGGCCTCTTTGAATGAATCACTTGCACTTTAGAAGAATTTTGGCTAAAACACATTCAAAATCATTGCTTCATAGGAGATACTTGAGGCATGCAAATTGCTTAGGAATGATAGGTACTTTCCAGAACGGAGAAAGAAATGAAAATTAAGTATATATTCATTAAGCATTTATTGTTCACTGATAAAGGGCAAGCTGCCCCTTTTCCCAATTTAAGGTGTCTGCTTTAACACTGCAACAAGCAAGTTGCAACTTTTTGCTGGTTTGTTATGAAGCAAGAAACAGAGGCATGGGTGGATACAACTTGACAGTTCTTGGGCTTTTTCCCCTTGCTAATGGACGATAATGGCCACTGAAGTGCAGTAAGAGCTCTCTGAAAGGCCTGTCTCACAAAGGTGATGCTGAAAAGTGCTCAAGGGCTGAGAAATCATGCTATAAAAATATGAGCTGCCTACTGGCTGTTCAGAGGTGTGAGCTGTTGGATCAACCAAGATACAGCTAATGTATTTTTAGTATGCCTTGCCTATTTTTTTATTATCACACTTTATTTTCAGTGCTTCATCTAATAATCTGTTATTATACCTACAGAGAGCATAGCATTGCGTTTGGTCTCCAGGGAGCATGTAGGTCTTCCAGCATTCCTGAAGGTGTCTGTGTATATCCTGCCAGTAGACTTGTGGATGACGAACAGAACTGTAGGTATATGTTCAATGCTTGGCTGTACCCAGATCAATACAGGATGCAGCTCATTGCAATGGAAATAAACAGCCAGGCATTCAACAATGCCACAAGGGAAAGGACTTAGAGACTTCATTATTTCTTATGTAGTGGGTCTGGTATGACCGTATCTGTTTCCCAAGTGGAACTCCCACTTTGCTGTGCCCCCCTATCAGAATGTCTGGAGCAACCTCCTACAAAGAGGAACCCCTCACCCTGCTCCTGTTCCACTACCCTTTCTCTTATGATTAACAGTCCATTAATGCCGTCACTACAGATTAATTTATAGGCAAAATTGCTTCAAAATTCTGCCTTTCCTTTGATGCAAATTCTAACCATGCTCCAGAGCCCTTTGCACCTTCACTCATGGGGGAATTACAGCAGTGGTAGCTTGTTTTAACACTATGGTTATGAGACATTACACTAAGAGGGTTTTTTTACCACACGTAGAGCCTGTCTTTGTGGAAAATGGACAACAGCCACCTGCTCTTAGCAGAACAGCCATTTTTTTATCCTGATAAAGCACTCAGTTTTTAACCCATCAACTCCCCAATTCACTTACCAGTGTACAAACAATTATTTTTTTATGTAAAGAAACAAAATATAGCTTTTATTGAGGGAGAAAAAAAAACACAATGTCAGCAGGATCACAGTGTAATTAGATGTTACCTTTGAGTGCACCTTAAATATCTGTGTGTAAGGACTCTTGGTGTTGAAAGAGACTCAGTGCCTGGTCTGCATAGATTTCAAACCTAATATAAAAACCCAGCAGTGAAATGCTGTTATTGTACTGCTAACACAAATCACATAATTTTTATGTATATGTATATATATATGTAATCTATACATATTATATATTGATACGTAGATACCTCAATATCTTAACTCTTCTATCTTTTATTAGAAATCACAGAATCACAAAATCACCAAGGTTGGACAAGACCCACAAGATCACCCAGTCCAACCATCCATCCATCACCAATACCAAACCATGTCCCTCAACACAACGTCCAAACGTTCCTTGAACACCTCCAGGGTTGGTGACTCCACCACCTCCCTGGGCAGCCGATTCCACTGCCTGACCACTCTTTCAGAGAAGTAGTATTTCCTAACGTCCAGCCTGAACCTCCCCTGGTGCAGCTTGAAGCCATTCCCTCTAGTCCTATCACCAGTTACACAAGAGAAGAGGCCAATCCCCAGCTCACTACAACCTCCCTTCAGGTAGTTATAGAGAGCAAAGAAGCTAATCAAGAAGCTAATCCTCTGAAATCTTAGAACTTAATTCCATGTCCACTGTTATGAACAGCTTTGAAAATGACAACAAATATCATATACTGTATTATATATTCATTATTGAGTTATTTTAACATCTGTGTTGTCTGCACTTTAGTAACTGATAGGTGACAACTTAAGAAAGCTGAGGAACCAGAGCATCTGTATGTTAATATATAAACCTGTTCCCATGCCTGTCTCAGTGCACCAGTGTAATCAGTCCCTAAGCAGCAGGAAGGCAGAAGCACTGTTAGTCAACACGCTGCTGGCTGTTGTTGTTATGGCATGATTAAACATGTTATTCAGGATGGAAGATGAATTACTATAGCAGCAGGAAGTTAATGTCCACTTGTATTGTGGAGCCTTTTAAATATCTAGAAAATAAATTCAAAATGCTTGTTCATATTAACCCTCATTTATTCTAAACAATTTTCTTTTAAAATAAATGCCAGGAATAACAGTCCACCCTTTAAATCCATATCTTTCCGATTTGGACCATACTGAAGGCTCTGTAGGGGTCCAGGTAGTTGATATCATTTTGCCTTCCTTTGCCTACTGATGATGCCACCAGTAGTCATTGTAATCACTGGAAAGTGTCTTTAGAAGAATGAGTGTCATCCATCACAGTTTTAATCTTCTGAATTCACAGGTGTATAGAGGTAGAAGAGTGAGGTTTCATGCTCATTTACCTGTGTATATACCCATTTACCTGTACATGTACCACCAGAAGCAATTTGTTTTACTGAAATGGAACACCTAATTCAAATAGGTGTAGCACAGTAAAACAGCACAACTACCTATTCAAATAACAAGCAGTAACAAAAAGGGAGAAGTCAAGGTCAGACTGAACTGAAGATACAGTACCAGAAGACCACAAGGGAAGGTTTGTTGGATGGGCTCCACATGGCCGAATTCTGAAAAGAGCAGCAAGTTGGGGAAAACTAATGAGCTATGGGGCAACACTGAGAAATACAGCAGGCACCTATTTTAATGTGGCTTGAGTTGTTCCTGTTCTGCAGTGAATGATTACCGTGGAGCTAGTACAAGACTTTGAGATTCATACAAGCAGACACTTGCAAATGGGAAAATATTTTTAGGGAGCTCTCAGATATGCATTAGAAATGAAGAAAAAGTCTGTATTTTCTTTTGTATACAAGAGGAAACAGAGTGTGGACTATCTTTCTTGGAGAATGCCATTGTCAGGCTATCATTCATGACCCAAGATTCATATTTACCTTTTGCCCTGAAAAGACATTGTATAATTCCAGAAATACTGAAGAGAACAGTAACTTCACTACTACTAGAATAACAGGTAGATATATATGCATGTAAATAAAACACTTTAAATTGAATTTGTTCCTAGTTCTTGTAAGTTTTATTAACCTGAAATGAACTAAGGAGAGACAAGGACCATCTCAAATTTGTTTTCTTTCCACTCTCACCATAGTGTTTCCGTTCATGTTGTAAAAATCTATCAGCTGTTGCTATCTCTTAATGTATCATAATGTATCATAATAAAGCATGAGCAAAGGAACGTGTCATATTTCATCTCTTTACAATCTGAAAAATTCTATACAATTTAGATAACTACTTCTCCAACAAATAATTTTCCAGGAAATTCTCTCGTATTTGCTGTTAGCAGCGAATGCTAAACTTGTTTATCCAAGGCTTGTGCTATTTGCATGCAAAGTACTGCATTGGCTTTCCAATGTTCCCAGGCACTACAGTGTTGCAATGTTGAGCTTACACTGCCCTCTGCTGTTCCCCTGGATTCAAAACCTTTTTCTACGGCTTTAGGTTAGCATCGCATTGCCGTGGAGGAATTGCTATAAGGATGTAGGAAAAATGTTTATTTATAAATAAATTATTATAATTTGGAGAAGAAAAAAAGAAAAAAAAAAAAAAGAGCTGTCAGAAAGCCAGGTCGGATCGACCCCTGGGCAGTCTGATCTAGAACTTGATCTAGTGGATAGCAATCCTGCCTGTAGTGGAGAGGTTGGAACTTGATGATCCATGAGGTCCCTTCCAACCCAAACCATTCTATCAGAAGGCAGTTGGGACCTTCTGTGAGCAGCTAGGGAGCACACAAGTTGCTTTTCTGGGCTACAACAGAAGAAATAAAGATTTTCATACTGAAGACAGCATATGTTGAAAATCTCTTTCTTCTGACCTATATGATTCAAATTGACCAAAGAAATCACTTTCTACGAGCCTTTCCTACCAGAGTAATTGAACACATACACAGATCACATGCTAAGTAAATGCACAAGGGCATCAAGATCTGATTTATGGCTTTCTGAAAGAGTTCCTGAGACCTTCTGAAAGCTTGTCTAAAATTTCTCCTCTAGAGTAAAAATTGGAAGTGATAAAAGATGTGCTACATCACCAATGTTCATTTACCCTCACTTCACAAGTGTAGTTACTTGTAGGCCCGGGAAAAAATGATGAATCTCTGTCAGAATCAGGATCTAGCTTCTAGGTCTGCAGAATCTCTGCTTTCTTTTACCTATTGGCCTTCTCTGACTCTGCGGCACAAAAAAAACAATTATTGAACTACAGTTGAAATCATGCCCAACTCTAGCAGAAAACTTTGTAATGAGTAGTCCTCGATCCTTTTCTCTCTTACCATAGCACTTAAGACTTGACCAAGATCATTATTACAAGCTCACATTCTTCAGTGAGTTTAAAACTCTGGTGCAAGGTTATTACCTTGAAAAATTTACGTGACAACTTGGAGTATTTGGTTCTTTCCACCTACTGAATAGGTTAATATCTGCATCAGAAGACTTCAGACATCTCAGGAGTTTAATTTTGACAAGGACAGCAGAAAAAACATATGACATATCAAGAACTGCTGCAATAGATGCTGTACCTTCTGGCATTTGTTTGAAAATTTTCCTATGAAGGAAATAGCTTTGAAAATAGAAGCAAACCCTAGCCACAGGGGATTGCATCAGGCTATTTTTCTGCACCTTCATAGGAATGAGGAATTTCTAGATCAGTTTACAAAATAATCACTGCATTCACTGCAAGAATAAGGAGGGACTTGGAAATGGAAGAATGAACTCTCTCTTCTAGGAAAAAAAAAAAAAAAAGAGAGAGAGAATAAGGAAAATAATACTGCACAAGGAAGATTTACAATCTACAAAGAGGAAGAAAGATAAAGGCAGACACGATGATGTTAATGTACCCACAATAGTAGCTATTGCTCCTGCTATGTCACTCACCCCAGTCACTCAGAGCTTTTACAAAATTAGATATATAACCATAGATCTATTGATTGAAATTAAATATTCCATAGTATTTGAAGCAGAAATTGTGTGTTCAGTTGGACCACTAAAAGGCATTGACACAGATAGGGATCTGGAGACCCCATTTGCCTTTATTTTATGTGACCCCTTTCTGAATCTCCATATCATTTTCCTCCATGTCATAAATGGAGTCAACCTGCACCTCATCTTTACTGTTTTACAGCCATTTTCTTTCTTTTCTGCTTTTCCCATCTCATTACCATGGTTGGGCACATGGAATACCAACACACATTCCATTCCATTTCTCTTTCCAAATTCCAATTTTACATTTTGTCACTCATGATGCATTAAATACCTTTTAGCAATTTTCATTCTGCTGTAAAGACAGTGCTGGAACTGAATAAGAGAATGTGACAAGATTTTACAAATGGGAAACTTTGGCTTCCTCCAGCGTAGCATTAAGCTATAAAGCCAAAATCTACTCTGCTTAGCATCGATAAATCCATAACAAATCTAAAATCACATTTTCTGCATCCTTTTTCCCCTGGCTAGTGAAAGCAGATCTTAGCCTGCTGTTTTTAAAATAAACTGGGAACTTTGCCATTTTCTTGAGTAAGGCCAGGATTTCAACCATTCACAGTTCTATTTCCATCATAATACCTGGACTTTATTTCTGATATCAAATTCGCTTAATGACTGGATTCTTTAAGGAATAAATCAATATACATTTTATTCTTTATCTTCCCTGTTAAAGAAAATACAAACAACTTTATGACGAAACACCAAATGAAAAATGTTTAATTAAATCCATAATGAATTATTGAATATTTATTGAGCCTGTTTTTGATACAGCTATTTGTAGCCCTTTGTCTCTGGTATCAAATTCACACTATTGTAACGCCCAAGGTCTATTACACTGAGGGCAATATTTCAAACCGAGTTAAACAATAGCATTACAGTTTCTAAGATCGATATCACAAAATCATATGACCTAATAACTTCTAATGATTTGCAAAGAACAATGTGAAAAAAAAAGCTCTAAACTCATATTCACTCTCATAATAAAACGCTTCTCCATACATTAACTTATTAACACATACAGAACACCAAAACACCCCTTGCCTCTTCTGTTAACAGTTTAAGTTCTAAAAATCAGGTTAAAACTGTTCTTATTTTAATGCATGCTGCCTCCAGAGTTTTTGAGAGAAAATGTCAATTACAGTAAAATGCAGAATTCTTGAGAAAGATGATATTAGATATAATTTAAGACCGTAGGTATAACGACATGACTATTATCCAATTTCTCTAAGTGACTGTCACATCGAAAATCAAACAAAAAAGAGACCAGAGAAGAGTGTGTGCATATGAAATACTTCGTAAAGTAGAAAAATTACAGGTGCTTTTCCAGCATAAAGAAATCCAGCAGAATTCCAAATCCAAGTAATGATACATGAATTAGCCTAGGCTATCCTGAAACACTGCATCTGAGAAAAAGCCATTTGAAAAAAAGTTGCTTTAAAACTTAAACCAATCCATAAAACATTGCTGAGATATCTTTTGCTTTTCCTTGGCCTCTTGATTTTCAAGAAATTTCTCTGTCAAGAAAGCTCTACCCATAAGCAATAACACCTGTGCACAGGATATTATTTAAATAGTCATGCTGGTATAAAACCCACTGATTCATTTCTTATTTTGTCACTTCTAAATGAGAATTTCAACTTCAATTCATACATTGAGGCTCAACAACTATAATTTCTTTTCCTTTGCATGAACCATCCCCTCCATGCACGCAATCTTTTAAAAACAACTAAGTCGAATTTCAGGTAAGGCTGAGGAGACAGGAAAGAGAGTGCTAAGGATAACAACCTTCCTTATTTGAACTTTCTATAAGGAATAATAATTAATATTTCACTAGAGGTGGAGCTTAAGCCCAGTCTTTTCCTTTCAGACCATTAGGTAAGGCTGGGTGCCTCACCTAGTCCTCCAGAACTGGAGACACCTGGGCTTGGAGATGACCTCTGATGTCATCACCTGATGTTTGTAGAATGGGTACTTGCCATGAAGCACAAAACAAACTACAGATCTCACCTGAGTTGAGTGTAGTGTCAGCCTAGTGGGCCTTGGCCACAGGATTTAGGGAGGGCTGGAAATGTTGAGTTTTGATGAGTTTGAGATTAATTTGATGGAAATCATACGGAGGGAAGACTGAATTTGCAACACATAGGTAGCTCAGCCTCAGTTCAGGAGAAGGTGGGAGGAGTGGCTGGCAGTCCCTGACACAGAGTCATGCACCCTGACTCACTGATTTTTTAATTTGAACCTCAGACTTGTTGTAGTATTTTGCTGTAGTCTGGCACAAAGGAAGTCAATGTGTGGACTGGGCTTTCACTCTGACTTGAGAGTTGGGAACTATTTCTGGGTCTAACTGATCCTAAAATTTTATGAAGTTGTAGATGACGTGTGATCTAGCCATAGAGTATTTATAATAACATCTGAATTTATTTCATTACATTCTTTTTTAAGTATACTTTTGTTGAAGCAACATTAGCAACTCTTTCAGTGTAATGTTTTTATCTGTAATAAATAAGTAAGTTCTGACATCTGTAGCTATGGTTAGTTTGTGACAACTCAGCCATACTTGATATGTTGTTAGGTACAGCTCTAGAAATTCTCAAGCTTTGACATCTATAGGACTAAAAGTGAGATTTGACAGATTCCTTTTGAGCTGGAAAATATTCCTGGAATCGTACCTGCCACTCCTACAGCTGCTTGGTTGTCATGACAACTTCACCACTTTGATGTCTGTCTCTTTTGAATTTATTCAAAATAAAGTCCATTAACCTATATGTAAAAACTTTTTTTATACCAGTTTAATGTACTTTGTATCCTTATGCCTAAATATACGTACCTGTCATGTAACTAAACAAGCCAGGGGTCACTCTACTCAAAGGTGCTGGCACTCTAAGTGCTGAGAAGACAAGAAAGATATACTCCAGAGGCAGATGCCTTAAGAACCACACCCTAAATATGTCTCAGAAGCCAGTGATCATTTCTACTTTCTTGGAGTCACGTTAGTATTTCAGTATCTCCACATTCTTGTATTACCACATTCTTGCTGTTGCAGCATATGAAAGAACAACATAGAAACACAGAATCATTACTGACTTAGTGGTAATTCTTTATGCTTTAGGCTTTCAGCTTGAAGGTTGTACAGACTGTGAAGTTAAATGGTGTTATTTATAAAGAACACAACTGTTCACATATTTGCATTTCCAGTTGGCTTATCCTTATCTTTGGGTAGTTCTCTGTGTTGGCAGAAGAGAATTATTTTCAACTCCAGGTTTTTTCCTAGGTTGACATTGCTTACCAACTGAGTAACAGAGATCTCTGTATTGCTATCAAAGTTAATAGTGAAAATATTATCATTCTTGAAACAGTAATCTAGGATCCCTTCCTTCACACATCCTTTCATTCTTATAGAGAGGGCATCCATCCTCTTCTGAGGAAAAAGTAGAGAATGCATTAAAATTACTTTTGGATGTACTTGTGCAGAAAATTTTGCGTGCATCCCATAGGTGATTTGTCAACATGCTGAGCAGATCTGTGACTTGATTTACTTCTGCCTGAGTCTGTGATAGAAGGTAATTCTTGTCCCAGTCCCTGTGGAACTGATGTTTTATTGCTACCTTCATTTAACACAAGAGACAATTCATTTGTTGCACTCATTATAAAACTTTTGTACCAGGAACTTGCTCTATTTTGCTTACTGCAAATGAAGCCTCTCTGAAGGCTTACTTGGGATCAATTCAGTGGAAGCTATTAGCTTTGCACTGTTGAAAGACCCAAATTCAGAGAAACTGCTGGAGGATTTGTTTCAGCAATTGTAAACGTGGGTAAAATAGATTTTGATGCTTAATAGAAAGAAATGGGCATAAAAGAACGAGTGAAAGAACGTGTCTGAGGACTCATGTTACATGTGGAGACTTCTTTGTTGTACAGTTTGCAAGCTAGAACAGAGTTGATGACAAGCAAAATGGACTGCTGTTAGCCTTGATGGATACAAAGTTCCACAGATATCTCACTCCCATCATTTTCTTGTGTTTTGATCATCACTGCTCAGTAATTGATCCAAAATGAAGCTGAAGCCTCAGTCTCGTAATTCACACAAGCACGTGTTGAACATAGAAACCTGTAAGCAGCCTCATCAAGTCAAAGGCGTGATGTCAGGTACAAAACACTCAATGTCCTTTTCAGGTCTTCAATTGGACCTGTTCTCACTTCACCCTATCTGTAGCTTGTCCCCATAAGATAGTTAATTCCCATCAGCCAGTGACAGCTGGTGACTGCTTCATCAGCTACTTGTCTTTCCATAAAAATTTACAGGAAAACACATCTTCCTTCTAATAGGCTCTTTCACTTAAAAGAAAATTTATAACCTATGTAGATAATGCAGGCCAAGTGGGAGAAATGGAGCTGAAATGATTTATAAAGAGTCACGCAGGCAGGTCATGATTAGAATGAGATGAAAATTTAGGTTTGAGGTCCTGTGCCCTGGCTTGTATGCATTTCCTTTACAGCTGCACCTCACTGCAATAGATGTGTTTGACATTTTATGATGTATCCTTTTGGGTCCATCCTGTTTATTATTTTGACAAATTCCAGACATCAGTTAACTATTAATACTTATGCTTTTGCTTTTAGCATCTACTATACAACTAGTACAACCTCATGAACTGGAAACATCAGTCATGTACATCCTCATGATGAAATCATTCAGCTATAATGCCACTTACACATACATACATCATTTCAACTAAATCCACTGTTGTGTCAAATCCAGTCCCACACTCTGCTTTCCTTGAACCACAGAGGCAATGCTAAGAAGGCACAAGTAGCAAAAAGAGAAAAAAAAGGAAGGGCTGCATCAAAGTTATTGAATATCCTTTCCTATGTCCCAGCTGCTGTTTGATAGCTTGCTTTGTTAGAAGCCCCAGATAATTGCCCCTTAGTTCTCACCTTCAAACCTTGTTTGCTGCTTTGTGGAGAACAAATTATTTGCCTGGAAGAGCATGGATGATGTGAATCAGCCTTATTTCATTTTCTTGAGCAGTGTGAAAGCAAAAATAAAAATGAAGTGGTTTGAGAGAAATGTTTGTCACTAGCAATTTAGCATGTGCAGGGAAAATTACTCTCAGAAAAGGGAAACGGATATGATTTTGAAGGACGTGTACTGATGAGTTTCAGACCCACTTCTGTATACTTTCCCTAGTAAAAGTTCTTCCAGTGCAAACATCCATGTACCAAGTCTGCAAATGCCCAGTTTAGAGCAGCTATTAGGAAAAAACTTCAGTCACTTTAGATTTGTGTCTGATCTAATTCACCCTTGATTTCTAAACCTGATGTGTTCCTATATAATTTTTCTTTCATTGCTATAGGTATGTATTTTATAGCAAAGTGCAAGAAGGAAGCATTCCCTTGGCAGATTCTTGTTTATGAAAAACAAAACATTGTAATTTTTAACTCCCTTATGCAAGAAATGTAAAAAATCTGCACATGCTTATAACCAGAAGATAAGTGTAAATTCAGCTCTTATTAGCTCGTTCTGTTAGTTCACAGCTTTATGAAGGCTAATTTTACAAGGTCATAGAATGCATCCAAGACAAGATGAGAAAGCATGTTTTGTATTTTTTAAGTTGGGTTTCTTCACCTGCAGATTAAACGCAATTTGCTAAAAGTGAATGGGGAAAAGAGATTCCCTAACATTCTGTAGCGTTATTCTGTATGTGTTTTGTCAATTATCACTGATGTCATCTCGTTTAAGGGAAAGACTACAGTACTAGGAAGGAAGAAGACTGATATTCAATGTTTCTTACATTTAGTATAGCTTTTTAGATGTAGAGCTCACAAAGAAACCCTAGGGGAAGTTACGTCAGAAAGGAAGAAGCCAAATATGTTTGGTCGTTTTTTTCTTATTCACCCCAAGTCATCTAAATCAAGCTGATGCAAAGAAATGTAAGATATATAAATACCATATGGTCCAAATCTGGAGTTCTAGTTTCAGTCACAAAAATGAATTTAGATTGCTTTGTTCAGTGCTGACTGGTTCGAGCTTTCAAAATTGCTAGTCATATCCCCACTATAATAATTCACCTAGAAATGCTAATGTTACAGAATAGCAGAATTTGGTTTTTGGCTGTTTTTTACCCTTTGTTTGGCATCCATTATACAAAACCTTTCCTGCTCCTGGCTAGGCTGGAATCTTCTCCAAGTAATAAAAAGTATTCTGCTCTAAAATGCTTGGTTTATACAAAGAAAACATGGCAAGAATCCAATTTTTGCACACTTACAATGGCTGCCTTTACTATTTGATTTCTTTCTCATAGGCTGTCAGTGAGGACTGGAGTTCAGGTACACAAGTTCTCTGCTTCCAAATTTTGCTTCACTTTTTAAAGTTCCATTCAACTCTTAAAAGTAATTTCTAAAGCATGGTAGGAGTCTCGAGTTTCTGTCCAGAGTATTTCCAAGACAGGCTCAAGTCTAGGTGAAATCAAGGAACGGGTTCTTAGAAAAAGATCTTTGATGTTGCCCTAGAATTGGTGTAGGAATAAAAAATTGATGGTTGTAGTTCCAGTCTTTAACACCAAATCCTTATGTGTTCCTGGGCTTCTCTGGGTTCTGTCATCTTTCTGGCCTGCTATCTTTTTTCCGAAGCACCAGATTGTCATGAAATTCTGCTTGATAGCATTCAATCTGTCCCATTCAGCACTGCAAAAAATACTAGTAGTGGAAATGATTTCTTTATTTCTGCATGTCCATAGTTCTCTTAGTTCTCTGTTATGCCTCAGAGAAAGAGCTGAGGAAACACAACATAAGTTACTTAAGTTGAGCAAATAGCACTAAAGTACCAACTTGGTCAGCTGTGAAGTTTAGTTTGCCCACGAACATTTCAGAAGATCAGTGTGAGCACTCTGCTTCACATACCCTGGTAGTGCAAGAACCATTTAACCAAATAGCCACATTTATAAAACACAACACTGCATTGTTGTAGGTGAGCTTGAGGAATTTGATTTGATATATACTAAGGTATTTAACGATATACATCACTGTAAGTATCTGTAATTCCTTCCCAAGCACGTGTAGCAAACATTATGCTTATAGTTAAGATTGTGCCACTGAGTTACTCCTCAAGAATGACGTGGTGCCCTCCCAAGTGCTGTGCCTGAGAACTTCTCATTTTCAACACACACCTCCCCCTGCCCTTCTCCTGTGCTCCTGTTACTGTGAAGGTCTTCACCTTCAAACCCTGCACTCCTGCTTTTGAGAGGGAACTATCAGTCTTCATACTTCCACATTGACCAGGCTTGTGTATTATGGGCTGTGCTGCAATTTTTGATAAGAATAAGCCTTACTTATTCAATGGAACACCCTTGGGTTTCTACATATTACAGGGTGATTAAAGACAGCTGTAACTGAGAATTATTTCTTTGTTATAGCACTAGGTAGAAGGGTAGTTGTTAACTCTTAATTCCCATGGAATTTCAAAGCAACCTCTGCTGCACCTCCTCAGAATCTATATACTTAAGATAAAAATGAAATTACATAAGGGTCTTAAATATTAAATGTGCCTACCTACAGCCTGGTTTATCAATGTTAGTCTGGGGAGCTTAAAGTAGAGACAGTACTCCAGAGGTAGCCTCAAATGCCTGACAGAGGAGAAGAGCAACTCGAGAGAAGTGATAGCCAGGGCTGGCAGCATGACAGCAAGCAGCAAGGGCTATGCTCTTGCTGACACAGCCCAGGATGCAGCTGGCTTTCCCTTTACAAGGACACACTTGGCTGATGTTCAACTTGCTGTCAGCCAGGACCTCATCTGTGAATTTGTTTTCCAGCCAGCTGCCCCCAGTATGCTCTGAAGCTTAGAATTAGTCTACCCCACATGCAGGATCTTGTGACAGTTATTGAAATTTCCCATGAGATCTCTCTATAGACAGCCTTTCTGTCCTACATGCCAATTGCTGCCTGCAGTTGGGTGCCTGTGAATATGCCAGGGTTGCCCTGCATCCTGTTGTCCATATCCTTAACAAAGGTGTTGGAATTCTTGGTGAAAGTGTTAGACCCTGAGGGATGCCGTAGGGACCGGCTGTTGATGGGACTTCATGCCACCAGCTGCAGCCCTTGGAGCCTGTCTGGATATTGGAGTAGTTAAGGTGAGAAAACATTCACTACTATCCTCTACTCAGAATAGCCAGCCACATCGTCATTGGAGGCCATCAGGTTGGTCAGGCCCTCCCCACCTCTACTGGATGCAATCTGAATGTTTCCCATTTCTTTCTCTTCTCATGCTTGAACATGCCTTCCAGGAGGATTTTCTCTATAATCTTCCTGAGGGCCAACATTGATCTATGAGTCCCCTACACTGTCACTCTTAAAGACGGACATTGCATTTTCCTTTCTCCAATCATAGGGGATTAGGGGCAACTTCAGCTACTATTTGACTATTACACTAGTAGCAAATTCACAACAAGCATCTTCTTTACTACTTGTTTCACCACCTCTGTGCTGAGGCACAGGCTCTGTGCAGGGAGAACGGGAGCTTCCCACAGGCAAGTGTGCCAGAGCAAGGACCTCGTATTCCACTGTCCATGGATCTATCTGTTTTTTAAACTCTTCCAATCTGGCATGTAACAGACCAAGTTCTGCAGGCACTGCATAAATACGGAGAATAACACAAAGCTCCAACCTACATGTAGAAATACTCATGATTATTCATATAGAGCATGAAGGGAGAATCTAATAGCATTTTCTGTGTAAAAGAGTTTGCTTATTTGCTTCCAGGTTGTGAACGTACTGTGAATAATGCACGCATGTGTTCATCTCTGGGAACAAGGGCTTAATGCCTTAAAGCCTGATTCCTTCAGTTGCCCTTCAGGTGGCTCCAAGATCCAATTAAATCAGCTACCATCGCCTACTGGTTGTGAATCTTTTAAGGTTAGGGATTTCTTTAAAACTGGTGATTACTGCAGTTATTTACAGGTTGTCATAGACAGGGAGCACAAACTCATCTTCCAGCAGATCATTTTGTGCCATTCTTTAACAGTTAAAGGGTCTGAAGCTTTCATACTTGAGAAACTGGGTGAATACCAGGCTCCTCATCATTTTGGAGAAGCCTCTAATGCTTTGCCTTCGTCATCGTAGTTCATTACTCTTGTAGATGTTCAAGGGGATTTGGGTCTTTACATCAGTTTTTCCGAAGGTAATGAAGAAGTATTCAGCTCCTGGCAGCTGAAGTACTAGAAAAGGATTTGGAATTATCCTGAACACATTTTTTTCTTTTTTTTTTTCCCCCTAGAAATAAGGTCAAGAGAGATTATTGGTTTTTAGATTGTTCTTCACTCGTAAGTAGTCTCAAGTCATCATGACAGGAAATCGACTGAGTTCAGAGAACAGAAGTGGAGGAAAAACAGTCAAGGAAGAACTTGCTCAGATTTCACTATGGTGATTTTACAAATGACGCTTTACAATTCTTCTATTGTCCTGGAAATATCTCTAATGTGGTCTACAGTTCCCATAGTGAGCAAGGGAAAAATGCATTAATCACAATACAGTGGCTCATGGGTTAAAATGGCTCATAGGTTAGAAAAAAATAAAACTATAGACTCAGTGATCCTCAGTGAAAAAAAAAGAACGTTCTGAAATACTTAAGATGGTATTCAAATAATGTATTACTTCTAATCAAGTAAGAGTTAGAGTCCTGAGCAGAATCCAATCTTTTTTGTGTGAAGTTATGTTGAGAGTCTCACACAGAGAAAGGACATCATACCAGTGAAATACATGCAATCAGGTATAGTCAAGGTTTTGATGCACCAGATATGGTATTTTGAATTTGAGAATGCATCAGTTACTCAGAAACCTCTGCAGTAAACCAGACTGCAAGTGTAATGGCCAATTGCTGCTGGAAAGAATTCATCTGTGTTCTTGTGCTCTCACATATAGGACTGGTGATCATGGTAAACCTCAAGACATTCAAGTTCTCTCCAAATTACAGTGCTGCTGCCTGCACTGGTACACAGATTCCACCTTTTTGGTTGTCACCTGGTTTTTAAGTTCTAAAGATTCATATCTTCAATCTCCTCTGCAATTCTGTTGTGACTTGATTCAAAAAGAGAAACTAATGTTTTTATTGTGCTAACAATTCCACTTTAAAAGGAAAAACCATTCAACAAGACCTGGACAGACTGGAGAGCAGGGCAGGGAGGAACCTGGTGAGGTACAAGAAGAGCAAGTGTACAGTCCTATACCTGGGGAGGAATAACTGCATGCATCAGTACAGGTGAGGGTCTGACCAGCTGGAGAGGAACTCTGTGGAGAAGGACCTGGGTGTCCTGGTGGGCAACTGGTCAGCCATGAGCCAACAGTGTGCCCCTGTGGCCAAGAGGGCCAATGGCATCCTGGAGTGCATTGAAAAGCGAATGGCCAGGAAGTTGAGGGAATTGATCCTCCCCCACTACTCTACCCTGGTGAGGCCACATCTGGAGTACTGTGCCTCATTCTGGGCTCCCCAGTCCAAGAAAAACAGGGAACTTCTGTAGAGAGTCCAGTGGAAGGCTGCAAAGATGATTGTCTGGAGCATCTCCTGTATGAGGAAAGGCTGAGTAACCTGGGACTATTCAGCCTGGGGAGAAGAAAACTGAGGAGGGATCTGATTAATGTTTATAAATATCTAAAGGGATGTGAGAGGCAAATGGACGAGGCCAGGCTCTTCTTAGTGGTGTGTAGTGTTAGGACAAGGAGTAATGGCCTGAAACTTGAATGTAAGAAGTTCCACACTAACATGAGGAAGAACTTATTTATGGCAGGAGTGACAGAGCACTGGAACAGCTTTCCCAGAGAGGTTGTGGAGTCTCCTTCTATGAAGATATTGAAGACTCACGTGGATGCCTGCATGTGTGACCTGCTGTAGAAAACCTGCTTTAGCAGGGAGGTTGAACTTGATGATATCTTCAGTCCCTTCTGACCCCTGCAATTCTGTGATTCTCTGTGATTCTGCGATTCTGTCATCTAAGAAAAAGCCAAAAATAAGATTTCTCATGAAACCGAGAACTAGGAATGCAAACATGAAAACAGAAAGGCTTTTCTATGTACCATACTTGACATAACAGCAGACACAGATAACATTTGCTCTGATCTATAGTCCCCTACAATGTCGCTCTTAAAGACGGACATTGTATTTTCCTTTCTCCAGTCATAGCGGATTAGGGGCAACTTCAGCTACTATTTGCCTATTACACTAATAGCAAATTCACAACAAGCATCTTCTTTACTACTTGTTTCACCAAGTGGTTGTCTCTGAATTGCAATTAAACTGACTTCAACTACCACTGTCCTAAAAGCTTCTTATCTCAAGCTTCAGCTGACAGTACAAGTTTCTGCTCTCCAGTCTGAGGCAGAACAGATTTTAGTATCTTTCCAGTGCTGTGTAATAAATACTTTTGTCTTCATATAAAGCTATTTATAGGGTGTTTTAATACAAATGCTTGTAGTTTCGATTTAGTTTTGTTCATTTATTTATTTATTTTTAAGTGGAAGCTTTAAAAAAAAAAAAAAAAAAAAAAAACAACCCTGTAAGAAATCACAGGCAGTGATTGAGAGTGAGAGGAGAAAACAGCTTCCATAAATCCCTGAAAAACTGTGGGACTACTGCCATCTTCTGGGACATGAAACAAAGGCACGTCGATACTACACTATGAACCACTACCACTTAAAAAAGCAAAAAAAAAAAGGTTTTGGTTTTTAGATACAGCCTAAGCAAAATATTTTGAGGACCTATTTGGCTCCTTAGAATTAGATCGCCATTATTTTACAAGTATAGTAAAATTATACTGCTGTAATTTAAGCTGTGAGGAAGGTGGTTACAAGTACATGTTGCATCCCACTGCTGAGAAGTTTCTCAGAGTAAGTGCAGTGGTCTTGTACAAGGTTTTTTTTCCAATGATTTGTAATGATTCGTGATTAGGACTTACTGAAGCACTACTGCACGTTGTGCAAACGCATAAATCAGTAAACGCGTATGTGTGTGATGCATTTTGAAGTAGCTTTCTTGCATATTCCAGGCTATTTCTGCTTTGGGAAGAATTCTAAGGAGTAAGAATGTGTTTCGTGTGCTTGTTTATCCTGTGGAGCGCTGTGAACAGACAATTTTGTCATACGAATTCAGTACTCACTGTATAAGCTGTGACTGTTTTCGTTGTGGCTGACAACAATGAACAGTTTTCTGCCTCAATAGATGAGCACAATTCATTACTAAGAGGCAAGTCAAAAGGAAATGGCCAAGCTTCCCAAGGACAGATTACCTTTTAGGATGACAGAAAATAAAGTTAAGACTCTTCTTTCTTCCTGCACAGTGTACCTCTCCTTTTAAAACAAACAGCAGCTCCTATCTAACCTTAAGGTCTGTCTGAGTCACCAAGTAAATTAGGCTGTTTAATGTGTATTGGTACACGATAACTGGTATTGAAGGAACATGGCACTTCTGCCTACTGTCTTAAATATTAGCCTTTGGTATGTATAAACCCGGGATGTTTTTAGTTGTTTTAACAGTTCCTCCCTACTCTCTCTACCCTGGCTGCATGTCTCCTAGCCAGGAATTATGACTGCATTCTGGGCTTTTTCTTCAGGACAATGCAAGCAAGCAAAGACAAAATATTACCTGTTAAAAACTCTACCTGCTGGGTGTGTGTGCTGGAGAAAAACTGCAGCCATCAAAGCGCAGTAGAGCAAGATATATGAGATCTCATGTGGCCTTTAGGACAGGGCTACCAAGCACATGTTGTGCAAGTTGTATAATAGCTGGCACCCTGCCTTGGGCTTCTCTTTGCTGTTAATACCAGCCATCAATCTCATTCCTCCTAAGGCTGACTGTCCCTGCAAGAAACTGCTTTACGTCTACTCACTTGCTGCCTCTCACTTGTAAAAGGCTATTTTATACTCTTGTCTCAGCTAGGGACATATGCTTGTTGGGTCAACAGAAAAAAACCCATACCTTGAAGAAGTCCTTGTAGTAGGACAAAAGGAAATGGCCACAAGTTCTGTCAAGGGATGGATATTAGGAAGAATTCCTTCTCATAAAGAGCGGTGAGGCAGTGGTGCAGGCTGCCTGGGCAGGTGGTGGGGTCACCGTCCCTGGAGGTCTTCAAGGAATGTGTGGATGTGGCACTGAGGGACGTGGTCAGTGGGCACGGTTGGGGTGGTCTGATGGTTGGACCAGATGGTTTTAGTGGTGTTTTCCATCCTGAATATTTCTATGATTCTAAGTCTCTCATGCTTAGGTTAGATAGTGGAGAAAAGATATTTTAGTGGCTGAGGGTCATCTGTGGTGAGTTTATGCTAAACAGCCAGTGAAGGACACTCTGTGAGGGTATTACAGTCTACAGTAACAATATATATATTTTTAAATCCGGAACAACATCTATGGAACATTTAACAGTTTGTAAGATTCTATTATCTTAAAATGTCTGTTTCTTCACTTCATCATACCAACCATGATGAGATACAACCTGGCAGTTCTGATCAAGATAGTTTATTAGATATGTGATTTACATCTATAATATGTAAGGTTTTGGTTTTTGCTGTACCCTGGGATTATGCCATACTTGATGAGAAAAACTTAAACTTTTACTGCTATGACTGCCCACAGAAAAAAAAGCTTGTGCTCCATATTTGTCTTTTTGGCAACTCATTCAGCAGAATTTTTATTTAACATTTAGATAGTTGCATTTATATTACTTTCTCTGTTTTTAACTGTGTTGAACTGGGTTGGCTTGGCATGATAACCTTGACCACCCCCCCCCCAAAATAATAGTAATAAAACATTTGTCCATTCGTTTTTATGTGAAGCACTAATTTTACTGGTAGTGAGCAATACTTTGCAGAACAGAGCTTCCGTTACACTATGGAGACAGTCTGTCTTCAGTCAGTATTATCTAAGTAATGGTGTGTTGCTAGGAAACATGAAATACAATTCAGTGTAAATTGTGCACTGACTTGTAACCTTTGAATCTTAAGGAAAACTGTTCTACACCTCTCATATTAATATTTTGAGCAGTAATTACTAAGTTGGCACCACAGCTGTTTACAGGGAGAAGGGAGGTTTATTGCTTCAGGCTGTCCCAGTACCTTTTTTTGTCTTTATCACACAAAAACATCATTTCTCACTGTGCTTCTGTTTCTGAGTAAAAGACACAGAGTCTATAAGATTGTTTAGATATGGTCTTCGCCATAGATGTGCTTGTAGGACTACAGTGCATAACATAAGTATACATAAAAAAAAATTATGATAGTTCCCAGTAAGCTCTCTGTATTTTAAAAATATTGAGGTACTTTCTAGGCATCCTGCCTTTCTCTGGCCTGTGCAAGTGCATCTGTTTGTGTGATGTCTCCAACAAAACTGGCTGTGTGTGACAAATACCCAACACACACACACACTGACTTAATGTATATTTATTTAGATAACTGAGCCTAAACATCTGCATAAAAGAGCATCATTGTAATGTCAATTTTGAGCACGAGCAGCAGTGGGGTCCTGCAAACTTTGGGAAGATTTCTGCCCAGAACTGAAAACTGGATTTCCTATTTACCATTTCATAAGAAGATGGTTTCCATTTTAATTTACAATATTTTAAACCATAAATTCTCTAGCATCTCTTTCAAGTTCAAGATGGCTAAGTAAGCAGCAGAAAAGAGCATAATCTGCATAAGTCAGATGGAGCAATGTTCTGAACACGCAGCAGAGGAAAAAGTACCAGTGCAATATCTCTGGGGGATAAATCACTTGCACAACTCCTTTGGCTAAGTTTAAGCCAGAAGACTGCTGTGTGCATTTGTACGTGGCCAAAAACTGCATCCATGTGCATGACCCCAGTACCACCTCCCTGCTGTTCAATGACTTCCAGCATCCTTTCAGTTTTGCACAGAGGAAATTCATCACATTTCTCTTGCCAGCAATAAAACGTTAGGGCATGTACTTAATTTCCACAGTTTCAGGAGTCTTACCATTACAGACATCTAAATACTGATGCTACATTCTGTAGAGTTTAGGGACAGTTTATTCTTACTAGCACTAGGAAATGCAAATTGGGTCTTGTGCCAGAAGGGCATTTGGAGTACAGGGGAACTCATCTTGAGTGTAAAACACATGTGAGCCCTTAATATTGTTCAGAATAGCAGCTGAGTTAGAAGAGCACTGTGGAAAATCTATTTGTAGTGTTCAAGATAATTCCACTAACCTCTGCTTTATTCCTTGATTAGTCTAACTAGCATATGTCCGGCTTACGGGCTGGAAGATGTATCAAAGTTTGTGTATGAGGGTAGTTCCTCCAGTTTTGCTATTGTCATAGTCCAAATGCAATGATATTAATGAGAATTTTATAGTGCTTATCAAGAGAAGTCTGTACATTTCTTACTGTCAGCAAACTTTCACATGTACTGCATAAAACAATAATTGACAGCCATTGCTGTTCTCGAAATCAAACTGAGCCACATCAAATATAATGTAACTGCATAGAGA
Organism: Alectoris magna; assembly: GCA_030625065.1. Classification (NCBI taxonomy): domain Eukaryota; kingdom Metazoa; phylum Chordata; class Aves; order Galliformes; family Phasianidae; genus Alectoris; species Alectoris magna. The sequence goes on from CM060561.1 coordinate 59,405,229, forward strand.
AGCAAAAGTGTATGTCATCCTATAACTAAATGAGTATAAAATGTGTAATGAGTGTAAATGAAAGTATTTTGTGGTCTGATTTAGCTAGGTGTTTAAGCTCAATTCTTATTAAAAGTGGTTGCCTTGTTTTATTGGATCCACAGGTAAAGCTCTGTCCTTGACATACATAGTGGATTTTTTTCATAGAATCACAGAATGGTTTGGGTTGGAAGGGCCCTAAAAGCCCACACATCCCCACCCCCCACCATGGGCAGGGCTGCCCCACAGCAGCTCAGCTGCCCAGGGCCCCATCCAACCTGGCCTTGAGAGCCTCCAGGGATGGGGCACCACAGCTTCTCTGGGCAGCTGTGCCACCCCCAGAGCAAAGAATTTCTTCCTAACGTCTAACCTAAGCAATAGTGAATTACTCAGAAAATATAGATATTACATTACATAGCTTAGTATGCTAATTTTGAAATATCTTATTTAGAAAGGTTTATTCAATGCTTGATTCAGAGAAATAATCCCCCTCTAGCAATATCCAATATTTCCTCATTTGAAATATGTATACACATATTACTCTTTATGTACCACATCTTTCTTCTCATTAATGAAGTTTGACAATTTTTGTCAGGACAGAAAGAGAATTCATTGTATTCAGTAATAGAAAACACATTTCTCATTTTTCTAGCAGTGAGCAGCTGCAATGAAATTGCCTAAACCGCTATATCACTGTTCTCCGCCTTTGTGGCTCTTAAGGTCACCCTCAAGGGTCTTCAATCTCCTGTTCACAGCTCGGCACCTGGTAATTTTCACAATCAGGAAATACAAAGGAGCTATATATTTTTATTCTAAGAATGATTTTTTTTTTCATTATTTAAGAAGAAATAAATCTGCCAGGTTGAAAATATTAAAGTTAAATGGCTCACTGTAATATTTGCAGCAATGTCAGTGCCAACTTTATTTAGCAAACTTTGGAATGAAAATTTCTGTGTGACAAAGCAACCGCCTTTCTCCTTGAAAGAAAGCATTGACGTGTATGGGAAGTGGAATTTATATTTTTATAACGAATTCATTTTAAGAACAGTTAATGGTAATTGGACTGAAAGGTCCTCAGCAGTATTTTTTCTTAATAGGTTTCTCACTATTCTTGCTGTTGACAATTTCAGTGGACTGTATTAGCTAAATGAAGTAAGAAGTCATTTCCTCTATATACAGACTGCCTAGAACTAGTAACTGAGGAAGAGCTAAAATAAGCAATAGTATAGAATCCAGTCATTTTCCTTTAGAACTTCTTCAAACACTTGCTTTATTCTCTGTAGGAAGATGAGAGGGGCTTCTTTGTCATGTAGCTTTATTTCCACCAAATATATATTTCTTAATTTTTTTTAAATAAAGTACAAATATACTTATTATAGTTAGTTGAAAGTATTCTGAATACGAAGACAATAACTAAAAGCCATAAAGTCATTAGGTAATTGGTATGCTGAGAAGCAATCTACTTTTTATCTATTCATTTTACTACTCAAACCCTCCAAAGTTTTCATTTTTCATATTTTGTCAATAAAAAAATGAATTTGTTCCATCATTGTGGTAAATGTAATCAATGTAAACTGATTCACAAAGTTAATGAACTCCCATGTTGTCATAACAGGTATGATCTGTGTTGTCCCATAAATCTAACCAGCTTAGCCCATTGGGACTTGCTTTCCCTCAGATCTTCTTCCATGTGCTGGGTCAGCACATTCAGAATCTCACATCTATTGCAGGAAAGGGCAGAGGGTGTGAGATGGGCTTTGTAATGGGTTGCAGCAGAGGGAGTAGTGGTGTTATAGAGGAGTTTGCAATAGTTTTTACTGCAGTAATGAGGGAGGCAGTGAGACAAAAAGAAATGCTTTGAGGACTGCTTTGCTCCACCATCTGGTATTATCTTCCCACATCAGACCTTCTGCTGAATGACCCAGCCTTGCTGGGCAGCCCATTCCAGTATCTCACCATTCCTTCTGAGACTGAATGTTTTCTAATATCCAACCTGAACCTTCTCTGGCTCAACTTGAGGCCATTTCCTCTTGTCCTATCACTGTCACCTGGGAAAAGAGGTCAACTCCCATCTCACAACTACCTTCTTTCAGATCATTGGAGAGGGCAATAAGGCCTCCCCTGAGCCTCCTCTTCTCCAGGTTTAATAATCTCACCTCCCTCAACTGCTCCCCATAAGACTTGTACTCCACACACTTCAAAACTTCACTGCTCTTCTCTGATCACACTCCAGGGCCTCAATGTCCTCCTTGTAGTGAGGAGCCCCAAACTGGATGCAGTACTCAAGGTGTGACCTCAACAGTGTCGAGTACAGAAGGATGATGACTTCCCTGCTCCTGCTGGCTGCACTATTTCTGATTCAAGCCAGGATGCCATTGGCCTTCTTGGCCATCTGGACACACTGCTGGCTCATGTTCATCTGAGTATTGACCAGCATCCCCAGGTCCTTTTCTTCTGCACAGTCTACCAGCCACTCTGCCCCAAGCCTATAACCCAAGCCTGGGTTTGTTTTGACCAAACTACAGGACCTGGCACTTTGTGTTCTATCAAAACCCCAAGACTACCACGTAGCAAACCAAGTTGCATCCTCACTACAGTTTCCAGAAATTCTGTGACTTGCAAGCAAACTGGCTGCACAAAACAGCTAAACATGTAAATACAGACCATATCGCTAGATGTCCTCCTTCAACAACAATTCTTCTCTTTCTCAGTTAGCAAACTGGCATCATGCTCTGAAAAATATCCTGGAATCAAGCACAGCACTGCAAGATCACCAGTTCAGATTAAAATAGTCATGAACAACCTTAAGCTGAATAACACTCTCAAGGTAGGTCAAAGCTCTGCAGAAACGGAATGTGTTTTACTACTCACAAATTCAGCTAAACTTCCCAGACTGTCCTGCATGGATATAGACATATTCACATCGAATATGAATTCCCATCATCAGAACTGGACAAATGTTCATAATCAGCTAATTATGCATGCTCCTTTTGCACCACTCTAATGCTCAAAGCTGCTTTTTAAAAGCTGATTTCATGCGATGAAATGTAGGTTGGACAGCATCTATGGAAATTTCTGCTACCAAACTCATGAACCTACTACAGGGTAGATTTAAACCACGGGAATGACTCTTCATTATGGTGCAGTGATTGATAGATCTGCCAGGCACCACAGATTTTAGTTTTGCATCACCCTTTTTAGTTTTATTATTATTTCAATCTACTCAACAACTTAGCACATCCTTCACTTACAGATGTAGAGACTCACATACTAAAGTCACAGAAGAATTCACAACAAACTTCAGCCATTGCTTTCCAGCATTAATCATTGTTTGCTATAATTAGGGAAAGGAGTAAAACCTACAGCAATAAATGAAGCCAGCAGTGCTAGAATTGAGCACTGGGGAGCAGGGTTGTATTACTAGGTTATCAGGTTCCCTTCCATGTTGGAGTATTTTAGATTCTTCTGCTTTGCTCATACTCTTCATCCACTTTGCCTTTTCAGCTTTTAAGAGTGATTAATCAGAGATCAGCTGTGGTCTTGAGTGCAGTCACCATTATCTTTACTTTTTTCCATAACTGTCAGGTTCTTAGATATTGCTGTCATGCTCTTAACACTCACAAACAGTTAAAACAAGAACTTGGTTTCTATCTGCTTACTCTTTCTGTTTTAGAATGAAATTTATCAGAACAAAATTGTTTCTAGCACCAAAGTCTTCCAACCACGCTTCATACATTTCAAACCAAACATAGAACCTGATGGGAATGTAGGGAATAGAATATCCCAATTTTTAGTGAAGATTCAAGAACTTTGATTTTGTTTCAAATTATTTTTTATGAAAGAATATTTAAAATAAGGAGTATAAAGCTGCTGATACCTGTTGTTACTCTATCATTTTCGTAGGAACAATGTGTATCTTAGAAGGGGTATGAAAAATGTATTGGTAATTAATTGCATTCCCCTTCAATGACAGCTGTCCCATTCTCCATGCAATATAGGGAAGTTGGAGGCATCTGCTGGAATCCTTTGGGGCAAAGGGTGGTGACTCCGGATGTGCCTCTGGGAGCATCACAATTGCTGATAATGATTGTCAGAGCTGTGTTTTCCTCTACCTAGAGCTGCAGTAGCATGGGTGCAGAAAAACAGAACAATTGTGAAGAGTTTTCTGAAAGACCCTTTTCAGTTCCATCACACAACAGCCTTCTTGGCTTAGTTCTCCAGGCAACTATGTTCTGTCCGTGGGTCCCCCCGGCCTATTAGTCATGGAATTGGGCCAAACCAGCCCATAAACTGTTGACACTTTTTTGTTGTCCAGGCACACTTAATTGTCTTAAAATGAAGTGACTTCTGTAATTTATTTGGGTCAGAGTTTCTATCTCCTTCTCATGATGAAGAACTGAACATGGCTTTAGGTAGTATTCACATTCATTTTTGTTGGTTTTGTCATCGCGTCCGCCAGCCCTAAATCAGCCAGTTAATTTTCTCGCCTTCTTCTTGTTGCTGTTCAGAAGAATCACAAAGCACTTTTCCGAAATGTCAGGTCTGCAGTGTAGTAGCCCTGAACAACCTGTTTGCTGAAAATTGGCAGCTGAGTTGCACTGAGAAACATATCACAAAAAAAGAAAAATCACTTATGTTGCTGTTTGATTTATCTCGCTGTTTTTTATCCTGTTGAGAAATGACAGTGTATTTATAAAGTCAAGGTATGTTTTCTGGGCAAGGAAATGGAGCAGTCTGACTGTGAAATCCTTTACATGAAACACTGCCCTGAGTGTAATCTTTTCTATCATATAAATTCCGTATTTTTGGATCATGTTTCTTATTTGAATTTGTGAATGCTCTAAGAATACGTTGTCTACACATTTGTTATTTGAGCTGATGGTTGCATCTTGAAGCTGGACAGAACAAATGCACATAATTAGCTAGTTTACTGGGGTGAAAAAAAAGATCATTGAGAAAATGGATAACTGTTGAAAAATTCCTTTCAAATTGGGAGTTGTTTCATTTCAAATGGAAAATAATGTTCAAACATTTTTTTTTTCAATTTATAAATATAACTTTTAAAAATTATTTTATATACCCTTGTTGCTTTTCATATTGTGTTTAAAAACATACATTCACTTACAGTTTTTATACTTCAACTTGAATATTTTATCTAAGAATTTATCTAAATCAACTCTTTCCCCTCCCTTTTCTTTCCTTAATATCCAACTCAGTCTACTACACAGGCAGTACTAGTTAATGCTAGGTCCTGGGACTTTCTAGGAATCTCAGTGTTTCATAGCTCCTAGACTTTGCTAGTCTGATATTCATGTCTTTATTTAGGAAAGAATTCATTCTGAATTCAAAAGAGTTCTTTCTCAAATTAAAGGATGCAATAATAACCACCAGCACATTAAAAATGCAGCAGGGTATGCTCAGGTTAGATATTAGGAAACATTTCTTCTCAGAAAGAGTGGTAAGGCAGTGGCACAGGCTGCCCAGGGAGGAGGTAGAGTCATATAACTGGAGGTGTTTGAGAACCCATGTGGATGTGGCACTGAGGGATGTGGTTAGTGGACAATATTGGTGGTAGGCAGATGGCTGGACTAGATGACCTTGGAGATCTTTTCCAACCTTACTGATTCTATGATTCTGTGTATGTCAGCATCCAAAACAACAACAGGCATTTAACCACCGTGGTGGGGATGGGCTTGTGGTTGGACTAGGTGATCTTAGTGGTCTTTTCCAACCTTAAAGGTTCTGTGATTCTAAATGGGAAAATAATCAGAAGAGCTGAAGTGAAGAGTGTGTGCTGTTTACCTCTCCAGGTAAATACTCTCATCTCAGATAAGCATGAAGGGAATTTGTTTGTTTACAACTCCATTTCAGAAGAATAGTATCTGTTCTTAGGTAAAATTGGCATGTGGAAACCATACAGCGAAACTCATTTAACAAACGGAACATTCAGGAAACAGTGAATTGTAAGCTTAATGGACAATACATTGAAACTATATTGATGGAGTGGGGATCCAGAATGTATTTTACATTTCACTGTGCATTCTAACATGCTGATGTTTGGGTGATTCTGATGAGTAAATAAAACCTTTTCTTAATTAACTGCAAGCTTCTGATTTCTAGGTTTCACTTCAAAGGCAGTGATTTTTGCTTCCTTTAAGCCTCCAGGGCACTCACACAACAGCACTGGAACAGCTGAGAGCACCAGCTCTTCTAGCGACATTCATATTTTATCATGCAAGTTTTGCCATCAGTGATTTCAGCGTACTGAAATAGTGATGATGGTCATTTGACTAAGTCCTAGGACTGGAATCCCCTGTATGCTAGCTATGTAGTGATGAGGATATTTTGACTGGGGAACAATGAGCAGATCATAAATATCAAGGTGGAAAATGGTGTTACTACATGCATGCACCAAAAGTTTACAAAAAGTACTCAGGTGAACCAGCATATCAACAATCAGTGCTCACCTAGTCAAAATAGTCTGTTGTTGTAGAGCCTTATGACTTTTTTGCCTGGGAAATTATGCAAGAAATCACGTACAGTGAAGGGTACACTTTGACCATAACTGTCTATATAATTTGCTATCCATGTTTGCTGGAAAAACAGCTGCTGTATGGACAAGCCAAAGTCTACCCTTGATTTTTCTCTATGTGACTCTCTGTACGTGAGTCCCATTTTAAAAGAAGTGTTTTTTTAGTAAAATGATTTTGAGGAAAAGAAAAATATGATTTGATAAGAAAAATATGATTTAAGACTGACTGTTTTTTTCAGATGGAAAATATTCCGTATTTACACAATTCAGATATTAGTGGATGCTAGATAAATGGGCAAAAATATTCAAGTATATTTTTGCTGTATTTTCAAAAGGACGTATTTGCAGAATCAAAACCCTGCAAGATCACAGATGCATCTAATGTAGATTTTTCTTATTATTTCAGGACTACATAAATGCAAAATCTCTTTTTTTTTTTTTTTTTCCAGCTATATCTATTAGCATTCTGTTCTAATTTTTGGTTTGCTAGTGGGTAACACCCCATCTTGAAGCACCTGGGAAGAACTTGTTTTTCGATCACTGCTACCACACAACACGTTATCATTAAATCACAGACTCACTGAATGGTTTGAGCTGAAGGAGAAGTCAAAGACCACCTAGTTCAATCCACCTTGCCATTGGCAGACTCCCCCCACCAGCTCAGCTGCCCAGGGCCCCATCCAACCTGGCATTGAGAACCTCCAGGGATGGGGAACCACAGCTTCTCTGGGCAGCTGTGCCAATGCCTCACCACCCTCTGAGGAAAAAATTTCCTTCTGGCATCTAATCTAAATTTTCCCTCCTTTAGTTTAATGCTATTTCTCCTTGTTCTATCATTACATTCCTTGATATAGAGTCCCCCTCCAACTTTCCTTCAGAACCCCTTTAGATACTTTCTATTTGTGCTTAGTCATTGGTAAAATTGCAATCCTGTCTTCTTTCTGTTCACTGGAAACTGTCTTTCAGAGAAGGAGCAGCTTGATTATATAGCACCTTTGGCACCTGACATTGTGTGATCAGAAGGCATTTCACAAAGTATACTGCATAGAGTGTTTCATAAATGGCATGAACCCTGAACATTTTTCACTTCAGAAGGCAGTAATTCAGAATGTAATTGGTATGGTATTCACCCTTAAAGAAGGACCATATAGGACAGAGATGAATGAAGGAACTCAGTGACACCAAGTTCATGCATGTCTTGTTAATGTACCTTTTCCAAGTATCAGTGTCCTGCAACTTAGACACTATTCACATTCTCCTTCCAAGGCAGCATTTTTCTATCCTTTCCACTCTATTTTCTTACATTGTCATCTGAGCACATTGTAGTTATGTCTTTAGTAATGTGACTTCATCACATATTATATCTGTGCAGTCAGAGGATGAGAAAGGGTGAGAACAGAACAATCAATGAAACCTGTTTTTGATCCAAATTTCAATGACTTGAATGGTGCCAATATATGCAGCACAAAGACATTGGTGATATGAAAGAAATAAAGACCATATTTTCAATTACCTCTCCCCATTGAAAAGAGATTCTATGGAGCAATTCTTCATTGTACTCTGCCAAATTTTATCTGATGTACTTTAATTATAGTTTTATGTAATAAATATTGCAACCAAAAACTCTAAGGCAGACTGAAGTAGTATCTATAAAGTTTTTTTTCCTAGATGGAGTTCCTACGTCTTGTACAGATCAGAAGCTTGCTTCTTCCCCATTTTTCAGCAGGTAGAAAAAGAAGTAATGATCACTTTTGAATTGTCTCTTCATTTACACAGCATTTTATCCCAAAATTATTTAAAGTTTAGCAGTGGTGTCCGGCAGCCACCGTGACCTTGTTAGTTACATGCTGTTAGTAGGCTGAGGTGCTACGGGAAACCATCTGAGAATAGTAATGAAAGATCCTCCAGAAGCATTATACGTGCCATCTGTGCCTTTCTGAAATTTATTTTTATATTTATCCTTTTTCTCTAAAATACTAATTTGTATAATATTATAAAGCATTGTATGTTCCAAAAATGAATATGGACAACAGAACTGAAGCGTCACCTTTTCCTTATTTTTACTTTCAAACGCAGTACAGCAGCTCTTGGTTGACAACTAACTGTTAACTTCTGTGCAAGTTCAAATCATGGGTAAAACTCAGTGGGAAAAGGTCCTATTTTTTTTGCTGACAGTTTCCATCCTCAAACATGCTTCAGCATCGAAGCTTCAGAATAAGCTACAGGATATGACTGCTTTGCGTGACACCAGCATTCATCTTTTTCTTCATTTTTATCTCCTCTCCCCATTATTCGCACAGGCTTCAAATAAGCATGTGTTACAATATGGAGGAGGATAGAAGGATAGGTTTTCTGCTGGTTGAAAGAGTAAGTTTGCTTATTTGGGCTGTTTTGCAAGCTTTGAGAGCTCTCATTAGAAGTCCTTTGAACATGAGAACAGTATTGGCACGGTATTTGAAAGTGTTTGTTACTGCAGTGGCAAAGAGTAGATAAGATTTTAGGGGACTGGTATAAGGTGCTTTGTTTCAGGTGGACTATTACCAACAAGCAGGTCCTTTTTCCTCCTGCCTAGAAAAGGGGGGCTGTTTTATTTCCTTATGGTTTTCACTTAGAGGACTGTACTTTGTGAACAAAATTTTAAAAAATTTCTGCAAGTCTCTGTAAGTTTGTGAAAGCCAGAAGGTAGCTACACTCTTAGTGCTGCGTCAGCCATAAAGACCTTCCTTATGTTAGCCAATGACGAGGACCAGTGCACTTGTTCACTGCGTACCTCTACTCAGTTTGTCATTATGGGAACAAGATCTGAAAAATAATTTTGTACACCTCCATGGTATTGCTGTTCTCGTTTGTCCTCTGAACACTATAGGAGCTGCTCACCTTTTCACTTTCAGTGTGACTTGTCCTGGCCTTTGGAAGCTGAGCATGTAAATATTGGTTAAACCATCTATCTATCTATCTGTCTGTCTGTCTGTCTGTCTATCTACATATCTATGTGTCCGTCTATAATCTCTCATACTGAAAGACTTCAAAAAGTCCTTGTTGCATATCACATTTTAAGCTCTATTTTTAGCCTTCAAAATTATACTGACTAATTAGATGTATGTGATCAGAGTAATTATTTCTTGGCAATACATTGCAATGCACATCCACAGTTACATGGGTTTTATCTTACATGAAATCATTGCTATAAAAACAGTTGGCACGTCCTTAGAGCATGTCAGCAGTTAATCTGCAAAATGATCAATGGAGAGAATGTCCTTTTTCCCTCTGGCCCCGGTTTATTGATGTGTTCCCATTAATTATGCTTAATTTTATGCTGGCAGTGCTCTCCTTAATGTAATCCAGTGTTAGCATATCTTCACAGAGATTTATTAATGTGTAGGTTCATTTATATTGTGTAGCACAAATATTTTATAATGCTCTAATCTTGACAAAAAGGCAATGCCTTCCCAATTAAAAAATTATGATGGTAATTGTTCGCTATTAATAACCTGCTAGGCCAAATCACACAGTTGGAGGTGCCTATTGTTCTTAAATTGTATCCGATCTCTTTCTTTGGAAGCTGCTCATCTCTGTGTCTGTTTGCAGTCAACTTCCTGTGATGCAGTTCTGACTGTACGTGGCTTCATCTTGTTCCTGTCCCAGGGGCTGCTTTGTGTAGAGCCTGACAGGCTCACACCTCTTATATGAAAGTGTGGCTCTGGGGAGTCCTTCTGACAGTTTTAAGGCCGCCTTCATAGTATGCTTTATTAAAAAAAAAAAAAAAAAAAAAAAAAAAAACCTCAAAAATTTGAGTTCTATTTTAAACACTTCTGCATAAATATCTTTTTTTTATTTCGCAGCTTCCTTGAGGAGTCAGATGCTTCTGTCAAGACCAATGGCATATTGGGCTTCTCTGTTATAAGCATGGCTGGCAGGCCAAGAAAAATGATTTTTTCCCATGAATTTAGCACTTGTGAAGTGGTGTTTGAAGTATAGGCAATTCTGCACCCTTTCAGTGCGGGAGAGATTTCCACAATCTGAAGGAGGGGACCATCAAATGGTCTGAGGGCTGGAGCACATAACTTGCAAAGAAAGGTTGGCAGAGCTGAATGGATGGAGGAAAGAAGGCCAATGGTGGACATAAATGATGTCTACTCAGCTTCCTTTGTGGCTGTAGAGATTTTTCTCGGAGATGCATGGTAATGGGACTAGTGGACAACAGCTGTTGGAAATCTACCTGGATTTAAGACAAGGTTTCTTCTTGTTGAGAGTGGTTACACACTGGAACAACTTGCCTGGGAAGACCGATAGCTCAGTCCCATCCAAAAGTGTAGGAGAGAGCTCAAAGCAGCCTGATCCATTTGTGAAAGGATCTCTGCTCCTGTGGATAATGATGACCTAAGTTTGCTCAGAAAAAGACATTGGAGAATGCATGAAGAGGCAAGGCAATGGCCAGAATGTGGAAGTATTTTAACCAAAAAGCTCTAAACCTCCTGCCTTTGATGTTGATATGATACCACTTCACTCTTGACTCCTTCATTCATAGGCCAATGCTTCGTTAAATCACTGATCTTAAGATAGGTTTGCGTCAATATTATAGCAAGAGGTAAATCGTTGATGTCTGGATATTTCTCTGATAAAAACAATTTGTTTTCTCTTCATGATTTAAATAGTCCAGATGAAAAACGATGAGGTGAGACATGCCTACCACACCGTAGGTAGAACAGAAGCTCTTTATTTGGTGTTTAGCACCAGCAGGTGCAAGCTGACCTTTTTTTTTGTTTTTTTTCTCTGTAATGGAAGTTGTGGTGTAAAAATAAACACTGGTGTTTATTGGAAGCTTAAACCTGCTGATGTTTTATAGATTTGGAAAGTTTTCTAATCACTATCCATTAAAACAACTGTCACATTGTTGCATAAATTAATCAGAATGACGCACTCTGCCTCAAGGCTTGCTTAAAATATTTACTGTGAAAAAGTGTTACCAGGTTTAGTACTAGAGTAGTAACAGCCAAGGTTTTGAGCTGCTACAATTATAAGCATTTTTCTGAGCATCTTCTAAACTTGGCCAGACTATGTTACCAGTGTCTTAGCAACCAGGAACCATCAAACAGGTTCTGAAAGAACAGAAAATCAGTACTTAAAAATAGTGGTGCATGCCAGGAAAACTAGAAGAACATGATGTTCCTATGAGACTTTTTTACATTAAAGGTTCTGACCTAGAATGAAGTATTTATTCTAGGTTACTCTGTGCTCATTGCAGTAAGTGGCAATGGTGCACCAGACTTATCCACTCTTTTAGTGAAAGTCATCACTGGTTGACTTTGTTGGAGATTTATTTAAAGCAATGCTTTGAGGGTGGATATTGTGGCATACCAAAGTGGAAATGGGGCTACCTTTGCTTACAGTACTGGGTTAAGTTACATAATTTGATCTCTGCTGTTTCCTCTGCTTTCAATGGAAAGTATCCTTTCCCCTCTGAAAGGGCTCTTTGAAGGAAAATAGAAGTAGTACATGCATTCAGCAAAGGTCATTAAAGATTGATGAAGGCTTTCTGCTGGAAAATCTACAGTATAATATATACATAAAGATAGATGGCCATTATAAACTACCAAGCGCATTTACTTGATAGAAACATTTATTAAACAAGTATGTTAAAAAAAAAAAAAATCCCTACTTTACAATTTTTATTTAAACTTACCAAAAAAAAAAAAGAAAAAGGAAAAAAAAGAGTAACAAAAAGAATAATGATGGGAATACACCTAAGATCTAAGAAAGCAGCATTAGCTTTCTTATGCAAGCAGTGGTATCGTGGGAGAGCAGCTTTGATGAAAACTGCATGAGCTGCAATAGTTATAAATAAAAATAGGTAGTTAAAGTAATTAAATTATCATGACTATTTATCTGTGTAATCTGCTTTCCAGCATAACAATGATGAAAAACTAAAACTATTTTTCATCTCTTTTTTTCCAAAAAAGACTGCATCCACAGAAGTACAATTTTCCACCATTCAGTCACGGACAGGTAAAAATAAATGTGCTATCACACACAGGAAATGTACATAGCTCAAAATGTACTGAAATTGCAGTGATTGTGAACAAAATCTCGTGGATTAAAATGTATTTAGAAGAGACACTGCTATCAGAAGCTGCCAACTGATACAAATGTTCCAAGAGAAGATGGGAATGAAGTGTGAGGGAGAGAAAAAAATGGGAAGAATTAGATCCTCTATAGTTTTGGGGGAGCAATTAAAGGCTATACTGTGTAGGGGAAATATAATAAAATGGGTGTGGTATCTCTCCTTGCAGTAGGGATCAGATCCTGACCCAGATACAAACAACAACTTAATGAATGATACGCAAATTGTCTAGTCAGGCTTCAAGAGCACCCACAAAAGGTACAGACATGAGCGTTCTTCTTAAGCAGAAATAAAGTCTTGATACAGTATTTTCTTAACATTTCTGAAGGAATTAAGTAGTACTGAGGGAAGCTTCCCACCTATAATAAAAAACGTTGAAGGTTTGTCATGGCTTTAAACAAAACCTTTGTGAACATACTGTGCTAAGACCACATATAGAAGCAGGGATTAGAAGTGCCCCAAGCTGAGCAGAATACTTGTACACTGTTGGTCTGGCATAATAAAGATTTCCTGATGAGAGTGCTGGGACTGTTCAGCCTGGAGACTGAGAGGAGATCTTACCAATGCGTATAAACATCCAAAGGGAGGGAGTCAAGTGGATGGGGCCAGGCTCTTTTCAGCAGTGCCCAGTGACAGAACAAGGGGCAGTGGGAACAAACTGGAACACAGGGAGTTTCATATGAACATTGGGAAAAACTTCTTTACTTTGAGGGTGGCAGAGTACTGGCACGGGCTGCCCAGAGAGGCTGTGGAGCCTCCTTTTCTGGCAGGCGGTTGGACTAGACAATCTCCAGGGGTCCTTTCCAACCTCTATGATTCTGTGATACTGTGAAGACCACCACATGGCAGTTTTCCTTTTACACTGACTGTTGAACAGCCAGAAACTGCTTTCTGCAGCCAGCCAGTTATCGATCCACCTCCCTCCCATCAGAGATGCATTTAATGGGAATTCTACAGGCAAATAAAAGCAACATTTCATCTTCATTTTCATCTGAAATATGAGCTGATCCCTTGTACTCTAGATAGCCTCTTATTACTCTTCTTCTGTCATTGATATTTATGAGCTGACCATAAAATGATTTTCAACTGTTTAGCTGAGGCAGCAGTTGTCACTGTGACCATAACTACTGCTGCACTAAGGCCATGAGTCAACAAAAAAAAAAGTATCCTTAAAATGCAACTGTGCCACAGCTGGAGAAATACGTCCATTTGCATTCATAGGGACATAGGGGTAAAGAGTGCCCCAAGTGCTCGGTGAACTGCAACAAAGCTATAAAGTGTATTTCTTATTACTTAACATGCAAAGACTCGTCCCCCTCTCCTCCTTTAGTATCCCAAAAGTAATTTTTACAATAATCTCTTTCGTGCTTTTTAATATTTTTTTCACTGAATTATTAGCAGCAGAATACAAAGAAGAAAGTGCTGTCATACACAGCAAGGGAAGACAAGGCACTCCGTTTATTTGTAATTGATTCTGTGGGGAAATATTATTGTATGTAGTTATTGACTCATAAACTACACTATATCTCATCTCACCTCAACAATAGCTGACATCTCTATTTCTCCTCTGTAGATCTTGTTATGAGAATCGTAAATAACTTGTGCTAATGAGATATGAATTGGTGATGTTGGAAAATGCATCATTCTGCATGATGTTTAACAATGGATTACCAGCCAGTAATTCCTCTGAGATTAAATAAAATAGCAGGCTGTTTCAGCAGGCTAGCTCAAGGAGATGGCAATAAATCTACTCAATTACTGTACTACCAATCCGTTTTTTAACTGCTAAGGATATTATTATTTCATTTAGACTTGTTCGTGCATCATAGACCATTTTATTTCAGTCAGTCAGTGAGGGAAACTGCAGTATTTTTCTCACTGAGCTGCAGAAACGTGGACTTTGATAAAGTCCAGATTAAGCAACACAACTGGACTCAAGGAGATAGAAGAAAATCTACCAAGCTCTTATCAGAACAAAAATACATTGCAAAATACACATTGTAGAAAGTACAGTTTTGTTTTCAAAGTAGTTGATCTGAAAAGCCTCAACTAAGTGCCGCCTAAGATGGTCAATTGGAACAGAATTATTAGATCCTCGGTGATGATTTGTACTTCACCTTGATCCTGTAGTATATTGAGAGTTAGATCATTCTTTGGCCTGCTGATTTAGATTGCAAATAGCTTTAATTCAAATAATAAAATAGTATCATAGAATAGAATCATAGAATAGATTGAATCGGAAGGGATCTTAAAAGGTCATCTAGTCCAACCCCCCTACAATGAACAGGGACATCTGCAGCTACATCAGGTTGTTCAGAGCCCTATCTCTTTTTTACCTCTTTCTTGCCTAGGGAAGAGTACACAGAAATTTTATCAGTGAAAGTCTACATAGAAAGTTGTTTTCCTTGCTAGGCTGACCTTACAGTCCTTATAAACCTCCCTTCCTTGCAATGAAGCCTGGAACTTTGTACTTGTATTCATTGCCCATGCTCACTCCAGAATGCTTAATGTCTTCAGATGCATGTGGCTTTGTGTAATGGTTCTCAGAAGACAAACTTAGTGTTCCCAGTAGGCTTCCAAAGGGCCATAAGGGAGGGATCCTACCTCCTCCGTGCCACCGCACTGCATGAAGTTCTCGAGACACACATGAACTGTGAGTGATACGGGCCCAAGCTCAATGTTTTGGGGTCAGTGTTGCTTTCAGTGGGGAATTTCTGTCCTAACCATCTGCACAGGTACTGGAAAAGGAGCCTGCAGCCAACATCTCTCTTGCAGGTTCTCCTGAGTGAGCACCTGGATCTACAAATACTCTTTTCACCTTCCTACTGGTTTCTACATGCCAATTTTCTTTAAAACAAAAAAAAAA
The DNA here is from genome assembly GCA_030625065.1 of Alectoris magna. Taxonomy (NCBI): domain Eukaryota; kingdom Metazoa; phylum Chordata; class Aves; order Galliformes; family Phasianidae; genus Alectoris; species Alectoris magna. Next base: position 59,420,766 of record CM060561.1, read on the forward strand.
AAAGGGGCTGGAGACCCCGTGCTGTTCAGCTGAAAAAGCCCCACATCCTCTATCTGATGCCCCCAGTACCTCCATCTGAAGCCACCATAAAAGTACCCATAGATTATTCAGCACAGATATTCAATAAAATCTTAAAATAAAAAGGCATTTCTGTCTCTGATTTTGCGCTGTCCTAGCTGCTCCATTCACAGCTTTCTGCTGAGTGTCTGTGGTGCATTTGCAGGTAGAACATGCAGAAACGGTTTGTGCGTTTCTTTGATTTTTACAATTGCAGTACAAAATAATTGGAAATAATACACCTTCTACTACTCAACACCAAAATCAGTGTTCCATAGAAAAGAAGTATTTTAAGTTTGTTCATCTTGGCAACAATTCAAGCACACAGTTTCATTTTCTAGTGAAATAAAGCAGAGAGAGCTATGAATTTCAAACTTCAGTTGTGAAGATTTCATGCTAATTTGCAACACCAGCTTGTCAAAGACCCACATCCTCTGCTCCACTGCTCTGCTGCATCACTGGAACCGGCCTCATCTCTAACAAACTGCCAGCACTTAACTCAGGAAAATGGTGTTTTGCAAATGCTACACAATGATGAAAAAAGAGTTATTCTGAAGGTGTAAAAATGTCATCTCTATAGCATACAGCTGGTTTTTTACTCATTTCACTTTCCTTCCGATTCCCACCTTTCCCATATTTTTTTAACAATGGGCTTCTTTTTATTTTAACAGTAGGAAGCATGTCAACTCACTGCTGGACAGCCAGAGGTGTTTTGGAGTCTGTTTCTGACCTGCTCTCCATCAATGCCAAATGTTCCCACTGAGAAGTTCAGCCCTGGTGGTGGGGAAGCCCCGACTCACACCTATTTCCTTAAGTCAAAGCTGTAGTTTTGCTGTATCATCTCTTTATGTCAATAGGTTGACTTATTGTAACATGTGCACAGGACTTTACTGTGAGTTATTGCAGAAATTGTGTAATTTTTTTTTGTAGTGCAGCAACATTTGTACAGAGAACAGGGGAGCGGAGAAGAGATGCTGTCCAAGTGTGCTCTCACCATGATCATGAAGCTTACGTCTGACCTTTCCTCAACTGCACTGGCATTATCACGCACTGAGCGTTCCTGTGATCTCCAACATCCATTTAAGCCCCCTTTTTTTCTTCTCTGTTACCAAAATGGCAGCATTAAACTGATGGCTTTGCAGTCTCTGGGATTCTTCTCTTTGAGCTGATGTTCCACAACATGCCTTCACTCCAAAAAATAAATAGAAGTGATTTATGTGTCTTCAATTAATTAATCTCCCTTATACTTTTAGTGAATACAAAACATGGGAAATTTACCCTAATGAAGTTAAATGAAGTCACTGTCACCCAGTGTATAGATGCCACAGTATTACATTGCTGAAACAGGAGAAGAAAACAAGTTGTAAGCTGTAGCCCCAGAAATCCTTTATTTTACTTTGCTGTTTCTACCCCTTTAAATACTTATGTTCAGTTATCTCACAGGCTTTAGTTGACATACTCAGCAGATATTTTACCCTTTACATCACTGATTAAATTAAGAGGCAAATTAATGTAAGGGCTCTCACTGCTCTTGATTGTCAGTAATTTGGGTACTTACTGAGTGGTTCAAAGTGTATTTAATTATTAAAGATGTAGTGCTTCACATTCAGTAGTCAGTGAAACATGCAGCATTTACGTCATCTTAATTTTTTAAGTATGATTGCTTTTAATGTAGTTCAAGAAGAAGAGTTTTAAAGGCTGTAAAGCATAATTTCCTCATTCTGAAAGAATGATTAACCACTAATTACGCTAAATATGGACTTCCTCTTGCCTACCTTTATAATTAGAAAAATGAAATGGCTCTTACAGTGTTATGTCTCTGCTTGTTCCTAATAAAAATGTCCTGTGCCCACTCACTATTTCAGAGGTCAGCTGATCAAAGCAGAGGACACATAGTCAATAGATAAATCTGGAAGTTCAGCACTGAGTTAAGTCACACACTGCTCTGAACCCTTTTTTTCCTTCTTTCTTTCTCAAATTAAAAACCTAGAACATCTGCTGCCTTTTCATACTCTCCAAAACAGTGCAGAGGATGCACCCACATGAGCAAAAAGTAGCCACCATGCCATATAATCTTGTTTAGTAAGGTTGCATCCTGTGAAAAACACATGTACCTCGGGCCTCTCTATCCTTCTCATGAGAAGATGGTTAAAGATCTGGACTATTTTAGGGTAAGAACCCACAAAGTCACCCTCCACTGCCCTATATTGGCCCAACTTCTGCTTTTTGGGGCTACAAGGAGCACCACAAGATGGTGATGGAAAAGGCAACATTCACACACATCTTTCATCTTCCTTGACGCTTGGCTCATTGGAGCATCCTGACAGATGCATTAGGCTAAGCCACACAATGCCACAAGAGCTAATTCTGGCTCCGCTCACTTCTGCTGTTTGACATGGGTCTGATGGGGCCTTTTGGTGACATCCTGCATCTATCCTGTCATGCTGTCCCCAGTACTTATTCATGCTGGCTTTGCCCTGCAATGTTGTTCACAGCCTGTTGCAGAAGGACAGAGAAAACTTCCTCCAATCATGATAGTGGTAGAGATAACCCATCTTGCAGTCTTAAGTCAATCAGTACACAAACAACTCCTTAAAAATGCCTAGAGTGATGTGGATCCTGGGAAAGGGGGAGGAAAGGCATTCATTAATCTGCTTCCTGAATTAGTAATTAAGGATATATGTTAATAAGTAATGAATTTAAGTTAATTTCTGGAAGTCAAGCCTGTTTTGCCCATGAGAGTATTTCCCTGCATGTTTCCTCGAACTACAAGCTTCGTTTGTTTGCTATTTGGGCCAGCTGGGGCTCATCTGCCACAAAATCCCAGAAAAACACAAGTCATTTTTAAGCTTTTGGCTTAAGATCCAAGATAAAAAAACATCAGTTTGCCAGCGCCTGTAAGAACACTGCACATTAGTACAGACGTTCAGTGCACTTTGTACCATTGACACGAGTTGTCTGTGCTACCTCTACATGCCTGTGCACTGAACTTCACGCTCGAAATTTAGAAGCAAGAACTCCTTTTTAATGACACCATTTAGTACTTTGCACAGCTACAAAATGATAGCTTTCACAAGGCTGATTACACAGTTCTTGAGCAAGAAAGCCTGCTTATCTTTTGTAAAGTCAGCTAAACCCTGAGCTGTTTTTGTATTCAGTTTATACAAGTTCACCAGAATGATAAAATCTTGAGCCTGAAACTCCTATCTAGCTTTGTATTAATATAAAGCTACCTTATATTTATTAATATAAACAAAACGGCTTTATATTAATAAATATAAAACAGGATACTTACCATCCCAAGTGTACAACTTCCATGTACTATAGCCTTTTAACATCGCATGGAAGGCACGTCATTCTTAAATCTGTTCAATATTGGCTTAATTCTTAGATAGAAACTTTTAGTTTGTGAGAACACAGCCATTCTTTCCACAGTTTATTGTCCTGCCTGAGGGGGCCTGTATGTATTTCCAACACAAACTTCAGAAACTGACACAAAACACGTCACAAAAGATACGGACAATGAAAGGATGATGAAGATAGCTACAAAACAAAGCAGCCGTCAGAAGAGTATTTTAAAAAAGAAGCAGCATTTATTACGAGCTTATAACACGGGACAAAATAAAAGCATGTTTAAAATCACCTAGGACACCTACGGATGTTATTTATTCTTATCTCCTGTTTTAGAATTGAAATTTGGTTTTGTTAAAAATATATATTAAGTCATGATTCAACAGGAGATGCATACAATGAGGAAAAAGGAGCCTTGAAATTAACCAAAGACATTCCAGCAGGAGTCAAAAGCAGAGAATTTGCTATGGTTGAAACTGTCAACATGCCCTACTTAAACCGGGAGTGTAAACTTTCTTAAAAACAGGAACGGAACCCTTAAAACCAAACAACACAAGCCCTGTTCATTATAATATCACATCAAAGTGACACAGAAGACCCCAGTGATCGCTTGGGAATCTGCCACAGTCCAGTTTTTCTAATCCGATCAAGTCCATATTTCGTGGAATAATATGCCCCCCTTCTCCCGCAGGCCGAAAGTAAAGGCGATCAAACCGCAGCTTGCATTTACTCTCTATGCGCAGGTTGGTATTGGAGCTTGTGTCCCACGTATAGCGGCAGTGCTGGGGTTTGCCCAGAAATTCCCAGATATCTGTGATGTTTTCAGGTAAGCCACCTAGTTTAGCCACCTGAAGGGAGAAAACAGAACTGAGCTGTCAAAATATCACTTTTTTTTCCCCTGCAAAACATGAGTTGTGAAGAACAAACCTAGTAGAGGAATTTCTAAATTGTGTTATTTTTCAATAGACTCTACAGCATGACCAATGTTTGTCATACTTTCTAAATCCAAAGCACGGAATCATAGAATCGCTCAGGTTAGAAAAGACCTTCAAGATCATCAAGTCCAACCTCACCCAACCATACTACCCTAACTCTAACAACCCTCCTCTAAATCATGTCCCTGAGCATCACATCCAAATGGTTTTAAACACATCCAGGGATGGTGACTCAACCACCTCCCTGGGGAGCCTATTCCAGTGCTTAACAACCCTTTCCGTAAAGAAGTTTTTCCTGATATCCAACCTAAACCTCCCTTGGCACAACTTGAGGCCATTTCCCCTCATCCTGTCACCTGTCACTTCTTGCTGTAAGCACCTTTCAGGTATTGAAAGAGAGCAATAAGGTCTCCCCTCAGCCTCCTCTTCCCCCAGACTAAACAGCCCCAGTTCCTTCAGTCTCTCCTCATAGGGCATATCCTCCAAGCCCTTCACAAGCCTTGCTGCCCTTTTTTGGACTTGCTCCAGCACCTCAGGGTCCTTTCTGTACTGAGGTGCCCAAAACTGAACACAGTACCCGAGGTGAGGCCTCACCAATGCCAAGTACAGGGGCAGGATGACTTCCCTAGTCCTGCTTACCACACCATTCCTCACACAAGCCAAGATGCCAATGGCCTTCAATGCTACAAAACAAAGAGTTCAACTATGAAATCTTCAGGCATGGGGGTCAAGGCCCTGTTTTCAGAAATAAGGTCATTCCTGCTCGTAGCAGTGGAATTTCACTAGTAGCAAAAAAAGAATTTTTACTAATAATGCAGAAATTTCACTTTTAACGTGAGCAGCCAAAAATGGCTTCTAATCTTGAACTTCTCCATGATGGGGGATGGATTTTAGGCTCCCAAGATCTATTTCTCCAGAACACCTTCTTCTTTCATTCATTTTTTTAGCATTAAATCCCTAGAATCAGAGAGCTGAATGAATAAAAAGATCAAGTTCTCAAAATCGGAAGATGCTTTGAAAGCTGAAACTTCTCAGAAATACATTTTGAGAATGCATTTTTTGTTATGGGGAAAACATATTTACTTTTATGTTTTATAACATATAAAAATATCTCAGCCATAACAAAGCCTGAATGTAGCTATACCACAGCTTCCAACTCTTAAAATGGGGAAGTATGATTAAGAAGTTGCAGATTTCAGCTGTGCAGTTTCTTTCTCATGAAGACAATAGAAAAGTTTGACAAGATTTTACCAGAATACCTGCCCAAAATAATCAGGTTGCTTATTTCTATTTACCTCGCTGTCTCTGAGGTTTGTATCCCCTCCAAATATAACAGTGGTGGACTCAGACTCCTCCTGCATTTTGTTTAACACTATTTGCAGTTGCTTCATACGCTCCTTGGAGTGATTTCTAGTGCTCTCCAGATGAGAAGTCATAAGGCAAAGTTCATTACCAGATATGTTCACCTGTACATGAAACAAAACAGGTATGCTATTTTCCACACTGTGATATGAAGATCATAGGCAAAAACTAATCAGAAAATAAATTAATGAATGACAGAGCTCTGGTTAATATTTGTTGTAAACTGGAGAAGTGCCTTACAGGAGGATAGCAGGCTTCTAATTTGCTTTCAGAGGTTATCAGATATGAAAACAAAGTACGGCCAGTAACATAAGAGACTTAATTTTATTAGTACCAAATGCAACTCGATTCGTATGTTTGAAGAAACGTTTATGCTCTGTTTAAGACTGCCATCGAGTGAGGCCAGCCCAACCTTTCTGTGATTCTATTGTTCTGAAGACAGACACACAGCTGCTGTACTGACAGACTGACTCACATGCACAACCAAAAGGTTCCTCATCATGGAAGTTGTTGGAAAACGTATTATCTCTTGTTTTAGTACTTTCACTCTCGGTTTCTTCAACAGCATGGCAGTGAAATAGCCATCTACGTTACCTGGAGGGGAACAGGCAAATAAAAAGTCAAGGACAGCTCCTGCCACAGGATAAAGTTACAGCTTCTTCACAGATCTCCTTATTATCATTTGGGAGAAAAATTTTAATTTGCAAGATGTACAAAAAGATTACTCAGAAGTTTCTTAACAGCAGTGTGAATATGTTTTTAATACAAATGTTTAAGCAACTAGTCATCTACAGTGCTTTTTGGGATAATTTTGATATCAGTTTTTCAAAACGTGGGAAAACAACCAAACAAACCAGAGACCGTCAGTCAAGCAAACCTTTCACGGGAGTAATTTGCATCCAACTATATGCTGGTAGTAAAATAGAGGAAGTAATTTAAGTGTTTCCTTCTTCATCTTACTCTTTTCAGTTGCTACAGGAGGTCAGAGCTTTTGGCAAGGAAGACAGGACAAAACTGTACTTAGTTTTTCTTTCCAGTTTCTGTCTTAAGAAATTAAGGCTTACTTCGTACCTGGAATAATGGTGTAACCGCCTGCTCTCCTCTGTAGCATACAGAGATACGGTGGGATAACCTCCTGTAAAAACACCACATCTGGGCTGTATCTGAAATCAGCAAAACAAGTTTTGAAGTTATCTGCTGAAAGGTAAAAGTATTACACTCTGATGTCAAACACAACAGGGTCAGAGATTTCAGGTGCACTTTTTCCTTATCTTCCTAGATATTTTAAGATCCTCTCTAATGATATTTAGTAGCACGCAGACATACCACTGATGCTGAAGGCAGAAAACAGTGACTATTATGGGCACAGTACCAACATGGCAAAAAAATACATGACCTCCTTTTGTCTTGAAATCATTTGCACAGTTTTCAATTATCATATATGCAAGGAATTTAACTTAAACAGCTGAAAAGCAGCTTTGGATCATATTATGCAACATAAGATTTCTAGGATATTCTACCCTCCACCTCCTTCCTTTACAACAGATCCTTCTCAGCTAATCTGCCATTCATCAATGCCAAGCTCATTAGAGCTATGCCACCAGTAACAGGACAAGTGAGGTAGGAGTCCTGAAAGTGCTCTTTTAGACACAACTTTATAGCTGTCCTTTTTTGTTACACTGCTGAATAGACCTTCTCTAAGCAGTCATAGGACAAACTTCATAAAATCACAGAACAGCTTAAGTTGGAAGAGCCCTCTCAAAGCCCACCCATCCCCACCCCGTGACGTGGGCAGGGCTGCCCCCCAGCAGCTCAGCTGCCCAGGGCCCCATTCAACCTGGCCTTGAGCACCTCCAGGGATGCGGCACCACAGCTTCTCTGGGCAGCTGTGCCAGCGCCTCACCACCCTCTGAGAATTCCTTCCTAACATCTAACCTTAATCTCATTCTCTTTTAGTTTAAAGCCATTCCCCCTTGCCCTATCACTATCAGACTGTGTAAAAAGTCGCCCTCTTCCTTCTAAGTTCACTTTTACAGGAAAAAAAAAAAAAAAAATCAACGCATATTATTAAATATCAAGAGAAATATCAATTTAGTTAAGGGCTTCTGTTGCATTCAGAAGAACCAATTAACATTTGTTTAAACCAGTTTAATTTACACTGATAAATTACCGTATTAAGACACACCAATTTATGTAATTATTAAATTAATCATAAGTGTATTAACAGGAAGCTTCAAATGGTACAACTATAAAAGGCAATCACAGATACTACTGCTTTCATATTAGCTTGCACGTTATCATCCTTTGCAGACAAATAACAGTAATGGCAAGGGATCCATTTTTCAAATAACAAAGTAAAGAAATAAAGAATGCTGGTGACCCTCCGAACAGTTTGCTCCAGAATGAAGTTACTCATACCACCAGAATGAAGCAGACAAGCTTCTCGTATTTTCACCCTCTTTTCCTGTACAGGATGGAAGTGTGAAGCATGCTCCTGACATAGGCATAAAACTTGATGTAAGCAATACTGTTCATTACCAAAAGATTTTTAGTCACTGCGAAGTCTTTAACCCCTGAAATGCTGCACAGGCTCACACCTCTTCCAATCAGTATTAGGATTTATACAACAACTGTATTATTGCGTCTAATTTGAAGATAATTTGGACATGAAGATTTTTGCATTATCTAAAATGAGAAGCTCGCTTTAAGTTGGATATGTAACAATACAAAAACAAAGACATGCTTACAGTGCCAGATAAGAACAGACACCTCTAGCCCGCTCCTGCAGATTTCCCAGGTCCAGCCCATCAATGTTCCAGGTTATCAGCGAGAAGCTGCTGTCATCATCTTGTTGCTTGGAGCCTGCACCGCTGCTGCTGGTATTACTTGCAGTTTCATCTGCTGTGAGGTCAATACTAAAGAGATACTTTGTTTGTCAACATGCATAATATTGTTCTTACTGCAATTGCCTCTCTTATCTTCTAAAATACATCGCTTTACACCCCTCACAACTTACAGACAACCATCTAAAACTTTGCCAACAAATAAGTTAACATGAACTGATCTCTTATCGTAATTCAGAAGAAGCACAGTAACTAAAACGTAAAGACTTCAATCACATGGAGTCTTAATACATGGGAGAATTAAGAGTTTCTTCCTCCTCCTTGTAGATACAAAATAATATCTACCAATCCAAATTAAATTAACTGGATGGCAACCAACTTTATCCAATGCACCCAAGGAATTCATTTCTTTCACCATGCCAGGGGCAGGTTGTGCACGTAAGTTCTGCAAACATTCTCCATCATACTAGAAACAAAGAAATGCAGCCAAGCCTTTGTTTTTATGAACCCATCTTCATAATGCAGCTAGGGTTTCTGAGCTCCCCTTGGGCATGTTTTTTGAACACACGCGACAAACTGATAGCCGTTTTCTTGGGGAACATTCACCCCAAACTGCACCTCAGAAACACATGCGTTATCTACCCTTCTGTCTCGATAAAGGCAGAAAAGCACTGTCCAGGTACGAGTGCCCAATCTGGTCATTGCCTGGGGACTAAGTATCTAAAGAAAACTCTACCGATGAACCACGGCCCAAAGCAAACTCCTTTAGTAAAGTAAGAATGTATAACAAATGATGTTCAATAGTATACCTAAGGATGTTTCAGCTGTTGGGATACGGGAGTTTGATAATATCTGTTCTGGAATTTGAATGTATCTATTCCCTGCTATTGTGCAGTCTAGAGAAGAGAAGGCTCGGGCAGACCTTATCATTCTCTACCACGACCTGAAAGGAGCTTGTGGCAAGATGGGGGTCAGCCTCTTCTCCCAGGTAACAGTGATAGGATGAGAGGTGATGGTCTCAAGTTGTGCCAGGGGAGGTTCAGGTGGGATATTAGGAAAATTTTCTTCTCTGAAATAGTGGTGAAGCAGTGGCACAGGCTGCCCAGGGTGGCAGTGGGATCACTGACTCTTGAGGTGTTCAAGAACCATGTGGATGTAGCACTGAGAGACATGCTTAGTGGGCACGGTGGTGGTAGGCTGACAGTTTGACTTGATCTTAGAGGTCTTTTCCAACCCTCAAGGTTCTACGATTTCTAGAACACAGCACGGTTGTCTTATGTTGCACTGAACAGTGAAAGATTCCACTGCCACACAAGTCCCAGCCAACCATGAGATGTGCAACCACAGAGCAGAGCAGCAGCTTGCTAAAAGCATGCTGGGAAGCCAAACACTGTGCAGCAAAACATTTGCAAGTGTGCTGCGCCCTTCCCTCACCAGGAAGCCCACAGAGCCCTACCTGTACACCCTGCTCAAGGCAGAAGCCACAGCACAAAGGCAACAGGGAGAAAAGGAAAAGGTGCCTCCAGTTTGACAGTCATCTTCTGACTTGCTGTGGAGCAGCTGTATAGCAGCAGTTTTTTCATACGGTTACATGAAAAAAAAATATATGTTCTATAGAGCCATAGAATCACACACCCACTGACCACGTCCCTCAGTGCCACATCCACATGGCTCTTGAACACCTCCATGGGTGGTGACCCCACCACCCCCCTGGGCAGCCTGTGCCACTGCCTCACTGCTCTTTTGGAGAAGAAATTCTTCCTAATATCCAGCCCGAACCTCCCCTGGCACAACTTGAGGCAGTTCCCTCTTACCCTATCACTGTCTCCTGCGAGAAGACGCCGACCTCACCTCGCTACCACCTACTTTCAGGTCGAGCTGTTACCAAACACAGCTATAAAGACCAGAGGGGCTCTTCCATCTGCCCCCTTCCCAGGGCACTCACCAGCTGACGGGCCCCGCCGAGCCCCCTCCTGCCGCCGCCTGCTCGTTCATCGGTGCCTCGAAGTAGGCGTCCAGCGCCCTCTGAAACACAGAGGCAGTGTGCAAGGGAATGGTGGCCGCTCCCCCCGCCCCCCGCCGCCGGCCCTACCTCCAGGTGCCAGCCGCTACCCTCCAGGAAGCCGCTCGCCACCGCCTCGTCGCTGCTGGTGACGGCGGCGAACTCAGAACACAGCACTTTCCTCCGCTTAACGAGCCGCAGCTCCTCATCCTCATCCTCCTCCCCATGCCCCGCCCGCGGGGAGCGTGGCTCGGTCCGCGCCTCCAGCTCCATGGCTCTGCGGGCGGGGCGGAAGCGGGGCCGAGCCGTTCCGGGCCGTGCTGCTGTCGTAGGGCGCCGTGACCGGGATGGGCAGCATGCGCTTCACGGTGGAGGGCTTGCGGGATGCCATGAAGTACATGGTGCAGTCGGAGGGCTTCGACAGGGTGCTCGGCAAGGTAGGGCGGGCTGCCGGGTCCCTGCTCCCCCGGGGCGGTGGGAAACAGGAATAGTGTGCCTAATAACGCTTCCTTCGTAATGCGTGTGGCCAAGGTCACTTTTAGGGCCGTGATGTGTTGAAATGTTATTACTGCTCTCTGCTTAAAAATAAAAACAAGTACCCATCGTAACAGATTCACCTTGAAGTTACACTAAAATAGTAAACTTGTCTGAGGTCTGTGAGCTGCTGGCAAGGCCCAGTGTTAAGAAACATGGTGGTCTGGTGCTGTTCTGCAGTCACAGAATTATAGAAGGGATATTAACAATAATGTAATGTACAGTTAAAACATGGTTAAAATAATGTTACTGTATCTATTACATATTGCAGCGTATGGTAGTGCAGCTGCTGTGTGCTCCCACAAAGCAGTTTCAGGATGTTCATTACGTTTTGCAGAGCCAGGATTCTGTTTCTGGTGTCATGTTTTCTGCATGTGTGTGGAACCGTGATGTGCAGAGATGAAATGAATGAATCTGAGCAAACAGCCATGCCAGAACCTTTGTTTTTTGAGTTGGAAGAGCAAAACTGATAGTGGAAGCAGTGCTCTCCTTGTCAGCTCCATCACCTGATGCTTAAAGAAAGTAACTGTTTTCAAAGGGGAAGATTTAGACTGGACATTAAGAAGTTTTTTACAGTAAGAGTGGAGGCACTGAAGCAAGTTGCCCAGAGAGGTTGCGCATGCCCTGTCCCTGAAGACATGCAAGGTCAAACTGGATGGGGCTCTGAGTAACTTGATCTAGCTGTAGGTGTCCCTGCTCATTGCAGGGGAGTTGGACTGGATGACCTCTAACAGTCCCTTCCAACGCAAACAAATCTGTGAAAGCAACGTTGTGTTTCCCCAAGTCATTTTGGTCTTACGTATAGAAAGTATAAAAATTTAGGAAGCTCATATAGTTATAAGGAGTCCATTAATTATAAAGAGTCTAATCAGTTCCTAGTGATATCTTCACCCACCCTGATAATTCTACTCTTCTTGCACCTTAAATCTTCCATTAATTGGATAATGGGTGCAGCATTCAGCTCAAAAAGGTAACTTGCTGGAATTCTTGCTGGAATTCAGCCTAGGGAGGCAGGCTTCTTACCTTTCTTTGGGAAATGTGACTTGTTCTGAAACCCACTTGTAGAAGCAGAATGCTATAAAATCATAGTTTTGTTTGAATTTCAAGCATCTGCTGTTGTCATAACCAGCTGAGTAAGTGTGGGGAGAGCAACAGATGTTGTGTACCTTGACTTCAGCAATGCATTTGACACTGTCTCCTCTAACATCCTCATAGGTAAACTTAAGAAGTGTGGGATAGATAAGTGGACAGACAGGTGGATTGAGAGCTGGCTGACTCGTTGTGGCCTTCCAGTATTTTAAGGGAGTTTATTAAAATGAGGGAAATCAACTTTTTACAAGAGTAGATAGTTTAAAACCATTCCCCCTTGTCCTATTATTAAGGGAAGGGAGATTTAGATTAGATGTCAGGGTGAAGTTGTTTTTTACTGAGAAGAGTGGTCAGGTGCTGGAACAGGTTGCCCAGAGAGGTTGTGGACGCTTTATCCCTGGAGGTATTTAGGGCCAAGTTGGATGGGGCCCTGGGCCCACACAGAAAGTTCCGTATGAACACGAGGAAAAACTTCTTTGACAGAACAATGGAACAGACTGACCAGAGAGGCTGTGGAGTCTCCTTTCCTGAAGATATTCAAAACCCGCCTGGATGCTTTCCTGTGCACCTACTGTAGAGAAACTGCTTTAGTGGGGGGTTGGACTGGGTGATCTCCAGAGGGCCCTTCCAACCCCTAGAATTCTGTGATTCTGGGAGCTATTTGAAGCCTTTCTTTCCATTACTAAAATACGACTTAAGATTTTTTTTTTTTTCCTGTTCTGGAGAGGACAGATTTTAGGCTGAGACTTTTCAGCTCTAGCATCAGAGAGATTTCCTGGTTTAATTCCAATGTGGTATCCACATAGGGCTTAACAACTGTGGGTTTTAAGCCCATTCTCAAAAGTAGTGCATTGCAGATGTGATGGGGAGCTGAGGCAGCTTACTTAGATGCATGGGAGGACAGGCACAGAGGCTTTGGAGATGTACAAACTAGCAGCTCTAGCTGCAAAAGTCCTAGAAGCATTCAAGTACCTGACTACTGCTGTCAGGGGAGAAGGCAGTGAGTGCCAGATCAGAGACCAGATGCCATCCTTGACTTGCTGATAGATTGGAACGCTCTCTAAAGGTAGTGGAAGGCATTGGGAAAAGACCCTTAGAGTACTCAGTAACCACTTATCTTGCTGTCATTTCTCTGCAAACTTTGCATAAACTTTGTCCTATCAGAAAGGGACTTTAGTTATAATTGAGCTCTTATATCACATTATAATTAAGCAGTAGTGAAACTGGAGACATTTCAGTCTTACGAGTAAAGAGAATAAGTCAATCCAGTTGAAATGGTATGGAAACAATGAAATTAAGAAAAAAAACAAAACAACACTTTGGTGTAACAAATCAGAAAAAAAAAAAGAAGTAGGAATTGCAGTAAATATTATGCCCTCATTTCACTTGCGGCAGTCTAAAGGTTCTTCAGAGTATTTGCTACAAGCATAAACATATATATAATACTTATCTCAGGTCTGCATCTGTCTTCAGTATTTGAATGTAGTACTACTAACTGCAAAGACATGAGTAAAATAATTTAAGCAATTGCAGTGCAATAACTTCTCGGTCTCAAAAATCCAGCTTCTTTTGTCGGTTACATGGGGAAGTGTAGTACCACAAATGTACTGTAATTTTCTGTGTAACACCTTTCTATATAACACCTATAAGAACTGTGTACACAAATTATGGTGCTGTAGTACATTACAATTCAGCACTGGGTAATTGTGCCTAGGAATGCCAATTTCAGTTCAGGGAGGCCAATGGGATTAGCTCAATGTTTATGGAAACATCTAATGTGACAGTTAAATTACTATGTTTTATGTCTTTCTGTCTGTCTCATGAATCCAAAATAATCCTTTCAGCTTGATTCAGGGCAGCACCTGGAGTTGCTACTCCATCAGTAAGCTCTTTATTCCATTTTTGGTTATACAGATGAAACTTCTTTCTGCAAATCCAGGAAAAGTTGTGTGTGAATTGAAAGTGGAGGAGGAACATACCAACAGAGGTGGCACTCTACATGGAGGCTTGACAGCCACGCTTGTGGACGTGGTATCAACGGTTGCATTGCTGTACACAGAAAGAGCAGTGCCTGGTGTCAGTGTGGACATGAACATCACGTAGGTATCTTTCACCAAGCCTAGCAGAACTTACTAACTTCTATTCCCTGACAAGGTATTGACTCTGTTACACTTCCCTTATGTGTTGCACTACCTGCTTTAAAAAGGTGACTGGACTATTGTTTTTAATAAACTGAGTTGTGGGTGGAGGGAAGCATATCTGAGGATATTTGAGTTAGAGTTTTTATTTATTATGTGCATTGTTACCCATTCATTCATGGAATGTTAAAGGGATGGTATGTGGTAAATCTTAGTTTTACACAATTGGCTTATTTCTTTGCTTGGGCAGATTTGTCAGTGTCCTCAAACAGCAGAATCTAGGCCAAACAGCTTTCGATAAACCCTTTTTCAGCATTAGTCCAAGATTAAAAAAGGAAACATTTTAGCTCTGTTCTACACTCAGAGGATAAATTACAAATTGAGTCAGAATTTCTCACTGACAGAAGATTCCTTTACTCTAGGGTGTTTGGTGGTTGAAAATAGTTCTTCCTGTAATGCAATTTTTTACACAGTACCTTTAAAAAAAGGTCTGAAACCTTCTTTGATCATACTGTTACAGCTTGTCAGCTTTGCTTCTTTACTTCCACAGCAGAGATTACTAAAGTAGTCCTACTTGAAATAACTAGAACTGAGCACTATAAATCTTGGAGAAGTAACTCCTCATTAAAGCTGCCTAAAAAAAAAAAAAAGTATGCAAGTATGTGGGGAGTGATCTGTATCTTTACCAGATGCCTTCCTTTCCCCCAGTGCCTTCTGATTTCCCACTGGTAATGTGGGACTGGAGCTTTCCACTGACACTGTGATGACCAGGAAATGTCTGGAAATGAAAACTTGAAATGCACATATGATTAGTTTTGCCTTGCAGCAGTGTAATGAGAGACCAACGTTTTAATTATTCACACCATCAAAAATGCCTGCTCAATTATAAAGAGCTAAAATCTCAAGAAAATACTTTTTGGAGGTGACCCAAAATAACCAAGTAGCATGAAGTTTAGGAAATACGTGGGTCAAACAAAACTTGAAGTATTGCAGTGGAGTACTGCTTTCAATGAACAACTGATAATGGATATCAAATATAGCTGTAATACACTTTGTTTTCTTTTAGAGGAAGGATCTTTTTCAAAAGTTATAATGAAAAAGCTATTTCAGTAATGGAATGAACAGGGAGAAACAGAAGGCTTATTTATTTAAATCACAAGAGGATCAGCAGCCTCTGGGAGGCTGAGACCCTGCCCCCCTGGAAACTAATGGGGCTTGTGCAACATCAGCATGAGACGTGATCGGCATGGTGTCGTGCATAAAAATTATCTGGTTGATGAAGATACATATCCAGCACCTACAGTCTCCTGTGCAAACACACAAGTATCATTCCCTTACCTCAGGCCAGGGCTGGATCACATTCCTCCTGATTCTTTCCCAGCTTTTTGTGGTAAAATTCCCTCTTAATTCCTGGAGGATGTGTTTTCAGAGCACACCCACACACTTAGGTAAATAAAACAAAAAGTCATGTAATGAATGGAAACTGAGTTCAACCAGGAAAGTTTCGAAAGCCTCCCAAATTTCCACAGCTTTTCTCTGACCAGGCTATGTGAAGCAGTTAACCTGTGATTAGGTTCTATACAGAAATGACCTTCTGGATACGTTGCTTGCAGAGACATTCTGCAGAAACCAGCCAGACTGGTTTAGAAAGGACACAAGGAGCCTGCAGTGGCTGGAATACAACTTGGAGTTGAGCTTGTAACTGAGATTTTCGGTACCTAATTCTTTCTGGTCCAAACAGACTTTTCACAAGAACCAAGCAATGGGTTTCTTTCTATCCTCCATTTCTTCAGAGAATTGTTATACCAAACTACCACTGCAGTACCCTGGAAGAGCTGAAGGACTTTAAGCAGCAGGGATTTTCAAGCAGACATAAGGAGATGTGACTATTACTTAGTTTTGCTTAATTTTTTTGTGGTAATCTAAAATGAAGAAATAGGCTTGGATTTGTGCTCTGTACAGACCCTTACTTGTTCGTTTTGTTCTTCATTTAAGATATACTTCAGCTGCTAAAATTGGAGAAGAAGTACTGATTACAGCTCAGATTTTGAAGCAAGGAAGAAATATTGCATTTGCCAGCGTGGATCTAACAAATAAGGCAACAGGAAAGTTAATTGCACAAGGTAGACATACAAAGTACATAGGACAGTAATGCAAGGAATTTCAAAAATAACAACATTGGGTTAAGAATCCCATCTAGAACAATTTTCTCACTTATGTAATGACAATCTCCACATTTTTGATTGTATAACACAAATTGGTCTCAGTTCCATGATAAATTAACAAATTTATTACTATCAAAATGGCTAAAAGCCTAAAATTAATGCCTATTTGGGGATGAAAAAAACCCCATAATAGCATGAAAATGCATCTGTTTGGACTTTGAGGGCCAAGGTAACAAAGAAAAAAGCCTTTAGAACAGCAGCATGGTTTACTAGCATGACAGTGTTAAAAGATTTTTTTTTTTGGCTGCGATGTAGCCATATGAGTAAGCAACCCACCCTTCAGGCTTGTGACTATCGCATTCACACACTACAGTGTATGCTTACTGACTGTTCTGTAGGAGGGTGGTGAAGGGTTCCTATAAGCAACTAGTTTCACATTATGGAAAGTGTGAAGCAAGCTAATACAAAGTGTAATTCACTGATGCTGTAACACATTCAAATCTTTTCAATAAAGCTTTCTGAAGCCACCTTTCTGAAGGTTTTTCTTACCTCTTTGTTTCAAATAGAAGTTTGTTAGGACAGAGTGGCTGAGAGTGGGTGTAGTGGAACAGGCATACACCAATTCACCCAAGAACTTCATTTCCTCATTGATTCTCTTTGTGATTGTACAGCTACAGCATCAGAGCTTTCCAACTCTTAACTAAAATTCTGCCTATGTTTATTTAATAAAAAAAAAAAATCAACAGGTGAGACTCAGAAGTGTGTGAAAGGGATTCCTAAAAGCCTTGTGTCAGGCTCAAAGTTGAAGGCTGTCTGATGTGTTGAACTCTACCATATTCAGCTGCTATTTCATCAGCTAAGACTCATCTCCTCTTGCACTGCTGTTGACAAGTTTAACTGTTTCCCTTAAACGAATGACAGGTGATCCTCTGCCAGGCTATCACACTGTTAAAAAAAAAAAAGCAATGACACATGCACGGTGTAAGTTTATATAAATCATGCCCTTAGTTTTGCTCTAGGGGAAGATTTGAAAAGTTAGTGTACACTGCTAAAATGCATGCAAAGTTCTTTTTGTCATGCAAGCTGAGTCTTCAGTGATTTCAGCTTTGTGACTGAACACGCATTTCACGCGTTTAGGAGTTCTTTGTGCATTCTCAAAATTTAGATTCAGTCAATTATGTGGTACCACCTATTCATGCAGGCCAATTTCCATCTGTTTTGACTATTACCAGAAGCAAGAGACAGAGGGTAAGAATGACAGAGGCACTGAATTCAAGTGCTGAAAAATTCAGAACATACTTCAGTTAGCTGCATGTCTGGGCAACTCTGCAGTTGTGCAATAACTGTCCCAGTGCAATTTAACACCTTCCCTCCATCAAAGCCAGTTGCCTCAGGAACCTACCCTAGTTAAATGGTCTCATTCTATCACATAGTATTCATCATATCTACATAATTGCAATTGAAAAGTGTCCAGGCAAATTAGGAATAGCAAACCTCAACAAGTAAACAGTATCCTTGTGTTCCTATTCAAGTCAGGCAAGGACAGTTGCAGGCTGAGAGGGAAACCTTCCTGAAATAACAAGTAAATTATTTTCTCCTTTATAATATAATAGTCTGTCATAAGGGACACGGTATTTCAGTGCTGCCTAATTAATAAGAAGGACATCACTAGCACGCTGACCAGCGGATTTAGAAGCCGTTCATTAAAGTCATTATTTTAAGACATCCTTGTCTGTTAGCCCTCCATTAGCAACAGCACTGATAACTTATTTCACAAAATAGCAGAGTTGAAGGCCTTTGAAGGAATTGTTACCATTGAGATGGCTTAGCTTTGGGAATAAGTTGTCAAACTTCAATTCTGAAGTGTTCTTTGCTGCTTCCACTCTAACCTGCCTGTTAGAAAATCCGCATCTTACCCTAGCCAGGTCTGAAAGGAAAGAATGGAAAATAATTAGCGTAATAAGGATGAATAGCACATGGTTCCAGCTGGCATCAGAACAAGCAGATCTCCTGTGGGGTTGACCTGGTTCTATCACTGCAGATTTAGGCATAATGCCCTTACAAGAAAATAAAGTGACAAGCATCACAAGACAGTCTCATCTTATTTGTAAAAGAAATCAGATATCCAGTAACTGACTCTTGTAACCGCCATACCTTACAGATGTGACTGTCCATCCCGTACTGTGGAGTTGGTTGGTGGTTTTTTTTTCCTCCAACAGATTGAACACCTACACAGTATTCCTACATATCTGAAGATCTGTCCTTACACAGGATCAAACTTTGAAATAGTGGTATATGACACATCATGGAATAGTTCATCTTTATCTCTGAAAGCAACTGCAGCTTCCCACTGTATGCAATATATTGGCCAGCTAAGTGTTTCGTGTTGGTTTCACATTATTACTGGCTATTGCATCAGTACATTCAGACTGACGCCTGAGTATTTGTGCTATGGTGGAACTCTGCATAACAGATCCCTTGGAAAAACTAGGGATCAACATAGAATCATTCCTCCCAGTGTTTAAAACCAAGAGCCCAGACACTAAGCAGAACAAAAACCAATTGCAGCCAAGGTGCTGTGAGGAAGGTTTTGTTATTAAGGATTCCAACTCTTGGGAAGAATCAACTTGTCAATGGCAAACTGAAGAGGAGGGAGAATAAGGAAGTTAAACCTGTTTCAGCAGTGCCCATCAGGACTCATAGTTGGTTTTTCATTTGAAGCTACCTGCCGCAAGGAGCTGAGCAAATTCACCCAGGATTCTCTGCCAATTTAATTATGAGTTAGTTGGTTAACAACTCTCAAACTGGCAAGCCACTTAAAGGGAACAGGGGAAGGGGACAGAATTAGAATTAGGCCATTAAGTAACTGTTCTGAACAGCAGCTAAATTCTGTTCTGCTGCACTGACTGGCTCCGAGCCACTGCCAGGAGATGTGCAAGAACTTCTGATTGCATTTTACCATTAGCCATTTCACAACTTTGCTCTGTCCGCAGAAACCATCTGATCAGTACAAACAGAAACCTCCAAATTTCTCTGTTACCTCGCTCTCCATGGGTACAGAGAAAGAGGGACTGATTCCTGTTTCACTCCTTAAGAGTTCAGAGACAACATGCTGACAGTTACTGCCTTTGTGATCCTATAGTGCATTCACTGAATGACTGCCATTACTAAATCCCATGGTCCCAAGTAGCCACAGCTGCAGGACACTGCACTATGTGCAGTTCTCATTTAATGAGAGCAAGTTACCTGATAAGAAGCTCTTATCAAAAGGAATGCACTGGCTATCCTGAAAAATTCCTACTGTTTGCTGAAACACTACTACCTGGGCTGCATGGCTGCAGTAGGAAAATGTATCTTTTAACATTCTTCTGCTTAGAACAGTAGCTGCTCAGATAGTTTCTCAGAAGCCCAGAAAAGCAGCTTGTAGAGCAGATGCCTCAGGCTCAGCATGGCTTTAGCATACAGTAACTGCGCTCAAATTACAAGCCTTTCCCATACGTAAATACTCTTCAAGCAGAAAAACTAGGTCATAGATATCTTCAGCCCTAAAAAGCATTTCAGTCAGCCATGCAAAAGTTACACTTGCGTTATCACTTGCTCCGCAGGTTAACTGGAGCAAGCTGATTTATCTATCCCCGTGCATCATCTGTGAGGGACAGTCAGCCTCAGATATGCTGCGGGGAAGAAAAAAAAACAATCACAAAGCATAACTCTGAGGTGTAGACGGAAGTGTAGCTTTCTTAGTATTCTAGATGCCTCAAAACTTTAGCAGATAAACTTCCTCGTTCTTGCAAAATTCAATCATAGCTCTGTCTCTCATTACTTAGTTCCAGAAAGCTTTCCCAGAATCTGCAGGTTTATGCAGTTTCTGTACTTGCTGCTTCCCTAACTGCAAAACTGAAAATGGAAGCTTCTTTTCTAGTCTAACACTAGAGAATAAGCAAATTTATGCCATGTCTGTCCTTTTGTACACGAAGCAGGTAGTCTATAAGTTCCTGACTTTAGTAACTTTCATACTACTGGCAGGAACTTTAACACAATCTTAAATGAATCCTGTAACAGTGCATTACAATAATCTCACATTTGAGAAGCAAAACAAAAACAACTAGAAAGACCACTTTTTATGCAACCCTCAGAGTCAGACTTAAAATGAAATTGATTTCATTAACTACACATAACTCACTGACTCAGCAAATGACAAGCACAAGAAAACATGCTGTTCTCCTGGCAGCAAAACAGAAACGGGCAAGGAAGCCCGGAGAGTTTACAAAAGGGAAGTATGCACAATATGCAGTTCAGAGTTTGCTTTCTAAGCTTCAAGAGCGCAAGCTGAACATGAGCCCTCATAGCCCAGAAAGCCAACCATATCTTGGGCTGCATCAAAAGCAGCGTGATCAGCAAGGAGAGGGAGGTGATCCTGCCCTTCTACTCTGCCCTGGGGAAACCTCACCTGGAATACTGCATCCAGATGTGGAGACCTCAGTACAAGAGAGACATGGATCTGTTAGAGCACATTCAGAGGAGGGACACAAACACGATCCAAGGGATGGAACACCTCTCTTACAAGGATAGGATTTAGGCTGGATATAAGGAAAAATTTGTTTAGTTTTTTGGTGGTGGTGGTGGTTGTTTTGGTTTGGGTTTTTGTTTTTTTACAGTAAGAGTAGTGAATCACCGGCACAGGTTGCCCAGAGAGATGGTGGATGCCCCATCCCTGGAGACACTCAAGGTCAGGCTTGATAGGTCTCTGAACATCCTGATGTAGCTGTAGGTGTTCCCGTTCATTGCAGGGGAGTTGGACCAGGTAACATTTAACGGGCCCTTCCAACTCAAATGATTCTATGATTCATGCCATCAGTATTAAGATCACTTAAAATTAAAATGCGATACATTAGACCTTGTTAACATGCTACTCTTTGAAATGTATAATGTTCTGAATATTGAGCATGTCTCAGCAAATTACTGTACACCTGAACACCATTAGGTGCAGCCAATTATACAGATCTCCAATACTTTGGATAGAATACAACACGCCATTCCAAGCCAGTGCACCACAGGTGCAACAGATGGGCTAAGAACCAGTAAGGTTTTAGTCTACAGAGTGGGATTAGGGGTAAGTATTACAAGCTTGGAAGCACTTCTCAAATTTCCAGTTTATACCCATGTATTTCCTGCGACCAGGTCATTCACAAGGACATTCAAAGCACCCACCTAAGGCAAAGGTGGGAACCTCTGCTTGTTCAGTTTTTTTTTTTAGAAGTAGAAATCACAGAGGTCTTTTAGAGATTTAATTTTAAAGCAAGGTTAGAAAACTGAAACAAGTAGAACTACCATCATTGCACCACCTATGTGTCTAAAAAGCTTAGCACTGCCATGCAAAACATTAACATGTAGCAAGAGATCAGTGACTAGATTTAAGTCAATGCTTAACCACTATTTCAGCACAGAGGGTTGTTTTTTTTTTTTTTTAAAAAAAGAGCTGAATAATCCCAGTGTGTTGCTACCACCTGACACAGCAATAAATACAGCTATTTTTAGCTTAAGAACTAGTTTGTTAGGCTATTTACGTTCTGAGACACAACAAATGGTGAACTACAAACTTATTAAAAACTACTTACCTTAGGGCAATGCTTGTACAACCAGCTACATCCATCTTCCTGTATTTCTGCTGACACTTGTGCAGCTGAAGACATTTCAAATACGAAGTTAAGCTACATAACCACATACAGGCTTGACACTGACATTTACATTTTTTCTTTTTTAAGTAGAACCCAAAGCAGATTCCTAAAGGGCTTTTCTTTTGCTACAGAAGCTAACAGAATAACACTGACATTAAACTAGATCCATTTAGAGTACACAACATCAAGCTTAATCTTTTCCCTCTGAAGCCATTCTGCAAGCAGAGAAAGATGCCTTCCAAAGATGGCCAATGCTATGAACTCATATACACTGAGATTTTCATGCCCTTGAGCCTGTTTTTTCCCTTTATCTTGACTTCTTACAAAAGGCAGAAGTGTATCAACTCCTTCTGACATCACAGCAAAAAATATATTTGTTAGCTGTGTGGAACAGATCACTTACCAGAATCAGTATTACACATCCACATTCTTCTCCCATGAAAGTATAGTTGCATTTAACTCTGGGATCATCAGCACAAAGAGTAAACAACCAGTGCATCTTCTGCAATCCATACAAGACAATCAAAGCAACTAAACTGATTTACCTGTGTGTTACAGAAGACTATAAATTAAGGATCATGCCAGTGCTGACACACAAAGAACTGTACACACCCACCTGGGCCAACACTGAAGGGTTAGTGTGTTTTGTGGTTTTTTTTCCCCCAAGTTGTTTTAGTGACTTCTTGCATTAGGAACATTTAAATACTTGCTTCACTAACCAAGGTAACTACACTCTTACAGGCATTAAGATGGTATAACTAGTTGGGAAACTAAGCACCGCTTTGTTTGTTGGCATTTTACACAACAGAAATTTCAATACGAATTCTTTGTAAGGCATGAATTAGCGCAGCTTCCAGGCTGTGTTTTCCTGCACTGTTCCAGTTTAATCTGTAGGATACTATGACCAAAGAACTAAAAATACACATGTAGCATACACTAGTATGCCAGTGATTCCGTGATTTCCAACAGCTGCTTTTCCACAGTAAATGGTTTCCCTGTATAGAAAAGAACACCTTTACCACTACGTTAATCATAACATCATTTCACAGTTTGTATTTTTTTCAGTGTTTGCAACAGGTGACACTGTCAAAAGGTAAGACACCCATAAAACTCAGTTCAGAAGATTTCCATGAATAAACACAGTTGTCTTTCACCTAATTTATTTAAGTTCCAATTTTTTTTCCCGATTCCAAACGAAAGCTAAATACAAGTTTTAAACAGGTAAGCACTAGCTTTATCCAAAGGGAGCAGGCTTATACAGTTTTACTCCAGTAAAGTACTCAACCCTTAAGCAAAACCTTCTTTGTCATCAAAACTATACAGTAGTCTTCCTTTTATCATTGCACAATCTTAAAATGTTCTGTCAGAACCAACTTTTGACACTCCAAACACTATCTTACATTTTATAAAGTCTATTTCAAAAGAAAAAACCTCAACAGGTTTCCCATAAGAAATGTTTTAGAAACCAGTATTTCCTGCACAGTTCACCAGCAAGTCTACAAGTCTCAACTCTCAAGAAAAAATAATCCTCTACCAACATTGTTTCTGCAGCTATTATTTTACTTTATTTTTAGCTGCTTTAGCGACTTCAGACTCCAGGTCTGCCTCATCTGTATATATGCATCCAACTCAAAAGAATACTTTCATACAGTTATACAGCAACTTGGGGAAAGAGATCCAAAACAAAAGTGCCAGTAAACTCATACATGGCCCAGCAAAAGAAAAGAAAAAAAAAAGGCAAGAAATGCCTACACATAAAATGAGATGCTTTTCATTTTTTGCTTTAAAAGAAAAATCTTTCCCACATTTACCTCCTATTGTAATAGCCACTTTTCTGTTCATTAACATGAATCTGATAGTGCTCTTTGATACAATCATTAACAGCTAAGCTGTAAGGCTTTTAAACCCTTTACATTCACTTCTCACCCTCCAAATACTGATGGTTAACATAGATGTTAGGGGACATGACCAGCACAAATGGGAACACCACCACAAATGATCACCTTGTGCTTTCAGATACGTTTCAGTGTACAGTCCCTTCATTTCACATTTTAGTAAGATGCTGATGCAGTGCAGAAGTATGCAGAGCATCCTCTCTTTCACAAGGTCCATGCAGAAAACAACTAAAAAATTTTAAAGTTCTGAGACACAAATGACAAAAAAAAAATCCAGGATGATCAAGTTTCACAATGTATAGTGTTCTGAACATGAGTCCGTTTTCTTCTAAATCCTGAAAGAATAAAGTGGTGAGGAAAGCGAAAATTCACTGCTGCATTCTGTGATCTTCCCCATTTTGCTGGCCAGTACCTTACTCTGGCATGTAAGGACGGAGGTGATCCTCTATGGTACCAACCGTCCAGTGAGTGAGCTGCTCCTGTGGCAGGTACAGGCAGATGCTGCATAACTTGAAGATTGTAGCTTTGTTTTTTGGAGTCTAGAGGCAAAGAAAACACAAAGAAAAGTGATTAAACATGCAAGTCAACTCAAGACTAATAGGCAGACCCTCAGAAGACTCAATGCAATTAACAGCATGCTTGTGGCAGAAGACAGGCATTTAAAAGCCACTGCCTTTCACACAAACAATCTCAACAAACTTTAAATACCTAAAAATCTTCTCATTATTTTGTTCATTTTCCCCTTTAACTATTTCTTTAATATTATATAAATGCAGCCAACACCTTCATGTCTCCAAAATACTTTTAAGTCTACTTCAGAACTTCATGTTTTTGTATTAAAAATTACAGAATTGTGCAGCCAGATCTCTGCCCTGTAAATAGCTCATGCATGCGCAAGTACTATTTATAGCATGTTTCCTCTAAGAGCTGAAATACAAGTACAAATGCACAATCAGTTTTTCCACATGAATATTTTGCAATGTAAGTCACTAACATTCCTGAGAAGAAAAACCATTTTATGAGTAAGACGCTCCTAAAACGCTTACGCTCTGGGTAGCAAGGGAAAAAAGGGACAGAGTAAGTTCACCTGCAAGTGCTGTCTGTCAATGAAGAGAAACACTGACTGGGTAGGGTTGTTGACAACAATTCCAGTCTTGTCCTTTCGGCTCAGAACATGCAGAAACTGCTTTTCGTAGTCACCGTGATGAAACTCAAACTTGGCCTGCATTGTGTGAGGAAGGGGAATAAAATATTTACCCACACTCAAGTATAATCAATTAATTTCACTCAATCCGGGACTTCAGAACTCACTGCCATTTCCTTCCTTTTCCCATCTATGACGAAAAAAAAACCAAACCTACAATGCAATAACGCCACCTATTTCAGATCTGCTTCTATTTACAAAATACAGCAATTCGGAGGTACTCACAGAACCTCAACAAGGTACATAAGTAAAGATTTGATTGTACTGAGAAGAATCATGTTGAACTTACTTTTAGAAACACTAAGACTATATATCTGTCTATACATGCCATTTGAAAAGGCCCTTCATACAATTTTTGTCATGCTAAGACCCCAATTCATGAAGCAGAACTCAGAAGATTGTTTTATAAATAAAACCAACTGGAATACTTTCTAACACGCACAGAAGTCACAGACCTTATCACGGTTAAGCAAAGATAGTATAAAGCCTTCCTTTCTACCTCCTGCCTAGTCCCTTCTTCCCCACCCCCTGATACATTACTTAAAACAATACCTGAACAGGCCTAAAGGGTTCATCAGATCCCTTCCACCGAGAAAACAGGAGACAGACTATCTTCTCAATGTCATTACGAGGCCAAAGAATGAAGTCCATCTCCTGGGTACAGCCAATCACATCCTGCAAGTGAGAGAGTTCAGTACTTAAGAGCCTCTCCATTAGTAGGAGATACAGATAAGCAATTCACCTATACAGGCATATAATTAAAAGGTGATACTTATTATCATGTTTGTGTGGAGTTTTTTTCCCATTTGTATTACTCAAAAGAACTATAATATTCCTCACCCTCCACTGAGTTTTAAGTATCCAGTTAATACAAATTCCAGCTTTAAGAAAACTTATCATTCCTAGGAAAGGTTATTTGCTTTCCAGTATTCATCTAACAAAACCATTTAGTTATATGTATATAGTTGTTTCAATATTTCCCTATTCACAAATGCCAGCAAAAAAAACTACTAAGGCGTATTTCAATGAGACAGATTAATATAAAGCACGAGCACTGCAGATTTAAGCAGAATTTCAGAATGCACGTGCTAAGTTCTATGACAGTTAAGCACTGGCACATGCTCCCCAGGGAGGTGGTTGAGTCACCATCCCCGGATGTGCTTAAAAACTGTTTGGATGTGGTGCTCAGGGACATGATTTAGTGATGAGTAGAGTTAGGGTTGTATGGTTGGGTGAGGTTGGACTTAAGGATCTTTAAGGTCTTTTCCAACCTGAGCAATTCTATGATTCTAAGTTACCCTTCAAACAAGACCCTACAAAAGTGAGCCTTCAAAACTCTCAGGCAGCAGCAGATGAGAAAACAGGGAAGCAGGATTAGCATCAAGATTCAAAAGTAGTAGTACAAGAATCAAAACTCAAAGTGAAACTCAGAAAGCATAAAGAATAACTTTACCCTGCGCATAGACTGGTAGCGGGGTGCATGAAGCTGTACTACATCCTTCTGCAGAAGCTCTAAGGAACTTTCCAAGGAATAGCTGGAATCCCGCACACCTCTCAGGATATTTTCTTCATAATTATTGGTCATGACTGGTATCACTTCAGACACTTCAAAAAGCGCTGACTTTTTCTTCTGCAAAAAAAAAAAAAAAACCCACACATTGCATTAAGGTTACAACCATTTCTAGGTACTTGTAGTTCATTTATTTCAGGCTTCATAATATTCTATTAGCATTTATGTATAAAACATCACCTCAGTTAAGACCTGGACACAAATGAAAGCAGAATGAGAAAATGTAGACACCTTTTGGATCCAATATCAAAGATCTACCCAGACACTGTAAAAACTGAACTTTCATCATACAGAATGCATGACTTCAGGCTGACCAAGAAGTCCAAGTCCTCTGCAAGCTTTTACTTGCCAGTCAAGCAAACCCAGTGAATTCTTTCACTTCAATGTTTGTTAACAGTGGGGAGACTGGCCTATTGAAACCCCATCAACTAAGAAAATCTACTTATCACTCACTACACTTGTATTTCTTTAGAAACAGTGGTATCTTTTACTATTAGGAGAACTGTCACAGAAGGAGAAACGCATGAACTGTCCTTTAAATACAAGCAAGTTCACTCAGCAGTCTCACTGCAGTAGATACAATACCCAGAAACTATGCCACATTACATAAGGCAGGGTTTGAACAAGAACTGATGAATAACAAACTGGACACAGTAATTTTACGGAATTTTTTAAATGAAGTCCAGAGAACAGTCTTCATTAGAGTAACTTCTACCAAATGTAAATAAACTATACATTTAGTTAGAATAAAGAGTTTTAGTGCTTATGTACACACATTTCCTTATTTCATCTATTTAGTTGCCATTTGCTTCCATCTTCACTCAATCAACTTGTCGAGCATATTCACTTACTCTGAGCATCTACTTTTCCTCTCCTTCTGTGGACGGAAAAATCTTACAATTCTGGCTCTAAGCTGATGTTAGAACGCCAATGGGTTTCCCACTTTGGCCCACATTTACAACCTCCAATAGCCTTCCACAAGACAGCTGAGTGAACAGACTTCCTCTCTTCCCCCCACTTTCAAAAAGGGGGAGGCAGCTCCACATACGCCAACATCCTCAGGTCATTGCAACACTGCCTTTAACAGCCGCTCCCTTCAGCTGCCAAGTTCCCCCTTCTGCTTTAACCAGATAAGTGCAGTAGCTTTGTCAATTGCACCAGCCAGGTCTCATTTCTTAACAGAACCATTTCACAGCAAACAATTATACAACTAAGACTGTAATTAAACCGAACAAAGTGCAACAGAACTTGTACTTCTCCAATACAGAAGCTGCCAACTTATTAAATAACGCATTAGCACCCCCAGCATTACAGAACTACAAGCACACGAAAACGAAAACTAAACCCACAGTAAATAAGAACTGGGTAAATATCAATAAGCAATAAAAACTTAAAACACCCAAGGGAACAAACTACTGATAAAAGACTTGGCCCAGCATAGTTATCTCGTGCTGCAACACAGAAGTGGATAAACAAGAACCAAGTTACCTTGTCCTTGAACACAAAGGCAATGTACATCTTGAAGTCAAACTGGTCAGCTAAAGATTCTTTTTTCTTTCTAAGCTGAGCACGAAGTCTGTTCAGAGCTTGTTTCTTCCGGGAGTTTGGGTCCCCCATTTTGTTATATAGGTGGTACTAAAGCCTTTGGAAACTGTCGCTAAACTATGGGCACTTTTTCGTAAGACTCAAGTACAACAGAAACAAGTCATTTTATTCCTGCTAATACGACTGAATAGATAAAAACACGAGTGCAACCCAAAACCGCACCTCAGGCAGTATTTTATGGGAATGTCGTATTGGAAGGGTCAAGAAACAAAATAAGCAATTGCCCAGCCATGGCTGGACAAGAGGTTTGACCATAAACCAAGAAAAAAAACCTAAGAATTTTTAACAACAACAACAAAAAAATTTAACAGTTTGGCTGCAGGAATAAGTGGGTGAGAATGAAAAAACAAATCTTATCACAATTTATGTGTATAATAAAAAGCAACTGGCACAAGCCCAATCCATGGGGGGGGTTATTTTTGCTCTGCTTACAAAAAAATGAAGCTGGTATTACAAACTGCGCTTCACCCCAGCCAGATTCATGACTCTACTGATTATTATTCTCAGATTCCCACTATTGCTGTGTTGCTTTTTACCCTTCACAACGATTACACTTGGTGGACAGCAGAGAAAAGGGTGCAAAGGAGGAGTGCACATCCTGGGAAGTATGACATTTCTCTGCCAACAAGAACAAAATCAACTACAGACAACACAGCGCTGGTTTGCAGGGAAGCAAAGAGAAAAAACAGCAGAGTCATTTCTAACTTCATCCTGCTCATCATCGGGCACGTCACTGCCCCAAGGCTTCTGCTGTCAAAGGGAAAAGAGAGCATGACAGCCACCGATGAGAAGCGGGCAGGGGTTAAGAGACAGTATTATCTCACCTAGAGACTAACACCCAAACAGACACCCCAAACCCTGACTCCTTCCCAGCAGGAGAGCCCTACATCCCCCAATGCCCCACAGGCTCCCTGGGCTGCTGACCCCTGGGGGATCCTTCTCTCTCTGCTGCTGCTGTGCCTGCAGCACACTCAGTTAGCCGAGGCTGTGCATGACCAATGCTCCCTGCTTCTCCTTGGGCCTCCCTACACAAGGTGGCAGAGGCTGTAGCAGGCGGCCCGTGCCCGGGGCCTGGCACACCCACAGTAGTGCGGCACTTCCCCCTCTCACTTCATGGTCACGACTTGGAAAACATGGAGAGTTTTGCTTCTGCTTTCCTTGCCAAGCAGCAGCAATTTTTTTGGCGAGGTTGTTTTTTTTTTTTTTTTAATCACAAGCCTAGGTTGTGATTTTAAACCTCTCAAACACCCTTTTCCCCCCCGAAAAGCAAAACCCCAATTATCAGGTTATTTTCTTTCTCTCTCCAGACATTTTGCCTCCCGAGGTGTTTGATTAGATTAGCAGGGATTTAAAGGTTGGAGGTTAGCAAATTTGTCGGACCAGCTTAAAGACAGGGGAAAAAAATCCCCCTTCCTCTCCTTACAAAGAAAAAAAAACAGAAAAAAAAAGGAACTCCTCCCCAAATTTCCCCCCAACTGAAGCAAGAGGCTGAGAGACTCGGACAAGAGACCAGGGCCGTGGCTCGCTCGCTACCCGCAGCCGGCGGGCGCAGGAGGGGCAGAGGAGGCGGCGCTGCTAGCAGCACGGAGAGGAGCCATGTCAAGATAAAGCCACCAAGCCGCCGAGCTCCCCCATCCCCGCCGCAGTGGACACGGTGACCGGGCCGCCCGCTCTGCCGCTGCTCAGCCCCAGCCTGGTCCCCATAGTCTAGCTCAGCGCCCCGGTGCCGGGGAGTAGGGAAATGGTGGCGGAGAGAGGAAGAGGAGAAGAAGGAAGAGGCGACGGCGGCAGCAACGGAAGGAGGAAGAGACGGCGGCGGGTCGCTGCGCTAGTGGTTCCCAAGGAGGGCGGCGGGCATAGAGGCGCCGGAACGGCAGCGGAGGACGGGGACAGCCCGAAGGAAGACGAGGGCTCTCTTCGCCCAGACGACCCTGGGACGTCCTCGGAGGCGACGGCAGGAGCGAGCGGGAGCGCCGCGGTCTGCGCCTGGCTGTCGGCACGGGAGTGAAGGACGAGAGCAGCCGCGCGGCAGGAGCTAACGCTCAAAATGGCAGCGCCTGAGTCACACAGGTGCCGCCCTGCCCGCACTGCGCAGGCGCGCTCGGCCGGCGCGTACCAAGCGCTCGGACCCGCGGGGGAGCGGGATCTGGAGTGTGAGTCGGAAGGCTCCGCGGCAGCCTCATTAGTCGCGGGCACTCGCTTCTGGGAGAAATAAAGATGAGATAACATAATGCGGTAGGGCTCCTCCGAGCCGTCAGCATGCTGAGAAGCCGGGTGGCTCTTGCCTACTCCTTTGTCCCCCCGGCGCCCCACGTGCCCCTGAGAGACGAGGACCCGGATGGAGTTGCTCAGCGCTGCACTTGGGACGGGGGGGGGGGGGAAGCGACCGCCTCACGCAGCTCCCACATGGTGGGAGCTGCTGGAGGGAGGTGGTGTGTTTGAGGCATGTGGTGGTCTTCGTATGGGGGTGGTCACTTTTGTTTCATCTCACTCATCGAGTTTTGGGTTCGGATCAGAATGTGCGTGCAAAGTAAACTGCACATGTAAAAATAAGTTGACCATGAGGCGTCGGGTGGTCTCCGACGTGGCTCTGCTGCAGCAAATGTGCGCGGCTGAGGTGTGCCCTGAGGAAGGCTGCTCGCTTTTTTGTTTCTATTGCGGAGATACGAGCCTAATCCTTGAAGAAAAATAGGCATTTCTATCCCCGCGCTGGAAGAAAAGGTGTACACCGCCCATCTCTCCCCGCCTTTGCCACAGAAGAAGCAGAGCCACGCGGTTCGTGTTCCCTGTTGCTCCTTTCAGTGGTAACACCCATGTGAACAGGCAGAGGGTCATCTGTGCTGTGCCCTGGCTTCTGACTGTCCATCCCCCTTTTCTACCCCATAGCCAAGCCTCTCCCCCAGCATTGCCCAGAAGTAGAGTGCTTCTGACAGGCCTCAGGCATGCCTTGGGCTGAACCAGGGCTAGCAGTGACCCACTGTTTCACAACTGTTCCATCGCTGCAGCAAAAAAGTAGGTCGTTGGGGTGACCCTTCCACCCCTTCCACATTCCCTCTGGTGGTGTCCGTGACTCATGAGGACAGAAATGGTGTTAGGAAAGATTACAAGCAGAAGGCTAGTGTGGGCACTGCCTGTTTGGGCTGATTGTGTTTCAGAGCTCACAGAGCACAGCGGTGGGCCCTCTCTGATAAAATCCAGTAAATGTCAGTCTTTTATTTTCCCTGCTCTGACTTGGCTGAGCTGGTCTTTTTTGTTCTTTGTTTCCTGATGGTTATTTCCCTTAGGCTCACGTCTCCTTCTCACACTTTCCCTCTGTCTCCTTCCTCCTGTCTGTCTCTGGCAGGGAGCTGTCATGCCTCAGCCCATAGCTGTTGTCCTCACCCACCAGAAGCCAAGCCCTCTGAGTCAGACCTCCATCTTGCCTTCCCTGTTGCAGACATGACCCAGAACACTCCCTTGTTCTGAACAGAGCAGAAGCAGGCCATTTTTTACTCACTTGCAGCCTGCTGTTCACTCCTCATGGCAATGCCTGTTGAAAATAACCCTGTGAGTGGAGGTGGAAGCATGGTCTCTAAACAGCAGCGTTACATGAGCTCTGGATTGCTGAGACTAAAAATGCCCACCTTTTTCACCTACAACATCAGCCCAGCCTTAGTGAGAGCTGCGTTTCGATTCCCTCTTGCTCAAGTGAAGCAGTTTGCTTTGCTGTGCCACCCCATGATGTGTTTCGCCCTGTGCTGCATCCACTGCTATTCTGAGCTCTGAGTCACGTTTGGCCTGCAACCCTTGTTCTGACACACAACAGGCCTGGTGCAGCAGCACGGCTCCGAGAGGGATTGCTCTCTGAGGAACTGGCACCTTGCCTGCCTGCAGAGGAGAAAGCAAGCAGCTTTCTTCCAGCCCAGCGATTCCAGCTGCCCTCTCCATTGCCATGCTTAGCGAAGGATATTTTTCTCCTTAATCACAGGCTAGTAAAGATACTCTGACAGTCTTTACACAAACTAGTAGACCAACCAGCTCAAGTATGTTTATTATATGTATGAATGTATGCAAAGAAATATCTGCCCTAATAAAGCCATGAGTAATAGCTGTCTTGTCCTACTTTTATATCATTGTGCTTCTTTTTCTCCACTGTGTGCGCAATGGTGAAGCTCATAAAGTAAAAAAACTGTAGTAGGGAAAAAAGCATAACATAGAGAAAAACACCATTCATACAGTAGGAAAAAAAAAAAAAAGTAGAAAAATCATACACCAACACCTTAATTAAAATAATACACACTATTATTTCAGTAACATTTCTTCTACTGAATGGACGGGGGAGTTGAGCCCTAGCAAAATAAACAGTTAAATGTTATTGATCTGTAATTCTCTTGATCATCTAATTGTGTACTGTTCTTCCTTCTTCCTAGTTATACAACTATAACTTCTTCCTAGTTATACAACTTTGTGTTTGTTTATTGTTTTTAGTTCGCTTGTTTGCTTGTTTCCAAAATCAGTGTGAATTCGGATTCTAACTCCTATTTGCAGAATTAAACGGTTACCCATAAACATGTGGGCAAGATTGCACTCTAATGCCTATGCTTTTGATTTCCAACTTCATATTTAGTTCTGTTTTTTTTAAAAGGTTGTGACAAATTGGACATAGGTAGGAAGAGATGAGATAGAGTCTGATCACTTTATGTTTATACCATCCATTTGCATTGTACTGGCTGCATATGTTAGAAGTAGTATCAGCCCCGAGGCTACTTGCTTCAAAAACAGAACTATGATTAATTCAGTGCCAAATATTTATGCATCAGACAAAAGTAAATTAGTATTCCTTTATAATTCAAACAAGACAAATTAGTGGCAATTAAAACTCTTTCACATTCTTAAGAGTGCACTGTAACTCTCTCTTTTCTGCCTTTGTAGCAAACATTAGTTTCTAAGACATAACAGGAATGCTTTTGCATAAAGAAATGGCAATGTTTCACATGGAAAGTGTTCCCCACAGCATGCTGTGGATAACCGTATATTCACCTCACAGCTATTGCTACAGCATTGAGGCTTCATTCATCTCTTCCCCGTGTCCTGCCTCTGATCATAAACTGGACTGTACATCCTTGCATAAGGGAGATATTGATCCTTAACTTTGGCTGATCTATACCTACTACTTTGCTGGGTTTGTTCCATCTTAATAATTACATGGGTGTATATATAATACAGATGGTTATGTGCGTTTTTCATTTTGTGCTTGTCCAGTTTGTGATTTTTTGACTTGCTTAGGAGTGCTGAGTATGTGCAGTCATGATGTCAGAAATAACTAAAGCTTGCCAGTGCGTTGGCTGAGAAGATAGCATCCCCAAGCATTAACATACAGACGGTGAATCACCTCTGTGGGAACAGTGGTCATTACTTACGTTAGCAGCTTAGGTTTTATTTTAAGAAATACATCTCGTCTCTAAAACTTTAGCATTTCTTTTGAGAATGTCTGAAATGCACATTAAAAGAAAGAGTCCCTGCCTGCAATTTGTACATAAGCCAGTGAACCAAATTCCATTGGACAAAATGCTTTGGTGTTGAAAGTCAGTTGACTCCTCGTTGCTTTGCTGTGTCACCTTTAACTTATGTTCTCAGTGCTGTGCAAATGCATTTGTCTTTATTAGAATGGTACAGTGGGCTGGCAAATGTAGTCCTGTTCCAAACGAGTTTTTGCGTTTGCTCAGCAGATGCTTGCAAGAATAAGAGCAATATTTGAAACATGTCTTAATTATTGAGTCTATAAACAGTATTATAAATACTGGCAATCAACAGAATTAGAATCAGCTTTAGATGAATCAATTCCAGCCTTTATAGAAGATGATTCATTTTTAAATCCTAAAACATTAGACAAATGATACATTTTTTAAGGTAAATATACCACTGAGGTTAGGACTTAACCATCTTTTAAGGGATGTCTTACTGCCTCACACAGTAGTTAACTAAACAAAAATTCAGTGAAGCAGTATTAATCACTATTTGCAGGTCAGTCTTCTCTTTTACTAAAGAAATTACAGATTCTCTGGGGTTATTTAATTTAGAGTAGGGGCCACCACAGAAAACCTGCTTGGATCATGCTGCGTATATAACCCTTTTTTTGGACAGAGTTTTATTAGAATACGGCCTTCCATGACGATCAACCTAGGAAAAAGAAGATAGATCACGAGCTTGCCGGTAGCACACAAAGTCCATATGTGTATATAAAAGGCAATGCCACAGGAACAGTGCAGTGATGGAGGGTCAGCTCTCGGCAAAGCAAGGCCACGCTGCCACCTGCTGTCGCCCAGGGAATGGTTGCGGATTGATTTCCATAGGCACATCGAGAACTCGGCAAGCAGGGGCCGGTGCTGTGTGGAAACAGGGCTGTAGGCACTCAGCACAGGCAGAATGCCCACGGTGTTCTGAGCCTCGTGCAGACTTCTGAGGAATCCCCAAAAGCTGACACAAGGCCAAGTCTCTCAGAAGATGGCAACTGAGCAAGATGTTGACTAAGAGCAGTGATTAATTTGCTGCAGCCCAGGCTTTCCCTGTATTCTTTTCCCTGCTTTTCCTCGTATCCCTTCAGTAAAATAAATGGCCCTTCTATTGGACAGAAAGGTGAAGAGAACAGCAGTAAGGGATCTCGAGACCCACGACTCCTGTTTATTTACCCAAAGATTCCAAATCCAGCCTCAGCACTTCTTCTTCAGAACCCTTTTGTGAGGGCTGCACCCAGAGCAGGACTGAGATGGGACATTCACACACTCCTGAGGCACAGCTCTGTACTCAAGTCTCTTGAGCACCTCTGCAGTGATTCTCTGTGTCTGAAACAGCCACAGTATTTGCTTATGTCAAACAGTAACAAATAGGAAAGCATTTATGATACGTATGTATGTATGTAATAAAGTAACTTACAAAATATGAAATAACAATGCAACTTACCTGTGCTTAATGTAGCAGATTAAAAAAAAAAAAAAAAGAAGAAGAAGAAGAAGAAAAAAAAGCAACCTAAAGCTTGCTTATCTTCTGTGGATTACAAGAAAGGTCTTGACGAAAGGCACAGCATGATTATCAAATAAAATACCATTTTGCCAGTACTAGATGCAGTTAACTAAGTCCAAATCCTGCATTGAGCTCTGCAGTGTAATGCTTAAGAAGTTTCTGCACAGTCGGTGCTGTAAAAACTGATAACTTTTACCAAAGCTCTAAAAAGTACACATTCTCTACTACCATGAATAATCTAACAAATTGGCTGAGCTCTATGGGAAACCCTGGCATGTTTGCTCAGGCTCACTTGAAGTGCAAATATTCATAAGGAATCATCACACCGAGTTGTTGGGTTTTTTTTATGAAACTTCAGTTGAAATGCAGCATGTTGCCCTCCATCTGAAGAAGTGTATATTCTGCTGCTATTGGATATGACAGGTTTTTGCATAAAAACACCTTTTATTAAATGTAACCTTCAGTCACAGAAATGAGAATTACTACCAAAAGAAAGTAAACTGACACCTTTTTGTCTTTTTTGTTGTTGTTGTTAATGTTTGATATAATTATGCTGGTTCCCACAGTTAATCAATGAATAAGTTAATAACAAGCTCCCACCGTTTCTGACACGGTGAAGGGATTCTTTAGAAACTTTTCAAAGCGAAGAAACTCAACGGAAGGAAAACTCTCGAAACACAATGGTTTATTATGGGACGTGTTCTTCAGCTGGATAAATCGAAGGAGTGGCACCTTTGTAATAAAACTCCAGATCATATGCCTCCAGCAAGGAACGGATTAAAAGGAAAACAAACAGAACCGTCACATCAGAGCCATCACCCATTTGCCTTGGCCCTTTCCAGTTACCAACATTTCCAAAAGCAGTTATTCCACTTCTGAACTGCTTTTCTGAAAACTTTTTATAAACCAAAATTGAATTTTGAAGAGACAATTTTTAAATAGGTTTCACTTGAAAATATTAGCATTACTGTATCACAATAGCACATATTGTATCATAGACAGGAAATACATTTTCTTTTATGTAACCAAAGTTATGCCTGTATATAATTTAAACATTAAGTATAAAGCATTTCCCATTGTATATTTTTTGAATATACAGTGTTTACATTCTTAGATAACAATATAGTGCATTTATGTTTTTCATTTCTATCTCTATGTATACTTTACCCATATCCAGATCTTTCTGAAACAAAATTGAATGCTGGAAAGACTTCTTAATCAGAGCTTATTATATAATTCCTAGTGCTTTGGAACATGGAAATTTCAAATTTTATTTTAGAAACAACAAGAACTAATTTTAAAGCACAAGCACTTTTTGCTAGTGTAACGAAGCCATAGTGATTTAGACAGGCATTTCTACATGTCATTATTATTTTCGTCATAGAAGACAAAGCTTGCTGAGGTGATGGTTTGTGGATGACACAGCATTATTCATATAACGAGAAGGTGGCTGACCAAAAAAACTGTGTAAGGGCATTATGGAACTGAGTAACAGTGGAATATGGCGGTCAGTGAAGTCCAATGTGAATGAATGTCAATGAATACGCACAGGGGGAAAAAAAAAAAAGTCTCAGTTGTACATGGTGAATAGCAAGTTTTGAATCGACTGTAAATCAGGAAAAATATCTGAGTTACAACAGACATTTCCACATAGAACAGCTTACTGAGTAGAGCTGGAGGGGATGGACAAAAGCAGCCTAGAGAAGGTTGGGAAGGACTGGATGTTATCTTTTCCAGTTCAAGGGCTGCGGACATCAAGTGAAGCAATGGGAATCAGGTTCCAAGTTAAAAAAAAGTGGAAGGTGAGGGTTCTTCAGACAACGGCTATTTGAGCTCTGGAACTACTTGCCAAAGGATGTGGTGAACAATGAAACTTTGAATGTGTCAGTGGGAGACTGAACAAGTTTATGCAAGAGAGATCAGCTTTATTTCCTCAAACTTGTTTAAACAGTTCTTAATTCATCGTTTTCTGTAGCCTGTCTCTATTTTGCCAGATTATAACTCCCCTTGAGACATTTTCATAAGTGCCACGCAGTTTATTTCCAAGCAGACGACTGACAGGTGGCACGCTAAATTACCATTTCTCTCTGTAATTGTGCTTCACAGTACGGCCTGGAAAAGACACTGAAAGCCGTTCAAGGCTAGCTATGAAATGGCCAGGAGAGCGTGCATTGCTCTGCACGGTGTAGGATTGCTGCGGAAAGGCGCGTACATCCCCCCCTCTACCTGCCTGACGTGAACCCTTCCCGCCTATCTCCTCACACCGCCGGAGGCGTGACTCTCATCGGCGGGTTGCCGCCGGCGTGGCCTGCGATTGGCTCGGAGCGCGGAGAGTAGGTCACGTGACAGGGGAGGGGGCCAGCATCGGCAGAGCTGCTTATAGGCACCTGACGGGCAGGAAAGGGGCAGCTTGTTGGGCGCTGCGTGCGTGCTGCTGTTGTGTCCTATGCGCGAGCAGCCGGCGGTGAGTGGGGGGCGCCGTGCTGCTGGAGAAGAGTGGGGCTGGAGGGCTCCACGCTCTGCGTTTGGAGCTTGGCGGGCTCCGGCGCGCTTCCCCATTGGCTGCACGGCGCAGGGGGCGGGGCTCCATCTCCCGCCATTTTGGGCGTGCGTTACTTCAGGTAGGGAGATAGGGTCCCTCTTGGGGGGTGTCTTGGTTACTACTGGCTTGACTGCTACGGGAAGGTTGCGGGAAGACTCCGCAGCTGCCGAGTTCGTGGTAGTCTCTGGCATCTTGCTGGTGCGGGGCTAAAACGCGGGTGGAGCCCTGAGCTGAAGGAAGTTCCTAACCGCGTGACTGTGGCCGGGTTCTTAGTGCTGCTGTAAGAGTTTGCGAAATGGAATTGTAATACTTCGGCTTTAGCTGTATTCTGATTATTTTGATTATCTTTTTTATCCTGCAGTGGTCTGATGAATTCCAAAATGAAACAAAGCCTGAATGTGGAAAACCCATCTGGATCTCTGCAGGTATGAGCTCTGAGGTTTTGCTGCTAGAATGCAGGAGCAAGTAAAGAGCAGAAAATGCAGGGTGCAACTTGGCAAGTCCTGTGTTATGAATAACCTCGGTGTGTTTGAGGGTGTGCATTGTGATGTCTTGGAAATGGGCTGTTAGGAGACACAAGCCATATATCCACTGGAGGAATGCAGCATGCTCCTACCTGACTTTGTTCTATTATCTTGGGAACACTGTGTTCTGCTTGAGCAGATGTGCTTATGAGTGCTCTTCAGTGCACAACAAGGATTTATTAGCTTAAGACTGAGGTAGCTTGCTGTCTTAAAGCTTCTAGATGCTGCTGGCCTGCTGCAGTTCAGTTACTGGATTGGTTGGGCTGGTAGGGCTCTGCAGAGTGGATTCTGTTGTGGGGGTGAGCTGACGGGTGAAGCCATTCTTGTTTGAGTGTACTGTAATTGTTGTATGTCTGTCTGTAGGCTTATCAAGGTTGCTTTGGAAAAAACCTTAGTTGCCATGAGATTGATAGAAAAGATTTAAAGGGTTTTTTGTTTTTTTTTTCCGGAGATAGCTGTTTAGAAGTTACCTGAGGTTATGCTGAACTTTTTTTTTTTAGTTAAATATATACCTCTTAATATAGACCTTAACTGGACCTGACATAATATATTCTAATAGCACTTGGGAGAGATTGATTGCAACATAAACTTATCAGTGAAAATGGTCTTTGATAAGTCTGCCTTTTTTTGCAGTTTAAGGTACTTAATTGCGGTGTGTGAAGTCAAGTATTAGTCAATAGTTCCTTGGCAAAGCATACTGAACGCAGGTCCTCAGTAGCAGTAAGCAGCATCTGACACAGTGTGATTCCTGTTCCCACAGTGGTTAGTGTTTGTCCTGCAGTTCAGCAGCAGGGTAATTGGTGGCAGAAACTACCGTGGGAAAGGCGAGCTGCTGTCATACGAAGCACGGTGTGGATCGGTGACTTTCTCACGCTGGCGTAGCATTGTATTCTGGTTATTTTTGCTTGGTTTTCTGCCATTGTTTGCTGTCCCGTGGTGGCCATGTAACCAACCCAATCAGAGAGCATTAGTGTAGGAAATGGGTATTTATGCATGAGAAGAAAAGTGATAAACATATTGTTTATACAAAACAATAGCCTGTCTGAATCCAAGCAAAGAAGTTGTGGCTTCACTCTGGATAACTGAAGCAACGTGTGTGTATAAATGAATACCATTTATGTGTTCATAGACAGTAAAACCGCCAATTAAACAATGTGGCTATGCTAAATAAACTTGCTATTGCAGCCTTCATGTTTCTGTTCCCCCCCCAGAGTATAATACTGCTGCTGTCAAATGTGGCTTTGGGAACTTTAATTGTAGCATGTGTGCCACTGTATTTCAGCTGGCCTTGAAATGTAGTCATGCTGTTTCTGCCCAGTGGCCTGTTCAAGCTCTGTTAAGAAGACTGAGGGCAGAGACTGAGCTTGGCTTAATAAGATTACCTCTGCTGTGAATGACTACATTCCCTTCTTTGCATAAACTTTAAAATAGGCTAAAATATCACCTCTTCTTGAAGAGGTGAACTGTCCATTATGCTAATAGAAGCATGGCAGATTTGAGTTTCAGTTTATGTAGGTAAGTGTGGCAACCCTCTGAAGCAATGTTTCCTTTCTTTAGAACTACCTCAAAGACACTGCATGCAGTGCTGCCCCAAGACGGACTCTTAAGATGATTCAGCCTTCTGCAAAAGGTTGCCTGGTTGGAAGGTATAATGAGGTATGAGAATCACCTGTAGCTATGTAATTGTTTCTACTTGTACTGAAGTGCTTTTAAACTTCAACTGAAAAAGCATGTAATCCACTAATTAGTGACATACTCTAAGCTTACTGTTTTAGTAACACTATTTAAAATTAGTGATTTTAGAGTACTTCAGGAAAACATTTGGAAGTGTTCCTATATAAAATTTGATTATGATGCATGCTTTCTACAAGCTTAAAATATGTGAAGAAATTAGAGGTGGTAGTCTTACTTGCAGTCCTGGACAAGCTTGGACTTGTAAACTTGTATATTTTTGTTTTCTTAATACATTTAAATGTTGCTCTGAAGTTAAACCTGCTTGTACTTTATGCAGAAGAAATCTTCAGTCAAGAGGAAACTCTGGAATAACAGGCTTACCTCCTCAGCTTGTAAAGCTGCGGCATCTGTGGACGAAGAGCAAGAAAATGAAAATACAGATGATGTAATTCAAGCTGTAGATCTCATAAAAAGTACGTGGTAATTCTAGAAATATTTTCTTGCTCTTAAAATGCTGCCCTTCTACTGGGATATAACTTGAAGCATGGTTGTTTTGTCAGATGAGTCTTTTTATGTAGCGTTTAGTGGGAGCTAATGATACTTCCCCTCTGTAGTATGCTAAATACTGTATAGCTATCTACTGTTAAGAGTGGTTCCCGGTACTGGTTACCATGAACTCACTGTATAATGTTAAGTCTGTTAGTTCTTTGTTTCGATTTGTCTATGGGCTTTTACGTGACCAAGCTGAAATGAAGGTCTGTTTTGATGTAGAATGCTGATGCTGAAGCTCCTGGGTTTCTCAGTAATAAATATAATTAACAGACTCCCACTAAACCCACAGTATAATGTTCAGTGTGGACAGTGACTTAGGAGTAAGACTTGTGTCTTCCGCATGCTGTAATATTTGGGGCAGCTTCTAGAAGACTCAGCCTGTGTAGCGCCTGGTACATAGTTGGATCTTTTTCTGTGAGCTTGTTTCTTACTGTAAACTTGCTACTAATGTGTGGGGAAAATACTACACAGTTTCTATTCTTGCAGTATATGGGATGTTTATATGTGAGTTAGGTACCTTAAGGCGATCTTCTCAGTTCAGTCCTAGCTTGGACTTACTGTAGCTTCTTACTTTAGAAAGTCCTTCATCTCAATATTGGAAAGAAGTGGCTGAAGAAAGGAGGAAGGCTCTGTATGAAGTGCTTCAAGAAAATGAAAAGGTAGCTAGTGGTAAAGCTAATTAACTTTTGTACCACTGGCTATCGTTCTTGTTTTAACACTTTGTTTTGTTGAATTCAGTTGCACAAAGAGATTGAACAAAAAGATGGTGAAATTGCCCGCCTAAAGGAGGAAAATGAGGAGCTCATGTCACTGGCTGAACATGTGCATTATTTGACCAGCATGATTGAGGTACTTAAAAGTAGCATTGTAGGATGAAATATGAGACATCTGCAAAGCTGTTTTTAGCAAAGCATGACTTCATTTATGTGATCATACAAATGTAGATTACTGTCTGAGCTGCTTTCTATGGGCTGGCTCTGATGAGAGACATAAAAGGC
Organism: Alectoris magna; assembly: GCA_030625065.1. Classification (NCBI taxonomy): domain Eukaryota; kingdom Metazoa; phylum Chordata; class Aves; order Galliformes; family Phasianidae; genus Alectoris; species Alectoris magna. Next base: position 59,462,483 of record CM060561.1, read on the forward strand.
CCTTCTGAGAAATGAGTCTTTTCTAGCTTTCATTCCGCTTAAGTAAGAACCTGCGGCAGTACCAGAAGTATTTGGGAGATATGTTCTCCAAAAGGAAGATTCAGTCTGTTGTCTTAGAACAGGCTGTGCATGTTGGAGGTGGTGACCTGCAAAGGAGGAGTTCATTTGCACTTTACTGGAATGACTTAATTTTTTTTTTTGCCAATTTATGGCCTAAGAAAAGCCTAACATATAAAGCTTGTTTGCAAGGCTCATAAACTTGTAAACTGTAAAATGGCTTGTTTAAATAAAACTGGTAGTATAGATGCTAATGTTGCTAAACTCAATAGAAATTGAAAAGTATGCTGCATCAGCAGAAGGTCTCAGAACTGGGAACCAGAGCTTAGTTACAGCCTTGAACTTTCAAGGGAGAGTGCGTCTCTATTCCTCAAGCAAGAGAACTGTCACCTGCAAGAGCCAAGGCTGATTCCATTAGCTTCTGAATAGGTTTTGGAAACGACTTTGTGTGCTTTGAGTTGCAGACCTACAGAAGATTAACTTCTGGAAGTAGCTGCTGTATTTCTCTCTGAGAGTTCCCTGGGGACTGGTAGCCTTGCTGCTGAGTCTGTGGAAGCAGGAATAGCTTGCTTGTAGCAGCCCTGGAACTATAACAAATAAGCAGCAGTGAAACCTGGATGTACAAATGATCATCTAGTTGGTTAGTGTCTGGACTGAGCTCTCTTCTGAGATAAGAAGCTGGGTGCCTGTGGGCTACTTCAGTTATCTGATTGGACTGGAGGAGTTGATCAAGTTTACTTCTTAAACTTGAAGATGACTGTAAAATTCATTCAGTTAGTGTGATTATTTAGGTCTGTCTTAAGACTCCACTGACTTGCTCCACCAGATATTTTTGTTTTCAGGGAGTGCTGCTTGTTACTGACAGACTCCAATGCAGAAATAATATGCTTGGAATAATGCTGAAGCATTAATTTTATTTGGAAATGCCTTGCATACTCTTATGAGGAATGATATATATGAACCATATCTGCTTGAAGATAAATAACTTGTTTAATCTAATATCCAATGTGTTACTGGTTATTAACTTCATACTGTCTCCTGTGGTTTTTCTAGAGGCTAACAGGGCAAGAATCTGATAATCTTGAGACGCTGGGAAGTCTGGCTTTAGATGAATCCAACCAGGAAAATGAAGAACTTAACCTTGGAGGTGATGCAGACAGCCCTTCTGAAGAAGGGCCATCACAAGCATTGTGTGACTTAAGGAAGAGTGTATCAGATCTTGCTTCAAGTGAAGGAAATTACTGACAACTGTGACCTTAAGTAGGCTTATGTATGTGGATTCTTTTAATTGCAGACTTCCCCTTGAAAGGATATACTAAATCTTCTCAGGTATAGAAACTCTGGTGGGAGCATGAGAGTGGCTTTTAACTGAAATTACGTAGTAGGGAGTACCTCTATACTGCTTGTAAAACATATTACAGGCCGCAGTTAGTTGCTTGTTTAAAATGCAAATACTGTGTATTTCAAACTGTTGTGTAAATATTAAATGGTCTGACATGATGCATGAGAATTGAGAAATAAATTTTTTGCCTTACCAAAGCAGTGTCTCGTCTGAGTTGAGGAATGGCTAGTTCTAAGCTCCATGAGTCAGTTGTGGCTACTGTAGATGGAAGTTGTCAATGTTTTTAGGAGGGACTGCCTGGGCACTTCTGAACTCTCTTGATTTATTTTTTTCCAGAATTCTGGAGACCAGAATGGTTTGAGGGGACAGGGAGAGCAAAAGCTGGGAAAAAGAACAACCTTGAGTGCTGTTGGTGAGATGTAAGATTTTCTGAATGGATAATAAGACTTGAGATTGATCCTAGGGTTTAGTTAAACTTTTGCTTTGTCAGTCTTACATAATTGCCTCTGTCTTTTAAAGGAGCCTTTTCCAGGATCTGCGGGTGAAAGCTTAAGTAGAAGATAAGTTTAAATTAAAAAAAAAAAAAAAAAACAACCATTGGATTAAAGAATAGCTCAGTTGGAAGGGACCTATGGAGATCAAGTCCAGCTGCGCATCACTGAGGGCATTGTCAAAATGCCTCTTGAGACATTGACAGCCATGGTGTTTACCACCTTGCTAGGAAGCCTGTTCCAGTGTTCCACCAACCTCACAGTAAAGAATGTTTTATTAATGCCCAGTCTGAAGCTCCCCTATCTGTTTTGTGCTGTTGCTGTTCTGTTATTGGCGATCAGGGAGCAGAGCCTGACAACTTTTGAGGAGAGGAAACAGAGGGAGGCCACTTGGACTTGTCAGGAGAGGCTGAGTACACAGGATACAGCTTTCAGCCCTGTTACAAGCTTTGCCTTCCTTTGGATGCTTTCAAAGTCCTTAGTATCTTTTCTTTTTATACTGTGGGGCCCAGAACTGCACCAATGCTTTGTATAGCAGGAAAGTTGCCTCTGTTCACTGTTGGGCTAAGTTTTGTTTAATGCCCCCTGAAATGTGGTTTGCCCTTGGCTGCCAGGACATGCTGGTGGCTCATGCTGAGCCTGCTGTCACCGCCTCCAGTCATTTTCTGCTAAGCTGCTCATCTCCTAGTCTCTACCTGTGCCTGGCATTACTCTGTTCCAAGCACAGAACCCAGCAATTACCTTTAAATTTTGTGCTGTTATTACCCATTTCTCTATGGTAACTAGATCACGCTAGAGCCTTGCTGTGGGTATTCTTGCTTGTTCTTCATCAGCTGTACTGAGCACTTGATGGAGATGAAGATAGCCATGCTTCACAACTGTTCTAAAAGGAAACTTGCTGTCTGTTTTCAGAGTACTGTTCTTGGTATTTACCAAGGGATGAGGCAATATGTTTGCCAATACAGTGCTTACGAATGTTTCTCTTGTATACACTTCAAGTGTTGAAGTATTTACAAGAACCAAAGGTACATCCTCAAAACTTTTGAGGACATTATCTGATAGCCATATATGGGAAATAAATACTTCCAGCTCCAAGTGCTGAGGTACAAGGGAGAGCAGTGCAAGCTTACTAGTCCTGGGTGGAACCTTGGTGGTTGTTTGGTACCCTTCCCTGGACAGACTTTAAAAGAAGGTGGTGACAATTGCAATACCTTGTGAAGAACTTAATGCAGAATGAAATGCTGCATGACTTTCAGCCAGCTGAAATAATCAAGGGATTCTAGTTAATGGGTCTCTATCAGGCCTTGTCAAAACAGGTGCTTCAGGGCATGCACAAACACCTGCAGAGCAATCAGATTGGTATCTTTAGGTTTCTTCTGTATATTATTGTTTCCACGTGGATGTCGGTTAACACCTGTCTCACAACAGATTTAAATGGGAATGTTGGAATCATTACAGGAGTTCTGGCTTCCATTTAGTCTTGAATCTGGTAAGCGAAGTAAGGCATCCAAGGTGTTTTCCTGGGAATGTAGTAAACAAAAGATTACACCTTTCAGTTGTGCTCAGGGAACTAAATACAATCCTTTCCATCACAGATATTTCATTTAACTTGCAATAATGCTCTACTTAACAAAACTAAAACAAACAAACAAAAAAAACCCTTACAGCTTGGATACTGGATAACTGTTTCGTAGAATAATGCCAATTTTCTTTTCGAGGGAGATGGGTAATAAGTTCAAGTGACCTTGTTGCCTGGATTCTGAGATAGTGAAGGTTTTTCATGGCGAAGTAGTTAAGCAGTAGTGTCTGAGGAGACAGTTATAACTTTTCATAGCAGACCTTTTATGCAGTGGAACTGAACTTATTCATAGTTTATAACTGTTCTTTGTAGGTGGCTTTATTTTCAACATCTGGAGTAGTTTACATTTTCTCAGAGCCATAGAAGGCTATAAAGCTCTCTTGCACAATTCCTTGGCCAGTTAGACCAATCCAGTAGAGGCGGTCGTTGGAACTTCTTTTTCATTTTTTGGTGTCTTCTAATTGCTACAGCACAAGCTCTAATGCTCGATAAAACAACTGTCAGAATGTTCTAAACCCAGAGTTCGCATGCATCATCTCCATCTTGCGTTTGTGTCTCATTTTCATTAAAACAGCTGAGGAGGATGTTTATTAGATCTGAATCGTGTGCTGTTTTTTGATTGGTTACATTCAAGTAACGAAGGGAAGGCAGTTCTTTGAGTACTTGGATCCTTCCTTGTGTTGATAAGGACTTTGTGCTAAGTAAATCTTTCGTGTCATTCATGTATTCTGCACACCCTGCAGCATTTGGCTGGCCTGTGGTAGAGCGCCTCTATATTTCAAAAATACACAGATCAGTTGGTAAATACAGCACGTTTGCACTGGAGGTCTCCAATGAGTACTGTGGTAATTATCAGAGAATCTAGTTTTGTTACTGGAAAAAAAAAAAAAGCCAGACTGTGTGAGAAGACCAGCTGTGAGAGATGAACTGTGGCTTGGAAGCTGAATCTGTATGTGTTCTTTGTTGCAGATGTATTGGATCTTGGTCAAGTGATATCTCCTAGTTGTATCAGAAATACTAATCTATAGAAGCGCTGTCAGGAGCTTTGTGCTGCTGCATTCATCACTGTTTAAAAATGGCCTAAAACAGTTGTTTCATTTTTTCTCCTGAATTCATTTTTTTTAAACATAGATGCACTAAAGTTGTCTTATCTGAGTATGAGAACTTTCTATGAGTGTGGAAAAACTTGTCAAATATGTGAAAGTTACATGTGGGCTTATAATGAAATGTTACAGACGTCTGACTTTTTATTTCTATTCAAATATGTAAGGAAACTCTCATTTGCCACTGAAACACAGCTCTGTAACAGCTGAAAAACATCACTTAGAGACAAAGGCATTTCATATCCAGCTAAATTACAGAGAATGTTGTCATGCAAAACAAAATTATCAGCTCTGGAGCTCACTGGAGAAGGTGGTTTTTCTAAGAAGTCTTTGTGAAGCAACCTGACCAGCATGCTGATTCTTTTTCATTGTACAGCCTGTGGCCACGGTTTTATCTTTCGCTGATGGATCATAAAGTTTCCCAGATGTGGGATGCATCTACTGGGTCCTGGCACTTTTCCACAAAGAAATGTGCATGCCTCTAGGACAGAATGTCAGGTATGTAAGACTGAAGTGCTGTGAGTCTGGATGCCTTTCAGGAACGAACAGCTGTGCCTGGACTAGCAGAGGCAAGCAGTCATGGGGGCGGAGGGGGCTCATGTGAGGAAGAACATCTTAACTGGGAGACAAGCTCAGCAAAAATAACCATTTCAGTGTAAAAAGTCCATTGTATTTAAGACAATGCACAGAGAAGTGAATTAGACCGTAACAATTCCTTGGCTGGACAACTAAAATCACTTGATGTTTGGCACTGTGTTGCTTACTTAAGTGACCACAGCACTGACATGTGCTGCAGCTTACCCTGCAGCCTGTGCACAAATAAGAGGAAAAGATCAGTTTATTTGTTGCTTGTTTGGTTTTTTTTCCCTCGAAGGAAGTACACTGTGTATTTACTTTCCCTTAAGGGCCATCTGAGGTTGTTTTCAGAACCGAATTTGAGATTTTGAGCAGGTTTGAAAATCTGCTAAGCCCTCGTGTTATTAGTGCTCTATTCCTCCTGGGACTGAACTGCATTGTTACCAGCTCTTTCTTCAGAAATTGTTATCGTGTATTGTCAACTTATGTTTCCCTTCATGTAATAACAGGATAGTTGAGCAAATGATAAGGGTGAGGAAACGATAACAGAACTCTATTTTCTGCTGCTTTGTAGATCTGCCGACTGACTGCGATGAAATGTGATTGGCTGCGTTCAAGGCCAACCCCCTTGGGACAGTGATACCTCTGGGGCACCTAAGCCAGCTGAAGAGGAGCACTATGGATCCTATTATCAGGTAGGATTGCAAATCGGGGTCCATATATAGGATATACAGTCCGGCAATCCTACAGACTTCTAGAATGTTTCTAGTAATAATCAGTATATAACAGCAAAGCTATGTTAGATGGCTTTTTGGAGGCATGCTGATTCCAGGAGGAGTCTTGTGGATGGCAGTGTGAAGCTCTGGGCTGGTAGATTGCTCCTGCTGCTGTAGCTGGAGGCTGTAGGTGACTGTATCTACTGGGCAGAACCCAGCAATGCTAACAGCATGGTGGAGACCATGGAAGTTCACGAAAGCATGAGGGGCGAAAAGTAAGAGCAAGCCACTGACACAAACACTGGACAGACTCATTTCCTGAGTGCACTTTACCTGGCAAGCTCTTTAGTCTCCACTGCTGCTGAGTTACTTTGGTCCAGGAACTGTTTTCTTCACCGACTTTTCTGGGGTGCCCTGGACATAGTTTTAATTCGTCTGGGGTTTTAGAAGGTTCAAGGTGTTCACTTTTTTCAAGAATTTGTAACACTGAGGGCAGAAACTTCTGAGATTCCTGTTTAAGTTCTTAAACTGAGTGTGACTTTTTTTTTCTCCACGTTGTCGCAAATCATGTTAGGACAAGACTTTTTGTTTTAGAAAAAAAAAAAAGTAAATAAAACAACGCTAATGCTTAAAGTTACCTCTAGCCTTCATACATCTATATGCCAGGTTCAAGCTTGTCAGTGTCAGGTACCACAATGGGAACTAAACTCGATGTTTGCACTCAGATTTCTATAAAGTTCCTCATTGACTCTGAGGGCGCAATTTTCTCATACCTGTTTGGTTTGAGCTGTATATATGGGGCTTTTAATGATCAGAATAGTGTAGCTGATGAGCTTTACATTAACAAAGTCGTTTAAACTACAGTGAGACAGAATGAGATATGCACTGTCAACTCCATTTGATACGATACCTGTACGTGTGAGCAACCCAATGCCCTTTGCAGCTTTGGCTCTTTAATCTTCAGGCACTTCTGTGTCCCTCAGGTCCAAATTCCGAAATTTTCTGAAGATGAAATGAACCAGTTTCTGTTGGATGGTTCTTGATCTCAGCAGGGAAAAAGCAATCAGTGAAAGCACAGTAATGGTTTTGGAGCCTCTGGAACATATTTTGTTAGCCTTTCTCAATAAGTTTTTTTAATAACACACGAAGTTGTTTTACTCTGAACTTAAGAAGTCACCAGAAATTTAGGGTGCTCATGCTTGCTCAAAAGTATGCTCAACTAACTGGTATCTAAGCAACAGTTCCGAATGCAACGCCTACACTCTCATGACTTCATAGCTTTTCCCCTAACAAAACTGCATTCTGCTCTGTGATGCACAAACTGCAGCCAAGCAAGCTTTTGACAGGTGTGCTGTCTTACGTGCAGGATCTGTTGACAGATAGAAGAAGAATATTCCTGGTATCTTTTTAAACAGTGTGTGCTCCTTGCTGATGCTCTGGGATGGGAGGAAGGGTGCCCACAGACAGACACTTGAAGCAAACAGAGAAGGAGTGGTAAGAGGATACAGTCTTCACCTTGCTTCAAAAATACCATTTCAGTTTACTTTTTTTTTATGTGCTTTTGTTCACCTTACAGAGATACAACTAAGAGCAGTCGCTTTCACTATTGTTTCATCCTGCTATTTTTCCTACCTTTCTGATTTGTGTGTCTATTTCTGTTACTAAAACAGCTTGCTACTTCCATTGGCCAACAGAACAAAATGAATTTGCAGCAGTTGTGTATACTAAAACACGAGCTAGTGTTGTGCCATTTCTATGCTGCTCAAGATGTTGCACCTCTGCCTGCCCTCACACAGTACTCTTTGCTGTGTGTATTGCTTGCTCAAATGTAGTTGTCGGATCTTAATGTTCATTCAAGTCTTCATATGGTATGAAACAAAAAGTATTTCTTCACCGCAGGAAATCCAGCAGGTAATTTTGTACAATTCAGCTGAACTTTTTTATATCATAAAATCTTGTGATGATCAGGCTTGAAGAGACTTATATTCCCTACAAGCTTATACTTTAGCTACCAACTGCCAAAGGGCTTGCCCCAAATTCCTTTCCAAGTAGGCAGTTCCTGCTGAGCTACCTACAATAGCAGGGGGTGATTTCCATCGTAGTTTGAAGTTTATGTGAGCCTTGGAGAGGATACTGGTAGAAAGAAAGACTATACATGTGGACTGATGTGCTTAGTACTTAAAAAATAATCTTTATTATAACTTAAATGTGATAGGAAATAAATGCCACAAAACTAAAGGGGGGGGGGGGGCGGGGAGGAAGCAGAGGTGAGTACAAAAGAACACCTTGAAAGAACTCAGCTGATGGGACAGGTGTGGTACAAAAACCAGAACATGGTTATTTCACCTTCTGTATAAAGAGTCTGTGCCCCTCAGTAAACAAGTAAGCATTTTGAACTGTACAAAATGTACCTTTTTTAATTAAAGGAAGAATATATATATTTATAAATATACAGATATGTACATTGTTGTAACATTCACAATAAAAAAAAAAAAACAACAACAAAAACCAGAACGACTTCTGTCTGCCAATGTGTTTGGCGCTCAAGGCTTCCTTTTGATGTGAATTGTTTGCAATCTTTTCTATGTAGTCTATGCAAATTTGGATACTATAATTGACATCTAAATATCATTTCATGCATAATGAACACAGTACAGGAACACTCTTCTGTTAAATTCTGTTCACCTCCTCTATTATCTTCAGGCTCATAATCAACAGCTTGAAGCACTGTCTTTCGTTCTTGCAGTGGGGGAGCAAACGCATTCACTTCACACTGTTTATTAGTGCCTCTGAGGTCTGCTTTAGTTTGTTTCAGTTCTTTATTGAAATCATTCTATAGAAGCTATCCTCCACTAATGATACACTAGAGTGTATGAAATCCAATCCTGCTTGCAACTTGAAGGACAAAATGGCTTTGGGGACTCGTGCAATTAGCTGTATTCATCACTACTTCTTGGAATAAATAAATGCACTTTACCTTTTCATTTAGTTTTTCAAAACCTATGTGGTTATTTGATCCCCCTCATGAATCTCTGGATTAATGATGGTTCATTGCTGGAGGGTGAAAGAAAGGAAATAAAAGACCAGTAGAGGCATTCAGAATGAGTCACTAAAGTGACACCTCCTGGGGCTTGCATCGTGCTGCTTCTGGAGGCAAAACTTGAGGAAACTTGCTCTGTATTTCATTACTGAGACAGCCCGGTGGTGTTCTGGGCTGCTGGAGTGGTTCTGGGAACACTGCGAGGCAGCGGGCGCTTGGTTCGGCGTCGGAGAGAAAATTGCTTTGTGGTTCTGCTCCATTGGCCCCCTACTCATCCATTTCAGATAACACGTGTCTCAAGTTTTCATGACCACTTCAAGGAAGTAAACGTAATTAATGCTTAGCAAAATATACGAAGATGCCAGATTCTAAAGACTCGCAGAAGTTTGCTGAGACTGAGTAATTCCTATTGCATTATTTCAAATCAATCAAGAAAGTGCCGTCCCTCAGCATCCGGCTGTTCCATCATAAGCCAATAGGAACTCTTTAGCTGTGTTTAGATTTTGCTTTTCCTTAAAATGTTGGTGAATTGCTACATTTTGGGGGGCTCCTTCAAAGTCTTCATTCTACTTCCCATGCTTAATGGCAGCTCCATCCTTCTTACATGGCTGTTACGCTTAGGCAGGTTCTTTCCCTAGAAAGCTGTGGCAGATTCAGTTCCACGGCGACTTCCAACTCTGACAAATTCCCGAGGGAATTTGTCCAGCTGTTCATAGGCCAGTCTCCCATCTTCACCTGAACACAACGTGTTAAAGCATCATAGCAACCTGTATCATTACCATACAACATTTAAACCATTGGATTCTCTGCTATTAGGTTACCGGTAACTTCTTTCCCTCTTAGCATTTCTTACGTTGTTGAAGGCCACTTCAGAAATTACTTGGAAAGTTAAGAGTGCTTGCCCAACTAACTTAAGGATTACTTGGAAATAAATGTTTGAACTATTTCTTAATTTGCCCTTCCAGGTTGCTGGTTTTATTTAGAGCAAAACAGAAGCAGCTGTGGCTTGTATGGCTAGACGACAGTATCTGTCTTACTTAAATGACCTGCAGTGCTCCATGTCTGAGCTGCAGCTGCAATCTGCTTGAAGCAGATGATGTTTATCCCATTTCTAATTTAGGCATTTTCACCCGCTTCTTGCTTTCTGGCTCACTTTTAAGAAGTGAGTCTAAGCACACCTTGAGTTCACCGTTAGCAACCAAAAGAGGTCTCTGTACCTCATCTAGAAGAATGGTACAATCTCCCACAGTTTACATTTACACAAGTGACACAGGGTTAAATGTTTCAGAATCTGAGTAACAACACGCTGGCATCAGAGTGAGTTCCTGCTAAATTGGTAAATGAAGAGCGCGTGTTTGATGAATTTGCATAAGTAAAATTAGAAATGGATGTACACCCACGAGCAAAACTTTGTGTCTGCCCTATAGAGTTGAGGACAGGCCAGAAAAATACAGCTTTGTTGGTTTTTTTTTTGTCAATACTGGAGCAGTGCCACTTAAGTACTGGGGTCCTGAAACTGTGCAGCCACAGTTCCAGTCACACTGGTACACAGCTAGATTACAGATTAAAGAGCAGGGTGGCTGTTGTCTCAGGGAGAAATGAAGGTCTCTGCAATGTGCCTGAGGTTCTGTGTAAAGGAGCTGTTGCAGGTTAGGATCTGTCCAAATAAGCATATGGAGATCATTCAGCTCAAGTGAAAGCTTGGTGGTGCTAATGGCAACCTGCAAGTGTGATTTGTTTCAGTAAGCTGTTTAGGCAGCTAGGAAGTGCAGGGTACAGTGACAGCAGAGGATGCCCAGGAGGACAGGGTGTGATATGTTGCAGAAGGGGAGCTGGTCCTACCTCCTCAAGGAGGTTACACTCCATAGGAGAAGCAGAACACAAATGCTGTTCTTCTACATAACTTTAATAAAAGGTGTTGTACTGAATGCCTACACTTGTTTTTCAAGCATAAAGTCATTATGAAGTAGATCTCTTTTGTCAACTTTTCCTTTGCTATTTTTCCCTTTCTGCCTCCCCCCCCCCCCCCCAAGATTCAGACAGTTCGATTTCTCTCCTTTGGGTCCATTTTCATGCTTTTCAGAATGAATAATTTCTAAGTACATATACTTTTGACCTGTTTTTGTGTAATTCAGGTGTTTTACATGTATTTTTGCTCAAAAAGAAAACAAAATGGTGCCGTAAAGCAGGCAACTCACCAAGTGAGAGCAGGGTTTCAGAGGCTACTTTTCTAATCTCTTCATTGTCAGACTGGCAGAGCGTGACCAGCATTTTAATACTCTCAGTAGCCTGGAAAATAGAAAAAAGAATTATATTAACACTGCCTATTATGGTTTAATTTCAGAACGTCATATAGGACTATTTACCACCCTCTGTGTTTCTTTTCCCATTCACTATGCGCATGGAAATACCATCTTGTGTCCGTGGTCTCGTCTTAAAAGGGCTCACAAACCAAACTGCATGACAACATGCACATCCCTGTGCCCTGTCTCTCTTCATTCAGGATGAGAAGAGCTCCTGCTCCACTAGCTTTGGCCAGGAGTTTGTGCAGGGGAAGCTGCTGGAGCACCCAGCTCACCTTTCTGCAGCACTAACACGAGAAACCCCATGTCTCAAGCATCATGCGGGAGAAACTATCACTCCGCTGTAAGTCTATTGCATGGAATGTATTTTTTTTGCTGTGTCCGGTACCAGTTGAGCTAGCAAGCAACTGTTTTTCCTTTCTTTTATGGAAAGTAGTGCAGAAGTGGTACCAGAGGTGAGCTGATAATGCAGCATGGCCTAAACTTCCTCTTCCAGTCTCTCTGTGCAGTGTCACAACTGAGCTATGTATCTCTTCTACTGCATTACAATACACATTCACTCTACTAGCATTATAGCTAGTTTTATCCTGGAAAAGGATTATTTTCTTCCTCTCCTTCAAAATAAAGCTTCTAAACTGTTTCCAAACAAGGAATATGTAAAATGATGTTCAGTAATGCAAAAAAAAAAAAAAAGCAGTACTGCTGCTGCTGTCACAATTTGTATCACAATATCATTCTCACCTCTCAGATGTCCTTTCTTTAAAGTAACACCAAGCACCACAACTAAACTCCTTGTCTCTTACCTTGAGGTATCTTAAAGCTAGGCAGGCTGCTTTCTGCAGCTGGAGGTTGGGCTGGGTTAGCGCTTCACAGTAATAAATCAAGGCCTGGAAAAAGATAAAGAGGAGTAGCCATGAAAATGTCCGTGACTTTGTGGAGCAGCAGGCTGGAGAGTGGAGTCTGCCACGAATGGCTGGAAGTCAACCCCTAATTTTTTCTCATTCCTTTTCTCTCATCTCTTTAATTTCTGTGTTTAATTTGGCCCTACCCCCTGCCTTCAGCAACTGTGCTAGACTCACATCTTAGGTGGGAGATCCCATTTGCTAGCTTCCTTTGGGGAAAAAAAATGTGACCTACATCTTTGTGAGATGATGATGCTGGGGACTTGCCTTCAAGCTGGGTTTAAGGTAGGCTGGCACAAAAACCAAGATGTGGAAGATAGCTGGAGAGTTCAGTACTTCCTAAATACGTGCGCAGTATGGTTTAGTACCTGTTTAGAATAATGACTGGTAGAAGCAGACTGGCATAATGACAGAAATAAACCTGCGTATTTGCAAAAAAAAAAATATGTGGAAAATCCCTCTGGTTCAATTTAAATCAGGCTCGGGGCAGTTATTTTATAAATGTAGACATTTGTGACATACAGACAGAAAAAAGCATTATGATTATACAGGTCCCTTATGCAACAGGTGATTTTCTGCCACTTACCTTCTCCCTGAAGTGCTTGTTTTCTGCGGTAGCTGTCAGGAGTGATGCCACAGTCTCACTGACTTCGTTTTTGTTTTCATTGAGAAGTAAAGCCAAAGCTCTCAAAACTTCTTGCTGTGGTGGGAGGTTGTTGGAGTTTATTTTGGACACATTTTGTTGCAGTTTTCCATCTTTCACAGACTGTAGCATCTGAACCACAGAGGCTAGAAGTGCAAGAGGAAGGCTTTTCTTACTTTTTTTTATCCCCTGTGTTTCAGGTTTCTCATTTCCCCACCAGCAGTCCTCACTGTATACAGAGGACAGATGAAAAATCCCCATTTGAATATTGCAGCATTGTGGTGTATCTTCACAGGGAACTGGGCTTTACGTTGGGCTTGTTTCTCAGACGTTCTTCTTAAGGAGGATATGAGTAGATGGACTAAATGGCATGCTGTGTCACTTAAATTCTCATCATAGCAAGGGAAAACCAATATCCTAGCCAATGTATTGACTTCCAGTGCACTCCTGTGGAAGTTTTTCCTAGGCAGATTGATGTCTCCCATCAAAAGCCAGGGCAGATGTGTTTGAGAAGTGAGCTGAAATGCCTCTTTCTTTACAGGCTTTTGATTAAAAGCTCTCCAGTTAGTCCAAAGAAAAGGGAAAACTAGACAAGGTTCCTCCAACTGCATCTCAGCTAGCTCACGGCAGAATCTTGGAACTCAATGATCTTTGAGGTCCCTTCCAACCAAGCCACTCTGTGACTGTGAAAACTTGACTTGCCAGGAATTGCAGTCTAGCATGCTTTGTGGAACATCTGCTTCTCTCTTTATGTCTCGGAGGCAGAGCCTAGCAGTGACCTATCTGCTGTGATCCCTTGGCTCCTGAGAAGATCTCAGCACGTCACAGAATCACAGAATTCATGAGATGTCTCCATAAAGGAGGATGAAAGACTGGAACTCCACCAAAGCTGTGGGCATGGAAAACTTGCCAGGCCTTGGGCCTGGCTCAGCACTATCAGCCATTTCCTAAAAAGTAACTTAACAATTTTTTCTTATTCATATGTGGAAATAGAAATGACTGAGGGTGTATCTGCACCAGCTCCTCCCCTTTGATATGTGCAACTGTTGGGGTGCAGTCACATTTAGTATCCAAGGCATTTCTTCGCCTCTCCCCTGCTCTTGTAAAATCAGAACACCTATGAAATCCCCCATTAGCTACTATATTTTGTATACCCTACCTTCTTTTGCAAGCTGCAGCAAATAGCTTCCGAGGTCATTAACACTGTGGCTGGCAAAATAGTTGTAGTACTGAAAGACTGTAATGATCTCTGAGGACATGGTGGAGAAGAGGACGGGCTCTGTCCGGTCCAGAATCTGAGATACCAGGATTCGGAAAACTGCAGGGACCAGGGACAGAAGGATGTGTTAGTAAGAACAGAAGCTGCTGGCATTCCTGCCCAGGTATGTGGCATGCAGAAAGCAAGCCTGAGAATGGCCTGGAGGGCAACAGAATGGAGCAGAAAGGAAAACCCCACCCTTGGTGGGCATCTGCAGTCTAGGCAAGCCATCCTGTTCCTGCCCAGGGGGAGCTAGTCAGTGGAGCTGGAGTTGGACAAGTGGTACATCCAACCCCAAACATAAACCTATATTCAGATAGATGCACTTGAATTTGTACACTTTTCATGCCAGTGAACTGTAATGGGACATGGACATTATATAAACACATTATGGTTGGACTAGATGATCTTAGTGGTCCAACCTTATGGTTGTATAAAATTGAGAGGACTCCTACTGCACTGTATCACTTTCAAATCTGTATTTGGGAATGCACTTTCCGATTACCTCATAAGCCTTTAAACAATGGCTTCTTTTCACTTTTTTTCTCCTATTCCGATCTGATTATTTCAGGCCAAAATTGTTCAGAGAATTTGTTGCATTCGCTTTCAAATAACATCTTGGAACCATGCCCAAACAGACCTCCAGGGGTTGGAAAACAAAGCAATGAAAGCTGAGTAAAGCCCAGTACAAAACCATTCTCCGTTTTGATGACAAATAACTTCTTTTGCGGCAGGAGGTACCTGTTTCTGCAAGCCCTGGACATTCCTCATTCACAGTGGCAGCAAAATTGATATCCAGCTGCTTCATCATCTTGTCTGCAGACGTGTGATAGACTCCCGAAGGACCAGTACACTTCATCCAGAAAGCCAGCAGCGACAGCTTCTTGTGGAACTCTGGGATTGCTGAAGGAGAAGACAAAATGAATGATGAAACAAAGCTGTGTTCGGTGCACCATCTTCCTAAAGGGAAATGTGATAGGTGTGGAGGACATCCACTCCGCCTTGCTGACAGAAGGTAGGTCACCCTGTGTGACCTTCACAGGGTGGTCACCTTCCCGGAGGTGGTCACATGCTGACCCCAGG
This sequence comes from Alectoris magna, assembly GCA_030625065.1. NCBI lineage: Eukaryota > Metazoa > Chordata > Aves > Galliformes > Phasianidae > Alectoris > Alectoris magna. The sequence continues at coordinate 59,477,576 of CM060561.1, forward strand.
TTTGTGATGAGTTGTTTCTGTTTCCCAAAAGAAGATGTGGGAAAATCTGCTCATGATCCAGTTCTGGACACCGATGTCTCATCTCTATAAATACCATGAATTACCAGGGGAAATACTAGAGAAAATGAATGGCCTGCATGAGACTGGTCCTTGTCCAAGCACTGCTCTGTAGCCTTGGGTAAGTTACTCCATTTTGGGAAAAACTGTTTGAGGAGTTGTATTATGACTCCTTTAGCATAAGGCAGATCTTGACTTTCCTCAGGAAAGAGGTGGAGGACAAGTTTGACTGCAGAAGTAGCAGCATCCCCTCCCCGCTGCTGCAGCTACCCCTGCCCACCTTCTGCACATCAAGCAGGATAAGGATCAGTACAGCCTTTTCTCACCTGCTTATTTCTGAATAGCAGCACTTACTTACTTACTTAAGACAGAATAAGGTCAGGCTGGATAAGGCTTGGGCAACCTGATCTAGCTGTGGTGTCCCTGTTCATTGCAGGGGAGCTGGACTAGATGGCCCTCAGAGATCCCTTCCAACTCTAACGATTCTGTGATTCTGTGAATAAGGTCCCTGACCAACTTCAGGGGCTGCTACATCCATTTGTGAGTTGTATCCTGCTATGGTGGCACTCCCTTCAGTCACGGTGGTTATTCCAGCAGGCTCCCTGCCCTAACCAGCCTTTTTCAGAAGGAAGACTCCTAATGTGTCTCTTACCATCTGTAAGGGAGGTGATGCTTCCCAAGTTCTCGGTGCTGATCTCTGCAATATTCTCCATTACAAGAGTCTGCCTGGACAGCTTATCAAGGAGGTCTCTTGTCACAAATGGTGTTTTACCGGAGAAGACAATTTGCTAATGGAGACAAGATGGAAAGGAAGAAAAGGAATCATTTTGAAACCTCAAAACAAAACTCTAACCTCTGAAACACCTGGCACCTGAAGAAATGCAATGGCAAATTCTTTGCCTGGAATTATCAAATATTTCTTGTTGCTCTGCTTTGTTTTGGCTCCGATCCCCTGCCCAGCTGCCTGTGTTTGTTTGATGCTTTCCCATGGCCAATACACCCTGCTGCTGACATCTGCATTTCCTTCAGCAGTCCAACATCATTCACATCAAACCTGGACAGAGTTCAAGCCTGCCTCCCTCAGCTGCATATTTACTGTATGCTCTTGTATATGAGCCAAAAACTCCCTTTTTCTCATACTTGTAGTCAGTGGAGTGTCCAGCTCAGGGCTAAGGGTACTGGAATTAGGGTTGTTCTGCATTGCTCTGGTGGTCTTCTGGAAAAAAAAATGCTGATGATATCTAAAGTTGAAGAGTCTGCTCCAAAATGCTGTGACTGTTGTGGTGGGGGTGAAGAATATCAGGAGGGGAGGCTCCCACTGCCACCACAGCCATCCCAGCACTCGTTGGCCTTGCCAAACCATTTACAGCCACAAAAATGTAAAAATATAATGCAGAAATGAGCCGGGTTCTGTACCTGGATGAGCTGTGTGCAGTACTGCAAGTGCTTAACTATGGTTATATCGAGGCTGTCGCTTCCTGTGGTCAGGGGCAGAGGGCTGCCAGCAACACTGGTGCCGACCCCCGTATCCTCGGTCAGGGCTTCGCTGAGGTGGCCCCTGGCTTCGGGGTGCTCAGTCCTGTAACTGCAGAGGGAGGAGGAGGTCAGTGTGGGGCTGTGGCTGCTCGGGCAGACAGACACAAGCTCACTCAGAAATGGGCAACGAGCACGGAGCAGAGCTGAAAGCAGCGCCCTGGGACCACACAGCCCTCAGAAAGCCAGAAACACGGTGATGAAGACATCGTGTCACACGTGAGCAGTGGTATGTGAGGCACAGTAAGGACAGGCCTTAAACAACGTGGTGTCTGCACCAGCAAGTCTCTGTAGCATTGCAGTCACACAGAGGCACAAACACGGGGAGCAAACACCCATCTCTCAAGAAATCATCTCCCATATTAGTCCAGGAGAAGCAACGTTACAGTTTGTGTTGTCTCAAGTACTAAGCTGCCGAGAGCAGATCTAAGCTATCAGCATCTTCCTGGTGCCAAACTTAATGGTCATTGCAGAAGGAAAGGAAAACCACTGCTGGAATGAGTGACATGATATTTTCATAGGCTGTTTTAGGCACACTGTGTACAGCTTAGTTTGCCAGTAGTTTCTGTAAGAGCGTAAAGCTGTTCTCGCTGTGTTTTAAATCATTATTTCCAACTTTATCTCGTACAAACGGTCCTCCCTGTGTTTAAATACAAAGCCCAAGGTCAGTCCCCAGACTGCAAGTGTGCTTGGCTGCAGGTCTAGGAGCGTCAGCGATCCTTACACTGAGTCACACACGATTAAAAGTAGAAGCAGAAATCCACGCTGTCTGGGATGAGCCCAGGGGGAAAAATTAGAATTTAGCTTCTACTAAGAGATTTTAGTTAGGTTCCAAGTTAGTTAGCTTACAACTAACTTCAATTTCTTCTGCCTAAGTTAAAATCATGCTGAAGTGCCTGCTTTTGACCTAAGCTCAGAATACCAGAGCAGCAAGCAACGCAATTTCCTGAGATTTTCTTCCCACCATATCTCAGCCTGGGAAGAGACAACACAGTGAAATGATGGGAACTGAACGGCTGTTGCTTGTTTGCACTCAGAATTGCTTTGAACAGGCCACGATAAGGTGTGAGAAGCAGAGCTCCCCTGTTGGAAAGCATGGGGGCTGAGGGAGCTGCGCTCTGCCTTTTCTTTTTTTTTCCTGCTCTCGTGCCAAGCGTGGGCAATGCTAAGGAAGCAGATGTGCTTTTAGGATCTAATGATTGAAACACAGCATCTTACGGTCACACAACAATGGCAAACCACGACACAAAACAACACAGCTCTTTTTTTTTTCTTTTTTTTTCTTTTTTCCCCTCAAAAAGACCAGAAGTGATGAAAGAAGGGCAGGTAACACGCAGGGCCATGGACAGAGTACCAGTCATCACTCTTACATTCCAAAGGAAACCTACACCATGCTGCTTAAATCTGGCCCTGTGTTATTGTTATTGACAAGCTTAATCCACTGCAAAGACTCATTCGGCTAGAGAGAAAAGACAAAGGGAGGGGGGAAAAACCACAGAGGAATTAGTAATTACATCCAAGGAAAGCCAGGTCCAAACCTATGTCAAGGAAGAGGCTCTGCCAGTATCGATGACAGCTTAATTTAATTTACCCATCTCTTTTGGGGAGGGGGGGGCAGATTGTGCATATTTGAACAGGAAAAGATTATCCTGGAAGCTAAAGATTTGGTACACAGCAGCCACCAGAAACCCTCTGACCCTATAAACTCCTCCAGGATTTGTCAGTCTTCCTTGAATAATGTGTGCACCGGGATCCTCTGTTAGCGACAAAGAGCTGGGGGATCAGTTTGGCTTAAGCACAGCTGGCAGTTGCTACAAACTTACCTATTCTTCTCAACCTCAGTATCTGAAAATACTGAGTCTGCACCTCCTCCACCATTACAAACCTCCTCACCACCACCATCCTCATCATCAAAGTCAGAGGTGTTCAGGAAATCAAAGCTTTCTAAAGCACTTTCAACTGTTAGACTTAAACTGGAGGACCTGCTTCGGCTTACTGCTGGCTTGCACTGCAAAGGCAGAACGAACCAATGAAAACCCCAGATATTAGCTACGACTGAAATAAAAACATAAAGGATAAAGCTTAAAATTTTCAAATTCTTCATTTTATTTATAGTACTTCATTTTATTGGGTATTTCATTTCAAACCTTCATATTCATAGCATATACAATCAAAGCCTGGGAACTGGAAATTCCTTCCCTTCCTTCTCCCCTCCCCATCCTACCTCCTCTTTTGCCCAAAGAGAAGACCTGCAAAGGCAAAAATCAGCATGTTTTATAGAAAGGACGAGTACATCTTAAGTCCAAGCGATGCAGCTTTCAACATCCTCTGAAAGGAGAGATGGTAATTATCATCCATAGAAAGATGGAATTTGAAAAAGAAAGGCACATTGCATGATGGCTGTTAGAGGTACAGAAGCAGATTTATATGTGAATACATATACAATGACACTACCAAATGTATTCCAGATATAACTCCAATGAAGCTAAGGCATATTGGTCCCTCATCTGTAGATGTATACATGTGATGGACGAGAGAGAACTTCTGTAGCCTTTGAAGCCACACTGCTTATGAAGGAAAAGCTAATAATGCATCGATTTCTTAGGTGACAGAAAAAGGTAGCATTCTAACCTGCAAACCAACACTGCCTAGAGAGGGAGGAAGTCATCCTACCTCACCTCTGGGATGAAATGTCACCAAGGCTTTGCTGGTGCTGCAGGAAGTACCAAAGCCCTGGTTACACATGGGGGTTCATCCAGCTGTGCCCACAGACTTGATGCCAAGGTTACTCTGCCAGAGCAAATGATGATCAACAGCTGGAGTTGTGTGAGGACATCTGCACTTCATGTTCTGCATGACCACTGATGCACGTACAAAGCCGCATCTTCCAGACCCAAGTAGGAACCAGGACACTGTTTCAGCTTGTAAAAAGAAACAAGCCGGCCTCCAAGTTTGGACTTGGCTCCTCTAGAACTGCCAAGGCTTTGGAGTTTTGTTTCTAGTTTGTTTGCACAAATTGTATGTTAGCATTTATGATGCTTGTCACCTCAAACTGACAGCACAGTCTTTCACTGTTCAAACACAGTCCACAACACCTCCACAAGGCTGGCTGTATCATGCTTCTGCAGCACAGATGGCTTTAGCTGCCACGTCTTTCGAGGCTGGTAGTGCAGCTTTTTCAGGCAAGACCAACAGCAACATGCGGGCTTTGTGTTTCTCTGATCATGTGACATGGCCAAGAGAGCTTTCTTCAGCCACAGCTGGATTCCAGGTCAACCTTCTGAGACCAGCACAGCCACTGGGGATGCTGTGCGTCCACCTGCAAGCTCATCAGTAGTCACATGCAGATGGAAAGCAGGTCTGGAAGCAGCAGCTATCCCCAGTGTGCAGGGCTCCTGTCTGCATATCTGTCCTCTCTCCCACCATCCCATGCCTGTCCCTTTGTGGCTTCTGATAAAAGGAATGTGAATGAGCAGTCTCCATTGTCCTTCTGTTGATTGGACACTCAACTTTATGGCAGGGCAGCCATGAAGTTGAAAATTAACAGCAATGGTAGCTTTGCCTACTTGAAGTACTGGGGAAATAGTACAAAAATCAGGGGCTACAGACTGTCAGAAAAAACCCCACTTAACTTGGAGAAATACCACGCAGCTGCATACACCAATGGAAACAAAGATGTTAACAAAGCTGTGGGCTTTTTTTGGTGAAAAGATGAATGCCTCCCTCCTTCCTCCTCAGCCCTGTTTTTAAAGGATGAGGTTTAAATGACTATCAGACCAACTTGCATATGAATATGAAGCATTTGAAATGATTATTTCCCGTGTGATACTATTTGCACAGTAACACGTCACAAGTTATTATTCACAGGGGAGATATGAGTCACAGTGATCAGCAGGCAACATATTAACAACACCCATACAAAATTGATTACTTCTTTCCGATCTTCAATGTGTTTGGTTCATCCTGGTGGAAAGACAGGATGGCTTCTTCTTAAAAAAAAAAAAAAGAAAAATGCATGGGGGAGAAGGGGAAAAGGCTTGGGAAAAAAAGCAAGGAAGGAATGGCAACCTTCAGTAGGACCTGTGCTTCAAAATCGCTTTGGCAGTTTAGAAAGTTCAGCTGCCATGCCTACATGGCCTGATCCTCAGCTGGTGTAGTCTTGCAGAGCTCTATGTAGTTCAGTGCCAAAGTACACCCACCAAGGATGCGGCCTGTGAATTTTAAAGGCAGAAGATTGGCTAAAGTCTGATCTCCGGTATGGCACAACTAACAGGCTCTCAAGTGGTTTCTGCAGAGAAAGCCATAATGTAATTACCCCTCTGCCATTGTACCTTTTTCTCTTTCCCCCAAGTTTTAAGTAGATTAAAGGATCCATTGCTTGAACGTACAAGGCTACAACCAGCACACTGCAGACGCAAGTTTAAAAATACAACACTGTGAAAGGGTGCTCCAACAGGAGCAAATCTGTTCAGTGATCTCTGATTTGATGTTTGCGAGGAACAGGAAGTGATTCTACTCGCTCAGATTTCCTTTAGTGTAGTACTTTCTGAAAATGTACTCACTTTTAGAATGTCATCCAGATGCATCACTTCCTGGTCCAGGTCCTGAAACTCTTTGTACTGCTCTTTATGCGGCTCAAGAGCTAAGAGAAGCCCTTGCAAGGCTTCTTCAATGCTTCCATCAAGATAAGACTTGTAGCCTTCTGATTCCCCACTGATGGACCCCTCACACGGCAACCTCTCTGGGGTCCCAGGCACCTCGGCAGATGTCAGCCTTTTCACCAGCTGCTTGGTGATGTTGCCCTCATAGGTGTCCAACTCCACCGGCTTTAGCTCAGAACCTTCATCCGTGTCCTGCAGGAGAGACACTGGAACGCTCGCCTCTATAAAGACACGATCGCTCCCAGCATCTGAAGGCTTTTGGCAAACTTCAGAATGTGCCCTGGGGGTGGCCTTGTTCCCGGTTACTGCTGCCTCTCCCGGGGATGGCAGGTCCTTGGGCTCAGGGATGGAGTCTCCGCAGGAGTCACTGCTGCTGCAGTCTGGGCTTGAGCTCTCGGATGACTTGAGAGCTCGGTGCTGGGTAGCAGCGGTGGTGATATCAGGGCTGGAGATGATGTGAGCAGAGGATGGCTCTGCTGGGTTGGCAGGGGGCACACGGTCTTCATAAGGCAGGTCGCCAAAAGTGAAGGAAAGAGGCCGCTTCTCAGTGGTTGCCGTTCCGTTTTCAAAGACATCATCTGGCAAGTTTGACTGAAAAGATAATTGAGAAAGAGAGAAAATGTCTTTCACGTCTCATTGGAAAGAAAAAATAATAATCTATGCGTCTGGGAAAGACAAATGCAAGGAATAAGATTAGAGAAGCAGTCAAGTCTTGAGAAATGGGAAAATCACTTGAAATCCAACTTGTACTTTCATCTGGCACAGCTCCTGACTCCAGCAGGATTCTGCTGGGAACTCTAGGTTCAATATCTCTTTGGGTCAGGGTAAGCCAAGAGCTCTGGTAAGCACGTCCCATAGCAGCCCCAAGCACTGCTTGTCTAAGTAAACTGATGGCACTTCCATGGCACTGCCCCACTTCTTGTGGGAAATTTCCTTCTTGGTGGGCTGTACTTAAGCTATCTTGGCTACATTTTCATGTTCTTATAGATTTCTGTTGTATTTATTTCCTGACTTCTAAAGCAGCAATCCCTAAACTGTAAAACAGTCTGCTCTAAAAGTTTCTCAGTGTCACGTCATTTTAATGGGGCTATGACCATGCTATTCCTTTCCTGTAGAAACAACACTCTGCATGTGGCACAGATACCTCTGCCTATTGCTGAACATGAACTACACAGGTATCATGTTCAACGTGAATTTAACCCAAAAGGAAACAGAAGGATTTGTGTAGTGGTATTGTGTATTGACCAGGACACTGATCACTTAGGAAACAAGAACGGCATATACAGATCAAAAATGATATCATATATACACCCCAAAGTGATCATCAGCACATACATATGTTCACCTCCGGCTCACCTATGGGGACACTCACCTCAGGTTGTCTACCTGCCCCCACTGCCTATCTGACCTACAAATTTTGCCTTAATTATTGTTATACTCATGTTAAACTCACTGCACACTGGAGAGAGTTAGAACATTTTTGTTGGCTTCTTCCCTGCTATCAGGTTTGAAGAATCTCAGAGCTGTAGTACAAATTGTTCTATTATTTTACACAATTTTTAGAACAGAAAAAAAGGCAAAAAGCAGCAAGGAGGAGAAGTACAAGAACCTGCCTGGAGCCAAAATGTAATAAATCAAAGCCTGAAATTTCACACTGATGGGCTCTGAAGCAAATTTTAGCCTTCACTACGTGGCAAACTCATGCAAAAGCACAGCACAGATGAATGACAACTAGTATTTTGCTGACAATTTGCTGGAAGGAACTATGGGCACTCATATGTTGGCAAGGTACTTACAGTTAAAATGTCCAAAATTTGCATCATTTTCCCAGCAGCTTTCTTCCCTAAACATAACGATACTCTAAGATTTATTTCTTCTTTCCCCTCACATGAGTACGCTTTCAACCTCTCCTTTACTGCTGAAAGTCAAGTCACTCAGCAAATGTATAACACCAATCAGTATGGCAAGCAATTTATAAGAATACCGTATTGGCTTGTGCTCCTGCCATGCACTCCCCCCTCAGATCATTATCCCTGTAGAAACCAAGAGGAACTTTGCTTTACCGCAAGCAGTGTGGGCTTACACTCACACTCTCCCCTGTCAGCAGTCAGCAAAATAAGCAAGTTGCACCAAAGAGCAGCACATGAAGCATGCATGGGAATGAAGATGCCACACGGGGACTGATAGACTCCTTCAGCACACAAATACCAGGACTCACATATAGCTCTAGCCCCACTTTGGGACTTAGCCTGAGCGATGGCAGATCACTAAAAGAGCGACTGCGCCGAAGCTTGTCAAAGAAAGTGTCTTGCAGAGCATCTAAGATTGCCAACCTTGGCCTGTCTTGCAGGGGATGCAGCCATTTCTTCAACAATTAAAAGCAAACATGGTGAGGAGGGCAGGTTAACTGAATGCTTTGTAGCAGAGCACTTAAATCACAGGCACGGGATGTAGCACTTGTAAAATTCATATCTCTACAGACAGCCTATTCAGCTTAATACACAGTCCTTATAAAGCATTCAGAATTTGTTTCATGCAAAAATCTAAGAGCACCTTACGAATCTCTTCTTTACCAGGGGACACATTAAAAATACTACTGTTGCAATGGCTGTTTAACCACTGCTATGGGAAGAACAGACATTTTATAAAGATTACTCAAGTAACACAGCAGTCAGGCAAGAAGAACAGTTAAATGGTAGTTGGCCATCCAGCATGCCAGGACCACCGTCACCTTCTTTGAGAATTAGCAGCTAGAAATACATTCGCTTTATAAGTATTTGTGAGGATAACCTGCTGACACCGGGGAAAAAAGCCTAGATGTGGAAAGCAATGAAGCGTTTGCAGCGTTTGAACTGCGCTAGGGTTTCTCTTTACGTAAACATGAAGCCAAGGAGGGCTTACAAAGAACGAGTGGTCCTTGAAGGTTGGCGTCTCTGGAGTGCCTTGGCTGTACATGGACATTCTCCTCTGGAGAGCAGAGGCCTTGCTCACGTTTCCCGTGGAGGGGGTCAGGTCTTCCACATCGAAGGGGCTGCCGAGCACAGAAACAGGAGAAAAAAAAACACAAGAAAAACCCCAACCATTGTTAGGCTGATGGAGAAAGAATTTCAGGTCCTCAGAAAGGACGTTTTGAAAAGGGTGTTTATTAGCACTTCAAAACTCAGAGGTGTTTTTTTGTTTTTTTTTTTAACTCAAGTATTTGAAAGAAAACGTTGTTAATTAAGCAGCAGGCTCAGAAGTGCAGTTTTCATTTCTGATAAAAGCATTTTAGTCTCAGAAATCATTCATGCAGCACTGCCTGCTTCTCACAAGAAGAGTATTCTCAGAGCTGAGTTGACAGGTAGCACGTGTGATAACAAGGAAGGGACTCAGCAGAGTTAACAGTAGCTAATAGAGCTGTTGTACTGTAAAGGAAATCAGTTGCTGCCATTGCTAGCTTCAAGTTTATTGCATTACAAGAAACAGCATACACGACTGTAAAAGTTAAAAACATTACTGCTATTTAAGAAATGACATTTATCTATTTCATTAAAGCACACTGAGAATTGGGTTTGAATCCAAATGTTACCAGCTCACCCATGCTTACCACCGCGGATAGACAGTGCTAGGAGAATTCCCACTGCCCTCACGCCATATACAAAGTCCAGCTTTTAAACCGTATTTTTTCCCACAAAGACAAAAGAGACCACTGACAGACCTCTTCTGCGTGGTTGATTTTTATCTATTTTTTAAAAAACATCCACTTGACCCACAGACCATCCAACCAGTTCTACTTACTACCAGGTGATTTCAAGGTTCAGCTTGATTGTGCCAAGATCATTAATGTCTACTGCAACCACCTGGGGCCGAGCTGCAAACAGGTCTTTTGTTTCACAGGTAACGCTTCCTACAAGGATGTGAGTAGCAAGTCCCTTCACTTCTGTCACCTGTGAGAGAAAAAAACAGGATATCTAGGACCATGCAAGGTACTGTAATCCTTAACTTAAATTTTCTGGTCTGAGCATCTTGCTAAAAGCCTTTTAAAATATGACTATATTTGCTGCGTCTTCATTACTTAGGAGAAAATGAGGATTTATTTTCTCTTTTTTAAAATGTATAATTGCATACAAGCTTACAAAACACAGACATATCTTGTACATTTACTTTATGTTTTTTGTTGGTGCCAGAAGAGAACAAGCACGCTGGTTCAGACCAAGGACCATCTTGCATTGTATTTGTTCTTTAGCAGTGACTGTATGCAGAGTCTGAGGGAATGGCAGTAGCAGGCATAGTGTATTTGGCGTTATTTCACCTAATGTTCTTTCTGCAACAGGAGGGTTTCATGTTAGGGCGTTTCCTAATAAAGTCTGCCTACCTAGTAACTCCTAAGGGAGCTTGTGTCTCTGTATTTGTTTCCTGTAACTCTGAACCTATGTAATCGTTACATCTACAATGGAGTTTGGTGAAGACTTGCACAAAACTGGTAGTGAAGAATCCCTTGTAAAACCATGTAAGTTTTTATAGTAAGAGTAGAGTATGGCACTATTCAAACTTACCTGCGTGTACATCTCTTTTCCTGAAAATTCATAGGGATAGTTATATGTACAGATCCTGTACAGAGGACAGGATCTGGAGTCAGAGAGGAAGAGAGACGTTAATAAACTTTGGGAACTGCTGTATTTTGGGATGCTGCAAAAGGATCAGGTGCACAAGTCTGTTTAACGCAGCTGGGTGGTGGGACTGAGCCTTGGGGCTGTTGCAACTTACATTGCCCCCTACATGTGTTTGAACTGGAGACCTCTGTACTGTATCTCTCCTGATCAACAGATGTTGCTCTTTTATCTGAGCAGTATTAACTAACTCATCAGTAGTGGATTTTTTTGGGTTTTCAGTTTGTTTTTGTTGTTGTTTTGCTGAATGCTGTTAGCAAATAGGTTCCTATAGATTTATGTTACTTTGGTGCAAATAACTAAGAGTTGCTGGAGAGTGATGTGAGGCAAGGGTCGTGTTAGTAAATGTGCCTGCATAGGGAGCATTAAGACAACTTCTCCCACAGGGCTACCAAACTGATTAGCCTTGTAGCATCCCAGATTGCATAGTACTATGGCACTTCATTCAGTCAGGTGTGTTTGAAATACTGATCATGACTCATTTCAAAGTTTAATGATCTATTTCTGTATTTTTGTTGATGGTGCACATAAAGGCAAGCTCTTGGCTCTTGCCTTGTTTGCAGGCAGAGAAGTTAGTATGCATACCTTTATGGAGATCAGCCCAACAATGAGAGGAAGGAAGACCATTTCTTCTCCATCCCAGCTTTGCTTGCCATTCACTTCTATTTTGCCTTTCAGTTTCCATCGCTGGCGACCGTAACGCATGAAAATCTGAAAAAGAAAAGTCCTCTTATTATCTTGAGCTATATGCTCTCCTAATGCACAAACATTGGAAAGGGAAGGTCCCCTTTGGCCAGTTTCCTAACTCCTACAGCTTGAAGGGTGGGCTAGGTGGGGTTTGGTCATCCCCTGTTGAGAGGCCTCTGCAGCAGCAGGGCTTTGGTTGATGATAAAAACAGAGTGACAGTGGTGCAACATCTCAAACTGAGGTGGTATGCTGGTAAGGCTGCCATGGACATGGGTGAAACCAGCACCAATGTTGGGCCTGTAGAGGCTTGCAGGCATAAAAGCAGCAAGGACCTCTCCAGTGAGCTGCATACATAGGGTGAGGCATATGCTTTATTTCCAGAAGAATTAAAAATGCTTGTTGAGAACAAGATGGTGAGAAGCACGTCCTAATTCTGGAAGACACTTGAACACATACACAAAAATTCATTTAAAAAAAAAAAAAAAAAAAGCAACTTGTAGTTCATGGAATAGCTATCACCCAGTGCTCCAAATAGAATTTTCAAGTCTTGTGACAGATGCTCTAACACAGGCAGATAGAGATCTGCAATGCTTTTCAGGGAGCTTAGAGATCTGCAGTGCTTTTCAGAGAGCTTACAGGAAAACTAGCAGCTGTTTCTTGGCATGGAGATGTAAGTTTTATTCAGTGTGGAGTAAAATGCAGCAGAATTCTGCCTCCCTTTTAATTCTTCTTCTGTTGATCCAGAAGCCGAGTGCTACATACCTCATACTGATCCCCAGGGCAGAGTCGAGCGAAGCCAGCCAGACCTGGGGAGAGAGACAGGGAGTGAGGGTCAGTGCAGGCAGACAGACCCCTGGGCCTACCCAGTGGCCACTAAGCTGTGACAGGGGAGGGCAGCAGCCCTGTCATCCCACACCCTATGGGGATGACTTTTCTTCTTTGGTACAGATCATCATGTAGTGGTTTTGTGCATATCAAAGACTCGCACTTCCCAGCTTTTTTTTTTTCCTCCAAGCATAATTCTCCCTTTTGTGTAATAAATATAAAACAGAAGAAATAGCTTCCTGACGTCATCTGGCTTCAGAAGCTGAGCTTCATGCTCTGACTATCACAAGGCATAGGCGAGCTACTGATTACCATGCAGTGCTTACTGGTTAACCCAAATCAGCCCCAACTATTTGTTCTAACAAGAAGTCTGCGTTATAACTTCCTAGTGGTAACACAGTGAGGGAGAGGGACTCCCTCTGCATCCATAACGTAACCACTGCTGTACTACCCCAGTGTCTTTGAGCACTAACTACATCAAGAACCGCAAGTGACCTCTGTAATATGAGATTTATCCCGTCTTTCCCCAGAGGGGTGAGATACATGCTACAAGAGCTTTGCTGCACTACCTGCTTGAGAGCTTTTCTTAAAAGGATGTCATGATGCTATTTCTGCATTGGCACCATACATATGAAATGGGAAGTTTCCTAGGGCTCGTGACCATCCTAAAGTCCCAAGGAAGCCACCACCCCCCTCCTGGCCTTGTAACTTGCCTTCCTGCAGGATGGGGGCAACTAGCTGCTTTCTGGTCACCCAATTCTCTGCACAGGGAATATCTTCTTCCTCACTGATCTCTTCATTAGAAAATGCTACTGCATTTGTTTTGCTATTAAGAACAAAATAACTGCTTCATTTCCTTCAGCTGCTCACCACCCCAGGCATACATGACGTCTTTTTTGCCTTCTCATGCCAGCTGCCGTAGTGTATGGGCAACTGTTAATCACAGCCTGAACCTCTGATTAACCATCTGAGGCAAGTGACGGGTCAGCTGCGGGAGCACAGGTGAAGGTAATTCAGCTGTGCTCCCGGAAGGGATGGAGCTTGACTCCACCTCTCCTAGATCCCATTTAAGGGCTGACCACCACTAAGGCAGCATCTCTTTTGAGATTGCTCCTGTGTGGAGTTCCTTGTGGTGAGCATCCATCCTAGCCGTGAGCCTCAGAGTGGGTGAGTTGTTCCCCTATAACCTCTGGATATTCATCTGTTACCACCTTGTATAATAACAACTATACATGTGGGTACTCTCAGAGAGAGAGAAAGAGGTGTGTTAGCATCAGCACAGCTAAGATGTGACCTACTGTTGGTTTCTACTACCAGGCTGCAGCTGGGCTGTGGGACCAACTAGATCCCTATTGTGCAGTCATGACCTGTCCCTGTAATCTGCTGATCTTTCATATCTTTGATCAGAAAATAGTTTTCTTCACCCATCCTATTGCTTAGCTGAACAAAGATGCCCTTGTTCAGAGCTCATATTACCAATGCCTGTCTAATTTATTTACTGTTTATAAATTATTCAAACTTTCTAGCACTCTACTGCTGCTCCTCTCTCCCTAGGCACGCTTTTACAAAGGAATTTGATCTCTGCTGGGATGCATCTCTGAAAGCATCTGAGGAACATAAAAGGCCCCTTCTTTGCTCACTGGATGGGGGGATGTGGCTGGGGCCTCTGTGTGCATGCTGTCTGGAGCTGGGGTCTGTGCCCAGTGCCAGGCCCTGCCAGGCACCAGCTTGGGGAGAAACTGAGGTCTGGGAATGAGGTCCTAATACTGCTGGTGCTGCTCAGGTCTGTGCAGCCTGATAATGGCAGAACAAACAGTGCGCAGCTACTGAGCTCAAATCACTGTCACAGGGAACATAAGTTCTGGTGACGTGAGTGGCTCTTGGGGCTTCAGTGTACAGCAGGAGCCTATGGCTCTCGTCACAGAATCATTAAGGTTGGAAAAGACCACTCGGATCATCTAGTCCAACTGTCGACCCATCTCCACCATGCCCACTAACCATGTCCCTCGGTGCCACACCCATGGCTCTTAAACACCTCCCTGGGCAGCCCATGCCTCTGCCTCACCACTCTTTTCTGAGAAGAAATTTTCCCTAATATTTAACCTGAACCTCCCCTGATGCAAACTGAGGCTGTTCCTTCTCGTCCTATCGTTGTTACCTGGGAGAAGAGGCTGATCCCCACCTCCCTACCACCTCCTGCTTGCACAGCTTCAAACAGTTTTGTAAAAGCAGTGCCCTGGGCTTGAAATACAGACTGGGAGGGGAAGGTGGCTGCTCCTGGGAGGTTAGTGCAATTAATGTTAGGACAGGGCCGCTAGGTGGCTGTGTAAGGTGTCAGAACAGGAACCTAATTTGTGTTCAGGGCCCTGAAGCCTTCTGCAGTATGCTTAGCTCTGCTCGAGTGCAGGATTGTGGGCAGGTGGACTTTAGCGTTGGACCAGAGTGTTGCTCTGAGATGGCTGAGTGTTTCACTGTCTGCTGTTCCAGTGCTTCACAGAGGGGCAGAGGCACTTTCCTGTGCATCATAACAGGGTGCTTGGCTTACCCACGTGGACTTCTACAGTCCCACATTGGGTTTTCCTGTTTAATTTCAGCTGATTAATCCTGAGCTACTGCTCATTCTGGCAAGTTTATTCTCTTTATTTTGAGAAATAATTAGGCTTGAAAAAAAAAAATATATATATATATGTAATCTCAATCATAAAAACACAGCGTGGGCCCCCTGCTTCCTGATGGTGCTGTGTGGGTTGGCTTGCTTTCCATGTAAGTGACAGAGTACACAAAAATAACTGTCACTGGAGTGGCTAGGAACAGATAAGCTTTGAGGGGAGGAATACTTTGATTTTTAATATTAGATTCTAAAGTTAGCTGGATGTGCTGTGGTGTAATGAAAGGGTGAAGCTTGCTATGTGATCACTAGGTTTTTGTGCTAGAGCTGCTCTAGCTGTGCCAATAGCAAAAGCTGGATTGTCCTACTGGATTCCCATTCCAAGGGAAAGTGACCTACATAGGAATCATGGTGTCCTAATTAGAAAATACTTAGCAATATGGCATTTCTCTTTGCTAATTTCTCATTTGGTTTCTTCATGGTACAAGAATGTTTAGACACAGCTGTCATCTGTGGTTTAACTTCTGCTTCACTGTAGCCCACAGGCCTTCCTGGAAGACTTGGGCATACAAGAGAGAAGGGGCCAGGCCTTTTCAGCCCAGTTGTTTGTGATGCCCTGATGCATTCTGCAACACGTCATCCTGTCTTGAACTGTGCACTGCACTGCATTTACAGCAACTATGGAAATGCCCTGAGGGGCACAGCTTGATGCAATTTCCTTTCTGTGCTGTATGGCCTTGGGTCTACTATTTTGAAGTTCAGTTCCATGGATGTTCATGTAGCTCTTAAAGGGTAGTGGGGATAGAGGCAAAAGGTGCAGCAGCCTTCAAACTGAATTGGTTTGACTGCTGGGAGGAGCATTTGGGAGAGCCTAACTAGCACATCTCCCTTGAACACATGCGTCATCTTATTGGAAGAATCTCTCTTTAAACTCTGCTCCCAGCTCTGTGATCCTTTCCACAGGGCAGAGGGGCAAGTCAGAGTTCGAAGGCTCAGCAATTGGTGCAGTGGAGGAGAAAGCATGCTTGTAAGTACATGTAAAACCGAAGCACCTCAGCGCCCTCAGCACCAGGCACAGACTGACTTCTGTTGTTCAGTGAAAGGAAAGGTGAAAAGGTAATTACCTTTCATCTTGATACAAAACTCCCCCAGCAGGTTTTCCAGCTCTGCTTCTATGGTACACATGTTCTGTGTTGGAAGACAGAGTAGTGAGGTCAGACAAACCCTCTTTTTAAGGTCTATTTGGAAATAAACACTTCTATTATGCAGAGGAAAGGTATTTTTCATTAAAATCAATATGCAAGAGCTACTCTTGTTTTTAGCAAAATCTGGCCCTAAAAACAGCAGCTGAGCTATGCCTGCTTACACTGAAGCTGAATGTAACCCTGCAATCTAATCCTGGCATTGGCAGCGGGCAGCTGTAGCCTTAAAGTGCAGTATGGCTACTGTCCCTGTCTTCTTCAGCCAGGACGTGGGCCAGCAGCAGCTCCATGCCAGAGTAGCTCCCAGCATGTTTTTATTCTCCCAAGAAACATGGACGACATTAAAAATAAAGACTGTGTGAGATGGGTACTTGACCCTCCCCAGAAGAGCTAGGCAGGATGCCACAGCTTGCGCACTGTGATGTTTGCAGCACTATTAGACTTTCCTTAATTAAACTGCTGGTGTAATAAAATAGATAGTAATCACAGCAATTGAAACTGGATGCAGAGCACAAGATGTCTGCTTGTTCTAGCTACCCTGCCACCCTAACGTCTGCAGGGTGGGAAGGAGCATGTATGGTTGCAACATACGTAGGTTCAGGGCTGATTTACTTCTTCACGTGCAGTGGTTCCTGGGGTATAGCCCGGGTCTTTTGGAACATAGCTGTTATTATTTCAATGAACTCTTTGGGCTTATGTCACCTATCTTTATAAGATATCAGGAATTCACTTGAAGACAAATAAATAATTAACAATCTTCCTTCACTGATTTCACATCTAACCCTTTTATCTGGATGTGATTATCACTGAAATGAGTGGCCAAGATTTCATGGCCTTTCAACAGTGTGAAAATGAAAGACCAAATGGATGAAGACATACCTCTGTGTACTCCTTGTAACTCCTGTTAATTTCATTTAAACTCTCTCGAGCTGCTTTGCTGGCAGGAGACATTGCAAAGGCCTGCTTCATTTTGCTGGCACCATCACAGAGACGTCTCTGGATACAGTAGGCCTCGTAAAGCTCATCCACCTAGAGCAAACAATGGGAATGGTGAGGAGGTGAGGGGGAAAAAAAAGACAAAAAACTGAGAATTCAGTGAAATAAAACAATTGCATTACATGGAAACTAAGCCAAACAAGTGATTAAACCCTCAGATGGAGTGTAAGCGGATGAATGAAGCTGTCAGCAAAGCTGTCATACTGTTACAGCTGACCAAAAAAAAAGCACAAGATACAAGTATCTTCTACTGCAGAAATACCATTACTGTGATAACAGATGCTTGCAGCAACTCATCTTCTTACCCTGTATGCCTTTAAGTTTTGCTGCCGCCTTTCCCTCCAGTTTGGGACATGTGCAATTGCAGCTATACAGGAGGAATGCAGTAAGCTTCTAAAATATACTGGTGTTGTAAGTGCTCTTTCAAAGGTATGGGCAATGTCCACACTGCCAAATGGGAGTGGGCATGTTAACTGGCACGTTTATTAGGGACAGCAACGTCTTCAGTATTGCCAACACCAGCCATGCATTGAGACTGTTGTGATATTGGACTGATGGGTAATACTGGGAGAAGGGAGTGGTTTTAAAACCTCAAGAACTAGGAGTTGTAGCCCGAATAAGCAAAAGTTTAGAAACAACTGATGTCAAATTAGGTATTTTGAACTTCAGCTCCATAGATGCTTGCATAATTTCCTTGTGATCTTCTTAGAGTCCTTGGCATGGCCGAGGCACCGGGCATTCAGTAAACAGTCTGGAGGTTTTGTAGTACTTGGAGACATACAACTTAAAGTCTCACTGCTTTGGTTTCTCTTTTCCCTTTAATCCCTGCACTGAATGTATATGTTTATGCCATCCAAGCTGTCCAGTGGAAGTCTACAATGGTATGGTTTATTTTATGGTTGAGAAGACAGGTTTTTCTAATCTGACATTATCAGGGGTTAGGAGATGAAAAGAGAAAAGACGCATCTCTTCCGGCTTCTAATGTTCCTGTGAATATGGGATGATACCTGTTCTTTATCTAGAATAACTGTTTTCCTTTGTTCTCTGACATTGTCTGCCCTACCCATACTGGTGCTCACTCATAGATTTTCTCAGCAGAATTTCTCTCTGTGGAAGCTTCCAGCACCTTGGCTTTGTTAGTCTATGATCATTTGCTGCGCTAGAAATGATCCTGATCCAGGTGTGCTGCAATTGTCATTTTTTTTTTTTTTCAAGCCTGCTTAATCTCTACCGATTATCTGTTTGGAGTGGGACTGTTCTTCAAAGCACGATGTTGACATGTACAAAACAAACTTGTGCTCCTGATAGCCGAAGTCCTTACTGTTGGTTTTCCAACCAATACGGGAACTACTTTGCAAGTGAAATGGTGTGGCAAAGAGTAATGGAAGCCATAGGCAGCATCTTGCCATTTTGAAGTTACAGGAAAAACCTTGGCGACGTACCCACCACTTTACCTCTGTAAGTTGGCACTGTTCCCTATGCTAAAGACAGCTCCTATAAACTGCCATTGCTTGAAGTTGACTCCTGCCATCAGGGTGGAGCACTGACCTCATGCCGCTATCCTGTGCGGTGAGAACGTACTCATCTGCCCTGATAAATGAGTGTGGTCTGCTGCTGCATGCTGTTTCCCACCCTTTGCTTCCTACTCAGCGGGTGCCCTTGTTGAGTACAGAGTTGAAAGAGTCCTCCAGCATCTGAGACAAAACTGTGCTGTCACCTGAACAAGCTAATCAAGCCACAAGTTTTAATGCAGTGCAGCTCTGCTCCTCCTGTCTCTGTTGCTGTGGGTTACAGAAAGAGAACTAATGTGCTCAGGTGACCAGCGTTATGCTCTTGTGTTTGGTTCTTTTCATTCCTATTACAAGCATAGAAACCATTAGCTCTGAGAGTGCTAGAGTGGGAAGGCCTTGAATGGAAATGTTCTCCAAGCAATAATTTTGCCATTCATGCTGCCAGCAAGAGAGAAAGCGGCTGGGGGAACAAAATTTCAGCCTATTGCCTGGTGACTTTTTTCAGCTCTCAGAGTAAGAGAACACAAAATTAAAAGGTTTGGATGGGCTGTCATAATTGGAGCACTTCAAGCTGTATGAGCGCTTTTCAAATGGCTCTCAAAAGGCATTTCATCCATCAAAAATAATTCCTTCTTTTGTCAGGCTCAGAAAAGTAACTAATAGCTAGCAGATATGTTTATAATCATGAGAACGCATGTCGTGGGTCTTGTCCAACTCTAAACTATATAGGTATAAATCACAAGCACCTCTACTGGGTACAAGAGACTCATTCTCACCAGTGCAATCAAGTGGATGTGAGCCCACCAAACCATGCAGCAGAAGATTTAGCGGCAAAAACCGAGATGACCGAGATCAGCAAAAACATCCTAGATGTGGTGTGCCGTGGAGTTACAGCTGGAGAACTAGACGACTTTCAACTGTAACTCTACTTTTACCTATAGTTTAAAAATAAGCATGCTGTGAGAGACTTGTCCCAGCAAGCACCTGCTCCCATGTTCTCAGTATGGCTAGAAGTGCATGGGAGTGTTGTGGGGCATGGAGAGCGGCTGGACACCAGAGGTTACCAATGAAAACCCTCTTCAAAACCACTAAGCTATTAGAGCAAAAATAGTGAATCTGGGAGAGGCTTTGTCAAATCCACCTCCCCAGAAGGTGAAGGGAGGAGACAGTAGTAGGCCCAGGGTTTGTTTTCTCTAACGTAGGACATGCTTGAGGTGCTCATTACCTTGCTGATGTGGAACTCCAGCCTCCTCATGTATCGCTCGACTGCTTTGATTTGCTGGGGGAAACAGAAAGGCAGAGAGTGAGGCATGTGTGAACACATGTGCAAGATATCTCCACACTAGCTTGTGTCTTCAGATCCCCAGGAGTCTGAGGAACTCCTCCTTAATGCACACAAGGCATTGCTGCCCATGAATCCAGCATCAACTGTCCCCCCTTACTGTGATTAAGCTGCTGCTGAAAATGGAGCTCACCGATACGTGCATGTAATATGCTTTTAGGTACAAAAACATCCTTTCTGATGGAGTCTGCATCAATTTTCTTTGATGCGAGTTCTCTAGTTCACTTGAAATTAAAAAGCTGAGCGCTTTTGGCTTTAAAACCTCCGTATTTTCATGACTTGGAAAACCTATATTAAAACCAATGAGATTTTGCATTTCAAAACCTATTCTTTTCCTGAATAAACTGTTTTTGAAAGCAAAATCTAGCTTGGCATTTTGGCTGAAAAAAAGCCAGATAGTTCAGGAAAAGCTTTTGAGGGCTTTTATTTATTTTTTTTTTTTTTCAGCCAAAATTTCCCACAGGGAAAGAATACTTTCAACTCTTCAGCTTGTTCTCCCCCAGCAGTGGCCAGAGCAGGAGTGAGCAGTGACCACACAGGCTAGAGCTACCCCAAGGGCAGCTACCAGCAAGCCCACCTCTGTATGATTCACTCCTCTGGGGAGTTTGTCCTGCTCTTTGTGAATGTCCATACCATGAAGTGCTGGCTGGCCCTCACTCAGAGGTGTATATAATGCAAGAGGAAAGGCAGCTGTTTGAGCCCTTGGCTCATCCCTCTGGGGTTGATCTGTAGACACCCAGGATGTGCCCTCGCCAGCCTCCCACCCACCTGGGGCTTACAGGGCAAAGTTGCACAAGGCAATTGATTCAATGGCTTGCAGGTAACTTCTGTACCAGTGACATTAGCCTGGCTATTAGAGCTGGCTGAGAGTTTCCAGCTCCATACATCATGCAAATACTAAGTCCACCTTGCAAGAAGTGTTAAAAAGTGTAACATACCTTATCTAAATCGTACAGGACTCCCTGCAACAGAGAAGATGAAAGTGTGATTTATTTTGCAGCACAACAGTGCCAGAGCACTGTGAGACAATAATGTTTATCAGTGAATAGAAATCGAAACCGAGATGAGAGTTGGAAAGGACAAAGATCATGCACGCACATGCCCGGTTTCCCACTCCCAGCCCATGCCTGTTCCAGTACCTTTGGATGGGTACTGTGCTTCCCTACACAATCACAAGTATGACACGTACCAGGCGTGAGTTCCTTCTCATGTCTTTTAACTGAGCAGTCAGCTTGTCCAGCTCTGTCTGGTGCACTTCCAGATACTCGCTGTAAACACAAACCAGAGAAGGGAGACATGAGCTCTGCAGCATGTCATGGAGCCCCTTCCTGAGCGCTATACAAGGAAATCTCTGCAACAAATGGCCTTCCTCAAAAAGTTGATCTGTATTGATCTGCTCTAAAAACAGTTTCCCTGCTGCCTTTCTGAGAATAAGTAGAAGCCACTTGTTTAAGTAGCCCGGTGTTTTCCTGATGTTAAACAACCACTTCCAAGTAAGCTATCTACTGCTTAGTTTACAGGCTGGTGCCTTACAATTGCTGCTATCGTGTCTGGCTGGTAAAAGCCCTTATCATCAGAAGCATTATCTTAAGGATGATACATGCTCCTGATATGACTCCAGGAAACCTGGAGGGGAAAAAAAAAAATCTACTGTTGAAATCCCTGTCCTTGGGACTTTTTTCAAGCAAACAGAATCGGAATTCTGGACTGATTTTCCCTACACGTGTTTCCAGTCCTAAGCGTTACTCCAAAAGGTACATTCTTCTATCCTATGAAGGATCTTTGCTTCTGTGAAATGTTTTTCTAGGTGCTAAAATGTTCCAGAAAGCTTCAGTCAACAAGCACAATAAAGGCTCTTACTCCAGGCCATTCTTCAAGGCTTTGTAGACCTCTTCCATTCTTTTGGGCTGGGGCTCCTTGGGGGTGGTGCTGTTCTTGTGGCCCAAATTATGCATTTTCTTCACCTTTGCTTGGGGCTTCTTGAGCGCAGAGGAATTTTCAATAAAAGAGTTACACCTGCGAAGTGAACATAAAAGAGGAGAAAATCCCTGTAAATCATAACAATCTCAAAGAAGCGTAGCTTAAAGAAATCTTCCTGATTTTATCTGTGCTAGAGAGATGGTTCTGCTTACGTGCCTGCTGCTTAAAGGACTGTGTTTGTTTACAGGTTGAGAGGTCTGAGCAGTCTGGGATGTGTGCTGTCAGCTTTTGATGTGCCAGTTGCCCTTCCCAGACACGAAGTCCCAGGCTCATCAGGCATTTCTCTGTTTTATCCCGTGCCTGTCCTGCCTCCTGCTGCTTAGACTCAGCCATGAAAGGGCTAAGAGCAAAGGGGTGCCTAGATAATTTCAGGTGTAAAGTCTGGAGGTTCCTAAGACTGGGGACTGGTTATGTGTGTGTCTGGAGGCCTGATGGCGGCTGCAGCTCCTCGCAGGGAGCGGAGGGGCAGCGCTGAGCTCTGCTCTCTGTGACAGCGACAGGGCCCGAGGGAACGGCATGGAGCTGTGTCAGGGGAGGGACAGTTGGGGGTGAGGGACAGGGTCTGCACCAGAGGGCGGTGGGCAAGGAATGGGTTGCCGGAGTTCAAAACAACATTCTCAGACACAGGATTTGAATTTTGGGTGGTCCTGCATGGAGCAGGAGTTGAACTTGATGATCCCTGTGGGTCCTTTCCAACTCGAGTTGTATGATTCTTTATCACACTGCTGGTCTTGACTGTGGACCATAAATGGAGGACAGCTGTGCTGCATGTAGGTGGCTCTGGCTCCCCTCCTGCAGCTCAGCATTTAACCCTACTGCTGGCAATCTGGAGGTGAACTCCTCACCCTGCGGCTCCTCCCTGACTGCTAACTGGTGATCTGGAGCTTGGTGGGGTTCACACAAGTTGAAACTAATTGGAAAGCAGCCTCTGGAGGCATCTGGCTGACCCAGTGAAGTGCACGGCTCAAAGCCGGAGGTCCTGTCTAGCCAAAGGACCACTCAGGGAAAGGCTCTAAACAAGGATCTGCTTCCAGCAGGATGCTGAAGCAGCTCTGCAGAAAAAAAAAATGGGGCTGCTTTGACTTCACAGCTGCAATGAGCAGCAGTGTGAAGCTGGGGGTGGTGGAAAGCGTATCGCGCTTCTGTGCGTTTTACTTGTGGAAAGATTGCTGCATAAGTTAGGAAATTAAAATTATTCTCTGAAATGTTCTCACAACTCTGAGGCACATGAGGGAGCTGGGATTGTTCAGCCTGGAGAAGAGGAGGCTCAGGGGAGACCTTATAGCTCTCTATAACTTCCTGAAGGGAGGTTGTGGTGAGCTGGGGGTCGGCCTCTTCTCTCGTGTAATCAGTGATAGAACTAGAGGGAATGGTTTCAAGCTGCGCCAGGGGAGGTTCAGGCTGGACATTAGGAAGTATTACTACTCGGAAAGGGTAGTCAGGCATTGGAATGCACTGCCCAGGGAGGTGGTGGAGTCACCGACCATGGGAGTGTTCAAGAAACGTTTGGATGTTGCGTTGAGGGATATGATTTAGCTGGGAAGTATTGGTAATGGTTGGACTGGATGATCTTCTAGGTCTTTTCCAACCTTGATAATTCTGTGATTCTGTGATTCTGTGACGTCATGTTAAAGCTGGAGGGGAAGCACTTGGTAGTCAAGATGCAGGGTAACAGCTTAATGACATGGACAATATGTAAGGAGTTTTAGCCTAGAAGACATTCCTGCAAGGTGGGGAGAAGGAAGTTCTCCCTCACCTTTCTTCCACCTTCTAAACCCCCAGGCCCATTTAGCAGCTGACTGTGAAACGCCACTTAAAGAACAGGGTACTTGCCTGGACCGTCTCTCTTGCAGACCGCTGAAGCCAGCAAAGGACTGGCTCCTGATAATCCCATTAGGACCTCCTGGAGAGAATGAATGTGATCCTATTGACATGATTTCTGGAAGCCGGGAGGATATTCCTGAAAAACAACGGAAGGAAGGTCAGGGATCCGGGTAGGAAGGAGGTGTGCTGCAAGGCAGAGGCATCAGAAAGGAGAACGGCAACCCAACCCCAGGATGGGCTGTGAGCCAGAGCATGAACACAACCCCCAGCTCCAGTCTGCTGAGGTCTATTGCTCGGTTTGCAGAATAAATTACATGAGTGCCTGTAACGATGTCTTATTTTCATGGAAAACAGCAGAAATGGTGAGGGTTTCACCAGCTCATTTGTGCTGCCCAAGTGTCCCACCTCAGAAAAGAAGTGGCCCTGTTTCAACATCTGACTTACAGCCCATACAGCTGTATGCCTGTCCTGGACTACGAAAGCCGTGCTGTGGCTGCGATGAGGGTCTAGACGTGAGGCTGGTAACCAGCTGCTGTGATGTGCTAATCCCAGCAGTGGCCCCAATTCATGCCATGCCTGGCACGCTTCTCCCCCAGCTTCAGCATCACCATCTGCTACACCAGAAGCGCTACCCCTTAGCAACTATGCTATGCTGAGGTGGTCAATGGACTAAGAAGGAGGACCCTGCTGCTCCCCTATCCCACAGGACCCATCCATTCACCACCCACCGTCCTTCCCAGGTTGCTAACACCATTGCTTTGGGAAACACATGGAGAAAATAAGCCAGCTTAAAATAACCTGACAAAAAAGGAACAAAAATATTGTTTTTCCATTTATTTTAAAAGCAGACCCCGACACGACTCATACCCTTGGTTGATTTCACCCTGCATCTCCTCCAGCAGCTGTGCGTGAGTCTGGGGCTGAGACAGGGCTGCAGCAGGACTCCAGGTAGTAGGGTTGGAGCTGCCTGCAGGCAACAGAGCTGATACTTTGCGACACTGCAGCCTATGGGACTCATTGGGTAAATTTAAAGCAGCCTCTTGTCCCCACAAATGAAGAATAATCCATAGCTGAGTGCCCCAAAGGGAGCCTCGTGTGAGGACCACAGATTTGCAGCCTGAGCCTTCACAACCAAACGTATTTATTGCAGATAAGGAGCAGAGCTGTGCAGTGCCTCCACAGCAAACACTCACTGGAAAAAGCAAATATGTGGGGAAATGTCGTGCACAGTCCAGTTATGTTTAATTTGTAATGCTAGGCTGGACAAACACTCCCTGAGGTGGCATTCGGCACCGTGGCGAGCTGCTACTTTTCTCTGGAGAGGATTGTATTGCCCAAGAAGAGCTGCTTTGTCAGGAATATTTCTGGAAGAGCTCTGCCAAAAATATTTCTTCCAGCCTCACAATTGTCAGCGTTATTAGCGATGTGAAATTTTCTCTGTTACACAACCCAAACAGCATCGATCTCCTGGTTTTGGAAGTGAGAACTAGTCAGTACCCTGTAACTGGGCAAGCCTCACAGATGCAGCCTTGGCTTTGTGACAGGTGTGTTTAAGCCAAATTTTCTCCACTGCTGTGACCAGCAGGTAGCTGTGATCTACCTGGGGAGGCCTGGAAAGGTTTCTGTCTCCATCCAGCCTCGTGTCTGGGCAAGAACAACCACTGAGGTCTCCCTCAAGCCAGCTGTACCAACCGAAGCCTTCCTGAACAATCCCCAGGCACATCTAGGGAATTAGCATGGGCCAGAGGCTATTCCAGTTACTCCAGCAAGCAGCTTGGATGTAGCCAGACCCCATTTTTTGGAGACTTTTATAGCTGGAGACCATTCCAACCCATCTGGCCTTGTGCCTGGAGCACAGGAGCAGGAGTGATGGGTTTATGGCAGAGCTCCACAGGAGCATCTGCAGATGTGAGCCCTGGCTGCCGGTTGTCCAGTTCCCAGCCACCACGTCTCACCTCCACTGTCTCCCAGCAGCAGTGCTGATATCTGCTAGGATCAACTTTGGGATACAGAATTGCCCTCAGCAGCCCAGTGCCATAACCTGGAAGCAAAACCTTCCACCCTGTTCATCCAACAGGGTGTTGTATTAATTATGCTCACTGTGCAGCTATGATCATGCTGTGAAAACCCTTCTGAGAACCAGCCCAAACCCCTCTGAGAGGAGCAGAAAGACTTGAGGGTGTCCAGCAGGATGGACAGCACAGCCTGACCAGCATCTGGTGACATGCGAGGGTAGAAGATAAACCTCGCTGACAAAAAACATCAGCTCACAAATCCTCAGGAAATGAGGGGAACAAGAGCAAACCTGATGCTGGGTGCTAGTCATTGCTATGTTGGCCACAAAAACATAGTTCTTTTGTTTTGGAGAAGCTTAAAAACGCAACAATCTTGAAAAAGGAATTTACTGATTTATTTATTTTACTTCTTTTGCTGAAGTGCTCAGGGGCTTTGCAGTGCTTGAGTAGTGAGGGCTCTGCTCACAGTACCAAAAGGAAGTGTGGATGAAGTGCAATTGAAATGCAAACTGGAGACCTGCCTGGAGCTACTTCTGCTTTGCTATTGCATAAAATGGTCAGAACTCAGAGCCCACATTGGCTCATGCTCAATATATATGTTCATCAGGTTAGAGTTTGCCTCTACCACGCAAACACAATCTGTTGTTAAGATTTAACATTACACTGCCAATGTCTCAAACATTTGCAGCTGACCGCACACAGCTGCACTGACCCCCTCTGGAAGCAGCAGCCCTTTAGCCCAGATTTGCAAAGGCACCACATTCACGTTCATGGATTATTTATGATACTGACATCTAGCAAATACCCTTTGGGTGATGAGTATTTGCCATTCTGTGGGAAAACGCTTTGCTGAGGTGCAGTTATATTTCTGCCTATTATTAAACCATTCACAAGCCCCTGTACTAAACAAGCCTACCTCTGAGTTTAATAATACAGCTGTACCCTCATTGTATGCGTGTATGTAATCACTGGGGTAATTTCAGAAAGACTCAGTCCATGAGGACTCAGCCAGATCTGTTATGGAACTGATCGCTGTCCCTACAGCCCCAAGGGGATTTTGGTGATGCTCCAATGTAATGATCAAGTTTCTAAGCCCACAGATAGTAGTTATCTGATATAAAGCTACCATCTTCTAGTTATAACACGCATTTTTCTCTCAATATACAGTGTGCATCTGAAATGGTATTAAAAGCTTTGGAGATTCAAGATTCAGCCTCAGCAGTGGATCACACCAGCAGACTTACATTTTGAAATCTCTATAGCTGATGAATCGCCAATGTTTCACTTTAAAAACCATCAGTCCATCTTCTGCTAATATAATCATGTACTGTGTGTGTGAGTATAATTAATGCAATTAGTATTTCCCGTGCTAAGTGTGTGGCAGCTGTGCGATGAGTCCAGCAGCAGTGATGAGGAATAAGGTGAAACTGTATCAGTATTTTTTCCTTCCTGACTCAGTGACAGTGTGCAGTGGGGAATGGCAGATAATTGACGGTGCCTCTGTCCCCGGAGAAATAAACCCCCACTGCTCTCATCTCTCCTTACAGCTGAAACAGCTGAGCCTGAGCTAATGAGAGAAGGGACTGCTGAGCCCATCACTTCCACAGGGCTGTCCTCTTTCAGTCACCCTCTGAATTGACTTGCACCTCCCGTAACGCCAACGTATCTGATAAACAGCGCAGGTTTCAAGCTAAGAGATGGGAAATTCAGTCAGAAACATGTTTGCTAAATCAAGACTGACCTTTTTGTTTGCTTTCCCCCTCTAACTGACCTAGAGACCACATGTTGGCGGTGCCCATGGTTGATCCCGCTGTCTCATAGCATCTGCAGTTATGGCTCTAGGTCTTGGGTTTGCTGTAGGGTGCTAGGGAACTGAAGCTGAGGGCTTGCGGCACAGCAGCTTTGGGGATGCTTTTGGATTAAATATAATCCTTGATTAAATGGGAACGTGGGGGTAGATTCAAGGGCCGATCTGATCCTTGATAATCCTTTGTTCCTATTTTTTTTTTTTTTATTTTTTTTATGCGGCATGCATCTCAAGGCCCCCTCTGGATCTGCAAAGATGTAATCCCCACAGTGAGATGTTTTGTCTGCGCTGATCTGCGGTCTGAAGACTGTGCATTAAGATTTGGTGATGATTGCTTGGGGTAAGGTAAGATGAGAGGGTCCACTAAACCCCTCTGAGCAGATTGCAGCAGCAGCCAAAGGGCTCAGCTGTGCATGCGAGGAACCTCTCACAACCAAAAACCTGGCAAAAGGGTATGTCTAACAAATGAACTGGGAACTTACTGAATAATGAAAGAACATATGAATATCTCGTCTATGTCAAGGATTATGGTGTGCTTATCAGAGTCGCTTGTTAACTTAGAAAGGTAAAAAAGTAAAATGCTTTACTGCAATAAAATCTCATTTAGTGTGCACCTCCAAAAGTGTAAGCACAAGGGAAGAAACTTGTATACAAAAATATAAAAAAAATAGAGGAAACTGTCCCCTACAAGTCATGGCCTCCACGCAGCAAGCCAATTCCTTCTGCTTTGCATGAAAAAATCTGAAGAGCACAATTCAGTTCTGCAGTTCAGTGTACATTCATGGAATCACAGAATCAATAAAATTGGAAAAGACCACTAAGACCACCTAGTCCAACCAGCCCACCCCCACCATGCCCACTGACCACATCCCTCAGTGCCACATCCACACGGTTCCTGAACGCTCCCAGGGATGGTGACTCCACCACCTCCCTGGGCAGCTTGTGCCACTGCCTCACCGCTCTTTCAGAGAAGGAATTTTTCCTAATACCTAACCTGAACCTCCCATGAAGGCAGCTAGTGCTGCTTGTATTTGTGGTCTATGATCTAGTCTTCATTAATATCAATTTCCCAGTTTCTTCCTTCTGACTTAATTCAATTACCCCAGCAATATGAGGCCAGCATGGCCAGTAGCCCAATCCACCACCTGGAATTTATGGTTTCCATGTTCCCCAGACTCCTAGGAGGCAAAGAGGTATGTATCCTGGATGACAATTTAGACATTCTTGTGGATGAATTTTTAATATAAAAGGTTGACAGTAATATATGGGTAAGTGCCCTCAAAAGCATTATAAAACTTCCACAAGAAAATTAACTCTCTTACAGGAGTGTTCACGTTTTTAGGACAAAAACTCTTAGGCTCGTAATTTCTGAATGTGTCAGGATCATTTCTGTGGGATGGAATCTCCTGGAAGCATCGGAAGATGACTGGATTACATACAGTACAACTTCGATGGCATTTTTATGCTCCCAGTGACTGAGCTGCTATTTCTTGTGCAGGGTAGGGTTTGCTAGAGCAGTACCAGACATCTGAGCTCCATGTGAAGAACTGTTCTGGGTTGCCAGAACAAAATCATGTGCATTTGCTCCATCAAAGTCCAAGACGGAGGTTCTCCTAAATAGGAGCATATGGCTACACTGACAAGCACAATTCCTGAGCCTACATTAGCCAGTGAAAGGCCAGCAGATCTGTGAGCTTCAAATGTTAATTTTAGCACAGAAAAAGAGCCACGTGGGCCTATCAGCATGGCTGTGGAGAACAGTATAGCACAGAGAGGAGCTGCAAGCTGGCTCCCTCTTCTTCTGAAGGGAGATGTGGGAGTGTCAGGGTTGTGCTGGGGTGGGCACCTAGGCAGTAGGCAGCCTCTTTGGCTCCAGCACAAGGAGCAATATTTGGCCAGCCCACTGCAGTTCCAAGACTCCGAGTTGGAAGCAGCAATGCCTGAGGTGGGTCTCCTGGCCAGCGGGATCTCCTCAAAGGCGTGGACTCACTGCTGGCTGACAGCTCTGCTCTTGCAAGAATACTTTCTTTTGCTAGTTGTATTTCTGTATCTTCAGTTTGGGTGGATTCAGTTTTTATAGTGCACAAGGAAGTGCTTGTGTCTCCTTTCTGGCCCTGCCTAAGTCATAGCTGAGAGCTCTGCTTGGTTGCAGAAGATCCCGCAAGCGAGCACAAGGTGCCATTACCTATTTTTAATAAACGAGTGTTAGCTTTGGGTACTTTGGTGACAAATTTAAGCTTCCATGTCAAATAATATCCCCCCAAGCCTTGATACTAATAGCAAGACTTGTACTTTACTGTTCCATTTATGGAAGAACATTTTTTCTGCTGCATGTAAGGACATTTTCAGCTGAAATGCTGCAGTATTTGCTAGCTCATCACAAGACAGCCTGAGCAGAAACCCAAGTTGTCTACCATCTGGAGTGGCTCATGTCGTTTGTTCTGCTCTTCCTACCTGACTGGATGAAGCACGTAAACCAAAAAGCAGTAACAGTAAAAAGAAGAAAGCTAAGCATTCAGGTCACCAGGAGAATGGTGATGGCATCTGTGCCTATGTACTTATGGGAATTGGTGGTTGATACTCCTATTGTAACATAATTCCACAAATTCAGCTTGTATCAATCTGTTACACCAGCACAGTGCCAAATTCAACGTGGGGACATCTAACTTGTTTTTTTATTTTCTGGCAAGTGTCTCTTTGCTGTCATTCCCATTGCTTCGCTGGCGGCTGCAGCAAAGCAGCACGCTGCTGCCTTGCAGCCGTGCTGTGGTAGCTCTCAGCAGAGTTCCCGGCACACGGAGCCCTTTCCTCTGCTTCAGTCCCCCTCAGAGAAACACCTCCAGCATCTTCCTCAATTTCGGTTTAGCACATGCCAAAAACATAAGGCGAGGGAAACGCTAAGGAGTTATTTTGCTGTAATAAACCCAAGGAAAATAAATTTGAGACTAAATGGCTCCCACACATGACAGATGGGTTCGCGGTGGCTGACCTCATTTTTTCAGTTCCAACATTTGTTTCGCGCTGGCAGCTGGAGCAACTGTGAGCGTGAAATACACCCAGGCCCGTCCTTAATGCTGTTCTCTTACAGTGCTCTGAGTATGGAGCGACCACATCCAGGCGGTGTTAGCACGGCTCAGCACAACCGGCGCTGGGATGGCACACTGGAGTGCGGCTGAGAGATCAGGGCCTGCCTGTCTAATTAGATTTCATGTTCATTCATTTAAAACTAACCCTGGTAGTATGCAGAAATTATCTTTGATTAGAAGTCAACTCCAATTCTACTCATCATTGACTGTTCTTCATGTCAGTTAAAGAATTAATTAAAAGCAAAGCCCCCTGCCATTCGAGTGTGAGAAAGTAACGTAAGGAAAAGCGTTTCTGAAAATCAGCTGAGGATGATCTCCCTGTGCTTGAAAGCCAGCTTTCACTGCATCTGCAGCAGTAGCTCAGCGCAAGCAGCCCGTGCCTTGCTGAATCACACTGACATTTTGCAGTGCTGTGGGGAGTAATGCAGCAGACTTTGTGCTGCGGTGTTCTCTCTCCCTATAGCAGGGGATATACTAAAAGATGCGGTCTTGTGGGATGTAATAAAACTAGCGGGATGCAGAATGGGCTGTGGGATTACTGCCGGTAGCAGTCAGGCTGCTTCTCTACCTCCACAACCATAAGCAGGCAACTACTACAAGGTTGCCCATGTGTGTTGGGTAGAGCTGTAATTTCTCAGCAGGGATCATCACAAAAGGTGATGAAGCCATCTTGCACATTTGCCAGCGCTAACGGTAAGTGCTGGGGATTCAGCAGCCCTCGGTGGCCATGAGTGGTGCGGTCCCTTACTGACCAGACGTCACCCTTGGATGAGCCCAGCAGCGAAATCCGAAAGCAGCTGAGTGAGCCAGCCCTGATGTAACGACACGTGACTCTGATGGGAGTCATTTGGCAAAAATCCACGATGAACACTGACCTAAAGCTGTATGTCAGGTGCAAGCAGGAGAGTGACCTGATTTCATAGACCGTGTAAGCAATGAACATAAAAATCTTCCCCTTGCCGGGAGAGAAAAGCAGTGGTGTAGTGTTTAATACAAAGCCACCCTTAGGAGTGCTGCTTTCTCCTCTCACTTTGCACCAGTACTTCTGTTTACAGCCCTCATTTCTTTGCATGTACAAGAAACTAAATGCACCAAGCCCTGTGTAGGACTGCAGTAAGTGGTGGGCTGCTCTAGGGGTTGTTGGGTTTGCTCCAGCCAAGCCAAACCAACCACTGCCATACTCAGTATCCCCTCCAGGTTCACTCTAACATAAGCAGGCGTGAGATAAATTAAACAAGCCAGGCAGGCTTTTCATCCCTGAAAGTAAAACATCGCTGTTGTCAAACCCTTTCAACCGCTAATGAGATGCAAACACTTTGCTGCTCCTCTTTAAATACTTGGGATTAGGGAGACTTAAAATGCCTTCCATGTTTACATGATAGTTCTGTTTCCAAGAGTGTCTTAATGGCACATTGCCCATTAATATATTGTTGAAGATACACTGCTGCACAGTTTAGGACAGAACTGTCCTTAAAGCCGGACATTTTTGTCCCAGGTGTGAGCACCGAAGCAATCAATTTATTTAATCTTTTCAACACTAAACAAGTGTGCCTGTTTCCAAAGCACTGCCACAGAAGTCCTGTGTTACTTCATTTATACTTGGCCACGGTGTACAGCTGAAGTTCCTCTCTGGAACATCAAACAATGGAACACTGTCCGTGCACAGCCCAGCAAGGCCGTGTATTCTGATGGAACTGCTGTTCCTTGGCTTCAGCTCATCTGCGCTCACAACTTGAATCTTACATTAGACAAGAGCTGACGTAGATGACCTCAATTATTTGTTTTAATTTAAAGTTACGGCAGAGGCTGGTATTTTTCTGATGACAATCTTTTCAAGTCTTCTGTGAAGAAAGGCTTTAGGGAGTTGGGCTTGTTCAGCCTGGAGAAGAGAAGACTGCAGGGGAACCTCATTGTGGCCGTACGGTATTTAAAAAAGAGCTTTTAAGCAGGAGGGAGAGGGACTTTTTACATCATCTGACAGCGACAGGACAAGGGAGAACAGCTAAAAACTAAAATAAAAGAGGCTCAGAATCGATATTAGGATAAAATAGTGCCTGTTGCCTGGGAAGCCTGTTCCAGCACCTATTGCTATTAATGCTGGAGAACAACCCCAAGTTGATAGTTTATTGCTACAGACACGGCCAGTGCAACCCTGATGAGGCTCTTGAATATATATAAGTAGAGCTAGTTGAGTTCAATTGGTAAATTTCAACTGGAGTGAATATTAAAGAAATCTTGAGTTTCAAACACCATACACTGCAGACTTGCTACCAGTTACCATTTAAGTCTTTGCAGATACGGAGACATGAAAGATAAACCGAGGCTGGATTAAATAGATCTGACAGCATTTATACTGCTGAACTACAAGGCAGTTATCTGGTGGAACTTTTCATTGTATAAATGAAGGCTGCGTGCATCTCAGGACAGGCCCACTTTTCCATGTTCTGCTGTTTAAAGAAGAAACACACTGGGGCCATCGCAAGCCAATGAAAATTTCCCAGGCATGTCACCACACTCTGTCCTCCACTGCCCTCCTGCTCTTTCCTCATTTTGTTCTCTGTTGAGGTTTCTGCATTTTCCAATTCACATAACAACAACAATGGGCATGGGCCGCCGTTCGGGGTACAGGAAAATAAGAATGCAACGACTCTATCCTTAAAAAGAACATCGGGCAGCTTCTGCTTGCAGCGTAGGGCATGGAAGCCAAATGCGCTGCAAGCCCTTCTAACCTGGTTGTGCCTGCAGCAAGGCTCTGTGGTCCCCATTGCTCTATGACTGCAAAGAAAGCAAAACCTTGGCTTTGCTAGCAGGCTTTTAAGCTGATTATTCTCCAGCCATGGCATCAGCTGGTCTTACCATTTTTAATATGGCCTCGGTTTGGTTCTGCATAGCACGGATGATTTAATAAGTGTTTCCAGCTCTTGGGTTCATTAATCTAAACGTCTGATAAACCAAGCAGTCCCCTTTGCTCACTTTGGCAGATGTCTATTCTCATTAAAAAGATGCGTTTATCTAGTAGATGTGGCCTGCAAGCGGTACTCTGAATTCAGGAAAATGCCTCATGCTTCAAAGAGCACCTCACAGCCAATTGCTCCCCAGCTCACAGTCTGCCCTGTGCAGAAACCCAAGTCCTTCCCTGAACCAACAAAACGGCATTTTGCGGATGTACTGATCGAGACAAGGAAAGGGCATTCATTCATGCAGGGCTTGACACATCACACACACGACTGAGCAGCAGTATTTTTTCAGCAGCTCCATCACCCACAAGCATGCCTGTACATTTGGGATGGCTTCTGTTACCATAACCCAATGATGCTTCCACTGACGGGCAGAGAAGATGCTTCCACACTCAGGGAGATGTCCTGGCCAAAGACCACTTGCTAGGATGTCACTGCACAAAGGTGCAGTAGATGCCCCTACAATTACAGTTTTAAGCCCAAACATGTTTAACATAGAGCCAAACAGAAGAGGTTAAGTTACTTAATTAAGGAAAAAGTCTTTTCCCTACTGCCATACAACCAGAAAATGCCCATCTGTGAAGGCAAAGCTACATCCCCCTTCCCACCTGCCTGCCCCAAGTTGAACCAAGGGCCTGAGCCCCACGCACTCCCAGGCACCAGCTCTGCAAACCACATCTGCCCTCTGTGCTGCTTCAGTCTTCCAACAGGTGTAAGGGAAATCCAACTGATGGGAGAAGCACTAGGGGACAGAAAACGCAGTCAGGGCTGCTCAGAGGTATCTCAGGGAGAGGGAAAGGCAGCGGCAGTACTTAGCCTTGCCCCACCTGCCCAAGTGCAAACCTCCCATGGGAATTTGCAGGTGCTTATTTGCCTATCTGCCTCCAATCTGTAAATAGGTTCAGTGATACCACATGAGGCAATGACGTCAAGTTGTGCCGTAGGAGGCTCAAGTCGGGCATTAGGTAAAATTCCTTCTTGGAAAGAGCGGTGAGGCAGTGGCACAGGCTGCCTGGGCAGGTGGTGGGGTCACCATCCCTGGAGGCGTTCAAGGGAATGCATGGATGTGGCACTGAGGGACGTGGTCAGTGGGCATGGTGAGGGTGGGCTGGTAGTTGGATTAGATGATCTTAGTGATCCCTTCCAACCGAAACGATTCTGTGATTCTATTCCTTTGGTCAGCTTGAACAGGAATGGCTAAATATGAATCGGTAGGGTTGGTCCAGGCTGACCTTCTGTGGGCGTGAAGGCAAGCTGCAAGAATACATGGCAGAGAAGCTAAACCCAGCGCCTCAGGGACAACTATGTAGGTTTTCTCTGCTGCAACTCCTCATGCCTCTCTGGGGTTGACGGATGGCTTGAAGTTTTCCCATCAGTGCTATTTTTAGGACAAAACCAAGTCTGACCAATCTCTGGGTGTTGCAGCTAAGCGGTTGTGTCGTGTGGGGTTTTGTTGAGTTAAAGACTAAAAGTGCCTCGGAGAAGTGATTATCTGAAATCAATTGGTGGCTGGAGGCCCACCAGCAGCTGCCTGACCTGGGAGGCACTGGTGGTTGCAGCACATAGGGTGCTTGGGGCTGGCAGAGCAGGCATTCAGCAGCAAGGCTGAGGCTTTAAAAGGGCTGGGAGATGGCATGTGTTATTGTGGCTGCTCCTTGGGTTGCGCTGCTTCCAGGGAACTGTCAGCTTCAATTTGTGCCTCCCATTGAGGAGAAGAAAGATGCTCCCATACTTCGGGGCTAATCTGTCATTTCTTTTGTACTTGGCGGGGGTAAGAATGAGAGGATCCCCTTGTAACATGAAAACGGAGCAGAAAAAGACAAATTCAAAGAAAAAAATAAAAAAGCAGCTCTTGCGTCACACTCAGAGGACTTGCTCCTTACAGAGGCCACCGCGTACAGAGCCTGGATACAAAGAGAGAGGCGAGGTCGGTGCTTGCAGCTGCCAAAAAGCAACTGCGGTGTGCCAAGGGACCGGCCCTGCTCTGGGGCAGCGCGTCCTGGGGCTGCTCGCCGAGCAGGGCTGCAGTAAAACCAGAGCAGCGTAGGGCACTGTGAGGAGCACGCAAGTGGGGACCTCCATGCTCAGCCCTCCCTGAGGCACAGCTGTGTAGGGAGGAGCTGGTGCATCCCCTTGCACTTTATCGTTTCCAAAATCTGTCCACGGGCTGCCTGTCCCCGCTGCACGTAGCACGGGGACAGAGGCAGAGCAGCCAGCCCTTTTTTGGAAACAGCAAACGCTGCCTCTCGCCTTCTCTGCCGCTTCTTCACAGTGGGGGCACTGCCTGCGAGTCACCTTGATTCTGGCTGGGCTCTGGAAGAACCACAGAGAAAAAGGTAGCTCTGGGGTTCGTGGGTGCACTACAGTGGGGTTCGGGGCACGCTTTGTGCAGCTGTCACCCTGAGTGCTTGCTCTGTGGTAAAATAGGATAGAGTTGATAAAATATCATAGAATCATTAACTCAAGTTGGAAGGGACCACAAGGATCACTGAGTCCAAGTCCAAATCCTGGCTCTATACAAAACCATCTGAAATCCAAACCTTGTGTCTTAGAGCAGTGTCCAAACAGAACCCCAGCCCTTGGGGCCATGCCCACTGCCCTGGGCAGCCCGTTCCATGCCCAACACCCTCTGGTGCAGACCCTTTCCCTCACCCCCAGCTGCCCCTCCCCTGACACAGCTCCATGCTGTTCCCTCGGGCCCTGTCGCTGTCACAGAGAGCACAGCTCAGTGATTTCATAAAGCCGAACGAAATGGCTGTGCGCCTTGAGAGCACAGAGAGACAGAGCACCCTTCTCACATAGAGATACCAGGCACCCCTCCTGCACAAACCACAGATTTCTTCCATTACATTGCTCATTCTGTTACAGAGAAGCCCTAAGCCATAACTGCATCGTTATTCTAGAGAGCAGTAAGGAAATATGGAAAAACAAACTGCTCTGTTCCTTAAGCAGGAACCTGAAAATGCATTCCACCTGTTGCTCCTCAAAAGGAAAACCGAAACAAACAAACAAACAAACAAACCTCATCCTTCCAAGGAAGTGCTGCTTGGATGCTGAAATTTAAAGCAAGGTTATGGATGCTGGGATTTTCAGAGTCCACCCAGTACAAGTGCTTGCTGTACTAATGAGCAGCACAGGCACCATCTTAAGCGACTGTCCAAGTGATTTAGGCAGTGACTGCAAAAATGTTGTATTTATGGAAGAAAAGGTGGATGCGGTGCCTTGGGACTCACGCTGCCCCATATATACCCAGCTGTGCCTACTCAGGTGTGGAGGCTGTCTGGGGTGATCTGTGCCATTGTGGCTATAGTGAACATCAATCTCCAGCCTGGCCACGGCAACCTGGACCACATTACACCTCTTCCTGCTGTGTGACAAGCGAACGAAAGGGAATACCCCCAAGGAAGAAGGGCAGGCAGCACGGGTATCTCACTCCTTCCTCCAGCCCCCACTGGGGTACACCCCCACCTTTTGTTGATTCAGAAGAGAGTGATGTTGGTGAAACCTAATTAGCCGCCGGGGAATATCAGGGTAATGCTGCTGCTTGGGAGCACTCCTGCCCTGGACTCTGGCTGTGTGACAGCATCAGAGCACAGTCACGAAGGTGAGCACAGCCCATGGCCAGATGAGTGGGCACAGAGATCGGGCTGGGAACACATCGGGCTCCTGACAGGAAGGGATGGATGAAAGGTTGCTCAGGAGGAATGGCCACACACGCACACAGACGCACATGTACCATTTCCAGAAAGCTTTGCAGAACTTTGAATGAGGGGCAGCGGGGTGCCCGGCTGCCCAGCAGTTGGGAGGTCGGCCCCAGGCTCAGGGTGACCTTTAGTAACCGGGGCAAACCCGGGAGCAGTGCCAGGCTGTGATGTGTTTCCATCAGCCCTTGGGAATGAGCCAGGGACCAAAAGGAGAACTTAAGAGGGTCTGAGCTCTCCTCAGCCGTAATACCATGGAAGCTGACTGGAAATAGAAAGACAGCACCCGAGGAAACGCCGAGA
This sequence comes from Alectoris magna, assembly GCA_030625065.1. Taxonomy (NCBI): domain Eukaryota; kingdom Metazoa; phylum Chordata; class Aves; order Galliformes; family Phasianidae; genus Alectoris; species Alectoris magna. The sequence continues at coordinate 59,515,321 of CM060561.1, forward strand.
CTCTATTTTAGGATGGAACCAAGGCACTTCGGGAAAATACGACGGCAGCCCCTCGCGCGCCTCTCCCTACCCTCTACGGGCACCCCGAGAATTTCACCTCATTTGCACGGCGAAACCCGTGGACGCCCGCTCCCCTCCTCAAACGCCCACCCCGCGCCCCCTCCAGCCCCGCAGCCCCGGGTTCGGCTCGGCGAAGCTCCGCGGATCCCGGCTCTCGACCCCCGGTACCTGCAGCTGTCGCCGGGTCCCCGCGGCTCACAGCGCGCCCCGGGACACGGTTTGCCCGCTGCCTCCGCAGCCCCGGGCTCCTCGGGCACAGCGGCGCTCCATCCTCGGAAAAATTCACAAGAATAATTTAAAGAATTTTGTTGTTGTTGTTTTTAAAGAGGAGGGGTGCAGGCTGCCTCTGCTCGCACTGCCCGCTGCTCTGACAGCCAGCGCAGCCGCCGCCGGCTTTTCCTCGCCGAGCTACGGGAGGAGGAGGAAGAGGAGGAGGAGGCGCGGCGCTGCCCGCCCCCGCCGCGGTGAGGGCGGTGCGGGGCCCCGGCGTGTTTCCAGTGCCGCTCCCGCAGCTGTGCGCCTCTTTCTGGGAGGGCTGTGCGGCCCCGGGGGCGAGCCGCACACTTTTGACTTGCCCCATTGTATCTTTCTCGTGTTTTTTTTTTAGCAAGAGGAGAGGGACAAGGAGTGGTCTCCTGCCCTCTTGCTGTCCCGTCTGCTCCTGGCAGTAATGTACACAGGTCCAAAAATGGAGCGTTGCGAGGGCAGGAGGCAGCAGCCGAAGGTGTTACAGGGGGAAGAACGCACCGATGAACAGGACTGAGTTTTTCCTTTCAGCCCTCCATGCTGCAGCCCTCCACGCTGCATCTCAGTGAGAAAGACAAAAATATAGGAACGCTGCATCATCAGAGATTGTAGGGTATTTCAATTGTAGGACCGTAGAACCATAGAACCATCATAGACCACTGAGATCATCTAGTCCAGCCACCAGCCCACCCCCACCATGCCCACTGACCACGTCCCTCAGTGCCACATCCACACTTTCCCTGAACACCTCCATAGGCGGTGACGCCACCACCTCCCTGGGCAGCCTGTGCCACTACCTCACCGCTCTTTATGAGAAGAAATTCTTCCTAATACCCAACCCAGATATTTCAGTTTCACTCTTCCATCCAAAATAGTCCAAGTTGCTATAAATGCATCTCCACAGAAATAAGGTTCTGAACTGCTGGCCTTAGGACTTCATACTTTCTCTTCCACATCTCCTTTTGTATAGGGTTTTACTTCAGCCGTCACCCAACAGCAGCACCCAACACCTATGCCCTATTTGCCATAGGATTTGCTGTCCCTCCTCCAACGGTTCAAGCTGCTGCAGAGCCCTTCACCAAGCTCTTCCCATTTCTCTGAAGTAGGTATTAATCCAACACCTTCTTTAACTGACTTGAAGCAAAACTTAAACCTATGCCTTGTGTAGATGCACTTTAACACCTCATTAACATCTTTACTTGTTTTTAGTATTGAATGCAAATGGAAGAGGAAGAGGGAGAGGGAGAGGGAGAGGGAGCGGGGGACCCCTGGCAAGGCTGTGGGCATGGTAAATTGGCACAGTTTGGGTGGTGGCTCAAAAAGACCCTTCTGGTACTCTCCCTTATGCCTGGATCCTTCCCCACTTGGGTCACATTCACCCTTCCAAACGCCAGTGTTTTCTGTGGAGCACGCGGGGTGACACTGTGTGAAGTAGTTTGTGAAATGGCAACAAAAACAAGAGTTTGGGTTCCACATAGCATCGTGCTCAGAGAAAAAAACAAAACAAAACCTCACCGAATAAAAAAAAAATCCCAGCTGCCAACTCCAGCTGACCTACAATCTTAAGTAATTTCCAGCAGTACTAATGAACATGTGGTATTTATATCGTATGCTGAAAATAAACAGCACCCTGAAGCCTTCAGAAGCAGAAACAACAGAAAATGACTCCAGACTCTCCAGTGTGTTGGGGGAGAAGCGTAGAGGCTGCCACTGGCACCATGGTGCTGCTGTAGGATCCAGGGCATGTTTTTAGGGTCAGCCCTGCAGGTCTCTGCCTGGATCATCTCTGTGTGCTCCACATGGGATGTGAATGGGGAGGGCATGGAGCAGAAGTCGCTTTCTGGAAAAAAGCAGCTGCGTGTTTCGAGCTGTGGAATGTCAGGGGAAGAGGAGAGGGAATATTTGTGGCAATGCTGAAAGCTATAAATGTCTCATCATGCATACTTAATATCCTTTTGAGTCCATTTCAGCCTTTTAGGGGGTGGCAGCTCTCACTGTGGAAGTATAGTTAATTTGTTATAGGTTTTCAGTGCCGTCAGCTAATTGCAGCATCTGACTTCAACCTTGTGCCTCCCACAGTAGTTCCTGGCAATTACTCTGTGTGCCCCATGTTGCAAACTCCCTCTGGCCTCATCAGCCTTCTCTTCCAGAAGATTTTTTGAACCTAAGGTTGCAGATGTAAATGCCTCCTTCATTTGCAGCCTCCTCTTTCAAGGAAATGTTCTCCATCCTATGCAAATCCTTGTGCTGAGGGATGTGGGAACTGTTCCTCTTGGTTTCTCAATACTGTTTTGCATAGCAAACATGGAAGCCTAATTCCCTCCTGTCACCTCTAGCCCTACATGTGTTCTCACTTCCCTGCTCTCAGGGCTGCTGCTTGGTTTGAGGATGCTCTAGATAAAATCTTTGCTCCACACAGTCCTTCCTAGCACGCATTCATCATGACACACATGCTTTTGAAAGGATCGGGTCAGTCATTCCACGTGTGTCTTGTTTTGCTAATTCAGTGGAAAATGCCAGAGAGCTCTGCCTCCCTCCGTCATTAGGCCGGACCCAAAGCTGCCATTGTATTGTGGCCATGGTCATGCTACTACCCCTATAAATTATTCACTGGATTGCAGTGTAATCTGCTGTTATGTTAAAAATAGGTCAACACAAATGTCCTCAGTGCAATTTCCAAGTGACAACAGCAAAACTGATCTCGGCTTTATCTCTACAAGAGAGAGTGACCTCTGCAAAACAGCAATTGCCAGTTGTGCTGCACTTACATGTCCCTGCTGGGCTTCTGTACACCTTTACAAGCAACACTTCCAGCCACAGCAGCCCCATGCTGTACTTGAGAGATCTAAGCCTGAGTTCTTCAATTACCTGCTAGGATTCACAGGAGCACTCTGCTTTCTATTAGCCTTTGCTCTCAGGCCAGAGAGCAAATCACGCTTACCAGGGGAGAGATTAGAAGCACACCTAAATGCTATGTTACTCCCAGACACCTGGAAGGCTTCTTGGAAGGGCCAAGCAGGATTTTCTGGCTGATACATATCATAGAATCACAGAATGGTTTGGGTTGGAAGGGTCCCCAAAGCCCACCTGTCCCCACCCTCTGCTGTGGGCAGGGCTGCCCCCCAGCAGCTCAGCTGCCCAGGGCCCCATCCAACCTGGCCTTGAGCACCTCCAGGGATGGGGCACCACAGCTTCTCTGGGCAGCTGTGCCAGCGCCTCACAGCTATCTGAGGAAAGAAATTCTTCCTGACATCCCACTTGAATCTCCCCTGTTTGAGTTTAAAACCACTGCCCCTTGTCACTACACTCTCCAATAGGGAATCTTTCCTTGTCTCTTCTGTAGTCCCCTTTAGGTGCTGGCTCCCCAGAGCAGCAGAGCAAAGCAGTCACCTTCAGGCCCACTGCCACTGTGAAATTTGGAAGGATGGAGGCTTGTGAGGAACCTGCCCCCCCATCAGATTCTCTGAGGGAGGACCCTGAGAGGATCACAGTGAGAGTGTGGGATATCCTTGTACCTTCCCTGTTGTACCACAGGGACGCATGTCTGCCATGCAGATAGACATCCCAGTCCTGGTTGACTTCAGACACCTGAAATCTGGGGGCTGAGGTTGGTAGACACCTCAGTGGCAGTGCTCAGCACAGCATGCAGACTGCAATTTGCATGGATGTCTCTCATCAGCACATTTGTGTCAGCAAGAGGCTTGAGGAAGTAGCCACTAGACGGTGGCCTGGGGCTTTGGATGTCTGAGGTAGATTAGGACCGCGTCAGCCTTCATGGAAGACTATTTGTAGTTTTTTCCTATTGTAACTCCTTGCTTTGTTTCCATGAAAGTCTCCATACCCTTTTGTGTGGGAGGGAGTGCCTGGATGCATTTTCACCTCCTGGACAGACATCCCACACAAGATTCCTACAGCAGGTGGCACACCCAGGAAGGCTCCCATAGGAACGCAGGTAGCAAACCTGGGACCTCAGTCTGAAAAGGAGGTGAGTGATTGGGTTTGAGAGCAGAGAGCAGGACAGGTGCTTCCACTTGGAAAGGCCATTATTGGAGAGGTAAAAGCCAAAGACTTGACGCTGATTATAAGCAACCTGGGTAGGGCTGACCGTGCACAAATTAAACTTTTTTCTCAGCTAAACGTGCAGCTCCTCGAGTTGGTTACTCCATTCCTATATTTCCACCTTCTCTGTCAGATGGGGCTGCTCGGTACATCTGGCCTGTGTTCACTGCCCTCCTGCGGCACTTGTTGCTTGCCTTCTGCAGGCTGTTGGTACTTGCTTGTTTTTCTGCTCACACCCTTTAACCACTGTGCAACCATTTCCCCCCTTGTACTTCCCGTCACTGTGTGGCTGCTCCACCCTCAGGTTCCCCATTTTACTTTCTTCTTCACGTCTCTTTTGCAGCTCTCACGGCACTTTACGGGAAATAAAAAGGTGACTTCAGCTGATGTTCTGCAGTGGTTCAGGAACAGATTAAATCTCCCAGGACCTCTGGTCACATGCTCAGCACAGCTGGGTCTTTGGGAATGACTGATGTGTACATAAGGCAGAGGATGTGCCTTGTGGCAGTGGACATGTTGACAAGCCTACACTGTGCCTGCCCTCAGATACCTGTCCTAGGGAAGGAGGAGGAAGGAGTCACTGACCACACTATTATTTTTCCCCCCAGAACCATCTCCCTTCAGAGTCAACTCAGTAGCCCCTCTGCCAGGCAGGTTTCGGTGGCCATGGCGAGGAGCAGAGGGGTTGGAGAGAGCAGCACATTCCAGTTCGTCAGCCTGCTTAGCAACCAGGGCAGGCTGAGTTGCTCTTGTGCACGCCGAGTGTGTGGATGGCATGTCTATTGCTGCAGCTCTACCCTAAGCTTTGTCCCTTGTTGTTTTCAAAATGTGTTCCTTGTTTGCTAATTTAAGTTGCATGGAGATCTGCTGGAAATTCATTTTGCTTTCCTGAACAGCTGAAAGTCAGCAAAGCAATGCAATGATCAAAGCCACTGTAGTGATCAGAGAGCTAAAGTGCCAGTGATGGTGTCAGGCTGCTTTTTGGGAGCTTGGCTGTCAGGCAGCCTCCTCTGCGCTGAGCTGAGCCCTTGCTGCTGGATAGCCTCAAAACCTGGCTCCCACATTGCCCAGAGGGGTGAGGAGAGTGGGGGGCTCCTGTGGGGAACGAGGTGTGGACCCACAGGTCAGGTGCCTCCTGAGGACAGGAGCAAGTGCACCCTATCAGACTGTCTCCAGAACAGGATTAATCCCTGTGGACAGAAGTCTTCCTGCTGGGATCATCTTGAATCTTTAAACCCTCTCTTGGCTCCTTCCTGCTTCTTGGTTCCTGGGTACTGCCTGCCCCAATCCTCACCATGTGTCCCTGCAGCAGGCTGAGCTCCTGCTATGTTTGGGTGTCTCTTTGGGATGGATAATAATGTCCACTTCCAAAACCTGCTGGTTTCAGAAGGACTGCGGTTGAAATGTGGACCCAACCACATCCAGACTGCCTGAAATTGTCTGAGCCAACCCTATTCATACCCACCTCATGTTACCAAGAGGGCACCAGGCCTGGAAGGTCACGAAGGACAGTTGTTATATGGGATGAGGCACTGTGGCGTTGGAAGGGACCTCTGGAGATCATCAAGTCCAACTCCATGCTAAAACAGGTTCCTAATAAGACAGTTTCATTACAGAAACTTAAGGGGATTCCTCTGGTACAGAGGCTCTGGGCAGTTTCCATCCTCAGCATAAAATCAGAGTTGCCTGGAGATCTCTTCCAGCCAGACAGCAGCATGTTGACCCACAATGGGTCCCCAGCGTGAGATACCTCCAAGATACCCCACAGCCCTCTTCCTCATTGCCGCATATTTCTGTGGCTTAAATATAGCAGATGCAAAACAAGTGCAGCGCACATGAAATGCCATTCGGGGGAGCGCGCTGAACATGCTGCTTGAGTAACATAAGGAGCCCAAAGAGCATCTGCCAAATATTTGGGCTGAGATGCCAAAGAAGAGAGGGGTCCTCAGTGCTGACCAGGCCCTCAGGCTGGTGCTGTGAGCATCTCTAAGGGGTATCTCTTGGGGAGGAGGCAGACTGCTCATGATCCAGCCTGCCCTGCAGCTGCAGGAGCTGCCTTCCTAGGGGAGTGACATGGCAATGCAGTGGGGTTACACGACACCAGGGAAACGGGGCCAGTTTTTGAATGACTGACCCTGGTAGTATATTCAGCGCAGTGCTTTTTGAAGCAATTAATGACAACAGCTTGGCACTGATCAGTGGCTGGTGTTGCTGATTAAGCTAACTCTTCTTTGGCTTGTGGCCGGCAGCAGGAATAGAAAGGGCAGGAAGCTCCCTAGAGTGGCAGGAGAGGCAGAGCGGCTCAGGACCTTCCCAGCTGCATGCTTTTCCGTGGGAAAATCGAAAAAAAGCAATGGCCACCCAGCACCAGAGCTGTGCTCAGCCATGCTGGAGGCTTGGCTTCTTAAGCTTCATTTGCAGTGGGATTCCAGAGATGCTATCCAGCTCCAAATCCATCTCCACCCATAAAGTCTTTCATGCAAGGTGCTCCTGGGAAGGAAATCTGTCAGATGCGTGTGAATGCCACATGTGATGGCTTGATCACCAGAGCTGATATAACAAAAGCTCCCCTAACTGTTCTGTTTATAAATAAGGCAGCTCCTCCAGATGCCACCGCAGAAGTCAGCAGTTCCCTAGAGGAACAGGCTGTGCTCTGCACATCATCTCCATTAAGAAACTGCAGTGAGCTCTGGTCTGCTGATTTCTGAGCAACTAAAAGATCTCATTTGCTTTGTGCTACCTCTGTTAGCTCCATGGCATCACCTGGGTCCTCTCCTATTTTTTTCTTTTTTCTTCCCAAGTAAGAAAATTTAGGTTTGCTCCCTGGAAGCTGTGTGCTGAGCCGCGCTCACAAGATGAAACGCGAGGTGTTGCAAGCACTCGTGTGCAATGCCACGTGCACCTTGGGCAGGCACAAGCAGTTAGGGAAGTTGAGGGCTTTGCTTCCCAGGACGGTCATTTCACTGAAAGTCCTGCCTGAAGGAGAGGCTTCAGTATTTGGGCCTGGATTATTTTCAGTATCTCCTTCTCTGTGCGGTGGATTGCTACTAATTAGAGGAAAGCTCTTCTCAATTTTTGCCTTTCCATCTTTTTACTTTTTGAGCTCCAGGCATAATTTTCAAGTTCCAGCTCTGAATTTTCTAATTCCAGGTTCCTTGCACTTAAACCAGAGTGAGCCAGCATCATCCCCCCCATCCATAAGTTACACAGCACAGGCCTTGCACTCAGCATTTCCTGGCAGAGCTGCTCCACCTGTTGCCCAGCTGTCAGGTGCAGGGGGCTCTCAGTGGCTGTCCACACAGTGGCTGCTCTTCTGCACCCTCAGCAGAAGGTCTGTCACTGCAGCTGTGCCTCCCACCCATCAGAATGGCTGTTTTTGAGGTAACAGTCACAACGGGGTCCCCATTCAAATCATTTTACTGTTCTCAGGTGGCAGGTCCAAGGTTTGGAAATGCTGCTCTGAATTCTGTGGAGCATGACAACACCCCTCACCCCACTGTGATGATGAGGCTGCATCAAAAGAAGGATTGCTAGGAGGGAGAGGGAGGTGGTTGTTCCCCTCTACTCTACCCTTGTGAGGCCCCATCTGGAGTACTGTGTCCAGACCTGGGACCCCCAACACAAGAAAGACATGGAATTGTTGGAGTGGGTCCAGAGGAGGGCCCCGAAGATGCTCAGAGGGCTGGAGCATCTCTCCTATGAAGACAGGCTGAGGGAGTTGGGCTTGTTCTGTCTGGAGAAGAGAAGGCTCCCGGAAGTCTTAATTGAGGACTTCCAATGCTTAAAGGGAGCTTATAAACAAAAGAGAAATCAACTTTTTAGATGGGTAAACAGTGATAGGCCAAGGGAGAACAGATTAAAACTGAAAAGAGGGAGATTTAGATTATAAGTCAGGGAAATTTTTCACTGAGAGCAGTGAGGCTCTGGCACAGCTGCCCAGAGAAGCTGTGGTGCCCCATCCCTGGAGGCACTCAAGGCCAGGTTGGATGGGGCCCTGGGCAGCTGAGCTGGTGGGCAGCAGCCCTGCCCATGGCACGGGGTGGGGCTGGGTGGGCTTTGAGGGCCCTTCCAACCCAAACCAGTCTGAGTTTCTGCAATTCTACAATGAAGTCCTACCCTCAGGAAACCATCCCACTACCTGCATTGAAGTGCACCAGCAACATTGCCAAGTGCTCGGCTGCTCCGTCCCATCCCTTTAACTCATGTCATCATACTATTTTCTCTGTTTTTCTCTCATTTTCACTCACAGCCTTTACCTTCGTGCTTCCTGATGGGCTTTGCTGTGGTGTCACGCCCTCAGCACACCAGCCTCAGGCCTTTGTTTTCGGCACAAAGAGGCGGAAGCGTTCTGCATGCAGCGAGCTGTGCCTTGCATCACTAAAGCAGGGAAGCTGTTTACTCTGTCAGCCCACCCCAGCCAGGCCACATTCATTTTGTGGCTTTAAGAAAGGGGCTGGATGACAAAAAAAAACCCTTGTGTTTTACAGGGCTCTGTAAGGGGGCTATCTAAAAACAGGAACCAAAAGGTGGGAAGGAAGGCAGTTTGGCTTCAGGCTTTGGTGAGATGCTGGTTTGGAGAGCCTAGAAAGTCGCCTGAGCACCAACACCTGCAACCTCTGACTGGCTAGTCACTTCCTTTTCTGTGAGGACTGGTTAAATGCCACTTGTTTATTATTTGACCTGTTTTTTTCCCTCACTGCTATTATTATTAGTGATCTAGAAATATTGCTGACAAACAGAAACCAAACAAGCTGCCTTCAAGACACGGGGAAAGGAGAAAAAAGATCAAAGATCTTCAGTTAAAATACAGGGAGACAACAAAGCAGAATGTGCCCCTGATTCCAGTTATTTTTAAATTCCAGGCCTGATCATCCCTGAGGCAACACCCCATTAAAAATAGGACTCCAGCTGCTCCAGGACAGCTGTGGGATTTCCGGGGTGGTGACGGGCGTCCCACGCAGCCCCTCACCCTGGATCAGCTTGGACCTACCCACACAGCCCACAGACCCAACCCTGAACAGCAGCTGTGCAGAGCAGGGGATCCAAGCAGTCCGCACAGACAGGAGCAAAAACAGCTGCTCCATGCTGTGCAGCCACCTTGCAGCTCTGCCCTCATCTGGGCTGAGCAGGTCTGTCTGTGCTCTTGGAGAAATGTTCTTAAACCCAAGTTTATAGGCCAAACACCTCTTATTAAAATCCATCTATCTGGTTCAAGCAAACACTGTTGCCTTGGTGATAAGGAATTGGGACTTTTCCTTCCTCTGCACTGCAGTGAATGTGCCACATGCCTGTGCCATTGCGGGCATGGGAGACAAGCTAGAAGGGCTGGTGGGAGCTGCAGGACAGCCATCTACGGTCCCCCAGTAGTCACTCTGGGAATGCAAGACTGCTTGTCTTTGCTAAAGGATTCCCGTGTGCTGGGTGCTCAGAATGTTGGGAAACAGACATTTCAGACACAGTTTGGGCTGAAAATATAAGATAAACTATATCTCTGAGGAATACACCTGCTGGAATGTAGCACTGCTGTGCACATGGGAACATCTTTAGTGGATGCAGCTTGCTCAAGATAGCAGCAGTTTGATGTGCTCCATGGGCTGTGCAGTAGCTGGCTCTCAACAAAGGGGCATGAAAAGGAGCCTGGCCCCATGGACCACGGATGACTGTGGCACCAGTCTTGTTGTGTGGCTTTAGACATGGTGCCTGAGAGGTACTTCCAAGGAAAGTGTAATTTCTTGTGTTGTTTTAGGGGAGAGAAAGGTTGCTTAACCTGAACTGTTGCTAAATGAGGAACGTGTCTCAACTTCAAGGAACTCTGAGTTAATCATAGAATGGTTTGGGTTGGAAGGGACCTTTAAGATCACCTAGTTTCAACCCCCCTGCTATAGGCAGGGACACCTCCCTGCAGACCAGGTTGCTCAAAGTCCCATCCAGCCTGGCCTTCAGTGCCTCCAAGGAGGGGAATTCACAGTTCTCAGTCATTGATGGTGCGACAGCCTGGCAGTGGGTCCTGACCCCCTCAAGGAATAGTGAGAAATAGTACTTGGTTCTGCATGAGAGCTTGACTAAGAAGCTTGAAATGATGTAGATCAATTAGGGATGTGCTGGATGGATTCAGAGCAAGCCTGAGGGACAGAAGTAAACCAGTTGAGGAGTCATCAAGGATGCCACCATCTTGTGGGAACCTGTACAGATTGGCTATATCCCTGTGGGATTTAACTCTCTTAATGCCCAAGATCTAACTGCAACCACATGCAGGTGGCCCCATTTCTGAGGAAGTGGTAAATAACTGGGAGAAAAGACTACTGGGAAAGTGAGGTGATTCACCTGGGTTTAGGATGGGCACATCTGCAGGTGAAGGATGTGAGCTATGATTATGGAGTAGCATTGATAGCGTTATTCAAATTTTGACGCTGAAAGTATTGAGGATTGCAGAGGAAAATCTTATGAGTAGGATATCCTCATGTGATGCTGGGGCCCAAAAGAATTCAAGCAGTCCTTGTTCATAATTAATCCTTGAAGCAATCCTGATATATATACACAAGTATGAGTAGGAGATCATCTAATTTGTCCCTGGTGTAACAGGGACGATTCTGCTCCATGCTGATGTCTACATCTCCGTGATACTGGTTCCAGGAAGATCCATGAAAATGCTCAAAAGCCTTAAAACTCACACTTTATACAGCGAAAGCCGTGGACAGTGGTCTGTTTGACAAAGGTAAGGGTGGTGTGAGTGCAGTCTGTGGGCAGTTGTATGAGACACACACCTACAGCATGAGTAAGTTGTTTGCTCTCCTGGGCAACAAACTCCAAAACCAAGACAAATTAACACCAAAAGTAAGATGCAGCTTTTTTAAACTATGATAGTAACTAATCTCTGAGACAACTGTAGAAGATGCATGGGAGCTCTGCCATCACCTATTTCCAAATCATGCCAGATGTGAAAGAAAAAAAAAGAAGAGAACAAAACAAGCCCACACCCTCAGAGCTATGGTTTGAAAGTCCCAGCTCAGCAGCTGCCAAACGGCTCCAGCTGGCCCAAAAATGCACAGCCAGGTTTTAGCTGGTACGCGTTCTCTGCAGCTTGGGGTTTCAGGTGTTATAGTGGTGCTGGCTCTGCCCAACATTCCCTGTGAGGTACCAGGGAGGGTGCACCCAGTCCCCAGCCTTAGCAAGGCTCTGACAGAAATAGATTTCTTGTGTAGTTACACAGCTTCAGCATTTTAATTTCTAGCCTCAACCTAAGCAAGCATGAGAGCACAGGTGCTGGCACAGCACCCTGCAGGATTAACATAGTTAGAGAAGTTCATTTGCTGAGCTCTGCTCCTCCAAACCTTAGCAGGGAGGATGGACATCTTACCCTGATAAGAGGAGCAGGTCTACCCCCAGTATGGGTGCACTTACATAGCCATGGGAAATCAGCAAGAGCACCACAAAGCACAGCAGCACCAGCAGACCCACTAGAGGTTGTGTCAGGCACAGATCTGCTCCTGCACACGGGCTGGTGCTGGAGAGGTTCCTATCTTTGCTACTGCCCTTCCCACCCCCCCCCCCCCATCCTGTAATTGAAACTGGCATCACACCTTTCTATGCCAATCCCAACCAGCCAAAAATACATTTACCTGCTAATCTGCTCAGGAGAACAAAGAGAGGGATGAAGGGGAAGGTGAATGGTGTGCCACACTAACATGGGGCTTCCAGCTGTAGATATGGGAGCCAGCATCCTGCTGTGAGCTGCATGCGGATTGAGTAGAAGATGTGGGCACCAGTCCTTAGGCTCACAGAGTGACCCAGTTTGGAAGGGACCTCATAGGATGCCTCTTGCTCCCAGCAGGGTCGTGGAGAGGTTCTGAGGATGTCCCTGCCCTAGAAAAGCCAGCCTCCTCTAGCTGTGCTGGATCAACCCTGCCAGAATCAACATAGCTAAGGAGGCTCGAAAGGACTTCTCAAGTGCTGTATCTTTCCTGATACAAATATCAAATAAATACATTCTTCTCCTCCCCTCCTACCCTGCTGGTTAAGAGCATCAGTTACAGACTTCAGAAACAGCAGCAACACCTAAATCCCATTGCAGAAACCCGCACAGAGTAGGAGCATGTTGCAGATCATTGCAAGTGGCAGTCTTCCCTGTGCAAGGGTGTGCTGTGGGCATGCAGTTCCCAGCATAGGCTGATCTGGCCCGGGGGTGCCAGCTCCTCCCGGGGCTGTTGGGATTTTTGCCCAAATGCAAATACTCCGACCTCTCCTTTCTGCAAATGCTTTGCCCCTCTGAGCCAGGACTATGACAGAGGGCAAGGAGCCGGGTCATATATACGTGAGAAATGTATCTGAGCACAGACAGTACATCACTGAAGTTGCTTTCTTTTCTGGGCTGATGCCTTTCAGTGAGGCTCGGATAACTTGATTTGGCACCATTCACTGCTAAGTTTTCCATACCAACCGCAGCTGAGCTTTGTTTAAATGAGGTTTGCTGAAGCAGTGCTGCAAGTGAGTTTAAAGGGTCAGAGTCCCTGGAGCTGGTCCAGGCGGCTCTTTGTGCCTCCATCTCCCTTGGAAACTGCTTAGGGCTGGGAGATTTGCATGAGCCGTGTCCCCCAGCCTGGCTCAAGTGCAAGGGGGAGCAATGAGCAAAGCACAAATTACACCCTGTGGGCCCCCTCCAGTTGTAGGGATGAGAAACTATGGCACCAACTTTACCCTGGGCTGCAGAGGCTAGAGAGGAGAAGGCTAATTTTGCAGAGATTATTTAGGTAGCCCATTGCCTTTAGCTCCTGTAGGCAGCCCCTAATGCTTGAAAGGCAGCTGCACGTGTGCCACTGAATGGTGAATGTGCAGCTTTGCAGCTGTTGTAGAAAACACACTTGGTGTGTCCCCCCAGCTTTCTTCTTCTGCAATAAGCTCCTTGCTGAGGAAGCAAGCTGCTGAGCAGTGTGAAAGTTGTTTTTATTGTGTCTGGGGTTGCTTTTGTTCCCCATTCTCTCAGGGAAAAAAAAGAAAGAAAGCCTGATTACCCTGACACTTCAGATTCAGTAAAGAACTTCAGATTTACCCAAGAAATACCACCCAAGCTAGGAACTGCCTTTAGTCTGTGCAGGAGAAGGATTAGTTGAATAAAAGATGACTTTACCTTCCTCAAAGGCATCATCTTCTTCCCCAGATGCAACCAGGTCTTCTTGAGTGTGCTGCATCGTGGTGAGGGTGCAGCTCAGGGCAGCAGCCAGAACTGAATGCTCACACCGGTTCCTACACCAAGAGAGGCTATTTCCTCTCACCGGTTTCCTAAGCATCGTGGTTGCAACAGCTTCCGCTTCTGCCTTTGTGAAAGCAGACTCATTCATACAAATAGTGGGAACTATTGGTGATAGGTGGATGGTTGGTCTGGATGATCTTGTAGGTCTTTTCCAACCTTGGTGATTCTATGATTCTATTCCTATGAAATAATGCTCCACAGTCTTACTGATGGCCCTGGGAGCAGCTCTGAGTTGTGGAGAGGAGAGGTCAGCAGAACCATAGGCATCTGGAGCAAAACTTTCTGTCAACAACAGGCATGTTATCTGTAGATCTCTGTCACTGCTAATTCTGCATCTCACCATCCCTTTCACTGGCTGTTTTCTGAACTTTACGAAGCAAGTTGACTCCCTCCTGCCAGGTCCCTCAGTTTGTAAGAGGGCCATACCCAGAAACTTAGGCTTACATAAAAACACACTTGGTGTATACACTCAGGTGATGCTCAAGCCTTGGATAGTCCCATTGCTTCATGAGGCCACTCACATGGCATTCATGTACACACACAGGTGTGGGGGCTGAAACTGGTAGCCTGCCCCATCTCTGCTCTCAGTGTGATGGCAGCAGACCCGCACTGAGCTCTGATCACTTGGTCATGTATTCTCATGTGGCACCATACCCTTGAAACTGCGACTCCCAGCACAGTGGTGGTCAGCAGATGAGTCACAACCAGAGATGAGTTCATCCCTAATTAGTGTGGGTTTTTTTTTCTGAAAGCTCTGCCACTGAGTTTCTGCATGGCTGAAAGACAGCTGGCCTCCTAGGAGGCACACAGCTTAAACAAGCCCAGGTGGAGAAGATGAGACGGAAGGCAGAACAAGCCCAATTAGGACACCTAAACCTAACCCCACCCCAGGCCTCAGAGCCACATGCATCTGTCCTAAAGCAAATCCTGTGGCTGTACTTTTGATGATACAGGAAGGCCTAAATCCCCTTCCCAGCTTGAGTACACTGTTCAGCTGCTTCCTGGAAGATGCCTCCGCCTCTCCCCTGCCTTCATGCTGCCTACTTGGCCAGGCTTCCTTCTGCCTCCTTTCCCAGGAGAGAAGCTGTTTTCCCAGCTGAGCATGGAAGAGGCCGAGAGCCTCCTAGGGATGAATTTTGGTGTAACCGCTGTTTGTTCCAGGCAGCAAACCTTTCCCTGAGGAGCTCAGGTCCCAGGAGGCCTTCTCTTGCTTGTCTTTGCTTTAACACCACACTTGTTCAAGTCCCTATGGGGAAAAATAAGGCAGTTTGGCCTAGTGGCTAAGGGAGAAGACTTAGCTCTGGCCCTGCTGGGCAGGCTTGGGGATAACGCTTCTCCTTTATAAACTTCCTCTCTTCATCCTTTTCCTTCTCCCATTTATTGAAGTGATTTCTGCAGGTGGGGACCATCTCTGACTAGGTCTGTAAGCTAAATCCTATTGCATGCACTCCAAAGGAGCACCCCTCGGCCTCAATAAGGCTCTCCTAACCTCAGAGTGCTGGCAAGTAGTTGAAGAAAGTGGTAAAAAGAGAGAGGCACTGCTATGGGATGCTAAGAGGAAATGGAGCAGAAGAAGGGATCAGTAAGAGAGGAGAGAGAGAGAGAAAAGCATTGTTGTGGAGGGAGGGGTTAGTTCCTCCCTGGGCATTCCTGAAAGGAAAAGTGCTGACCCTGAGGGGCGGTGGGACCAAGCCATGAGAAGGCTACAGGCTGGTCACAGAAAGGAGAAGTGCGGAGGGAAGGTCAGCCACAGGGTGTACATTGCATTAAAGTGCTTCCTGGCAAGAACAACTCCCAGCAATGGGCAGCCACTGTGTTTCACTTCCTTGAAATAGCAGGAGAAATGTGAGCTTCTGAAAAGCCATGGAGCACATAGAATGGTTTGGATTGGAAGAGACTTTAAAGCCCACCCATCCCCATCCCCTGCAATAGGCAGGGCTGCTCCTCAGCAGCTCAGCTGCCCAGGGCCCCATCCAACCTGGCCTTGAGCGCCTCCAGGGATGGGGCACCACAGCTTCTCTTTGCAAAGAAGAACCTCTGAGGACTAATGACGACCAGAATAGGCTTTGCTGATCCTACTGAATTTTTTGGAGCTTGATTCTGATAAATTTTAAGGTTAGTGGTGCTGCACATAGGAGTGTAAATTGCTCAAACCATACAGCCAGCCTCGCAAGAAGAAACCTAGGGAAAATACTGTGCTACAGAAGTAGTGACTCTGCTGTGTTATCCTGCAACAGGAGCTCTTTTGTAAGTCGGTCATGGGAAGTGTTAGCCATTTACTGCTTCCTTCAGAAAGATGAAGGAGCAAGCCACTCTATCCTGGTTATTGTGGCAGTTCCCTTTTGTGCTGCATTTTCCCGGGAAGTTATTTCCTCACCCACTGTTTTCAGTCGGCATCTCCGGAGGCCTGTTACCTTGACAGCCCTTTTTGTTTTTAGTTTGGGGAATTAAAAGGGATCAAAAGCTGTCCTCTCTCCCAAAAACGGCTGTCACAATTATGAACGCACCAGCCGGGCTGGTGATGAATGGTAATGACTCAGCGCCCATTGCAAATGCACAAAGAGGAGTCACTTTGATTCGTTCCCATTTGTCTCATTGTCTCATGATAACAGCCTCACCTTCATCGCCAAGGCACATGGTGTTCCACCAGGCCTCCAGACGACCATTGTGCCCTTCCCTTGAGGCAGGATAGCTCAGAGCAGAATGTCACTAGGTCCCTGCCCACCTTTGCATTTGGGGAGCTGTAATTTCACCCTGCTGGTTGGCGTGCCTGTGTCTCTGCTGTTTATGGATCTCTCAGGTTGGATATAAGGAAAAATTACTTCTCAGAAAGAGCAGTGAGGCGGTGGCACAGGCTGCCCAGGGAGGTGGTGAGGTCACCATCATTGGAGATGTTCAAGAAATGTGTGGATGTGGCACTGAGGGACGTGGTTAGTCAGCACAGTGGAGATGGGCTGATGGGTGGACTAGATGACCTTAGCAGCCTTTTCCAACCTTAATGATTCTGTGATTCTATTATTCTAACCATACAAAGTGGCTTCCTCCCGGCTGTATTTTGTAGCATTTCAGCCTTTTTTTCTGCCCTCTGTATGCACAAGAAGTGCGTGCAGTCTTATTCTTTCTGAGCTGTTTCAAACCTCAGTAACTTAACCTGCTGGCTGACAAGGCCCCATTCCAAAAAAAAAAAGAAAAAAGAAAAAGAAAAGAAAAACAACAAAATCCACCCTGCAGTTACTGCAGAGCTCTCATGTGTGTGCTTTTCACAAAACCACATCTGATACTGCTACTAGAAAAAGCCACCACCCATGGTCTAAGAACCTGTCAACAAAGCACAGGGGGGACGAGGGCAATGTCAAAAACAAGGGTGGATCAAGCAAGAGCCTGCAGCTTTTAGAACAACTCTTTTCAAATCTCTCTGCCTTTTACACTCTTCCCTTTCAACTTTAAGCAGTTCCGATCTCAGCAACCTGCCCTGCCATCCAGCATTGGCTGTGGGTGGCATGTGGCTCCATCTTCCACGTGTCTGCTGTTCCAAGAGCCACATCTTCACTAGAGGAGCCTGCTGAGTCTCGCTGGTGTCCTCAGGAAAGCACACCGGGTCTGAGCGGGATGCATTAGTCATGTGCTAAATATGGGACAGAAATAATAATTTAGCACTTGCAAAGAGGACAGTAGTTACTTCGGGGTTAGCTTGTAGCCCAAGAAAGGGGAATTATGCTCAGTACCACATGTGCAGATGGGAAAATTGCGCTCAGTGGTGAAGGGTTGGGTTCTTGGGCAGCGTTTCTACCACGTTGCAGGTGGTCTTCTTAAGGAAGGTTTTTGCCACGCCAGGGAAAGAAAATACTTTGTGGGGTTTGCTTGCTTGTTTCTATATTCTATGACAAGTCTGAGATACACTACTAAAACTGTGTCAGACAGTAAAGGTGAGCAGAAAAAGAATTTCTGACCCAGGACAGAAACACAGTGTTCTGGCATTTTATTTGCAAATGCAAGTCTAAAAGCCAAGATATTTTTACTTTACAAAAGGTCTAAAAGTGTGCCATTTGGCTGTGTTAGATGGGGTTATTTTAATTCATCTCTATCTTAAATTCCAAAATGTCCACAAACAACAGGAGAGGAGGGCTGACCCTTTTCTACCCTGCTGTGCTGGTGCGGAAGGGAGGGGTCTTGAACAGCGCCTGCCCTACCTAGGACCCACCTGCCTCAGCACCCAACACACAGCCAAGTCCTGCCACTGAGGGTCTGCTGGTGCCCTGTGTCATTTTAGGGCTGTGTGGGCAGAGAAGTGGCCTTGGAAGGATAGCCTGCACAGCAAATAATGAGAAAAAAAAATAGAAAAAAAGAAAAGGAAGGTGGATTAGAAGGGAAGGAAGGTGACGTAAGGTATGAAAGGGATATGGGAAAGGTGGTCAAGGCTAGTTGCTGCTCAGTTTGGGGAGGGGAGCGCCCACTGAGGTTTTTTACCTGTAGAGATTCTGCTCTGGATGTTGCCTCAGTGTCAGATCTGGTAAACACCCTCCTTAGAAGCATAGAGGATTGAGTTACAGTATTGTGTCTAGTTGTTAACTCATTTGCAAGTTACAGGGACTCTGGGGACTTCAGTTATATTTAGGCAGTCTGTGCCAGTGATCGACTGAGCTTAGTGTAGTTTTCTCTTTGCCAAACTCCTGAAAGTTTTTGCACTTTCCCCTTATTATTATTATTATTATTTTCTATTTTTTAACGGGGATATTCATGTGTCCCTCATGTTGTGTACAGTGAACCCACCTCATGCCCTGGAGGTCACTTACATGTGTGTGTTTAGGTGTGTCACTGCCATCCACAGCACCACAGCACCTACCACATCTGATCAGGCTCATCGAAGATAACTTTGTCTTTCTTCTCTGTTCTCTTACCCCATTTTTTCATGAAAATATCACTTGGCCTATTAAAGTAAATTATTTCCTTCCCATGGCAAAACCGTATTTCAATTCAAAGGGATTCAAAGGCAAGACAGCCTGGATGAAAGCCCTGCAGAATAAGTATAATCAGAATGAGTATAATTTGGAAGTTTTTTCTCAGTAAGTAGTTCCCAGTGGTTCATTGAAAGAAAGTACATGGTCAAGTGTCATTTTGCAGGGCTCAGCTTTGGACCTGGTACTATTCAATGTATCCTTTAATCCTACAGATGAATGAAATGGGTATGATAGCACTTGTTAGATTTGCCTGGCTTCCCAGGATTGCACGTACGTTGCAGAACAGAATCAAAATTCAACCAAATCTTGACAGACTGGAGAAGCCGTCTGGAAAGAATTAAATGCAATTCAGGAGAGAGAGCTGTGAAGTATGATGCTCAAGTAAGAATAATTATCCTCATAGATGCGGGCTTAAGTATCACGTTTTCAGAAAAAGAGGCTGGAGGAAACAAAATGTGAGTCAGCAACAACACATGAAAACAGCAGAAAATATGCTAGCTGGTGTGATCGAAAACAGAGGCATGAGGTAATTCTCTCGCTGTGCTCAGGGTCAGCAAGGCCTCTGACAATGGAGATGCCATTTGAGAGAGACTATTTGGTGAAAGTCTTGTGAAGAGCAACAAGGCTGATCAGAAGGCTAGAAAACTGGAAATTAAGGAAAAGATAGGAGGAACTGAAATCCCTTTGCTTGATGGAGAGAAGATCAAGATAGGATATAAAAGTGGTCCTGAAGCCCTTTTCTTGACCTCTGCGTTACACAAGGAGTCATGAACTTAGGCTACAGAAGAGAAGATTTAGGTAGGAAACTAGCAGAAACAAGGAAGAAGCGAGTTTGGGAAAAATCTGAGAAGCAGTAAAATAGTGCTTGAGTGAGTCAGTGTTGAGTGAATGAGGGCTGCTTTAAACTTAGAAAGCATCTGTGAGGCTTTGAAGAACAGAGTAGACAAGTGACTACTGGGAATAACAAGAATAGTTGATTCTGCCTTAGGGAAGGGCAGTAGGAATAGGGGATCTCTTGAGGTTACACTCAATGCTATTGGATACAGCAGCTGTTGAATAATACTTCATTTCTACTTGTTGGCTTTCTTTCTCAGCGACACTTAGCTGAAAACTTTGTTGTCCAGCTGCCTGAAGGGCTCAACACATTCCAGTGGCTCTCAGTTGGCATGGAAATACCTTTGCCCTTCTCCAAGAAATCTTCACGTCTTTTTTTTTTTACCTTCTTTCCTTCCTCCTAGTTATTTTCACACCTATTCTTCTGTAATCCAGCAAGATGAAGTATTTTTTCATCCTTTGATGTTTAAATCCCATGGGTTTCTTTCAGAATTATTTCAGATTGTTTCCATATACTGTAGGAGAGAAGCAACCCGCACACAGTATTAACATTCACACTATCCAATGCTGTCCCCTGCAAAACCAATAATTGTGCTCGATCTCTGTAAGCATTAAAACCTTACTTCTCAGTAAGGGTTACACATCAATCATGTAATCATTTACTAACTTGAACAGCCTCTAAAACTGACCAGAGAGGTCTACACCGCACTGTAATGCTGTTACCAAATCCACGGGACTTTCCTAATTTCCTGTATCCTAGCATTTTTAATTCAAAGAATTATGCCAAATAATCATTGGCTTTGGGCTTGGAGGAAATACAGGGGAGAAACTCACCTTGTTGTTAAGCTATATGTCTCCTGTCTTAGGTAAGGTAAATTCCAAGTTGATTCACAACAAATTTTGCTAATATTTCCATGAAGATATAGGTACTTTTTCTCCAGGTAAACTATGAGAAATTGAGTTAAAGCTCAGGGCCACTTGTTTTAGACTGTTAGTTCACACTGTCAAACAAATAGTGTCTGCAGATGAATGCTCCTTTAGTCTTCTCTACATCTTTCAACTCCAACCAGAATAGTATTCATTCTGCTGCTGTGGAATAGATCTCTACCATTCTGGTGGTTCTCTACCTGGCAGTTGTAAGGAATTGCTGCTGGTTTCTGTGGAACCTGGCTTAGATGCTTTCTTTCAGGCTCTGTGTCACTCACACCTGCTACTGAGGACTCAGGGGGTCAGAGCATTAAATTCCAAAGCCAACCTACAGGTGCTTTTTCCTTCCTGTGCATTGCTAGCAACCACTATACAGTTAGCTGTGGAGTCGTGTTGAAATATGACCAAGGAACTTATCTTAGTTTTAGAAAAATATACAAACTAATGTCTCCAAAGGACAGAGAAGCTCTCCTATACTGCCTGTTCTGAATGTGATCGTGGGGGAGAATTTTTTGTTAATTACGCAGAGTTGAAATGGGGATGTTCTGCCCTGGATTTCAGCCCATTTCTTTTGAGAACTCTTTCTGAAAAATACCCCCCACTTTGTGCTTGCAACCTCTTGGTACACTGGTGCTACTCTGGGATCAAGTTCTCCGAATAATTGCAACAGCAGGATTTACTTCTCTTTCTTCAGCCCTAGAATAAAAGCACAGCTGAGAACGGAACCTGTGGTAAAGGAAAGCTCACCGCAAGGCATCCCCACCCTGCCTGCCTTCCTCCTTGGGCAAGATACACAGCACAGGCGTGGGTTCTGGATGTGCACAGGGCTCTTAATAGCTCTCCTGGAGGGGCTGCTTTGTTTTTGCTCCTACTAAGTAGGACAGAAAAGAGGAATGTATAATTTTTTAGGGCAGTGCTTCACTTTTGCAATTTGCTGAATGGATTAGCAGCTTGGAAATGGTGTAATGACCACAGCAGACTGATTTGGCATTTGTGTTTTTAGTTTCTTTTTAGTGAATATTAACAGTTCTGACTTCCCAACATCAATAGACCCAGTAGATTTTGTGACCACTGAAGAAAGAAGTGAAGACCCACGTCCCCATCTTCTGGGGAGAAATGCTGGCATATGAGTGGATGAGCAATGATAATATTCGTAGAGTATCTCAGAATGAGGAACCCTCTGAAAACCTGTACATGCTTCTGCAATTCCAGTGCCCACAAATGTATGGTAATTTAAGTCGGGACTTAAAGAACAGCTTCCCTACCTTCATATGATGTATTAGCATATACACCTGGCTTATACTGACCACGGTATGCTGGTCAAATTTCACTTGTTAAATGCCCCTGAAGCTTACTACTGGTGGCACATGGGTAGGAGTTTTTTCCCCTCCTGCTGCATCGCTACACAAATACTTTGCCTGCTCAGGATAAGATCACCACCCACTGCATCAGTGTTTCTTCAGCAGACTTGGTTTTGTTAATCAGTCTATCTTTCATTCTGGCCTTGTTTGCTGAGAGCTACTTCAGAGAGAGCCTAACAACACAAGAATAAAAATAGCAACATGAGTTTCAGCAATATGTGGCATTTCATGCAAGTTATTTCTCCTGTTTTCGTCTCCTGAATTTTCTTTCTCTAATCAGCTTAACTCCTGCGTAGATGCCCCTTCCACCTCAAAGTATTTAGGCTAGGGAGGGACTCTCGCAAATAGTGGAGGAACCCGGGTTAGCTTCTCAAAGTCAGTAAAAAACCAGCTGGATCTGAAGTGCAGGAATTAACAGGTGTCAGTATTTTATACAGAGGCAGCTCAGAAATAATAGTCGTGATGGACAGAAAATGACATAAGTGGGCCAGAAGGAAAATCAGCAGCAAACTAGCTTATCGCCATGGGCAGACTTTTTGTTCTAGTACAGAGCAATACTGGTCTGACTGATCTGACAACCTTGGTACAGGCTTTGGCATTGCTGAACAAACAAGACATTGGTGACAGCAAAGTAGTATCTTCCAGAGAACGACAAAATAGCAATTGTGGGAAATGCACCAGCATGACCTACTTAGGGCTCTGTGCACAGAGAACTTGGCAGTCAGTGAAACAGCTCTAGGGGGTGGCATAGGGGAAGAAAATATTGCATCTCCATTTGACTTCATGCTGCCCACCCAGCTGTGAAGACAGGCAGGGAAGCACAGGTCACAGTACAGGGAGTGCTGCAGGGATGGAGGAGCCCAGGTACTAGGGATGATGTGGGTGTGGGAGTCCTAGAGAAGGGAGCTATTAGCAGGCTTTTACAGCCCCTGGTCTGGGACCCCTGCTGGGCAGAGACACGTGAAGGACACCCACTTTGGCCACAGGAGCTGCACCCTGTGCAGCCAGTCTTTGTACAGGCTAATCACCTCTCCTTGTTGCTGAGGCTGCTGCTTTCTTCCACACTGTAATGCCGTACAATGCAGAACAGTGAGGGGCAGCTGTTGTCTGCAAGAAGGCTGGGGGGCTTGTTTCACTCCGGCATCTCTTGTCTGCAATAGCATCTCCCACATGAAGCTGAAAGGGTTGTACTGCCCTGTCCTTCTCGTACAACCTCTCCTCCAGAAAGGAAAAAAAGGTTAATTTCTTTTTTTATCCTGCTTCTTAGCAACAGCACCTACATGAAGATCTGAGAGTAAGATCCTTTTCCCCCTCCCAACACTCCTTTCCAAGCAATTAGCACACTGAAACATAGGCAGGAAACAGGATGGCAATGTCAAAACTGGGACACATGAAGTCTGTTGCCTTTTTGCAAGGCTTTGCACCATATGGACCAAAGTGACTGAGAGTGGTTTCTGAGTCTTTCTCTTCCCTATGGAGACGTGCCTCCACTGCATCTTTGGTTACTGCCCCAAACTGCCTGCTTTTCATAGAATCATAGATTTGCAGGTATCCTAAGTTGGAAGGGACCGTTAAGATCATAGAATCGTAGAGCGGCTTAGGTTGGAAGGGACCTCAAAGTCCATCCAGCCCCACCCCGTGCCATGGACAGGGCTGCCCCTACCAGCACAGGCTGCCCAGGACTCCATCCCACCTGACCTTGGGTGCCTCCAGGAACGGGGCATAGGGTCACTGAGTCCAACTGCTGGCTCCATACAGGACCACTCAAAATTCAAACCCTGTATCTGAGAGCATTGTCCAATCTATGGGGAATCAAACCATGAGAGACCTCAGCCACCAAGGTTAGGCCTGGCTCTAGGAGTTTACCTGGGGCAGTAGGGTTCTCCCTCACAAACGGGATATTTGAGATGTCCATGGGCCACATCAATGGAGTGCTGCAGAAGAAGTAGCGAGGCTGTACCTGGCAACAAGCATTTCATATGGGAGAAGTGAAAGAGGCTGTGGTAGTACTTGTGTTCCTCCTACTTCTCTCTGCCTTAGGGGCAAGCTGCCAAGCTGAGCTCCAGGCAGTGGCTCAGTGAAACTAGGTTGCTCAAAAACACCTGAGAAATGTGGAAAATGTTTCTGTTTGAAGTCACTTGTCTTTTGGAGTAAAGCAGAGCAGAGAAGAAAGGCAGGTGGTGACATATCCAGTGCAGTACCGGTGCCGCTGAGCCTTACTTAATCAGACAAATTTTAATTTGCTTTCAATCTGGTCTCTGGATCTCACTGGTGAATTTGGGAAGGAAATTTAAGACTTAGAAGAAGCCAGAGAAATACGTGGGTCAGACAATTCATGTTGGGACTTCTGGGTGTGACCAGATATGCCTGTGCTGGAGAGGCAGGGGGCTGCTGTATAATATGTGTCCCCACGTACGATTTGCAGGTGGGATGGATGAGCAAACATCTGAAATACCTCCAGATGTAGGTATCCATCCACAAACCCAGCCTGGGTGTGCCTTTGAGCTTGGAAGGACCTTCATCTTGAATAGAGAGTCAAGTGAATTCAAGCCCTCTGCTTTCGTTTTCTTTCCTTAAAGGATAATATCTTAGTAGTAATAGTAGTACCCTAGTATATAAAAATAATATATATATGTTATATATTATATATATAAATAATTGTAAGGTAACTGTTGAGTCACAGCCTGAACCACTGATTGATCCCCCGGGGAAAGGACCCGGTCAGCCCTGGGAGCACAGGTGAAGGCAATTCAGCTGTGTGGCCAGAAGGGGTGGAGCCTGGCTGCACCTCTCTTAGACCTCATTTAAGGGCTGAATGCCACTGAGGAAGGGTCTCTTTCTGGAAATCTCTCTTGGGTGAAGCTTTCTTGTGTGAATCTGGAGTATTCTGGTATGGGTGAGCAGTCTTCTTCCCTTCTTTTCTATTATGCTGCTCTTTCTGTTATCACACCTTTGTTGTAATGCCTTTCCCATTGTATTGGTCTGTCCCATTCCCACAATAATATGTATGTGTTGTTTTTTTTTTTTTCCTATAGTACCCAAGCGATGTTATTTCCACCGAAAATTTTGTCATTCTAACTCACAATTGGAAGCTGAACGAGTGAGGCAGAGCATTGCAGTGTGAGGAGGATGTCACCGGGGGTGGGAAAGAAGGTGGAAGTAAGAGGGAAATGTCTGATAGCTTCCTCACCCAAGGTTTTAAAAAACTGGAATCTCCATAAGTTTTTTCTTTTTGTTTTTTGGCATTCATTGAGATTTGCCCTCTGAGTGCCTCATCTGATAGTCTAAGTCTGTTCTTCTGGCTCTGTGTGGCTGGGAGGATACATAACCTCAAGTCACCCAAATGCCTCTTTCCAAGCTGCCTGCTTATCTCTGTCCTGGCTTTGTGATTGATCAGCACAAGGCAAGCGGTGCTAAGATTTTAACAAAACCCCCCAAGAGCTCTCACTTAGTTTAGCAATTATGTCAGTGGCCATCACTGCTGTGAGGTAGGCTTAGCTCTGTAAGTATGCCTGGGTTAGGTTATTTCCCTTTTCAAGGCCAAAACCAACCTTCCGAGGCAGTCAGTAAGCCTGCAATTAAACTATTGGAGTAGATTGTGTTTTAGAAGCTGCAGTAACTTGTGGAATGAATCAACAGACAGGATGTTGTCAGGATTATTTTTTTTTTACCTTAGTGGTCAGAGTTATGTATGAGAAGGGAGTAACTCAATGTAGGAGGACCACAAAATATGTTAACAGTGTAACGGCGATTTAAGGACTAACCCAGCCCAGTGAACTGGTGGGGTTTGCATTCTTAATTGTTGCTCTTTCTCCAGAGAGCCACTGGAATAGCAATATGCCAAGCTTTTAGCCTAAGCTCTCCTGTTCTTTCATCTCCACCTCACCTTCAGTCAAGGCCAAGTGCTATCTATGGGTAGCATTATGTCCTTCCTTTCTTGGAGGAAAGGCACCATGAAGAAGAGCTGGTTGCTGCTCTTGCCTGAGCTGTGTCCCCAAGGGCACAGAAATATATTGTAAAGCAGCAGAACCCTCAATAATTAATTTTCAGTAAGGACAAGATTTTATTCCAACTAGAACAATGTCAAAAGCCCTTTGGTTTCTCACAGTCTGTAAAGGAAAAGCTGAGACTATTCAAAAGCTGTCATGAAAGAGGCTGAGCCAATATGGTCTTATCCCCATGCAGTGGCACTTTGACTCTGGGAAAACCTGCAATTTTCAATGGTGCGTGTCAGTTATAGAAATTCCAAGCAGCAGATCCCTTTTCAGTCCTTCTCTCTTAATTTGCAATTGGAAATAGTCTTGCAAAATGCCAGAATTACACCAACCCAGGAAGTTGGGACACTCTTTTCCATCGGCAAAGTACTCTGCTCATTCCTACTGTTACTCCCTGTTCATATACAGCACATCAGTAGTTTGGGAAGCTGAATAGTTTGAATACATTGAGGCAGGAATGGTTGATATATACATATTGATATATATATATATATATATATAAATACTGCTTTACATGACATGTATTGTGAACAGCTAAATAATTCCTTTGCTGAAGTACTGAGATACAGTACATACTAGATATAGGAGGTGATAGTCTCCTAATTAATAACTAACTCAGTTCTGTGGTTCTGATAGTTTAAAGCAGTCCTCCCTCGTCCTGTCACTAAAAGAGTGCAGATTTAGGTGGGGTGGTAGGCAGAAATTCTTCACTCAGAGGGCAGTGAGGCACTGGCACAGCTGCCTGGAGAAGCTGTGGTGCCCCATCCCTGGAGGTGCTCAAGGCCAGGTTGGATGGGGCCCTGGACAGCTGAGCTGGTGGGGGGGAGGGGGGGGCAGCCCTGTCTGTGGGGCTGGGTGGGCTTTGAGGTCCTTTCCTGCCCAAACTATTCTGTGATTCTATGAGTCACTCAAGTAACTCAAGCTGGGGCCAAAGAACTATTTTCCTGTGAACTTTGGGTGTCAGAAGGTGGAGAGGCAGTTATGCTTGTGTAAGGAAGTTGTGGTGCCTATGTACCATAGCTAGTTAAAGAACTAGGAGAGGAGTTTTTTTGTTTTTTTTCCTAATGACACAAAAATAAAACCCACACAAGAGCAAGTAATCTGCCACAGTGATAGCTATTATTAGTACTTTTCTCATCAGGAGGTGCATAGAATCTCAACTGAATGACTTATGAAGCACCTGTACTATTGCAGGCAGTCATGTGTACATATTTGGGACAGCCATGGAGAGGCCGTGGGCATGCAGCAAAACCCAGTAGCAGGTATATGGCCACCCTAGGCACAGCATTAATATTGTTTTGTTTTGTGACAGAGTTCAATACCGTTCTGACTCTGTAATTTGCTGTCGTTGCAAGTAGGCCCTGCCTGGCTGTGTTCGGCTCTAGCTGGGCAGGTGCAGCCCATGTGGCAGCATCTTTCTACAGGCGCTTCTAAAGCTTGTCCCCAGGCTACAGCCTCATAATATAAATAAAAGCCAGGCATCCCAGTTCCTGCTGTTGCTGCTGAGGTTCAAGGCAGGAAGATTTCACATGAGGCTGCCATTTCCTCACCTCTTTGCCCGGAGTGTGTGGAAACTGGAGACAAGGGAGACTTACTAAGGGTGCTGCCATTAAAAGGTGGTAATGAAAGCACAACAACTGTGTGACTGACAGCCATAGGCAGATTTGCAGCCCCATGGCAAGGGCTGCACCCACGGTAAAACGTTGTAACAGCTCTCTCCCAACAGCCTTGTGGAAAAAGCCGTCTCTCCTTCATACCAGCGGTCTGTGAGTTCTTATGGCAGCTGCTTTTCAGCTCACTTCAGCGAGTTTCCTCAGATTTCCCCAGTCTGAAATGCTGTGTGTTCCTATAATCAAGATGCCACTCATCACTTGGAGGCATTTTTCATACCTTATTTAATCATTTAGTCAATGTGATGAATGTGGGGAGTGTTAGGAATCTGTGATAAGAGGCCTGGAAGTGGGCTTGTTTGCATTTAGTGCTGTGTGATTAAAAAGAAACTATCTGCTTGCGTAGGCAAGGAAGGTATTGAATTTCTTTTATCACTGAGATGGTAAAAAAAAAAACAACTTGATTTCTTTAGTTTCTTCTGTCAAGGAAGCAGTGACTGCTAGCACAAGCACAGGGTATAATCTGTGCAGAAGATACAGTGTTGCTGGACAGAGCTGTTCTCATCACTCAGAAAATGAAGAGCAAGGCTAGGGGACAGAACCAAATATTTAGGAGATAAAATCAGTGTAGAGTGTAAAATGAGAGATTTAATCGGTGCCTCGCCTTGTAGACCTGGGTCCGGTTTTCTATCTAGTATATCGAATCCAAAATGGAATGTTAGAGATTGTTTGGGTTCAGATGGTGCAGAGTTCAAAATTGCCTGGTTAGGGAGTGTTCTCACTCAGTCTTGTTTCTGCCCTTGACAGAAGTACAGACCTTAGCAAACAGGTGAGATAATGCCTCATCAGGTGACTGATGGTGATGGTTGGTACGTGGCAGTTCAAGAGTCAGTTACCGTGGCTGCAGGGACGCTGAAGTTGTTACTGGAGACACTGTGTGGATGGATGTCCTGTGTGCCCTGCCTTAGGCTTCCCCATGCATCTCTCTTCTGAGGCCCTGGAGGCTGGCCATCCCTTGGTAGAAATTGAGCCAAGAACTCAAAGGAGATTTGTTTTGCAGAGCTTTCCTTTGCTCAGCGTGTAGCTTCGTTTCTGATCATGTTCAGAATGTTTCCTCTGATGAATTGTAGCACTTTGCTAGAATGTAACTTGCTGTTTTGCTGAGTACTTAGTTCTGAAGGAAAGGTCTGGAACTGGGAGATTCAGGAGTGTAATGTCCTTAACCAGGAGGCCAAGCAGCCTCCAAGCTGGGAATTACACACAGCATGGGAAGACCTGCTTTTAAAGGCCTCATACATCAAAAGCTAATACTGGCTATTGGTTTAGGGGCTGCTGGGGAACCATAAGTGACGAGACACAGCAGACTGAGGCCCATGTGTGGAGACTGATGCTCCATCCCTGGAGGCATTCAGGACTAGATAGGTTGGGGCCCTGGGCAGCCTGAACTAGTGCCTAATTTAGTGGTTGGCTACCCTACCTGTAGCACAGGGTTGGAGCTAGATGATCTTTGAGATCCCTTCTAACCTGAGCTATTCTGTGATTCTCAAACAAACATCCAAAAATATTAGTTTATTTTCTTTGTTTTCCACAAAATATAGGATAGCAGCCACCGTCAGTTCCACCAACAACAATGCACCTTGCACCTGCTTTTTTTTTTTTTCTGAGGACAAGGAAGCTCTTCTGGCATGTGGCAGCACTGTGCCACCATCCTGATCACATACTCTCATCATTTGCATAACTGTATCTTGGTGCTTGCAGGGGATGTGCAGAGTACAGATGGTAAACAAATTCCTCACTCAAAGGCTTTTAGTGAGGTTTTGGTGATGTTCCTGGGGACAGTCCAGCAGTGGTTATGAGGTGTCACAAGACATGTCACCAGCAGCAGCAAGCAGTGGACAAGGCTGCTGGGTGAGGATGATGATACCATTGATCTCACCATCTCCTAGAGCGAGTGGTGAAAAGCCACAGCACTGCACCCTCAGCTGAAGCTGCTGGATACAAAACAGTTAAGTTGTCAACCCCGGGCTGAGGGTGGGTGAGGGATGTAGAGCACAAAAGTTGGGATGTGAGATTATTTAATCATCCCAAAGTAACTGGAAAATGAAACCTAGTGGTTAGCCCTATTAATCGCAATGGAAGTTTGAACTATGTGAGGAATAAAAATATATTGCTATAGTTTTATACACACATCTTTACTGATAGAAATTCTTTCTCTGCTGTCGAAATAATGGAAGTTGTTTGTTTGGTTTTTTTTTTTTTACTTCAGTGGCAGGAAGTGGTCTCTAAAGACAGATTTTTTTCCTATTTTCCTATTACCATGCTTTAAATTGTTTCCAACAACAAAATAATTAGAAAAGGACACCCAAAACACCCATAGCAGCAATACAGAGCTGTACAACTTTTTTGCTATACACTTGATATCATCTAAGCATGCAGAACATTTTTTTCCTATAAGAATCAACTAACACAAATCCAGTAGGCAGGAGGGTGAACGTATACCCCATGAAATCAGCATGCTCACAGGGCTGGGAGCTTGGCAGAGCTTTGTTGATGCCCCAGTGATGGCACCTCAGGGGGGGCTGTGAACACTCTGGTAGATTTGTGGGCAGCTTCTTACATCAGTGTGCTCTTGTGAGCCAAACCCTGATTCACACTGACTGTGCAACCACTTAATCTGATTATGGGCTGGAAACACAGCTGTCGAGTGGACAATCTGTGATTTATAGATAAGTGATGGGGTTACAGAGCTGCACAAAGAGAGTTAGGAAGACCCATGGGCACTACAGCTATGGCATGGATATGTCTTTGCCGGCTTTTTCCCCTG
This sequence comes from Alectoris magna, assembly GCA_030625065.1. Lineage (NCBI taxonomy): Eukaryota > Metazoa > Chordata > Aves > Galliformes > Phasianidae > Alectoris > Alectoris magna. The sequence continues at coordinate 59,545,442 of CM060561.1, forward strand.
AAAGAAAGGAATAAGAGAGAAGTGACAAGGAAGGAAGCTGGAAAGCTAGAATTTAGCATCAGCTAAATATAGAAATCCTGGCCCGGTTGAGACCCAGCAGTTGGATCAGAGAGCACTCCTTGCCAGAAAGAGATGCTGAAACCCTATAGAAGTTGAAGTTAACCTGATGCTACGAATCTCTTCCTTAGAGACAATCCCCAATAGCTTCCTGATAGGACACTTTCAAAACCGTCCCAGCAAATTTCTGGTGTGGGCAGAAATAGCTATCAGTTATAACATCCATTTGACGTGGAAACTGTGGCCATGTGTGGAGGTTGTATGGGCCCATTTCACAAGTAACCCTCAGCAGCCATAAAATTCTCTCATAAACATTTGAAAGCTGACAATACTTAGGCAGTAACAAGGAAAATGGTTACTCAAAGTCATCCAAAAAGTGTGTGAGAGTGAATGGAAGGGAAAGTGTTGTGTGTGGTTTGTTTTTTTTTTTTTCCTGAAGCTGTTTGGCAGAATGTCCTTTCAGAGTGAACCTTGAACATGTAAGCCAGTTAGTCTTTAAACGGCAGAGATTTTTAAGAGATAAAACAATTACAAAGTATTGAATCTTCTGCTCAGTAGCTTCATGCATGTTCCAAGGCTGTAGGAACTCCAAGAATAGGCTGGACTCACCTCTCAGCCCCAGGATGGCACCTGCCAGTGACTGCTACCCAACATGGGCTGGGGACATCAGGTTAAGAACAGAGATGCGGAGGAGAAACCTAGAAGTATTTGTAGAAAAGTAGGGCTGGAAGAGACCTCAAGAGATTCGTTCCCTACCCCAAGGCAAGGCTGCCCTTGATCATAGAATCATGGAGTTGTTAAGGTTGGAAAAGACCTCTGAGATCACCTAGTACCATTATCAGCCTACCATCATGCCCATTGACCACGTCTCTCATTGCTATATCCACACATTTCTTGAACACCTCCAGGGATGGTGACCCTACCACCTCCCTGGGCAGCCTGTGCCACTGCCTCACTGCTCTTTCAGAAATGAAATTCTTCCTAATATCCAACCTGAACCTCCTGTGGTGCAACCTGTGGCCATTTCTTCTCATCCTGTTGCTGTTACCTGAGAGAAAAGGCTCACCCCCACCTGACCACAATCTCCTTCCAAGTCATTGTAGAGAGCAATAAGGTCTCCTCTGACCCCCCTTTTCTCCAGACAGGACAATCCCAGTTCCCTCAACCACTACCCCTAAGACTTGTGCTACAGACCCTTCACAGCTCCAGTGTCCTTTGGACGTCCTTCAGGGCCTCAGTGTCTTTCTTTGATAGATACTGTCTGTATTGTTCCCAACAGTCTTTGTGGGGGGGAGGAGCTGAACCTTCCAGCAGCCTCTCACTGCTTGTTGGTGTCCACCATTAGGAAAAACAGCCTGCAGGCTGCCAGGGGCTCCCCAGCCCTGTCCTTCTGTGACCTCACAGATGGATTTGCATGAGAAAAATGAACCCCACCTGCTCTTTGCTGCTGCCAGGAGGGGAAGTTTCAGATGTTTAAGCATGGCCACAGTCCTCACACTTGGCAATGGTTCAGCTCTGCTTGATGCTGGCCACTTGTGCAAGCAAGCATCTGATATCACACGTACATCGCATCAGACGTAACAGAGAATCAGCTGTCGGGTAATGTGGAGAGCAGGCTGTGTGGGGGAAGCAGTCCTCACTTGGTTGTGGTGGGAACACTCCTTCTGTACATGCAAAGAGGGGGGAAACTTGTTCTGCTTGCAGTGAGGAGTGAATGGGTTGATTCAACTAAACAGCATCAAGCATCACCTGTTGCTGCTAGTTTTCATAAGCAAAGGAAGTACTTTGAGTAAGTAAGGGATTTTTAAAGCCAGTAATCAAGCAAACAAAAGCCAGAGAAGTTCATATCTAAGTCAGCGCACATTAGGGAATGCGCAATGCCCAGCTGCAAGCACTAGAGCACTCCAACCAGCAGTGCGGATAGACGATGCTAAGCTGTACTGCTTTCATTAGCTGCTACATAGGAATGTCTCACTGTGAAAACTGAAGGAAGTCATAAAGTTGTTTATTTGCATGTTGTTTATTTGCCTAACTGTCCCAGCAGGAGAAGGGCTTGAAATCCCCAGGAAAGGTAGAGTGGGAGCAAGGGAACACTACCCAAGATTGCAAAGTATGGACCAGCAGCTCCAGCAGCCCCTGGAGAGAAAAACTCTCCTCATAAAATGTTTTGCTTGCCTCCTCTATGTCACAGGAGGGTTTAGACAGGAGCAAAGTCTTTCTGTGTGTTGTCAAGATGGTGGCTGAAGCAAAGTGCCTGTGAAATCTTCTCTGAAACCTTTCCTGGATGTCACTTGGTGTGATTGCTTGGATGCTGCTGCAGCTGCTTGCTTCACAGGGATGCAATGCCCAGATTTCTGGGGACATGCAAATAGTTTTTCCTCACTCTTATGTGGTATGGTGGAGCTACTGAAGTCCTACTGTATGTGACCACTTCAGCCTCTCACTCAGTGTTGGGCTGAGCACACAGTGCTCACTTTGCCATGGCCAACTGTGGTCAGCACTCTGGAGCATCAAGCCTAAATGCTTCCAAGGCAGAAAAATGAAGCCCTCTGCTTTCAGTGCCTGCAAAGCTCTTATCTGGAATGCTTTAATCTCACACTCCTGCCTGCCCACACTCCTCACCTGAGCCTCACCAGGACCTGTGTGCTGCTGGTACCAGGCACGGCACTATGCTGCACCAGGAGCGCTGCTCTGTGAGCACCTCCATGTCTGGAGACAGGTCACAGCAGCATGGGGTTTGGGAAACAGAGCTTTTTTAAACAAATAATCACATCTCTCCTTCAGCTGATCTATTGCAGCATCCCAGCTAAACTCCGCTCCATCTGAATTAAGCGTGGGAGCTCTGCAACTGCACAATAAGGAATCTCTAATGATAAGATACATTAAAAAGCACGTTGGAGATGAGATCAAAATAACTTGAAATTGGAACACCCTAAAACTTGGCAGAGAATCTTCTTAGAAAGTTTACGTGGCAGGGAGGAGTGTTATCCCCCAAATGGTGAGGATTAAATTTCCAAAATTACAGCAGGCCTATGCAATAACAAGTCCATAATATTTTGATTTGGAAGGAAGCAAATAACATACTGCAGGATGCTGCTGCCATAGCACACCCCTCGGCAACACCCTCTTTAAAGGAAAAACAAAATAAAGGAAATCTTCCCATTGCTTAAAGATATGTAGGGATAGAATTCAATGCACATTTGCAAGAACTCCTTCTCTTCCTACCATTTTCCACCCTGAATCTATTCAACAACAAACTATGTTAACAGAAACCCAGCTGTAGCCAAGCAGAAAATCTCCTGTTTAAAACCATGACAGCCAGCAGTGGTTTCTTTGGGATCTAATCAGTCTGACACACTTTTCTCCCTTGCTTTCATAGGATTTCTCTATGCCTCATTTCTGGTCAACCCAATTAACTTAGCATGCACCTTTCCCTGGCCCTGTGTTCTCAGACAGTGATGTGCAGTGGTCTCTAAAAATTAGGAGAGGACAACCTGGTTTTTAACGTTCTGTTTCTGATACTTGTTGTGTTCAGGACATTTGAGGCTGGGGTTTAAGATGCAGCCATAGCAGGAACCCAGGAACTGTTCTTGCTTTGCCAGGTTAGCTTGTCCTTGAAGCCATGTTGCTGGGTGTCAAGTAGCTCTCTCTGTTCCTCTCATGGGTGCTCAACGCATCACACAGACCAGAGAAGTGTCCCAGAGGCTGTGTGTCTGACCAGGGCACAGAAGGAAGGCTATGTGCTGTTCTCTCCAGTGCTGCATTACCCACAGTCTCCGTGCTTGAGTTCTGCTTTTATTCTGGAGAAGCTCTCTTGCTGCATGTCATGACAGAATCTAAGCCTAAAAAAATAAGGTAGGCCAACAAAACGTTTCTAAAGACCAGGTGAGCAACTGAATTTCATAACTCCACTAATACAAAAGAATGAGAAATACAACAGAGAAATTGATTCCGTAACACACAATAATTCCTTATGCTTTATCCCAGCTAACTCCTCAGTAACCTACCACTCTCTTGCTGCTTGTATTACAGGAGCTGATGACTCCATCCCTCTGTTTCTCCCTATCATTTCCCACTCTTCCACAGGCACAAGTCACTTTTTTCTCTCAGTTAGCACTGTTAAGGTAAACTGCAGTTTTCTGAAGCTATTGCTTAACTCTGAGTGCACTCATCTTGGAGTAAAAAAAGCATCAAACGTGCATGTGAGCTTTAAAACTGCCCCTATTTGTGGAGAGAAGTCTTATTTCAGACAGAAAACTACCTTGCACTGTGAGAACAGACTTTGAAAATGCTGAAATTCAGAACTGGGTTATATTCCTGACCCCTCTATTATACAATTTGTAAAATCAGACATAATGACAAAGTTACTACTTTGTATCTGGCATCTAGTACTCCCACAGACTCCGGTAACTTAATGTAACTCCATAACTTTGCTGTATTTTCCTCCCTACGTGTTCCTATTGCCAAATATTAAATGTCAGCAGTTAGCAAGTAAAACCACTCACATCTAAATGGTATTCCAGCAGAATGCCTTCCAATCCAAATCAAATATTTGGTTTTATTCCTGACACTATAAAAATATCTTTTACCAACCACTCATCTACTTGTAGTTGGTCACTAGAAAACACATTGGTTACCACTGATATTATCTTGATATCTTCCTCCAAAGAGAAAGCAGCCCTGAAATTAACTTCAGCAACCCTGAATTCCTCAAGAACGTCATTGTTACAATGATAAAGAAGTTGCAGAGGGAACAAAGAGAAAGGACATTACTTTTCAGAATTACATGCTGTTACGAATGCAGACACAGTATAAGGCAGTTAATGAAGTACAGTGAAAATCTATCACAAAGGTCTCGGAAACTGTTGTGAAACTAGAGTTACAGTGACTTTCTTGTATGATCCTGATTGCTTATTCATAATGGACGGGTTGAATGAAAGGAAAAGGAAAAAGCGTGATTGCACCCGGAGTGCATCTTTGGTAGGACCTGGCTGCCATGTTCCCTGATGGCATTGAGACCCAGTCTAGTCAAAGCTCCTCAAAGGTCATAAGTGCCCAATTTTCACTGGTTTCGTGCACACCTAAAATCCCACTGCTGAGTCTCAAAGTGGGCACCAAATATCCCAGCACCTCTCAGACCTGAAGTCTCTTTCAGCGCAGCCATGTGACCCCAGGCATAAAGCCCTTTATGTGGGCTTCTAAGGGTGCCATCCACCCTGCTCTGGCATCAGTGCTTGCCTGTTCCCACCAGGATCTCTCTGATGGAGCTCAGTCAGGAAAACCCAACCTACAAAACATTCTCCAGAGCAGCTGGGTCTCCTGGGCATCCTCATGGAACTCCCAACATATGCACCAGTGTGTGGTTTGGCACAGCACAAGCAGCTGTGTCAGCTGATGATTCAAAATGCACAATTGCCAGGGGTGCTGGCCACAGTTAAACCCTCTTGTAACTCTGGGCTTTAACTAGCAACATGTTCAGAATACTTTAAGTGCTTCTAGACAGTAGCTGTAGGTTCCAGCAGAAGATGCCTGGTGGTGTCAGGAGCCGCAGCCATAAAGGGGTGGATGTAACTTGATGTTAATGAATGTCACAGATGCTTAGCATCGCTCACACAAGCTGAAGAACTAATTCCTACCAGCATCTCCATTTATAGCATCTCTGGATATTTAGCAAAGGAACAAAATTGGCAAGTCAGTTGAAATAAGGACAGAAAAAGGAGGTGTTAAGTCCAATTAAAACATGGATGAAACTGCTTTGGCTAATGAACATGAAAACAGGAACTGAAGATAATGAGAGCAAAGTCAGCTTTATAACCAGATGAGTCACTGTCCATGGAGGTTTGCAAATGACATGGAGATGTGGCACTTAGGGGCATGGTTAGTGGGGCATGGTGGTGATGGGTTGGTGGGGCTAAATGATCTTGATGGTCTTTTCCAACGTTAGTGATTCTGTGGTTCTGTGAATAAATGTGGAGGAGCCCCTGTGCAAACTACTCACCAGCTGCACACCCTGGTGCATGTACCTTCCAACTTTGTAGCAAACTCCTCCCTGTGCATACTCAGGATAGTGCTAACAGGAGCATCTCAACACTTCCCCAGTATTCAGTCTGGTGAACTGCTGCAATAAATTTCCTCTGCTTCTGTCACTGATCTTCTTTTGCCACAGCCAGGAATGTGTTAAAAAATGGGCATTGCTTAGCTGCACTCAGTCCCTAGGCACTGGATATCTGCCTGAGTTCACAGAGCATCCATTGGTGTAGCCACGCTCCTGCTCCAGCAGGGAGCTGCTGTCTTGTAAGAGTCACAGCTCTAAGAAAGGCATCTCACATGAGATGAGAAATGCCTTCCTTACTGTCTGCCGCATTATCTGAACAAAGATGTAATCATTTGTTTTATCTTGCAGTTTAATTTTATGAGCTGCAATGTCTCAGCAGAACTTTTTTTTCTTCTTTTTTTTTTTTTTTTCTGGCCACTGTTGGTAATTTTGGTATTGTTTTTCCTATGTAAATTAAGGCCCATAATGTCTAGAAGCAAAAAGAAGTTGCATTATGATGTGTATTACAGAAATGCTGATGATCGTCAGCTTCTTAGAGCAAACAGACAGGAAGGCCTTGAGAATAAAGCAGGTTTTTGTTCTGTGAAGGAACAGGATATTCTGTCTTACCTGTGTCTTATCACTTTAAAATCCTATTTATGGGACAGACTCAGTAAGAAATGTCCCATTTTTCTGCAACAACCAGAAGCGAATTGGATCTCACCTTCCCCAAGCAAGTTCTTTAGAGTCACAACTCCACAACAGACCATAAATTTTTCAGCAAACCTTCATGAGTCACAAACTCTATAGGAAAAGATTCATTCACCCAGAGCTGGTAATTACACATATTCATCAGTGGCCTCCAGTCCTGGTGCCTAGGAGAGGAGCCTGCAGCCCTGTGTAGGGGTGCATGGTGGGCAAGTACAGGCTGCAGGCGTTGCTCTGCTCCCCTTCCTGGGGAATGAAAGCAGCCTCAGCATCCTGTTGGACACACAGGATCTGGAAGGAACAAGAGTTAAGCTCATCTCAGCCCTCTGACAGTCTGCTCTAACAAAGATGTGTCACCAGGAGAGTTGATGTAAGGTGGACTTATCAGGGTGTATAGATTTATTAAACATATAATTCATTTCCATTTCACAGAATCATTGAGTCACAGAGTCATAGAATCATAGAATCGCAGAATGGCTTAGATTGGAAAGACATCAAAGCCCACCCAGCCCCACCCCATGCTGTGGGCAGTGCTGCCCCTCACTAGCTCAGCTGCCCAAGGCCCCATCCAACCTGGCCTTGAGCACCTCCAGGGATGGGATATCTTGCAGAACCAACCTGAATTTTTCTGTGGAGACATACTTTAATTCTGTATAACAGAACAATCCCTACGAAATAACTGAGACAAAACAAACAAACAAAACCACCTTATTTTTACTGCTTTCTTTTAATGGAGAGCTGAATTAGAGTGGTCTCAAATAAGCAACTCAGCATCTCTGCCACAGTCACATTGTGAGGTCACCATGGAAATGAGCTCATAAGTTGGGCACACATTTGCCTTCAAGGAATAAAATGATCTCTATATACTATCTGCCACTAGATCAAGTAGGTCTTCAGCTTCAGCTTTTCAATGACAGCCAAAGCAAAACTCTCTCTCTCTCTCACTCTCTCAAAAAACAAAACAAAACAAAACAAAAACCCTGAGGAAGTGGGGTGAATAATACTGCAGGATGAGCTGCTTGATGAAATAGGGAGCAATGGCAGGAGAGGGGCCTTTGGGACTGTGTACAAGTGCAGCCCTCCATTCCTCTCCAATACCAAATAGTACTAGAATAATTGTGTCATAGTACAAAAGCAATACTCACATGTCAGAAAAATAAGATCATGACCCCCAGCCGTAGTTGCAGAGGAGACGATGTTTTTCTTAGAGTTTTGACACAATCAACCTTTAAGGTCCTAATAATCAGCTTCAGGTAATGTCACATTCCCTATTTCCTTTCCCCTTCCAAACCTACATTGTATGTAAAGTATCATAATTGGTAATTTTGTTGGTATGGATTTCTTGCCTAGTTCATTCCTTTAGGTGCATCTTCCACCAGGGAAGATCTCATCTCATCTGAAAAGACAGGCTTCCTACAAACAACAAAACAGAAAGCCACGTCCTCCAGAAAAGCTAATTCAGGCAGCATCGCTCTTGAATATACAGCCCAGCAATACACAAGTCTAGGAAGTAGCACAAAAGATCTCTGAGAACACTTCAAATTGATTAATTCTGTGGGGTAGCACAGTACAAATGATTGATTTTAGTTCAAAGGCCTCTCTCTGACCTTTCCAGAGTCTGTTTATCTGTGCTTGAATAGACAAATTTGAACACAAATAGCATTATGACAAAAGCATAACCACATTCTTTAAGCAGTTCTGCCATCATTGACAGCAGCAGTTTAAAAATGCCACTGTAGACCTTCTAAGAAATGTCTATTTCTGTTAGTAAAAATACTAACATCAGCAGTAGTGATTGATCTAAAATTAGTGTTCTGATTGAAAAACAATAGGTAACTGTGGTCTTTGTAAACAACGAGACATGGGCTGGCCCTGAAGTGGGTCCCAGGCTGTGGGTGATGGGGCTGTTCTGTCACAGCAGTTGACATAAACACCACTGCAGCTCCAGGCTGTGAAATATGCTCAAAGTAACAATACCCTTTCTACAGAGACAGAGTGTTGGAATCGTGTGCACCCTCAGCAAGTTTGTGGATGACGCCAAGCTGTGTGATGCAGACAGCACACCTGAGGGACAGGATGCCATCCAAAGACCTAGATAGACTTCAGCAGTGGGCCCAGGTGAACTCACGAGGTCCAATGAAGCCAAGTGCAAGGTCTTATACCTGGGTCATGGCAACTCCCATTACCAATACAAGCTGGGGGATGAAAGGATTGAGCACAGCACTGCCAAAAAGGACTTGGAGAAACTGGTGAATGGCAAGCTGAACGTGATCCAGCAATGTGCTCTAACAGCCCTGAAAGCCAACCATAGTGTGGGCTGTATCAAAAGAAGCGTGGCCAGCAGGTTGAGGGAGGTGATCCTGCTCTTCTACTCTGTGCTGGTGAGACCTCACCTGGAGCACTGCGTCCAGATGTGGAGTGCTCAGTACAGGAGAGATGTTGACCTGTTGGAGCACATCCAGAGGAGGGCCACAAACATGACCCAAGGGATGGAACACCTATTAGGACAGGCTGAGAGAGCTGGGGCTGTTCAGCCTGGAGAAGAGAAGGCTGCAGTGAGACCTGAGAGTATCTAAAGGGAGGCTGTAAGAAAGAAGGGGGCAGAGACAGATGCTTTAGCAGGGTCTGCTGTAACAGGACAAGGGGAAACGGTTTCAAACTAAAAGAGGAGAAATTTAGACTCAATTTAAGGAAAAACGTTTTTATAATAACGGTAGAGAAGCACTGGCACATGCTGCCCAAAAGGTGATGGATGCTCCATCCCTGGAGACACTCAGGGTCAGGCTGGACGGGGCTCTGAGCAACCTGATGTAGCTGTAGGTGTCCCTGCTCATTGCAGGGGAGTTGGACTGGATGACCTCTAATGGTTTCTTCCATCTCAAACATTTCTATGATTCTATGCTCACCAAAGGTATTTAAGTACCTTCAGTTGGTAGCTGCAAAACCAAAGGGATGCTGTTTTCCAGTTCCTGCTGAAAAACTTACTGAAGTACTTCAGTGCTTCTGAAGAACATCTGGGCATATTGCAAAGACCCAATATGCACGTGTAAGTAAAATATTAATTGCTTATATTTTAAGCCATACTGGATGTATCCAGCATTCTCACACCATGAAAGCAGAGGAAATGTAAGCAATTACAGGCAAGCTGAATTGTTCCATCTACATTCCTCTTAGAAGTTTTTTTCTGTTTCAGAGTGATGTGACATTTTTGGGTTACACTTCAGGAACTCAGTACAGGCTCCTGGCTTTGTACTGCCGCTCCAAACAAGCAGCAATTCAATTATGCACCCGCCCACCCCTTTCCCAAAACTAAACCCGCTCAGGTCCGGAACTTTCTTCAGTGCAGGTTTTAAATAGAAAGGATAAGTAGGATAAAGGTGGTTGCGGGAGCTACTTTATCTTCCATTTTTTCCCTCACACTGATTCCCCTGACCTGACCAAGCTTTCAGGTCTCTGGCGCTTTTGTCCAGTTGGGAGATGCCAACCTCCATGTGCTCTATGAATGACCAGGGGTGGGAAATGAAGACAAGTCTGTGTCAAGGAGCTCTCCTCCCCAGTTTCAGGTCCATCTACTGCAGTGCTGTGATTTGGTGACTGTGACAGCCGTTGCCTTAACACAAGGGCTCCATCTCAAATGTTATACTAAATGAAAGGGCCTGTTTTGCTGAAGTGCAGTTGTTTCAGAGTATTATAAGGCCAAACATTTTATACGAAAGTATATAAGGGATATTCCTGCTAATCAGTTTTGCAGACTGGTTGACAAGCTTACTGGTATTCTTTCACTGCACAGTGTTTCCTTATTATTTGGTATATGTTTACCTTTATTCGGCACTTGTACTGGTTGCCTAAAATCTGGATTTTGTTTTCTGAAAGGCTGGTTTGCGTCCAGAGAATTTATCCCAGCATCTTCACTCCTATCAGAGCAAGTGGTGTCAAGTTTTTGAAAGTGGAAAATATTGTTTTTCACAAACATGAAAGCACCTTCTGGAGTATACTGGAGAGAAGCTGATATGAAAGTTGGAAGTGAGAGCTGACTTCAAATAGTTTGGCAACTCTGAGTAAAATGAAAAGTACTTCTCAGTCTTAATATTGCAATGGTAATATTTCACTGGAAGGCTATATTCCTCCCAGAATTGGTGTGATGCATGAAGACATTTGTTATGCCTGTCCATCACTCTGAAAGCAGCTGCTTTCCATTATTTAATGCAGATGCTATACAAATAGTTCTGCAGTATTTCTCCTCAGGAGGAACACCATGCTCTTGCTGAGCTGCCTGAGCTCAGCTGTGGGAGACTGCAGTCCACACCAGCTTCTGAAGGTGACTTGCAAAGAGGACTTCAGGATTCTGTGCCCTCAATGGGAAGCTGCCACCAGCACTCAAAAGCTCTGACAAATGCAACCTCTGCCTATGGGAGAGGACAGTAATCTGCAAGGGACTACAACTCATTTCTTCATAAACACCATGACTTAGAGTCCCTGCTAATGGCACATGCATTCTGCTTGGTTTTAAGTCACCCTTTGGAGAGATCTAAGTTTTGCTCTTTTAAAAGATTCTCCATGCTGCATCTGGACTTCCCAAGCCACGTACTCAGATTAGTATCCGCCCCATGCCCAGCAATTGTACTACTGCTTTTAAGCAGTAGTGTGTTTTGCGTTTCTTTAGCCCTACTCAGGCATAATGTTGTTCATTTTCATCACTTTCTCTTTGCTTTCCAGCTTAGTTTTCCAATGTGTCACTCCTTACTCAGATCAAAAGGATTAACAGAACTAAAAAGCTTACGTAAACCATTCATTATATTTGGCACAGGTTGCAGTGCCTGTGCTGTGGACGTTGTAACCACCCTGTGTAAAGGACCAGCTCTGGACCAGCTCATTACTTTTTTTCAGCTGACTGCAAATCCCCTACCTATTTTGAAAAAGGTTAGGGTTGAAATCCTCTTTAGCAGATCACTATGAGTGGGATTTATCTAGACTAATTTTATCCATCTTAGAGTCTTGGGAATAGGATAAGCCCTCACTGGTCTCAAGGAGCAAAGTGGAGGAACTTGGGATCTTCAACCATTCCCAAATATAGAGGATGCATTGTTTCATTGTATATGAAACAATTTCATTATCTAAGGAGCACAAGTGAGTAGGGTTAAGTGGATACTCAGCAATTAGGAAAGTGAACCAAACCCCTTCAAGCCTTTGCATATTGCCTTCTGTCTGCTGTAGCAAACCACAGCTGCACACCTGAGTATCACTTGGGCAGGTCCGACAGGCTGTGCTCAGCAGAGTAGTGATATAATAAATTGTCTAGACTGCTCCACCCCCTTCATTTTCAGAGGAGGACCTGAGGGGCCACATTACTCTCAGAGCCATGTAGAAGGTGCAGTGGGGCAGTTCCCATCTTACCCACGTAACTCAGGGAGTATGTGTTTGCAGAGAGCACTCTGCAAATGGGAATTAAGTGAGATTTGCTCTCAGCCCATTGTGGGATTTAATTCCCATGGATTTTATGTAAGCAGTTACCAACACTATTTATCCTATGGCATTAGGGAGTGTGACCTGAAGATGTTTTTGGATATTCCAAATGTTCAGCAAAATGCTGAAGTCCTCTGTTACGAATGAAATAGTTTTAATGTATCACCACAAGACCCTCTGCCTTCCCCATAAAAAAAAACAACAAACTAGAAAGGAAATATCTGGCTGTGACAAGACAGGTTTATTCTCTTGCACTCCCTGTAGTTCTCCCTTTAGTTGTTGGTGTCTTTTTTTTGTTTGTTTGTTTGTTTTTAAGTAAGTATTAGAACATAACATAGCATAACAGAATAGAAGCAAATAGAAACATAGAATAGTTTGAGCTAGAAGAGACCTGAAAGCCCACCCAGCCCCACCCCATGCCATGGCTGCCTCCCAGCAGCTCAGCTGCCCAGGGCCCCATCCAACTTGGCCTTGAGTGCCTTCAGGGATGGGGCACCCACAGCTTCTCTGGGCAGCTGTGCCAGCTCCTCACCACCCTCTCCACGCAAAATTTCTGCTGTTTCCACCTGGGATTGAACCAGGGACCTTTTGCGTGTGAGGCAAATGTGATAACCGCTACACTATGGAAACCTGGCTCTTGTTCACTTTGGGCTCCACTGGCTTCAGAGTGACATAGATAGGAAGTGGAAGAGTAACTGTGCACAGCTTTGGTGGTACAGGGACAAAGCAACATCACCCTGCAACAGCAGTTGCAGCAGTTTTCCTGGTGACTCTTACATTTGATTGGATGTCAGACATGACAGAATAGATCTGAGTAGAGTAGAGTAGAATAGAATAGAATAGAATAGAATAGAATAGAATAGAATAGAATAGAATAGAATAGAAGGATCTTACAAAGATCATGAAGTCCAACTGCCCAACCACGTCAGGGCTCACCAAAAGTTAAAGGACAATAATGAGGGCATTGTCCAAATACCTTTTGAGCACTGGCAGGCATGGGGCATCAACCACGTCACTAGGAAACCTGTTCCAGTGTTTGACCACCCTCATGGTAAAGGAATTCTTCCTAAAATCCAGCTATTCCATCAGGACTACAGCTCCTGAGTGATGCAGAGAATGAGACCACCATTGCTCTGCATGTGAATTTCCATACTGGCTGATAATTCACCTGAGAATTGCTGATGCTTTGTTTTATCCGAAAGGATGAGATGGAGGAGTTCTTATATGTGGTCTATAATGATAAAGCAGATCATAATCCTCTGAAGGAGGAGGGGAAAACAAAATCAAAAGAACAGTTCCTGTCTTTTATGTTACAAAAGTTTTGTCTGGCTTGTACAGGTAATTGCAATTGTCACTTGTTTCCTAGGAATTCTTAATGTTAGCACCTGTTAATTATTATGTATATGAAGGTATTTAATACATTTTCTTTGCCATGTGTGCTGCCAGGGGTCTGCTGCAAACTCACCATTATGCTGTCAAGAGTCTCTGACTGCAGTGAGTGATGACGAAGTGATTTTAGCTTCTCTGAAACACACCTTGGACCACTGAGTGATGGTGGGGGAGAGGGGGGGTGATATTAAGAAAAAAAAAAACAGAACAAAACATGGAATCATTCTTAGGGTTGCATTCAAAGACTTATTGCTGTGAAATTCTTAGCATGTTAATTTGTATTCAAAAGGTACCTGGAAACCCCTTGTGATTTTCCTGTTAGTGAAGAATTGAGTGTAAGCATCACGTGGGTACCACTAACAAAGGCTTGGTGGGAAGAGGTTTTGCACCGCAGTGGCTAGGCATTAGTCATACTTGCATATTCTTCCTTCCACACGTTAAAAGTCTGCAGAGACAAAGAGCCGTGCCCTTGACATTTCTGAAATCCATCAATCTCTGTTGGTTCTAAATGCACCCCTTGAAGTGGAAATGCTTTTTGCCCACACAAGTGTCACAGCACTGCACGGAGCGTCCCGCCAGCGGATGTGTTACAGAGTGCTTTCCAATGAATGTTCTCCCGAGGTAACCAGCAAAATATAGTTCTTGTATCCAATATTGCTTAAATCTTACTTGTCTACAGGAAAGCAATCTCCTCCTCCTTTCCCAAAACAAAAACACCATTTAAAGTCACGTTATTGCCAGGAATGAGGAGGACAAACACTGTACTTTCTTTTTATTGCCATTTAAGGGTAGTTTAAAGCAAGGCTTGTCTATTAACTTCCATTAATGACTATGGACAATATATGTACACGGCCTTCCCATACACTAGTGACATATGTAACTATTTCTTTTTCCCCATGGACAACGTACCATGAAGTATGGTAGGTTTTAATACTGTATGAGGCTATGCAGATCATGTACAATTAAGCTGTTGCCATTTCTCTTTCCCAGATGACATTTTTGCTCCTTGTTTCTTGCTTTCCTCTGAATTTTTGTGGTAACTGATTGTTGGTTTGTTTGGGTTTTTTTGTTGTTTTTTTTTTGCCACTTGGAGGCAAGTCAAGCTACAGTGCATGCATTTTCCTGTATAATTTTCACAGCTAGTTTGGAGCAGAACTAAGAAAAGGCTGTTTATAAAATGACTCTGGTAGACCTTTCCGGTGAGAAGTATCTAACAATGAATACATAACAAGATTTTACTGAAGTTTGCTATCAGCTCTTTTCCCTATGGCTACAGGCTGCATTAGCACCGGTACATGGGTGGATAGGCCTACACTTAATGTGCAAAAGCTATGGCTGGACCCCTGGTACGCAGCAGTGCCCTAGAATGGTCTTGCAGTGATGCCAAGTGCTGGACCCAGCTTGCCATTAGAATGGAAAGTCAGCAAAAGCCATTCAGCAACTTATCAGTCTCACTGCCAGCAGAAGTTTCCAATTTCTCCTCCTTCACCAAGGAAATACGATCAGCTTCCTCTATGTGAAGTCTTACCTTTTTTGTTGTTGTTGTTAAACAACATCTGCTAAACTTCAGGAAAAAAAGCAGAGAAATAGACCTCCCTCCCAGGGCTTTAACATGCTTCAGTGGCCAGAAGCCATGTACATTTTGGGGAGCAGCAGCAAACAGCTGTTTTTCAGACTCTTCCCAATGCGGCTTTAAGACTTGTTCCGCTCCTGTAGTTATTATTAGAGCAATTCAGTCTCAGCTTCCAACACTGACGCAAGAAGGGCTTTTTAGCCTGCTTTCCTAAGGAAACACTGCACACGTGATGACACTCCAATCAGTCTTTCCATCAATACATGGAACCCACTGGCCAGCTTCAATCAAAGCAGTAAACCAACAGCTTTGGAACCCCCAAGTTCCTACAGTATTCCAAACCACGCATGTCTGGGCAAAAAAAAAAATGAAAGAAAAAGCAGTACAGCCTGTATGAGGCCCCAGAGAGCCTACAGAGAGGTGTTGCTATGGATGCTCCCCTCCAGGAAAGATTTGCAAGACCTTCCATCTCCTTGGACACAGTTGTGTCCAGCAGGAAGGCAGACGCCATTAGTTCCATTATCAGTTCTTACAGCACTATCATGAACTTATGCTTTCTTTCCAATTTCTCTCACATCTATGGTGTCAGCCCTTGCTGTGTGGTGAAAACCGAGGATAAGTTTTGTGAATGTCAAGATTCTCTCAGAAGTCTTTTCTGGCACAGGCTGCAGTTGTTTTCTCTTGGCTGGAGGGAACAGCCAGATCCACCAGGACAGTGAGGAAAGATTTGCTCACCATTTGAAAGCATGTCTTTGTTCAGAGTGGCATTTCTGCCACGAGTACACGTGCCTACAGGGAGCTTCCTTCAGGGACTCAGCTGGAAAACAGGGCCATGGGGGCAGACACAGAAGTACTGCAAACGCTCTGTCTGTTCCTCTGAATGGCTGCTTTAACAAGAAGGTACAGTGACAGCCTGTGCTCACAGAGACTTCAGAAACAAGCCAGCAGTACCCTAGTTTTCTTACTAGATCTTATGTTTTTAATTCAAAAATTCACATGTATAAGCAGCACAGTAACACATCTCCTCTAACAGCAGCAGCCCAGGGCAGTGTTCAGCATTAGACATCTAGGAAGGACAAGCTGAACTTGGACGTGAGGAGCTTGCAAGGAGCAAACCCTCATGACAGGCCTCAGCATCAGCCATGTGAGCTTGCGCAAAGTCGTGCTCCTTCACTGGTGCAGGCTAAAGCATTCAAAGATGCCACGAGTTATTTCTAGCAATGAAGTCAACATTCTTCCAAGTGATTAATATTTTTCAGACATTAAAGTATATAAATATATCTATTCCTCTCAATTTTCTTTCTCTTCAGTGCTGCAGTGCTACCCAAATCCAGAAGCAAGAGAAAAAGAGGGGCTCTGAGAGATGTGCAAAGTTAGAACCATTGTCAACCAAAGAAACCTCCTTCAATTATTCAGTATCCGCTGCTCTCGAATTTCCCATTCTTACAGCTTGAGCTAAGCGGTGCTGCACGCATTTGGCAGCAGTTTTGTTAACTCAGAGGACAGCCAGAGTAAGGTACACATGTATTCGTAGGACAATCAATGTTTAAAGATTAAATTCATGGTAAGATATTTCCATATACATTTCCAAACTATCTGCCACGTACATATTTGTCGAGAAAAGGGAACTCAAATGGAAAAGGTAAATATAATCCTAAGGAGACATGAAGCAGAACTGCTTCTTTCCTACTTCATTAACAATGAGAAAATTAATCATTAAGCTCTGACATACCAAATTATGTGCAAAACATTGAAAACCAGCGAGCAGCTGAGCATGGACAACCAAGTAACCATGGACAACTAAGAAAACCAGTCTTTCTGGCATCTACCTTCAATATTTTGAATCTGAAAGACAAACTGGATCTGAGATCATGACAAAACCACGTTTAGAAGGTTAATGTGAGAGTTCAGTGCCTGTGCTGCAACGTTAAGAGATTGAAAGATTCAAGCAAATCTCATTGAAAGATAATATCACTAAAGAAAAGATAAACTACGGAAATGTAACTGAACAAGGGCAGGGAAATGAACTCTAGGCGGAGCTGTTGACAAGCAGCATACTCATCATGTTTATCTTTTCTCCCAGAATCCTCTTTCAAATCTCCTTTACAGTTTGATAGGAGAGCATTGCCAGCCAACATTCTTCATTCACCTGGTCTGCTGAGCTCATAGAGCCATGGAATATCCTGAGTTGGAAGGAACCCATGGGGGTCACTGAGTCCAACTCCTGGCTCCACATACCACCCCAAATTCGAACCTAATGTCTGGGAGTGGTGTCCAAACTTTCCTTGAACTCCACCAGCTCAGAGCCATACCCACAGCCCTCGGCAGCCCATTCCGTGCCCACCGCCCTCTGGTGCAGACCCTGTCCCTCGCCCCTAACTGCCGCTCCCCTGACAGCTCCATGCCGTTCCCTCGGGCCCTGTCGCTGTCACAGAGAGCACAGCTCGGCGCTGCCCCTCCACTCCCTGTGAGGAGCTGCAGCCGCCATCAGGCCTCCCCTCAGCTCCTCTGCTCTGCGCTGAGCCGACACAGGGATCTCAGCTGCTCCTCGCACATCTGACTCCGGACTCTTTGCCATCTTTAAGAGAGTGTAGACACTACAGTTGCCTAAACCAAAGAAATTGTCATGATTTTTCCCGTTTGTCAGGGCTGCATTGCCCTTGCTGAGCCTCTGCAGAACCGCGGGCAGCATTTCTCTTCAGTACAGCAGCCCTGGTACAGGCACTAGGAGTGCTTGGCTCTTTGCACAGCAGCACCCACCACAGCCCATAAGATCCACCATGGAAAGTAGGTAACATACCTCTAGTAAAACTGATGAACTGACAACACACTGCCGCAACTTCCAGGAAAGCTATATGTAGATTAGCTCAGCGATGTGCACAGCTTCTAACCACTGAAGAGAAGGAAAGGCTCAGGATATTATCTCTACTGTCTCACAAACCGCATAATGGGTTACATTCTGTTCCATCAAACCTTTCTGATTCATGCAGCTGATCAAATGGTGGTGGTGAGGGTATTTCCTCCCACCCCCACATACAATCCCCTCTTAAAAATGTGAAGAAGGACCTATCCATTTGGAAGGGGCCCTTCCAAGCCATCCTCTCCCAGAGAAGGTCCATCAGGTGCAGAAGGGAAGGGTGCACGGGGGATCAGATGCCACACTTACTGCAGAGCCTCTGCCGCCCGGTTCTGCGTCGCCAGAGCCGCGTCCGCACCCACTGCAGGCAGGGGGCCAGCTCCATGGCCACAGGCGCTACCCGTCCCCGGGGCCACCTGGGACTCCTGTTTACCAGCCAGGCAGACCGGCGGCAACCCCAGGAAAAGCCCCAGGCAGCTGGAAGGATGCGGCGGGAGGCCGCCAAGGCCCTGCTGTCCCGGTGTCGCCACGCCATATTTTATGCATGAACATGATGGGACGTAATTTCATCCCGTTTCTCTGCGCCCAGTGTGTACGTGGGCTCCTGCGACGACGCAGAGGACACAGAGCATCAGCCTGCGCCTCAGGCCCCTGAGGAGCCACCTGGTTCTCCTGTAGTGAGGAAGGAGCCCACTGGAGAAGTAGAGTCTTTTGGAGCCACTTGGCTCAGGTTTATCCAGAACCCAAGGTAGTAGGTTGTCTACTTTGTCATACAGAAAGCATGGTCTGTGCTTAAGGCTTCACTGCTGCGCGTTGCTGACACCGTATGGGAGTAAGAATGCTACATAATATGTGTGTGCCAGTACTAGACTCATAGGAATAGTCAGCTTTTATGATTTACATTCTAGTTTTAGTTTTGACTTTACAGTAAGATCCAGAGTGCTACCATTAGCCCCATCACTGCTGTACGAGGTTCTTGTCTGTACCATGGCAAAGTTATTTCACAGAATCACAGAATTGCAGGGGTTGGAAGGGATCTCCAGAGATCATCGAGTCCAACCCCCCTGCCAAAGCAGGCTCCCTGGACCACGGTGCACAGGTAGGTGTCCAGGCAGGTCTTGAACTTTTCCAGAGAAGGAGACTCTACTCCCTGTGCTTCAGTTTGTGGCTGTTTACCCTTGACCTATCCTCACACACTGCTGAAAAGAATCTGGCCTCCTCCCTTCGCCACCCACACCTTAGATAATGTTAGACATTGATCCAATAGTTTCAGATTTGTGGGCCAATGACTTTACTACTTCCTGATTTATAAGATTTACTTCCACAGATTTGTTTGTGTTTCTTCAATAAATGTTTCCTAGGTCACAGGAAAGAAGTTACCATTCATGCTCACTGGCACATCCTTCATCAGGTAAGAGCAAAGCTAGGAAGTGGAGCTAGAGTTCACGAGCTGTGATGCAGACTCATGGACAGTTTTCTCCCCATAGGACCCCTGGAGCCTCTCTTCATCAAGGGTCCTGCTTTGAGACCACTGAACTGTGGCCAGGAGGGTTGCAATCTGTATCAAATATAGCCAGTGTAACTGGAGAGGTGGCTGCCTGTGTTTTGGATTTTGTTACTATTTAATTCTCATCATAGGGTCGCTCAAAGGCCACGGATGTCATTTTGGTCTGACACAACCAGGTAAATCTTGCACTCTCATTGTAATGATAGACAAATAGCCAGCAGATGCATTTGAGCTTAATTTTAAAGTTCATTGGATTAATCCTGGTTTAGGCTAATTGTGCTATTTTGAATCCCTTTTGTGAGCTTGAAAACCTCAGTGACATTTACACTTGAAGTTTTCATTAAGGACAATGTGTAGTTTATTCCCACTAGGAATCCACACAGTATTCAGAGTGACAACCCTGAACAGGCTGGAAATTAAAAGAAATAAATCAAAATTGCTGTTGAGGGGAGCTATAACATTCCACAGTCCTCTATTTAATGTTGTCAGACATCAACAACATCAGGTTATTCATTCAGAACTGATCAAAAATGAAAGTAATATGTGGTGTAAAAGCAATTCTGGAACTGTGAGGAATTTAAGTTTTGAATTATTGTGCAGTAATTTCATTTTGAAACCAGTCAGAGTGAATAGCCATGTGCTGTGGCAGACAGCACTTCTGGAGTCACAAGGAGCAGCTAATCTAGATCATTGTCTCCACCAACACGCTTCTAGTGTTTGAATGGGCACCAGTGTCTATTTCTGCTTCTGTCAAGAAGAGCTCAGCATATTATGCCCTGTCTCTGCTGAAATTGTTGTACCAAACCAGAAGGGATTCCCGGGTCACCACATCCACCCTCTAGCTGTCTTAGACAACCCTAGAATATTTCCAACCTTAACTACACCATGTATCAGATTTAGACTTCCTACCCTCTCCTTTACTTGAGGAATAAGGAAATTCTCATTGAGGGGACTTTAAGAGGTGAAGAGTGAATTTTGATTAGAATGCAGCACAGCTGTGATCTCAGTTTCATGAGTTACTTCAGTGACTCTGATGCACCTAATTTACAGCAATAAATGAGCTGTAACAGCAGGTAAGTGTGGGCTGGAAGTTGCAATTAGATCTGAAGTGAGAAAGGTTTGACAGCCTTGGTGCACTTTATGTTTAAATAGTGTTTATAATTGTCTTTTTATAATCATACAGACTAATAAATAAGAATAATGTAAGAGACTAGCTATGTGGCATTACGTTTTGCTTGTTTAAGGAAAATATGTTGCAATGACGAGTGTATTTGTGCTGATGATAGTTTGTTTTCTTGATGTTTGTCCTGCTCCTTTTTGTTCTTTTACTATTATTTTTTTCCAATCAGAAACTCATCTAAACTTAAAGTATTTGCAGTTATATATATTTTTTTTACCTTTGAGCAGCCTGAACTCAGCATTTTTACCTTGTTTGGTGTGAATTCATTGTTGTTTCTTCATAACACTTGGGTGATTTGCATGCAGTCATTTGGAATCAAAGTGCGGAAGAGAAAATCAGAGAAGTTGAGCTGTGAAAGTTATTTACTTCCCTGCAACGCATCCAGTTTTCTTCCAACCCATTTTTTTTTTAAACCAAAGTTGATGCCTTAAGGCAGTGCACCCAGTACATGTCTTCCTACATTTTTTCTTTAAAATCTTTGCAGAGAGAGAAAGACATGCAATTATGCAGCAGAAATAAGAATCACTGAGTCAGTTCATACCCAGTTGTGGTTCTCCTATGTAACTCTAATCAGCAAGAAATACTTTGGAGTACAAGGGGACAACAGCCTTGATTAAATGTAATCACTCGAGATACTGCACACTGCTGATGTCTCAGCACAATGTAGCTTTCTAGTAGCTGCAATTCCTCCAGACAGATCTCCTGCAAATGGCAGTGGCCACCAATTATTGTCCTGAACCCTGACAAATATCTCTTCTAACTTTTCCCCTAACACTTTGTGGAAGAGTAAACCACATTAATGAACCTTTTCCATCAGCAGATGGATTCTATTGTGCGCCTACACTTCCCTAATTCTCTTAAAATCTCTGAGATGCTGGGATTGCAATTCAAACAATAATTTCTCAGGTCAGAAAACCACAAGTCTGCTAAAATGAGCATCGCGTGTCAGATGTCTATTTTGATGTAGAATGGAATTTGACCTTGTTTAGTGCTTGAAAGCAGTTCATAAGGTATAGTGATGTTAGTGCATGTCAGGAGTACTCTGTGCGCTCGGGGATGCAGTAATGAGCGTTTCAAGTGAATTTCCACTTAAGCCACATACCCTGCACTCTTCAGTGCAATGATGTAGTTAGTTGAATCACAAGGTAACATAGTTTATAAAGTAACGGGAGGGAGAAGTCAGCATTAATGGCACAAATAAACCTGGTGGCTCAGCTCTCAGTGCTGCGAAGTCCTGTGCTGTTCTTGTGCCACCTACTGACCAGTTCCTTGTAACTTTTAATTCATCCTTTCCCTAAAATGGAACAATCTTTCCATTTATTTTTAAATCCAAATTTTTTTTTTTTTTTTCTGGATTTTGCCTAAGTAATTGATAGCTACTTCGTAGAGTCAGTCTTTGTGTCATGATAATAAGCTTTAGAGCTGAACCACCCTGCTCTGGGTGGATAAAACACGGACTGGCAGCTAGCCTAATGCTGTGAGCTGTACTGCCAGCTGGTGAAACAGTCTAGAGAATGGCACATGGATGTAAGGAGCCTGGATCTGGGGGGAGGGTGATTAAATGATTATATTATCAATGAAGAATTGGAATTCCAGTGGAATCTCCTCCTTAGGGATGTCCAGACTGCCTAGCCACAGGCTGGGGCACCCTGCTGAAGCAGGATGACCCTGCTGCAGGTGGGCTGGGACCTCATGGGCCCAGAGGGCTCTGCCCACCTCAGCCATGCTGTGACTCTGTGAAAAGTGCATTTGGATCACCTTTTGAACGTATGATCCTAAAAGGTTGCTTTGCTCTGCAGCCATAGCAACCTTTGCCAGGCCAGAGCGTGATGCTGAGAAGTCGCTTCCTCCATCTGTGTTTACAGCCTCCTACTCATGCTCTGCAGCTGCATGTTTCAGTGGGGCCATAATCTCCCTGCGTACTCTTGAAAATATGTGCAAAACAAGCTTTCTTCATTGCTCAGCGGTCTGCCTCTTGCAACCCTTTATTCAGCAGGAAAGTAAAAATAGGAAAATGGGATGACATGCTTCCTCACTCTAAAGCACAGTGAAAATTTCATATACTCCTGCAAAGAGACGACAAAGAATCAAAAGGGAACATATATTTTGTTTGTGAACACCGTATTTTCTTTAAATTATTTAAAGTTCAGTACATGCCTTTAATTAATGTTTTCCTTGCATTTCTCTTCTTAGTTTCTGGGCATTCTAAAATCTCAACATGATTATCATATGTTTACTAAACATCTTTATTAAAAAAAAAAAAATGAGGCGAGCAACCATTTGGATCATCTTACCAACCAACAAACTTGTCACATCACTATACTGGAAAAAAACTTTCATAAGTAACTCTTACCTTTTTTGCTTTGTTCTCAGTAGTTCCTCAGATACCCTCTCCAGATAGAACCTGCAGAAAGCATCAAGTAGGTGGCTTAGAAATAAGCAAACAGTATCCACTGGTGTACATAGTGAGTCAGAAACACTGCAGGAAAGCTTCCTCTGACAAAGAAGGGCTTTCAGAATGCATTGCTGGGACAGAATAACAGCAGGAGAGAGAACAGTCATAGCCCTTGAAATATTTATCTTAGCATTTTTCCATCAGATATTAAAAATACAGCTGCACCACTTGTGGTTCAACAAATAAATATTGTACTTAAGGCACAGTTTTGTTGATTCCCTTATGTAGTGGAAATGCTAAGTTACGTCCTGAACCAGTGGTTGAGCATCTGGTGGGAAGGCAGGGCCAACCCAGGGGAGCTCAGGTGCATGCAATGCATCTGAGTGACCAAAAGGGGTGGAGCCAGGATCCACCCCTTCCCAGACCTCATATAGGGGTTGGCAGTAGAAGCAAAGGCATCTTTTGCTGGAGATTCCTGCCTACCTAAGACTTTCTAAAATTAAGCAGCTTTTTCTTTTGTTTCTGTGGCTGCTGATTTGGGCTTGTTCTCGTTTGCTGCAGCCAATGGCTTCGCCACCCTGCTATTATCACAGTACTGTCTATCCCATTACAGCATCACGCCTTATATTTTCTTGAAGTTACACTTCAGTACTCACACACAGGTACATGGTTTAGTAAAGCCAGTTCAGTGAAGGCAAACTTTCAGGCTCTCCAGTCTTCCCCAGGTATAGGAGTCAAAACCCCTGTTAACTCCTTTCAGGTGGTTAAAGTTAGATTGAATGGAGCTGTTCTTATGTAAGGGAGGAGACCTAAAATGGGAACTGCTGTGAAAACAGAGCTCATATGGAAGCTTCTAGTACAGCTTTAGGATCATTTTTTTCCTAGAAAAGGGGTATCTGAGCAAAACACCAGAAAGGACACAGGGGATTTAAGTGAATTCTTTATTTAGAGAGCAGTGAAGTATGGCAATAGGCTTCTCTGGGTGCCCTGTCCCTGGAGGCACTCGAGGCCAAGTTGAATGGGGCCCTGGGCAGCTGAGCTGGTGGGGGGCAGCCCTGCCCACGGCACAGGGTGGGGATGGGTGGGCTTTGAGGGCCTTTCCCATCCATTCTATGATTTTTATCTAGTAAATATGCTTTATTATGATATTGTAGTTACACTGTAATTAGATAAGTTGGTTTCAATATAAATCAAAATAATTGTGTTACAAAGTTATATTACTTCTCAGACTTACTGAGCTGCTTTTTATCTTAACCTTCAAAACCTGCTTCCATTACTTGTTTAGAATATTGCTTCTGATAGCCCTCCTAATAACATCTTCTATTAATTTCATCTCACTTTTTCTATTCCTACCTCTACTCAATATCTTTCTAAATTTTTTCTCATTTTGTAATTTTTTTAATTGTGTGTAGGCATGTTAAAACCCATCACTATTATTATATTATTCTATATATTTCTCCTTGGAATTAATTCTTGGTGATAGTAACTCTAGTACCAAATATAGCACTCCAAGAGCTTCACAAGGACTATGAAGGCTGGAATATTATTTCCTGTTGCACGGTTCTGCTTTTACAAGCCCCTTAGTATGTAGCCTCATACCACAAGGGAAACTCATATCCTGTTTGTATTTCAGTCTTCATAACTGGTTTTCCGTAAGTAAATTTGTTTTTCAGGATTCTGATTTTATGTTTATGCGAAAGTAAGTTTTGTTAGGCTTTGATAGTTTTCATAAAACTTTACAGAACTGTATTACCTTATACCAGAAAAAGCAGCAGCACTAATAGTAAGATTTTTTAAGATGAGTTATAACTCACACTAAGAGCTAGATTGAGGTAAATAAACTCTTGTAATGAAATTGTTGGAAGGTATGGCTCACTTCTTGGAGTGGATATAAGTGAAGAATCCACAGTTACTGCTGTTAATATCATATAGTCCTGCTGCAGTCATTTGGCTTTGTGATTTCTGGCGTTCTAAAGCTGATAAAGACCTTAACGTCATGATTCAAAGCCCAGAGAAATGTGTAAAACTGTGTTCTAAACTACTGTGTTTTCAAACAGAGTACACAAGAAATGTGGTAGGAGATGGGCTCAAATTGCTCTATAGACTCACGTTAAAAATTCCCTTCATGGCTCAGATACTTTTACTCATTGACTGTCTTAGAAAAGCGTGCCTGAGGAAATGTTGCTGGGCATTGTTTCTCATCCTTGCCAAATCAAATGATTGTTTTATTAAAAAATCTTTCAGCTGTACTCCAGGGACTTGCAGGGGGTCAAACGCTTCAGTTCTGTGTACTGCTGTGTAGATGTATTGGCTGTCATCCAGTAAATAAAAAAAAAAAAATCATTAAGAAGTCTGCAAAGTTTTCTTTCAAAAATGCTTTTCCTCAATCATAGGCCATAAAGCGTCATCATTTTCTTACAAGATTCTGAGCTTCAAAGGTGAAGTTTGAAAGTAATACCAAAAATATTTGTAATGCAAAAGGAGGCATTCCATGTTTCCACTGGAGCTGTGGCGCTTATACCATGAGAGGCTGAGGTTTCAAAATGAAAATAAACTGAGTTAGGTTTGGGCTTCACTTCTAAGTGAATGCCCTGATAGTGGCTGTCTTAAAACATTTCTATTCTGAGGTTTGGTTTGACGCCTTGAAAGGGTTTCTGGGATAACCACAGTTCAGAGAATTATAGGAAAAGACAGGTTGAAAGGGACTTCTGGGGGTCATCTTGTTCACCCATGCTTGAAGTACAGGTGAGATTCGAAATCTAAAAGGGTCACTCACAGCTCCCTCATGCTGAGCTTTGAAAGGCTGCAAGTATTACACTATGAAAACAGAGCCAAGTACCTAATGTCCTATACTGACTTTTTAAAAGAAAACATACTTTTTATATATATATATATAAAAAATTTTCCCCGCAGATTTTCAGTCACAAAAAGAGAAAATTCATGGTTGAAATGCTGGGGCTCTTTCCCCTTCAAGTCTGGTTGTAGTTATAACTTCTGTGTACGATTTCATCAAGACACTTTTCCTCAGCTATACATCATGAGATGTTTTGTGCTCAGTGGAAGGACAACCGTTTGTGACAAATTGGTGACATTTCTCCCATGGGCTTCAGTGGCAGAGCCTCAGGTGCACTCTGATGCTCTTGAGTCTGTCCTGGTGCAACCTCTCCTGAGCAGCTCTTCCCTTTGACTTCCTGGTTGGTAGCATAACAAAAATGGACAACATGCTTGTACTGCACTAGAGCAGATTCAAACTGGACATGAGGAAAAGATTCTTCACCAGAGGGTGTTTCCTGGAATAGGCTCCCCAGGGCAGTGGGCACAGCCTCATGTTGCTGGAGCTCAAGAAACATTTGGACACTGTCCTCAGGCATAAGTTTTGAATTTTGGGTGGTCCTGTGTGGAGCCAGGAACTGGACTCCAAGATCTTTATGAGTCTCTTGCAATTCGGGATGTTCTGTAGCTCTGTGAAAAATAGATGGCTATACTAACTTAGTGCTGAATCAATCCATCTGATGGCTTTACAGAAATCCTCCTTCAGCCAGAAAGACTGATTTGTTTGATGTGATAGGTGCATCTGGAGAGAGAGCTGCTGTCACCTAGCAGTGAGAAAGTAAAGAGAACAACTGGCAACATGAAAGCAGAACTGTTACTGCTGATAGTCCAGAAATGTGGTTGCTATATACTACTGGGATACGTGATGTCCAGGGGGACAAATTCTCCCAGCCTATTGGCTCTTAAGTTCATAATGGTTCTCACATAAATGATCTTGTAGCCCATATAGCAACAGAGTTGGGAATATGTAGCTAACTTCAGTATGTTGCAGATGTTGAGGTCTCTGCACGTTGTCACTATGGGCAAATAGCTGTTTGAATCACTAAAACAGTTTTCCATGTAGAAGAGAATGAACGTTTTTCCAGGGCTTTTCCAGCCATTAAAGAGATAACTATTGTACTTTGGGAGAAGCTGTGAGCTCTGCACAAGCAAAAAGGATCAACCTTGGGTCAAATAATGATTTTTGTTGTCAGCCTCTGAACTAGCCCAGGAAACCTTTCAAGAGTAAGAAGATGCTTTGCTTCTTTTCCTCTCTGCCTCCTGTTCCTGCAGGAAGCTTCTAGTCAAAATCTGAAGAAGGTAAACACATCCTCTCTGATCTCTCTTTGAAATTCACCTTTCTCAGGCTGATGTACAAATTGTTCTCATTTGACATCAGCCAGACTCGGTGGATAAGCAGGAACGTCTGCTTTTTTCCCCTTCACTCTATTGTCTGTTCTTCTCAACCCACACTCCCACCTTTAATCTGTTTTGCCTAGCTGCCACTTCTTGTCTGCCACTAAGTGAGGACGTGAGGCAGTGTCTAACTACCTTCTGAGCACTTTGTTGATACAATCCCCAGCACGCTGTGTTCCTAGGAGTCAGTGTGATTTAAATAAAAAATACACCTCCACATAGGAGGAAACACTGGGTTCAGTAAGAGGTGTTTCAAGTCTGTTACATTTCAGTTTGCTTGAACTAAGAAGATTTCGAAGTCCCGTGGAGCAAAGTCTCCCTGTGAAATGGCCATTGAGCTGTCCTATTCCTAAAGGATGGGCTGCCTGAAGCAGAGATTTCTTTGGCTGCTGGAGGAGAGAGTCCTTCTAATGCTTTTCTCCCTGTGGAAGAAAGGAAATTGAGTCATACGCAACCATATAGAAACACAACTGAAAGAGCACAAACCCTCATTATAGGCTGATATTTATTTCAGTGGCTATCTGAAGAGCTAAATAAACATTACTTAAAGAAACTTTGCCCTATGGGGAATGGCTAGATGATTCAAAATAGAATAGGATCATTTTTTCTTTAACGCTTTCTGGCCACAAGGTGTCAATCCTCACTCACAAGAAGAACTAAGGGCTGGTACGTTTTTCTCAAGCTGAACTGTAGCAACACTTACAGCTCTTCCAAAAACAGTGGCAGTTAGGGAAATAGGAAATGAAAAGGTAACAAATGCAAAAGATAAGCATATAGACCTCGTGCATAATCTCCCTTCACTTTGTAAGGACATCATACATGCCTTGTAGTGTTAGATATGCAGCTGCTCTGATGTAGCTAATAAATAGATTAAATCAAATCTAAATTCCCTAATTATACTTCTGTAATATTTCAGTTTATGTCAGATGTTAAAAAGCTGTACTCAGAATATTTTTTAACAAACACAGGGAAAAGGTCACCAAGAAAAGAGAGGACTTTAAAGACGCACCCAGGAACTCTTAATGCTTCTGAGTAATGAGTCACAGGACAGTGAGATAAAAGTAAAGGGAAAGCAGGCAGATTTTCAACAGGGCCTCATTAATGAAATACCATTTTGCCAACTGATGCTTTGTAAACAGTATTTTGCCTTCAGAAATCCCTATGGAATACTGATAGTCCAGCTGAAGTATATCAGAGATATTTTTCCCTTCTAATGGACAGTGGTCTCCTGGTCCATGCAGTGAACATCATTTCCTCTGCATCCAAGTGCTTATCCTACTGGCGTGGGAGGACAGCACTGATTTGCCCCAGTGGGAAAACTCACATTTATACAACTTGTGTAATTTAGCGGTGTTTTGAACTGCCTGTTTCAGTTCTGTTGTATTTTTTGCCCTGTGAACAAGTGTGTGTTATTTGACTGTTAGTGCTGAGTGAATATGCATGAGTTTACTCTCTACTGTGTCACGTTCCTTTCTGAGGAATAGGAAGGCATTTTTGTCTCTTTAAGGATTCTTTCTTGGGTTGGGAAAAAAAGAAAGCATTCTCTGTCCAATCCACAGCAAGACAGTTTCCTTGTGCACCGGTACTCCAGATACCTGATAGGGGAAGAGGAAATGGCTTCAAATTGAAAGAGGGGAGATTTAGGTGAAATGTTGGGAAGAAACTCTTAACTCAAAGGAAGGTGAGGCGCTGGCCCAGGCTGCCATGAGAAACTGTGGCTGCCTCATTCCTGGAGGTGTTCAAATTCAGATTGGATGGGGCAATGGGCAGCTGAGCTGGGGGATGGCAGCCCTGCCCATGGCAGGAACTAGATTATCTTTGAGATCCCTTCCAACCTAAGCCATTCTATGAAAACTTAAAGACTGAAAATGGCATCTTTTCATAGAATCACAGAATGGCTTGGGTTGGAAGATACCTTAAAGGCCATTCAATTCCAACCCTCCTATCATGTGCACAGACATATCCCCCTGGATGAAGTTGATCGAGTGTGCCTTGATATGAGCTTTGAGATGTTTGTACTATGACCACATTTATAGAAGGTAAACACATGATTTTTATGAAAGTGTGAGTGGTGCCTTGTGTTAAGATTACTCACTTAGGTAGCTGTCTCCTGTTATTAATCATTTAGTCCTTAGTGATTCCTATGCCTGTTGGCACTGCTCTCCAGCATGTGTGGCTACCAGATCTGCCAGCTTCAATGCAATACATTCCCTTGTGTGACAATGCTAGAGCTACCAGTGTCAGCAGGCTGCTGCTGAGAGGCCCAGCTGATGGCCATGCAGCTCTGCAGGCACAGCCAGGATTCAGAGCATGCCTACTGGTCCCTCTATTACCAGTGGTGGTGCATGTGATGGAAGAAACCCAACTTGACTGCTGGGGACTTGGCTGAGGTGGCAGCTTGAGAAAACACTTTCTCCTTCAAATGCAGCCTGTTTCATGTGGAAGTCATCACCAGACAGTAAAGACTATGCAAGTGCTGTGAAGTGTCTCTGGGGAGAGCAGAGCAAGGGAAGAAGCAAAAGTTAAATGGCTCTTCTAACAGAATGAGGAAAAAAGATGATAATTTAGTGCCATCAGTAAAGAAAGATTGTTCCTAAACTGAAAGAAGTTAGGAGCCTCTGGGTGCAACCATTATTGTGCACACAAAGGACTTCACCAGGCAACTTCCACACTCTGCCATTTCCCTCTACCCCTATCTGACCACAGCATCTGTGCTTGGAGAGTTGAGGCTCTCCTGCTGCCTCACGGCTCAGCAACACTGGCACTTACTGAATGCATTGCATGAAATGATCTGGCAAGTGTTGCATTAAATGCTCTGGCATGTGTTGCACCTCCCCAGGCTAACCTATGTGCCTTGTGTGCTAGCTCCTGGGCTGTTTCCTCTTCTGTGTGTGGCAAGAATGTCTGTCACATTTTCCCTAATGCAGAGGCGAAGGTTTTGTGGCTGAACATCCTTGTTTTGGAAATACTGCATCACAGGGGCCTAATTCCTTTGCTGAGAAAGGAAATGAGTCGGTCGGGTGTGTGCAACTGGGAAGAGTGAGGAGGAGTGAAACCTTTGTGTTTGCAGCAGTTTTCCCCCTCTTTTTGTTGAATTTGGGCTAGATAAATAAATCAGGCTAGGAGAGACGTGGGACAAAATCTGGAGAACTTCTTTTATGCACAGGTAAAGCATAAACAAGTTCTGCCAAAGGCCTAATTGTATCTGTGTTCACACCAAGATGCTGACAACATGCATTTTGCTGCTTATTAAAGAACATTAATTTCAGCTGCCATCTGATGCTAAACTGAAAATAGCTACAGCTACTCCCAGAGCAGCAGCAATAAAATACAGGCTTGTGAAGCTGCTAGCATACTGGGGAGCACTGCCCTCAGATTGGGCTGCAAAGCAGCCAGCCCAATTTGTGCCAAGCCGCTGCAGCTCTCCCAGGAGAAGGGGGTGCCCAGAGAACTCCCCTGGGTCAGGAGAAAGCCATTTGGGCAACTGCAGCTGCCCTGTTTAGAGCTGGGATAGAGGAACAGTGTATCTCCCCAATATTCTAAAAACATTGTTGGGTTTTTTTCCTGATGTCCAAATCTTCTGCAATAAGCAGTCCATTCTTTCCCCAGGCGAACAGGTTTCTATTCTCCAAATCCCACCCTTCAGGCATCCTGCTATCAGTGCTGCAGAGCCCAGCAGCCCTGCTGTTGGTTTCTCTGCCAGGGCACCAACTGTGCTAAGCTGGATGCTGAATTAGCTCCCCAACTTTTATTTTTAGCCAAAACCACAGTTTGCTACCTCTGCTTCCTTCCAGGCCTACATACAAATATTTCAGCATGTAGATTGTATTGTAGACTTACTTTGGGCTATTTTTAACAAGGTTATTTCCAGCTGTCATTCTCCAGATTTTGTTTTTGAGTTATTGCAAGCTTTACCCTTTTTATTTAAATGTGTTGTAGTTGAAGGACCGGTAGGAAAAAATCCAGGCCCATCTGTCTACTTAAAGCACACAGAGCAGCCCTTGCATGGAGCTGGTCAGCCACTGTGGTCCCACATTTTCTGTGGGCCACCAGTCTGCCACATAGGCATATTTACCATTGCATCTGTAATCTGCATGTACCCCCAGCAGGAACACAAATGGCACAAACAACCCAATGGAATTAGTCTGATAAAGGTTTTAGGCTTCTGTCATGCTGACTATAACTGTGTGTGTAATATTATCCTAGCTGTCCTAGTGTGCAATGACACAAGGGACAAGGAAACACAGCTCCCTACCCAGTTCAGCTCTTCTGCACAGAAAACTAAACAAAGCCATCCATACACATGCATTTGGTTGAGGTATGTGATATGTTACAATTTTTTACTGAACATGTGGTGGTGTAAATACCCTGAGAAAGCAATAGAGGTGACCATTACCATTTGCATCGAGTCACATGCACCTTGCTTTTGCTATGATGCTGCACAGCTTTGTCTGATAACATGTAAGATCAAATCTTTTTGCACATCAAAGAGGCCTATTAGAAATGTGTACCTATTGCTTTTTAAAAGATAATAAAATTATCTTGGGTGCCTTTATGTGCACAAGAGCAAAGATAGGACGAGAGGGAATGGCCTTAAGTTGCACTGGAGGAGGTTCAAATTGGATCTTAGGAAAAACTTATTGGGAATAATGGTGAGGCACTTGAACAGGCTGCCCAAGGAGGTGGAGGAATCACCATCTCTGGAAGTGTTCAAGGAACATATGGATGTGGCACGTGGTCGGTGGGCCATGTTGGTGCTAGGTGGACAGTTGGACTAGGTGATCTTAGTGGTCTTTTCCAACATTTATGATTCCATGAAATAAGCTTTCCAAGAAGTAGACATTAAGAAACTATCTGGGCATGGGCAGTGATAGACTACAATTCTCTCTAGCAATTGCTCTCTGCTGCCTGACCCATTCAGCATCTTACAGCAAACCCGCTTTCTGGCTGCGTGTTAACCGAGGTAACAGCCAAGGTATTTGACATCAGGGAGCAATGGAATCTTTCAAAGTGCAAAATTTAATGGGTTGTTACCAAACAAAAATTGGTTTTGACCTCTTGCAGGGGAATGTGGAGCTAATGCTTTCTATCAGCAGAGAGCTGTTAAAGCATTGAAAAGACGACGCTGATTCCTTGATGGTGCTGCAAATGAATTAGAATGAGGGAAGGAAAATTGTCATCTTGCACTGAGCACCTCATAATTTTGCTATCAGTTGAAGAGCTAAGATTACTGCCAGAAGCAGATAATATGCAGTGAAAGGAACCAAAAGAATCAAGTTGCAAAATTAAAAAAAAAAAAAAAAAAAAAAAAAAAAAAAAAAAAAGAAGAGCATTTGTGCAGTGAGGCAGCAAAGTAAGGAAGAAAGGGTAAGAAAAACCTGATCTAATCAGTAAATTAACCACTTGTGGGTGGACTGAAGGCTGCTAAACTCTACTGGACCCTTTCTGTAGGACTGAAGATGAAAAGAAATCCAAAGTCATCCCCAATACCACTGTTTTACTGCACATAATCATAAGAAAGTGATATATTTGTGCTTTGAGAAATTGTGTTAGAGGAAATGACAGCCAAGGCTGGTGGCTGGGGAAAATGCTTCCAAAAACCTCTAATCAAATTCCTGAGTAGATTTCGAGTCAGCTGTGGGAGTAACCATTTCATAATTGTTTTCAGAGATGATTTGAGCACTTGAACTTGATTAGAACTGGCGCTTGTATGCTAAAAGCAAACTTCAGGCTGATTGTGAAATACACCGTTCTTGGTGTGCTGGTATGTTACTCAAAACATCCAGAGGGGGGAAAAGAAATTGTACAGTTTGACTTGAGTCACCGGTGCAGAGAATGAATTGTCAATATTACCATCAGATGTACAGTTTTATATTTATTTGCCACCTCTGTGTCCTGGCCTAAAGAAACCAATCCTGCTTCTGCTCCCCTAGCTGGGAGGTATCTATAACTGAGAGTAAAATGTGAGACAGTGATTAAAAACTGCAAATATTAATTCACAAAATTGCATTTTGCGAACCACTGCTTATTGTCTGGAGAAGCATATGGATAATTTTTTTTTTAATAACATTCATTCAGTAACTTTGTGATCTTTTCCAAAATAGTTTGAGACTAATGAAAGGGTAGACAAAGGCATTCACAGCAAGTTAAAATATCAGCATATGGGGCAACTGCCCTCCTGAGTATGGTCTCAATACCACAGTACACCAATTTGTTGTATACTTGAATCTTCTCATCTGGTTTGCAGTACAGCTCTGCGAAGAGTTGTAACAACCTGGTCAAGGGGCTGTGAGATGTGGCAATATGGTGAGCAGAAACATCTTAGGGTGTTTTTTCTGGTGGAGTTCCAGGGACCTGCAACGCAGGCTCTCCTGCGACCTTGTCATATTTGTGGCTTATCTCAGGAATTTTACAAGTGTTTTTCATTCTACTGTTCTCAAAGTGCTCCTTTGGCACTGCTGCCTTGATGCTGTTGCCTCTGGAGGAAAACAGTCAGTGTTTCCATTATCCTGCAGCAGTCCTGAGCAACCATCTTCGTGTAGGGGAAGAAACACAGAGCAAGCCATGCTAACCCTATAGACATGAAACAAACTGTACCAGGAGCCATGCCCGGGCCCTGAAAAGCAAATGTCTGCACAAAAGAGCTGTTCCCCAGTGTCACTGCTACGTGCCACCTTGTAAACAGTTCTCTGTCACTGTGTAGGGTTGAAGATGCTCCTTTGAGTGCACCTAGAAAATGCTTTGCTCACCCTTTTGAAGGCTGCAGGGACTCACGAGCACAGGTGCAGCCCGTCCATGCTCCTCATCCTTGTTCCCCAGGAACAGCACTGGGACATTAAATTTACTGACAGAAATACAGCGTTTCTCTTCTCATAGATGTGCTTCCACTGATGTGATACTTTTTACTTGAATCTTGCCTTATTGGCTTCAGGGTGTGAGAACAAGATTCTACTAGAGGACACTTGCTATTTCTGTAGTGTCCAGACTTGTCCTAGATATTTTATAAAACAAAACAAGGAAAATCAGTCATCTTGTCATCTGGACAACTTATGACTATTTTAGAAACATACAGAGGAATTAGCCAGCAGGAGAAGTAACACGAGCAAATAGCAAGAACATCCTAGCTATGTGTCCCTAATATAAAGCAGTGATAGGAATTTACTGGCAAACTGGAATAGCCATTGTTGGGTCTGACCATAACAGGATGCTGGCACAGGGCTGATTAACAATGTGAAGCTGAGCTAACTTTAAGGTACTTTTCACTGATGTAAATGCAAGTGTTCCTCTGTGCAGATTTGTCTCCACATAGAGCCATTTACTCAGTCTCACTGAAAAAGGGTCATTCAGTTATTAACTCCAAGCCCCACGTCTAATTCCTAAAGATGGCCAACATTCAGGGGCTATTGCCACCACTGAACCGGATGCTGTGAGAGGTTCTGGTTTGCTGAAGGGCGGCAAAAAGTTGTTCTTGCCATTCCTCGTGGCCCTTCAGAGTGCAGCAGGGAAACTCAATGACCAGCTGGCCTCGCTTCACACCTCAGTTAGCTGTTGTGCCCTTCGGCAAATGATAGGAAAATTTCATCATATCAGTAGAAGTTCACAACATTTTGCAAGACTGAGTGGAGAAAGGGGAATTCCCTGAAACAGATCTGAACAAAGCCTAACAGTACTCCAGTCTGTGGAAAAGACCAACACTTTGTTGGTCACTCTTCACCCAGATGAAGATGACTCTGTAGATGGTTTACCAACATAAATGGGAGAACGCTCTCAGAATACTCTCTGCAGGCTCCTCCACAATGTAGAATTACCATACAAAACATCACTTTCACAACCCGTGTCAGAGTTCAGAGAGCTTCTGTTTGAAAGGAGGAAACTCATGCAGTCATGCATTCTAGCCATATCCCAGCCTTTCTCTAAATGCAGCTGAAACACAAAAGGTTGTTAGCTCAATATAACCAGAAAGATTTTTGGTACTTAAAATTTACCTGTAACTACTGCCAGTCTATTTATTAACCCAAATTTAACATTTTATGCTCCCAGGGCAACACAATCCAAGATAACTGTTCATCCACTCTTCTCCCCTTCCTCCCCCCATGGTTATAAGTAGTGAGATGGAGGGTTATTCGTCTACCCACATAGGCTTAGTGTACTCTCTTTAAGGCTCTTGTTGACAACTTGCATGGTCAGTGACCTCTCCAGAACGTACTGCTTAGAGCTAAAGAACGCATTTTTTGCAGCAGAAGTTTTTAGGTTGAATGAAAGGTATTGGTAATGATAGAAAGGCTGTTAGTAGTTTCTGTGGGGGAAGGAGTAAGAAAGGCAGAGAGTGAGGCTCAAACTTTTAAAAGGGAGAGAAAGAATCATGTTCAGTTTGAAATTTAGGTCAGAACTGCTCCAGATTTATTTTTGTACAGGTTCGTTTTCACCCACTTCCCTGGCCAGGAAGAAAAACTGCCTTCTCTTTCAGTTATTTTGGGCAATACAAATAATGTGTACAGAGCGTGTTTCACCACCTCGATTCCAGGGGACAGTTAATCTCGCAGGGCTGATGGAAACCCAATCAAGGTGTGCTGTTTGATTAAGTCAGAGTCAACAGCAAGAAAAAGGGACTTGCTGAGACGTGGAGAGTAATGAAAGTCTGTACTGAGGAGAAATGGGATTTCACAAAAATGGGGCACTTTGCCTTAGTGACAGATGAGCTGAAGAGCTGCAACACTTGCAGACCTGTTTTAAATGATTTTAAATGTTATATTTCCATTCAGTATCTTGCTAAGCATATTCCACGTGTCACTAGTAATGCCGGCACAGAACGGAAAAAGCTAGGATCCCAAATTAAGCTCTGTGTTTAAGAGTCATTTCCTTTTGCTCTCCACTGCCACATCTGAAGTCATAGAAATTGTAACAGTTTCTAACTAAATGTGATGGGATATTCAAAGGATTATGCTTTCACGTGAGAGCTAAGTAGCAGAAGCAGATGAGCTCTTAAGAAACAATGATCCCGGCTTTATGCAAATATGCCTGCTAAAGCGAATGAGGGAAGAGGAATATGGAAATAGATGATAATAATAATACAGTAGAGTAACCAGAATTATTCTGAATAGATTTCTTCTATTAAGATTTTCATGAGGCATCAGCTGCTCCCTGTAATTCTTTTCTTAACATTACCATCAAAGTATGCCTTATCAAAATATGCATCTTTGCTGCTGCATTTATAGTCATTCCATTTAAAATTGAGACAAAATGTTATTTTGTACAGGGTACTGAAATAATTGTAAGAGCATACAGCAGCCCAGAGTAAAGGGTTTGAAAAGATTCAGTCACAGATAACAAGAGGATACTCACAAGTGTGTCATTTCCTTTGCTGAGCTCACGATAGATGGAGGATGTGCATTTTTCCCTATCAAGTTTGTCACCACTGGTGGAATGAAAAGCAAGTACGCAATCACTCAGCAATCTATGCCATACTTATTGTTTTACGATTAGCTAGATAGTTGTTTTTTGCTTTTTTTTTACATTTTTTTTTTTAAACAGGTTTCTGGACAGATGTGATCAATGTCTGGGCCCCAGGTACCACGTTTAATGTTATCGCTAAATGCAGGCAATGGATTTAAAGATAAATATTGGGTAAAAATTACAACCGATCATCTGGAGTAATCCCCAAACTGAAAGTGCTACACACCATTTTTAACCTGAGTGGAAGTTGAGCTGGCATGGATGGATAGAATTTCTGAGCTCAGGCATAATTGGAAGTATGTGACTTTGCTGGATTGCGCATATTGCTACAGGTTAGCTGCCCCTTGGTTTTTAAAATGCCCATAATAATTCCAGTGATTGAAAACTAACACTTCCTTAAGCCTGACAAGCTAGTGCGGTGGCATGTGAGAGTATGGCCCAAATCTGTCTGCAGTTGAGTGCAGTAAATAATATCTACAGAGATGCGAAGGCATAGCTGGGGGAAGAATGCACTCCTTTCAATTTATTCTTAGAAATAAAGCCTTGCAACTATCAAGGCAGCATCATCTATATCTATAGCTGTTTTCTGTCCTGTCTTTCACTGAGACATTTTAGGCTTTTGCTGCACACTGCAAGGCAGCTTTGCAAACCAGATTTGATCATTCGATTCCTCCTACCATGATGCTGCTCTGCAACAGGATGACTCCATGGTGTGACTTGAATGTCAGTCTGACACCTGCTGTCAGCAACAGAAATCTTTCCACTGGCTTTATCAGGAGTAGGAACGTGCTGTAGATCACATCATCATATTGATTGCACCGTGCTATTGCTCCTATGGAAAAGGACAAAGATTCTTCAGTGTTAAAGCCACAGTCCGAGCAGCAGAAAGGTTAGCAGGGAGGACATTCACCCAGTGAGACTACAGGCAGTCTACCTTCTGGCAGTGTGTGTGGCTGGCACCAGCTCACACTGACACCTGCCTTATCTGCAGGAGAACCCAGGATTTAGGCTGAGGAGGATGCGGGCAACAGAAAGGCTGAAAAACAGGAGTGTGGAATAGTGTCTGGCAATACA
Source organism: Alectoris magna (assembly GCA_030625065.1). Taxonomy (NCBI): domain Eukaryota; kingdom Metazoa; phylum Chordata; class Aves; order Galliformes; family Phasianidae; genus Alectoris; species Alectoris magna. The sequence goes on from CM060561.1 coordinate 59,583,359, forward strand.
GGTCGTGAGGTACAGTTGTAATACAGAGACCTGGGAGAGGTGCAGTCAGAAGTTCTTGGCAAGTTGCTTTGTGTAATTTATGGCTAATACGATGCACGAATGCTGCAGTTCTGAGGACACTCCTCCACACCTTTCTCTATCTATCTCAGATGTCTCCCTGATCAATGTCTCCTGAAGTCCTTTGGTTCCTTCCTGCTCTGTTACTGTCAGTTAAGAATAAGCTGTGCATGCTGCTGTGCTCACTGCAGCAAACAAACTCACACATGATCCAGCCCACTGCTCTCATCAGAATTTTAATCATGCCATAAGCTACAATAATTTGTGCAGTCTTTAGAGAAAGAATGTCTGCAACAAAATCACACAGATCCTATTTCTGTGAGAGGCAAACTGGTTATACTTTGAATGGCTTTTTAAAAAGTCAGGGAGGCGGAAGTGATTGTCCCTCTCTACTCTACCCTCATAAGGCCCCATCTGGAGTGCCGTGTCCAGGTCTCAGCCTCCAGTACAGGAAGGGTGCAGAGCTGTTGGGGTAGGTCTGGAGAAAGTCACAAAGATGATCAGAGGGCTGGAGCACCTCTCCTCTGAAGAAAGGCTGAGGGAGCTGGGCCTGTTCAGCCTGGAAAAGAGAGAGCAGTAGGGAGACCTCATTGCAGCCTTCCAGTACTTGAGGGGAGCTTATGAACAGGAGAGAGACTGACTTTTTAGATGGTCTGATAGTGATAGGATGAAGGGGAATGGCTTTAAACTAAAGAGGGGAGATTAGATGTTAGGCAGAAATTCTTCACTCAGAAGGCGGTGAGGTGCTGGCAGAGACTGCCCAGAGAAGCTGTGGTGCCCCATCCCTGGAGGTGCTCAAGGCCATGCTGGATGGGGCCCTGGGCAGCTGAGCTATTGGGGGCAGCCCTGTCCATGGCACGGGGTGGGCTTTAAGGTCCCTTCCAACCTAAGCCGTTCTGTGATTCTAGGAAAATGACTTCCTAGATCTGCTCTGGTAGGAGAAAATGGAAACTCTTTCCCTTTCAGAGGCCTGCTGTATATGTAATATGCAAATACTACATGACCTTTGTAGTGTGATCCTAGCCAGGGCACCCATGCTGTGATCATTTTCACCATTGCAGGTAACATGAGATCAGGAGGCCCCACTGACAGACACAGCAATGACAGCTCAGGAGCACCTTGGAGTTATAGGAATGCTGCTGAGGGTGGACAGAAATCCAGCTCAGCTTGCCTCAGTTTAACTTGGGAACCTCTGTTCTTTCCAGCTGTGCTGATGTGCCTCTAATGGAGATGGTGGTTGGGCAAGGAAGGATGAAAGATAAAGCTGAAATTTTATTGCTGAAATTGCTGTAGTAGACAAAAGTTCCCCTTAGGAAAACCTTCACTGATTGAGGTTATCACCTGGCATTGTGATCTCTCACATTGGCACAATGCAGAAAGCAGTAAACAGCCTCGAGGAGCAAGGATGATTTTCTGCAGGGTTGCAGAACTTGTATAGTGGCCTTCTTGCTGGGGAAGATGCCTATGGCAACAGCATCCTTACTGAACTGAATAGTGGAGAGTAAAGAAAAGTGAGAAAAGATGAAAAGTACACCTTCTTACAAAGTTTTCATGGTGTGGCTTTCCCTTTAAGAGGTTGAGAAGAACCTCCATTTGGGACACTCTGGGAGCTGAATGTTTGGGATCCCTGGAAAGGTGGTCCAGGCTTCTCTGCTCTGTGAGGTGGCTCATTGGGAGTGGAAGCATCCTCACAGGCAGGCTGATGCTGCAGTAGAACCGATATCTCAGTGTTAGCACAGCTGCAGGAGCAAGAGGCAGCAGCATGCCTGAACAACTATTTCCTGCCTCCTCTCTGGGGAGTAAGGAATGGGAAACAAAACGTTCTGCTGATTGCATCTGGCCTTGGGGGGCACCGATCCACCTAAATTTAGTTCTTACCTTCCCTACCTTGAACAAGGTCCGGTCTCCTAGATGCCCAAAAAGGAATTATACAGTAACCTTGGCAGTGCTTCTTCATTGGCTTGTTACACTGATGATTAAAAAACTAAACAGAACAAAAAAACCACCCTTTTTTTTCTTTTTTTTTCCTTTTTTTTTTTTTTTTTTAAATTAGTTTATTTATTTTCCTGTACATATCCTGGCTTTGCTGTGCTGGCTGGCTTGCCTGGTAGGAAGCAGGGATGGAGAAAAGCTTGAAACACCCAGCAGCACACTGAAGCACACTGAAGGCCTGAAGGAACACATTGCTGTTGCAGCTGGTGTATGCTGAGTGCCCTGTGGTTGCCTGGCAGGAGCCAGGGAAGCAAGGTCTAAGCATGTATCAGATAGAAATGAGACATGGAAACTGCTCGTGCTTTGTTTGTGAGCAGCCTTAGGTCCAAAAATACACATTTCTCTTCCAACAGTGGAAGAAAAGATACCTTTCTGGAAGTTTCAGTCAAATGCAAGGCTCCATACAGAAGTAATTGCATGAATGCAGTTTTATAGAACCATTGAATCTTTTGAGCTGGAAGGGACTTTTGAAGTTCATCCAGCCCAGCTCCCCTGCAATAGACAGGGACACCTACAGCTACACCAGGTTGCTCAGAGCCCTGTCCAGACTGATCTCAAGTGTCTCCAGGGATGGAGCATCCATCACCTCTCCGGGCAACCTCAGCTGCAGGAACAAGTGGTCAGCAGGAGGAGGTCAGCAAGTACTGTGCAAAGAGAAAAGGATGCGGACAGAGGACCATCAGTAGAATATGAATACAGAACATTCTCTCTCTGTATCCAGATAAATTTTGATTGGCATTGCAATATGTCAAAAGCACACAGCTTCTTTATTACATATATATTTTCACTAGTATAAGATGTCTCTATTTTGTTCATCTCGTTAAGCAGCAAAATGGAAAGACAGAAAATTGTGGCCATTTCTGTAATAATCATAGAAGTATTTGAAGACTAGGGCATGTGTAATCTCAGAGAAACGCAATGCAGCAGTATGGCACTTCACCAGGAAAGGAGTCTTTTTCTCAGATTTCTGCTGTTGCTCTCACTGAACTCATTTCAGGTGCCTTAGCCAGGCATTAATGATTTTAATCTTCCAGATCTGCTGGTGCAGCCATCCACCCCTCAGGATGCAGCAGGATGACCAGAGGCAGTCCTGCTGCAGCAGAAGCCATCCTCACTGAAACTGTGCACAGCTGCCACAGCATTTCCGAGGCTGTCTCACCTCTTCCCTCCCTCTCCTCCAGTAAGCATCCTCGTCTCCTCGTTTTATAGGTGCAATTAGGCAGCCCACGTGCCACGTTTCCGTAATGTGGCTGCTACGCCAAGTGCAACAAGCAGAACGCTGCGATTGGTGGATATTTCTATGCCCCTGGGAAAAGAGGCATACTTCTGGCTCTCTTCAGTGTGATATAAGCCCAGGAACTCGGCTTTCCTTTCGCACTGGGAGTGCCAAGCCACCTGTAACAAGGGCATTGCCTCGGAGCAGGTGCTACGGCGGCTGCTATCCCTATGGAGACGCAGCGGCGGAGTGCGGAAGGGGCAGACGAGTTCTGGATCAAAGGTTGATCCTCGCGGGGCTCGAAGGGAGCCGGGTGACGAGGGCTCACTCGATGGCAGCCACTCCCCGCCCTACATCGGTGGTTTTTTAAAGGAACGCACTACAAGGGGGAATTCCAGGGAGGCAAAGCCCGTGAGGGCTGCATAACAACACAAACGCCGCAGGGACACTGCAGAGACACCCCACCCCGCCTCCGCTCAGCCGGAGACCCCTCGGCTTAAAATCGAGAGGGGGAAACCAACATCAAAACAGGGCCTGGGGGCGGGAGGGGCGGCCCGGACCCTGGGGAGGGTCTGCCGGGACCGCTGGCCGCCGGCAGATGGCCCCCGTGGCCGCCGGGCTCTCCGCAGCGCCGGGGCTGGGGGGAAGGAGGGGCCGGCCCGGTTCGCGCTGCCCTGGCGGGGGCGGGCGCCATAGCTCCGTGAGGGCGATGCTCCCGGTGGGTGCGGGCGGGCGGCTCTCGCGAGGTGAGCGGGGCGGGCCGGGGTGAGGGCTCCGGCCCTGCTGCCCGCTCCTCCGCCGCTGGGGCCGGGCGGGGGGAGGCGGGCGGCGCGGAGGGACCGCGCGGGGGGAAGGAGGGAGCCTCGGGGCGGGGGCCGCCCGCTCTCCCGCCCTCCCTCCCGCCTCGGGGCTGGCCGCGGGCGATTCCTCCCCTGGAAATGCCCCTCCCGAGCGCCGGGGCAGTCGTGCGGCGCGGTGGGAGCGGGCGGTGAATTGCCCCCTTCCCTCCGTCGGCGCGCACACACACAGGCGCAGGGCCGGCCCTCCTCCCCCGCCCCGCGGATTTCATGCTCGCCTGGCTCTGCGAAGGGACGGCGCGCCGCTGAACAGCCCCGCCGGGGAGCGCCAGCATGGCCGAGGAGAGCGCCGAGCTCCCCCGCGAGCTCATCGGTAAGGGCCGGGGCCCGGCGGCGGGACGAGGGGAGAGCCGGGGGCGGCTGGGCTACGCGGGAGCTGTGAGGCCGCGCCGCGGGCGGTCGGCGGGGGCCGGGGGCTGCGGGGAGGCCGGGCTGCGGCCCTCCGAGGGTCCCCGCGGGCGGGGCGGGGGTCCTGGGGGCAGCGACACGCTTGGGGGGCTCTCAGCCGACGCTGCCATCAGGTCTCGGAGCCTCGCAGCAGCTCTTTACAACGCTATGGAGGCTTTACGTTTCTTGTTTAATTCCCTCTGGGCATTGGCTAGTTCAAAACTCATTTTTATTTCTTGCGTATGTGCACGTACGAGAGGCTATTCGTAATTAAAGTTTCATGGCCGCACGCGAACAGCCCTCCCGTGTTCCATGGTGTACGCTGAAGCAATTATAGCTGCTGATGGGGACCTCCTGGAAATGCTGTCATCGCTGCTGGGAGCTCTCGGCACATGGATCGTTGGCAACCGGTGTCATACGGGGATAACGGGTCCGCTGCCTTCAGGACCTGATGTCACCCTGTTCGGGTGTCCTTTGGCTTTAGAAATTGGGTTGCCACTTGAAGTGCAAGCTGAGGGTCTCATCTGCGAGGGAATTAATAACTTCAAGTGTTGCCTTAATGGCAGATGGAAACAAATTTGTTAGGCAACCAGATGTGTGTTGCCTTGAATACAGTTTTTATGAGCATCTCCTCCTTCATTGACACTGTTGCTTTGACATCCATTGCTTCAGTCAGGGAGTGCTTTTGCTGGGATACAGTTGTAACAATGACAAAATCTTCATGAAAATCGGCTTGGAAAGTTGCAGTCGTGACATGGTAATACTTGTGCATCTGTACTATACCCCTGTGCACCCACGGGCAGGGTGCAGTGTGTATTGCAAGGAAAAGCAAATCTGAGCATCCTTGAGCATTGTAACACATTCCATTCTCTGATGGCCTCGGGCAGTGATAAAAAATGCCCCCTCACCCAGATCCTGGTGCCCTGTGCTCACCCACCATGTTGCCTGCACTCTGTGGGGTGTGTGGAGCTGGTTGTATGGCAAGCTTGATTTCCTGTAGCATTTTGTTGTCCACATGTCAATAGGCAACTTTATAAATAGACTTTTGGGAATAACTCTGCCTTGAGAGCGGGACAGAAGGATGCACCTTAAGCCTTAGTGATTGTGTGTGTGGAAGGGGGGGGGGGGAGGGGGAGGGACAACACATGTTTAACTGGGAGTGGGAATGTCTGAGCTGCTGCTTTTGTTGTTACTCACTTCCTGTGTGACCTTTGTCAGGTCATGTTGGTTATAGTCTTTTAAGAAATAAAAGAAAATAATTTAAAAAGAATCTCCCTGTTCACATTGGCTTGCCCAGATCTGCTCCTGCGAGGTGCTGGTGTCTGAAGGTAGTCACTGGTGAGTGAGCACTTGAAACTGAGATCCTTAACTTTGTATCTCTAGCACCTGATCTGACAAATTACTTTGCAAGTCTACCTACCACCTATGTGTACAGAATAGTTTGCAGTCACATGGAAAAAAACCTGTGAAACTTAAATCTTCTCACAGAAACTTCTCCAGCCCTTTCAATCAGGTACAGCCTGATGCCCTGTTGCCTGGCTGAGCCCCAGGCCCTTCCTCTTCCCATTGCCACTTGAAATAACCACAGACCCAGGCAAGAAGAAGTCTCAGAACACAGCTCCCACTGTCAGGAGGGAGGATGGGGTCGGACTTTCCCCTGGTCCTGTTACCTGACTGCCTGGGAAGCTGGCTGCCTGACTCCCTAGCAAGCTTGAGAACGCTGGCAGCCTGCCATGGGCTGCCTTCCTGGGCTGGCTGCTACTGAGGAGCTCTTGTTTCCTGATAGGAAAATTAAAATTCCTGGGGAAAATGTTCTGATTTGGCAGAAGAAAACTCCTTCTGGCGGAGAGTCACAATGAACAGGCTTATTTCTGACCTGTGCGCCCTTCTGCCCTGCAGGCAGGGCTCCTAGACTTGATGTTTGGATGAATGCAATCAGGCTATCAGAAGGAAATGGTGCAGGAAAGCTAGAGTGCTGTAGTTAAAATCCCTAGGAAGAGCCTGCAATCTTCAGTTTTAGCCTTTCAACTTTAGCCTGTGCAAGGGCGAAGTGTGTGCACCTGGGAGGGTGGAGAGTTGCCTTTGAGGTTTTTTTTCCTGGGGCAAATAGGTTAATGTGTTTAAAAGATTTCTTTCTCATGCCTTGTATGAGGGTGCTGGGGAGCAAAACGTGGAAGGTGCCAAATTGGCTTTTCCAGACATACTCCTCTGTTTATCTGCTACTTACATCAGTGTTAGTCATTGTATAAGCTTTCTGACATGATTCCTTGTGTATAAGTTCCCTTCAGACCAGGGTTCAAGTCTTTAGGGTGAAGGTGCAGACAGTCTGTATGTGTATGCCTATGCATGTGAAAAATTATGGCAGTTAATGTAACTTTGTTGGCACCGTGAGGTGGCTGCATTGTCATTAGGAGTAGGGCTGAGACCAGGGCTGCCTTGCACAGCACCCACTGCATAGCTGTCAGATGTTGGTGGCTGGGAGCTGGATTGTGCATTGAATGTGCAACATACAAAATGTGCCAACACTTGGTTTTCCATCATCTGACCCATTTAGCTCCCTGATAGTAACAATAAAGGATAGTATTTCTGTAATACAAGAAGTTAATTGGCTTCAGCAAGCTTTTCAGGTACAAATAATAGCAAGCGAGGTATTTGCTGTATTTTCCCTACACAGAGCTAAGCAATGCTGGGGCTTGTCTTGGGAATGCTTTTGATGTGTAGGGCTGGGAAGAAGTACAAAATTATGTTTAGAATACTGGCATATGAAATATCTAATCCTACTGTAACAGATGTAAATTACTGTATGGATGATGTACTTCTTAATGAAAGTTGTGTGTGTTAGGTAGTGGTTAGTACTGTTGCGCAGGCACAAGTGCAAGAAACATAGATGTGGGTCTTCCTGAGAACTGACTATGAAATCAGTTTCCTTCTTATGTTGACACAGAAAGTATTTAATTAATGTATTTTCTTTCAGAAAGCATCAGGGATGTTATTGGGAGGAAAATCAAAATTTCGGTCAAGAAGAAAGTAAAGCTGGAAACCAAGGGAGACAAAGTGGATAACAAAATATTGGTGAGTACAATAGATTGGTTCAATTTGTGGAGGAAAATCCAGTATCTTTCCAGAAGGCATTAGTATTTCTCTTGAAAGATTCTTTGAATTTTTTGTGTACTGATACACAATGTCACTTCTTTTGTACTAGTTTGTGTAGCAAGTTGGTGTGCAGCGTGCATGTTTATCACGGGCTTATTCTTCATATTTAGGGCATGGTGTTGTGGGTTTATGTGAAGATTAAATGTTACTAGAACCTGTTCTAAAATAATCTGCTGCTTTGCTCGTGAGGTTTCTTGATTACATCAATAAGAGTTTTGAGTGGACAAGAAATGGGAAGGGAAGTACGTAGAATTCCTAATCTTGTGAGACTTTTTTGAAGTTGTTATGCAATGAAGAATGACTGTAAAGTTGTTGTGCTTCTAAAACTCAAATGGCTATTTATACTTTTTAGTATTAAGGCACTATCTGCATTTTAAAAGAAATGCTTACTGTGTGGGATCCTCCATTGTCATTCCTAAAACTGTAGTAGGGGAAAGTGTCAAATTAATCTCACTTAAGTATGCTTTCCTGTTTCGTCAAGAATAGTTTTGCTGTCCTCTTTTGATAAGAAGAAAGCTGCAGTAATGAGCTGGTTTGCGTGCATACTGTCTCAAATACTTGGATATGCAAAAGGAGATAGAACTTCATTTCTTCTTTTTTATGACAGCACACTATCAGGAGAATAACAAATGCAAATAACTACAATACTGCTGTGATACTTTGCAAGGTGTTTTAAATTTGTTGCTTTGCATGAATAAGAATGCTACTGCATGTTTCATCACTGAGACTTTGTTAGAGGTTTTAGATACTTGCTCCGTGTTGATAGTCCGTGGTTTTTAACAGGAAAACAACATATTAATAAGTTCTAAACTATCTTCGTAAAGTATGAATTTCTTATTCCAGGGCAGCAAGACTGTTGATAACCATCTGCCTTTCAGTGAGAGTAGCTACTGAAGGAATTTGAAATATTTTCTGCGTAGTATCTACCCATATTATTCATAGCTCCTGAGTTAAGTTTGTTTCTGTACCGGAAATAGTTGAGGACGTGAATGTTGGTTGATCATCTCTATTTACTTGAAAGCCATGTTCACAGGGAAGGCTGGCAGTTTCAGTGAAGCACTAACACTTGATTGACTTCTTGACTTACACAGAATCATTATTAATATCAATAGTGAAATACATTGTGGAAGTACTGTAGTACTGTTCTAACCTAATGGGACCAGAAGAATGTCAAGCATTGAATCCTCAGTGTAGCATCTGAGGTATGTACTATTCAGTGGTGAAATACCTAAATGTGATGACTCAGATCATTTTTTTCCCCTGTAATCTCCTAAGCTCTCAGATGGGAGACTTTAATCTTTTATGGCTGGAAAGGCACTGAAAGGGAAGGAACCTCTTTAAGGGGTTCTTAGCTTTCCTGAGTAGCTCTTGTGTGCTTGCATGCTGCCTTCAATGTACAGGGTAGGCCTTTCAAGGATATGAAAGAGGGTGTTGTGTGGTAGAAACACTTATTCTTTGATGCAACCATGCAGAGGACTTGTATTGCAAGGAAGGGGAGAATGCTTTCATGGTTTGTGAAATTGACTGTTGACTGTTGGGGCTGGATTTCATTTTCTTCTGCTACGGAGTCCCTGTGTGAAGCAGTACAAACCACTGTGTTTTGGTTTTTTTTTTGTTTGTTTGTTTTATGACATTTCTTTACCTATGTGTGTGTACCTTTATTTTATGTGGGTTTTTTTTTTTGCAGAAGTGCTGAGTGTCCTCTGCAGTGGCTGAAGCCAGTGGAGACTGTGGTTTCTTTTTAGTACGGAGTGTTCACTGAGATGCAGGGTGATCTGAAAAAATGATAACAGCTACACCCTGAGTCCTTGAGTGTCTTCAATTAGTGGACACTTTGGCGTTACTGTGTCTAGATACTTTAATTTCTTGTCTGTGACAGAGGAGGTAAACCTTTCTCTCCGCAGAAGATTCTGAAAATAAACAACCTTGCTTCAGAAATATGCAGGTGCTTTATGATAGACACCACAGAAAACCACACAACAAAATAAAGAATTGTTGCACTCCAAGCTAGGATTTAATGGTATTTGGCAAAAAATATGTATGGATGCATGTTGTCCAATGCAAATAAAAGTGAGTACTGAGTAGCCATGCCTTGAGTGAGTGTGTCAAGCTGAATGAAGTGTGGGTGGCAAAAAACAATTCAGTACTTAAAGTCTATATCCTTAAGTGAGTGCACCAGAGGGCTCAAACATGACTGCGTGGGCAACCTTCTTGCCAGTGCTTCTTGACTCCTGAAAGCTTAGTTTTGAGATGCTTATGCTCTTCTGAGCAAGGCCTCTTGAGTTCATGTTTAGCAATTAATTGTTTTGAGATTTAGATTTAAATGTTATTAGTAGTTGAGTGTTTAGAAGCAAATTAACCAGCATGCAATGGATTCAGCACTTAATAAGTAGAAAATCCTGTTGCACTTGGTCTAGCTAACACCAGCACTGTGGTGGTATGCACTCAAGGCTTTAGAGGAGGTTGGTCGCGGAGGCTGAATGATCTCTTATCCTTCCTAAGTAAATCCAGCAACATCAGTGACACTTCAAGAAAAGGAGATTATTTTTTAAAAGGCTGTGCTTTGCATGTAGCTGTAAAAACACTTGACCTCTTGCCGTGCTGTTCACGGTGTATTCAAGATATAAAATACTAGAATATGGATATAATCATTCACTTCAGTCAAGGCAGTATGCTCTAGCAAATTCCTCTTAATTAAGATGAAAAGAATGCTGCTTAAGATGAAGACGGTTAAGATGGTGAAATTGGCGGATGAAGTCTATGCCTGCCTTAAAATAGCTTTAGAAACTTTAGGATCTCAGATTTAGGTGCCAGAGTTTGGAAATCATGACTTGAGAGTTTTGATACAACATGTATTTCTCACTCACCTTGCTGCCTCAGTAATCTCAATTTGCAATTATTGGTTTTTCAGTTAGTCATAATGATACAAACCAGCAAATGTGGCAAGACTCTGAACTGATTCTGATCTGCCATGTCTGGCCATAGAGATGGAGGCTGCAAACTGCTGTCCAACCCTGAAAAAATAATAACCAACTTGAAAAAAACAATGGCCATCTTCACTGGGCTTCAGATGGGTCCCCAAGCAAATAGGGTGGAACCGCAGCCCTACTCAAGTTGTCCTTCTATTGGCTGTAGTAGAGCCAAGCAGCCTTGAGGGAGGACCTGGAAATACCAGATAAAACGGAGCCCTTGAACAAGCTGCAAGGGCAGCAGCCGTGCAGGGTTCCTACTGTACCTGAATGGTGCCGTGGATGGTGGCCAGGGATAGCTGTGCACCAGTGACCACCAACGGGTTCGTAGAGCTAGGGCAGACCAAGGCTAAGCCAAAGAGTCAGGTCAGTGGGGTCAGCCAGGAGATTGGCTGGATTCCAGCCAAAACTGAAGGCTGGTGCTGAAGTGCTGCTGTGGAGCAGTGAGGTCCTGCTCCAGGTCAAGGCTTTAGCCAGCCCTTTGTCAGCAGCTGGAGCCTACCTGTGCCACCTCAGGATAGGTACAGGAAGCCAAACCCCAGCAGAGCCCCTGGCACACACTTGTAATGGGTTCTGTGTTCTTCCTGCCCAAGCAGAGTGCTGCTGCAAGATTGGTCTGGTTTCATCTGCAGCTGATGGGTGTGTAGAGGTCTAAGTTGTAATGTATGTATGGTTCTGTTTTGGCACCATACGTAATCATGCATGGTGCCCTGTCCAGAAGAAAAAAATGTTTATTGTGTTGCTTTTTAACCCTGAGGCCTCTGTGATTATCAGATTGCCACCTGCAGACAATCTCCAGTAGGAAACTGGGCTTCTTGCTTGCAGTGTTCATGGTGCTATTCTTTTTCCCTCAAAATCCAAGGTATCTGTAGTGTTTTGATGAATACTTCCCATTACAGTTTCCTCCTATCAGCAAGTCATTGAAAAGTGCAAACTGTAAGGCAGTATAGTATGTCTGATCAGCTTGTGTATGGGCAACTGTTAATCACAGCCTGAACCTCTGATTAACCATCTGAGGCAAGTGACGGGTCAGCTGCGGGAGCACAGGTGAAGGTAATTCAGCTGTGCTCCCGGAAGGGATGGAGCTTGACTCCACCTCTCCTAGATCCCATTTAAGGGCTGACCACCACTAAGGCAGCATCTCTTTTGGAGATCGCTCCTGTGTGGAGTTCCTTGTGGCGAGCATCCATCCTAGCCGTGAGCCTCAGAGTGGGTGAGTTGTTCCCCTATAACCTCTGGATATTCATCTGTTACCACCTTGTATAATAACAACTATACAGCTTATTATAAAATACTTTGGTTTTTAGGAGTGATGGACAAATATTCCAAAGTACGTCTTATTTTTATTCTGCCTTATTAACAATAAAAGGGAATAATTATGGCCTAGTTTCTTTTAGATTAGTTTTGCTTTCTCAAACGAATCTCATACTCAATGCAAACAGCTATGTTCTCTGTATGGCTGCTCTGTTGTGATTTTGTTTTTGTTTTAACGTTTTCCTAACCTTAAGGTCAGGAGAGTGTGATGTGATGTAGTAACTGAGAGCACGTTATTAGGAAATCCCGTTGAGGAATCTCAGTTACGCTGCTGCCCTCAGGTCATTTGCGTTCTCCTTGTTAAAATATTGTAGTGCTACTTCTGGAACCGTGACAGTTGCTTTGGCAGGTGGCTCTCCTTGAAATACTCTGTATGCACAACATGGATTTACTGAGAGTAATTCATATGTCCTCGTCACTTTTTTTGTGGGGGGGCTTATGTTGCCAAAGACTTTGAAAACAAAATTCCTACTTTACTCCCGTCAAATAGGTTTATATTTATTGTGTGCACATGGTGTGGGATTTCATGGTCTACCTCTAAAGACCCACTGCTAAAGAGTGAAAATGTATTTATATATATATATACCTATAAATATATATATATCTGCATTTACTTTTAGAGGATCAGTTATGGCCTTCTTGTGCACTGTCCACGTGGCGGTGCGAAGAACCTGGCTGAATTTACTGAGGCAGCTGAGTAAAGCTGAGCTGCCGTGCCTGTTCAGCTATAAGGATAGCAGTCTCGGAGTGGAGGCAGTAATGTTTTGCAGAGCCAAAACTATTTTGGGATTAAAAGCTCTGGTGCTTGTTTCCCATTGCTCATCTTTTGTCATGATCCATCTATAGTTTTCAATCTGAATAGAGATGAAATTCTGTATCCAAGTAGGTGCAAGCATAAAAAAATATTCACTTCTGTTAAGTCACTAAGATATGAAGCTCACAGGGTTGTCCAAGGTTTGTTTTACATACAGCGTGTGCTATCTTGCACTTCATATCATGACAGCTGGTGCGTGAATATGATCTTCAGTGTGGACATTCTTGTAGAATAATGGTGTTTCCTCTTCTGAGCCCACAACACTGAGTGTTATGACATATATCTCAAGTGTGTATTTATAAATATGAAAGGAAGTAGGTGTCGGTACATCCCTCATGTCAGGAAATGTAAATAAAGCAAGAGAGAGTAGTAAAAAATATGTGAAAATATATTTTAATCAGTTTATAAGATGAGTCTTAAAACAAATGAACTGTGGCTGATTGCTGCAGGAAACTGAAATAATAAGAGTGCTGCTGGAAAGAGAACTTACAAATCCAGTTGTATTAGTATGCAGTTAATTTATTAATCATAGAATCACTCAGATTGGAAAAAACCTTAAAGATTATTGAGTCCAACCACAACTCAACCATACTACCCTAACTCTAACAACCCTCTGCTAAATCATGTCCCTGAGCACCACATCCAAACGGTTTTTAAACACATCTGGGGATGGTGACTCAATATCCAACCTAAAACTCCCCTGGCGCAACTTGAGGCCATTTCCCCTCATCCTGTCACCTGTCACCAGTGAGAAGAGACCAAGCCCACTCTCACTGTAAGTATCTTTCATGTATTGGAAGAGAGCAATAAGGTCTCCCCTCAGCCTCCTTTTCTCCAGACTAAACAGCCCCAGTTCCACCAGTCTCTCCTCATAGGGCATGTAGTCCCAAAGTAAGAAATGTTTTAAAAACTTGCACAGAAATGAACTTTTAAAAGAAATCTACGTATAATTCGTACACTGATCCGTAATGCCTGGGAGGTTTTACACACTTAACATTCTGATGTTGTAACAGTACATGCAGATATTAAGATCATCCTTGCTGAGAAGCTTCCGCTTCTAGGAAAAGAATCCAGAATCAACCAAGTGGAGAGAAATGGTACCCTTCCCTGTGGGTTGTTGGGGCTGGGAATTGCAGTTTCGTCTTCAGTTTCTCATTATGACTGCTACTTCCAGTTTTCCTTCTCTTCCCTTTCCTTATTTCTAACCTCTCCCCCACTGAAAACACATACTGCAGGAAGAACTATGTGTCTTGCCTTTAAACTAGTGTTGACACACTTGTATAGCTTTTTACCATAATAATAGGAATAAACTGTGAGGCAGTGCTTGGGCATTCTGCTCCTTTCCCTCAGGTTTGTCTGCCTTAAGGGTAAGCAGTAATCTACTCTCTAATTAAATTGGCCTTTGACCAAAGCGAAACAGTCCTTTTTCTCTGGCTACCCGAGCAAAAATGCAAATTTTCCACAGCCCTGGCTCTTCTGTGTCCTTTTGAGTGCAGCTCTGCCCCAAGTTGTATGCTTTCTTTGACACTTGATTCAGGCATGGAAGATTTCTTGCACGTTGAGAGTATAGTGCATTATTACGTTCTCTGTAGCACGTGCTTTGGGAGGGTGGAGTTATGACTTCATCAGAAGATCAGCGTGCTTGCACTTGGCTTCTTTAATTTTGGACAGTTGGCACACCTAGGGAAAAGGTAAGAAAAGGTGACTGCTTCCATTGCCTGGAAAGCAGCTGCCTTTGTTCTGTCTCAGGTACTTACACCCACCTGTGCACCTCCTTATCTGTGCTCTGCAAGGAGGAAAGGTAAACACTGCCTCACTCTTAGTGGCTTCTGGTTTTCTGTTCACAGCTCTCAAGAAGACAGGGCTGGTAGGAAGAAGGATTCCACTGTGGCTCTGAATGACACATAGGATCTTTCCTTCTATCAATTTTTCATAACCCAATAAAAGAATCTATTTTTTTTAAACCATCATACTCTTTCTATTTCTTTTGCTGAATATATAATGTACCAAAGTGGTTTGCTAATGTACTTTTGTTTCCAGAGTGCCTGACTCCCTGCCACTGTAATTTATGAAATGCAACCTTCCTAAGTGAGGATTTGCATTGAAATCTATGCATGAAAGTGGCAGAGGAGCGAATATTACACATAATTTCCAAAAGCTTGAAATGAAAAATATGAAATGAGCATTAGGGTCAAATTCTTGTCTTAGTTGCTCTTCACCAATGATGGCTGTTTTTTCAAGAAAGAAGGCTTGGGGGGGGGGGGGGGGGGGAGGGAAGGGGAGTGGGAACAGGATTTGTGTGATTTGGTGGACCAGTGTAAATGCAAAAATCTTGTCTATGTTGTTTTTTCTCTCATGGCTTGCTTTGTCTGCCTGGAAATACTTACTCGAAGAAAAGACTTCTTGCCCATGAAATGTGGCTCTCTTTACTGTAAATGGTGTGGGGGATGCAGTGAGCTTGAAAAAGGCCACAAGGTCTGCTAATTGAAAAGCCAGTGCAATGCATGGTGAAAAATGCTGTCTTTTGCACAAGAGCCCCTCTCTTTGGCCATTGCTGTGGTGGAGGATTTGAGAACGTGTCCGATTTGTCTAATGATTAAAATATTTACTTGGAATCACCTACAATTCTGCTGCTTTTTTTTTTTCTTTTTTCTCCTGGCAGAAGTAATTTAAATCTGTGTAAGATAATTACAGGCCCAGTATGTAAAATTATTTGTTAAATGTAATTGCTGTTAAATGTGCTTTGTATTGCTACCGCAGTCCCCAAGCTGATTCCTGCCCTCGTTCGTGTCTAATCGCTCCCTTATTTCCAAAACACCCCCTCTGTCACAGCTCATGAGTGATAGCTTTTTGGTTAATGATGGGTTCCTTAATTTGAACATTTAAGATGGTAAGGTATAACTATGAAAATGTAATTACAAAAGGCAGGGCCGGATAATCCTGCATTCCTGAAACAGCCTCACCAAAGCCAATTGGCTTGCTCAGGTTAGGGGGAGCCAGGGTAGCAGAACAAGGTCCAGCTATCTGCAGCTTGGGGGTTTAACGTTAGTATATTGAAAGTAAGTATATAGCTGGTTGGTGCAAAATGAGGAGAAAAGGTCACAGCTAAAGTGCCTGCAGGATAAAAGTTATAATATATAAATAGGATATATAAAATTATAAAAGTTGTAATATATAAAACTCTTATAAAAGTTGAAAATCATGGACTTTTCATATGGGAGATGAATGTTCTACAGATTATTCCCTGGGCTGATAGATGGTATTAGAATCCCTGCACATTGTAGAAGACGTCTGTAACAGGATGATAGGCTTAAATATGTGTGTGAGGGGATGGAAAACAATCGTGTAGAGGCTGGGCCTGGGCCTATTTTCCCCTTAAGAGTTCTGACCTGCATTGCTTTTTTCAAGGAATGTCTATACTTGTTTCTTCACTTTTTGCATAGGCCTGTAGATACATTTAACTCTTTCCCTTCACTGCAGTTAAAGCAGTGGTTAGCAAGCAACAGGCACTCTTCAAAGTAGGCAGCAGTGCATTTGGGCTCGTTGAAAGCTCTCTTAGTAGCCACTGCTTAGGAAGCTGAGGCCACTTGGAGCAAGCCATTTCTATTTCATGCTCCTCAATGTTTGGAAGAATCATGCTAGAAACGCATGTTTATGAAATATGCACTTCAGGTCCTCTAAACACATCCTCAGTTTTCTGACCGAACTGCATCCTCCACTTGTACATCAAACTTTGACAATCTATCGCTTTTGTAAGGCTTCACAAAATTCTGCAGATTTGAGCTGAGCTATCAATACCTACTTATTCCTGGGCCTGGAGAGGGAAACAAGGGGGTAATGTAGTTGCTAAAGAGAGGTTTCTACTTAGATCTGATTAGGGGAAATGAATGGCTGTTGACCCTGATCTGAATTGGGAGACGGGGCACTGCTGTGTTTGTTCAGGGCTGCCCTTTGAATAAAAAGGCTTCTATCTCTGCCGTTGAGGCCACTAGCAAGACTGCAACTATTCATACAAAGCCATCGATAAAGGGGAAAACTTACAAAGGCTCATCTAACAAGCACTTGAGCCTGGTACTTAAGAATAATACTGTCCTACTGTCCTTTACCCTGAGATGCAGCTGGAGGAGTCCTAGGTATGGAGTAGTGAAGACAGATTAGTGTTTGGGCTTGTGACAAAGCAAGTTTCAGCTGAAGATCTACAGTGTAGCTAGTTAGTATTTGAGGAAATGCTAACTTTGTTAGGCATTACTGCATTAATGAGAAATAATCACTGATGTCCCTACAAGCGTACTCATATTACAAATCTAATCTAGGTTTTGTGAAGTACATTGCTGTATACTGTGTACACTTGTTGCCTACTTTCTGGGTATCTTTATTTTCCCATCTCTCTCTTTGCTGTTCTTCATCTTCTCTTCAGGAGGTTCCAGGAAACCTTCCTATGTGTGGATTGCTCACAGGACTCATGTTTGCTTTTCTGCTTGCTCTTACACTAGCATCTCGTTTTCCCAGAAGTGTATTTCTTCTACTTCCTTTCCTCATGGAGATAATACTGATGTATTTGGAGGTATCTGTATTCTCACAAGCACAAGAACAATGGACGTAACTTTATGTTACTATGCTAAATAAATAAATAACTGACTATTATCAATTTCTTCTTTGTTCTGTGTATGGTTGTACATAATGCTACTCATATAGAAGCAACGTTCTCTGCTTTCTTGTTCTCAGGTTTCATCAATGTTTGATCTATGTTACTTAGGTCATGGGAGCAGTTTGGTTCATACCAGGCGTTATGGGCTGTTGATTTAATTTGGCTTTAGGCTCTTTCCACATTTGCCAAAGCAGCTTTCTTTGGTTCGAAAAGAAATAAATACATTGCTAGCATCTCAACAGGGTATTATACAGACTATGCAAGCCCTGTGGGGGGACACAAGGCAGTATGATGGCCACGAGTCATGCTTGGCACTGGTCTTTCCATCTCTCTCGGTAGATGAACTGATGTGTTTAAGGAAAAAAAAAACAAAAACCAGCAAGTAACAATAAATAGAGCTGCAGTGTAACACAGCAATTTAAATGCAATTAGCTGATGATGTGGATAGTGCCGCAGCAGTCTAAAATCTTGTTTAAAAAAAAAAAAAAGCTTTAAAATTATTTCCTCTGTGGATAGAATGCTGAGTTGCCCAATTTTTATAGTTCCCTCTTAGTTTTGGGAAGACATTTTCTAAAATATTTGACAATGCCAAGCGATTTAACTGCACCTTGTGCAATCTGTACCGTTTCCTTCACAAAGGATTTCACAGCCACTCTTCTGCCATTTGCATGCTTACGTCACGTAGGCAAGCTGCAAAGTGAAGCTGAATGCCAAGTGTTCTCAGGCTTCTGTGTAGGTATGTCAGCTCAAGATTTGAAAAACTGCTTATCTGGAGAAGAGCGGTGGTCAGTCTTTAGCCAAATCCTAAGCCTTCAGAAATAGCCTAATCCAACGGGGATATATGTTTCAGTTGGAAACTGCTGCTGGTTTTTGCCTGCACTCAACACTGTTAAAAACACGCAGGTCTCAACTCTTCAAATTTACATATTCAGATTAGATTCTAGGTGGCGGTAGGATTAATGCCAGCACTGAAAACACCTTGCTTTTTTGCTTTCTTATTGTTAAACTGTAGTCTTTTATCAGCAAACAGAGATTTATTAAACTTAGTAAATGCTTTTTGTAAGCTGTTGAAATACATTTTTGCCCGTTTAAGTAATGTGAAAACAGCTCCCAACGCAAAAGCTGAGGATTGAGTTAGTTCCATGTGCTATATCTAATGTAATGCTATCCTTTTAAAGTCCCTCCTGTAACACGATTAGATCGATCTGCTGTTGTTTGTATGTGCGTGAAATTGTGTGAAATTAAAATCCTGCAGGTTTTTGTATGGTATTCATTTATCACAAATGTAGCCTTAATGCAATTTCAGCACGTCTTTGTTCAACCTGAATGGTTAACAAGTTTGCCTAAAATAGATTATTATCCTATTTTCCTATATATTTTTTTTTTTTCTGGTGCTTTTTTGGGGGAGGGTTGAGGGGGTGGGGGAGTACTCATCTTGTTTTTCCTTTCTGAGGGTCTGTTTACTCTTGCCATAAAGAAAAAGTTGCAGATAATTGTTTGAAATCAAGAGTGTACTTAAGAACATATGCATGATTTAAGGAAGCCGTTGTGCCTCCCTCTTTCACCTCTGTCCCTGTTCCAGCCTTCCACTACTCCCCAGGATCTGATTTGTATGTTGCTGACGGTGCCTCTCCCTTCAGCCACGAGCCAGCAGTAAGTTTGAATGGAGGTCAGTGCACCTGTGCTTGATGCAGAACTTTAGGGACCTTGTTTCCTTGCCTTCCTAGGTGCTGCTAGCATGGAAGCCAGGGCTGCGTGCTGCTGCTGTTCTCTGGCTAAGTAGCACCGTGTCAAGCCAGATGCATGAATCTGCTTGGTGCTGGTTGACTTAAGGACCGGATGGGAACTAGGCATTTGCTAGCTGTGCTGCTCTCTGAGCACCAAAAAAGTGAAGTTGGGGACTTGTATCAGAGGGAATGCATTTTCTTACAATCCGGTTACAATATACGCACCCCATGAGGAGCCAGTATTGGATATACAGTCTGAGGGAACTAGCAAAAAGAAGCAACTTTCTCTGCCTTCCTGTGTTACTGGTTCTGAAGTGGTAATAGCAGCATTGTCTGGAACATGGAAGAAGAGTTGGCACAGACATCAGACTTTCAGCCTGGCAGGAATTAAGCAAACTGCCTTATTGTTCTTGTGTTTTTGTGTTCTCTTGAAATAAGTTTTTTGTGTTTGTTTTTTTTTTTTCCCATGGATTGGGCAAAGGGTTTGAGTCTAAGTAACCTACCATTCTCATAGGGCTTTAGTTCTCAGTAATTTCAGATCTGATAAAAGGCTGTTATTTCAATGAAGTTAGTTATTTACACCATTACAGTTAAGTTTTTGTGGGTTTCACAAACTGCATGGGCTTTGTTTCTGTAGGAATACCATTGTGATAAGTTAAGCAAGTTGAGAGAGAATTACAGAAGAATATATAGGAAACCTGTGACAGAGAACAGGCAGTGCTCCTCTCTCTCCCAGTGTTTGAAGCTGTTTTGTTTTTTTTACCTTTGAGGTCCTGTTCTCTGCACTGTCTTAAAATAATGAAGTATACTGAGAAAATCCCTGAAACACATGGGATCTAGATGTATCTTTGGAAGGCTGTCTGACTTATTTGGCAGAGCACGGTTTTTACCATCTCGTGTCTTGAAGGACGCTGAGCTTTGTACCCACTGGTATCAGATGGCCCTTTCTGGGGTATCAGAGAGTTTTAATAATTGACCTTTGGGTAATCTGATTGCTTTGTCTAGTAGAACAAACAAACAAACAAAAATAATGTCATAGAACATCCTGAGTTGGAAGGGACCCATAAGAATCATTGAGTCCAAGTCCTGGCTCCACACAGGAACACCCAAAATCCAAACTCTACGAGAGCAGTGTCCAAATGCTCCTTGAACTCCAGCCCTCGGGGCCGTGCCCATCGCCCTCGGCAGCCCGTTCTGTGCCTACCGCCTTCTGGTGCAGACCCTGTCCCTCACCCCCAACTGTCCCTCCCCTGACACAGCTCCATGCCGTTCCCTCGGGCCCTGTCGCTGTCACACAGAGCAGAGCTCAGCGCTGCCCCTCCGCTCCCTGTGAGGAGCTGCAGCCGCCATCAGGCCTCCCCTCAGCTCCTCTGCTCTGCGCTGAGCCAACACAGGGACTTCAGCTGCTGCTCCTGCGTCTTGCCCTCCGGACCCTTCAACATCTTTGTAGCCCTACTTTGGATACTCTTCAAAAGTTTTGGGTCTTTATGTGGTCACATTGAATCTGTCCTGCTATCTTTTTAACTTAGCCCGTGGAAATCCATTGAACGCAGATGTGCCTTGCTTCTGCAGTTTCTGAATAACCCAGCTGCTCTGTTACACTGAACTATATCCACTTAAGGTGTGACCAAAACCAGATTCTGGTTTCTTAGCTCAAAAGTCTAGAGTGCTCCCAGATGACATCTGGAGCTGGGAGTTGCGGGGCGAGGAGTGGATTGGACTGGATTGCTCTGCTCAGGGCTTTGTGCCCTGTCTGAGGGCTAGTGGGTCTGTTGGGGGGTGGTGGATCCATGCTGTGGGACTGGACATTTGGTTAATTCTTAAGGCACTGTGCATGCACTGACATGAGGAAACTTAGTATCTTAGATATGGTAGCCTCTGGCAGTAGCATTAAGCTCCTTCTCTATTTCTTTTTTTTTTTTTTTCTTCTTTTTTAAAAATTCCTGTGTAATGGAAAATCTGTTCTGAGCTGATTTTAGCATTACATGGAGGTAAAAATTCCCAGCGGTTTGCAGTTATCAGTATACCACTGTGTGGCAAGGTTGCTTTCAAGCATCTGAAATGGGGATATTGATGTTTTCCTCTCCTGTAGGCAGAGTTCATGCGTAAAATTAATGTTGAGTTTCTGAGGGTGTTTAATAACAACCCCTCCCATGAATGTATACCAGTGCACATGATGTTATATCTATTGGTGCTTAGATAGTACTGTGTCTTAAAGAGCCACTTTATTACATGTTACTCAATAAATGCTCAAAGATTATATATATTTCAAAGTTAGTTACGGTCTTATTTTAAGGTCAGAAGAGTAACCAAAATAAGAGGCAATAAAATCAAATCATCTGAGCTCAGCATGTTGCCTCTTGCACCAAGGTGATGTTCAGCTGCTACATGTGTGGTTTCTGCAGACAGCCAGTGTATCTGCAGGTTCTGCACTGCCTGTTTGTTTCAGCCAGAGAACACCTCTCTGCCAACACATGCTGTGAAAAGCCTGAGCCTGGCCCATCTTCTATGCAGCTTGTAGCTTTATCTGCTTCGTTATTCATTATTAAATGCATACTAGACAAGTGCTATAAAATCCCTTTCACTCCGGTTGAACCCAAGAACCATCACTGAGAGTCTGGAGGGGTCATTTATTTTTGTTTAATACAAATGATCTGTATTTCTGCTTTCCACTAAGTGCTCTTCACAACAGCACACTTAAAAGATTGATAGATTCTCCTTGAACGGTTCTTTAAGCAGTGGATTAATGTAAAAATGAAGTCCTAAATTTTTCCAGATTTCTATCAAACACAGAAAAATGAATACCTTGTGTTTGAAAATGTTACTAAAGGTCTGGTAATAAATTAGGTCCATGTCAAAATGAGTGTTCATGCTATGCAGTATGTGTGTTGATATAAGTACTGCTGTATTAAAACACCTTGAAAGCCGTTCCCATTAACATGGGCACTGAATAAAACTACAGGGCACGCTTCACTAACACAAACCACGAGGGTTCGAGTTTTCCAAAATTTTAATCTTCAAGTACTCGGTTTAAACATGCAGTGTTGCAGTTTTTTTGGCTTATTTTAAACTTTATGTTTAAGTAAACAAACAAATGGAGGCTTTGTTTTGCCTTCTTAAAGTCTGTCTTGTGTAAGCACTGGCTTGTCTTTCTGCTTTTATTAAGCATGTTCTGACTCATTTTTATTATGTTAGAGAGAGTCCTTTTTCTTATTCTTTCTTGTGGGAACATTCAAATATTTGGGAGCTATAACTCTACCTGGTAGTAACCCAAGGCATCAGCTTTTCCTCTAAAGGGAGAAGAACAGAGATCACAATTTGATAAGAAGATACCTTTTTAAATACAGACTTTTTGCTGATGAATTTACCCTGGTTAAAACTTCCAAGGAAATGTATGTATGTATATATTTGATTTTAAAACACCAATTTTAAGACTGTTTTTTGTAAGAGTTTTCTCTTGGGTCAAGAGATGTACCCTCAGAACTCCTCATGCAATTGGATATAACAGCAGCAGTGGCCTGAGACATTGTTTTTACTGCCAGAATATCTAAGCGGGGGAGAGCTGACCCTTCCTCCTGAAAAGAAGCAGATAGGAGGCTGCTTGGAGAGTGTTTGAAAACAAGGCCAAAGAAAGAGAGATCAAGGCCAGAGGAATTACTTGCTGCACAGGGAGTTTCCCTCTTGTTTTTTGTACTTAACAGACTGCAGCTGTGAGCCGTGTTCTTCTCCACAAGAAGGCCTTGGATGGAAAGGCACACTCTCCTTTTCTCATCAAGGGTCGACTTGTGTCTCTATAATTGGACAAACAGAAGCTGAAAAGACAGTGGTGGAGCTCAAGTGGCTTTGGAGGACTTGGTTAGGCTACACGCTATGTGTTTTTGTGGCCCTTATTAGTGAAGATATCCAAGAAATTAAGTCTACCCATGCTTCAGTGCCTAGGCAACACCAATGTTCATAAATCCATGGGACCCGATGGGGTGCATCCATGGGTGCTGAGGGAGCTGGCAGAGGTGACTGCTGAACCACTCTCTATCATCTTTGAGAGGTCTTGGAGAATGGGGGAAGTGCCTGAATACTAGAGGATAGCCAATGTCACTCCGGTCTTCAAAAAGGGCAAGAAGGAAGATTCAGGTAATTACAGGCCAGTCAGCCTCACCTCTGTCCCTGGAAAGGTGATGGAGCAGCTTGTACTGGATGCCATCTCCAGACAATTGGAAGGAAAGGAGGCTATCAGGAGTACCCAGCATGGGTTCACCAGGGGAAGGTCATGCTCGACCAGCCTGATAGCTTTCTATGAGCACTGGCTGGGTGGATGGGGGCAGAGCAGTGGATGTAGTCTACCTTGATTTCAGCAAGGCATTTGATACTGTCTCCTATGACATCCTTATAACAAAGCTGAGGAAGTGTGGGATAGATGAGTGGACAGTGAGGTGGGTTGAGAACTGGCTGACTGGCAGAGCGCAGAGGGTCGTCATTGGCAGTGCAGAGTCCGGTTGGAGACCTGTAACTAGCGGTGTTCCCCGGGGTCAGTGCTGGGTCGGGTCTTGTTCAACATCTTCATCAATGACCTTGACGAGGGGATAGTGGCCACCCTCAGCAAGTTTGCTGATGATACAAAGTTGGGAGGATTGGCTGACACACCTGAAGGCTGTGCTGCCATTCAGCAAGACCTGGACGGGCTGGAGAGCTGGGTGGTAAGAAAGCAGATGAGGTTTAACAAAAGCAAGTGTAGAGTCTTGCACCTAGGGAGGAATAATTGCATACACCAGTACAGGTTGGGGGATGACCTGCTGGAGAGGAGCTCTGCAGAGAGGGACCTGGGTGTCCTGGTGGACGACAGGTTGGCCATGAGCCAGCAGTGTGCCCTCGTGGCCGAAAAGGCCAATGGCATACTGGGGTGCATTAAAAAGAGCGTGGCCAGCAGGTTGAGGGAGGTGATTCTCCCCCTCTACTCTGCCCTGGTAAGGCCTCATCTGGAGTACTGTGTCCAGTTCTGGGCTCCCCAGTACAAAAAAGACAGGGATCTCTTGGTAAGAGTCCAGCGGAGGGCCACAAAGATGGTGAAGAAAGGCTAAGTGAACTGGGTCTGTTTAGCCTTGAGAAGACTGAGAGGGCACCTGATCCAGGTCTATAAATGTCTAAGGTGTGAGGGGCAAAGTGGTGAGGCCAGACTCTTCAGCAGCGTGTGGAGACAAGGGGAAACGGACAGAAACTGGAGCATAGGAAGTTCCGCACGAATGTGCGCAAGAACTTCTTTATGGTGAGGGTGATGGAGCACTGGAACAGGCTGCCCAGGGGGGTTGTGGAGTCTCCTTCTCTGGAGATATTCAAGATCCGCCTGGATGCCTACCTGTGCGACTTGCTGTAGGGAGTCTGCTTTGGCAGGGGGGTTGGACTCGATGATCTCTGGAGGTCCCTTCCAACCCCTACGATTCTGTGATTCCATGATTCCATAGTTTCACTTTACTTGGCTGAGTCTTGGTGAAATAGATGCTGAAATAGCCATAGGATGGCAGGTGGTGCGCAGGTCTCCTTCAAATGCTGTAAACTAGGCTAGGTGCCAGGAAACAATTTATCCTTCTGAGTGGTAAATTCTCAGTCCTCTGCCCATCTTGAAGCTGTGGGGTGATTCCTTCTGGGCCATGCTATCTCTTCAGAGAAGAGATGCTGGGTTCCTGGGTAAGCGTGTAACTGAGGACCCTGGCTCTCAGTATGCACATGACTGGTGCTGGTTTGGCACCAAATGTAAGGAGTACTGCTTCAATCCTTTAAGTGTGATTATCTGCTACAAGATCTTTCTGTTCAATAGCACTACATCTGTTGGAATGCGTTGTTTTCAAGGCATTGGATCAAACTTTCCTTTTTATTTCAGTGTGGCAAAACCCACATGAGTTTTGGGAGGTCCAACTGGATCCATGCATGCCATCTGCAAGAAATAACCAATTGGATAAACTTTGTAGTCTTACTTCCTCCAGCTGGCTGAGTGTTTACAAAAATGCCATGGTGTTTTTTTTCCAGGTGAATTTGACATCTCTTCCTTGGAAATCTCAGATACATGTGCAGAACCTACTCTTCAGATGCTTGAGTGTGGCTTGATGGATAATTGTCTGAACTTCATTCCTACACCCAAACTTGCTGATGCTGGTGTAAATATTAGTGTTTATCTCCTGCAAAGACTCACATAGGCAAGGCCTCGCTGTTATTTGTGCCAGTGCTTTTTCTGTAAGTGCTGTCTCTCAAAGATTTCTGGAAGGAGTGTGGGCTTGTGTGAGAATACCAGCCTGTGTTGCTGAGGATGGTGTGTGGTTGTTGGCTTAGCCTTGCTCTCTAAAAATCAGGCTTTGCTGAGATTATTCTACTTCCCTTCTGTTCTAACTGCCATTTTGTTGTTGTTGTTGTTGGTTGGTTTTGTTGATGTATTTTTTTTTTGGGGGAGGGGGGTGGGGGTGGGGAGGGAAGGTTGGGATGTGGGAAGATGATTGTTACCACACTGAAACTTGAAAATAAAACTTTAATGTGTATTTGCTTCTGGTGTTGTTATATCAGAGTACACAAGGATGGCATTAACTCTTGAGTTAAACTGCAGTTTGGCTGTTTATGAGTGAAGATTTAGCAGGTTGGGACAGTCATGCAATCATTTATAATGGCTGTTTCTTGTGACAGAAAGCCAGAAGGATAATCTGTTACCTCAGGTCATATTGGCAGTCATGTCTGCTGTTGCATTCATTTCATTGGATTTAACAGTGATAAAAATGTCTGAACATAAGCTCTGAGAAGTATACTGATAACGGAGTGAATGATAAGTATGATTATTTAATGGCATTAAATACTTATGTGGAAATATATAAAAATCTCTAACCACCAGCATCCAATAACGAACAAGAATCGTCAGTTTACTGTCGCCATCACATAAGTTGTTTCACACCCATTCACACTGGGCACGGACCTTGAATCTTCCCCCACACCCCCAAACAAAATAAATGTTTTGTTGTTGGTATGTTGTTGGGGTTTTTTTTTTGTTTTTTTTTGTTTTTGTTTTTTTTTCCCTCACCAGATTCAAAATGTGATTAGTTGGATTGAATGAGGAGGATGATTTAATGACAAGTGGATAAGATCTTCAATCCTGGAGTCATAAATGATACTGGGAGCTTTCAGCAGCTGTTTATTTTCCTAAGAAGGCAGACTCTCTTGGAAAGACTCCACTTACTGTGCAGCTGGGAAAACACATATCAAGCAAAAATGCAGTTTGAGTTGGACTTGACAAGCCAACTTTTTTTTTTTTTTTTTTAATTCTTCTCTTCCAGCATGAAGTCTGTGCCTTCATATAGATGATTTTGGTGTAGTTTGGTGCCTTCCAGTTTGTGCTTCCCCAGTGAAGCTCTTCTGGTAAGCTCTCCTGCACAAGTGTTCTCTCTTTGAGGGGAAACTCAGTGTCTGTGTGCTGCCCTGATGAGCTGTGATTTCCTGGGGAGTTTGAGGCAGACGTGAAGGGAGCGTATAAACAGGAGGGGGAACGGCTGTTTACAAGGGTGGACAGTGATAGGACAAGGGGGAATAGTTTTAAACAAAGACAGGGGAGGTTTAGGTTTGATATGAGGAGGAATTTTTTCACACAGAGGGTGGATACGCACTGGAACAGGTTGCCCAAGGAGGTTGTGGATGCCCCATCCCTGGAGGCATTCAAGGCCAGGCTGGATGTGGCTCTGGGCAGCCTGGTCTGGTGGTTGGTGACCCTGCACACAGCAGGGGGGTTGAAACTAGATGATCATTGTGGTCCTTTTCAACCCGGGTCATTCTGTGATTCTATGATACCCACTGACTAGGACAAATAAAAAGCCTTCTGTAGTTAAAATTTTCTCTCTTACACTAATGTAGGATTTTCCTCTTTTTAAAATGCTAATATATCTTAGAAGATCTGTACGATTTGTTTGCACTTCATAGTAAAGTACATATTTTGCAGTGTATTTATTAAAGAAAGAAAATAGGCAGAAAGGAATTGTCTCTGTCAGGAATATCACCTGCAACTGAGATGTAAATCTCTTCCCTGAAGTGAAACTCTGCACAGATTTATTAAGTAGGGAAAAAACATAGTGCGAGACAACGCAAGAGTTTAACAGATTTTAATAAATGAACAGTATGCAAAGACAAGAGAAAAATATTTATAGTACTACAGGTCTGCTAGTATTTCAAAGGACCTTGAAAATATTGGAGCGCAGCTGTTCTTGTAAATCTAATGTTAGAGGATCTTTCCTTTGAAAAATATGAGTGTGGAGGGGGCTGGCTCACACCCTTGCAAGTACAAGTCCTGAAAATAATGACAGGAGATGTTAGCATCTGGCTGGACTGAGGTGGAAAGATCTACAGATTCGAGGCAGACCATAAGAAGATGTTTTATGCTTTAGTAACTGTGAGTATTTATCTGGTTTTGACTGATCAGTCTGGGAATGGGATTGCGGTGCCAAAAATGTAGCGTGAAAGCCATACAACTTCTGAAGAAGCAGCCCTTGCTCTCTCTTAATTAAGTAATGGGCATGAGCTACTGAAACTGTTGTTGGATGAAATTGGAGATTTTCTAACTTTTTAATCACAATATGGTTTGGGGGTTGATTCCTGAAATGGAAGAGGTCTGGGATAGAAGCAACCAACTTTGCGTAATTTAATAGAAAGCAAAGATGATATTTATGTGCCCAGGATGAGCTTTGCAATTGGATGAGAGAAGATGGGCCCTACTGAATGGTCATGAGTGTTGAAGTATTTCTTTGCACTTCTTTGTTGTCTGTGTTTGTGCTGAATAATCTGACTGACCTTGACTCTTACGAGTGATTACATAAGAGATTGTTCAGTTATGACTTGTTGAATACTGGACAGTCTTCCTTGGTCTGGAAACTTTTCCTATGTGTGGGGGGATATGTGGTATAATTCTTTCTTTGTAAACTTTCCATTTCAATGGTTATTAATGTTTAGAAATACTTTTGGAAAGTTGTTTGCAACTAACCTTGGGGCTACTGTCAGAATTATTCTACTGAGTGACGTGAGTGGCAAGACCAAGTTCTG
Organism: Alectoris magna; assembly: GCA_030625065.1. NCBI lineage: Eukaryota > Metazoa > Chordata > Aves > Galliformes > Phasianidae > Alectoris > Alectoris magna. The sequence continues at coordinate 59,611,547 of CM060561.1, forward strand.
CGGGCTCTGTGACAGTTTCCTTTTCAGTGTGATACAGTGCATAAACTGCCTCACTTGGTTTGTTCTCTTCTGTGGGGGAATCCATTGATCCCCTGAAAAGCTGATGCTTTACTGGGAGGAAAAAGCCTATGGTATCCATGATAATGCAGATGTTTTTCTGACTGAGAAAGTGTGACGTAATGTCAAAGCCGTGCCAGGGTTTTGTGGCTTTTCACTTACCTGTTAAAAAAGTAAAGAGTGCTAATCTCTTTGTAATCCCCCCATGTGGGAGAGAAAGGGAGAGAGAGAGAGAGAGAGGGGGGGGGAGAGAGAAATGATAACCTGTTTATGTTTCTGAAAGAATAAAACCACAGAAATAACTTTGAACTCTTTCCCTACCCTGCAAGTTCCTTTTTGTTATTTCCAGCCATATGCAAGAGAGCAGGCTGCTTTCAGTGAGCGTTTGTCTTTCAGTGGTCCTCAGGGGTGAGAGGCTTTGCAGCTAGAAAGTGACTGCACAGTCCTACAGCCTGCTCTGTTTGGCTGAGGTATCGTGATGGTAGGAGGGATGGACAGTAAGCAAGCTGAATGGACTGAGGCTGCTGCAGGACAATTTGCCTTGCTAGTGTCAACTGAAGCTAGGTATCAAACCACAGTGTGGTGGAATAGCTCTTGGAAGCTGGAACTAATCAGCTTCGTGGTGCCAAGAAGGGAAAAACTGATAGAAATGTTTGGTGCATTTCCTCTCTCTCCATCCCTGTCTCTTGGATCTTTTATTTTGGTTTGCAGTTGAAGCCTGTGTGCTGAGTATTGAATGAATGGATTATGTTGCACTAGTGTTAGGTGCCTGATGAGCCTCATTTTTAAAAGACTTTGCAGACTGCCTTGGTTAACCCAGCTGTTTTGGTGGTGTGTTTTTTTTTTTTTAAATTCTTGCTTTGGCAGAAGGTTTTCTATGTGTATGGAGAGTGAACAAATAAACCATTGCACCATTTGCAATTAAAAAGGAGGATGTAGGGAATGGGAGGTTTTACAGGAGATCAGAAAGTGCAGAGCCGAGGGAAACAATTGCTCAGCATCACTGAGGATCCATGCTTCCTGACTTTCCTTTGTGTAGAAGTCTTGAACAGCTGTTTCCAGAGTATGCTTCTGTTTTAAAAATCATTTTTCTTCCAGAAGTGTCTGGGATGTCAAAGCGTAAGGACACAGTTTAAAAATGCCAGCCACGGGCCACCCAAACAACTGCCTAAGTCACAGGAATTGAGATTTCTAGCAAGTTTGCTGCAGCTGGTGTCTGCCTGCAGGCCTGCTCTTAGCTGTGGGAAGCCCTGGGTAACTCACCTGGTCCTGTGCGGTGCTGCTGCATGCCCTATAATCTTCTTTCTCAGCTTGTTGAAGAGACCACAGCTCAGCCCTTTGGTAGTCCTTTGGACAAGTTAAAACCTGTGAGATGTTTAGCTGGCTGAAAGCAAAGAGTGTCACTGGGACTCACTAAGTCACTGGAGAGCAGTTCTGAGACAGGTGAGGGGAATCACCCTCAGCATGTGGAGGGATCAAAGGAGGTACTTAGGCTAAATGCCTGTTTTTTAGGTGAATCAAGTTGAACAAAATGATTTCTTTTTTTGCTTCAGTTCTCCGTGCTTTGCTTTTATGTTTGTGAAATGGAAGAATTGCTCTGCACCTCCTCATGGAACGATTCTTCTGCTTCAAATGATGCATCCTGTTTCTCACAGGACGTCTTTGTTGCCAGAGATTTCGATGGCTGTGCAATACTTGGTTATGCTGTTGGTCTCTCCATTTGTCTTGCTGTGGCATGCTGCAATTGTGGCTTCTGGTCTTCCAGTGGATCCTGTAATGGTGTGTGGGGAGGCCTGCTGTGGTCTGTGTACATGTGCTTAGCAATTCTTTGTGGAGTCTACTGGACACCCCTTCCACTTCCTCACAATGTCTGAAGCGCGTCCAGCTGTGCCTTTCTCTATCTGTACCCTAGAGGTAAGCAGGAGAGTAACAAGTTTGTTGCACAAGTTAAACATGTTCAGAGGTGTAGGATAGGTGTAGGATGGTACTGTAGTACTGCAGGACAGATAGCAGCCTGGATAAAGTGAGCGATGCCTCACGTATTGGTTGTGAGGAAAAGAAACGTGGCTGGGAAGTATGTTGAGATATGCTGTAGGAGCAACCTTGTAGAACGTGGATTTGATAAAGAATGAGTTCTGTGGGTTACAGCCGATGACACTTTCTGTAACTGTCTTGATGGAGGCCTTCAGTGCCCTCCTGCCCTCGTGTGAGTGGGAAAAGCAGTGTTGCAGAGTTGTCTTGTCAGAAGGCGTTTTAAGAATCTTGTGGAAGAGGTAAGTGGCCATGGAGCATGGCTCAGGGCAAGAAGCAAGAGGCTGGATGAGAGTTTGTATGCAGCTATCAAGCTGCTTTTAGAACAGCTGGGACAAATGGTTTTAAATAAAAAACGGGCAGAATAAAATGTTGCTTAATTCATCACCAATAAAGAATTTAACCAGATAACAATGATTGTGAGGGGACAAACTCATATGAGCAATAGAGTGAATGCAGGCAACAAGCCAAGTTTGTCGCCTTTCCCTTGTGCAGTCATTTCTTTTGCTGGTGTCAGGCAACACTCTCAAAATGCAGCTTCTGAACTGATGGCTTGCTTTGCTCTGAATATTATCTTGGCAGTTTTTGAAAGTCCAGCTGTGAGCCTACTTTATTCTGTTTACTAGGGGATCCTATTTTGTATTCACAAGATGTTTGCTTAAATGTAATATCCTGGGAAGGCTAATAATCCATTGTAAATATGATACAGCCATTGAATGCCTTGCTTAATGGAGTTCGTAGTCTTTTTCCCTTCCCCCCAAGAACTTTAATTATTTTTCTGGGCTCTTCATGCAGTTACTGTCTGTAAATGCGGATTTATTTCTGTATTCCCTCCTTCCTTTCACAGCTCCTGCTGTTTGTTGCACTGTAGTGTCCACTCTGAGATGCTGAAAGCTTTGGGAGGTGATGCTGATACTCAAGTAGGACAATGGGCTTTCAGCCCTAGAAGGGTTTTGTAGGCAGTGCTTGAGTGGAAATAATAAAATGATGTGCTCTTGGCTATATCTTTAGTTTGAGATATAAAAGAGAGAGAATTCCAGTGAATAACTGTTCAAAAAGCCTAACATGCTCTTGCAGAAACTTAAAATATCTGGAATCCAGAGCATTTTTTCTTGCACGTGACACTTCTGGCTGGTATTTCATCAGCACCACAAAATGAACCTTAAGCTTTGCTGTTGTCTGAGGGAGCTGACAGATATGATGGTGACAACCAGAACGTCACAGCCTTCTGGTAAATGGACAAATCAGTCATTTGTCATGTGGTCAAACATGTCTCAGGGACCAGGCAGTGGTAAGTACATAAGGTACACAGTGCTTGAGGTGGTGAAGCAAGCCAGAGAGACTGCAGTGAGAGACAACTGTGCAAGGATCCTTCCTTCGCAGATGCATGTGATCTGCAAGGCTGCCACTTATGTAGGGTATTTACATGTTTGATTGCTTCTCCTGAGTGCTTCAGATAGATGTTTTTTCCTCTGGAAGCAGAAATATAAGCAGCTTGCAAATGTTTTGTTGAATGTATGCCTGGGTCATGGAAAAGTTTATTATTGTATTAATAGGCTACTAAGAAATGTTTGTTTGCCTTTTTTCCTTTACACTCACATGACAGGCAGCGCTGTTCCTTTCTCTTTTTCTTTCTCAGCAGCTTCATGTATATCTCAAATACTGTTCCTCGTTGAGTGATGTTCCAACATTTCATCTCACTTTCTGGAGGATTTGGGTTAGAATCAGCAGGTATCAAAATGACAACAACAAAAGGGAAACCAAAACCCACCCCCAGACCAACTGACTAGAGCCCTCCAAGCCCCCCTGCAGCTGCCATGAGGCCTCCCCTCAGCTCCTCTGCTCTGGGCTGAGCCAACCAAGGGACCTCAGCCGAAAGGTAAAAAGGAAACCAGGGAATTTGCTCCTTTTGCCCAGAAGTCTTCCACATCACACCTCTCTGCTCTGTGACCCCAACCCCTGCCCTTGTTCCCAGGGGGAAGGAACAGTGGAGCTGCCAGAGGACAGGATCCCCATAGGGGAACAGCAGCCAGTTGCCAGGTGAGTAGCAATGTAAGAGCAGAGCTGGAGTGAGGTAAACAGAGCCTGCCTTGTGCTGTTACACAACAGAACTGCTAATTAATATGGGAGATCAGCCTGGAAGGCATGTGGGAAATAAAGTGCTGCTCACTGTAGCAAATGGCAAAGGGAGCTTTTGCTAAAGTCTCCGTCAGGCACATTGAGTGTCCATTAGCTCTGTAATGATTAGACCCAACATGGTCCAAGTAAGCTAAGATCTGTTAGAACAGTATTGGAATCTATGACAAGGATTGTTACAGATTGCTAATATATATATATATTTTTTGTGTGCCGTGTTAGCCCCATGTCTACTTTACTGTAGCAAACTAAAATGAATGGCCACTTCCTGTTGGCTTCGGTGATGGAAAATCTCATCTTCCAAGGTTGTATACAAAATTGCAGTTTTTAAACTCAGGTTCTAAATGCGGTGCATACCTGCCATTTTGTTTTAATTCTGGTGTATCTCATAGGAAGAAAACTGTCAGGAACAGAATGTGTCTGTGTCCTTGGAAAGGCACAGTTAGGAGCTCAATAGTAGAGAAATCATTTAATGCCACATCTTCCATTAAATTGTCAATGCTCACCCCATGAGAAGACCATAAAATGTTTTTTTGTTTGTCACCTTACCTCAAATTCATGTTGAGTTCTACCTTCCAATTATTGAAGTATTTCCAAGAGGTACATTAGATTTACTGTACACCGAGGTACAGCAAACAAAGATCACTTTTGTTTTTTTTGTAGAAAACAAAGGGCTGCTAATTAACTGGCATTAAGTAGGCGCGGGTGTGACTTTGGATAACAATTTCTGTTTCTTTACTTATTTTTGACTACAGGAGTGGAATTTTCAGACTTCTTATGTAAAGCACATTGTAGACCTAACTTACCTAGGCCTTTTGAAAATCTAGCTTTGTTCATGGCTGAATTTATAAAATTCTGAATAGCTTTGGATGCATACTTGATAGCTGATAACCGCTAGAAATTTAGAGAAGAAAAACCATTCATTGGTATTATCTGTGAGAGTCAATAATGTGAAAGGTTTTTTTTTAGGGGGAATCATGAAAGGTTGTTTGTAGTTAATGGTTTTGTAGCTGATATGAAGTGGAATGAAGTCTTGAAAACCAAAATTTTTTTATTGCCAATTAATTTTGTATTGCTTCTTGACTCCTTATGTGTATTGAAAACCTCAATACATCTATCTGAAAATATTGTGAATTCAGATGTAAAGCCGCTGCCATAACCTGAAGCATAGTAACCAAAATGACTGTGATAACCAAAAATCAGAAGAGAAAATTAATGTACTTGTGACAGAAGACTGGAGCAGAAGGGGTAAATAAAGCCACCTATCTTTGATCTCTGTTATCATTGTTAAATGGGCTTCTCCTGAGAGTGATGCAGAGGATGCAGATTAAGTTCCACTTCTCAACCTTGATGTGGAGATTGCTGTATCTTTCTGTTGATGATGGTTTACCTCTAAATTTAGACACTTAGTTACCTAGATGCTCCTCAGCCGTAGGATGATCCTCTACTGTTTTGACCTGGAAAGCAATGACTTGGGAGGGCTGATGTGGCTTGAGACAGGGTACACCAAATGCACTTTTCTACCACCACAGAGGTTCAGGGTTTCAGTATAGAATAAGCATGAGGAATAGTTGTAAAAAATTTCCTATGTTGTCAAACGTGGGGCTTTAAACTTTCCTTGGAATGTTTTGCCTTGAGAGTTCCTTAGTTTTATTGCTCCTGGTTTGGCAGGAGCCCAGGCAGTGTGATATCACGTCTGTGCAGATAATGAAGACGCCATTTATTACTGTTAGAATAAAAAGCTATCAGTGTAATTTAAATGGTATTAACGGTAAGTGTGGTTCCTGATCTCAGAAACTACTCAGTGGATCTGCGTTAGCCTTCCCATTAAGTCTTTACAGAAGTGCTTCTTTTCCACTTTGTAGCACAGTTGGGCCAGTATTTTCCAGCATCACCTGCAGGTCCTGCATGCTACCTAAGCAGTACTGCCAGGCTGAAGGGGAGAGCCCTGCAAAAGCAGTTTCTTGGAAAGAGTTGTATCATGGTCCAGAAGCATGAGAGGGGTTTTCTGGCTGTACTTTAAGACAAAATTTGCTGAAACACTCTAGGCAGCTCAACTGTGGCGGAGACCAGAACTGGAGCATGCCCTCAGTTTTCAGAAGCAGCTCTCTATGGTTTCCTTAATCCAGGTGTTTTTACAAAGCTTCACTGTAGGATGAAGGGTTTTTTTCATCCCTGGTGCTCCCAGGGTTTTCCTGCCTGTATAGCAATGCGAGCATGGCTCATGGCATGAATTCTGGACTGGGTGGTTTATGTGCAGTTCCATCTTCTCCTCTTGGGGGCTCTGTGCAGGGTAGCGTTATGCTGGGTTCCTACAGTGGATGTTGCAGATAAGCAATCCACCCCTTCCCAGACCTCATTTAAGGGTTGGCAGTGGAGGCAAGGGTATCTTGCTGGAGATCCTTACCTACGTGAGGCCTTTCAAAGGTAGGCAAATTTTCTTCCTCTGTTTTTGCATCCACAGGTGCTGCATTTGGGCTTGTTCTCATTTGCTGCAGCCACTGGCTTTGCCACCCCACTATTTCTGCTATATTTCCCATCGCATTATAGCATTACAGTATCAAGACCAACACTGATGCTGAATACCTGAGGCTTACACGCCACTGTCAACCCACAAAGGGAATGTTTAATGCCCCACTCGTCATATAGCTAAGGAAGTGATTTGCATTTTATAGGGTTACTGGCTTGTTCAGTACCCTATAACCCTCTTTGTTCAGCAGGAGGTAGGCTGCTCTTGCATTATGTCAGTACTATAAAACTTCTGAAGGTGTTCAAAAATTTGCATGTGCTGTGTTCGTAGTACTTGTGAGTTTGGGCTCTAGAGTTGTATGGTGTCAGGTGCCATGTCATTACATGTATGCAGAGATGTGAAAGGTTCTTATTTTAGAAGAGCTGCGCAGGTGTGGATTATACATTTCAATAGGCCTGACTTCTCTGTCGTTACTAATAAAAATGACTGAATTGGTTACTCTTTAGGTTTTTATTTTTGGGTGGAAATAATCCCCGAAATCATCCCAAATCATGTCTGCTCTGGTTTGCCTGCCTCTCTCTGTAGAAGAAATGTAGACCCTTCTGCAGCAAGCTAATGGCCAGGAAGTGACGCAGGTCTGTGATCAACAGCGAGCAGCCAGAACAGGACGTTCAGATCACACAGGAACACTGACTTGCCCATTTTTATTGCTTTTTTGTTTTTATCTTCTATTGTTGGAACCTGACCTCTTACTTTACTAGATGGTGTCATTTTTTTTTTTTTTTTAGAGGAGTGGGAGTTCTTTGATTGCTCTTTACATCGAAGAAATGATTGATTCTAACAGTTTCATAATGAGGAATCTAAATGTTTTTATTCAGGTGAGGAATTTTACCCCAACAAGTGAGCAAAATGTGTCAGTAAGGTGGATGCTTCTTGTTCATTCACTGTCAGATGACTGAGCTGAAAGTAAGTCTCTATGCTGTGTTTTCGTGTTGCTGGATTTGCTCCTGATTTCCTACCAATTTCTCATTAGTATGTTAGGTCAGTGGAGCCTACTTTTTCTTTGTCACTTAACATCTCATTTTCCATCCTTGTAGAATATGGATGCCCATAGTGCTCTTTCAAAAAGCCTATTTCAAGGTTATTTCAAGGGGTTTCCCCATTCTTGATGAACTTTGCAGTGAAAATCACTACTTATTTATTTGCAACTGCTGTTCAACAGTAGGCACTACTTTCCTCTTGGAAAGTAATGCATATTTTTATGGGTTTTCACTTTGTATGTTTGCAGTTGCCTCATTAAATGTTTCTGCTGGAATACAAATAAAAATCACCAAGTGAAAAGGAACTTGTGTTTGTTTGTAATGCTCATTGCCTTTGTATTTAAGATAGGGCTCACCCAGCAGTTCATTTTTGCTTCATTTTGTTACTAACAGTACCATTTTCAAGTAACTAATATAGCAGGACTAAATTGATAGCATTGCTTTAATTCTAAGAAACTGCTGTCATTTGACTATAAATCTATAAATGAAAGTTTATGAGCTTCTTAAATCATAGTTTAATCATAGTCTTAAATCATAGGAGCTGAAACTAATGGCATAACCTAAAGTAGTGCAGCCTACCCCTTCTTTGCTTTGCACTTTGTGATTTCCTTGCCCCTTTTAAGTTGTATGGGCATCTAACTCACACAGTGATTTGCCATTTCATGACCAGTCCGTGTCTCTACCACTTGGGGCAGTGGAATGTTGATAGGACATGGCCAAAAACTGAAATTCCTATGAAAAGGCTCCTGAAGGAGAATGGTACTTTCTCATTATCAACACGAACAACTCTTATTCTGGTGAGAGGCTGTATTGTAATAAACATTTAGAAGACTTCAGCAGAAATGCTGTCAGCTCAAAAGCAATAGAAGAGCTGACTGCTTATGGGCAATAACTATGTATAATATAAATTATTTACAGAGTGCTTAAATTGTCAGAGCACTTAAAACAGAATGAGGAGTTACCTGTGTTCTACAGCAGGGATAGCTTTTGCAGTCTCACAGGGAGAGAGTTAGAAATAGATGAATGTAGCAAACAAGGTTCATTTGAAATAAATCAGTGTGTGTTTTCACTGCTAATACATAGGGAGTTTCTGCTTTTAAACTCTTAAAATCATGTTAAAATAGAAAACACACCCTAGAATACAATAGAAGGTGAAAACTATGTTTTACTGTTACTGCTGGCTTTACAGCAAACATAGTTACGTATGTGACCTAAGGCATTAGTACAGAACTAATGATAGTACAGAAGTTCCATACTGATACAGCCTGCTCTTAATTAGGTTCCACCTAGCAGGCACAATTGTAGTGTTGTGCTGTAGTTTTGTCAGTAAGCATGTTAGGAAGGTTAAGAGCAATTTACTAGCCTTAGATATTGACAAGCAGCTTGAGAAGCCAGAGTGACAGTTTGATGGGTGTCATGCTTCTTTCGGAGTCAGTGGGCTGGTGACAGGGTTCCAGGGACATGGTGCTGCCCCTTGGAGATCTGATGGGCTGTTCATCCTGGCTTCACGGGTTTGTTAGCAGTTTTTGATGAAGCAGCAATACTCCCTTCCTAGCCTAAACTCTTGTGAGCTGATGTACAAAGTCCTGTGTTTTCAGAGAAAACTACATGTCTGTGTCTTCTATGTGTTTGAGTCGCAAACGTGTGCACATGTGAAAGCCTGGACTATATTGAGCTCTGTGGGATTGCGTGCATTTGCCATGTGCATGTGAAAGTGTTAAAATAACGCATGTAAAATACTACAAGTATTTAATTGTCTTTTAGGATTTGATCAGTAAGTTGTTATTCAGTTTGCAAGGTACTTGATAGGTACTGTGGTTTTGCGGAATGCTGATTTAAATATGATGTGAGATATTGATGAGGTCATTCCATGAAAGTCAAGCTGCTAAGCATCCTGCCTGTGTGCTTTGTAAGCAATTGGGATAGAACGCTTAGAAAATGCTTTGTAAGTCTGTGAAGTGGTTGGAGAAGCTATAGTGCTGATGTGTTTTAATTCCCTACAGATGGAATTTGGAAAGAAATGGGGGAAGAGCAAAGACAAATGCTTTTTGTTCCACATGTTAACCTTTGAATTGTGTGACCGTACTGAATATACTTCTTAAAATAATGCAAAAGATCTGGCAGTAAAGCAGAAGTGAAGGGAGAATGAAGTATTGCTACAGAAGGTGAGGATATGAGAGAGAGTATGCCAGAAGTCACAAAAGGGTGGTTATAGGACATAATAGCTGTAGGTGTTGAACACAAGCTATAATACAGCTTTAGGGAAGTCCCCTCAGTTCCATTCTTGCAGTAAGAACCCTGATGTCTCAATCTGGCTTCCTCTTTATCCATTGAGAGTCTGAATATTGGTTGGAAAAAATGAGCAAAGCCTAGGAGACTGGTTCCAGCAGCCTGGCATTAGCAGGACTAGAGAGAGAAAAATGTGCTTCAGCTGACATGGAGAAATTGGCTAAGGGGCTAGGGAGGATTTTGAGATAGCAACAAAATGTGAGGCTGAATCCTTTTGGAGTTTTATCTAATTAATCCACTCTAGCATGTCTGTCTGTATCTTAATTATTTTTTCCTTGACACAAAATTTAATTTTATGCAGAGTTGCCTAGTTAAAGATGCTGGCTTTTTCCTTTTTCTCAGAGAAAATGGCGTGCTTCGTTCTCCTCTTCCTGCAGTAACAGGGCCAAACTGCGGGCTCCAGCAGCGGGCAGAGAATTGCTTTCTTTGTGTCTGCTTGGGCTGCCGGCCCTGGGAGAGCAGAACTGCGTTCCCTTTGTTTGTTGAGAAACATTCACCAAAAATACTTCTTATGGAACATAAACAAATGGGGCTTGCAGGCACGTGGATCTGTTTCTACAGAGTTGCCTGTTTGAGTTTGAGTCTTATTTCTATGGCAGTGTTGATTCAACAGACTGAAAGAGCTGCCTGTACAAGTTGGTTCCCTTGTGAAAATGGCAGCTGACTGCAAGGGATGGGGCTCAGGCACAGGGCTGCCTTACTGGAGCCTCTGTGACCAACGAGTGATGAGGAGATGAATACAGGCCAGTGATAAGCCTACCAAGGCTTGGCTGGGACATAGTGACTCACACTCTGTTTCACTGCTGCGTGAGGCAGCAGAGTGTAAGACTCTGATGAGCAAACATAGCAATTAACAAACTCGAGGGAGCTGGAGGAGCTTCTCTTATCGCTCTCCATCGTAGGTGTGCCTCATGGGCAGAGCGTGCTGGCCTGTGGGCCTCCTTAAGACCTCCTTCCTTTGCATATCCGTGCTGCCCCCCCAGTGTGCTGACCAGAGCAGGTTGTGGCCTTTAAGCTTATATTAATTCCTGCTGTTGTTCCACTGGGCTGTCATGCTGGCAACAGAGTGAGGAGCAGCACTGAGAGGCAGGCCTGCTCTTCACAGGGGCCATCAGGTGTTTTATTGGTGTCAGTAAAGCCTTTGACTGCCTCTCTCAACAAAACCAAGATAAGCATTCTTGTAATAAAGTGGGCTGAAATTTGCCTGGGTACCTCCTCTTCTCATCCCTTTTGAATGTGTAAAATAAACCTTGTAAAGATTAACAATGCAATAAACACCAAAACACTTATTTCTCAGTTTCTGTGGTAGCAGCCAGTCAATGGTGGCATGCTGAAGGCCAGAGATCACCCAGAAATGAGCTTCCAGGTGTTGCTGTGCAAATGGCTCATCTGGAGTACAGCAAAGCCACAACTACTGCTGTTCAGAATCTCCTTTTTCTTTTCTCAGCAGTTCATTTTCAAATCTGACATCAGATTGGTAGCGTTGAATCCGCCTCTTCTAATCTTTATGAAACATCCAGGGATACCTACTATTGCTTTAAAAAGCCAAGCTTACATATTTCTTTCAAGTGTTTCTAATTTTTGTGAGAAAGACAGCTCCATAACTCCTGATTAAAAATTATTTTCAATAACTGTGTGCTTGCTTGAAGTTATGAGCTCTGGTGACCTTTTCATAGTTACTGTTGCATTATTAATCATTAGAAGAAGGTCTTTTAAATATTATATTAATATTTCTTTGTAGTAGAAAGCTTTTTTCACAGACTTTCAGTGTATTTTTGCCTTACAGAGGACATAGAATGAGATGAGCAAAACACCTTGTAGGGTGTTGGTGTAACATAAAAGATTTCAAGTTTTATTTGCAGTGAAGAACTTGTTTCCATAAACTGCAATTAAAAATTTTATTGGAGTTCATATTAGAATTCACATTAGCCTTGAAATTAATTTGACAGAAATCCAACAAATCAGGTATTAGCAATTAAGAAAAGACTGTGGTGAAATGATTTATCAGATGAAAAAGTTGTTTTTCCCAAGTTCATCTGTTGCACAGTGACTTAGAGAATTGCTCTATAATAATAAAATATTGATATTAGGTGCAAAAAAGCAATGTTGTGTTGAATGCTGGTAGTGTTTTTGTTTGTTTATTTGTTTGGTTATTTTGAAGTCCTTCTGCTAGGTGCTTCCTGTCTCTTGGTTGTGAACTAGCATTTGTTTTTGTTCTGTGATTACTGGGCTATCCTTTATTCCTTCTGTCATTTACTGTAGTGGTGTTTTTTTAGTCTTGCCCTTTTGGATTAAGGTTTAAGCCTCTCTGTTCATTTCCACTGTATTGGAAGTTCCTCATGGACACCATTTGATCCCTTTTGACTTTATTGCAAACGAATATTTTGCAAATTGCCAAGTCACCATTCCTCTACATCAAATAAGACTCCTTTTAGACCTATCTAGCTCATCACACCGCTATCCATCCTTCTTACGCAATCAGTATCTTTCTTGATCACATGTAATAATGCTTAGTGCCATCAGTAATTTAAAAAGAAAAAGCAAAAAAGCCCACCATCACCACCAACAAAAACCACAACCCCCTCCCTCTCCCCCCCAAAAAAAAACAAAAACCAGAGAGAGAGAGAAAGAAATAAGATGCAGTGATTCCAGGTGTCATTTTCTTTTTAAATATAGCCTTTATGGTATAGCTGTGCTGAACATGTTTAATCTGCAATATAGATTTCTATGCAAAGTTGTCAGAGCTATACGGTTTATAAGTGTCAATCTGCAGCATGTCCCGGGCTTGTGTTGCCCTCCAGCAGTCTCGCCTTCCCCCTAAAGCTGATGTGTCAGCACTGGTATGCTTGAATTCTGAATTAATTAGGCATTCTGCTACCAGGCTTGTATGGTTAGCAGAATTCATGAATTAATAATTTCAGGCTATCTGTGGAGGAAAGAAGGCAAAATGCTGGCTGTCCAGCAGCAGTTTTTTTTGTTTGTTTGTTTTTAATATTCATTTATTGCAAAGATTAAATCATTAAATGGGTGGCAATAAGAGCACCGTTATTGTACAGTATTGTCAGTATTGTACAGTTATGACTGTTTTCTGAATTAAATTCTTTCATCCAGCTCTTTTCCCTTTCTGTTGTAGTACTTATTTTAGAGAGTTTTTGCTGGCTGTTTTAATGAAGATTTTTTTACACGTTTTACTTAAGTTGGGAAAAAATCAGTGCTAAGAAAAAAGCCATTTTTTTTCTCTCTCTCTTCCTGTTATTGTTTTTTACACTCTTTACACCAGCATCCAGTGCCTGCTTTATGAAAGCAGCAGGAACAGAGCAAAGACAAGTAGGGCTTAGGTCATTTTTAGCTTGGCAGATTCAGCAGAGCCAGGAGAGAGATGGGCTTGTGGTATGTGGGTACCAACTTTGGGACATAGCATTCCTTTTTCTTGCTAGTGGATGTTGTCCTTGGGAGCCACCTCATTTTCATGTTTTCAGAATGGAGAAATGGCTATGTCTGTAGGATGAGGAAGACCAAATCACTGCTGTACACCTGGAGACCAGCTGTATGTGTACTTGGAATATGTAGCACAAAGGTAATACAATAACAGGAAGCAATTGTGAAGTGATATGTGTACAATTACTACAGTTTGTTTTGGAATGGGAGTGTCTCTTGTATGTTCCTGTAAAATCATCCCAGACTCTTAAATCATGTTTTAACTTATCTGTTACATGTGCCATATTGATTTAAATCTTTTATTTTCACAATGAGGTGTCAAAAGCGCTGCAAGAAACACATCAAATAAACCTTTGGATAAGCATATATACATTTATTCCATAATTCTGGTTACTAGTAGATTTTCTGCTGTAAAAATAAGAGAAAATATTTTGCATTATAGTTCTCCAGTGTAAAATCAGACTTTTCAATGAGTGCAGATAGACACCCTAGTTTCATTTGGTGGGGAGGTCCTTAGCTACAGCACAGCTGCATTTCAAATCCCAAAGAGTAAATTATGATTGATCTCTATTTGCTCAAGTTTGGATAATGTCTCTTCTCCTCTGCCGTGTTGCTGAACTGGTATAAGCTGTCTGCATTCATAAGGGAACATTTTGTGAACAGGCAGTAGTCTTGATTTCAAGATTGGGCCTTAATTAGAAACTTCTAACCAGAAGGAACTCTGGGAGGTGGATGAGAGGATCCATCCTGAAAGGAGAAGGTGGTAGGTAGCAAGGAAACATTGTCCTGGCTGGGCAGGACTTGGAAATAGCCATGCTTGCCATCCCATATGATTAGGAAAAATCCCTACATCTTTGTACACTGAGTGGCAAGCTTTGAGAGTGTATTAACTAAGCAACCATGCTGGCAGGTAAAAACCAATCAGGAAGTTTATTACTAAATGTATGTGATCAGAAATACTTAAACTTGCCTTCGTGGCTTCAAGTGCCTCCTTCAAGCAGTAGTCCTACTATTTCAGGCCGGGCATTGAAAACATGAATGTAAACACTGCATTACTGCCACAGTTGTGGCCTTTTGGGAAATGGTGGCATTGGTTTGAAGTGGGTGTTTGCTACATTTTTACGTTTGGCCCAGGTTATTTCTCTGCTTATGGTTTTTAAACCGGCAGTAATGTTGAGGAATGATTTAGGGAAACTTGAAAACCAGATGAACCTTAAACTGTCTGAATAAAAGATTGAACTGGATCTTTAATGCAATTTTTTTTTTAAATGCCTGATGCCTGTTATTGATAGCAATGTTAAACTGACCTTTGGTTGACTTCCATCATATGTTTGAAGGTTGTTCTGAACGTTTTCTGTGCTGCTATAAGAGGAAGTTCCTGAAAAAGTTTATATGATTTATACGGTGATACATATCCCTCTTTTTTTTTTTTTTTTTTCTTTTTTTTTTTTTTCTTTTTCCCTTATACCTCTGACTGAAAGCATGCAACCTCATGGGGTGCAAATAACTTGCAGACCTTGTAAATCAGAGGCAAGTTAAACATTTGCTGATGTTTCTTAAACAGAGGCAGATATCTCTTTTAAGTCTAAAGACAGTAAAGGTTGGGTATTTAATGAAGTACATGACTTTTATGCCAGAGAATTGTTTATAAAATAAAGTATAAAGACATAAGAAGTTATCTGGGCATCATTTCAGCAAAGTTGGTAAGCATGTGCCTAAATCCAGCTATTCATACAGAGTTGTACGTTCAAGTGAGTTTTCAATCAAGATTTAAAGAATTTTGAGCTTTTGTTTCAAAAGGATCTGTTTGACTAGAGACTTAGGTGTGCTGTATGAGTTGCTTTAGGTTTATGCTTGGTGTCTTAGTAGTTAAAGGCTGTTTGGAAGCAGTTTTTTTCCTGTGCAGCTATTATATGAACAGTCTAAACTCTCATTTAATCGCTGATATTTTGGCATTGAGCAAACTTGTTTCTGGGCAGCTGGAAAACACCATTTGTCTTCTTATGTGATGGAAGCTATTTGGGCTTGTCTGCTGAATTGCTCTGGGATGAAAAGGGAAGGTGGGTCAAGTGGTACTCCTATGGAGTACTGGAGTTCCTCTCTTGGTTGATAGATATGAGGAAATATTCCAGTATTACCTAACATTTGTGGAGCGTTGTTTCTTCACCGAAGTAGAAACACAGTTCAGAACCAGAGGCTTTCTTTTTGCTTCTGTGTCAGAGGAGCATGTTGGTGTTTTCAGGACAGAGACTTGCAGAGCTCTGACTTAGTACAAAACTGCTTTGTCTCACGGAAACTGTTTCTGAGGCACAATGCAAACCCAGAGAAAAGGGGCATCCCGCAGCTTCCCAAATAACTTCCAAAAAGCTGGGTTCCAGAAGGCTTTGTCTGCTAGGGCTGCTGTCTGGCAGGGACCAGGCAATGCTGGGTGGCTCTTGGCAGGCCTGGAAAAGAAACACGCTGGAAGCGAAGAACCCTCTGAGTCTGGGGTGCGCTGATGGATGTTCAAAAGAAATCATCTGACTACAAAGCATTTGTGACTAGAGCAGTTTCATAAGTGTGCTAAAGCTTTTCATTAGCTTACAGAACCTGTGTAAGCTAACATCCCTGCAGTGTTTGTCCATGTCCCATGTGTTGTGTCAGCAGTGTTGGGGCTGACAGAGCCAGGCTGCACCCTTATTGCTGTGTGTGGTGGGGCTGCTTTGCCAGCACGCACCTCTTCTCGTTTGCTGCCTGTGTGCAGCCATTAGCTCTGCACTGTTTTTCCTGACACGTTAATATCTCCTTATGTAAACCAGCTGTGTGAAGAAGGAAAGCTGTGCTCTGCTGTCAGAAGTGTTGGTGGAAGCAACCATCTTATGGAGGCTGGCACTGTCAGAATGACAGCTTGACAGTGATGTCCTCAGGGCGGCACCGCAGGGCAGAAGGACCGCAGGAGCTCCTAATGACTCTATCCTGGCAGTGACACGTACTCTGCACCACTGGTTTTTAGGCACTTCATTGAGGCAACCGTTTATGAGGTACATGGCCATGTTCACCCAAATGTTAGCCAGCCAAGGATGGAGGCTGTTAGCAGCTGCTTGATTAACCACTTCACATTCAGCACCAGCTCCCTTCAGCTCTCTGCATGTTGGCTAGGATCTCCTGTGCAGATGTCTCTCCCAAGTGCAGCCTGTCCAGCAGCCAAACTTTTGGAAGGGTTACAGATCTAACGAGGAAAGTCATTGCCCTTTCTGTTCATAAAGGTGTGAGGTATCGAGTGTGATTTTTGATACTGCCTTGTTCTCAGCTGGGAGATTCTTTTCTGTAGTACTAGTTTGTCAACAATCAGAAGTCCTGCAGGGTTTATTAAAATATTCCTTAACAAAGACTCATGTCTCCAGCTGTATTTTGGCTATTTCAGATCTCTTTGCACATTGAAGGGCTCCTCCTATGTGATAAAACCGGCTAGTTAGAAATTTCTTATTGAAACAATTAGTGTGGTAAAGCATGAAGTAAATGTTACAGAAAGAATGCAAAACACTAACTAAATGAAATCAGTATCAAGAGCTTTCCAGGATTCAAGTTAGGGCAATAAATTTGTGCTTGGGGAAAGCTTCTCTTACAGATGGGAAGAATAAAACTCCTTTTTCATGAGGAATGTAAATAATAAATGCTTGCAGGAAGCTACTCTGTTACACCTCAGATACACTGCAAAGTGATGGAATAACAGGTGAGAAGCTTTTGTCACAGCAATGCTGAAGTTTCTAGGAGTGCAGAGAAAACCAACCTTTGTAGTCACTGGAGAATGAAATGAGTAATATCTGTCATAAGTCACCGCTTTCATTTTGCTTCATCAAACAGGGAGCTGATTAGATGCATTCTTTAAAAAGCCATTATTCTCTTAGTCCCGTGGTAGCTTTTTGTTTCTTGTAACATCAACTGTATACTTGAGTTGATTACAGTAGAGCAAGAACAGCCATGATAATCATGTCTCTCATTATATTTAAATCCCATAGTACTCACATGGCAGAAATCCTGCATTTATTCTGTCTACTTCCTGAAGATTAAATTCACATAATAATTTGTAATATATTTACACAGTGAAGTACAACAGCTTGAAATTATTCCCACCTTCTTGCTGTCCCTCATCTCTTCCTGGTTATTCTGTGACTGTTCAGTGATTGGCTCTTAAAATTTAACTCCTATTGAATTCTGTTTCAAACAGTTGTCATGCAAAATCTCAGAGGGAGAAGTGGGCTCTCCATAGGTTGTGCAAAATAAGGTATACGTATAGCCTGTGCATTTAGAAGCCTACTTGTAGGCACAAGACATTCTGATGAGTAGATGGAAAAACAGTGTATGTAAATGAAAAGTGAAAAAGCAGTTATTTTTATTAAGAACATGAATACAGAATGCTCTTAACTTTACTTGTAGTGTTAATTGCAGGAAAACTTTGCTGACCTGTCTAGAGAAAACTAGTGAATATGTTATTGTAAACAGAGGACATTTTTTCTCTACTCTCTTGTCATTCCAGCAAGCAAGGAATATCCTGTAAGTAAGTCATTGCTTTAGCAGGGAGAAGGGAAGACTCAGGGACATGTATTTTTCAAATACGTAAAAAGGTGGAATTTTTGAAGAGACGTAAGGTGGGTTTGCAATTTTGAACTTACTTCAGCCCTCTGAATAGGGCTGACTTTGATGTTTTGAGTTAGCAGTAGTGTCTTCAGGATAAGCAGACATTTTAAAGAGATTAACGTACGTGATGTTAATATTGAAGATTGATTCTGTTCTGGATTTATGCAGTTGGTGATGTATTGTTTCTGACAACTATTAAACTGAAAAACTAACCAACTGCAAGGCTTCTCATCCTGATTTAAATTGCGAAAGACTTTTGAGTGGCTTTGTCAGTGAGAGGCTACAAAACATGCAAAGGGAAAACTGATGTGCTAAGAATTGAGGTATTTTTAATACAAACGAGAGAGTCAAATTAAAAACAACAAAAAAAATCCAAACTACACAACATTATTAAATTGGCCAAGTGTAGGCCTGGCCTCTCTCAATCACAGCCAAGTTTTAAATTCCTTCAGTCACAAAATATTTACAACAAGAGTGCTGAGGTACAACAAACTCAGCAGCTCTTCCATAGTGAGCGGTAGATGGTAAAGCCAATATTATGGAGTTTTCTTTGAGATAGAGCTGAATTAAGCCAAAAAATATTCTGTCTCTCTTCCGCAGCATCGGACTGCACAGATCCTGCACTTCTATGTTTTTCAAAATCTGCTATTTTAATGTAAGCATGCATGCATGCTGATATTCAGCTGGTTACAAGCATCTAATTATTGTGATTATATGCATGCATACTTCATCACTTTTTTTTTTTCTAATGAAGCTGGCAGTGCAGGAAAAGCTTGGCATTTTATCTACTGTATAATTTGCTTGTTTTTATGCTTAGTGTAACAGCTTGCTGAATGAGCTCTGAAGTGAGACTGAGATAAGTAACAAGGGCTAGGTGGGTGCGTAGACATGTGGATCACAAGTGGTCGTTGCACCTATCCAAAAAGGCCAATCAGACAGATAGAAGGAAAGCCAAAAACATGAGAGGAGATTCATAAGTAACTTCTGTTTCTTGGGCCTGTTGACAGATGCATCTTCCATTCTTTTTTTCCTTTGGAAAGTAATTTCTCTTTGGATGAGCACAATCTACTTTCTGTTAATTTCAAGAGGACTCCTGCAGCTGCATAGGGTGCACCCAGATGCAGCAATTGCCTGTTGGGCACAGCAGTTCCTGGCTGGAAAAATAAATAAATAAATGAAATCATAGTATTTAACATGTCATTACTTTTCAGCAGGTATATTGTGGGGAAGATGTCCATTTTCACAGTTCTGCTGCTGCCCTTGATTTTGGGGTGGAAGCAGTGAAGATAGAACCTAACCGGCACTCCACTTCTTTTGTGCTCCTTGGAGCAGTCACCACTGGAGTGCTGTTGCTGGGTGGGAGCAGACAACTGCTGCCCCTTCTGCCTATTATCCTACCTGCCTGTATGAGCTGCCTATCAAAGTCTTTAACTGGTTGAGGGCCTCCATGGCCCTGCCCACCCTAGTGGGGTGGAGTGGGGGTGGAAGAGTGCTAAGCGGGGGGATTTTCTCTCAGGATGTGGTGGTGGCTCCTTGGATGTCTTGTGATTCCTCTGCAGGAGAGGTCTGTTCTGGGTATGCAGAATGATCTCTTGGAGGCTACCACTATGCTCATTTTAAAAGCTTCTTTCTCCCATAGGTATCAGACTATGGGTAGACTTAAGGTGCCAAAGGTTCCAGTTTCTGTTATATTTTACTTGAAGCACTGGAGGATTTTTGTGTTCTGAGTTCTTAGCCTTTAGAGTGAACTTCAATAGCATATACAGCTTTCCCTTTTTAAGCCTGAAGTCTCGTGCTCAGGAGGTTTTAGAGAATTACAAAAAAACCAATTGATATTATGTGACTTGGCATTAAAATGGTGGAAGGTAAGTTAATATCCATTCTAAATTCTGCCTGAAGTGAGCCCATGTAAATTCTCAGTTACCTGTTAAAGGTCACCATGTTACAGTATGAGTCATTGGCTTATGATAGTATTGCGGTTTACTCATACTTTGTCCTTCTGGAATTTCTAGCATTGCAACAGGAAATTAGTATTTTTTTATCTTAATTTAGAAAAAAAAACACCCCACCAGTATTTTGGAAAGTATTCTCAAAATGAGAGTTCTGAAATACTGGCACAAGCTGCCCAGGGAAGCTGTGCATGTTCCATCCCTGGAGGCACTCCAAGACCAGGTTGGATGGGGTTGGAACTGGGTGGGCTGTAAGGTCGCTTCCAACCCAAGCCATTCTGTGATTCTATTTTTGGAGAGCCATTGAAATATTAAATTTCAATGATGGTATGAATTTATAAGATTTTTAATTGTTTAAAATATTGGCTAGAAATAAGGCAAGTGACTACTCTGTTTATTAAATAAATGGAGGGCAAAATAATTGTCAGAGAAATGACATGGTGTAATTTATTACAGGTAAAAATGTCTGTGCTTCTACTCATTCCCATGAAATGCTGAGCTCATTACAAGCAGGGTTCTTTTTCTTTCCTTTTTTTTTTTTCTGTTAAGTTTTTTGTTTGAAGCATTTGAAGTATTTTTAATTGTCACTCTCTTTTCTCTCCTGTCTCTCCCCCACCCTCTGCTTTTTTTTTTCATCTGCCATATGCTGCATGTCTCTTTGCAAGAGCACTGGAGAGAGATCAGATCTAAATATACTTTTTTTCTCAGCTTTAGCACAATGTGGCTGTGATCCTGACTGGGACTTGAAAGTTCTTCAGGATAAAAATATTTAGGAATATGATGCCATATTTTCGCTAGGTCCTTTATAAAGTCTTTGAGCCTTCAGAAGAATCGGCATTTCTCTGAAATGTCCAGACATTTCACCTGAACAAGGTATCAACCCAACACAAGGGATACTAATTAACATGGATAAAAAACACATTTTTGGTTTTTAATCAGGTTTCATATATATTATATATGCTGGTGTTCTACTGTGAGTTGGACATCCCCTGGAATTAGGATTTCAGGATGGGTAATTATATGTTTGGACTATGTTTAAATCTAAAGTTCAAATAAGGGAAAAAAAAATGAAGATTTATGATAAACAAAAATGTATTTGAAACTTTTTTCATACTAATAAAAGCAGTTCCTGTCTTAGAGTAGGACCTTTAAGTGTCACTGGCGTGCTGAAGGATCCACCTCTGTGTGAGTGGCTGGTTTGCTGGAGACTGCTGTGTGGTTTTTTCCATCTCCAGCAGGATTTGCGGCTGCCGTGGGTTACTCAAAGCAGGTGAGAAGAAGCTGTGAACTGAGGTAGTGGTCCAAGTTGATGGGATGAATCACAGCCATGTCTATATGTGATGAGACTGTTTCTTTGATAGGGAGAGGTAAGCAGTGGATTTGACTGAGCTCTGTTCTGTCTTGATCTGAAAAACCAAAGATATTTCAGTGCAATCTGTTCTTCCATTATTTATAATTGTGTCTAGAAATCCAGAATTGTAGTTATCCACCGGATTCTGCGTGAAGGTTGAGATTCCTTGGCAAGCCTTGACCATAGCAGGTTGGATGGTGGAAGCTCCATAGCACTGAAAGGAGAACTGAGAGCTGCCAGCGGTGGCTTCGTCATGACATGGCCAGGCTGTTTCCAGCAACCTGATCTAGTTCAGGCGTAACTGTGTACTTATTGCCCAAGGCATTATCCCTTCCATAAACTTTAAAATAGGATAAGTAAGGAAAGATGGTAAAACAATACTTTGGTCCAGGAATGTGCAGGAGCCTTTACTGAGCAAGGCAGTAAGAACTAGAAATCTACTTCGACTTGCTCTTTGAGCATGATTTTTCCCCTCCTGTACCTTCTTGTTTTTCTTCTTCCTCTGTGTGTGGATTTGTAGGTGTTCATTTCATTGTGTTAGTTTCCTTGCTTGTTTTACGGAGCAGAGGAGTCTAGAAATGTATCTGGTTTATGCTTTATTTTTTTATGCTTTAAATCTTAACGAATAAATAAAAGCCATCTATTTCTTCTGAGGTAATTGATATTTCTGTGTAAAATTGTGAGTTTAGTTTATTAAAATAAACAGCAAATTCCAGTTCAGGAATCATAGAAACTTTAAGGCTGGAAAAGACCTCTAAGATCATCCCGTCCAGCCATCCTCCTACCACCGATATTGCTCACTAAAATATGTTCCTTAGTACTACGTCTAAATTGTTCTTGAACAACTCCAGGAACAGTGACTCAACCACCTCCCTGGGCAGCCAGTTCCAGCACCTGGCAACTCTTCTAGATAATTTTTTCCTAATATCCAACCTGAACCTCCCCTGGCACAACTTGAGGCCATTCCCTCTAGTCCTATTGCCAGTTACCCAGGAGAAGAGGCTGACCCCTGCCTCACTACAACCTCCTTTCAGAGAGTTGGAGAGGGCAACAAGGTCTCTCCTGAATCTCTGCTGTTCATGTTACTGCAACTTACTGGAAGAAATAAGGTCAGATTTCCTGACTCATTCTAAGGATATTTTAGTTCTTTTCTCTACTATAAGTAACTGTTCTGGTGTTTCTTGTTGTTGTTCTTGATTATATTCTATTACTATTTGCATCTTGGCAGCTAATTATATATCCCGCATATCATGATATTCTCAATCCATTGTTTGTGGGCGGGTGGTTTTTGTTAGCTTTTTATTATTAATGGCTCGTATTAAACCTTTTTCTCATTGTTACATTTTCATTTCTCCATCTTCCCAATGAGATGTGTTAGTAGGAACACTGTTGTGTAACCTAATTGGAATATAGAATCTCACTTTTATAGATATATGAAATGAATTCTTAAAGCTGAGGGAGGAGGACAGAGTGTGATGCCAGACCTTTCTACCCCAAGCTGAGGCTTCACCTTGCTTATACTAAGCCTGCAGAGTCCCTGATGTCTAGTAGGATTGCGCAGGAATTTATCAGCCTAAATTCCACCAGACTTCCTCTGACTAGTCATAAGAAAGACAGCTGGATAGTAATAGGAAACGCCAGTCGGCAGGGAGTAATAACTGTGGGTATGTAAGTAGAAGAGTTTTTTTATTAAATCATACTTTTTCTCAGTGAAGTCTGTGATTGTTACATTTCAGCCATATAGAGTACTAACGAGACCTATTGCTACATACTCTTTGTGCTCTGCCCTTTTAAAGGGACTCTGTGCTGGGTGTAGCTGTCCCGAACCCAGTCCCAGCGCTTGTTCCCACAGGGTGGCTCAGTACCTTTGAGTCAACTTGTTCAGAGCAAGGAGGCATAGTATGGCTTAAAACAAAGCTGCTCGCATTCTCCTCCAGAAAGTACAATGTTAATGTTATTGTCACAGTGTGGGAATATTTAACTGAAAAAGTGTTTCAACTGCAATCTTGAAGTCTTCTTCCAAACATTACTGTGTGAGCACCTATTTGAATAAGTTCTTGTGGAAGAGGAGGGAGACACCTTAAAATATTTATGAATAAGGGAAACCCTGGCTAGGGAGGAGTGGTTCACTGAGTCCAGTCCCAGCTGCTATAGGCTGGGATAGGCTATGTTATGACCCTGCCATATCATAGAATCATATAATGGCCTGGGTTGAAAAGGACCACAATGATCATCTAGTTTCAACCCCCCTGCTGTGTGCAGGGTCACCAGCCACCAGACCAGGCTGCCCAGAGCCACATCCAGCCTGGCCTTGAATGCCTCCTGGGATGGGTCATCCACAACCTCTTTGGGCAACCTGTTCCAGTGCGTCACCACCCTCTGTGTGAAAAACTTCTTCCTCGTATCAAACCTAAACCTCCCCTGTCTTTGTTTAATACCATTCCCCCTTGTCCTATCACTGTCCACCCTTGTAAACAGCTGTTCCCCCTCCTGTTTATATGCTCCCTTCAAGTATTGGAAGGCCACAATGAGGTCTCCCCGGAGCCTTCTCTTCTCCAAGCTAAACAATCCCAGTTCCCTCAACCTTTCCTTGTAGGAGAGGTGCTCCAGCCCTCTGATCATCTTAGTGGTCCTCCACTCCAAGAGCTCCATGCCCTTCCTGTGCTGGGGACCCCTGGACGCAGTACTCCAGATGGGGCCTCACAAGAGCTGAGTAGAGGGGGACAATCACCTCCCTCTCCCTGCTGGCCACTCCTTTTAAAATGTATTCCAGAACATAGCTGGCCTGCCTCTGCTGTTCCCATGTGATGTCCTGTTTTCCTTGTGGTGAGGAACCTTTTGGTTTTGGATGCACTCACAAGCAGTTGAGCCATACTTGCTCTTGTGCCAGTTTAAATCATTGTTAATTCAAGTAGCTCTTCTTTTTTTCTTCTTTCCTTTTTTTTTTTTTTTTCTTCCCAAGACTTGCTGAATACATGAGCACACTTTCAGTTGTCTCAGAATGCAAATACATGAAGTTGTCTGTTATCCTAGCACACAAGTGATTGTCTCTCCCCTGAACCACGTAATGATGAGGACTTTAGACTTCATGCTGAGGATATTATGGCAATTTGTAGTGTCCTAGATGAGAAGTTGACCTGTGTAGTGGTCTGGTCTTTGTATACTCTGAATTTATCCCTCCCCATGGCTGTCCTGCTCATCGTGGAGTTCTTTTCTTAATTCCCATCTCTGCTCTAACATGCCCTGCGTGCTGCCGGGTGCTGGGCTGTGTCAGGACTGGCCTACTTCCTTTGCCTAGAAAATGAGCTGCTATGTTTAAAAGGAGCATCGTGTTGGTCTGTGTGGGCTTTTTGCCGGTGCTGGCAAACGAGTGCTGTGTTTTATTCTGTTTTTCTTGAACCTCTTTCTTTAATTATGCCTCCTATTACAATATGCTCCAATGCCATATGCTTCTGCTGAGGTGATTTTTATTAACAGCAGTTGCTTGGATTAGTGGTTTTTGTTTTCCATTTCCTTTGCTGTTTTTGTTTTCTAATTAAATTACTGTGTTTGAAGATTTTTAAATCATATACCTCTAGGTACTTAACAGTTTTACTGAAGCCCTTGCATCTACCCCTGCTGTTTCGTTTGCCAGTGGAAATCCATAGATGGTGTTTATTGAGGTGTTTCTAGTTCAGAGTGCATTAAACTCCTTAGGTCTAGCTCCCGTTTTCATTCTCTTTGCCTCACAGGCATTTTGGATTTTCCAGGCTGTAGAAGAGGGAGGATAATTCCATTTGGAAACTGTTGGAAGCTGTCTGCAGGACACACTGACGTCAGATTTTCTGTGAAAATGTTGTGGGATGCCAAGGTGAAATTTTCATTATTAAAAAAAAAAAAAAAGCAGTGATGCTGCAGAAAAATAAACAAATGGTCTTTATTGACACCACTCTTCCTTCTGTCTCTATACTGTGCCACATGCTGGAAGCTGCTGCTCTTTCCGATGTAGTTTCTTCATGCTGAAGGTGATTCCCTCTAAGCACTGCTTCCTTTTGCTCAGGAAGATGTTGTTTTGCTCAACTTTGTCAATATAAAAGGAAGCAATTTCTCTGCTGTCTCTCAGGATTTGCGAGGATAGAAGAGGCAGAAGCATCTGGCTGGGTTACAAAATGTGAATATTATCCCCATCTTCCACACACATGCCTTTTGGGTGTGTAGAGTAAATCTGGGAGTGGGTGAGACACAAGTGATGGAAAGAGACAGATTGATTCAATTTGTTGAGTATACGAGGTTTTCATTGCAGGCTTAGTTCATGGCATGCTGAAGTCCTTTCAGGTTCATAGAAGCAATTCCGCAGCTAGTAGGTTAAGAAGACCTGGAATAGTGTCTGATGTCACTGTAGAACTATGAAGTAGACGTAGGCAGGTAAGAGAATGAAGCCACCGGAAAAGCTGTATCTGAAGAAGGACCGTGACTTTGCATGGTGATTTTTTTTCACCAAGTACTGGTTTTAAAACAAAAGCATTCAGAAAATTGAAACTTGACAGATGGCCGCATATGTTCTTGAGACCGTAAAGATCTGAGGCTGAAGGGACTCCAAACCATAGGAAGCAGTTAAAATCCCATTAAATTCAGGTTGCTGATTTTAGAGGGAAGCTGGAGGGCTTTGAGCAAGTAAAATTTTTGAAGTTCATGAAACGTCAAATCTCTAGTGATGGCATTTTCTTCTTCCCTTTTTCCTCTGGGAGCTAGAAATCATACAACTTCTACAATTTTAGAATTTGATTTTAAAACATACTATTTTAGAAACACCAAACACGAAAGGCAATTGCTGTCATTCTGAACATTAGAGGTTATGAAGTGGGGGTGATGCTATTGCTTAAACAACTGCCTGCCCCTGGACTCTTCTCTTTGGATTGCTATTGGAGAGGCTTGTTCCACTCTAGTGGTTTTTGTTGTCATTGAGCCAACCTGTTTTAGCCTTTCACAGAGGAGAAAAAGAAAGCCATGCTCACATTTTAAAGTGTTTGAAACCTATAGTTGCCTCAAGCTGTAGCTTCCCGTGCTGTGTGGTAGAGTGTCTGATAATGAAAGATGAAAGCTTTCTATTTTTGTCCTGTGAATGTAGCTCATGTTTCATGGGCCAGATTGGTTGATTTTTGTGTGTTCCTTTTCAGTGCATTCTTTTATCTTGTGGAAGGGAGAAGGAGGGAATTGCAACTTCGTTGGGATGCTAAATTTAGAGCAGTTAGAATAAATGTGTGTGCGCATTCAGGGTCTTTCCAGCATTTGACTCAGAGCACCTGGAAAGGCTGATTTGTGACCCAGCAGGTGAAGCTGAAGGAGGAGTGTCCATGCATGCCAGAAACCTAACCCTAACCCTGTACTCCAACAGCCCTGTCGCAGGAGGCAGATGGGTGCATCCCGTGACACGCAAAGGCAGTCTTTCATTGTTTGTCATTTGAAACACACACTGTAGACGTAGCTGCTGGTGTTGCGTTTTGATCTAGACGTACTTACAATACACTTTCAGGATGCACTGAAAATCTTTTTTTCTTCTTTAGTTCTGCGTGCCTAGTATAGTATAGAGCTCAATACAGTATGATAATTATTTTTATAAAAACATTTGCTAAGATGAGGGATGGCAGATTTTTTTCCAACTATGCCAAGCACAGAGATTATGTTAAATAGAAAGGGACAAATGCATGCATGATATTCTGTCCCTTAAGTTTCATATAATTTCTTGCTTGGACTGATGGCAAAACTCAATGATTTGATTATAGCTATCCAAGTGTTTCTACTCTATGAGTATAAAAGCAGAATGTGACTCGTATTTTCTTTCTGAAAACCTTTTTCATAATGGTTGTGTTTGTTGGGTCATACTCCCACCACACTTTGCTCTCAGATGTGAAAGTTTCCACATTCCTTTTCTAGAGAGTTCATACTACTGAAAAAAAAAAAAAAAAAAAAAAGCCTGCACAAGTGTTGCAGAATGAAATACCGTATTTATTGATAATGTGTTTGTGCTAGAGGAATATTCACGTGGAGATCATGTCCAGCTGAACTGCTTCAGAGCAGATGCCACCTCTGTTCGGCAGGAGGCTGAAGTCAGGATGCAGGTCTGGCTGCAAACCCAACCCAAGAAGTTTTGCTTCGCTGTTTTCCCTCTCCTTCCCTCTTGGCTGTTGATAGCTATCCCTTCCAACCCAGTGTACTCAGCTCTGTTTAGCAGATGCTGTCTGCTGGAGAAAATGACTGCCCAGACTGTTCTGGCAGAACTCAGTTCAGGTGAGTGCTGCTGGATTTTACATACCTCTGGATATTTGTACACTGTGGAATGCTAAGATCCCCTGCAAAATAATGCTCTTTCCCTTACAGATTAGTTAGGACTGTTAAAATTTATAGTAGGTGCTGATTTGTGCGATGGTGTGTTTGGACTACAGCACTGTGGAGCCAAGAGCCAGTGTGGCTCAGATATCCCTATAACCAGTGCTGTGCTCACCACTAAGAAGTTAGTACCATTAGCGTATCTGCGGCAGGTGCTACTTGCTATGATGCTGTTATCCCGTCTTGTGGAGCCCAGGGTCAACTTTCCTATATTTTAATAAAAGTCCTGCTGAGAGGTGTGCCGTGGGAAAAGCCCCATCTCACATGAAAGCGTCTTGGAAGGCCTTATCCAGCTTTGTAGTTGCACCTCACTGCACAGAGAGCAAGATCTGTGCATTGGTACATGCAGCCATCAGGGATTGCTCACTTTTGAGTGAGAAGACTCGCAACAGCTTTTTAACTTTTTAACAGTGAGCTCCCAGATTAGGAAGGTGAGAACAGAGTGCAAATGACAGTCAAGCTTTGTAGGAGAGCTAACTTAGTGTGCACGCTCCAAGACGAACAGCTCATTGCTGTTCCCAGACCTCTGCTCGCTGCTTCCCCTCCTCTCCTCGGTGCTTTAGGAAACCTCTGTAGCCTGGCATTATGCATATTTGAACTAGCATCATAGTAAGTGAAGGAGTTATGCTGCAGCCAGCAATGGGAGTTGGAGAGGAAGCATCAAAGCACGCTGTGGCTTGTGAACAGGGTACAAACCAGGCATCAGCATGCAGTGATTGGCGACTATGTGCACACAGGCTGTGCTGTTTCAGTGAGACCAAGTCACGGAAAGATGACTAATATGCTGGCTAAACATTTGTGAAAATGGTTAAGCTGGTTAAGCTATGGCAGATTGATCATTGACAAAAATAACTGACTGTTTTCGAAGAGCTGGTTATGTCTACTGTGCTTGCTTAGCATGAAACAGGGAACTGTTACGCTGTGCACTACAGGCTCTTTTTGTTTGAGTTGATACCTGTTACTTTACCGCATGTACATGCACAGATTTTTTTTTTCAACATTGCTGGAACAAAATGTTTTTCCTTTTAAATGAAATGTGTCTGGAATTAAACAACATTACCAGGTGAGCCAGGTATCCTGGTGCCCCAGGGATTGTTGGAGGCTGGCCAGTGGACTTGCTGACTGAGAATGAGAGTTGGAAGGAGGCAGTATGTAAGCCTAGAAATGGGAAATGTTGAGTCCTGGTGGTACTTGGCTACACACAGACAGAAGCACTTTGTGAGCAGAGTCTAAGCTCCATAAAGCAGCTGGTGACACTTCTGCAGTTGAAAGATGGTTTTGGCTTACAATCCACAGCCACACTCGTTGCATTACAGAACAAACTTCAAGTAATTTTTGCTTGTTGTTTGGTAGATGGCTGTTGTTTAGTGGTGCTTGGGATAATCTGTGCTCTTCTACCTGTCTCTATATCCTCTTCTGGAATGTAGCGCAGCTATTTCTCTGTAGTCATACTGTTTTCTGTTGGCTTTCTTCCCTTTCTCCTGCTTGCTGTTTGGAGCTGAGTTGATATGCGGCGTTGCCTTCTTCAGAGCAAAGCAAGGAAAGGAGACGATCTAATGGCATCTTAGAAATTCAGGCATCAACAAGGTTCTACACCACACTGGTGGGATGTTTCTGCTGTTAAAAGGTGTTTCCCAGGGTGAGGAAAAGCCCTGTCAGAGCCGTGTTTAGATGCAAAAATGGCAGGGTAAAATCACAGAGGAGTTCTTACTCATCAGTGCCTGCTTGTTTTTTTTTCCCACCTTTATGACAAATTTAATTTGTGGAAGAAGAAATTACTACTGGTCTTGGCTGGGAATTACTTTCGGTGGAAACACCCACCATCATTAATGAATTTTCAAAGTAACGTCCTCTTTTTTTTTTTCTTTTTTTTTTCTTCTTTTTTTTTCCTGAGAGACAATAATAATGAGTAGCAGTAGTTCTAATATTGGTTACAGTGTCGAAACGACACTGTGAACGAAAGCTGAAGGGTGTCTAGCAGTAAATGGTAAATTGCTGCTTTTTTTCTTTCCATTGGCGCTGCTAATCCTGTTTTCTATTGCAAATCTCCATTGCTGTCTATTTATGCCCATATGCCTGCTGAACTGAGGGAAAGATCGTGGCAGTTCAGCAAAAGTGAGCGCATGAAAGAATTGAAATATGCATTGTATATAGGAACACTGATGCACACACAGGGGAAGAGTTGGTTTAATACCTGGTGTACTGGTCATCTCCTTTTAGGAAAGAGATTTCACTGCTGATCTGTTAGGGAATAATCTTTTCTGGATGTCTTCAAGTTTTTAAGGTAGACATGCATTCTGTAATGTAAAATGGCAAAGGGCTGAACTGTCTGCTGAGAACTTTTCTAATTCACAGAAGTGCTTTCTGAGTAAATTTAATTACCGCTGATGAAAATTGGGATTTTAATACGTATGTGACCCTAGGCAAACAACTTTGAAACAAGTCCATTCCTGAAGTTTTCCATTATAGCAGATTCCTGGTTTCAGACAATACTTCAAATACCTGTGACTCATGGCCACCAACCAGAACTATTTTGTTGTTCCTAAGGGTACAAAGCTATTTCTTTTGTATCTTGAGCAGTGACTCATGACTAAAAAGTGTGCCAGTAGTGCTTCTAAATGTAAGTTGGATGGAGTGGTTCCGTGGAAAGCATCTGGAGTTCATGCACTGTTAGTTGTTTGTGGGGATGGACTCTGGTTTGCTTTTGGAGCTATCATGGGTTTACTAGTTAAAAAATGACCACGTGGCTTGTAAGGTTAATTCTGCTGATGTCTTTGACGTCCTCTGAAGTCATCGGTGACACAGAATGGTGAGTTGCTGCATTTGATCCGGGTTACAGCCAGATAAGGCTGTTGACTGTTGTGATTTAATCAGAGATGAGGGATGGGATTGTTAAATGAACTGATAAGGCCCGGCCTGACTCAGCATGTACTCCATGTTGCTCACCTACCAGATTTGCAGGAAACAAACATCAGATACAGGAGAAACAAAAGGCCACACACTCTTGCTTGGACCTGGAAGAGATTGGCAGAGGAGCTTGGGGGTCACTTTGAGTGCCAGGTTAAAAAAGAAACAGCATGCAGACCACCTGACTCCTCAGCCAGGCTGGTAGCAGCATTTTGTCACCAGGTCTCGTGGGTGAAGTTGCTATGCATGCAGAAGGGAAGCTGTGTACTCTCTTGCCCTTGCAGTTGAGAACCTGCTGCCTGTGGGCCCTTAGCACCAGCATCCATTCACTGAGGCTGCCTTGCCCACACGTGCTTTTGAAATTGTTTCTTCAAACCTTGCTTGGAGCTTGTTCTAGGTCTGCATTAAGTGTTCTGGCTGGACATGTATGACTGCTTCTCTGTGCTACCATGAGCATCAGGAGCCAGCATGGTGTTTTGGATGTTCAAGGTGCTCTTTATGTACTCTTTTGGGAGCACCTAGATTCAAAGGTGTAGGGGCTCTCGCAGTCAGTTCAGAGTCAGTGATGGGAAAGTGTAGCAGATAGCTGACATATCTTTATCTTTTCCCTTGTGGAGAGTAGATCTCTGCTCAAGACAACAAGCATCACGTAAGCAAATGGATAAAATTTGCCCAGCTTCTGGAGTACAAGTATTTCACTGCTCCTGTGGTGGCTGGGCAAATGACTGCATTCCCTCGTGTCTCCTTCCTCAAAGGCATGAATCTGATATCGTGAGGGGTGTGGACTGCAGCTGACTTCCCCAGTGACTCAGTTTGTCTGCTGACAGTGTTGTCAATGGAAGATAAATGGCTCATCATTGCAGTCTGACAGCTGTCGAGGGAGCAGAGCGGGATTAATTCCCAAAGTTCTTCCTTAACTATTTCATTTACCAATGTGGATGTTCATTACAGAATTTCTAGCTCCTTTACAGTGTTGGTAAGCAATATAAAAATTTGTCCTAATTGTTGTTTGGTTAACAATGTAGATAACACAATATAGTTATTTTTGTATCTATTAGGAAAACGTCTGGATTGTTAAATAAGCTGGTGATGCAACCCTGTTGCATTTGGTAGAGGCTACTGAGTTGGGATATGGCTTTTCTCATTAATTTGACCTCTAGCAATGAAAGCCTTGCAGTTTTACATCTTTGCTCTTTGTTGGGTACATTACCATCCTTATTACCTACCTCAATACTGGGGCAATATTGGATGTAGGGCTGTGGTGTGGTGTACTTCTGTTGTATTTATACAAGGCTCTTATTTGGTAAGGTAACCATCTCTGGAGGTGTGGTTTTTTGTTGTTGTTTTTTTTTTTTTTCTTCTTTCTAAATGCAAGCATTCATGTACAGCTGCTCAGTAATTAATTAAGCAAACTCCTCATTCATCTGTGGTGTGGTTGGCTGACCTTGCCTTGCAGTGCTCATTTAACTCTTGGTGAGTAGCTGTGTGGACCTGCTATAATGACAGCAGGCTGCAGTAGCAAACAAGAGCCTGAAAGAAGATACTTCCTGGAAGAGCCTCGAGGGTGGTTAATAAACAATTCCTGAGTTTTTAGCTGTTAAAATTCTGCTCTCGGTCCTAGACAGGTTACAAAACCTGTTTTGTCTGGCAGTGGTGAGGATCAGTAAGCCAGTGCTTTACAGGCAGTTAAAAAGATCCATTCTGACAGAGCCTGGGTAGCTGATGGAAGAGAAGTAAGTGGGATTCTGCCTGGGTTCCCAGCACTGGGTGTTGGTGGCCTTTTAGGTTGATGGCTATTTAGATAAGCTGGGTTTTCACTGTGCATTTGTTGTTTCAAAGCCACAGTTCTCTTGTGTTTACTTTCTGCTGACAGGATCAAATTGGGAATGGCAAAGCTTGCTTAGCCCCATAGCACAGGCCATGGGGCCAAGAGGGGTGGCTGAGGATGTGGGGCCTGCCCGGGGCAGGTGTGGAAGCTTGCAGGGGCTGGGCAGCTCCCAGGGCAGTGCTGACAAGGCCCAGACCCCTGTCAGGGTGTGTGGGGCTCCGGGCAGCCAGACCTGGTCACCCTGAGGGTTAAATCCTCCCTGGTGCTCTGCAAATGTATCGAAAGGAGCCCTGGAGAAAGTTCTCTGTTAGAAAGTCTAGTTTTAGATTGTAATTTATTACAAAAACTTTCTAAAGAGGAGAGTAAGTGTGGCTTTGGTTTTGTTGTTGTTTTTGTGGGTTTTTTTTTTGTCACGATGCTCTCCTTGGAAAGCAGTCTTGGTGCAGCAGTGCCAAGTGCTGTGACGAAACTAGGGGTACTCTGTTACACACTGTGTAAGGTTTTATGCAGTCAAGCATGTTGTCTTTTATTTGCTACAATTCTATTTTAGCAATCTGCCAGGAGTTGCTAAGTATTCCTTACAAATGGACAGCTGCCTGTTTATTTGTGAAGAATATCCCAAGCATTCTTGATGATGTTTTCAGCCCATTTAGTACTAGAGAACTCCTGCAGAAAAATTTCTGTATACTTCAGCTTATTTTTGCCTTCCAGTGTGTATTTGTATGCATGTATCTCAACAAGAAAAAAATATCTGAAAAATATCTTGATTTTGTTTTCCCTCTATTCAAGTATTTATTACTTTAGAAGCAAGAGGACTTCCAGGTTGTATGCCTTCATGTTTTTTCCTTTTGATTTCACCAGCTGAATATGTAATCTATACTTCTCTTAGCATAGAAGTTATTTCCTTCTAGTCTCTGTAGACACAAGTGTCTTCTTCCATGTTGCTGTGGAGAGTACCATATAGGTGATCTTTGCTTTTTAATTTGAAAACAGAACAAACTATGTTAGCATAGTCAAGCGCAAGTCTTTTCTACTATGTCTTCATATCTATATTTTTTTCTTTTAACAGCATAGACCTTTTAGAAAAGCGTCTTAAATGTGAAGGTACTTACGCTGGCTGAAGTGATAGCAAAATGGTAGCTGAAAGGGCACTTCAGAAAACACTTATGCATTGTTAACTGTCAGGAGTGCCAGAATTACAACCAACTTGACCAAGATGACATGCTTTATATATGTTAGGGTGTAGGAACTAGACATGCTACCAGGTTAATTAGTTGAAGGTGGAAGCTTATTTTGCAGTCAAGTCAGTTTTCTTCAGTTTTCTTGAGCTTGCTTTCTAATTCTGTGAATTAGCATCAATACACATGGGAGGACATTTTCTTTGGATCGTGCACTAAATTATTCTGAACGACATAGAAGATCTGACACAGAAAGGAGTTGAATGCTCTGCTGTTAATGGGCTTTTCAAGATATATTTTTGCACCTATTTGAAGAAGTGGTATTAGTCTTCCAATTACTGCCCAAGCTCTTAGACTGTGCCGATGAGCAGTTACGCAACATGTCTGTGCCACTTCCTTTCTCTGAAGAATGGGCAAGGACTGACAGGACAAGTATTTTTGTCTGTGCTCAAGTTAACTCTTTAAATGAAATTCAGATCTCAGCCTATGAATACTCTGAACAGATACCTGATAAAGGAGAGGAAGAGGTTGCTAGCACTTAATGAATGGCACGTAGTAATGGTGTCAGAAGAGCTGGATTTTGGCCAGGTGCTTCTGAAAAGTGTGGAGTGCAAATTCATTTGGCTTTTTCATTCTGGGAAAGGGTGAGATATATGTGTGCATAAAAATATGCACATGTATTTTCTAAGATTAATCAGTCCAAATGGTACTGATTGTTCTAGTGTAGTGGTGAAACAAATACATCAAACCTTCCTATGTGGGCTTATTCCTGTGCTCCATGGTGCCTTGTGACCTGTTGTACTAGCTTCCAGTGTCTGCTACTCTTTCAGGGACCTCCATGGTTCTGCAGCTGCTGTCCTTTGGACATGGAAGAGCTTTGCAAGACTTAGCAGCAGAGGCATCCCCAGATGAGGCTTTCATGTCTGTTACGCTCCTTAGGGGTGAACTGTCAGGTGGTAATTACCAAAGTGGAGGACTGCCAGGGCTTGGTCTATGTACCTAAATCGCTGAATAGCTCAAAGTCATCCAGCTGTGACATACTGCTTGGTTTAATTGCATTGCTTTCCCTCTTCTGCTGTCCTTTACAATAACAATACCCACCTTATATCTGTTCCTTAAAAAAAAAAGAAAAGAAAAAAAAAACTGAGCTGGGATTCTCTTACGTCTTTGGGTGTTTGTTCTCTTGAGGATGTGCAGAAAAAGCAAAAAGGTGGCATTTAAAATCGTGGAATTTGTCCAGCTCGTTATCAAAGATCCTCCCTCCAGTATGAAATGGTCAGTATCTGGCTGGTCTAAATGTGCCAATTTTTGGACATTTCAACTTTTGTTTGTCACCTGCCCTTCGGTAGAGGTTATTGCTCCCATGGCAGGATGAGTGGTGTGGATTTGGGCATGCATACCTGTTTGTGAACTGCTTCTGCAGTTTAAGCTGCATTGTTATGTCACATTTAATCTGGATTAATTGCAGATATTGCCTCTCCTAGAGAACTGATTTTAGTGTGCATGTGTTTGGTAGCTCCCGCTCAGGTGGACCTGAGCAGGCGGCTGGATGGTGGTGGAACTGCTGGTACTGGAGCAGTATGGTGGGGTTTGCCCTTTCAGCCCTGTAGTTGCACTTGATGACCTATATTTTGAAATGGCACGGTAAGACCACATGTCTCAGTACAAAACATTTCCCTTGTGGCTGATCTCCTTCACTATCTTTCCTGCTTTCATGCAAGTGTGACCTAGAATACAGATGCTGAGGCTGATTTAGTGCTTCTTGTGCTGCAAGCAATTCTGTGTAGTCATATGAAGTATGAATTTAGATGTGGATCTGCAACAATCTATGCTTGCTACTGAAAAGGAGTGTGTTTATAACATCAACAGAGTGAGCTGGAAATAAATATTTTCATTAAGTTTTATGTTGTCACTGGTTTTTGTTCATTTTTCCATCCCCTTTTCTTTTTTCTTGTTTGTTGGTTTCAGAAGCTAGCTGGCTTTTCTGTGAGAATTATTTAGTGTCCCAGATCTGCCAATTATAAGCTTCTCAAGCTATGGGCATAGGAACAGAGGGACGATCCTCCAGGCATAAACCTGGTGCAAATAGCACTGAAGCAGCTGCAGACAAAAGGGCAGGCTGTGCATTTGAAAACATAAAAACTGAGTGTGCGGGAATTGAAATGCAGACATATGAAAGGTGACAATTTTAGCCCAGGGTAAACTTGCCTTTGGGAGAGGGCTCGGTCCCTCCAACATGTCATGTGTTCACTGCTTTTAACTGGGGACAGCCTGACTTGGCACAGATTAACCCTTTCATGAACTCTCTTTTTCGGTCTGTGTAAAATGTACATGTTTGGATTTCTCTAGTCATGTTATCTGCTTTGACCTGATGTGGAAGAAAAAATTCTTGGTGAAATTTTGTGGGCCCAATGCATTTCTCCTGGATTTCCAGTCCTCTGGTGATCCAGTTAAAAACTTATATCTGAAGCGTATCTTGAACCTCCAGAAATCACATTCACATCTATTCAGAATGTAGATCAACTCAATAACTAGAGTTAGACATGACCTTCATGAGTTGTATGCTTGCAGTCAGGAAGCCTAGTGTGTCCTGATGACATTGGCACTACTTTGTGTGAGCAGAGCAGCTGTCATTTGCAGGCTGTGTAGGAGCCGAGCTTTCCAGAAAAAATGGTCTTAAACAGTAAGTATGATCTTTCACGTTTCTACATAGAACAAATCATACTGAGCCAGAGCTGAAGGTTGGTCAGCTTCCGTATAATTTGTATTCCTCCTTGCAATTTCTTCTTCAGTAGGAGCATTCCTTGTCTACTGACCACCCTTTCTTTTAGGTCCCAAGATCTTAATTTTCCCCAGGATTGATGCCCAGAAGAGTAGGATTTGAGTTTTGTCCCTATGAAGCTGTTGTGCATTACATCACATCACCATCTGATGACCTTACTTTTTTGAGGCTGCTAAACCTTGTCCGATAGGTCCATGCCAAAAGAAAAGTGCAGCACTGCTCCTTTGCAGGGTTCCTGGATTCTCTGATCTTAGGCTTTGACACTTTTGAAGGGAGTGTTATCAATTACCAGTGCTTCTAGATAGCTTTTATTCCACGTGTATTTATAGTGAGATTATTGTTACACCAGGGTCATATAATAAATTGTGAACACCGGGAAGGATGTTGTGCTTTTGTATCCTAGCTAATTTCTGGCAATTCAGGAGCTTCATGGAATTAAGCGGCTTGTGCCATGAGGGGTCAGTGACATACTTCAAAAGCTCTTAGGTGTTTTTGTGGGACTTCAGGAAAACTGAAGCTAACCATTTGTTAATGTTGCATATATTAATGTTCTTCAGACTTTTTATTAATGACAATCACAGGAACTCCATTTCCACAGCTTCTGCAAGGGGCGTGAGAGGAGTTGAAATTACTGCTCTGGTGATAGAGTTTTCAGATGGTGCTACAATCTTTGCTATGCAAAAAAGTGGATATAAAGGTGGCACATTGAGTTAAAATCCTGGTATCAGGCATCTTTTCTTCAGAGGGTTGCATCTAGGTGCTCCTGGCATCTGTGTTTTTTAATCTGGACCTCAATCACATATACATACAGTAATTGCTTCTAAGGTGGGAGCGGCTTTAAAAATCTACCAAAAAATGTGTACTATGTAATCTCTGTCTGAGACAGATCTCTTAATTTCTTTTTCTTTAATTACGACCTAAGGGGAAAAATGGTGATGCAAACGGAGTGATCGCAGGACCCTGACATAAGAAACAGAAGGTAGAACAAGGTTGTGACGTTTCCTTTCAGTGTTTCTGTTGCAGTAGAAGGTCTTGGGTTACAGACATCACTGATGGTCTTCTCTGAGTAATGAAGTTAATAGTCCTGTAATGGGAGTGTTTGTGTGTGAGTAGAGTTCAAACCTTCATTGTATCTGGCGTTTTGCTGGGTACAGTTTCCTGTGAACCTGCTAACAAGACTGTGGATCGACCACTCACAGTGTGTTTGAAAGCTTACCTGTGTAATTCAAAGACTTTTAAAGTGATTTTTGTTTTAAAGTTCCATTTTTATTTGTACGAAATTTGTCTTGATATAAGAATCGAAGCTCAATAAAAAATAAAATGTTTAGAATTAGAGGCAACAAAATATCTTGAGATAAAAAAAAAAAGGTGATATGAAATGTCATGACTTACATATATTGATCAGCAATTTAGACAGCTTGATTGCATTGTCGTTTCCTTTCTGACTTGTTTGAGAAGATGAGAAAATTGACAGAATCAAGGTAAGTTTAAGTAATTGATGGATGGTGCGTACCTCCGGCAATAGCTGATCAATGTTATTGTAAACTTTGTTAGGCTAAGGATAATAGTCACAGTGGAAGCAAATATAGCTAAGCTGGTGTGTGCAACTTAGTGCCGATCTTTATAGTTGATATAAACTTAAACTTGCAATTGCAGCTTTTGCTCTTAAAAATGGAGATTGTCTGTAATTCAAACTGGTAGCAAATGAATGTACGCTAAAGAGTGAATGTTGGCAATTGTGGGGTTTTGTGGGGTTTGTTGTTGTTGTTGTTGTTCTTGTTTTTGTGTTTTTTTTTGTTTTTTTTTGTTTAGTTTTTTTTTAAGGGAAGGCACTTCCACACTGCTGTGAAATATTGTTACCAACATTTGGTTTTGGTTTTGCAGTTAAAAAACCCCGTTCACCAGCACTAAGAATCAAAGAAACCACAACTTGAGGAAGAAAAAAAAAAAAAGATAAAGAAATAACAGCAATGCTTATTTAATATGGTTCAAATGTCTCTTAGGAAACCAAAAGTTTCCTAGCTCGTATCTCAAAAAAACCCAGGATGACTTCAAGTAGTGCCGAGCTCTTACCTGGAAGGCTGCAGGTGGAGATTCTTACGTGGTCAGCTCACGTAGAGCGCAGTGCTCCTGTGGCTCTGCTGCTGTTGGTACCCAATGATTGTTTTTAGGCTGTGTGCAAATGCTATGGAGAGGTCAGCAGAAGAGCTGAAGGAGTTGCAGACCTGATGGGGAAGGCTTGGTGAGGAAGAACCAAAGGCCTGGCTGGCTGAAGAGTGGGGACAACAAGTTGCTTGTGAGACTGCTGCCTGGGAAGAGCACAAGCTGTTCTCAGGTTTATCTGCTGTTTCAGCAGTCTGTACTACCTCCATAGCAAAAATTAAAGAGTCTGCAAATTGAAGAGTGTGTAAATCATGGTTCTAGTTAAACTGATAAAGCCCAGAAGGATCGAATTCTCCTTGCACTTTAGTTGCTTGTATTGACAAGTCGAGTCTGTGGCTTAAGGTTGCAGTAGTAGACAGTCTTTTAAAATTAATAGCTCTCTTTGTGTTTGAGACTCCTGTGCCGCGGTTATGAAAGGAACAATGATTGTGAGCCATCAGGAATGTGGTTTATTGCTTACAAAACCAAAATCAGCCCACACGAGTGTTCTGAGAGACAGTTTGGATTAGAAGACGTTTGCATCAGAACCTCATGCAGGCTTTTTTTGGAAGCAAGCTGAACTTTTTTCTCTCTCTTTTTTTTTTTTTTTTCAGATGCAAAAGTAGTTTGCAAACTATTAGTGCCCTCTGACTCTTCACTGATTTTTATTTTTTTGACAGTTACAAGTGGAACATGTTATACTTCTACGATCAAAGAGCAGAACTGTTTGTTGCTTTTGTATTTGATGTATAGCAGATCTTAATTTTTAGAGTGGTTTCTGCTGGCTTTAGAAGTTTGATCCCTATTTAGCTTTTAAAGATTTATGTTCTTCCTGGATAAATAGGCGTATTTTTTTTTTGCTGCATGCATTTTATCAATCAGGTTGATATACTCTGTAAGGATCTCTGTGAATAAAACACTGGTAATATTAGTGTGACGTTTCAGAAAGAATCCTCACAAAACTGTGAGGATTAAAGCATTAAAGTGTCTCTAATATTAGGAACATATTCATTTTTAACAATAATCAGCTTCAGATAATTGTCATCGTGTGACTTATAAAAGAGTACGTGGAATAATAACAAGCTAAAAATTACTTGGTGCTTTCTGCCCAGCCTGTGCTTCTTAGGCACACAGAATAGTGCGTTAGGACTAGGGTGCAACTTCAAATACTTTCTACAGAACGTTGGAGGCAAAGTTGCTTTTCTGGAATGTGGCAATTCCTGACTTTCCATCTAGCTGGGAGACAGGTGCAATCAGCTGTGTCGCTATCAGAATCGTCAAAGCTGGCCCAGCCTCCAGGTTTCCTGCTTGTTGATTTCTCAAGAACTCTATGCAGAGCAGGAGCAGGTGGAAGCAGTGTGTAAACGGGACAATTCATCTGTCTGGTGAAGAATTTCATAAGAAACTCCCCTGTCTGACAACATGCCTGTGTGATGGGATTGGCCCAATGGTGGGAGTGGGTCCATTGCTCGCACCTTGTTTTTATGGCTGCTGTGGCTGCAAGGGTGAAGTGTCAGACAAGGGAGCTTTTGTGTTGTTTTATTTTTCTCCCAGGAAAAGCTAGTTACTGAGCAGCTTAGCTACTGGGTTGAGTGGTCAGCACTGGTTAAGCAAGCAGAGACTGTCTCAACCATCTTCGGTTCCCAGAAGATAAAAAATAAACTGCAAGAGCTATGGGAAAGGAGTTGCACAAGGGGGTGGCAATAGGCACCTGGAGAGTACCTTGCTGGTTTTGCCTTCCCTGTGGAACAAAAGGGAGTAGTTCCATTTCTTCCCATTTCTGGAAGGTATGTTTAAGCTCTAAAATAAACAATTCCTTTGGCAGAGGGGAAGTGTGACACCGTAGGAATAAAATAGCTGTAAAAAAAAGATCTTATAAAATGTGAAACAGTTCAACAAAAATCCAGGTTTAGGGATTGGAAGTATGGTAGTGGCTTTTAAAGGCTTTCCAACAACCAGCTGGCTGATTCCAGCGCTAAGCACTCAGTTCCCTTGAAAGGCTGACAGTTCTAAGGTACCAATACATAAAAAGATAGATTTGCAGCACACCTCGGGTAATTAAGAATGGAGTTGATGTCAGTGCAATGTTAGTGCCATCATGTACTCTTCATTTTACAGATGATAGAGATGGAAAAAGGGTTCTGTGGAGAAGTAAAAGGAGGAAAAGGAAACTGGTATACTTGATGCCTGCACTGAGGCTGCTGAGGTGATACTGAGGTGCCGATCTTCTGCAATTCCCTCTGGAGTTACTTGGGAAGAGGATGCTGTCTTTCACTCACAACATTGGCTGCTTTAGGAAAGAGCTGTCTTGGCTTGGAGGCTTTCGTAACTCTCCACCCATTGGTTTTGTTTGGTATGACAGTTTGCCTAGGGCATGAAGTGGGCGAAGATATGTTCCTGCAGATGTATTAAACAGATGTCTTTCGCTGGCTCTTAATGCTTGGTGTTGTCCAAGACTGAGGTTACTGAGACTGTGGTTTGTGGCAGTGAGTATTGTGGAAAATTGTTTTACCGTGCTTGTTTGTTTTATCTAGGGGAAATGTAGTTTACAATCTAAATAGATCTTAGCTTACAATCTAAAATACATTTTAATATTAAGTGGAACTAAGTGCACTTCACTAAATGAATCTTCATTTAATTGTTGATAAGTAAAAGCAAGTACCAATGATCGTGGAAGAGTTTCATACAAAATACTTGCATTGTGGATCGTATTACTTTTTTTTTTTTTTTCAGTCCCTGAAGCTTTTTTCTTTTGTTTTCTGATGTTTAAAATGTTGCTTGGGGATTGTGTCTAGCCTGCTTACAAAGCAATCAGCCCTCTCCCCAAAGATGACGCTGTTTGCAAAATATTTAATCTGGCATTTCTAAATGATGAAGTTAAAGAATATAAGAATAAAAGTACTAAAGTAGCAAAATCTATTTCCAGCTGCCCCTGCATAGAAATAGTGTCATATGCAGCCCATCAAACTGCTTCCAGTTTTGTCTGCTGTCCGTTAACCCAAAAAGAGGCTTAGAATGGGAGGAAGGAAGGTGTGTAGATCTTCACATTATTCAGTCCCTTGTAACTTCAGAGGCTTAAATCAAAAGCAGTTGCTCAAAAGTGCACAAGGAGACTTACTATTAAAGCCGGGAGTAGGTATTGTTATGATTTTTTTTCTAAAGACAGTGCCTCACATGCTCTTTTTTCATAGAATCATAGAATCACTCAGGTTGGAAGGGACCTCAAAGATCATCAAGTCCAACCGCAGCCTAACCATAGTACCCTAATTCTAACAACCCTCTGCTAAATCATATCTCCAAGCACCACATCCAAACGACTCTTAAACACATCCAGGGACAGTGACTCAACCGCCTCCCTGGGGAGCCTATTCCAATGTTTAACCACCCTTTCTGTAAAGAAGTGTTTCCTAACGTCCAACCTAAACCTACCTTGGCGCAACTTGAGGCCATTTCCCCTCATCTTGTCACCTGTCACCACTGAGAAGAGATCAGCCCCGCTCTCACTGTAAGCACCTTTCAGGTACTGGAAGAGAGTAATAAGGTCCCCCCTCAGCCGCCTCTTCCCCAGACTAAGCAGCTGCAGGTCCCTCAGCCTCTCCTCATAGGGCTGATTTTCCAAGCCCTTCACAAGCCTCGTTGCCCTTCTCTGGACCTGCTCCAAGTACCTCCGCGTCCTTTCTGTACTGAGGTGCCCAAAACTGAACACAGTACTCGAGGTAAGGCCTCACCAATGCCGAGTACAGGGCAGGATGACTTCCCTAGTCCTGCTCACCACCCCATTCCTGATACAAGCCAGGATGCCATTGGCCTTCTTGGCTGCCAGGGCACACTGCTGGCTCATATTCAGCCGACTGTCCATCAGTACACCAAGGTCCCTTTCCATCAGGCAGCTTTCCAGCCACACCTCCCCAAGCTTGTAGGGTTGCCTGGGGTTGTTGTGGCCAAAATGCAGGACCCGACACTTGGTCCTATTGAAACTAATGCCGTTAACCTTGGCCCATCGATCCAGTCTATCCAGGTCCTTCTGCAGTGCCCTTCTCCCCTCTGGCAGATCAACACTCCCTGCCAGCTTGGTGTCATCTGCAAACTTACTGAGGGTGCACTCAATCCCCTCGTCAAGATCATCAATGAAGATGTTAAACAGAAGCGGCCCCAGTACTGAGCCTTGGGGGACACCGCTCGTGACCAGCCACCAACTGGATTCAACTCCATTGACCACAACTCTTTGGGCCCGGCCATCCAGCCAGTGCTTCACCCAGCGGAGCGTACACCCATCCAGACCATGGGCAGCCAGCTTCTTCACGAGAATGTTATGGGGGACAGTGTCAAAGGCCTTACTGAAGTCCAGGTAGACCACATCGACAGCCTGACCCTCATCCACCAAGCGGGTCACCTTGTAATAGAATGAAATCAGGTTTTTCAGACAGGATCTACCATTCATCAACCCATGCTGACTGGGCCTGATCCCCTGGTTGACCTTTAATTGGTCCACGATGGTTCCTGAGATCATACGTTCCATGACCTTCCCAGGCACTGAGGTGAGACTGATAGGTCTGTAACTACCAGGATCATCTTTCTGGCCCTTTCTGAAGATGGGCATCACATTTGCCAGTTTCCAATCCACCGGGACATCCCCTGTTAGCCAGGACTGCTGAAAAATGATGGACAGTGGCTTGGCAACCACATCCGCCAACTCCCTCAGCACTCTAGGGTGCAATCCATCCGGTCCCATGGACTTGTAAGCATCCAGCTGTTGGAGCAGGTCCAAAACTATCTTCTTGTCATATATCATGAAGGGCTTATTCTGTTCCCCATCCCTATCTACCAGCACAGGGGGCTGTGTTCCCAGGGAGTAACAAGTCTTACTATTAAAGACTGAGGCAAAGAAGGCATTAAGCACCTCAGCCTTATCCCTATCCTTGGTGACCAGATTGCCCTCGGCATCCAACAAAGGATGGAGATTCTCCCTAGCCTTGCTTTTGCTATTAATGTGTTTATAAAAGCATTTACTGTTTTCCTTTACCTTAGTGGCCAAGTTCAGTTCCAGCTGCACTTTGGCTTTTCTAACTTTCTCCCTGTACAGCTTCACTACGTACCTGTAATCCTCATAAGCAGCTTGCCCACTCTTCCAGAGACCATAAACTTTCC
Source organism: Alectoris magna (assembly GCA_030625065.1). Taxonomy (NCBI): domain Eukaryota; kingdom Metazoa; phylum Chordata; class Aves; order Galliformes; family Phasianidae; genus Alectoris; species Alectoris magna. The sequence goes on from CM060561.1 coordinate 59,655,276, forward strand.
TTTTGTTCTTGAGTTCCAGCCAAAGGTCTCTATTCAGCCAGCCCGGCCTCCTTGCCCGTCGGTTCGTCTTCCGTGACATGGGATGGTCAGGTCCTGCACCTTTAGAACTATTTCCTTAAAATATTCCCAGCCTTCCTGGGCTCCCACGCTCTCCAAAACTACCTCCCAGGGGACCCTCTCAACCATGGTCCTAAAGAGGTTGAAGTTTTAATGGGGAGAAGTAGTGCAAGAGCAAAAAAAATGTTACTCAGAGGATGCTGGTGTTTGGGGTCTTTCAAATTACAAGTCGGCCAAATGTTTTTGACCTACAGTTTGCTACAATGATTCTGGTACAGTGCTTTATAACATGAATCTGGCTTTTAATCTGTACAGTCTGTGTGCAGAGGTGAGCGAAAGTAGGAAATATTGTAAGATAAAGGTGCAGTCACGCAATGTGCTAGTGAGCTATTTACGCATTACATTGATACAGAGGAAAATCCCTTTTGGATTATATGCCTCATTGATAAGTTAAAAAGTAATGTATGTTATTCCTGTTTCTCTGTGCCAGCTGTGAAATGCCACTGCTTTCTGTTTCCTATTTTCCTGAGTCAGAGTGGACTTTAATAATGTAGCAGTTAGGTCTTCAGGTGGTTCGTGTTCTGCTAGCACTGTTCTTTTTTGGTGTTTGGTGGGAATCGTGTAGTGGTGAGAAAAACGGTGAGAAAGTTTTGTAGTCTGAAAAGGATTGCCATGGCTTGAGTGCTCTGTTGGGCATCTCTCAGAACACTGTGAAAATCCGTGCCGTGACTGGTGTGAGCAGCTCTACGGTTAGTGAAAATGAGAGGATAAGATACAAAATTCTTGAGCTTTCCAAGTCGAGGGAGTCCGGTCTGCCCCACAAGCGGCCGCATCCACAGCTGCTTCAGTGCAGGGGCTGCCCTCTGGGTGCCACAGGCGATCTCTTTCTGAGGATGAGCACCCGCTGCAACAGTTACACATTGCAGACGCGACTGTATAGCAAGTTCATATATTTATTCATACTCCAGGTGTTAAAAAACCACTGTGATTAACAAACCCTCTACAAACGGTTCTCAGAGCTAGAATGTTGCCTAAAGGTGATAACAGTGGAGTTACAGCTGCTGGAGGAGGTAATAAGCAAAGAATTTGTAAGTGGGAGATTTTTTTTAATTTGCTGACAAACCTCCAAGCTACGTTGTTTCTTCTCTCGCTCTTGAATTAACAGCAATTTACTCCAAGCTTTCTTTTTTCCCTAGCTTTGCTACTATCTCTATTCACGACTTTGGTTTTGTCAGCTCTGAAATAAGGATACATTTTTACTGTTTTTGTTGCCTCTGAAGTTGAAACGTTTCTGAATTTTGGATCGGCTCTACAACAACAAAGTAAGCAGCTGTATTAAAAAGTTCTGCTAAATTTAGCCTGAAGGGTAAATTTGAATGAAGAACTCTGCTGTGCCATCTTGTGGTGTTCCCTGTCCCGTTCGACAAATTAATTTGAAACTTGCTTCTTTTTTTTTCTTGAAATGTAGTAGATTTATTACCAGCCGTTCTGACATCTGACCCCACTTTTTGGTGAAACTCCATTTCAACTAACAACTGTTTTCCATAAAGTCCTTTGCTGTACGGAAGTATGGATAGGAACAAAACTGTTGGGTCATGACAGATCAAGCCTGAGTTGGAAGGGATCCACAAGTGTCATCAATTCCAGCTCCTAGGTGACGCTTTAAAAGTAGCCCAAACCAAATGGTCAGAGTCAAATTTGGCCTGAATTTGCCTCACAGTACTGTGGGTGGGTGATGGTGGTGCTGCCAAGAGCCTTTCATTTAGCTTCCAGCCAGTGCTTTGCAGAGAAACCCATTGTGTGCCTAAGGATGGCACTTCCAAATAGCATGCGTGTTTGTGGTAAGCCTGAACACATAGCCCTCCAGAAGGACCTGCAGGGTGTCAGCTAATGTCTTCCGACAGGGCAGTTACAGAATGACAGAACTGTGGGGGTTGGATGGGAACTCTGGAGTTCATCTAGTCCAATTGCCCTCAAAAAAGTTCAGTGCTTTTAGCACAGACTGCCTCACTCGAACCCAGCTCCAGTCTCTCTAGTGCTGGAAAAGGCCTTTTATCTGATCGAAGTCGGTCACTTCGAGACAGAGGCATGTACAAAAGCAGACATGCAATACAGGAAATGAACTGTCTGTCCTAAAGGGACTGAAAGAGACTGGATGGCCTAACACGTATTGATTCATCCGCCTTTTAACAAAACAAAAACTGTACTAATGCTGCTGATTTACCTCACATTATTATGCACGCATTAGATATTGAACCAGTAGTAGTAATGGAATGCTTATGATAGAAATCATAGAGCAACTGGTAAGCATGGAAACTGGAGGAAAAAAAAAAAACAAACAAAAAAGTCGTATCTGAGATAATAGTGATAATGATTAAAAATAATGATGATATAGCTACAAGGTATGTTTAAAAAATACAACTAACTCTCTTTAAGGAATTCTCTAAACAGTAGCTTTCTAAATAACTAAACCTTCCACAAATACTTCTTTCCTCTAGTAAATTATGAAGGAAGAGATTGAAGCAGTTTGAGGCTTACAAAATGGCAAATATTAGGGGGAGATGGAATGGAAAGTATCAGGCAGTATATTTTAAAAGGTTAAAATTGCAACATTTGATCAAAAAAGTATGATTTTTTTTTTCAGATATCTCAATCAATTAGTTTCCAGCAAGATAAAAACTTTTGACTAATATATTTATATATATATTTGGTTTTTCAGCAAAGTGCAGTTTCCAGATGTGCTAATGAATGGGGGGAGCATCATGCACCTCCTCATGGGCAGTGAAGTGCTGGGGCTGTTTCGTGATGTTTTGTTTCATTGCAAAGGCCTGTGTGTGATTACTGTGTACATCATCAGTGTGTTTTCCACAACTCTTTATTCCAAGGCATTTGGAAAAGGGTAGTGTTTTGTAAAAGATTTGTTTCATTTGCTTGTGAATTTGAAACCGCTTTAAATATAGATGAGGTTGCTGGAGTTACTGTGGCCTGTCTGGCAAAACAGATGCATTAGGGCAGCTAACGACCTTCCGAAGACTGATGGGCTGGTTAACCCACTGCTAACCCAGTGCAGCCCTGGTAATTAAACATACAGTGATGGGAATGGGTGACAGGCTGGTATTTGACAATAAATCACAAAAGCATCTGTACATTTGTTTTGCGTACTCACAGAGGATCAGAGTTTGAAGTTTATTTACTAAAGGGAATTACTTATTCTGGTAAATAGGACATGGTCTTCTAGCCTGTGAATCTCTGCAGAAATAATTTCCAAGATGTGTTGTTGATGAATATTGCCAAATTATTTTTCAAATTTTAACTTTTTGCAAATACATTGAATGGTGCAGTGAATGTGATGGAATTAAGAACACTAAAAACATTAAGAAATCACGAACTTGTGGGTATCTGTGTGTGGGTAGGAGTCATTTAACAAACCAGTGATAATACCACTTTGTGCTTGAAAAAAGGTGGAGTAGGAAGGTAGGCTGAAATGGCTGTACACTGAATATACTTCCCCTTTGTTGACCCATTCACATGGGAGAATATGTGGGTGTATGTAAAGTGCTTTGCTCCCTGTCACATCAGTTACTTGTAAGTCTTTTGGCATGCAGGTGTGTTAAAGGGGCAGCATCTTTACACCACGTGCATTTATTTTCCGGTGGAATCTTTTAATGTTGTTAATGATTGAACATCGCTTGTCACCAAACAAAATCACAGAATCATAGGGGTTTCAGGGAACCTCTGGAGATCATTTAGACCAACCCCCTGCAGGTTCCCTAGAATGGGATGCACAGGGAAGCAGTTATGAAGGAACGGGATTGCAACCTGGGGAGCTGAACATGTGGATGCTTTCTTATGTCAAAGTAACGCAGATTACGCGTGGTGCCTGGTTAGTGTTTCTGGTGTGTTCTAAGCAAGGGCACACTTTGTACAGAGCTGTTGCTGGAAGTATCAGAAAGGAGACTGACTTTTTACACAGGTAGATAGTGGTAGGACAGTGGGGGATGGCTTTAATCTAAAAGAAGGGGAATTTAGGTTAGGTATTAAGTGGAAATTCTTTATGTAGGGGTGGTGAGGCGCTGGCACAGCTGCCCAGAGAAGCTGTGGTGCCCCATCCCTGGAGGTGCTCAAGGCCAGGTTGGATGGGGCCCTGGGCAGCTGAGCTGCTGGGGGGCAGCCCTGCCCATGGGATGGGTGGGCTTTGGGGGCCCTTCCAACCCAAACCATTCTGTGATTTTTTTCCTCTGAGCATCTGGCTTCTGGTATGACTTTGACCAAGACATTCTTTCTTCTATACTTAAGGTGCCCCAAGTGTAAAATAAGCATAAGAGAAGCAAAATCCCTTAGTAAAAAGCTTGAGAACTGTTAGAGAGTAGTTAGGGGCTACCTTTTGCTTTTTACTTTCCTTATACAAAGAAATTAAAAACTCCAGGAAATCTAGAATCTAGCTGTTCGTAGAATCCAGCACTGCTGGATACTTCGGAAAGCCCTTGACAATTGTGCAATTAAGCTCACATTCATTATTCATGTTAGAGGAATGTGCAGAGACCTGAGACTTCCTTTGCAAAATAACGCTGGCTCTTAAATGGGGACTTGAACTGTGTGAGTGAGAACACCTCTGGTGCCTCTGCCTTTGGCGTCAGTGTAGTATTTCACAGGGGAAGGAAAAGGAGGTGATAGGTTCTTTTAAGTAGCCCGTGATACGTGTTTTGTTGCCCTTGTAAGTAGTATCAGTGACGCAGGACATTATCCACAGCAAAGTGGGTTAGCTGGTACCTTGATAGCCATTATTTGTTTATAAGCTGTGCCCGTACCAAGGAGAAAAAGAGGACTCTGGATACTGTTACCGTTCTCAGCTTATTAAACAAGTTTGGGCTGGTTTTGGAGTAGAGGCTCCCCTGTTTCTCACCAGGGACAACAACACTGACATTAAAATGCAGGTGCTGCATAACATTTTGAAAAGCAAAAAAAAAAAAAAAAAAAGCAAACAAGCAATGAGCTGGAGCGGATCCTGTCAGAGGTCAGGATACATACTCATGGATTGTAGCAGCTGAAATTGTGATGAATGCCAAAGTTCCTCTTGGTCAATCCTAGCATTTTTGAAAGAAAGCCTAGGCCTGTTGTCAAGATGGAACATTGACTTTGCAGAGATAGTTGACTTTATTTCTGTCTGACTGGAAAAATCCAACTCCTGTTTGCTTGTTACAGCCCTAACTATGAAAATTGAAGAAAACTTAGTGGGTGTGTGTGTGGTGGGTTTTTGGTGGTGGTGGTGTTTTGGTTTGTTTGCTTGTTTGTTTGTTTGTTTTGTATAGCTGTATTGCTCAAGAATCATGTATTTACAGGATGAACCTGGAGTATCAGCTTATAGCAGCTTTCTGAATGTAAATCCATCTTCTTAAGGCATGTGGATGCTCCAGCTTTGTTAGCATTGGCAGGATCACTCCTGGAGCACTGGAACGTCCAACACATGCGGATATGCTGTGATATCTCTGTTGGGACATCTTTTTCAATATAACTGTGTTCCAGCCTTCTGGTTACCTGGTTTGCACTTCTCTTACTTACGATGCTCACTTTTAGTGTAATCATGTTAAAGTGACCCTTTGTAAGCAGCACTGTGGGGTGTGGCTGAGGGCTTAATCCTCCACAGAGGATCCCAGGAGAGTTATGTGCAAATACTATTGACAGCTGTGTTTGAATCTGGATTTGAAAACCGGATTCACTTTATTTGGCTGGAAAAATGTATGGCCAATGGTAACCTATTCCCCAGGAAGGTAAATCAGAAGCACGACTGTAGTTCTGCAGAGTGATTCATTGCTTTTACAGGGCTTCAGATCTGCGAGCAGATTGTGCTACTGGAAATGTAAGCGATTCTTCTATATATCGTTGCATTTGATTTGGCAATAACGTTAAAAATCTTTCAGTACCGTTGTGCTTTCTCCCTGGACTCACTGTTCTCACTAATCTTAATCACGTTTTCCCATTGTCCTTGCCGGAGAAGAAAAGCAGTTGCTGTCACTGCAAAATCTTTGTATACTCTAGAAACACACCCCATGTATCTAAAGAAGTTGTTTACTTGTAGTCTCTTATGAGAGTAATAATATCAAGTTTATATTGCATATTTCAGTTATGTTTAAGTACATGATGTGTTCCTGTTAGGACTTTTTATCCTCGCTTCTTTTTAAAATGTCACTAGGATTGCTATTAGATGTTCTCAAGAGACTGATGAAATGAATTTCTTCCACTTCAGTGCCACACTAAGTAGTTTACAGATGACCAGATTGCAGCAGTCTATTCACCCTGCTGTACTGGATCAGAGCCCAGTTCTGCTGCCTTCAATATATGACAGCGGGGGGAATTGTCATGCTCACTTACTGAAGACTTTTTCACTTTGGTTCCAGGATTTTTGTTGAAGAGATTATTTAATAGTATTCCTGATAAATATTTCTTACTTTTTTTTTTTCCTTTTTTTTTCCACAGGTGCTGGCATCATGTCGGGCATTTCTTTTAACATCTCGCATTCCCACCAAGGTAAAGCTACTGTGTTTCTACAGCTATTCTGTATTTTAGATATAAACGTGAGTTGCATAAATTTAGCACGTTTTAGTTCCACTTGTGCATCTGTTTAAAAATGCCATAATGAATGGCATGCTACATAGTGTAAAGTTTCTTAAAATGATGCTTCCATTGATGTCTGCACTAAATGAGTTCAGCACTTTATGTAAACTCTGTCAGAAGAATTTTAACTTCTAGAAATGCAGGTGGGTAAAGAATTAAGCTGAAAATATGAACTGGAAGAACTGCAATATAAGCTCGATGACCTTTATAATGGGACAGTTTATGTCTAAACGAGTTAGCTAACAGTATGTCCCATAGAGTCTCAAATAGGAATATAGTTGATGTGGAGACAGAAATTACAATGTTTTATTAAATTCCACTGTTTTCTAATGATTTTTTGTGGGGATTGCAATTCAGTTTGGAAAGCATCTTGATAATCTGCCTCACAAAAGATACTGAATTATTATTATTCCTGGAACAATTTGTAATGATTGTAGCAGAGAAAGCTTATTTCCATGTGAATTATAATGGCTTACTTGGAAGATCATCTCTTGTCCCATTTGTAATCAGTGAATATAAATTTGACGTGTATTCTGTTTTGTTGTAATTTACATACGTATGCAGGTCTGTATTTGTGTATTTCCACAAACATGTGTGCATAAGTATGTGTGTATGTAGGTATGCTTAATAGAAAAAAGAAGTGGATCAATAAATGTAAATAGTGTTACAAGATTTTCAGTTATAGTTACTGGTAAATGTGACCAGGCCTTGTTTATAGTTTAAGGAACAGATCAGGTGTGAAAGCCTGCTGAAATTTATTTCCCTCAGTTGATCGCCCCATTCCTGTAGCATAGGTGCCTTCAGTTGTCTCTTGGGTTTTGGATCGCAGTGATTTATGTCCTGGTTTTCAGACAGAGCTTGGTGACTGGTGGCATGGCAACAGAGCCATGTTGAACAATTCAAATGTCAGCACAATGGCAATATGAGGAGCAGGGTTGGTGGTGACCCTATTAAATAACAGACAACGAAGCCATCGTAATTCATGAGAAGGCCTGTGAAGGCTCAGTCTATAATTACAGAATTACAGACACCTTTTATTTATTTATTTATTTTTTTAATTACTTAGTTGAAGAACTCAATTATATTTTCATGAAAATCTGAAGTACAAATGCTGTATTCAGAAAATTGTGACTTTAGTGCTAATAAATAGAAAAAGGGTGATCAGAAGAAACTGTCTGCTCATGATCTATGTCAAAACTAAATTTAGTATATATCAACAGTTATTAGGATGATTGAAACTAAATGGTGCAAACTGGAAGAGAGGAGGTTCTGTCTAGACACCAGGCAGCACAACTGTACTGTGAGGATGACCAAGCACTGGCACAGGCTGCCTAGAGGCTGTGGAGTCTCTTCCTCAGAGATCTCCAGATGCTGCCTGGCCATGGGTCTGTGTACCCTGCTCTGGGTGGCCGTACTGGAGCTGGGCTGGGACCTGATGGGCCCAGAGTGACTCTGAAAATGCTTTTATAGGAGAACTAACAGAACTTTCTGAATTTTCTAAGGTCTATAATATTTTCAGAAGCTGCTCAGCAGCTTTCTGTGCCTGAGAGCTTCCTCACAACTAGCACACAGCCACTCCTAGCAAGACAGCATAGACTTACAGCAAAGACACCCTGTTACTCTAAAGCACTGTTGCATGATTGAGCATGCTCAGAGATGGCTGATATTGAGTGACTTGCTGCTAAATCTGATTGCAAGCTTCACCTTTTCTTAAACACTGCTGGTGAGCCCTGTTTAATCTACTAAGCAAGGATGGGAGCTCAAGGGAATGAAGGCTGACTATATCCACTTAAATGAATATCCTTAGAGTGCGGATATTACCGTGCTTTGTGCTGTGGCCCAGTTGGTTCATTTCCACTAATCTAGATGGATTAATAGGAAAGGAAGAGCAACACTTATTGCCTACTAATTCTTGCTACAGTCTATATAAAATATAGTTGCAACATTAGTAGAAGTTGGATGTGTCATAGGCCCACAATATTTATAAAGCATATTTCTAGTGCCGGTAAGTTTTGATTGAAAAAACTCAAAACTGTTAAATCAGCTGTTTTTTTTAACTATAGGTTCCCTAAGTGAGACACACTCATAAACTTTTAAAAGGGTTGGTTTTTTTGTTGTTTTTTTTTTTAGGATAGAATTTTAGGTAAGTAAGGTTGTGTATTGTAAAAATCTATAAAAGAAGTATTTCATAATTTCAGGTAGATACTGTGTAGAATGTATTCTGTGGTTTTGCTGCAAAGCAAGGACTGTAATAATTGTATGACAACCACACTTTCTGGCATTTGCTAATTCTAGTCAAGAAGACTTTTGCAGAATTAATTTGTGAGTGCAGATCTGTGTAAGTTGTTCTCTGGAGCAGAAGCATATTTTTGATTCTGTGTGTGTGCACATAGGTTTGCACATTAGCAAAAGCAGAACCTTAAATTTGGCACTTAAATAATTTGCAAATTATGAATGATTTCAGTCATAAGACTTTTTCTTAGCATTTCGTGGTGACTTGGGTAAATAAATGTCAAATACTCCAGTATGTTTGTTTCATTTAATTAGCATTGGAGAAAAAGTACCTTTGTAGTTTGGTGTTTGTTAGTTAGCCCAAAAGTACCCTGACAGTTAAACTAGGATAACATGAATTGCAGGGGACTTAATGTACACAATTAAAACAAGCTGTGCAGTTACAATGGTTTTAATGACAAATAAAAGGAAATGACCGTGCTGATGTCTTACCCTATAGTTTTGATTCAGTCCAAGCGGCTTATTGCTTTCTGTGTATCTGAGCTCCCAAGATATGTTCATGTGGTTGTGAAATATATATATGTAAGTCCATGCGGTTGTGAAATCAGGTCTTGGCAAACTCCCTGTAGCCTTAGATTTGCCCTCAGGGCAGAGGCATTCCTGCCTCTACCTCTTCCAAGGTCCATTTAGATTAAATACCTTCACCCTTCTTGCATATCCTGTCTGCTCTTGGAATAACTCAGTCAGGAAAAAAACAATGTATTATTTCCTGTCAACCTTCTAGATGATCAACAGTTATTATTATTACAGGTTTTTTTTAATTATGCATGTATGAGTGTGTGTGTGTGTATGTGTATGTATGTATATATATATATAGTATGTACATGTGTCCCTTTAGCTTCTCTACAGGAAAAAAAACCTGTGTCATCAGTGTAACTAATGAAAGAATAATGTATGATGCTGTAAGTATTTCACTGAACAATTATTCAGTCACAAGAATTATTCAGTAGGATATTATATAAACGGTGTTACTTTTTATGATAATTTTTCATCAGAAAATTTGTTAAAAGTTTGTGTGGTTGCAGTAAATGCCCAGTGTGATATCCTTTTAACCTCTAATAACTGAAGCTATAACAAGCAAACATTCTCTAAGTGCAAAATGTCAACAAATATTAACAAATACTTAATGTCAATTACAGAAAACAATGTAAAACAATACTAGCCCTGCTGAAGATTTTTTTAACCTCATTTGCAAGTATCAGTGGTTTTTATACAAGATGATGTTTGTATTGATGTGGCACTTTCTTTTTTCACTGCAGTTAGAGCTAACTTTCAGCTACTTGGAAATCCAAGGTGTAACTTCCTGTAAGCCGGGCCAGGTGAGTGCTTTCAGAAATCTGACACATGGCACCACCAGCAGTATTACAGATAAAAGGTACTTGTGTACTCAGTGCTAAATCTGTTCCAGCCAAGGAAGTTGTACTCTATCGCGTAGGTGTCTCCATCTGCTGAGCGCACTGCACATTTTAATTCTTAGGTTCATGCCGATTGTAAAGTCTGTCAACAGTGATAAGAATTTAGAGTCCATTTTCAGAATCTGTTGTGCAGGTGGGGTAAGAAATACTGTTTTTTCATAGCTCAGTTGGAGCAGAATAAGTTTTAATTTTTGTCATGTGTATTTTTTCTCAGAAATGATAGAACAAGTGGCAGCTGGTATTGTAATCATCACTATGCAAGCTTGAATGGCTTTTGTGGTATACACCTTTGTGATGAAACTGAAAGCTAGTGCTTACATTGCAGACAAACTACTCTTGATGCCTACTCTATGTATTATTCTGGATATAACTCAAAATATATATGACAGCTGGTTATGTGCTCCCCCCAAAAAGTGAATGTCAAAGAGAAGACAGTGGAAAGAACAATGCCTTTAATATATTGTTCATTCATAAGATGAATACGTTGATGAGTTTGACAGTCCAATTGTATCAAAGACTGTATGTGTTTTGGATATATTTGGCTTTTAAAGAGTTTAAAATGTAGGAACATCTAGCACTTTATTTGAACTCTGGAAAGCTCTCTTTGTATTTAAAATTACATTTATAACTTAGCTTTCAAAGCTTTCTTTAAAGGGGAAAAAAGTCAAGATGGTTACTTTTCTAAATGGGAGACATTTAATAAACTCTATGTATGGTTTTGTGGCCTTATTTATTTCAGATAATCAAAGGCTATGGTAGCTAAAGGTAATTGTTATTGGTCAATCGCTGTAGCAGGTTTTATGAGAAAAGGTCCTGATTCTCAGCAGCCTCATTTCGCATACAATTTTCCTAAAACGTTTTGTAAGGTTTTGCATGTTTACATCCACTTGCATTATAACACAGCTTATAACTGAAGGCAGGTGAAATCCACAATGGTTCCTTTCAGGGCGAATGGTGGTGTTACAGCTTTCTTTAAAACATCATGTTATCTTCCTGGTATCTGAAGGTCTTATTCTCATGCTAGGCATCTCCCAGAAAGCCATGAAGTACTTTCAACTTTAATGTAACATTGGACTGAGTGATAGAGGAAATGATGTGGCAGTATTGGCAGTGTGGGAACACATTTGGAGTTTGTCCACTGGTTCATCTTCAGTGAGTGACAGCAACTCTCTGAAAGGAGTTGTTGCATTAGTGCCAAAAGGTGTGAAGATTCTGTGTGCTTCTGGGATAATGCAGATAATGCAGATAAAACTCCTCTTCTGGAATTATCCTGATGACAGCCCTAGACGTGAGCTGGGAACTGGGAGAGAGATCTCCAGGAACTATTTTCAATAAAAAATTAATTTCTCTTGTGTATTGTGCAGTGTCCCCTCTAAGATGAAGACAGAAGTGTATAGAGACAATGATAGTGTTAGGAGCAGGCTTCTTACTCTGTTTACGCTGTATCTAATCTTAAAAAAAAAACTTGGCACAGACTTTTTGGAGGAGACAGAAGTATTTCATGGCTTCCTGTGATGCAGCCAAGAGCAGCAGCACACTTGATGAGTCATTCATACAGTAATCCAGTGCGATTTTGAACACTCATATATAGCAGAGACCAGTAGTAGGTGGCTTTATTTCTCCCCGAGTTGAAGCACGTATTCCCCAGACAGTGAGTGGTTACGTTAGCTCAGTTACTGCCTCACTTAAAATTAGACATTGCATTACCCTAAAGTTTTCTTAAACAGCGTGGATCAAAGCCTGAGAGCTTTTCCAGAGAATTGCAGCCTTTAAAAACTTTTACTTTTTACTTGATGAAGCAGGCCCTGTTTGCTCAATAGTTTCCTGTCAGGACGCACTCACTTCTCCTGGTGTTCTGGGAAGTGTTTCAAAACAGGACAATAGTGTGAAAAGTTCTTGGTGCTGGAAGTGCTAACTGAGGTCATGATCCTTGGAAGCCTTTATTCCCATGGGAAGCAGGGCACCGTTAAGAAAAGCAAGGTTTGAGAATGCAGTTCTGGTACATTTAAGAACTTCAGAGCTCTACCAGGAACACTGTCATGTCATGTATTAAAGATTAGCAGATCCTTGTTGGCATGTGAAGCATTCAGTTGGCATTCACAATGCTGACCTTTTTCAATGGATATGAATGAGATGACATCCAGTCCCTGCCCTTGTGCCTTCTTCTTTACAGCTGATTATGGAAACTGAGAAATGCAGCATCTCCATGAAGATGGCGTCCTCGGAGGATGTGAATGAGGTGCTGGCGCACATTGGAACCTGCCTCAGGAAGATATTCCCTGGACTCTCTCCAGTGTAAGTGCTTTGTAGAGCAACTGTAGCCTGAGTAGATTGTATGTAAGGGTGACAAGCCACTGCTTTTTGTCCTTGCATCAGGAAGAGACACCTCTATCTAGGCCTTTTGAGGGATATGGCAGAACCATGAGGCAGTGCTGACCACAGCTAGGGCAGGCTCTGTGGGGTCAAAAGAGCCTTTGTTTTTAAGAGTTGATACAGGTAATGGAGAGTCATTTTTCCTTATATTGCCTCTCCGACCTCAGATACAGATTACTTTGTAGCTTTTTGTTTTAGTTTATTCCTTTCTCCCTAAACAGCAGTGACATTCAGTATCCTTCAGTAGGTTTTGTTCTGTGGTGTTTTATTCTTTTTTTTTTTTTTTTTTTTTTCCATGGAGGGAAAGGTTCTGTATACTTCGAATTTTTGAATTGTTGAAATGTTTCACACAGCTGGGAGTCTTGCTCTTCAATGCTGAGCCCTGGGCATTGTCAGACGCTTTCCATGGAGTAACTGCCTCCTTGAATCATATATCTGCTTTTCTAAGTTTCTTCCCCTTCCTTCTGCATTGTTTTCACCTTCTGTTTGTTTTTTGTTGTTGTTGTTGTTGTTGTTTTTTTTGTATGATTTTATTGTTTATTTTTCTGTGTGCTATTCTCTGCCCCTGAATTTTATCATCTTGCTGCAATTCTCAGTGTGGGGTTTTTTTTTGTTTTTTTTTTTTTCATTTTATTTTCTTCTCTTTGCCCTTGCCATCATCCCTTTCTACAAGATAATGCAGTTCTACTACTATTTCTCTTCAGCTCCCACTTGTTAGCAGTGTTATAGATGATGATCCACCTAAAAGAGTTCTTTAGGATACATTTATTTTTGAGTAAACTTTTTAAAGAGGCATTAGATGTAAGTGGTCAACCTAAATCTACATGTATGTTTTTGGGTGTGTGTCTTTATTGTTCAGCTTTCCTGTGGGTATAGTAGGAATTCAAGTTCGTGTACTCCAGATGGCAAGTTGTTTTTATTTCCCTGTTATCTCTCTTTCAGTATTATTAACTGCCCTAATAGAGGTGGAGTTCTTCCTTCAAAAAAACGTGCACAGAAGTGAATGTTTGTGAACAAAGTTGCTGTAAAACCTCAGTAATGATGTGAGAAATACAAACAAAAGAAGCAGAGTAAACAGGACCTTGAGGTGTCTGTGGAGGCCTTGAGTCCTGCACTGTTTTTTTCTGGGCTTTCTGAAGAATGCTGGTGGAGCATTTTGTATAGTAGTATAGATTGCTCTCCTCTCAGATAGAGTAGCTTTCCAGAATGAGGGCACTGGAGTTATGCAGATAATATAAGACCAGAACATGCAAGAATGGGGAAAGAGGTTTCTCTTATTAATATCTCTCCATTTACTTCCCTTTGTTTTATGGAATTCTGGAATTTGAGGGTGTTCTGTCATTCAGAAGAGCACGTATGGTTTTTTTTTTCTTTAACCAAGAAGTGGTTGTGGTTTTACCTAGAGGAGGAAGAACACTATCAAATTACAAAGATTAGAGCTAGGTATCTCAAGTGCAGCCTGGAGGCTGCTCAGCGTGCTCTGTGGCTCTTAGCAGCATACTGCTTAAAAGCATGTGGGTAGGTGGCAGTAGTTTTGTATGTAGTCAGTAATGCCATGTCTCCTGCCATGTCTCTGTGCAACTTAGATGAGATGTTATGGGGAAGTTTTTTACTGAGAGGGTGGTAAGGTGCTGGAACAGGCTGCCTGGAGAAGCTGTGGGTGCTTCATCCCTGGAGGTTCAAGGCCAGGTTGGATGGGGCCTTATACAACCTGATCTGGTGGGTGGCAGCCCTGTCCATGACAGGAGGTTGGAACTAGATGCTCTTTGAGGTCCCTTCCAACCCAAGCCATCCTATGGTTCTGTGGTTCCTTTCTATTTTGGCAACCTTGTCATAGTTGAGAGTCCCACATCTACTTAGCCTGAGTGACCTTGTCACAGCAATGGGCTTAGATGCTTCAGTAGTTGCAGTGTTAATTTATTGGAAGGAAGGAAGGGTCGAATAAATGTTACTCCTGCTAGTCTGTATCATGATGTGTTTGACTTCTAGGCAGAGAATTGAGTTGTATTAAAGATACTGATTCTTCCTGTATATTCACTTAAAATCATGCTCAAAATGAGTGCATGTATTGATACAGGTTTAAAATACTTTTAAAATCATGAGTACTTTTTCCCCTTCGCATTTAGGAGGATTCTGAAAAAAGTAACAATGGAGCCTTCAGAAAGACTGGCTAATCTCCAAACCCTGTGGGACAGTCAGACAGTGGCAGAACTTGGACCTTGTGGTGAGAATGAATTTGAATGCTTAAATATAAAAAGCTTGGAATAGCAGTGTCAGGAAGTCTAATTCTATTTTTGGTAGAAGCTTGTAAAGGTGTAATTAGTTTTAAGGTGTAATTAGTATGGAGTAGACTTCTGATTGGTACGTGAAGGCACTATTTTAAGCTTTCTTGCAACCTGATGGGTATTACAAAGATAGGATAGTCTCTGTTTCTTTTAGTTTCTTTCAGCAGCACAATGGACGCCCTTCTAAGGGAAAAGGAGAGTGAGTTTTGAAAGGCTGGTTATATGTTCAAGTATTAAAGTATGCTTTTAGATGTCTATTTATTTTACTATTATGTTAAATATTCTCTTATGTTGTTTCTAGGAGGCTTTTCACAGATGTATGCCTGTGTGTGTGATTGGCTTGGATTTCCATATAGAGAAGAAGTGCAGTGGGTAAGTACATGTCTTGTGCTGGAGCTCATTTCAACTAACTGTACAAATGATGAAGGGGCAGATAAATCATAATACTTTAGGGGGAAAAAAAATAGGATAAATATGTATTTGGTTATGTATTTTTAACAGGATGTCGACACAATTTATCTGACACAAGATACCAGAGAGTTGAATTTGCAAGACTTCAGCCATCTTGACCACAGGTAAATAATGTGTAATAATCATGCTAATACTTAGCAAACCTTCCTTGTCCCTTAAATTGTCCTTCCAGTAGATTTTGCCTGCCCTTGCTGAAGAGGGATAATCCCATAAGAGCTGTCCCTTAAATATCTGGACATCTGAAATGACCATCTATAGAGTTTATAGTTTTCGGAACAAAGATGCTGTTTTTGCACAAAAACATCATGAAAAGCACATTTTGTTTTGAAGATAAATATATCTTGCTATTGGAAGCACTCCAAAAAGTTTAAACATATGATTATGTTTTTTTCCCATGGTGGCAGATATAAGTGCTCAAATTCAGCAGCGAATACATGCAACTACATCTGGCATGCAAAGCAAAAAAAGGAAATTAGGCAGCCTTTGCTTTTACAGAATCTTTCTCATAGTGCATACGCTAAAGGAAATTACTTTTTTAGTAAGTCAGTAGAAGGTTTAAGTTATTCAGCTGAATCCCAGCGTGTAGTTTCTCCACTAACAAAAGATGCTATCAAAAATGTGTACTTCCAGAAAGGAACTAATTGAGGGTAATTTTACTGTGAGATGCTGAAACTTAGCTAAGTGTTGTATTTGGTTTACTGGATTTATCTGGCTGAGAAAACTGGATTCTAAGAAAGTTGAATCTGAAGATATTTATGTAAGAAGAAATGGGAAAGAGTCTTAATTAAAATCCATCATTATACAAGAAAAATGACGAATTAAAGAAACTGTAAATAAGACAGTGTGTTTGTTTCTTTGAGGAGGCCCAAAGGAAGAATTAAGAATCTGTCTGAGGTATAATGTTAAAATATTATAACAGAAAGGCTGAACTTGGAGGTAAGTAAATGAGAGTATTTTGGCACAGCATTCTTTGTAGTTTTAAGGTTGCTAGTAGGTAAACTTGCAAAAATATAAAGAAAAAACCAAACATGTATTCATATACTTACTCAGCTTCTGTGGTGACTTTCACAGTCACCATGGATAATTGCCTGATGAAGTTACTACCTGTGTTGGATTATTCAGAGGTAACTCGAGCAAGACTGCAGGGCTGCAACTAGTGCATGACAGCTGTATCAAAAGACCGGTCACTTAAGAATTGCTGAGAGAAGATAGGGAAAGGGTTACTCGTGCCCAGAGCACAAGAAAGATGTGGAGCTATTGGCGCAGATTCAGAAGAGGGCTGCAAAGATGGTCAGAGGACTGGAGCACCTCCCCTCTTCATAGGGGAGGTTGAGTGAGTCGGAGCTGTTTTGTCTGGAGAAGGCTCCAGGGAGACCTCATTGTGGTCTTCCAGTGCCTTAAGGGGGCTTATAAACAGGAGGGAGGCTGACATTTTACACAGTTCCATAATGTTAGGATTGGGAGGAATGGTTTTAAACTCAAAGAGAGGATGTCTAGATTAGATATTAGGATTAAATTTTTCACACAGAGGGTGGTGAGGCACTGGCAGAGACTGCCCAGAGAAGCTGGGGGTGCCCCATCCCTGGAGGTGCCCAAGGCCAGGTTGGATGGGGCTCTGGGCAGCTGAGCTGGTGGGGGACAGCCCTGCCTGTAGCAAGGGATTGGAGGTAGGTGGGCTTTAAGGTCCCTTCCAACCCAAACCATTCTGTGTTTCTATATCACAAGTAATGATGGAATAAGAAACTAAGAACACTTAAATGCATTGCAAGTGGAAAGAGCTGAGAAGAACATGGGGCGTTTTTTAAAAAGTAATTTAGAGATATTCAACTTCAATAAAAAATAAATGACTGAACAAGTTATTAGGAGTGAAAGTGGTACTTTTTAATGAAAAATAGAAGTGCTTTAAGTGTTTAGCTCATCTCAGTTGTTTCAAAAGAGCTGGCCTTAAGAAAATGGAATTGCGAGTTTGTTGGTTCAGTGAATGTTTTAATTGAAGTATGACTTGCAAAATTCACATCACCAAGAAAATAAATCTATTTTTAATAGAATCTTTATTAAGTGTTGCATGATTATGTAAGTCCAAAGATTCAAAACAATTTTAGAACAGCATATACACAATAAAGTCTGTCTTGTGGAGGCTGGAACTGAGAAAAAGGCTTTAGATGGAAGTTTTCCAGAAAACAAAATTTTGTAGGAATTCAAAAGCGTATGTTATTCAGTAAAAATACAGATTAGGTTCTGAGATCCTAACCAATTCAAGAATGTATTGCAAGTGTTTTGTCAGATACTTAGCAAAGTGAGAATGCTTCAAATTAACAACATGTCCATGTTTTGGACTTTGAGAAACTCATATATCTTGTCCACATTATTTCTGAGTTTACTGAAATTATGTATTTCATGTTGTGTAGTAGCTCTGAAGAGAGGTAGGATGAAGATTGGGTACACGAGCTACGCATTGCTAAAAATAAACAATTTGTGTTTTTCCTGGTAAAGCATTTCTGTTAGAGGTCAGCATAGGATGGAATGGAATGAATTATAGATGAATTTAAATTCCCAGCGTGTCTGACACTTAGAGTGCATAACATGGCTTGCCACATGGGAGCATGACTTCTGAGGTTTTATCTGAAGTTATATTGTGCTTTGAACCATATAATTGTATAACAAAAAAAAACAAAACCAAAAAAACAAAAAAAAAACCCCTCAAAGTAAATAGGGCTTGTTTAACTCTGCAGCACAATTTTCTTCTCTTGGTTATCTTTTAGCATTCAAAAATTTGGACATTGAAAATACATCGTCAGAAATGTGTGATTAGTTAGACTGGTTTTTTTCTTCACACCATTTAGATTTCCTGTCATCTTAAATACGCAGGGGGACGGAATTGTTGAAAAAATGTGAAGCCACGGCAAAGCTTGAATGTTGTTAAAACTTGGAGAGATTTTCTGCATTCCAGAAGAACAGAATCTGTTTTCGTTTTAAAATGGCAAAGATTTACATTCTGTAAACCTTACTTTATTCTGGATGATAGTTTAGTAAGTAAACAAATAAATGTGAGCTACTTAACATAATTTGGTGAAGGAAAGTTAGGAGAAGGCCTTGCTTTTGGAAGTGGCCATTAGCATAATTCTTTTTGCATTGCAAAATAATTCTGATCATTGTTAGTGAGATATGTAGTATTTAATAGAAATAGAGTGGAAAAAAGCCATATACCATTTTGAAAAGGAAAGCTCAGTGAGAAGTACAATGAAGTTGGCAAGCTTAAAGCAGCACGAGGAGTGGAGCTATGTGCTGCAAGGACCATCCTTGGTGAAAAGCACCTTCAAAAATTTAAATGAAATGAAAAACTGAACTTTAAACTACATAGTTCCTCAGTAAGAACAGATTGTAAAATGAAGTTGTTCTTTGATAGGCCGAAGTTTCCAGACAGAATAGTACAGACAAGGCTGATGTTTCACTATCTTCAGGCATGTGGGGTGGAAGGGAGGGAGGTGTGTGATATGTAGTTTTTTTTTTAGCTGTTGGTATTACAGCTATGTCAGTATCTGTGTATGTCTGAAGTTTGAACAAACAGGCCTTGGATACTGCAGAAGACTAAACTATTTAAAGATTAGAATTTGCAAATCAGCAGGCTTGATTTATTTAAAAAAATTCTCATCCTGCTGTAGCAGTCTTTTTAACTTCTTGAAAATGCAGCAGCTTTTCCCACTAAATCTAAACAGCCCCCGGTCCTTCAGCTGTTTTCATTCCTGGTTCTGGGAGCAGAGTAGAGAAAAAGACAGCCTCAGGCACTCAGTACCCAGGGTACTGAGCTCTTGCTGGTGTCTGGGGTGGCTTATTAGCTCCCTGGCAGTGTAACTACCTACACCCAGACATCACTGCTCATCGTTGCTCTTTTTCCTTGGATAGCACCAATGGTGCTATCTGTCCCTCTTAGGGGTTCCTATCATAGCATAAAGTGCACTGCTCCACTGATGTGACGGTGGAGCCTTTAGCCTGTCTGGCATTTACCTTGATGAGGTAAAAATGTGAGAAAGGTGCTGCATGTTTGGTGCAGATCTGTGCCTACCTGCAAATGTCCTGAATGGAGTGCTAGGGGTTGGTAGTAGCTTATAAAAGCTAATATTTTTAAATTTCTTCCCATAAAACTGAGGCTTAGATAACTGTTTTTTGCTAGTCAGATACATTCATGTACACTACATCTCTTTGTTTCATTCTAAAGAGGTTTCTAGGTAACTGTTGAGGCTAACTGATCTGCCTGTGCTAGATGAATGATTCTGCTGGGGGTAGCGTGCAGACATGACATTTACCAGCGTCTGTTATTGGTGAAGCTCAAAAGACAGAGAGCAGATCAAATTAAGAGGATTGGAATAAAGAAAATGAGAATAATTTAGAATTTCATTTGTGAAATCCCTCTTACAATTAAGTATGGTTTGTGCTGAAAGTTGCATTATCCTTTTGCAGGTCTCCTGCTTCCTGGGGGAATTAAACTATAGAGATGAGACAAGAAGATGTTCTCTAGAAGCATTCAGTCATGGGATTATATTAAATCATCAGTCTGCCAAAAAGCTTTTTAGCGTCACACTCAATTATAATTAGAGGTGATTAAGAAGCTTAAATATGTCACAGGATGAAGAAAAAGTAGGAATGGCAGCACAGACAAATTTCTGGTTTAAAAATTCATGCGAGAATAGATGTCAGTTGGCCAGTCAAAAATTTTTATTAAAATACAGGCAAGATACACAGCTGCTCACGGTGCTTTTTTTTTTTTGTTGGGTTTTTTTTTTTTGAGAATGCAGAGCTTTCTGTAATGGTAACAGCAGCCAATTAGCATTGCAAAAACAGAGGAAATTAGATACAGAAGAGCACTTCAGAGATTGTTTCAAATGACCGAAACTGACAGTTAAATGAAATGTGTGTAAAAGTGTTTTTCTTTTTCTAGAGACTTAATACCAATAGTTGCTGCCCTGGAGTATAATCAGTGGTTTACAAAGCTGTCCTCCAAGGATCTGAAATTAGTAAGTAATAAGTTGAAATGGTATACCAACTTTTACCAGGCTGTGCTGTGTCTTGGATGATACTATTGCATTTTTCAAGGTGAACTTCTTTGGGGTAAATAAGCTGGGCAGTCTTATTTAACAACTGGTAGTTGTTTTTCCATTTATTGTTTGAGGAAAACATAAACAGATGGGTAGTTCTCTCATGCTGTAGAAACACTACTGTGAGCTGATTTTGCCAAAATTTCACACAAGTACATTTGGAAAAGTTTATTTGGCCATAATGGTGGCCCATAAAACTAATCTGTCAGGTGTTGCCAGCTCACAGAAATACTTGCTGACTAAACAGGAAAAATTCTAAAGAAGCTAGAAATATCTGTTGGTTTCTGGAGGTGGAAGAAAAATACTAGGAGTCTGGGTTATTTTCTTCTCACATTATGAAACAAGTTTTGCTCTTAACTTTCGTTGCATCTTGATCTTCTCCTGGTTGTCTGACACCAGCTCCTTAAAGCAACAAGTATGTAGGGACACATTGCAATGGTATTATTCACAGAATCACAGAATCGTAGGGGTTGGACGGGACCTCTGGAGATCATACAGTCCAACCCCCTTCCAAAGCATATTCCCCACAGCAGGTGACATAGGTATGCATCCAGGGAGGCTTTGAATATCTCCAGAGATGGAAAATCTACAACCTGGCTGGACCGCCTGTGCCAGTGCTTTGTCTGCCTTGCAGTAAAGAATTTTTTTTCCTCTTGTTCATATGGAACTCTCTGTGTTCTGGTTTGTGCCCATTGCCCCTTGTTCTGTTGCTGGGCGCTATTGAGAAGAGCCTGACCATCCACTTGACTCCTGCCCTTCAGATATTTATAAACACCGATAAGTTCCCTGCTCAGTTTTCTTTCACAGCACCATTCTTTTTGAAAAGCAAAAAGAGAGCCAATCTAAACAAGCTGAACGACTGAAGAAAGGGCCTAGAAAATCAGTAATCCTAAATGTAGTATATTTTCATATATTTTAATATTTCTACCAAACCTGAAAATTAGTAGTTACAGGTAGAATTAGTGATTTGAGAAATGCTTTCTCTGTTGTTTTAATGTTTTGTTTGTTTTAATGTAATGCGATCTTTAGGGAGAATTTTTAACAGCTTATAATGTGGAAAACAAATAAACCTTATCAGTCTTGAAAGTGCATCTATAATAGCAATAAAAAAATCTTCCATATATGCAAATTTGAATAAAAAATGTCAGGATAGTATAAACCACTGGACAGTAAATCCATGCCACAGGGACTCTGCTTAGGGTCAGGATGAGGTCAGACGTATCCAGAGGCCACTGAATGTGTTGTACTTGGTGAGTCACATTCTGACATTGTGTTTGATAGACATGATCTGTAGTGTTTTTACAGTACATGCATGAAACTTTCCACTTGCAGTCACAGTGCTGTAGTAGCACTGTGATAATATTCTGAATTACAAAAATATGAAAGGCAAGTATGGAATTGGAGAAATGGCTGAACTGACCATTTTTAGAAAGCACTGTCACCTTTACTGTGTAAAGTATTAAAAAGACTTTTGTGTGTGCTAGAGCATCCTGTTCCCTGTTCCCTTTTCCCTTTCCAACTAGTTTAAAAGAATCCTAGGAAATGCCAGGCTGTTGTTAGAGATAAAGATATCCCAAGTGTGAATGCCAAACTGTCATTTTTAGGGTGGGTAACATAGAACAGTTTCAGCAGTTCATGATCACGACTGAAGTTCTACTTGGACTTCAAATGAATGTGGGATGGTATATGCTGTGACAAAAAGACAAATTAGGAAGCAAACTAAGATATTAGAGTAAAAGGTGGACGAAGTTCACCTATGGCCTTTGAAACATTGAAGTTTTATCCCCAAGCATGGCAAGCAAACTGTTTTGTTAATTTTCTTCATAGTACTTGCAAATGTCTCTGCAAATTCTAGAATCCAGCAGCAGTAACAATCATGAGATGTGATAAATTCTGTGTAGGCTGGGGGAGCTCCTATTGAAATTAACTCACCCTTAAGCATTAATCCCTGAGCAATCTTTGGACTTGCAGCTAAAGTTGATTTTTTTTTTCTTGATTTTTTTTTTTTCCCCCCCCCCTTCTTTGCCTTGTAACACCTTTCTCTGTGTTTAGCTGACATTTCTTGTTCGGCTTTATTCTCCATTCCATTAGTTGCTATTTTCTTCTGAGGGATTAGTATCTATATGAAGAAGAGTTCTTTAAAAATTAAGTGTGTGAGTTTTTCTGCACATAGGGTCTGCAGTTTGTTTTTTTTTCTAATGTATTATACTATTATTAATCATAAGAGCAGTATTAGTCTAGGTAGCCAATTTCACAAATTACTTACCTTTAGTCTACCTCTTGTTTCTCTTAGTCCTTTCCAGATGTTGTCATCTGACTCTCCCTGGGATGTTCCTGGTACTCTTAGTTATTATATGAGAAGAAGCGGTTCATGGCCTGGATCCTGTTATGATGTACAGCTCATAACTAAACAACCATATGTTCTTTAACACTGTTCTGTCTTTTCTGTGGCAGTCTACTGATGTCTGTGAGCAGATTCTGCGAGTAGTGAGTAGGTCCAATCGATTGGAAGAACTGGTATTAGAGAATGCTGGGCTTAGAACGTAAGTAATTTCTTCAAAATATTGCATTAGTTACTGCTTAATCCTAGCAAAAAAAAAAAAAATAAATGTGTGATGTGTATTAGCCGGAGTGTTAGAGAAACTCATGCTCAATACCTAGCTTGTTCTGAGGAGCTGCTAGTCATGAGCCTGTCATCAAGTTTTTCAGAGATTCTTCATAATCCAGAAAATCTTTATAGACTGGTGTTTGTTAGATTCTGCTTGGAGAATTGGGTTAAGTGGAGAAGAATGAATTGGATGAGTGCATAAACCCTAAATTAACTCATGCAGTTCCTCTCCAAGTAGTGTTACCAGTAGAAGTAACAGCAAAAGTGATGGGGATTTTGTTAAAACGCATATTATTCCATCTTGGATAACTGATACAGCTTCATTCCCAAGAAGGCTCTTTTTCTTCTTTTTGTGTATTGCATTTGTGACATTGTTGTAATGTAGTAATACTACTATGTCATTAACTTTTTTTTAAAGAAGGAAGAAAGATTAATTTTAGTCCTTGCATGTATTTTAAGTACAACAAGTTACAGCCTGGGTATTTTTTTTCTTCAAAGCAAATAGATGCAAAGTTCAAGTTACAAACTATCCCAGAGGGAAGTATCTTTCATTTTTTTAGTGTTAAAGTAGCATCCAAGACCACATGGACAAGATAAGCTCTAGTGCTAATGAATTTTTGTGCTAATAAATAAAACAGTGGGAAGATCAGAGAAACTGAGCATTAAACTGAAGAAAAAAAATAAAAGAAAAAAGCACAGGGAAGTTATGTGGTATATTTTTTTGCCTCCTCTACTTTTGTTTGTTTTGTTTAATTTGAATTGGTTTAGCACTGAAATACGTCTAAAAGAAAGCTACCTAACTGGCTTAGGTAGGAGGTAGGAGGTGGTGGAGGTAGGAATTACACCCAAACTTCCCGATCACAATGTCTTTAATAGCTGTCATTCAACCATAAACAACTGATTTTGATCTTGTTTTTCCTGCACGCTGTGCCGTGAGACGTAGTGCTAATCACGAATATTAAAAGATACATTGACTACCTTTGTACACTGTCTACATTAACTTCTAACTGTCAGATCTGTTTTCAGTTTTAATAGGACTTGACAGATAATCAAACTGTGACTTTGGTTTTTGTGCCTCCATCTACGTGCATGGTATTTGGCATTTTGCCCTGATGTGCATCTGCTGTGCTCAGCACTGTCTGTCTGTTTTTATCAAGGGTACATTTGTCAATTTTGCCAGTTATCATATCTGCTTGCTAGGAGGAAATTCTATTGTTACTAGGCATCTTTGCACAGCTTACAGACCGGTCACTTTTAATGAGTTGTGACAGACTGCCAGACAAGTGTTGAGAAAGAGTTACCAAGACATACCAGACCAGTTGTTGAGATAGAGCTACCAGGAACAATGCTTCCAGAGACACCTGGGCAGCTGCATGGGTGTATTTTCTCCTGTAGCAGGGTCAATTTAAGATGATTCCATTCTTTTCTACCTCCGGCCATTTGTTTCTGTTATTTGGTATGGGATATAGCTCCATAAACACTTGTCGTCTTTCCAGCTGATGGGACTGCAAGCTATCATGCAGTAGCAGCTGTAGTAAGGACGCAGGACTTAGGGAAGTATGGACTTGCTGTTGGGGAAAAGTGTGCTGTCAAACAAAGCCCCCTGTCTAACAAGATTTCTGCCAGTTTAGGTGTTCTTGAGAATTTTATGCCCATTGCAATTTCTTTAACAGACTTAAAGGATGCAGTCTAGATTATTTTGGATGTCTTTGATGACAAAAAAAAAAAAAAAAAAAAAAAAGGATATAAATATTTTGATAAGTGTTGGGATGCTAACTGAGGTAAGTGATATCCAGATTTCGGTGAATGGAGAATATTTTAAAGTGATCTGAACAAATGAGTTTGAAGAGGATTATATCTGTTTGCTGCTTTAGAGAAATAGAGCACCATGCAATAATCAGAAGATTCATTTCCATGAAACTGCAAGGTGGAATCTCCAGTCTGAAAAGGCCTATTTGCAGGAGCTGATGAAAATAATTTGTTGTGCTTCAACACTCTGAAGCCTGGCAGGCAGGCTGACCCTGTTGCCATCTGCACTAACCACTGCCACCGTGTCCCAGGGGGAGTGGCTGCGATAACAGGGAGAGAATAGACATGCCTGCTGATGATTCAAGGAGGGCCTCTGGCAGAGATTCTGCAGCTCTTCTTCCCCACTGGATGGGCTCTGAATGTCCTTGCATGTAATCATGTTAGTTCCTTCCACACACATCCTCTGTTTTTGTGTTAGAGATGTTGTCTAGACCGATCTTGAGGAATTTTTGTCTGAGATTTCCTGGCCTGTGCTGTTCTTACCATTGGTGAAATATTCTTCCTCTCCCATGCATGTAGTTATATCAGACCTTTTAAAAGCTTTACCTCCAAGCCTGAATGTCTCTCACTATCTAGAGTGTTGGAAAACAGATGCCCTACATGAGATGTGTAGTCATCTGCAAGAGCAGCAGCAGGTAGCAAAGGAGGACACCCTGAGGCCTTTCAGGTGGCACAAATTTAAGTCCAGAGTTGTTGACTGTTTTTGTTCACAATAAGATTATAGGATAAGAATATTTTCTTCTTTAGGATAAGAATATGATATAGAGTTTCAAAGGGAAACTAAAATTTCCTGGAGCATCTCTACTTGAGTACACCTTGCAGCAACAGATAGCCAAAAGCTATTGAGGTTATCCCTGTCTGATCTCTGCTCTTTTCCAGAGTACAGAAAACATTGCTACCTCCACTGCAATTCTCAGCAGAGAGGCTGACAGCTCTTGTGATAGGAAGGATCTGTCCCAGGGAAAAGGAACAGTGTTAATTACCATCCTTTTAGAAATGTATCCAGTAGTTCTCTTAACACTGCCCTCCAGGAGGTAAGATACTGTACTTTGGAGCAGAGAGAGAAGGATGCTGGGAGGAAGCTCAAGGAACATTATTTGATTTCTACCTCTTTTCCTAACTTAGATAAAGTAAAACCATTGAAAGCATAGTCTGCTTCACAGAACTGCACAATAGATTTAGTCACTTAATACATGAACACTTTCTGGTAGGTACAAGGGTGGGTTTGTGAAATTGACATGGAGCTCACAGCCTTGTGACATGTGTGGAATATGATTCAACCACAGTCTGGAGATGTGATCATGTAGGAAAACCCAAGCTAGCTTTAAATTTAATGCTGTGAGTACTGGTAGTCCAGTGACAGCAAAATGTGCTCAGAGTGGGCAGCATTCCCTTATCTCTCAAGCGGATTTGGAATACAAGCAGGTCATGCTCTCCATCTACATGCTATATTTGCATATACAACCCAATACACCATCATCTCCCTCAGCTCACGTTTCTGGGACCGTGGTCAACCTTGATGTTTCTCATTATAAAAAGAAGCAAGCAGATAATAGTTTTTCAGTGTCCTGCTGTTTTTTGAGAGTTATTCCTGCAATTTTACAAGATCACAATACTAATGCTGTGTTGATTCTATGATATGTTGCAAAGCCCATCTGTTTGAGTGATTGTTGACAGAAACTTGCTGCAAGTTAGGGGGTGGTGGCAGAATTTAGCTTTGTGAGTGAGGGAGATAATGCTATGCAAGTTAATGTATATATCCCACCTGTGGACAATGAGGAGGAGATGTGGTTGAGTTCTAAATTATTTTAAATTAGCCTGTATTTTATACGTTCAGATCTTTATCAAAACTAGCTTGAACTTTGGTTGAATGCTCTTCAGTATCTTAAATCACAGAATAAATAAATAGTAATATAACCTGCTTTGAAAGACAGCAAATTAACCAGATAAGCATCGTTTAAAAAGACAAAGAATCAGTAGCATAAGTTGGCTATTTCTGTCTAGTAATCCCTTGACACTTTTAAGCCTCTGAACATGCTTTTGACAGAGGAGATAACAGAATTCTCTCTCCCTCTGTATACTTTTCTTGCAGAGATTTTGCACAGAAACTAGCCGGCGCCCTATCCCATAATCCCAACTCAGGACTCCATACAATCAACCTTGCTAGCAATCCACTTGAAGACCGAGGTACCGTAACGTTAATTTTTTCCTTTTTCTGCAAATGTATGAGGGGGATTACCGCTGCTCCATTCAGCTTTGCCCAAATAACAAGATATTGTTCTGTCTGTAACGCTACTGTGAATGTCTGTTGTTCGCAAACTACTGAGAATTGCTATTCTTTCTGATTAATACATTTCCATTCACTTATGGAGAAGTATTTAAATGTCTTAAACCGTCCATGGATTTCATTAGATTTCATTACGCTTTCACTGAGGTTTCTTTTAAAGGAAGATAGAATACAATGAATGTTTAGAGCTAGAAAGAAAAGAAAATGGTGTATATTTTTAAAGGCAATACAATGAATATAAAATGAAGCGCAGGACAACTTTATTGCTTGGATTGTATTTTCCTGGAGGTTTTGCATTTTATTTCAGCTATAATCTCATAGTTAGGTCTGGTTTTGAAGCTGTTCCTTTATCAGTTTTGTTCTAGTCTGTAGTGTTGCTGGTTCTTCACCGTGCTCTGTAATACTGGCATAGCTGGCGTCCTTATGTAGCTAAGGATTGTTGACTCCGCAAGATGAAAAAGAAAACTAAGATGAAAAAGAAAACTGAATGGCCTAGCTTTCCTCTAGCTAGGCACTGCTAGGAATAATTTCAGTACATATCAAGTCAAGTCATTCCCTTCTCCTGTCTACTCTCTTTTCACTTGGAGCATTTCTTTTTAAAATAAGGTTACATTCTTCCAGTCGGGTGTTGACCCTTCAGTGCTGCCCACATGAGATTTCCATTTGATTCATTTAATACATTCCGAGCACACAGTGTTCTTGGGATCAGGCTACCTTGTGCTGCTGTTGGGCCAGAAATAAAATAGGAATTTTATGCAGCGAACCTTTTCTTATTTTATTTGGTTTATGCAAGGGAGATTTTCTGTCTTTTGTCCGACATGATTCAAAATGGAAAAGCTGTTCATTTTGGTTGCAACCTGATTCAAAATGCTGTTAACACAGAATTTTGTAGGTATGTCTCCTTTTATTCCGTTTCACTGAGGGGGGAGAAAGATGTGAAGAGTATCTTTTTCCTCTTCCTCTTTTGTATCTCTTCTCCTTTTGGCTCAAAATAAGTTTGTAAACATTTTTACTTCTAACTTATTTAGATAGTTGTTCATTTAAAACTGTTCGCATGAATTGCTATACTCTTCTGACCACCCTTTGTGTGGTTCCTGAAAACTCTTTTGTTAAAGCCAATGTTTTGCTGTACAGCGTTATTACTGCGTGACATGGGCCTATCTGCAGTATTTAGAATTTTCTGTTTTAAGTTGTAAAAAATGGCTGTCACATTGTTGAATCTACTTCTGAAGAAGTGTGTTCAGATTGTGCTTGATGAAAAGCTTTTTAAAAGATAACCTTTTTTTTAAATCATGCAAGGTTTTTTTTTATTATTATTATTTTAAGTATATCGGTGTGAGTACTGACTTTGCAATGAAGTCATGTTTTGAAGCCCTTTTGGAATAGCTACATACAATGTAAAAAAGAAAAGAAAAGAAAGGAGATGCAGAGGATACCAATTGGAGAAATTTGTAGAGGTTTATCATTATCTCAGTGTCTTCTATCACATGCAATTAAAGTTTGACCTTTTTGTTAGAGAATCCAATAAGTTATATGAGTGCTTGAAAAGAAATTAACTATAACTGCAATATGCAGATCTTTTAAACAAGGATTTACCTGTTCTGTGATCTGATATCTGTTGAGTGAAAGTTAAATTTGACTTCATTAAACTGAAGAGGCAGCAAGCTTTTTGCAGGTAAAACCTGGCATAATTGAGGTTCATGTTAACGTACACGTTTTGGAAAGTATCTCTTAACACGTCACGAACTCCTAGTTCCCGGGAACTAGGAGTGAAACGAAATTATACTGCAATTCTAAGGGGAGCAACACAGGATAGTGTGAATAATGGGAAAGAACCTATCCTTGTCTGTTGCTTGGACCAATAAGCTGTTGTGTACTATTGAGTATCAAAAAGGATAAGCATTGTATTATCAAAAAGGATAAGCATTGTCTTATATTACTGCAGCTGCCTGTAGTCCTGTGA
The DNA here is from genome assembly GCA_030625065.1 of Alectoris magna. Lineage (NCBI taxonomy): Eukaryota > Metazoa > Chordata > Aves > Galliformes > Phasianidae > Alectoris > Alectoris magna. The sequence goes on from CM060561.1 coordinate 59,684,541, forward strand.
CATGAGAAGAGTGTTCTTTTTAGCTGACACACAGGGCCTGGCTTCAGCTGAAATATTAATGTTTACACGATATGATTTTGCACTGAGATGAGCCTCTTAATTTGTGATTGGCAACTCTTAATGGTACTGTCAGTATTTGTGAGTCTAACATGTGGAAAGTTTGTGATTAATTTTGATTTTAAAATCTAGACAAGCTGTAGTGATGGAAGCTTTGCTTTTGGCTTTACTGGCATCAGAATCTCATTTCTCATTTTCTGAAAAATAGTGCAAATCAAATAAGCTCAAGTCTGGAAATACTCAAAATCAAATCTGTGTGCCTGGATGCAGTGAAGTTTACTTCTGCTATTAGAACTCAGCCCTGTTGCAAGATCAGCAAAAAGAGTGTCAGAGTTATCAAAACTACTTTTGCTTTTCTGCATTTGATTCCCCTATCTTAAAACTCAGTGGGTATTTCTTCTGCAATGCTAGTAAGATGTTAAAATTATTCAGCTTGGTTGGAGTGATAAATGTTAGCTAAATGGAAAGATGGAGGGGTGAAATTATTTGTTGCATCTCTTACCCAAAATACTTTGCAACAAAAATTACTCTGGTGGTGTCCTTAGCGATTCTCTTTGTACTCATTTTTCTTCTCTTTTGCCAGCAGAACTCTACCTTGAGTTTGAAAGTATGTATTGTGACTAAGCCAGCTCAACAAAGATGAACAGTCATGCACAGAATTTAAATTGAGGCCACCTCATGAAAGGCTGATCCTTTTTCAGAGGAGCTGAAAAGTTTTCAGTTTTTTTCTTTTTAAGTAGTGGATCTAGGAATGAAAATTCGGTTGATATGACTTGATGCATTCTTGCAGAAGGTTGAAGACTTTGTTACCATTATGATTTACAGTAAATGATGGCAAAGCATCATCAATCTAATATTTTGGCAGTATACATAAAACACAGCATGTTGTTTTAAGCTGCGTGGAAGTTGCACCTCTGACCAGCCTATGCAACAGGCCTTTACACAAAGGGTTAAAAAAGCTCCTGCAACTTTTACATCTGTAATGTAGCTGCTCTTCCATTATCAATGACAGTAAACCATGAGTACACACATGTATGTGTCATACTTCTGGACTCTTGTGTCTGTTTATGTGCAGAACAGTATCAGCTTTTTTTATGTAATTGTGTTTTGGAGCAAGTAAAAGGCTTTGCTCGTGTCTCCCTTTTTCTTGTTAAGCAGTTTCCTACAGGGGACTATTTTTCATGCTCAGGTTAAGATTTGACTTTCTATGTTGATTTACTCCTGTAATAAATATTTCATAAACTGGTTCAATCGTTATTTCGGATGTGCCCACTTCATCATATTTCAGTCCTTTTCTTAAATGGAGAATTAAATTTATTGAGTGTGGAACTTGGATACACTGAGAAAGCACTTAAATGAAAAGAATATTGTTTTCTTTTGTTGGATTTGTGCTGAGGTAGTCAGTGTCCTAATACATTTTTACCATTTGGAATCCCAAACAATTCAGGCATTTTCAAGTCAGTGTACTAGCTGGTAACCTACAGGCTGCTGGAATGAAGTGAGATAAGTGGCCGTTATAACTCAGTGGAGGTTTCAAGTTTTCAGGGCATGTCTGTACCTGTATTGTAGTTTCTTTTACGTGAATTGGATGCTCTTCCACAGAAATATTTCAGCAAACTGGTGCAAATCTGTCTTTTTTGAACATTTGTATTCCTTTATTTAATAAAGAAGGGGTTTAGTTGCGGAAGAGAGGCCAGTGTTGGCTAATATGTACATCTCTCTTCCTTTCAAGACAAAAGTTTTGAAGTTTCATGTGAACTGCTGCTGGTGGGTGTTTTTTATTTGTTTATATATATATTTTCTGACTGAAGCATAAATCTTTCAGAATGTCCTGTGTGGTAACTGTTGAACATGTGTAATAAATTCCCATTGACCTTCTCTCAGGTGTGTGTGTGCGTGCGTGTACCTCACAGAGTTTGTAAACTACTTAGATGCTTGAAAGGGCTTGGAAAAGTTGGGACCACATGGTTGAACTGACTTCCTGAGAACTTCCACTTTCTCTTTGCTCCCCAACAGGTGTATCATCTCTAAGCATCCAGTTCGCCAAACTTCCAAAGGGACTGAAACATTTAAATTTGTCTAAAACCTCCTTGTCACCTAAAGGTATGCTCTATAAATATGCACATTTTCCTGTTGTAAAAGCTTCAGGCTTTCATCTTAATAATGCCTTTTGTTATGAGGTTATAAAGTAGTCCATTCTGTTACTGATTCATATGTGTATTTTAAACCAGTGCAGCTGCCTTTTTACATCCCTCAGTTTACTGTTTGGGTTCTGTACCCCCATCCAATTTTAGAAAACTCTTACTTGTCCCACCTGTGAGCTGGAACCTTTACCATAAAGTAAGATTTAATTTAAAATTGCAATAAATGTTACATTTTATTTATGCTTCAAAAAATATCTGAGGCAAAAATGTGTGGGGAACTTTCTAAACAGCATTTGGAAAACTGCTCAAATGTTTTTCACACAATTATCTCACTTGACTACTTCATGAAATCAAGTGTTAAAACAAAAGCTGTTAATTGACTTGCCCTGAGTAGAGACTACTTTGTTTTATAATTTGCATGCTTCTGACTTGATGCAGTACTTGAAATAGGTGAATATTTTTAACATAATACTGAAACACGCATCTGAAACTTTCAGGGCTTTTTTGTTGATGTTTTACATATAGTAGACCCAGTAATCTCTATAACAGAATGGACCAAACCAGATTCTACAGAGTAGTGTTTAAAAAAAAACAAAAAACAAAAAACGCATTATCACAGTATTTTTTCAGGTGATGTTGACCTGGAAAAGGTGACTGAAGTGCAGTTAATGGAAGGACGTTATAACCTAGGATAACAGATGCTCTTTCATCCTTTTACTTATTGCTCTGTGAAGATTCTGTGTCCTCTTAAGCTTTAGGAATTGACCTGGGGGAATATTAGTGTGGAGAAGGGTTTTTGTGATGTTGTTTTTAGTGAGTGTTCTGTAGCTCCACTAATGTTTAACTAGATAGTAAGCCCTAGAGTGAATTTATTCACTCATCATTTTCTTTAGAAAGACTTTTGGGGAAAAAAAAAAAAATGTTTTTTTCTTTTTTTCCGCTGCTAACTCCGCTTTTAGTGACAAGCAACTGGTTAAGAACCTTGACTAGCCTTACATGTACTCTTGAGAATATACGTTCATGAATTTTACAGAAAGTCCTGCAATTCTGGGATGTTCACTCACCCTGTACTTTTCTTCATGTGCTATGAATGATTTCATCAACTCTTGATTGTTGAGTGAAGAGAATATTCTAGCTGCGCATCCGCCTTTAGAAAGAACAAATGCCAGCTTGATGAAGCTCATCAACAAAATTCGTGTCAGTAAAAATGAATTTTGAGGTTATGAAAAGAATTAAAAAGATTTTAAACATTCCTTGTAAAGATAATCTTTAAACAAAAGCTGAAAGTATATTCCAGCATTTCTATGACTGGCCTCATGTGAATCCTGGTGCAGATGGCATAATCCACCCTAGCCCTTAAATATCTATTCTCCGAAGAGCAGCATGTCACTGTGAATATTGTTGGATGGGAGCTTTGCGAAATTCCATTTAAAAAGTATAGTGAAGTCTTAAATTTGGAATTGTTGTAGCTCTCTGTACCTGAAGATTTTCAGCTTTGCATCTTTGCTTGTCTGCAAAGCTGTCTGTGTTAGACGGTTTTTCTTTAATGTAAGAAGGCAGTACTGAATTGTTTTTTAACTTGGAAGACTATTTTTGATCTTGGAGTATTGAGAGCTTTTTTTCTATAGCTGGGGGAAGCCTGGCTTTATCGATTTCAGAAATTCTGTACAATCCCTCACTGGTTTTGACCTCATTTTAAAAATGCTTTCTATTCAGAATAAGTTTCTAAGAATGCGAAGTGAAGTTCAGGTGGTAACTTCCCAGCTGATCTTTCTTCAAATAGCGTATCTCATGGTTCTTAAAAGCTATTAACACTCTCAGCCTCCCGAGAGCAGTAAAAGAGCATGATAGATTGTCTGCAAATGAAAGTGAGATTACTGTCAAAGCATAGAATGAGGTAGGTGAAGTTCAAACAAATGTTTATTGATTTGAAAATTCTGGTTAAGTGGAAAATTTTAGTATCCTCATTCAAAGACAGGGACGGATTTTCTGAACCCGAGCCAAAGGCTAATTAAAAAAATCCCTCATTTGCATCATTTGGATGAAGACTTCAATGATGTGGCTGATTTTGAGTAGTTGACCCATTTTAAACATGATACAAGCATTAACATTATAAATTGTTTTATAGCTATTCTTCCCCAAGCTCAGTCACAGTTTTTGAATTCTCAGAATTGTTGATCAGTAGTATATACTGAGCTGTTCACAGTATATTGCATTCATTTCTACTCGTTGTTTATAAATGTTACTGAGAAGACTTACTAAAGGGGATCTAGAATGATAAGTTCTAGTAGCTAAATAGGACTTTTAGATCTTCCAGAGTTTCAAAAAGTTTTCATTTGCTGCTTTCCTTCATGGATAATGTATAGATTCAACAATGCAACATTAAGATAAATTACAGTGAACAGAAGTATTTCAGGAAATGGCAAAGGCATCATTGTTCTCCAGTTCTTTTGATTATCAAAAATCTCCTGAAGCCTGTAGCTGTGCTTCTAACACGGGAGACACTCCTAGTATTTGTAAGCTTGGAAACCTAAAGCACTGCCTGGTGTGTTTTGGTTTCCAGTGACTTGCTAGCTGCTTCCTCCAATGGTAAACCCATTTTCTAATAGTTTTTAAATGAAGAGTGCATGTGTTCCATCCACTGAACTCCAGTTCACTTTGATCAGGAGCTTTGAGAAATTGCACTGTAATGCATAACAGATTGAAACACCTTCCAGCTTCACTCTTTTGCCTAGGCATTTATGAGAAAATCGCTGTTTGCTAAAGTTCACAGTGATGCACACAGTGATAGCTGTCTACAATAAATTAAAAACTTTGTTATAAATTACAAGGGCTTTCATATGAAAGTTAGTTTTGCTGGAAATAGCCACATCCTAATTTGTGTTTGGAAAAGCACACACTGGAACTTTGGAACTTGGCTGACTTGTTCCCAATGTCAGCTTTTTAATTTTAATGTAAAAAATGTGTATTTTTTTCTCAACAGGAAATGAGCATCTTTATGCATCTCTTGATACTTTAATTAGCTAACTATTTTCTTCTGAAATTACAGGCATATCACAATTGAAGTATTTTTAACTTCTAGGTCTTGTCAGTTGCTTTTGAAGTTCTGGCAAATTATACTTGTTAATGCGCTTGATCTTCCACAGATACTTTTATCTAAATATTATTGTTTGTGAGAGGACATTGTCTTAGCATTATTATGTGAAATCTGTTTTTAAAATCTGTTACAAAATATGGTTGCACAGTTAAAGCCGCTGCAGAGATGGCAAAAAGATTTCTTTCCGAAACTCAGGATGCACAGCTCACTGAGGCCTGCTTTATCAGAGGCAGAGAGCCTGAACTAAACCAGGTCTTCTGTGACAAAGAGAAGTCTTGTATCTCCCTGGTCATCTATCTTCCTCCCCTGTAGAACAGTGTTGGTAATAGGAGGCCATTAAAAATTCATGTGTGACTGTGTTCACTAGAATTGTGCATTTCCAGGGTCTCTCCTAGTTCTGTGTGATGCTGGATAAGGTGAATACTGACCTTTCTTTTTCAGGGGTGAACAGCCTTTCCCAGTCACTGAGTGCCAACTCGCTGATAGCGAACACGCTCGTCTATCTTGACCTCTCAGGGAATGCTCTCCGTGGGGATGATCTCTCAGTAAGCACATGACTGTCTTAATTTATTGTTAGAAGAAGGGCAAAGCCATTTTATTTAGATTCTTTTTTTTTTTTTTCCCTTTATTTCAGTACAATTCTAGTAGGGATAATAAAAAGCAATATTTTGATCTCTACTGTCCTCCATACACTTAGAGATTTAAACTGCCTTACACAACCAAACAGATCCACATAAATGTGTTCATATTTTGCTTCATGTTTCATGTTTGCTTCATGAACTTTGTGTTCATGTTTTGCTTCAGTAGACTTTTCATTCTCTCTGAGTTCTGTTTGAAAGTGACCAAAACACTTTTAAAAACCTCTTTTTAATGGTAAATGTATTACAAGATTTTCATTGGAAGACTGGAAACGATTTAATTCCTTTGATTTGGAAAGAATGGATTTGTTTCTGGTTTTGAGTAGTTTTGTCTGTATAAAGAAATCTGTGCATCTCCTATTGAAACTCATGATTCCTTGAAAAATCTCTTCTGAAATTTTGCTGTTCAGTTCGTCGGTCGCTATTGGGCTGCAGCTGTTTTCTGTGTAACAAAATAGATTAAGGTTTCAATTTGTGTGTATTCACCTTTTGACAATCACATCCGTATTTGATCATAACAGTCAGATTTTGGGTTCTCTAATTATGAAGCATCTAAAATATGCAAAATTGGAGACACCTAATCTGACTATTTGAGTTTGCTGGATTTTATCTACCTGTTACTTTCACGTGACATTTTGCACAGACTTTACTAGTTTCAGGTTTATCAGCATATTCCAAGAACTAGTCTTTTCAGATGTGAAATGGAAGTTTCAGTGGGACAAGAGGATTTAAAAGGTAGCAAACACACTGTCTAAAGTAAAGAAAGACACAATTATTCTCAAAGAGAGAATAACAGGATAAGTATATAAAAACAAGAAATAGGGTGACACTGACAGGCAATGGTTAAAGAAGTCTGATCTCTTCACACAGTACTTTATGGGACATAAACACAAAAAGTCTTTTCATAGCCTGTCAGAGAGAGAGAGAGAGAGATGGTTCAAAGAAAAAGGTTCTTAATACTGAGATCTCTTAATCTGTGGAACAGTTTTCCAACAGGAGTAAAGAAATCCTGTTATTTAGCATTTAAAATAAACTCTAGCAAAGGATGGGGATTTTTAGAGTAGGAGCCTTTCTTTCACTATCAGGTGTATCAGCTAAATGACCTAATTTTAAGAAAGACAAATCTGTTTTTAAAATGTTGAATGTGCTCAGGTGGGGTAGATTTCAGATGGAGTTGTGTGTTCCATGTTACTGTGAACTATGTCATCCTTTCTTTTCTCGATCTTCTTTGTATTGTTCTGAGAGACTAAAAATATAAACAAAGCAAAGCAGGATATGCTTTATGTACACTAGTGTTGTCTGTGCAGTACCAAAGTCATCAATATTAGATTTATTTTCCATTTATTCTGTATTCTGCCTTCAACTTCTTATACGCTGCCAATATTAAGAATTAGCCGTAGTCTTCAAATGCAAATGATTCGCATCCCTCATGCTTAGAGGGGCTGTTGTTAAACTTTCAAGCCAATTAGTCTTTTTAGAAAAGATGTCAATTTGCGTATTGCAAGATATTTTTAACAAAATTATCATTTTCTGTGAAAGTGCTTTACAAGGTAACTCAAGAGTTTTACACTCAGCATTTGGTAGATGTGGTCTGAGCACCATTTTTTCCTTTTGTTCCTAAAAAATGATAGCCTTTGAAAGTAAAACAGGTTGTTTTGGTTGAGTGAAAGGTTTCGGACATACCTCTAGTGCAATTTTTTACAAGTCTAAATGGATCTGAAAAGAAATCTATGTCACAATATCAAAAATAACATTGATATGTTTTCTTTCTCATTCCATTAATTATAGAGCCTCTACAATTTTTTGGCCCAGCCAAATGCCCTTGTTCATCTGGATTTATCTAACACGGAGTGTGCTCTAGATATGGTAATGCTTTTTTTTTTCTTTGTGTGTGTGTGTGGAGATTCAGATACCAAGGACACTTTGCTATCTTGTATACCTAGTAAAATCAATCTTCCCTCCTTACCTTAAATCAGGTGTGTGGAGCCCTCCTTCGTGGATGTCTTCAGCATCTAGCTGTCCTTAGTCTTTCCAGGACACTTTTTTCTCACAGGTACAGTGTAAATGTTGTTTCTCACAACTGCAATATTTTGTGTTATGCTTTCTTGATTTTATGCTGCATGTTTCTTTTAAAGAAGAAATGCATGACTTTATAAAAGGTGGCTACAAAAAAAGTATCATTATTCCAAGGAAGTTATTTTCTTCCCGTTCTTTGCTAGACAGCTGTAATATAAGCTACCTTGTCTAATAAGTTTTTTATGATCCTGTTGCACCAGACGGTTTGTATACATCCTTTGTTGTAATATCCGACTTTGAAGTCCAACTTAACTCCTCTTCAAATTTGATTTCAAAGTACTTGTTTTGTCATGATTTGTTGACTATTAAAAATGCACTTTTTTATTATTTTTCTTCTTTTCCTGGGAAGAAGTCCTTCTGAAAGTCTTAGAGACTGAACACTGACTTTGTAGAGTACTTGCAGCATAGGAAATAATAACCTTAGTTTCCCTTTTCTTCAAATCGGTGGCTTGAGCACCTGTCAGAGGTGACAACTAGTTAGGGATAAGCAACTACAGTGTTCATTAGTTATTTCTAGTGGTGAAGAGGGAACATCAGTGTTTTGTAGAGTACTGTTTGATCTTTTACTCGTAAAATCTAAGCGTACTCATGATCAATCAGACTTAAATAATCATTCCTGGTAGATCACCAAGCAGAAGCTAGATAATGATGTATTCTGAACAGCAGTACAATGGTGAGAATTGTTTCTTGAATCAACATTTTGGTAGCATTGTATTTTTAAGTTACCTGAGAGCCTCTGACTACTGAGCTGTTGAAGGTACAGCAAATTAAACAACACGTAAATGATGGTTACAATTTTGACAGCCTGCATTCACTATAGGAGGTTCACTATTCAATACTCAATTATTACTATAATATTAGTACTGTAGCTATTACTATTCAGTATTTACTGTTGGAATGAGGAGTGTCTAAATGTTACTTAATGAATATATTTACTTACAGAAAAGGAAAAGAAGTCCCTCCCTCCTTCAAACAGTTTTTCAGCAGCTCACTTGCTTTGATGCAGATTAATCTCTCGGGAACTAAACTCCCTCCTGAGCCTCTGAAGTAAGAATTTCATTTAATTTTCTCCTGTTGCCTAAAATCTAGTTCACACCGTTATTATGTGGTGCTTCATATATATTTAAAAAAAAAAAAAAAAAAAAAAAAAAAGGATTTTATTTCCATTTTTTCCCCGTTTGTATGCTACTGATATTGGAAGAGTGAGTTTCATAATGACCACACATTAAAGAAATGCTGCTTCCGTCTCATGTTTGAGGCTATTCATCATAGTTTGGTTTGTGTCATAGCTGTTTTGTTTCCATCAACTTTTTGTGATGTATTTCTTACTTTGTGCCTTAAAAACAAAACTGTTTGCTTTGCAGTGAAAGGGGATTATGTATTTGTATTAGCATCATTCCTTCGAGGCTGCACTATTGCAAGAGCCATTGTGCATACGAAGCTGTTGCAATGTTTGATGGGAGAGACCTGTTGCATAGAACTGCACCTTCCTTTTAGGGAGAGAGATGATGGCAGCCATTTCTAAGAGTGCTAAATGTAATGCTTCACTTTTCTGTATGTTGCCCATCCCACAGGTAGCAGGTTCTTGTTAGATGTATTGGGCAGTTCCACTGACCACCCAGTGATGGAGAAAATTAGCATAATGCAGGCAGAGGGAAATTGTGAAGCACTGTGTCACTCCTCCTGAGATGTATGCGTTTGTGTACTGTGGTGAACTGGAATTTAAAGGGGGTGCTTTAAAATCAAGATCAATCTAGGTAGATTGATATAATCTCAATAGGTCGTTCTATGATTCTGGCAGAATCCTTGTCTTTATTGGCTGAATTAAAGAAAGACTCTTTTCAACTTGCCGGCTACCGTACATTAAAACATACAAAACCCAATCCATAGTAGAAATCTAGATGTGATCACTAACCATCTCCAAAATCCTGATCTGGACGTAGGTATGTATATACATATATATGCCTACGCGTGAATATATGCATATCAGTGTATTTGTGTGTTATATCTGTGGGGATAGAAGTCTGTCTCCTGAGGAAGAATAGGGAAGTGAAGCTTCTGAGGGAAGCTAAGGGAGATAAAAGTTACAAGTACCTCAAAGGAAAGAGTAATGTGCATTGTTTTGGGATATTTTTCTTAGTACAATTTGACATTGGGTAGGCTTTTAAGTAAGATGCAATGGATTGAAATCCCACTGCAGGAGCCTGTTGTTTTAGCGCTGATTTTCAGTGTTCCATATGGTGCTCCTGGCTGTTGTTAGGAAAGTAAGGTTTTGATGGACTGATGATCACAAAAAATAATTAGTGAAAAGTACTTTGGTTGACTCAGGTTAACTTAGGGATATTGATTCTGTGGTAGAGGGCAGCAGGAAGCTACATTTAATGAAGTTAGAAGAACAGAAGTTGCGTGTGACTAAAACCCAGGTCAGTCTTCTCAGTAGTGGAAGAAAAAAAGTGTCAAGAGACATTGAATATTTCTAGAGAGGTCAGGAAAGATGAGACATCTCAGACACTGTGGTTCATATTCAGCTTATTTCTTGGCATGTTGAGTATCTCCCATGGCATGAAGAGTTTTGGCAGGTATCTGTGCTCGTGGATGTTGCATGAGTATATCCCAAATACTTGTGACCCCTTCATCTGTCAGCTGTGCAGCAAATGGGAGATCTTCTTAGTCCTTCTCAGCCAGTGATCTGTATTAGCAAAAAGCTACTCTTCTGATAATATTTAAACTAATTTGGCTCAGTTTGAGTGGAGTTAGAGGGAGTTACACACATGAGTGCTGTTGATAAAAGTAAAGAGACAGTTATAAGCAGAATACAGTGAGTTGAGAGCAGCAACCTGTATTGCTAGCACAGACAGCTCCAGAAAACAGCATCTGTCCAAAATCCACCTGGACATGGATGGTCTGAAAATACCCATTCTTCTTTCACTTAGTTGACATTTTGCCATGAGTTTCATTTGTTTCACCCTAATAGCAGTGTTCATCTCTTCTTGGGGTTTAGCAGGGAGCTTGGTAGCTTCCTTTATGTGCTTTTTCTCCAACCTGAGCTTTTCTTCAGTCTGAGCTGAGTGCATCTCTCAACACTGCAGAGAACTGTGATCTGTAGTGCCCCTTGCTTTCTGTCTCAGAGTAACCCTATGTGGCTTGATGTCAAAAGCATCATGTGGAAGTTAATTTGGTGTTAAAAAGATGTACTATAACCTGGGGCAGCTGCTTAGCATTTTTGTCTTAACTGTAAGAAATTACAAAACTGCAGGACAATCAAGGTTATAGGATGTGTTAAAGACAAGGAGATGGAAGCATCTGTTTTCAGACAGACTTATTTGTCAGAGTAATGATTGCAATAGCACATGAAGGCTGATTTCTAGAGGGAAAACTAATAGAGTCTACACTAATAGTACAACTTTAGCATCTTTGATCTGTGCATCTCCGAAAGCTTTTTTGACAACTTGGGCCTTGAAACTGTCCTCTGATAAAGGGGAAGTTCCTGTTTTGTGTCTATGAGCCAGACATGAGAGTTGAGTAAATGATTCAAGATGGAGCTTGCCTCTGGGAAACTAAAGAAAACAAGAAAGCAACCCATCAGATAAAAATGTAGATACCTGGCACAGTGAGTCTCCATTTCCCCTTTTAACCAATTCATTACCTGATATCTTTGATACGTTTTGTAATTTGATTCCTTTCTTATCAACTTCCTTTAGGACTGCAGTTTCAGAGCATTTAGTCACATCTGCTGACTCGGTCATTTTGAAGATACTGGTTAATCAGGGCACTCGGGGAGGGAGATGAGCTTGTTTCTAAAGCAATGGACCTTTTAATATAAGCCAAGCCTTCCAGGAAAGAAGTTTGTTAATAAAGCTATACTGCTGGAGATGCCATTTAGAGAGTGGAGAAAGGCTGCTTTTAGTTCTTATGCAGAGGTAATACAGTTAATGATCCATCACGGGGCTTTTTGTTGTTTTTTGATCCACATTTTTAACCAAGTGAAGTAGTTTTTATGCTCTTTTCCTTGTTGTGGTATACGTTGGCATTTTTGTTCATTTACAGCCATTGCCAGAAATGTTATTTTCATCTGTCAGGGCTGTAACAAGACAAGTTGCTGACATGCTTCTCATCCAAATTCTAACTAGAAGGACAAGACTTTTCCAAGTATCGCCATGCATGAGATTTAAACAGGGTGACTCAGTACTGATCTAGCTGCCTAAAGTGCCTTTGACTGTTAGTGATGTTTCAGGAGAAAATGAGAAATCACGAGGTTTTCTTAGGAAGGAGTTTATAGGCCAATAGGTTGGAGGGGGGAAGAAGGGGACTGAAACTTTTTTTTTCCTCTGAAGAGGGTTACGTTTGAAGTTACAGCAGTCTTTCTCTCTCTAGGGTTTTTTTTTTGTTTTGGTTTGTTTGTTTTGTTTTTTAATGTGTCCATTTTATGAATGCCCTGAGTTTTTTATACTGCTTCAAAATATTAAGGAAGTTACTTGTAAAGTTATCAGACAAACTTTGCATTAAATAGTGTTTGGGAAGGATGTAGTTGAGGATGATCTAAAAATTTCTAAATACTTGCAGAGCTTTCACATTTTTCTCAAAGTCTGTGTTTGAATGGATTAGGAAGTAAAGAAGTGTAAGATATTTGTTTTGAATAACAGCGAAGGGCCGATTATCCTTTGTAGCTGCAGAGCAGATACAATAGGCTTAAATGAAAAATATTCTCGAGGCACATGCATTCTAAGCACAGCTTCTACACACTGCTTGCATAGCAAGTGTTTAGGCAAACAGCTCAGCAAAATGCATTGTTTTTCTTTACCGCCATGCATAGGTCACTGGAATTCTGTTAGGCTTAAATGAAGCTTTGGGAAGGAAGTCTTTCTGTTTCTCAGTTCAATAACTAATTCAAAGCAGTGCCTATTCTAATGATACTGGGAGGTACACATTGGTTGTATTTGCACCTCCTACAAGATAAATACTGTTGTACTTGTTGATTTGGCAGTGTTAATACAGATGTGATATTAATACTAATTTTTGTATGTGGAAATAAATTTCTGTAAGGCTTTAAAGATGGGTTTATGAAATTTGTAATAGTTCATTGCTACACTTCTTTACCATTCTGCCTGAAGACAAAGGGTACCATTGTTTGAGAGTATCATTTTGAAATTCGTATTTATTTTTTGAGTTGCAGAAATGGAGAAAGATGTGACACATCGATATAATCCAGAGCTTGAGTGCAAACAGGCACTATTCCTGGCTGAAATGTCTGACTGCTGTGTGTCTTACATTTATTTCAATCTCCATTTTTTGTGGAATTTTTGGAAAATTAGAGACCACGTATGGTTGTAAATACAACGCTCCTTTTGTAATCATTTGATTCTCTTTTAAAGCAAATATTGATGAAAAACTCTCTCTGATGAATCTTATTAAATGTTGACGTAGAATTAGTTTTACTGTTTGTTTATTTGAATTTCATCCCTAAAGTTTTTGATGCTGCTGGGGGTGTTCTTGGTATAGCACAGCAGGTTTGTACTGCATTGTCTTTTAAGATGTAACTGCTCAGTTGGTGTGGTTTTGTTTTGAAATGGTTCTTTGCACTATCAGGTGTATTAACCAGTAATTACTGATTATGCTGTTGTAAAGCTGCCTTTAAAAAAAAAAAAAAAAAATGGTTCTAATATTGATCTTTTTCAGAGCGCTTTTATTAGGCCTGGCTTGCAATCACAATCTGAAGGAGGTGTCTTTAGATCTCAGTAGCTGTGAGGTAAGGATGATTTTTCAGGATGTGTTCAAAAGATGCAATGGTATGGAATTAGAGTTCTTATGCTCCACTGGGCTAGGCTTTCTACCTCTAACCAGAAGCTGTGAGATCAAAATCAAGTCATGGCAATATAATTTGCTATGTGTATCTGTACCATAAATGAGAAGCATAGGGGTTTGGGGCACCTGCAGCATCATGATGTCATCATGCTCCTTGCAGTAGAAACTATAGATGCTGAGGCAGCGTGCTGGTGCTGTTCGATGCTTGGCAGCTTCTGCCTTCTGGTGCTCTGATTGTAGGACACCCTGCAGCAAGGTTTTCCAAGGTGTCTGCATTAGAACGGGTCCCAGGAAGCTGCAGGTGTTCTTGGAACTTCTTCCTTCAAAATGTCTCCACTGGAGGCAGCCATCCTCTCCTAAAGGTTTACTTAAGTCTTGGGAGAAATTCTACTTTTGTACTCAATTAACCAACTCAGGCCAATAGGGAACTTCTGTAAGAAATGATGGAAGTGTGTCATTAACTTGAAAAGCGTTGTGCAAATGGTTTTAAATATTGCAACAATAAATTAGAAAAAAAAGATAAAAAGGGAACCTTGATTTGCTTCTTGCTTCTCTGTGCTTTGCTGTGCACTTTGTTTCTGAGTATTGTCCACACTCTTGCAGAATGATACCTGTATGGCTACAGATTCTGACAAGAAATCAGCCAAGATCCTGGGAACTAATGAGGCAAAGTTACGTAGGGAACTGGGGGGCACTTTTACCTAAAACAAAGATCCAGCCTTCCAAGGCTTTCCTTTTTAAGCTGCAAAGAAAGCCTCTTACTTGCTAGGCAGATCTTTGTAAGACCATCATCTGCGTAGCAGCTGTTCTACAAGTGCCCTTCAGGTGTAATGGTTTCCCTTTAAATTGGAAGCATGCAATTTGATGAACATGGTGAGCTGCAGTAATTGTTAAGTTCATGGTTGATTGCTTTTGGAATGTGCATCGATTTCCTAAGGAAGAAAAAAAAACACCAAATCTTTGTGAATGCATTTTGTTGTTTGATATTTCATACTTTTTAAAAAGTGGTTTTACTTTGAGGGGCATTACATGTAAATACCGAGTAGAAAAGCTTTCAAGTCAGGTATGTGTGATTCTGACTTCTGAGCAGATAGATCAGAAGGATGGCAATTTTTCTTTCAAAGGGAGATAGGAAAAGTGATTAAAATAACAAAAATGAAGCCCTGTATTCATAACCTTAAATAAATGAAACACAAGTAATGAAAGTATAAATTAGCATGTAACCCAAGCAGGGCTGACAGGAGTGAAAACTTAAGGTCTGGAACTGAATGCCATTCATAGATAACCTCGAGTCATTAGTTGCATTGGACACCAAAGCAAAAGCAGTCATGGTAGAAAGGAGAGAGTTGTGCTCGGTGTGAGCTATTGCATGGCCCTCCATGGTTTGGTTGCTTCAGCGTTTACTAGGGAGAGGCAGCTGTTTCCAGAGACAAATGGGGACATACACAGGGGAAACAATCTATAGCAGGTCCCTCCAAAATGATAGTGCTTCCTTAGATCCTTCCCTCAACGTTTTTTTCATATCACTGAGCTTTATCCATTCTCACGTGCTTTGGAAATAAGAAATTCTGCTTCCAGCAGGGGATTGCTGTGCCAGGAGCTGGAAATACTTGCCCACTACTGCAAGGCCTCTGCTCTGCTGGGAGCTGCACCCAACCACAGAGCAGAGGGGAGCTCGGAGTTTGTGCCCTGCCTCTCTTCCAGCTCCTGCAAGCACATGCTGTCAGGAGGGCAGAAAGCTGATGCTCCAGCTTTGCCCACTTTCCTGTGCTAGGAAAGCTGTTCTCAGCTCTGGAAGGAAAAATCTCAGTTCCTTCCCTCTCCCACCACTTTTAATTTGCTCCCATAATTTTCTGATATATTAACTCCAAGCTTAATCATTTTATATTGCTTGCTTGTTTTATTATTTTTTTTACTATGAAAGTTACATTTTTATTTCTACCTGCTCAGCACTGATGTATTTCACTCTTTTCCCTTCTGCTTCCCTTAGCTTGGTCACTGTGTAAGTACCCTCCATGCTTTACCTTAATTTGTAAATCAATAGACAGCTTTGTTTCTCCATCCCATATACCTCCTAGTTTTGAACACACGTGGCTTTTTTGATTGCTGAAGGGCTTGTTCTACAATTTCCAAACAAAAGCTTTTATATGTAGTCTCGTATATCATATAGATGTTGCAGAGTTTGTTTTCGCTATCACAATCTGCATTGACATATAGCCTCTGCTTTTATGTATATGGCTTTACTACAGTTGCAATAAAAATTGATCTTAAAAGTCAAGTAGTTACCATCACCTTCAGGTTAAATAGATATCAACATTTGAGCACAATAAACATTTGTGTATTTAATATTTTTGATACAGTGTTATCGGTACAAGATCCAAAATCGCTTGCAAAAAGTTGTTAAACACTTAACATATATATGTATAATTTTTATGAGTACAGAACACGTATCATACCAATTACCATACAAATAATCAATCTGTGCCACGTGTTTACCTTTTTTATCTATGAATGGATATTACTGGCATGGAAAGTAATTTTTAACGTTGACATTTTAGTACAAATATTAGAATATTTTTATTAAACTAAATCTTCATTTTCCTTTATGGTAAAGTATATAACTTCTGGGGCACGCTTGAGTTCTGGCTACGGCAGAAAACAAATTGTAACACAGTGAATGTAGTTTTTAACTTTGACAAGACCACGTATTATCTGCCAGTTCTGTGTATTTTCCAGTAATTGATGTGGCAGTCTGCGTGAAATGGTTGTCTTGTAGTGGACGACCCTGAGAGAATCACAGAGCAAAACTGAATGATTCTGGCATTCGTACAGCCAGCAAGTATTACAGACGTTCTTAGAGAAACAACACTGAGTTAAATCTGCACCAGTTTTAGCTCAAATACAGATTTCCAGTGTGACTGCTTCTAGAGAGGATAGGACTAATAGGTCTAAATGGGCTTTGTTTCATGCAGATGAGGAGGGGCATCTTATATTCTGTACCTTACACTTCCAGATGTGACTTATCATTTATATGCTGTCTCTAACCACCGCTGTTCTTAAAATGCTCAGGCCAAGTTATTGAACTGTTTGTTAACCAATCACAGATCTCCAGGTTTCTAAAAAACTGCCAAATCAAGTCTTCATTGAAAAATACTTCTAGAACGTATTTGTGGTTGCCTCATTTATAGCTTGGTTAAAAAGGCTGTTCACAAGCTGTCAACAGGTTGATTCAGGATGTTTGGACAAGTGAGAGAACGAAGTGAAATATTACTCATTTTTTATGTGCAGGAGGTGAAATGGCTGCTTAATGTTTGAAAAAGCTCGGCTTTTTTTTCCTTTTTTTTTTTTTTGATGCAGTGAAATTGAAAAATGTTTTGCAAAACTTTAATTTTAGTAAAATTTTTGCTTCTTCTGTTTTTCTTACTGATGATCATAAAGTGTATTTTACGTAGTTAGTGTAGCTGAAGTAAATGAGGAAATGTTTTTTACTTATTTGGAGAAAAGAAGTTTTGTTGTTTACTTCAGAAGGATTAGTAACTAAATGTTTAGGTTTTCATATCTTTGATTCTTAATGTTGACGTTTTCTCTTAGGCCACTTCATTATTTTTCCCACTAAATCTTGAAATTTCTTGTATCTCCATTTATTATTTCGGATTAATAATGTAGTCATAGTTTCCAGATAGGCATTTTTGTTGCTGTTTTTTTTCTCTTATCCCTAGTTTAAAGCTAAGGAATAAGGTAGATTAATGACTTTTCTTGTTTATGGTGTTTTGTGACTATTTTACAATTGCATTATTTTAACGTTCTTTTCTATTATAGGGAAACATTATTTCATTGATTTTGATTTGGCTTCTTATCTTTTAACTGGGCATCCTGTCATTGTGCTTGTTATAACACAAAGCTAGCAAGATGCCAGCTGTAAGACTTGACTGTAATGGAATTCAAGAATTACAGTGGTGCATGTTTGTATACTTGGACAAGCCTTGTTTTCTTACTGGAAACTGGAAATACCCTGCCCTTTCACATGGAGAACTGCACCAAAGACCTGTAGTCACAGCCTAACAGAAGTGCTAAGGAATTCTTTTTGTCTACACCACTTACATCATTCCCTGTGTAACTGCAGAGTAGTAAGGAAGTAGAGTCCTTTTTCTTACTTGTGTGTAAATAGTGAGAATGAAGGATGGGAATGAGAATAGTGGAAATGTGTGTACAGTCATTTTGATGTCTTTGGTCTCTTTGCTGTTGTTTTTGCTTCTGGTAGTACCTTCACTTCTATTACTCTTTTGTGTGATCTCAAAACCGTAACTAGTTTGCAAAAATGGTTGATGTTTTGTCTCTAGTTAAGATCGGGAGGTGCACAAGTCTTGGAAGGATGCATAGCAGAAATACGCAATATCACCAGCCTAGATATTTCAGATAATGGTAAGTACACAGAACAGGAACAGAGGACCATGCAGGTCCCGAAAATGAGATATGTCTTTTCTTTCAGCTCAGAATGCAATCAAGGATGATTATGCTTGATTTATGATTATTGACCGTATTTCTTATGGAAGAGCCACAGGTCAGGAAGTGTCATTGCTCTAAAGTGTATAAGAAATAATAATAGAATAACTCTACCTTCATAAGTTTGTGTTGTTTGAAATAAGTATAACATGACAGAATAAATTGAAGGCAGCAAGTGTCATATTAACAGGATTTTGTTTGAAGTGGGCTTAAATAAGAGAGAATAAAAAGCTAAATGGGAAATAAAAGTGTAGTGAAAGCAGGAGGGACCAGAAATGGAGCAAAGCTATGACAAGTGAAGAAGTAAGAGGAATAAAATTTGGAGCAAGTGGTCAACCAGCTTCAGATCAGAGCCTGATTATCTGGAAAAGTCTTGGACTATGGGTGGTTTGCAGACCCTGTGTTTCCTAGCTGGGAATACCTGGCATCTCATCTTGCAGACTCAAATTGTAGATGTGTGGAACAGGAGAACTCATCTAGCTGTGTTGGATTCTCTGGCAGCCAAATGCAGAATTAGTTCAGATTCCCGGTACAGCTGAAAAGCCAGAAAGGCAGGTGGAAAGCTTTAGGAGTTACTGAGTCAAATTATATAAAGAGATCAATTGTTGTAAGTATATAAAGATATTTGACTTCAAAGTTATTCCATGAGTCTAGATTCTAGTTTTTAATAATCTAACTAATGGACTTTTCAAATCTATCAATGGTTTGGGAATACAGTAGTAGAGCAAATTATTTTCCTTACTCATTAGTGGAATAAAGCTTGGCTGTTGTTTCAAATCATGTTATTCATAGCCTGTTATGTTAACCTCTGCATCTGCAGGCTTTGAGAGCTTGATGATACACAGCTCACAATTTGCCTCACAGTGCAAGGAACTTTCTCAAATGACTGGACTGTGGATAGGGGACTACATTTCTCTTTCTGTCTGTCTGAGAGATGCCTTCAATGGCTGATTAGGATAGAGATTTAAAAGGTTTTTTTTTAGAAGGATGCATTTATTTTCATGAAAAACAGTGATGAAAAAGATATATAAATAGAAGAAGAGAAACTTCTCTAGAACTCTTTGAAATAGTACGCTGATATGATTATTTGAATGAATCTAGCTTTAATAATTGGTCCCTCTCTGGGACTTCCATGAAAAAGTGTTTTAATTCTTAATCTGATCTGATTCTTTACAGGCCTAGAATCTGACCTCTCAACCCTTGTAGTCTGGCTTAGTAAAAACCGATCAATAAGGCACTTGGCATTAGGCAAAAACTTTAACAACATGAAATCCAAGTAAGGCTTTTTTTCTTTTAAATAACGCAATGAGTAATGAGAAGAAGCTGCTGATTTCATCATCTTCCTAACTTTTCTTCCCTCAGAAATCTCACTCCAGTACTTGATAATTTAGTTCAGATGATTCAAGACGAGGATTCAGTGAGTATCTTTCTGCCTAATACCATCGTGTGTATTTGTACCTTCACAGCCTATTTCTAATAATTTTTCTTCATTATGTTAACTTGCTGTGTAAAATTTGATCAAGATCCTAAACAAATACATCCAACATTTCATGGTGACTTTTTTTGCCCTCAATAACTTGAATTATGTATAAAGGGTAGGTACATGCTTCTTAGGATCTGTGCTTGTTGAAAAGCAACTCATTCCAAATAACTGGATGTGTTTAAATCTAAATTGCTTTAGGTTTAAGTTATACAGCCATGTACGCTTAAGTTTTCGAAAGTTTTGTGTCCTGATAGGATATTACGGTGTTAGTGTTCTCTGGGTGGTGATATTCCTTAAATAGTGGATTTATTTTATTTTATATATTTATTTTAGTTAATAATACGCGCTATTGCCTGACCACTGTATACTCTCATGCCTGTCAAACTTTATTGATCATTCTTAGTCCTTTCCTTTTCTTTCTCGCCCCTTGCAAATAACGTGCAAGCTCCTCTGCTTTCCTCATTCTCCGAAAACAGCTGACTGTAGACTCCAGTTCTCTTAACACCTGATAATTGTGTTGTTTTTATTGTCCCACTTCCAAGTTCACAGTCCATACTGCTTTCATATTTTCTCCTACTATCTGTGTCCCTACCCTACAGTTCAGTGAAACATTTTTTATGAGGGTTCCCAATGTCTCCTTCCATATGAGATCATTAGACCCATACTCTGTGTCCATCTTTTGTCACTATTTTGAAGTGATGTGTTAAGCCAGCCCTCTCTCCTCCCCACATCCTTGTAATTGGTATTAGAGGTACTATTTTTTTCTTGATTCTTTGCCTACTTCCTCATTCTTTAAATATGGGATGTCTGTGTGTTGCAGTAAAGGATTGCATATGGATACAGGGCTAATTCTAACTGAGTTGGCAGCAGTAATGAAAGCAGTAAATCCTTGTGTGCCCAAGGAGAGTGAACGATCATTCTTCCTAAGAAGTGCGTTGGTAGATCTGTGTTACTTCTTGTTCCAAACTTTTAATTTTGTATTTTTTTAATTTTAATTTTGTATTAAAAAAGGCCACGTCCTTTTATCAGATATCTCCTTCTTCTCTCTGTACTTTTCTTTATTCCGCCTTATATCTCATGGTAAATCATTCATAGAATCTCCAAGGTTGGAAAAGACCTCGAAGAAGTTCATCCAGTCCAACTGTCCACCTGTCACCAATATTTCTCACTAAACCACATCCCTCAGTACAACACCTGAATGCTTGAACACCTCCAGGGTTGATGACCCCACCACCTCCCTGGGCAGCCCATTTCAGCACCTGACCACTCTCTTGTAGAAGTAGTATTTCCTAATGTCCAGCCTGAATCTCCCCTGGCACAGCTTGAAATCATTCCCTCTAGTACTATTGCTAGTTATATGGGAGAAGAGGCTGTCTCCCACCTCACCACAGCCGCCGTTCAGATAGTTGTAGAGAGCTATAAGATCACCCCTGAGCATCCTCTTCTCCAGACTAAACAATCCTAGTTCCCTCAGCTGCTCCTCAAAGGCTTGTACTCCAGATCCCTCACCAGCTTTGTTGCCCTTCTCTGAACACATTCCAGGGCCTTGAAGTCTTTCTTTCGCAGCTACCCTTTAAGACTGTTGTGCCAAATCAGATGAGTCATAAGCAAATATAATTTTCATTGTTTGTTTTTTTCAATTTCATCCATTTGCTTTGTTGCAGGTGAACATTTCTTCCCATGTATGATATATTCTAAAATACCCCTTCAATACACACTGCCTCCTTTCAGCATCCAAACTTTCTTTCAAATGTGCATTTTTTTCTTACTATTTATATGATAATCCTGTTCATAATACGCGTGCACAAAAGTAAAACTTCATTGCAATTTCGAAGCCTCCAGGACATATAAGAAGTAGATGTTAAATTTTGGATGTGTGATTCTCACGGCTCTCCCTCTCTTGCATCATCAGCTTCAGGCTTTTGTGCTCCTTTTCTTTGCATCTTCTGAGCAATGCAAACCATTGTTTCATTTCCTGCCTTTTCCACAATCAGACTCCTGTAATTCCTTCTCAGAATGTCTTTGCTGAGTTAACCTAGGCAAACATGCTTTTTATTTTCATCTTGATTTCAAAATGTTAAACTGAGCTAATCCACCAGAAACATATTGTGTACGTAGGTTGCTCTGAAAGTAATGCCTTCTATTTATTTCCATGGAAACTACAACAGCAACAAAGAGCACATTAACACTATTTGATAGACCAAACTCTTAGCAATGTAACACTTTTTTTCAACACAGCCCACCACCATTAGCTATGTATTTTCACCAGCAATAAACAAGAGCCTGCACACTGTGTTCCTAGAAATCCATGCCACTGGAGGTGACCCACTGTTTCACAGCTGCTATGGCAGTGGTGTTGCTGGGAAAATATTGTCCGCGCAGTTCCGCTTTCACTTTGCTCGTATCCACTGTCTGGTCTCCATAAACATTCAGCATGTGTCAATGAATGTCAATGGGTGCCATTTCTTCCATAGGAAGAAATTAAATGACGCACCTTTCCTCCATATGCGCTTCCATTCTGTCAGACTTCTCTGCTGCCATCTGTCAATGACAGCAAAATGTAAGGGGATGTTGGTGCGAAAGTTCAACCTCTACTGCCATGTTGTCATCATCCACCTCTGACATCATGGACCAACATAATAAAATAGGAGGCATTACTTTCAGAGCAGCCCTCCAATAGTTCTTTCTTTGTCCTGCATTAAACCTTTGGGATATAGCATGTGATCCTATTGCTATTACCCTGCCTTTTGTCTCTCCGCTTTCTTGTCTCTTGTTAATCCTCATCAGTGAAAGCATCTTGTTTCTTTCAGTCTCATCTGATACTAAAATCAATCTAAAATATCTCCTAGCTGGCAAATTATTGAGGATGTAGACTGTGTAGCACTGTGGGAAAAGCATATATTGCAGATAGCTGCCTAGTATGTCTCTCACTCCACGCAGGAATAGTACAATGCTTACAAAATGATTTTAAGCTTCTAGCTATATTGGTTCAGCTTTGAATCCTAAAGGAAGTGGTCCTTGTTCTACCATTACTGTGCATTTACTGCCACAGGACATTAAAAAGTTACGGTGGAATCGAAGAGAGCAGAGTATGGTGCTGCCCAGAGCACACACTGCCTGGTGTGTATTGCCTGCTGGCTGCTGCAGTCAGAGAACTGTGCAATATCTGTGTGGAAAGCTGAAATGAGAGTCTGTAATCCGAAATGAGTCTGTAATGCTTCTTCATGTAGTTATCCTTGCTTAAAATAGATCCATTGCTGTTTTAATATGAGTAATGATTAAAATGATTTACGCAATCAATAGCTTGGGTTTATGACTGGAAAATACAATTAGACACAAATGTAATTCTACACAACATAAAAACAGTGCTAGTAACCTAAACAGCAAAATTTCCCAGGTGTTTATACAGGAATGTAATATTGAGGTTTCTGGGCTTTGGTTTTCTGTTTCATTATTATTATTATTTATTTCTCTATTTAACTAGATGCTGTACTATATAGTCTATAATAATGCTTTCTTATTAGAAGAGCAAGAGATGTCAGAAGCTGTGTCATTACTGTGCGCTTTCTTTTTCTCTTGCAAAAATGGCTCTTGGTTACAGGTATAGGGTGTAGCATTACTCAGAGTGGATAGTCAGTTCTGCGTGGGTGTGGAGAAGTATTTCAGTGCTGATTATATTCAGTTTTCTATTCAACGATGAAGAATTGGCCTTTTAAGGGATTTTATGAATGTTTGTAGGGTTTGGTTTTTTTGGTTTCACGAGGCGGTCAGATAGTTTCATGAGTAGCCTTTGATTTAAATCACAGTTATGTTCTGACTGTGGTTTGTATTCAGGGCACTAAATCAGTCCAGAGGTTTTTATCCTTGCTCATTCAGTAAATGATAAGAGTAGCTATGCAAGAAAATTAGCAACTCACCCGCTTTAAAGACGCTGCCAATATAGCAGGCTTTTTTTTTTTTTAATGGTTATTTAAGTGCATTTCTTGTGTAGTAATAATGATGTACAAATGAGCCCTTGCCAAACAATGAAGTCTTTCCAGACCATATACTGTTTCATAAGAGTGTTGGAATAAGTAGAGTGAGAAATCCTTTCCTGAGAGAAGGTATTTGAGGTTTAGAAAATCTGATATGTGGGAGTGAGCACTTGCAGCAAAGTTACTGGAATGGCCCTTTCTAAAGCAGCATATGAGAAACAGAAGAAACTTTCACAAACTTAATGCATTTTCTGTGTCTGAGTGCTGTGTGCTACTGCTTTTCTGTGAATCTTTCACAGGAGGTCTTCTCAAATATGTGCCAAAAACTCTAAAATACCTTTCTAATAGGATGTTAATATTCTTTAGGGTATGTAATATAGTAAAACAGGGGAACATAGACCGATTAAGGGCATTAACATAGTAATTTAATATCTTCAATACAAAATAAAACCAGCATGTGGCTTGTGTTGCTCTTAGACTTTTTAATTATAAACCTGCTGTGCCTCCAAATTTTTATGTATTTCCTCACTTAGAAATGCCTTTCTTATTGTTGAAAGCTTTTTGGTTATCACTGTAATCCAACAGTGTCTTGGAAGCAAGAGTCCCATTGTATAGCACGTACCATGCAAGCACCTTGAATCCTGGGAGGTGTGCATCTGTAGTTTAGATGGTTAACTCACATTAATCTAAGCCTCAGGCATCTAATTTAGTGCCACAACTCATCCTCATGAGGTGCTGATTTTCTCGTGTTAGGCTACTAAAATTCATCCTCTGATAAATGCCTAAGTAGGTATGTCGTGGCAATGCACTTATCTGTATGAGCTCATGCTTGAGCAAGGGAAAGTGTTTTGTGGAGTTATCACACATCAGCAAAGACAAATTACAATTTTAGCAGTTGTAATCATGCACAAGACATAATGGTGGATAGACTGTAGTTCTTAAGCTCCAGCTCTTGAGTACTGGGCACTAAGACTGGAGGAAAGTCTACTTACGAATACAGACGTTTTTTCTTAAGGCTTATTGCGGAATTTGCAGGAGCCCAGTAACTTGTTTCAGGTGAACAGTGTGTGCTTGTAAATAAAAAGCTGCATAAAGATTTTGCAATCATAACAGTCAGAACATCACTGTGAGTAATATCCATTGACCTACTCATGTTAGTAGATCTTAGTGCTTTTAATTTCAGACCTGTTACGCTTTTCTGTGGTGTCCCTCCCAGATGTCTGTGCCCTTAGCTGAAAATACGCAGATGTGCAAAAACAATTCCTAAAGCTGAAGTAACAATAATAAAGCAGTTCAAGTGAACTGTTTTTGTTATAATGACGTCTCAGACCTTAATTGGGCCTTGGTGTAAAGTTCCCAGTCTGAGTGAGGTCAGTGATATTTTTCTTTTTCACTGGAAGGGATGTGTGCTTGTTAAGTAAATCTCACCAGATGGTTGTCTTGAGAAGCTGGTTTTTGCTTTCTTGTCCCTATTCAGTTTATCTCCATATTCAGTACTTAGCAGGACACAGAAAATAAGAGTCATTGCTTCTTAATGCTTTTTTTAGGGTATAGCAAATTAATCTCTGTGTGTCTTTGACACCTGTGCGGTAAGTTGCTGACTTCTACTTTACCACACATTACAGCATGCGCAGCAAACACGGAAATCATTCTTTGCTCAGTGTCATCTCTAAGAATTTGGGGACCTTCTTTTGTGGATGTGCATGCTTTATCGGTTGCTGCCTTTTCTGTGCTCCACAGCCCCTGCAGTCACTGTCCCTCGCAGATTCCAAGCTGAAGACTGAGGTCACCATCATTATTAATGCTTTGGGCAGCAATACTTCTCTTACAAAAGTGGATATCAGTGGAAATGCCATGGGTGATATGGGAGCAAAGATGCTGGCAAAAGCTCTACAGATAAACACAAAGCTCAGGTAAGGGGAACATATTTGCAGTAAAAGATAAAGTAGTTTAATAATACTGAAGTTGTTGGCTTATTCCTAAGCCGTTTCTCTCCAAGATGACTCTAGGGAAAGCAAAGTGATCGAGTCTCCATTTGGAAAACATCTCAAAAAAACGAAGAAGAAAAGGTGGAGATTCTCTCTACAGAAACATATCCAGAATTGAAACTGGATCAAAGTTACATTTGATTAGAAGAATATTCCATGCTTTCATGGTTTAGTATTAGGTACAGTATTGGATTTACTCATCCACTTCAAAATCAGGGGAGAGAGGTGTGGTTTTGACAGAAGAATGCATAGGTACAATCCTTTCTGTTATACCGTTGAGGAGATGGTATCTTCCAGTTAGGACAAGGCAGATCTAAATTTCCTGTAAACCTGAGAGAGATTAAGTTGGTATGGAGCTCTGGATGTCATCTAATCCAGCCTCCTTCTCAAAGCAGGGCCAACTTTAATGCTGGGTTTCTTAGAGCCTTCTCCACGCAGGCTTCGAAGATCTCCAAAGACTTTTCTGGGAAACCTCTTCCAGTACTTAGCCAATCTGTTCTACACTCTTTTCTATTGGAGGCCTTCCTAGCAGAGAAAATTGTGTGGGAAATAAAAACAAACAATGCTTTGCCTTCTGTAGTATCACTTTGTAGGAGAATCAAGAGCATGTGGAATTTAGAATGAGTAGCAGCATGGACCATCCCTCCTTTCCCACTTTTAGTGCTGATGGACCTTGGCATCTCTTCTCCGCATATTCATCCACCTGCCAGCTTCACTGTTTTTTAGGACATGGCTGGCACTGATGGCTTCAGAGTATCACATTTTTTCTATCCTGAATGCAGTTAGCAAGCAGTAAACCTTCAACAAACATGAATCTCAATTGAGAACCTCTAAATTACGCCACCATCATCAGGAAAATCAGTAGTCACGCCCCCACTTATCGGCCTGTGCAAATGAACCTTTCATGGTGTATTGTTTATTTGAAGAGACCACTTTGTGATTGGCCTCCAAATGTTTGTTTCCTGGAGGTTAAATACCCCAGAACAGTCCTGGCTGTTCTGCTCAGATACCTAAATAACTAAAGAAAAAAACAGTGTTTGCTTTGCTATTCGCAGAATGTTAAGGACACAATGGAGAGGTGACTAAGGTGTCTGGAATGTATTAACCTTGAAATGACCACTGGTCCCTGAAGAAGTAAAATCTTGAGGGCATTCAGGGTTGCAGACTGATAGTATGATACAGTAATACTGACTGTCATAGCTGACTGTCTGTGGTGTGATAACGAACTGGATAATACGATGGAATTTATGGAATTTACCTTCCTCTCTTCCTTGCCTCCATCTTTCCATCTTCTAAAAAACAAAGGGATAAAGGAGTTATTCTGCAATAGCAGAAGGGTGAAATCCTGCATCTACAATTTTCTTTTCTGAACACTAGAAATCTGCTTTTTTCTTTTCTTTTCTTTTTTAAAGAACAGCTACAACTAGTGCTCTTGCACAAGCAAGATTTATCTGCATGACTGTCTCTTCTGACTGCTAATGAGATCTTTGAACATGTGTTCACAAATTGCCAGGCAGCCTGCTTGAGTGGCCTAAACCAGGGGAGGAGGCAGGGGGAGACTTTATCGCTCTTATCACAATTGTATATTTGAAAGAACTGCAATTTATGCACCTAACCTAATGGCATATATAGGCAGTCGGTTACACTGCATGTGGAATTGTAGGAACTGTACAATGACCAGGCAGAGAGTTGAATGTAAAATAGCCTGAAAATTTTGACCACCAATCAGCATGATTCTTTTGTTGTTGTTGTTCACGTACTGCAATTTTCTTGGGCATGCAACTAAGTCTGTTTGGTTTGTTGATATTCAAACCTTTCTACTGACAGCATTTTAGAAATTTACTTTTAGATATTACTAATAGGAAGTATAGCACAGAGTCCTCTTGGAAGAAAGAGGATCTCAGTTTTGTAATCTCTTTGTCCCTCCCTTTAGTCACGTTAGGCCTCTAGCATAATGACTAAAGACAGTTTTTTAAAATGTTGCAACCACTGCAGCTTTGGACATAAACTGTGTTATTTCAATATGCAGAATTTCAGTATAGATTTATTTGGATTGCGTGTAATACTTGTTTGGTGTTTTTTTTTTCCTCTCAGAACTGTAATATGGGACAAGAATAACATCACTGCTCAGGGCTTCCAGGACATAGCTGTGGCACTGGAAAAGTAAGTTCTCAAGCAACTGAATGACCAGTGAAGAAGGAGGCCAAGCACTTAGATTCTGATTGATAGGAGCAGCTGCAGTTCACTGCACTCAGCATCATCTGAAGATGCTGAATGATCTCAATTTTAAGTATTGGAGTGCTTAGCCTAAAGGAAAATTTGTGACTTCACATCCTTCAAAAAATGGGGAAAAAACTCTGGGCCTCTTTTCAGGAATACTCTGCTGCCAGCATTAAGACCATTGGGTTCTGCTCTAGACATTAAATTTCTGCATTTGAGAATATTTTCCTTTTTCTGTATTCTTGTCCTGATAGCATGCCTAAATTCCTTTCTTCTCAATGAGAGAAGCTGTATATAACAGAAAATTACTGAAGACCTTGGTGGTCTGACTTTATTTTCTTTCCCCAAGCAAGTTGAAACTAATGACAATGATCTCAGGAACCACACTTGTTCATTGTAGTCTCTGTGGTCTGGGTCCTCTTGCTTCCCTGAGCTCACTCATAGTTGCAGCAGTTACCAATGATAGGTGATAAATGACTTTCATCTCCCTCAATCTCCGTCATATTTTTTTAATATGTGTTTATTACTTGAGAGGGAAAAATTACAGATTTAAATTCAGCAGCAGTTGCAGTTGTTTCACATCATTAATCCCTCCGACAGAAACAAATGGTCTCTTTAGATGGTGATGCTAATATACTACTGCTAATTTCTGGACAATTTCTGGTGTCTTGAAAAACTGTATAACTAATATGGGGAATGTCTTCACCCTTAGTTCTAACTACGTAGAGCTTATCACAGAATCACAGAATTGTAGGGGTTGGAAGGGACCTCTAGACATCATCAAGTCCAACCCCCCCGCCAAAGCAGGTTCCCTACAGCACAGGCAGGTGTCCAGGCGGGTCTTGAATATCTCCAGAGAAGGAGACTCCACAACCCCCCTGGGCAGCCTGTTCCAGTGCTCCGTCACCCTCGCCGTAAAGAAGTTCTTGCGCACATTCGTGCGGAACATCCTATGCTCTACGAAGTTACTTGGTTTATGAAAATGCTGTTGTTCATATACTTCATTTAAAAACAAATTTGATTGCACTGATGGGGAAAACTACGTAAGTTGTGTATAATTAAGCAAATAATCTTGGAGTGATTTCACTGATAATAGTGAATAATAATTTGCAAAGATTATTTGTCATCTTGCAGTCATTTGTCTTTCAGAAAGCAATAGCATGCACATTTGTGAGAAAGTCTCGTAGAAAAGAATGTATGCGTATTTTCTTGTTAGTATCAACTTTACTTTTCTGTTCTGATGATAAGTAAATAAAAAAGAAAGGAGAAATCCTAAGGCAAAAGAAAGTAATCTAGGCAGGAAAAAAAAAACTACAAAAAAAAGTTGCAGCTAATTTTGTGACATTGCACTTTGTTGAGGTGACTTCTCATTTACTTAGCTTGGAAGCTGAGGTCACTTTACGTCTCCTCTGACATTTTAGAATTATTAAAATCATTCATAATAACCCAACCTGAGTTACAAGCAACAGAATTTTAATCTTGACTGTCAATGCTGGCTGAAAAGGCTTAGCCTTTAAACAATCCATCTTAAAGCTATATTCAGAATATCCTCCACCATATGTTTTATGTATACATAAAACCATAAATATTCCATAGGAAAGAACTGTTGCTCAAAATACAGTGAAATACACTGAAGATGCTAGGGAGTGTGCTGTGTGTGTTGTTGTGGTTTTTGTTCTTATCAAAAATAATTTGTTTTTCCCTCTTCCTCACAGTTTTTCTTCATATGCTTGAAGTTTCCTGAAAATGTTAGTCCTAGGATGGAATTCCAGGAGCTTGGCCAATAACAGTGTTACCATAGGGGTATCCCAGCCAGCTGATGTGAGGTGCTGCAAAAGATTTCTGTAGCCATCTAAAGGTGTCAGTTCAGGAGACATGAAATCCAGTAATGTGAAATTCACGTACCCGAACTGGCAAAATAGATTGTCTTAGAATCAT
Source organism: Alectoris magna (assembly GCA_030625065.1). Classification (NCBI taxonomy): domain Eukaryota; kingdom Metazoa; phylum Chordata; class Aves; order Galliformes; family Phasianidae; genus Alectoris; species Alectoris magna. Next base: position 59,714,461 of record CM060561.1, read on the forward strand.
AGAATGGTTTGGGTTGGAAGGGACCTTTAAGGTCATTCAGTTCCACCCCCCTGCTATAGGCAGGGACACCTCCCTCTAGACCAGGTTGCTCAGAGCCCCATCCAGCCTGGCTTTCAGTGCTTCAAGGGAGGGGCATCCACAGCCTCACTGGGCAACCTGTTCCAGTGTCTCACCACCATCACAGTAAAGAATTTCTTCCTATATCTGGTCTAAATCTACCCTCTTCCAGTTTAAAACCATTTCCCCTAGTCCTGTTGCTAGCAGCCCTTATTAAAAGTCCCTCCCCAGCTTTTCTGTAGGCCCTTTCGTGTACTGGAGGCTCCCTTCAGTTACTGGATCTTGTTGCCTTTAACAAGGACAAAAAGGGTAAAATCATTCTGCAGCAGTGAGTGTATGTCACGAATGGAGCAGAAGTTACTATAGGAGAAGTAATGTGTTGAAATGTATGACTGTTGTCATATACGCTGTATGTAAAGGAAGAGAGAGGAGTTTGAGAGATTCTCTCTAATCTCTGAGTGCCTCTTTGAAATGCAGACATTTTGCTAAGAGCATTGGTGTGTTACGATGTTGCTGGCTTATTGAGTTGATAGAGAAATGTATCCTATTATGAGAAAAATGGACTATAAAGAAAAAGAAGAATGGAGGAGTATTTTAGGAAGCAGAAAAATGGGGCATCGGTTAAACACTGCTGTAATGATTGAAAGTGAAATTAAGCTCTAAATTCTTGATGTTTGTCTCTAAGAGGTGCTTAATTTTTAGATGCAGATAGGCCCGCATTCCAGTACATTGCTGTCTGTCCAAAGGAAACCTGTTATGGAGCCTTCCTTGGGAAGTGGTCTTTGAATACTCTACCTCTCTGACCTCGTGTCTATGAAATCTCCTTGTCTTTCATTTCCCCCCTTTCAGTGCAAGAGGGAGATGGACAGAGCACTAAGCCTTTGACAAATTGGATTTAGCATATAATTACTGGCATGAGAGCTAGCAATTATAGATTTCAATTAATGTGATGTATTAAATGTCAAACAGCTGCAGAGATCCTTGGAAATCTACCTTTGTTTCTTTTTAACTAAATAAATACCCCACCTGCCAGGTAGTAGTCAGGCAATCAGCAAGTTCTGTAATTACCTCTCTGACATTTGTTGTGGGCTAACCCGGGCAGGCAGCAAAGAACCACACAGCTGCTGTCTTGCTGGCACACGCACATGACTGCTGCTGATGCCATACACTGTGTGTTCACGCTGGGGAAGAGAAATGGAAGTCTTGCACAGGAATGCAGTGTAAAATATTGGGTTGTATCAATGAGAAATCAATAGGATGGACAGTTAAAAAGAGCACTGTCCTTCAGACAGTTATGCTTCATGTGGAATAGGAAATGAAAGAATGCTGGAGTTTCACAGTAATTAAGATATCCACATCACGGGCTGCGGGCAGACAGCTGCCCTGCTGTAATACCAGGCATGGTCCTGTTGGGGCAGACAGCATGGAGGACTGGTCTAAACACCATAAATGCTGAAGGTGTGTTTGAATGCACAAGGTCTTACCCCCTGAAATACCTCAGGAGGCTGAGGGGAGGCCTGATGGCGGCTGCAGCTCCTCACAGGGAGCGGAGGGGCAGCGCTGAGCTCTGCTCTCTGTGACAGCGACAGGGCCCGAGGGAACAGCATGGAGCTGCGTCAGGGGAGGGGCAGCTGGGGGCGAGGGACGGGGTCTGCACCAGAGGGCGGTGGGCATGGAACGGGCTCAGGGATGGAGTTCAAGTGGTGTTTGGACTCCTCTCTCAGATATAGGGTTTGAATTTGGGTGTTCCTGTGTGGAGCCAGAAGCTGAGCTTGGTGATCCCTGTGGGTCTCTTCCACATCGGTGCGTTCTATGATCCTGTTCTGTGATCTACTGTTTGAATTAATGCATTTACTGAGGGTTGGTTCTGGTGAAGTCAATGAATTAGGCTCAGCTGAAACTGTCAACTGTAAGGTGCTCATAAATAGAGGACTCTGAACATATTTATGGAGCTCTGAATGGAATAGAAACAGATGGTTAGCAGGGTGTTTGCAGACAGCTGAAGGAGGAGGGAGAGATGTTTGCAGAAAAAGAAGGCTAATTGAAAATAGGCAGAATGATTTCTTTGCTGGTTTTTAAGAACTTTCTGCTCTTTTTCACCCTTTTATGGAAATCTAAAGGCGCGTGGTGATACCACTGCATATAACATTTTAAATTTAACTGTGTAATGCTAGCTGAGTTATGTTCTTAGAGTTTAAATGCAATTTTGACTTGAGATAAAACTCCGTCTCTATTCTTGTATTGCAGCAGATGGATGTAGCTGTGGAAATATTTTGCAAACAAATAAGCAAAATGCAGGGAGTAATTGTTTGCATAGATCAGTGTGGAGAAGCCACACTTGTTTTGTCAGCTTTTATTAATAATTCAGCAAGTGTCTTCAAATAGTTATAAACATAGGAAGCTATTAAATACTGAATTTTCAAAACCTATTCTGTTGGTCACTGTCTTATCTGTTACTGAACATTTCCATTTAGGTTTAGATCAGATAGAATTGCCAGTAGGCACTGAAACTCTGTTCTCTTTTGATATAGGAAAAAGTAATCCTACTTTGTGGGTGTTGGTCATTTAACTGCGTTTTGTGTTTTTTGAAATCTCTACCTCTATTTAGTGTCAAAGCATGAGCAGGAAGAAGAAGCATGCTTGCCCCTCCAGCTATTCCACTTAAAAACGTAAAAAATGCTGTCTTAGTACCTTCTACAGACAGGATAGATACATCTTTTCTCTGCCTTCTAACTTATACTCAATAAAGAGATACAGTGATTAGATTGAGTTTTGCTAATATATATATATATTAATTTTTCTTTAGAAATTATACTTTGAGATTCATGCCTATACCTATGAATGATGCTTCCCAAGCACTCAAAACAAACCCTGAGAAAACGGAAGAGGCACTGCAAAAGGTATTACCCATACCAACCACTTATAGAAATAAAGCCAATTAAAAATGTTTTTTTTTTTTTTAAAGTGACTGTGATTTTGTACATGACTGAATAAGATTTCTTGGCTAGTTTCATTGAATGTTTGATTTGCATGGGCATATAAGTGATAATTGAGTGCTGCAAGAGCATGTAAAGCTTCCTATTCCAATGTGTGGTGGAATGCCATGGCGTAATATGGAAAAGTCCTAACCAAACTACTGTGATCTGGACTTTTTATTTCTGTCCATCTAAGTGTGAAAAGGAGAGTCTGCAACTTGTGTTTTTTGGGGTTGATTTTTTTCTTGTTTGTTTTTCATGTCTGTTTGTATTTCTTTGTGTGCAGAATTAGTGGTAGGCATTTTTTTTCCTGTGACATAAAAAGTGCAATCAGCGCCATGCAAGACAAAGAGTGCTCTTAAATTTGGGGGAGAATAAAAACATTTACTGCCTGTGTTTTATATCATATCTATAAAGTTTACATATTGTGTTGCCATAAATGAACAACTGCACCGTGTTCTTTTGGATGTAGATGGTGTTGACAGTATCTGTAGCTGTTCCACTTGCATGGGCTATACAACTCCCAGATGAGTTTTAATACAGTAAATTTTTCAAGCTCCGAGTAAGCCTTCTGCTCTATTGGAAAACACATGCTTCGTGAGTCTTTAATGAGTAGTTTTCCTTCCACCAGAGTAGGATCACAGAATCCATATGAATAGATATTACAGAGAGTTATGATTAAAAAGCAATAGCTGTGATCCTTATTAGTAAAGAAGTGTTCATTAAAGAGATTCTCAAAGGGAAAAGTGCTGGTAGTTAGCCCCTTTTTCTTTGATGCATGTGAACGATCTAAATTTTGCTTTAAAAAGCCTGGATGCAGGAGGTTGTATTTCTTACATCTTGTTCAGTGTAACTGTAGACAGTTTCATATCTGAAATGATAAATGCATCTCTGAAAAAAATATCATTAATTCTTTATGCTAATTAGGCATTATATTCAAAGAGTACTTTTATTAATTTCAAAGTTGCTAACACTTGCCCTCAGTTTGTTTAAACTTGTGTTGTTCAAGCTTTGTTTACACAATATCAGGCAGTTCTCCTCCCCCCCCACCCCCCCAAAAAAAGGTGAAAGTTTCTGAAGCAGTGCTGTGAAGGCTACTAATTCTATGCATGCAGGAACACCACACAAACTGTACTGTGGAACACAGTGAAGGGACATCTCAACTGGCTTGTTAGCATCGCAGGGAAGTCCACAAGCTTCAGTGCATTGCAACTTGAACGCAAGAGTGCTCCTGGCCCTGGCCCAGCACCAGATGGGCCAGTATCTCTACAGCATGCTTTACTTACACTGTGGATGTACTTGATAAACCCTGCTTTATTATTGAGGGCCTAATTAAGGGACATGGTCAGACTGTTCGAGTTCTTGCCTGCTGATAAACGTTAAGAGGTTTCTGGACTTTAAGCAGTTTACTAGTAGGGTTTTGGACTTGAGTAAGTTTGACAGTGCCAAGTTAGGGGGTTATTCCATGTTCCTGTTCTATTAAGCTGACTGAGGATAGGTGGTAACCACTGGTGAAAGTTGCAGTGGGCCGTGACCAGCAGCCGTGGGTAGAAATCAGTTTTTTCTGAATGGCATTTGTGGGCTGGTTAGCTCAATGTAACTTTTGCATTGAGGCTCCTGCATCAGTTACACACTTTTAAGATAACTTATCTTTTCTGAAATCCACACTGCTGTTTAAATCCAACTTTTTTGCAGTGAGCCAACTGAATTTAAGAGAATTAGCTTTCTTCTCGTGGTCTCTACAACAATACTTTAAGGATAGATTCCCTTTAGGTATTTCTAAGACCTGTATCTACTCCTTTTGTTATCAAAAGTTACTAAATTCTCCAAAGATATTAATAACTCAGAAAACACTGGCAAATACAGTTTTAATTGATATTTTGCTACTGACTGAATGGATACTTGCCAATGTGATTATCCAGCACTGAGACACGCAGAATAAGGTTTGTAGATAACAAACAAAATTATACTGAAGCAATTTTTACTGTTAGATACAGTGGCAATATTGAAAGCAAATAATAACATTGAGAGTCAAACCAGTTTCCTAATCTAGCTTTGTTTTTTTAGATAGAAAACTACTTGCTTCGTAATCATGAGACCAGAAAGTACCTACAGGAGCAAGCATACCGGTTGCAGCAAGGCATTGTTACTAGTACCACTCAGCAGGTGAGTACTTTGTTCCTAACTGGTACTTCTCTGACTTTAAAATCTGTTTGGAGACAGAATTTTCTTGCTGTTCCATCAGAATAGCTTAAAGCAGAATGCGCCTTGTGGGAAATAAGCAAAATCAGTAGTGCTATTTTTGGAAGAAAAACCATTTTTTGGAAGAGGTAGGTCTTAGAAACAGTAAGAAAGACCCTGTCTATCTCTGAGTAAACTGCTGTTGGAAACAAGAGCAGCTTAGTTAATTTGTGCTCAGAAGTCTAACCCTTCCAGCCAGCTCTTGTCAATGTGACTAGTATCATCATAAGGCTATGTCACATCCAGTGTCTGAGTCCCAATATCTCTACATAGCACTGAGCTACCATGTAAACATGCCCTTTGATACCACCAGGGAGGAAGTCATCATCTACCTTAGACATTTAGAATTTCAAGCATCCTGGGAGGCTTTACTTAGGTGTAGAGAGCAATGGAACGTGGAAGTCATCTACGCTCTAAACTGTGGACTGCTGAAAAGGTGACCTGACACAGTCCAAAACAGTACAAGAAGCTGGGAAGCTTCGCTACCTAAGTTTGCTGAAACACGACATGATCTTTTTATAGGGGAGTGTGTTTTTTTGTTTCTGTTTTTCTCTTCTCTTGAAAGAACTACCGGAATTTTCTGTGGCTCTCACCATTCTCTCTGTTCTAGTGCGTTTCTTACCAGTACTTCTCAGGGCTGTTTTTAGCTCCAGTACACCATAAAAGCAAGGTGATGTAAGCAAAATAAAACTTGTCACAGCCTTTGTTTTAAATTTACTTGCATGTTTGCACTAGTTGTGTTCTCATTCAAATGGAAGACTCCAGCAAACAGGAGGGAAATACTTATTTTGCTCTTCAGCTGAGTCAGTAACATTTCTGTGTTGTCTGCATTTTTTTGGTGCATTTAAATTCCAAGTAGCTTTTTTCTACCTGCATCGTTAAAAGTTAATGGGACAAAATTTTATTTGCAGGCTGAAATTATATTATAGCCTCTCAACAGAAAAAAAATGGTACTTGGAGATGTATGGGCACTAAAAGCTGCAAGAGCAGCATCATTTTAATTTACGCATTTATCTGTTCCAATGCCACCTTTTATCCCGTGTTAATAATTTCTGTATGAATTAAGTTTACATCTTTTTATATGTCAGTGGTTTTAGTTGTGCCTTTCTTCCAACACTCACATGCATATCAAGTTTCAGTAAATGAAATTTATTGCTATTTCAAAAGTAGAGAAAAATACTCATTTCTGTATTAAATTGTGCATTGTAGGAATGGATTTCAAAAACAGTTTTAAAGGAGAGCTGGAAAAGATCCTGTAGTTAGTATTGTGGAAATACATTATTATTCCCACAGTGTATATATTTTTTTCAGTCCAGCTGTCCCAGTGAGACTTTCTACTATCTGATAATTAATTAGCTTTTTGTCCTTCTACAAAAAACCACCCAAAACCCTTTCAAGAGGAAGAATCATGTGGAGCAGAAAAGGAGCATGCCGTGAAATTATTTCAGTTCTCATTGATAACGATATAAGATGTTGGAACTTGAGGCTTGATACGTTGATAACACATGCACTCAGATGTTGCTTTGAAACATCAAATAGACAATTCTACTGAATACTATGCAGGCCAATAAATGCTTTTAGCTATTGTATGCCTCTACTATGTCTTTCTTAATCAAAGCTGACAATATGTCAGCGATTCTGTGGTCCTTGTATGGATACAGATAAACCATCTGCCTCAGCCTTGCAGCGTGTTGAATGAAATGTGATATCAATGCAGATGAGGTTCGTTTTATCCCACTGTGAAAGATCTGATGGAAGCTTTACTTTGGCATTCCTAGTTCCCCTGCAACTAGGGATATTTACGTTGTGAAGGAAACCCCCCAAAGCCTACACAATACAATTTTGCTTAGGTAGGTGAAATCTCTGTTGATGTTTGTTGAATGGATTGTGTCAGAGCTTTCTTTAAGTGTCTGAACTTCTTAACAGTTTGCAGACCATCAAAGCTAAGACTTGTATGTAACAAGAATTTCAGCATTAAAGTTGCTCTGAAAAGCAAAACAAAACCTAAAATGGGTAACTTCTTGGTTATCTGTAGTTATCCCACAGGTACCTGTGGGAGAAATATGCTAAATAATGTTTTTTAATGACAAATGATTTATTTTTCAGGTGTCTGGGTGTGTCTTTAAGAGTTACAGTACTTTCTTTCTGTAGCACTGATAAGCCTCTGAGCACTGATCATGCATTTCCAGATCTTTATATTTTCACTGCAAATCTCATCACGATAGTATTGATTTGCTACCTGGACTGAATTCAATTTGCATTTGAGCAGCATCCTGATGTTATGTCTTTTTTCTTTCCTTTGTTCGAGCAGATGATTGACAGAATATGTGTTAAAGTGCAAGATCATCTCAACTCTTTAAGAAACTGTGGTGTGGATGCTGTACAGGAAGATGTTAAATCTGCAGAAAGGCTTATGCGAGATGCCAAGAACTCCAAAACGGTAAGCTTTTCTCAACAAACTGATAGTACTGAGAGAGCAGTTCAGTGTGTGCTTGCAGCCTTCTCCTTTTTGGGGGTTATGGTAACATTGTGTCACAAGCTCATATTTTCTTTAAATGGTCAGCTTCAGATGATATTTATAAATACTTTGATTTTGCAGAGAGGTTTCCTCCCGTGTGTTCAGATTTGAAGACAGGTAGTGAAGAGCATGCTTTCTGAAGATATTCTTTCTGTCTTACAGCTTTTACCAAACCTGTACCACCTTGGCGGAGCTGCTTGGGCAGGAGCAAATGGTTCACTCTCCAATCCAATCCAAGAGACACTTGAATCCATGGCTGGAGAAGTCACAAGGGTTGTGGATGAACAGCTTAAGGTCTGTGAGTGGCTCCTTTATCATCTCTCATGTGCAGGAATAAGTAATGTCTGAGGTCTTCTGCTAATATTTAAAAATGCAAATATGCCACACGGTTCTGGTTGCTTTTTAACTTCTCAGTATATTTGTGCGCAAGTTATCTTTTTGTTATTAGTTTCTTACAACTTATCTGGCTACTTGCCCAGTTTGAATGAAAAAATGGCTTTAATGCTTGCAATAGCAGAAGGAGTATATTGTGTTTATGCCAAATGGAATTTTTCCTGACAAAAGTGAATCTAGTACTTGACCTAGCAGCCGACAGACCTGCTTGTGCAGTGGTTTGGAACTCGATGATCCTTGAGGTCTTTTCCAACCCAAGCCAGTCTACGATTCTATGAGAAAACCACAGGCACCATGTGTCTATTTTGGGAATCTTCTAAGAGGAGAAGAGTTATTGATTACTCCTTTTGCATTTAATAAAGGTGTCTCTAAAACACCCTAGAAATTCTTATGCCCTGGAGAGAAGTACTCTCTATTTAAGGTATTCCACTGGAATGGAAGCTGCTTTTCTGTAGGCTCCATTGCATAATTTTTATCCCAGTGACTACTTCGAACCTGGTGCAGAATTTCCACTTAAACTGTTGAGTTTGGATAACTTGTGTATATTGAAAGTGCCTCAAGAATTTCAACAGGCAGCTTCACGGGAAATCCTTTCGCAAGCTTCCATCAAACCTCAATTCTTGAAATAGACATAATTGATCTGTAAATATTCCTAACTGTAAATTCAGGCAGCACTTTTACAGTAACCTGTATGCTCAGTTATGTTATGTCTTACAGCATAATAAATAAGGAAAAGTCATTTATACAGAATGTGCAAAGGCATCTGTCCAACAAGAAGGTAGGTTGGGGCAATTTGAGGAACTTACAGGATCTCCTGGAAGTTGATGAGTTTAAAAACAAGGTTCTGAGACAATTCAAAGCAACTTACGTTTGACAAAGCTACCTGCCTGTGTTTTGCTTTATTTAGATTATGGAAGAATCCAAAAGTGCAGATTGAACTGTTCAGTTGAATCAACGTGAAAATGCTTCAGTCAGTGGGAATGTAATGAAGAAAAGTAATAATACCACACTACTAATTACTTTTTATAAATTAAAAAGTTAATGAGGAAGAAAATTGTGCTGAATTTTTAGCATTTTTTCCTCTTTCCTCCACTGTATGAAATAAGGCGAAGATTCTTTTTCACATCTTCAATTTCTGTGGATGTGAAAGTGACTTAACCACAGGAGTCTTCCCAGTGTAGCTTCTAGGCTGTTACTGGGACAGATGTTAAGAAGTCTGTCCTTTTCATACAGCTTGCACACTTAAATAAGTCCTGTACATTTTGGAGAGTCTTATAGAAGGAAAATAAATACTTTTTAGTATTTGGAGTGTTATATATTGCTCCTAGCATAAGATTGACTTGATGGGTCTTTTGTTTGTTTTTACTCATTTACAGCAAAAGGCACTTTAGCGCTACCAAAGCTGTTTCCATTTATTCTTATGACTTCTACAGCAAAGTTTAAGTGCCTTACAAAAAACTTTAAGGTCATAATGTTCTTTCTATAAAGTAATGCCTATTTGTATTAATTTTACACTCAAGGCTAAAAGGTTTTCTTTTAAACTGTGTGGTGACTCTAAGAGCTCTGTGTGGTGCAGAAAATGTTGAATTTGGATTAGGATTTTTTTTTTTTTAAATTTATTTAGGCCAATTCAGAGCATTATGTGGAAGCTAGATAAGGGAGCTCTCATAAGTACTGTTATTTCTTAGTATTGAGGAGTAAAAACACTATATGCTGTGAATGGAGTTTTAATTTTTAGCTTTGTTCTTTGTTCTTTAAAACAAGCTTTGTTCTGGAAATTGATTAAAGTCAAGAAGAACTTTTCACGTAAATAAAAGGTGTTTTTATCTGCAAGAATGGAGGAGAAGGGAGAATTAGAATAAGAACAAGCAGAGTGAGTTGAGTTTGGTCAAAGGAGAAATTGTAGCATCACTTTTGCATTTCTGTTCTCCTGCTGGTGTCGGTGTTGACATACAGAACCCAGAGATGGTTTATTCAGTCAGCCAAAGCCAAAGAGAATCCCGTAGGCAAGACAAGTGGTGCTTAAGCAAGAGAAGATTGTTTGGTAAGGTCAGAATGGGTGCTTGAACTGTTTGTCCTCAGTTCCATTCTGCTGCAGTGTGATTTTCATGACTGACTAGACACTGCTTTGCAAAAAGAATTAATATATCAGTAATTCTTATTAGTGTTTTACTTAGTTCAGTTACCTCTGAAGTTCTTCATCCTGTGTATGGATATGGCCACAAGGGCTGGAAAGGCTCTTCTTTAGTGTTGTGGCCCAAAATATGCTTAGATTCTGAGCATATTTTGGGCTCAGCATGTTCTGAGTTGTTGGGCAGTGGCACGGGCTGCCCAGGGAGGTGGTGGAGTCACTGTCCCTGGAGGTGTTCAAGCAATGTGTGGATGTGGCACTGAGAGATGTGGTCAGCGGGGCATGGTGGGAGCAGGCTAGTGGCTGGATTGGGGATCTTAAGAGGTCTCTTCCAATTTTAATGATGTCATTCTATGTAGTGAGGACTCTTTGTACATTCCAGTCAGAGCTGGATTTATGTATGGTTTATAAAATTGGATTAAAACCAGAATCTCCTTTGCTCACAAGCACAGGTATGTCAGTACATCCAATTCAGTTGAAAGGTGCTTCATGACACGGTTTCATCGAGGAACATATAAAAGATTTTTCTAAAAAAATCTGAAAATTTGATTTTATCATCAGAGGAGGCCTTTAAAAAAGTTGAGGGGGTTGAAGAGTTACATGGTCTTGTTTCCATTGTTCTCTCCTGGTTTGTTTTTTTTTTGATCAGTCATTTAAAAATAAAAATAATTACTGAGTGCATCTGTTTCACTGTGGATTTCCATGTATGTAAGTGAGATCCATACATTGAAAGTTTTGCCTCCCTTGCAAATCATATTTCTAGCTACGTTTTAGTTTTTGCGGATACGCCTGTGTAGCACACCCAGTTCTTGCGTGTCTCCTTTGCATGCTGATTTCCCTTTTGAAGGAGAGCTGGCAGGTCTGGAGCATATTGGAAGCTGCCAGTTAGGGGCAGGGGTTTGTGCAAAGGCTGGTGTGGCAGAGCTGCCTTTGCTCCTGCAGTATGTAGGAGTGGGTGTGTAATGCCAGCTGTGTAAGCGTAGCTAATCTCTTGCTATTTTACAGTCGAACACACAGAAATGTGAATGTATTGGATTTGAAAATGTGAAGAAGTACATTTGTAGGTAGTTTTCAAAACTAGTATGTTGTTTTTCCTATGCTTTATTTTTTAAAAGGCCTTTTGTATTGCAGCTGGATTGCAAAATGGATTAGAGTATATAGGAAGAAAAACTGTAAAAATCGCTAGTCTAAAAGTATCATGGTGCTGTGCAACAGAATAATGGTGTGATCTACGACTAATTGAAGTCTCCATACCTGACATTTGCTTTTGCTTACTGTGCTGCAGACTCTTCTGGAATCCATGGTGGATGCAGCAGAAAATCTCTGCCCAAATGTAATGAAGAAAGCTCATATCCGTGAAGATCTGATTGAAGCTAGCACTGAGAAGATTTCCATCCCACGCACTTTTGTGAAAAATGTCCTTTTGGAGCAATCTGGAATTGATATCCTCAATAAAATCAGGTACTTGAGAAGACAAACAAAATCAGTTACAGAGTTTAGAAAGGACTGTATTTCGTGTGTGTTTGTGTAGTAGAGGATTTTTTGAGTGCTTTAGTGACTACGAGAAACTATATTAAGGCATTCAAAGAGCAGGAAATTGTTCTATGGGTCCAGTGAACATAGTTCAGGAAATTCAAATACTTGGAATCTACAGGGATATTAACTTGACAATTAATGCATGTGTTTCAGTTTTCTTTAATAAGACTTATGGTTTGTGGTGCACAAATAACATTTTCATGACTGGTATATTTTTTTAACCTATTGATGTCCTCGGGTAGCACTTAATTACTGTAGTAGAAGAAAACTTGGTCTTGCCCTGTAGCTGTAGCAATCACTTCAAACCTTTTGCGTGGAATTTGTGCAGAGCAGACAGACATAACTGAAGATGGAAACTTGGGTATTCAGACCACAAACCTGGAGCAGAGTTACCTTAAGTAACTTCTAATTCCTGAGAGAGAGAAGAGGCTTTTACTTGACTCTCCAATGCATATTTATTTTCACATTAAATGTATACCCGTGTATATTTTTATGCCACATAGCATGGTTAGCCTGCAGTTCAAGCTTTGCCATTGCCATCATTTGGCTCAGAAATCCTTTCTATCTGATGGAAAAGCATGTCAGTTTGCATTGTGATGCTGATATACTTGCAGAAGAGGAAGAGATGCTTATTTTTAAAAACAGTAAGACTTTGAGTTTAGTTTTGCTGGTGGAGGAAAATTGGCAGGAATAGGTGTTAAATACTTCAGCTATGCTTTCAGTGTTTGAAATGGCTTGCGGAGTGATTTTTCTTCACTTGAATCCTAACAAATATGTCCAACGACAGTAATAGTGCCCTGCCCCTTCTCCCTTTCTACCTCTAAAAGCTGGGATTGGCAGTGAGGCAAGGATGTCACGCAGTAACCCTACCTACTTTACATTATTTAAAACTGATTTTAAGATTACAGAGGAAGATCTCCGCTCTTGTTCTTTCTTCACTGTGGCTTGGTCACCATTACACCTCTCTTGCATTACTTCACTTTCTGAAGGACTTTCTTACCTTTCTTTCCTAGACCTTCTTCAGCAGAATTGCTAGCCCCAGGTAGAATTTGCTGGTTTTTATTCCAAAACAATTCCAACTATGCATAAAAGCTTTTAAATGAAATTGTGGTACATGCTGGCAAGGATTGGCTGAAGCAGGTGGCCTAGAAACCAGAGGGTCAGGGGAGATGGAGCTTCATGCTGTAGTTCAACCTTGTGTACTTATCAGCTGCAAATCAGTCCCCTCCACTACTTTATTTAGCCTTTTGTGCTCTGTACCAAGAGGGGACCCCGAGGGAGCAATTCAAGGCATGCATTTCCTTGTTGGGAATTTACAAGTGAAACCTCAATCAAGTGTGCCGCTGTGCTGGTATCCCATCTGTGTCACTGTAATGGGGATGACTGACAGGAAGCTCCTAAGACAGAAGGTGGTTACTTAGAGCAAAAGAGGAAGCAATGTGTAATGAAACTGTGATGGCAAAGACTGGAGAACCAGCACTGTACAATTGTCCTTCAAGTGACAAGTACAAAAGGATCTGAGGAAACGAGTGAACAGATTGTAATTGTTCAGTGCAGTAGTTTTGAACAGGCAACACACTCTTAATCCTGTGCATCTGACATTTGTGTTTCTCTGATCAGCGGTGGAGTGTTCCTTACTGCATTTCACATGTGGTTTTGATTCAGCTCTTAACCCAGATGTTTTCACTTCAGCTGTTAGAAAAATGTTTGAAGCAGGTTAAATATGGTACAGAGGCTCTTGTGTTTATTGTGTGATTCATAAGTTTATTTCTGAAAGCTGCAGTCATGTATCCTCACACCCTCTGATGTTTTATTTCAAATAAAGTGACGGCATAGGGGATAATCATTGCACTGTTGAATGTGTAATAAAGACAGAATTATCCAGTATGAATTAAAATTGTCTCATTTCTAATCCTCACACAGCGAAGTAAAGCTGACAGTGGCTTCTTTTCTGTCTGACCGAGTTGTAGATGAAATTCTGGATGCACTTTCCCACTGCCATCACAAACTGGTGAGTATTTCTGTGCTTGATAGCTGAATATATCAAGTATCTTAATATTGCTGTTACTTTCATGACTTACTTAGTTTCTCCTTGTCATAGCTGAATTTTGAAATAGATCATATTTTTACTGCTATCACTGATGTAAGTTCAAAAATTATCATGGGATCCCTCTTTAGGAGGGAAACAACATCAAAAGAGAGAGTGTTACATGTTTGCCACATTACCTTTTGCAATATTATCAGATAAAAAGATAAAAAATGCCTTTGGAGTGTAAATTTGACTTTCAGTTAAGTGCCCATAGCTGTCCTGGCAAGATGATAGGGATTGGTTGCTTGTGAAATGAGAGATGAGATCTCATTCTTTAGAGGGAGATTGCTGAGACCTTGTTTCCTAAATGAATGCATCTCGAGATTACTTTAGAAATGTAGGTATCAAGTTTGAAGGGAAAGGAATAGAAACATGGGAAAGGAAACACCCTGAGAGTTACTTGAAGGTATTGAGCTGTCAGGAGGCACTGTTATCTGTGATAAAGGTATTTGCTTCATCAAGAAGAAATAAGCAACTTTATCCACAGAAAAAACATTTTGATTTCTTATGCAGTGGGCTTCTGTAAGGAGAATTCAATACTCTTTTAAAGGAAGCCACTATGTAGTCATTCTCCTCACTGAAATTTATCTGGCTTCAGCTTTCAGTCATAAGTTTTTTAGGTGCTTTTCTCCACAATATTAGAGAACTGTGTATTCCTTTATATTTCTTCTCTACAGTGGTCCTCATACACAGAAATGGAATCGCTGTTTTTCTTAAACAATTTTTTACATATAAAGTGAAAGACTGAGTTGTTTAAGGGTGTGTCTCTGTGATACAGAGCAGCATTGTGTAAAGGCATGGCCTCTGGTCTCAGGAGCTATGTAACTGCATCAGACTGCTGTGTGAGTGGCACACTCATTAGCTCCAGGTGGTTCTGGAGCAGGCTCAGCTGGCATGAGCTCTGGCTGAAGCTGTCCTGTGGTATTGCCCAACTTGGGCATAGCCTGACTCTTGCACAATAAGTCATTTTCTCCAGCCTTAGAGTCCCTTCAGTAACAACCTTCCAGCTGTTTAACAGTCTCTTATAAAGTACAGAATTGGACAGGCTATTCCAGCATGATATTTAACCAACACTAAAGCAAAATTATATTTGCCTGAGATTCTTTTCACATTTATACAGCCGAAGGCATGGGGATTTCTTCTTTGGGTCTGAATTTCAGAGGTAGCTCATTTGAATCACAGAATCACTAAGGTTGGAATACACCTCTGAGATCACCAAATCCATCCATCAGCCTGTCACCACCATGGCCACTAATCCATGTCCCTCAGTGCTGTATCTCCACGCTTCTTGAATACCTCCAGGGACAGTGATTCTATCACCTCACTGGGCAGTCTGTTCCAGTGGCTCACCGTTCTTTCAGAGAAGAAGTTTTTCCTAATATCCTGATACTCTCCTGGTGTAACTTAAAGCCATTACTCTAAAGTACAAGAGAGGGCTTGGGGGCAGATATCCTACACTGGTTTTTTGGATTTCCTCTCCAACAGTGGCTTCTGGATGCTTGTTGCTGAATTTCAGGATTGTGTCCATAGCTAATGGCCAGTGTTCTTTGATCTTAAGGACCTGTATGTTTGATTTGAATTGGTTTACCGTGTGATACATTTTGGCTTGCATTAGTAAGTTGTTCTTTTTAGTGTTTAGCATTCTCCCATGTTTCTGCTCTCTGCTGATTCTAGTTCCTTTGATGTCAACAGTGAAAAGTATGGACCTCAGAAATGTTCTAATGCCTGTGGAAATTGTTAGTGTTAATCTCCAATTGACAACTGTAATTTGAGAGCTGACAGCTACTTCTTAATAAAGCAAAGATTAAATGAACTGATACAGATCTGTACTAATTCCTTAATTGGACTACTGTGTAGTACTAATTCAGCCACTTGAACAAGTCTGTGTATGTGGCATTGACAGAGTTGCATTTGAGGTAAATTGGAGAAAGGAGACTTATTTGACAATACTTCTGTTAGCCTAAAGTGAAGATGACCTAGTATGTTATTATTCCAGACACTTTAGTCTGATTAAAGATTAATTTTTAACGGTTCTTCAATTATTTTTCCCTAGACAGACACTATACTAAATGTGCTATAATTTACTCAGGTCATCCATTTACCCTTTTTGGTGTTTAAAAGAACTACGGTCGACTGGATGTCTGCAGCTCTGCTGATACTGAGCAGTGGACTGCAGCTCTCTCTAGCTGTTGCATTTAAAGTTTCTATGACTAACTTACTTGGATCAGCTGATCTTCAAACGCTTGCTCTTAGTAGATGTTATTCAGTGATCTCTTTAGTTACCAATAGAACTGGGAAATATTTTATAATTTTTTCACAATCCAGAGTGGCTTATCTAACACTCTCTGTTCTTAGCTGCAATTTTTGTTATTCAGATCTGACAAGGCATTTTGTTATTGTTTTTCACTCTGGTACTTCAAAAAAAAAAAAAAAAAAAAAAAAAGCAACTTCAAGTTTTGTTAATGATCTCTGGAACAAGCTGCCCAGAGAAACTGCGGTGATCCATCATTGGAGGTGTTCAAGGCCAGTTTGGATGGAGCCCTGGGCAGCTGAGCTGGTGTGGGGCAGCCCTGCCTGTGGTAGGGGGTTGTAGCTGGATGGGCTCTAATATCCCTTCCAATTTAAGTCATTCTGTGATTTCTTTTTTTAATTTTACTTTTAGCAGAGCTGTCCCACATTTTGAAGAGGGGAACATAGCTGTTTGGGCATTTAATAATCATCAAAGAATTCCTGCTATTCAGTCTTTTTTTGTTTTTTCATCTTCCCTACCACTGTCACTTGGGTATTGATCATTTGTCATCATTACCAAGCGGCCTTGGCATTAGCATTCCATTCAGAGATGCACATTGCTTGGGGTAGAAATGTTTATTCCTGGTTGCGATTGTTCTCTCTTGCTAATGAAGACTGTA
Organism: Alectoris magna; assembly: GCA_030625065.1. Lineage (NCBI taxonomy): Eukaryota > Metazoa > Chordata > Aves > Galliformes > Phasianidae > Alectoris > Alectoris magna. Next base: position 59,731,310 of record CM060561.1, read on the forward strand.
ATTGAGTTGTGGTCACCAGTCTCTTAACAGTTGTCATTCCTGTCCCATGACAAACTCATCTTTATCCAGTAGGAAATAACTTTGTTTTCCATAATATACATTATGTATAGAACAATTTACTCTGACTCTTTTTTTACAAGTAGAGTATACTTACAGTTTTGATGCTAGCTGAAATTGTACACATCTTTGTATTATTTAATTTTAAAAAATTATCCAAGACAAACCTGTTCTTCCACCCTTTTACTTTCTTTATAACTAAAGACAGCAGACAAACTTTGAGGAAACCTTTTAATGCTATTATAAGTCAAAAGTATGATGTAAGTATGATGTCTTTTTATTTGACTTTTTTCCTTTTTTTTTTTTTTCCCCATTGAACTTTCTCCCTTCTTTCTCACTTCCTTCTCACAGTGTGTAAAGGAAGGGATTTTCCACCCTCCCCAAAAAATGCGCAAAACTGCGTAATGATTAATATACACAGTGAAGCTTTGCATTTGTCAATGGTCTACTAGGATCTGTGACCACTTGAATTGCCCCGACTTTCTGATTTGATTTCATTTGTCGTCTTTAAGTTTGATTAATGTGTTCCTGTCTTTATCCTGACTGACCATTTTGATCCAGGCTGACCATTTGACCAGACGTGGCAAACCACTTCCACAGCAGGAATCACTGGAAATTGAGTTAGCTGAAGAAAAACCAACTAAACGCTCTATCATCACAGTTGAAGAGTTAACAGAGATAGAACGTTTGGAGGACCTGGACACCTGTATGGTAAGACACATTTCCATGGTACATATGGTTAGACATACAGATTACTGGAAGAGAAGTGTATTTCAGAGCACCTTTTGGCTATTTCATGGTATTAGGAAGCGGAAGGTAAGAGCTGACTTTTAGGAAAAAAAATAGACATTAGCTTGTGTACATTTTGTCTGAGCTACATATTGCTGCCAAGCAAAGGAAAACCTTTTCCTTTTTTTTTTCCACTGCTGCTTTCCTAGTACCTATATACAGGAATCATTGTCTTGCATGCGGTGCTGTAATAACACTAATGTAATAAATGTCTCTCACAGACCACAGTTTCAGAGAGATTCTGTTACTGTTCTGTCTGAGATTTCTGATAAATAGGACCCTGCTATCCTATGACAACATGCTGATTTCTGCTTTTGTCTTCCTCCTACTTTCCTACTTGAGGTGAATTCCTCTGAGCCATGACGAAAATGGCTTCTGCCTGTAACTTACATTATTGGCCATGAACAGAAGTTAATGTTTGAATCTTTTTTTTTTGTATTGATGGAGGAATTCCTACAATCTCGAGTCCAGTCTGCAAGTGATCTTACAAGGCAAGCTTTTGAAAAGTAATTGAGTTAGGAGTATGAGATTTATTAAGAATGTAGAATGCAAATCATTGGAGTGCCTTAAAATCCCACGTGTGACCTGTATTATAAAGATGTCTCTGCGTCATCATTTACAACATGCAAACCCAGAGAATCTCAAGTAAATGGGTTATTTACTGTTTTTCAACTTCACATTGCCCTCCACTCAGATCAGTCTATTATGGAATTCTGTTGTGAGGAACTCGAGGAAAGGAACATTTCTGTGTTATAGCTTAGTCTAGTAGGTGTTACTGCTTCAAGTGATTATCTTTCTTCTCTGCCCCCCTACCTGCCTCTTTGGTTGTGTGCGCTCACAGGAACATAAAATGGCAGAAGAAAATGGCAACACCTTTTTGTAGGTGAAATCAAGTCTGTACATTTACATCTCTGCACAAATTAACTGTGGATTCAGACAAGTACAACTGAAAGGAAAGAGCGGCAAGATCTCTCCTTTTCACAGCAGCTGTCTGTTGGATTGATATAGCTGTATAACAAAATCCCACCAACACTGCAACTAGCTTAGAATCATAGAATCACCAAGGTTGGAAAAGACCTACAAGATCATCCAGTCCAACTGTTCACTTATCACCAATAGCTCCCACTAAACCATGTCCCTCAACACAACATCCAATCGTTCCTTGAACACCCCCGGGGTCGGTGACTCCACCACCACCTCCCTGGGCAGCCCATTCCAGTGCCTGATCACCCTTTCTGAGAAGTAATATTTCCTAATGTCCAGCCTGAATCTCCCCTGCCACAGCTTGAAACCATTGCCTCTAGTCCTATCACTAATGACACAAGAGAAGAGGCCGACCCCCAGCTCACCACAACCTCCCTTCAGGAAGTTATAGAGAGCAATAAGGTCTCCCCTGAGCCTCCTCTTCTCCAGGCTGAACATTCCCAGCTCCTTCAGCCTCTCCTTATATGGCCTGTGCTCCAGACCCCTCACCAGCTTTGTTGCCCTTCTTTGAACACGTTCCAGGGCCTCAGTGTCTTTCTTGCAGTGAGGGGCCCAAAACTGGACACAGTACTCAAGGTGCGGCCTCACCAGTGCTGAGTACAGAGGGACAATCACCTCCCTGCTCCTGCTGGTAACACTGTTTCTGATGCAAGCCAGGATGCCAGTGGCCTTCTTGGCCCCCTGGGCACACTGCCGGCTCGTGTTCAGCCGAGCATCAATCAGTACCCCCGGGTCCATCTCCTCTACACAGTCTTCCAGCCACTCCACCCCAAGCCTGTAGCATCGCCTGGGGTTGTTGTAGCCGAGGTGCAGGACCTGACATTTGGTCTTGTTGAACCTCATCCCATTGGCTTCAGCCCAGCTCTCCAGCCTGTCCAGTCTCCAGCCTGTCATCAATAAAGATATTGAAGAGGACAGGCCCCAGCACCGACCCCTGGGGAACACCACTCATGACCAGTTGCCAGCTGGGTTTAACTCCATTCACCACCACTCTCTGAGCCTGGCCCTCCAGCCAGCTCCTTACCCAGCGAAGAGTGTACCCGTCCAAGCCACGGGCTGCCAGCTTCTGCAGGAGAATACTGTGGGAGACAGTGTCAAAGGCTTTGCTGAAGTCTAGGTAGACCACATCAACCGCCTTCCCCTCATCCACCAGATGGGTCACTAGATCATAGAAGGAGATCAGGTTGGTCAAACAGGACCTGCCCTTCATGAACCCATGCTGGCTAGGCCTGATCCCCTGGTCATCCCGCACATGCCACGTGATCTCCCTCAAGACAATCTGCTCCATAACCTTCCCTGGCACCGAGGTCAGGCTAACAGGCCTGTAGTTCCCTGTATCCTCCTTACAACCTTTCTTGTAAATGGGAGTCACATTAGCAAGCCTCCAGTCTTGTGGGACCTCACCAGTCAACAAGGAGTACTGATAGATGACGGAAAACGGCTCGGCTATCTCCTCCGCCAGCTCCCTCAGCACTCTCGGGTGAATCTCATCCAGCCCCATGGACTTGTGGCAGTCCAGTTGGAGTAGTAGGTCTCTGACCATTTCTTCCAGAATCACAGGGGGTTTGGTCTGCTCCCCAGCCGAGACTACCAGGTCAGAGTGCGGGGTACCCTGAGGATAACTGGTCTGACTTTTAAAGACAGACATAAAGAAGGCATTCAGAACCTCCGCCTTTTCCTTATCCTCAGTGGTCACATTCCCAGCCTCCAGCTTAAAATTCCCAGCTTAAAGTAGTTTTCTCTCCCTTCTGAATCTCCTACCTTACCAAGATCTGATTTGATGCAATATTTGTCAGAACATCACAAATCCTTGTGAGGCACATGTTGTTGACTGCATCATCTGGCTCATCCTTGGTACTGTCAAGTTCCACGAGCTTTCTGCAGCTAACATTCAGTAATCATTTGGAGTCCTAAATCCTGTGGGAGGGAAACATTTCAGTAAAATATGTAGCTTCTGAACTCTGTACCTTTAAGTTAGTTTTTGCTTGCTGTCTTCATATTTGGAAAAATAAACTAAGCACTCATTTTCATGCCCACCTTCCCCCTTTATATTTATTCTTGCAGCATGTAAAAAAAAAAAAAAAAATGCTGAAAATTTTAAAAGTAGCTCTTGTCTCTACCTCATATCACCATGGTTATATGAAAGGATCATATTGCTGTGTTATCTTTCACTTTGGCCATATTAAAATAATGGAAATGTGATGATTCCTATACTCAGTAAGATGAGTTTGATGCTAACTGTACTTACCTTGAGAAGTGATTATATATCTTCATTCATTCTCATCTCACACAGAGATTCAAACACCTTTGTGTCCCAGATTCTCATCAATCCCTAATATCTGGAGAGGAAGAGGAATCAAATAAACACAAGGCAGTAATCTTAGTCACTGCTAAAAAATACATTTATTAAAATCTGCAGTCTGTTTTTGAGAGCTGCTTTTTTTGCATCCTGGATGCAAGTGATATTGGTTGGTGTTGTAAAAACACATAGATAAATAGAGAGCCCCAAGGGATTTTTACTGAGCTAGTGCTCTTCTTGGTAGTGAAAGCATCTTAAGAATTCTTGAAATCTTAAGGTTTTTTTTTACATGAAGTTACTATCTCCCCCCAGAAAAATAACACTTTCAATGTAATGTATTTTAGCTCTGGGAAAATTGAATGGATTTCAGATATTGTCTTAGAAAAATTCACCACGTTTGTAGCAGCCTTTAAGTATCATATAGATGTTTGCATGGAAACGAGCAACCCTGTGGAACAGTGAATGCTTTGTGAGCTGGTCAGTGCAGGAAACAGATATGCTGCTGAAAAATTTCACTAGAAAGGGAAGCATATGGTTTTATGAACTAGAATTATGAACCTAATTTCCTTTGATTATTTTTAATCTTAAATGAGAAATAGCTATTTAGATCCCACATCCAAAATGGCATTAGTCCAGAACACTGCCTTGTTTGGCCACTGGAAATCCCTAGGCACCTCTTTGCTTTGTGAGTAGATGGTGCACCTGGCTGTGTAGTCAGCAAACCTCAAATGTGAAACCTTGAATTGTGGCTTGCTGCTCTGCATGTTTGTGCACATATCCTCCTATTAACAAAATAATATTGAACGTGCAGTGAACTGATCATGTCACTGGGATGAAAGGGAAAACTCGCCTATTCCACAGTTTCTTTTCCACAAATGTATGCCAGTTTTCTCCAGTTATTTGTCAAAATGTTCGTGCAAGAAAAGATTTGGGGCTTGTCAGAGAGGCACTGAGCTTGGTCTACCATTCTGGGGGAGCTATTATTTTTCCGTTTGCAAAACTGGATTAATGTGCGAGCCTGATATTTTCAGCAAGCTTGCTCTTCTTGTTTTCTTCAGCAAGACGATTGAGGAACAGTTTTCTGGCTAAGGCAACATATACAGCAGCTTGTTTTTATGCAGCAGCCCCTGTATTTGTAAAGCTGTGTTTGAACAATTGGGGGAAAATCTATTTCTAGGTTCAATTTTTATTCTTGACTGTCTCATAGTTACAGAGAGATTGTATAGCACTGAAACCAGGTGAATAATTGTGGGCAAGGTAGATTTGGAATAAAATGCTTATGAGCTATTTGTTCTTATATGCTCCACTGAAAGTGGAAGATGGGAAGATGTTTGTTTTTTTTTATAAAAGTTGGACTGCCAGCATTCCAGTCTGAAACCTCAAATGATGGAGAGGCAGCAAACAAACAAGTAGTGGTCTGTTTTACAGCCTGTCTAGATTTTCTCAAGCAAGGTGGAGAGTGGCTGCAGCTGGCGGGGGTTTCCATGCCAGAGCAGAGAGTTGCCATCCATCCACTTGTCAGTTGACAGACATCAAACTTACAAGACTGAATAAAATATTTAAATGTTCCTTCCAAATGCAGCATTGGGGAGGAAAAAAAAAACAAAACAACAACAACAACAAAAAAAACCAAACAGACTTTTCAATGCTATTTCTAGTATTTGTATTGTGGAAATTAGGACAAATTCAGTACCATACACTAACTGTGCAATTAAAGCTTATTAGCTTCAATGTAGGAGTTGATTCACATCTAGCCTTTGACTGTGTCCAGAAAGCCCATGATACGAAAAACTTGTTAGTTGTACCAGAGTTTGCCCATCTGTTAAAGGAGTTGAGAAAAACACCTAGAGTGATTGAGTGATCCACTGTGGGACATGAAAGATTGAATGTTACTGACCTGAGAGCTCTTGATTTCCCAGCACTGCAGTACATTAAACTGCTTCCCTAACCTACAGCCTGTCTTAGTTGTTTACATTTAATTAAAGCTGTGTCAGTGATAATAAGTCATTAGATGAAAGTTGCATGCAAGTAAAATGGAGTGCGAAGTCTTTATGCAAAAAATTACTTCCTTTTCTCAGATTAAAGGAAAAACCACAGCCTGCTTTTCAAAGCTTAGACTCAATTGAGAATTAACTCAATAAATGAGAGCTTTTTTTTTTTTTTTTTTTTTTCAGAATATGACAAGTGGCACATTTTAAATTCGTGCATTTTAAAACTGATTTTAAAGAAAATAACCTTTTTTACTGAAGTTGAAAATCATGTGTCTCAGTACCTGTATCTGTTAGGCTAGATAATAATTGATGTAATTAGATGCAACACTTCTGTTGTACTTTATTCCTTCATAGCCATTAGTTCTTTGCATTATGGTGAATAATTCCTCACAAGAAGGAAGCGGTGCATCTTTATTAGACTGTGTTTAACAGCTGCATTTTAAAGGTGCTTGTTTGTTATATTCTCAAGAGTTTGAGAGTATGTAGACAGGCTTTAAAACAGACCAATACCTGTTTTTTTGCTGTATCTCCGTCGTTTGAGGTTCCAGACAGATATTTGGTTTCCAAAGTACAAAAAGCAGATCACCACAGCTAAGCCACTATTTAAAGAAAATTGTCAAGGGAAATAGCTTTTTTTACTAGAATTCTGTGTATTTGTTGTCTTTAAAATATCGATTTCAGCACTATATTGTTATTACTACAGTCAGTAACAAGCAAATAGCCAAGCTAGACATCACTTTCAGAGCAAAGCAGAGGTCACTTTTTTGCATTATACAGGACTATGATAGAAAATTGTCTGAAAAATGTAGAGGAATTGTACGCTGTAAGTCACGTGTCTGATTATAAATCTTTTTTAAAGCATCTCACTGCAAGACTGGTATGATGTAAGATTGGATGGTGAACTGCTTATCTGCGAAAATGCATGTAGTTAACAGGGAAGGAATGCCTGTGACAAATCTTAGCCATCTCATGTATTTCTAACTTTAACTGTAGAGATGGTTCTATGACTTGAATGGAGAAAAACACCACCACCACTGAAAAAAAATAAAATAAAATCCCTGCACAATATATCAGTGGTTTAGTTTTTATTGAATAGCAGTTTTTTCCTGTACGGTAGAAATGATAATTTGCAGAAATAACAGAACGCTTGTAGGGATGTGGCATGTATTTCTTCCTGAGAATGTGCTAACTAGCCATTGTCAAAGATATAGCATGTGAGCTATGAACACAGAGATTTTTGAAAGACCAAGTGTTTATAGCTCAGTGTTTTCAGAGGAAAGTGAGAGATTTCACTCCTCATAGCAAAATTCATTTGTGTGTTTGTTTGGGTTTGGTTTTGTTTGTTTTAAAGAAAGCTCACTGAGCACCACTTGAAAGTTCTCCACCCCCAAAATCCAAATTAAATTGGAACCGGAGCAAAGTAGAACAGCAGAGATCCCTTCAGTTGGTTTCACTGGTGGAAGGAGGAATATATAGAGAAGATGTGCCTATGTATGTGTGTGCTGATAGTACAGGAAGAAGGGCTAAACTATGTAGGTCTCTGACCTCATCAGATTCTTGTTCTGTTTCCCTGCAGCAGAATTGTCTCAGGCATATATAGGCACCTTTTTGAAAGAAGGACTGAACACTTCAAGAAAATCCCAGTTCCTTTTGGGTTCCTTATGTTCTCCTATGGCATTAAAAAAAAGCCCTTCATCTCTGCAGCCAGCTTAATTTAAAAAAAAAAATAATAATAATAATAAAAAAAATCATCGTTCTTGTTGGAAAGGGCATTTCCTTCCTTCCAGCCTCCGCCTACACAGTCGCACTAGAGTCTGTGCAGCCACTCTGCAAACTGGGAGTAGGAGTTGATTCAGCTTAAAATGGATCTTTTTCCAGAGGATTTAATTCCCAGGTTGATTTACAGGGTAATTGGTCCCTTGTCTGAGTACACAGCACAAACCTGAGGGGCAGGAATGGGGGAGCAGCAGATGAAGGCTACGGCAGCAGCCTGGATGGAATGCTAGGTGGAATTGATGGTGACACATCGGCTTCTCTCTTGTGTACATTAGCAGAAAAGGGCCTTTTATTCATAGTGAATACCATACTGTGTGGGAAGCTAGGAGCTTGCATAATGGCATATGAGAGTATTCTCATCTTCTGAAAAGACTCCATCACAAGCATGTGAGCAAATCTACCTCTGTGGGAGACTGGCAATATTTCTGACTCACTCCAATCTAGGGTAGTTTATGAAAACATCACCAGGAGGCACACAGCACAGGCTAAGCATGTTGCCTAAGCCCTTTCCTAAACATACAGCACTGAGTGAGCAAGAAACAAAGGAAGCTGGTGCGATCATTCTTCAGAATTTGGGAGTATCTTGTTTTTGTGCAAGTTGTGTGCTTATATGATTGGCTAACCATTACTATTATGATTACACTGATTGCAAATATTTTTCACCATTCTTTTCCCACGCTCATTTATGTATAGTTTGCAGTGTCCTGACAGCCTTTAGAAGTCCCTATCTGTGGTTATTCAGTGCCTGTTATGTGTGTAGACTACAGTTTAGTCTCTGTCAGGCTAATGAAGGAGCTATGTGTTCCCATCTAAAACAATTTAAAAAATTATTGACTTTCAGTGTCGTTTCTTAGTATCATTGAGTGGAAGGAGGTGATGGATAATTGCTGTATAGTGTGGTTTTTTTAAACCAACTGAGATTTCCGAGTCAGAAACCAGAGCTGTTTCTCAAAATTTAGGGTGCATTATTGCTGCAGTATCAATGAAGAATATGATGAGCTGCTACGTGCTTGGTTATAAATAAAAGTAAATTGGAGACTGTTTTCTGCTTAGGTTAAAATGGGAATCAAGAAGTGCAGCTGCTGGGGATGCTGTTTGTATTGTGGCACTTTACTGTTAGCTTGGCTTCCCATAATACTCGTGCTATGCTTTGTCTCAGTAGACCCAGATCTGTACTGGGGCTGGAGCTATCTTGCTGATGCTGAATTCCCATCATTTTCTTTCACATGTGGTGAAAAAGTTGCAATTACAGGAGCATTCCAAGCACTCACTGAAACCTGACCGTTTAACTCTACTGCAGTGATTTTAAGAGGGACATTCCTACTGAGAAGTTGATCTGTGGCAGACAAAGGTCTCCCACGTTTAGCAGTGCATTCCATAGATGTAGACACTCCCTGGCTTCTCCATCCCACCATTCACCACTGCTAGCAAAGGTTTGGATGCAGAGTCCATAGGCAGAGCCATGTAGGCAGCTGCCAGCTGCCTCCTGAAGGCTGTACGCACTGGTGGCGTGCATCCAGCCCAACTGGCCTGGAAAGATGAGGGGACCATCCCTCATTGGGTCCACTTCCCTGTACTGCCAGTAGCAGGGATCACCCTAGTGCCCATTCACCTGCTTTGGGGAAGGGCTGTGAGGGCAAAGCCCCATCACACAAAGGTGGGTTAGGAGGCACCTGAGTAATCACTAAGAGAGCTGTGGGATCAATCTGTGTTCAGCACAAATAGATCCAGAACTCACCTTTCTGTGGCCTCTATTTTAGATAACCTGCTCAGTGTTTGCTGTGGCAGGTTAACAAGAGATCCTTTTGAGGATCTTGGCGAAATCTAGACCCTTGGCAGAGGGACAGTTGCAAACAGCTTGAGAATAAGCTCTGATGGTGCTGCTCCTACAGCTCACATCTGTCTGCAATCTTAATGCTTCTTGATTCAATTAATATCTGGCAGATTGACCCTTCTGGAGGAGTTGAGGAGTGCTCTGTGTAGTTTCTGCTTTTTGATTCTTGCAGTGTCTCAAATTATTAACTTGGTCCAGGTTGTCTGTGCTATATGCAGAAGGCTTGTTTACTCTGAAATCTAGAAAGTCTACAGAAAAATAGTATATGGACAATTCTGCCTTACTGAGAGTGCTTCATGGTTCTCATTTCATCCAAAACAGGAAGCTTGTGATTTTCGGCTTGGCAAGGTTGATACTTCATACTGTGGGGATAACGGACCTGCCTCACATGGAGAGGATAGAGAGACAGTGCTAAGGAAGGCAGTTATAGTGTACCTTTAGACTTTGATATATTTTGTCATCAAAAAGGAGATTGAAATGAACTAGACTTTTGAAATCAGAAGTTCAAAAATAAAATCAAGTGTACATAGTGCCAGAAGGATAAAAAGAGAGCTTCTGAGTCATCAAATCTAATCCCTGCTGTCGTAGACAATTGTCACATAATCCTATTCATAAATGTGTATCATACTTTCAAAACATCTCTCCTTCAGACTGGAGGAAAATTTAGAGGTAAATAGATTCTTTCTTCTGCTGTTATTTGGGTCAGTTAGAGCTTCACTGCAAAATGGAGGATATCTCTCTGCAGTAAGACTTCATGGGAGTAAAGATCAAATTACTGTGAATTTTTGAGGCCAGAAGTGGTGACCGGACTGAAACCAAAAGTGAGCAAATTGATGAAACAACAGTCTTCAAATGTATTTTAAAGAAAAATAAAAATAATGAGCAAAATAGGAAGACAAAGTGATTGAAACAACACAGTAGTTTCATTAAAAGCTGACCCGAAGATCTTGTCCAATTTAGCTGTGGGTCATTTCCAATACCATACCAATTATTTATTTATTCCAGGGGAAGCTTGTGCCTACACACTCTGAGTACTTGCAGAATCTTCTCTCTTGTTGCTAGACAGCTTTTAATTTCTCACACATGGGTGAGCAGTTCTGTTTTGCGAGGTATATGTCTTCCTTTTCTTTCCTGGTGTTTCTGTCTCTCCTAGACTGGTGAGCTGCACCTGGACTATCTGACCAACCAGCATCATAACAGTCATGTATCCCACTTGTGTGCTAGCTCTGTGTAGGCCAGCCTTTTGTTTAGCCATCTTCTCTTTGGTAATTGTGACTGATGCCATCAATCCGTTTGTTTTAGAGAAGGAACTCTAGATTCAAAACTAAATGTCCATCTACTCAAATATTTCTGCTTTCCATAGAGAATCTTAGAATATTCACTAGTTCCAACCTCTCAAGATATGTCCCTATTAGAAAGGAGAGATATTTTGATTCTCTAATCAGTTCTCTCCCCATCTTAATAGGGAGATATTTTGATATAGTCATTTCTGACAAACCTTAAAATTCAGAAGCGGGTTCTGACAGAGAAATAAGGATGAGAGAGATGAAAATGGGAATCATGAGATTTGCCTGCATCACTGTTAGCTGAGAACTCCTGTGTAGATTTCCTGATGGTAAGAAAAAATAAAAGTAGAATGCTGAGGACGGTGGGGAAAAAGTTCTTTCACTAGAGCAGTGTGCAAGAATGTTGCTCGTGCTATTCAAAGATTGCCATCCAATCTTTAAAACTTTTAACTGCAGTTAAGCTTAGAAGCATGAATTGTGGCAAGTGGATCGCTATTGCTGAAAGTATCAAAGCATTGAGTAGTTGACCTCATATCTGACTTCAGTGCCCCCCAAACAACTAAATGATGAATGTTGTGTTATGAGCAGTCTGTTCTCAGTGCTGATAATTAAATGCCAGTGCAATATCTATTTAAAAATGCAATGTGTCCTCGCAGAGTAATTAAAACTATACCACAAATATTCTTTTGCCACAACCACTGTACAAATATCTGCAGTTCTTATTCAACTTGAACACAAAGCTACACTTCTAATAATTGCTTCATCTTACTCTAAACTGGGACATGACTGGATGAGTAATCTGCTGCCCAATAGTGGCCATATGGGATTGCTTCATTTCCCGGTGGCTGTGCTTTTTATTCTTCATAAATTTTGAAGCTGGGAGGAAAGGCCATGCTACTACTAATGGTGTAGTGTCATTCTGCTGTGCCAAAAGTGCTTTAAAGGTCTTCACCTCTAAACCTTCTTATGGGAAGGAGAAATAGAGCTGCTTTGGATCTCCTTATTAGTAGGATAGTTAAAACCTTAGGAGAACGCATTTACATCTCTTTTCATTCTTTCAAGAGAGACTTTGCTTTGTTTTCCATGTTCTCCAACTTTCCACAGCAAGCTGCAGTCCTGTAATTCAGAAGCCTCCTTCAGACTAGGAAATATCAGTATTACACTTCTCACTCACCACTGATGCCAGCAAATTGAAAAAAAACCAACACATTACATTAAATGAGTAGGTTGCCACCCTTGGTGAGTGCCACACACTGGAAACAAACATCTGAAAATCTGGATTTGTCCCAATATAGATGAATTAAAGAAGACCGCATCTTTCTCTGATTACCCATTGGAAACACAAAATGCGTAGCATCTTGAAATGCAAAGGATTTTTACCTCATTCTTGCATGTCACCTTTCCTGCTGAGACTTTTAAGTGTTTTGGCTTTAGTTTTTCTTTATTTTGGTAACTTCTGGTTTTGCCTCCTTTCCTGAGAACTGCTGTTGCTTTGTCTTCCCCATTCATATTCTTTTTTCTTTCTTTTTTGCTGCATGGAGACTCTCTGCTGTACAAGTGTAAGTATTTTTTTAGCTCTGCTGTTTCTGCCCTACCTGTTTGCATTTTTGTGCTCCATTTGCCTCTGTACTGCTGTGTTAGTCTCCTGGGAGACTCTAGTGCCATCCATCTGCACTTACAGAGAGAAACAGACAGCAGTTCAAAGATGAGATTTGATTTTACAGGAAGATTCAGCTAGCGCAGTGTCTGAGTTTAAAGCATCCTTTGGCTTTGAAACCAAACCAAACAGAGTGCTGATGAGAGCTAAGGACCATTGTTTCTGCTCAGATGAAACGAAATCTGTCACTTGGGTTTTATATTCAGACATCACACAGATTGATGAAACAATGGCTCAAAAATGAGCTTGAGTGAGAGTTTTCTTGACATAGCAAGTTTCAGGTGGAAGAGATGTCATGGGTTATCTCTAAGTTTGGCCAGTTCTGTTTTCTTTGTCTGATTGAATTACTTTGAGCTTTTGAATGCTCTTCTCAGCTGCTGTCACACTTAATGCATTCTGAGAGCTGAAATTCCATGTGTAGTTTTGCAGGAAGGAGGCATGAGGGGAGACTGGTTGGGGAGCTGAGTATCAAGAGGGAGCGGGAAGCTGTTCATTAATTTGTTTTAATTTGTTCTTTTGAAAAGAAAATGACAGGAGGGTTATTGAGCATCCCTGTATCTAAAAAGATTGAATATAAATGATTCTGGAGAAAAATGAAAATGAGTACATTCCTGAGCACTGAGAGTAATTTCCACTGTCTGTATAGTCAAAGAATATAGTGTCTAAGACCATGCAGCTGGCTAAAGGCATGTTGTCTTCTAGCACTGGAAACAAAGCTTCAAGCATTTAAAATGTGATTTTAGTTGTTTTTAATTCTCAAGACACTGTTGTTCTTCCACGTTTTGTAATATAGCGCTCAGATATTTTTGCGAGGAAGGGAGTCAGAAGAGGCAATCTGGAGAATTGATCCATCTAAGAAGAGAACCTGGGAGCTGAAATGTAGCTTGGACGCATGAGACTGCTTAGCTCTAGCCTGGCCTTTATTTGAGATTATGGTGAAGGCTTGCTGACCCCTGTGTATGGCTGAGGGGTACTTTCATGGAGCCATCTCCAGAGAGAGCTGTGGCACAAGTGCATGCAGACTTCTATAAGGTCTTCCAAGAAACTGAAAATAAGCATCCTTTTGTTCTGTCAGGCAGCCTACAGCCTGCTTATAGAAAAGCAGGTGAAACAAGGAAAAACAAGATGATCTCCTCTTGTAGAAAGTCACTGGAAGGTGTGGATAAAGTAGAAGGAGGTTGATACTGCAGCTGCCACGATTGAAATTTGAGGCGGGAAAGCTGAGCTGTGTTTGTGGGGCTGAAGGTAGTATGAAGGCACAATGTACGCAACTGCCAAACCTGAGCTGCTTCCCTCAGTGATGGGAAGAGAGTGAACATCTTTCCCTGGGAGTTCAGCCATCTCCTCTGGTAGCGATATGTGCTGTGCTGCTGTAGCATGCTGCACAGCAACTGAGATATTAAGCTGAGATTAAGTCTAATATTTTGCGGAAAGAGCACCATGGCCTATTTAAATTAATACTTTGACCCATTTTGCTCTGCGTGCAATCTAGAAAGATCACTTGGCAAGAAGCCTTTCATCTGTGCACTTCCTAAACAGGCTGGAAAACAGAAGGTTTTTCAATAGAATGTACGTAGAACTGTTATTCATGCTGTTAAAGCCAATGGGAGGCATCTCTATCCCTCTGCCTTTATCCCCAGCAACCAAACTGCAGATGGATCATGCCAAGTTGTTAGGAAGTTCTAGCACTGATCCAGAGACTGAGGTACGATCATCAGCTCAAGCTCTGCAGGGTCATCCAGGGGCATTTTTTTAATCTGGGAAGGAAGATTAAATCTTCCATGAAAATGTTTGGAGGGCTGGCACACCTCCCCTACGAAGACAGGCTGAAGGAGCTGGGCTTGTTCAGACTGGAGAAGGCTGCAAGACCTCATGTCAGCCTTCCATTATTTAAAAGGGGATTTTAAAAAGGAGGGGAATCAACTTTTTACTCAGGTAGACATTGATAGGACAAGGAGGAATGGTTTTAGTCTCAAGGAGGGAAGGTTTAGATTGGATGTTGGGGGAAGTTCTTTACAGAGAGAGTGGTAAGGTGCTGGAACAGGCTGCCAGACATGTTGTGGATGCTCTGTTTCTGGAGATGTTCAAGACCAGGTTGGATGGGACCTTGGGCAACATGGTCTAGTACCAGATCTGGAGGTTGTGGCACTGTCTATGACAGGGGGGTTGGAACTTGATGATCCTAGGGATTCCAACCCAAGCCATTCTATGATTTTGTGATTCTATGTTCCTATTCCTGGCTGTCAGGAATATCTTGGAGCGTTCAAGTCACTTCACAGGAACCTCAGAACTTGTTCTGTGCTTTTTCTGTTGGTGCTCTGGGCCAGTGCAGGGCTCTCAGCTTGTCTGTGTTCATCCAAGAGCACTCTAGCCACTGGCTGTGCAGTTAATGAGCTATAAGAAGCTTCCTAACAGCCTTGATCCCTGTCTTTTTTTTTTTTTTTTTTTTTGACCTTCTTGAGCTTATGATTTTCTGCATTATCCTGATGCAATTTCCAGTTGCACCACCAGAAAAAGTGGCAAGCAGGCCAAAATGCATTCAAATGTACATTAACATGAGAAATAGGCTACAGCTGGAAAAGCAGCTCATAGTGACTGTTAATTGCTGTCCCCTGAATGTTGAGGTACTTCAGCTCATCACTGCATGAGGTGCAATGGCCTTCAGCTATTCCAGGTTTGGATGAGAACAGCTCATGAGCTTTCCTTGATCTAGAGAGGCAGCTGCTGAGGTGACCATCAGAGGCCATCCAGCTGCCTAACCCTTGGACAATGCACTGCAATTTTGGCTGAAAAAGTTCTGTACCTCTCCAGACGCTTACTGCAGAATCATGGCATAAACCTTGCTTTTGGTTTATTGGTAGCTCACAAAGTAGTACCTGACCCTTTGATGCAGTAGCACTTTGCCTTCTCATTAATACCATGGTAAGTCTGCTCAGATGGCAACCTTTTTCCTGTCTGATCATGAAATGGTTTTAATTTTTATCCTTGTCAAATATAGACATGGAAACCCGCTCCAGCTGAAGGTGTCTTTCCCCCCCCCCCCCCCCCAGTGATGTCTGTGGCAGTAAAAGCACAGCCCTATTGCTCAGACAGTGCTATCGCTGCCCACTCTATAGTCTGGTGGCCCTTTTCTTACCTTAAGAAGACTAGTAATACCTTTCCTCTTTCTGAAAATTTGTCATAAACCTGAGCATGTGAGTAGTGACTTAATAATCCGCCTAACTACTTCAGATGGGAATATAAATTCAGTACATGTGAGTGTAGGCACTGAATTTTCCTTAAAGAAAAACTAAAAAACACTTAAGCAGTTCATGATGTCTGAAGTTTTAAAGCCAGCTATTTCTTTTTGGGCTCTCATAAAACTGATCAAGCTAAACTTGATTATTAATTCTGTTTATGAGTTATGAGCTATAACAAAATCCAGACTGGTATCCCAGATGTGAAAGCATTCAAATGGACTAGAAAATAAGTGGAAGTGAACAGATGTCTCTAAAGCCAGCACATATGTCTGACTACCACAAAGAAAGCCCATCTTTTCAAGAGCCGTATCATTTTAAATTAACTCCTTAAAAAACATGCAGCTTAGCTTTTCTTTCAAACCTCTTACAATGTTGAGCTATGTTAAGAGGCACAAAATTGACAACACACACTTTCCTGTAGCTAAAGGTCTTGCAAAGCAAGAATTCAGGCAAGAAAATAAAGGCAGCTTTCTTCCAAAAATAACAAAAGCAGGTCTGAAGTCTGGGCATTTGTGTTCTGAAAGCAATGCATTCCTTTATTTTGGGTAATGTGAAGGCGAGAAGAGTAACAACGTGTAATTTTCAGTAAATACCTTGAATGTACACCAAGATTACTCCATACGTTAGTATATCTAAAGTCCAGGGAAGTCATGTGATTAGTGGGGATATTGCTAACCCTGGAATGGTATTTCTGGTATTTTGAAGAAGGGCTACGTGCTCCAACACTGTATTTTCCTGTGGACGCTTGGTGAGCTCTGTGGTTGTATCCAGAGGCATAGGTACTTTGATTTTAATCATTCATAACCAGTATGTTGGTAACTGAGCAGGTATATTTCATATTGAAAACAAAAGCCAAAACAAGTGGGAGAATCATCCCTGGTGTTATCATGAACCATCCAGTAGAGGACACTGTAATTACTTCAGTTGTCTTTGCCTTGTGATCCTGAATGCAAAGGTGAGGTATTAATAATTACCCTATGGTATGATTGAGGATCAATGAGTTAATGCTTGAACAATTCAGATGATCATCATGTTGACAATCTAAGATTTTAATGTGAAGAATAACTGCCTCTCTGGTTCGCTTTCAATGTCAGCTCAACATAATGCCAATTTAGAGAATGTTACGGATGTTTGAGAAGGAAAAAAAAACATTTCCTTCCTGGTATTAAACCCAATCAGATCTCGAGAAGAGATTTGCTGTGTAGAAGCGAAAAACTGTTCATTGTCATTTCTTCTGTCCTCTGAAGTTATTTGCTTTTATTTTATATTGGTAGATGACTCCTAAATCAAAAAGGAAAAGTATTCACAGTAGAATGCTCCGGCCGGTGTCCAGAGCTTTTGGTAAGTGAGAATTTCATAACCCGTTTTTGCTTCTTTGCTTGCTGAGATTCTTCTAGATAGTTCTTTATTCAAAAGCACAGAAGACCGTCCCTCCCTCTGGATTGCATTTGAAGCCCATGTTGTTTGCTTTGTTCTGGGAATCTTCTAGTGTGTTTGGTACTAAATGTCTGCACATAATGCTCTGTCTGCTCACAAACGTGTTGTGGCTGAGTACGTTCTGTGTACGCATTTATAACTGTTATGCACAAAAGAGAGGAATGGCATTGTCTTTTTATTTTTTAATAGCACGTTAAGCCTAATTAGAAAGTTTTGATTTCTCTTAGAGATGGAATTTGATCTAGATAAAGCACTGGAAGAAGTACCTATCCATATAGAAGACCCACCATTTCCTTCCAGCAGGCCGGACAGACGAACTTCTGGATTCATTTCAGAGTTGCCATCAGAAGAAGGGAGAAAACTTGAACACTTTACAAAGTTAAGGCCCAAAAGGAATAAAAAACAGCAGCCCAGCCAAGCAGCAGTAAGTTTGTGTTGAAGTATTGCTGATAATGTTGTCTGCTGATTCCTTTTTGCCATGAGTCAGGTCTTGCAAAGAAGTAAGGATGAATGTTAAAGTTTTAAAGGCTATAACCAACTTCTTTATTTTTCTTCTGGTATTCATGTATTTAATCCCTACTAGAAGCTTTTTGTCTTGTTTGAAACAACCTAAACCCGGAATAGGTTTTATCCTTTTCTTATTTGCTTTTGTTTTTTAGTGGAAGCATTTTCTGATAGCATGTGCATCCTTTGCTGAGAACGCAAAATGTGATGAGACTTTTCAGTTATATTGCAAGGATTTGTTAAGTCTTAATCCTTTCTTTCTGCCTGCTTTAGGACTTGGTAAATTGGCATGATTTCCTATTTCCATCAGCTCTCAGAGGTGCTACCCTGTGACACCCAGCTTCCCACAGCTCCCAAACTAAAGATGATGTTTGGGCCAGCAAATCTGCATAGTCACAGATCTGCTTTTCATGCTGGAGCCTGCCTTAGAAAAGCAAAACAGAGGACTATCTGTCTATAAAAGGCATTGGTGTGAACCCAAGTATACATGTGTGAGGTTCCCACAGTTCCATTTCCTTGGCATACCACATCAATGAAGATTTATTTCTCTGATGGTATATCCTCAGGGAATGTAAGGACAGATCTGAAGGAGTTACAGAGCTATCTCATGGCAACAGAGCAGAGCTGAGGTGATAAAATAACCCTTATCAAGGGGCTGCTGTTGTTTCTCTGAATTATGTTGCCTAGTAATGAATGTCGGCGGCCTCCTCTCTGCCTTGAGAGTGTCAGAGGAGAGGATCCTTGAAAATCTCCTTAATGCTGGGAATTATCTCATCAGGCAACTTTTTTGCACCACTTGGAAGTGGTGAAGCCTTCAAGCAGGGGGGGATATCCAAGCCAACTTTCCATTCCCTTGTGCTTTACAAAGAAAGTTAGAAGTAGCAGGAGGACAGACTGGTCTTGGCATTGTAGGGAAAACACATCTGTGTTTACTTCTTCTGATTCCAACTCTGTAGAATGCACATGTTTTCCGAATTGCTAAACTTGCTTCTCATCTGAACTTAGTGCATCCTGTGCCATCAGCGTAGGGGTGGGGAAGGAATAGGGTCATGGGAGGGCAAGTGCTCTACTGGTAGGCTGATGACCAGAACATAAAATGTCTTGCTCAATGGAAACAAAAAGCTTACTTCTTGTAACAAGGAGGTGCTACTTTCCATGACAATGCAATGTTCTCAGAATGCTCCTCTGTATTGAGTTAGTTAGGAAATAGGAGTTTAATTAGTTGCAGAAATTGAAAGGAACTTTTTTAGCTTGAAATCATTTGTCTCTGCTTTTTTTTTATGGACCGTTTAATTCCTTACTAGTTCTGACCTTAATAATAAGTCTAAACAAAAATTCAGAAGACTTAAGATGCTCGCTTCATGCTTCCAAAAAATGAAACAGCCAAATGTTCAAGACTAGAATCACAAGCAGACTCTGTCATTGTTTGCAGAATTGATTTGCTGATGTTTTTGCCACTTTGCTGCTACAGAAAGCAGTAGTTTGGAGAAGCATTGGAGATGCAAAAGGCACAGTCTCAGATCCACACTGATTGATATGGATCAGAAGTTTCAGTCAATTTTGCTTTTCACTTTGCAAGTCACAATATTCTTAGCCAAATCTTCTGACTCCTGTCCAACCAGAACAAATGGTTGAGGGATTGTTTATTTCCTATTGCCATTATTTCAATTTTTTAATGTGGTGGATCTCAGATGATTGTAGCTTTTCTAGCTTTGCTGGGAAAATGATTTGTTCTTTGTAAGATATCCTAGCCTGGAAGCCAAGAGGGAATAAACATAAACTTTTAACTTGGGGTGGGTGGGCAAAGGAAAGATTTTTAGTTCTGTCAGAGTTTATACTGAAATGAACTGAACATTTAGAGGGAGGGAGAAAACAGGATAAACAAACAGTTGTTGAAAACACTTTCCCTGCAGGTGACCACTGTAAATGCACAGATCAGGATTTTTTATTTTTTTTTCTTGGCTTCTTATTTTGTTTCTATCTAAATGTGTGCTCTGTTCTCAAAAGCACAAGGCATTTGATTCCTGACCTCGTATAGTATCCAGCTGTGATATCCAGTTTGCCACTGTTGCTTTGTGTTTACTGTAGTACATCAACTGGCCTGAGTAAAGGGAGAATTTTGATAGTGCTTTCTTTGCACTGAGGCTTGGTTGATAATGCACAACTTTAATAACATCTTGATTCTTAGTAATTATCATATAAACAAAAACGTGTCAGTTATTTTATGCTATAGAGAGATTTTCTTCTGTCAGGTATCTGCTGGAGTGCCTCCAGATGGTGAACAGAATGGCCTCATGGGAAGGGTAGATGAAGGTGTGGATGAATTTTTCACAAAGAAAGTCACAAAAATGGATTCAAAGTAAGTTCACTTCCTGTGGTTTGTTGTTGCTTTTAATTTATTTTTATTTTAAAATCTGTACTGATAGCTTGGAAATTATCAATTTTACTCAAAAGTTGTTTTTGAATTCTGTTCCCAATGTCCAGGCAAAGTTAGAAGATGCCTTGTTTGTCTAAGATAATATGGTGAATTGAATTACTCTCCCTTAAAAATGACTACTTTGAAATGAATTGCCTCAATACCGTTTGGTGTGAACTATTGACTTGTGGGTATAACTTAGCTAACTCAATGTTACCTGTCAGTAGAGCCCATTAGAACTAAAGCAAAGCAGTGTGTTTGTTGCGGCTCATCCCTCCAGTGCCAGTAGTACACACACAGGTGTGTCTGTGTAGACAGGACTGATCAGGCACAAACAGGATTGTGAAAGATGGCACTAGATATATGCTATTCTAGAAATACATGTGAAATATTTTTAAGCAGTTTAAATACTCCAGATTTAGGTAATAAATTTGTCTGAAAGGCATCTCTCCTTTAGCTTTGTATAGAGGGGAAAAAGTAGCTTATATAATTCTCTGTAGCTGGTTGTATGTTTATAGAACCATGCACTTAAAAGTTCATGCATTAATGCATGTTTACATTTATACACACACAAAAATACTTATATAACTAAATGAGAAACTCTGGGCAACTTGAAATGACCTCTTCTGTACTGTCTGTGGCATCCATTAAGGGAAATGGTAGGTGTTAACTGGTAGATAACTGTGTCAGGAAAAGTAAATGTTTTAAAATCAGTGTGTTACAAAAATGTGTAGTGACATGTGAAGCCATGTGTGATGTTCTATGTGTACTGGTAAAATCATGGTAGCTTTGAACAATGGATTAACCAGGTTAAATTCAGGGTACTGGCAGACCACAGCATCCTACAGTGTTTTCCTCGGGCTCCCACTAGCCATTCATTTCAGATGTCTCCATGATCTCTCACTATCCTTGTGTGCACATCCCTGGCCATGTGCTTGGTTCAAGGATCTTTGCTCTCCTGAGCTGTCTCCATTTGCTTCATCCATTGGTCTTTCCATTTGGGGTGTTCATGAAGAAATGTTATGCACTCAGCTATCCCTTAAGCATGAATACTCTGCCTGTAAGATGCCTGTGAAAATATTAATATTTGGGGTTTTTGTTTGTTTCAGTTTTGACTGGTTGGTTTTGTTGTTGTTGTTGGGGGTTTTTTGTATGTTTTCTTGTGGATTTTTTTGTTTTTGTTTTTGTTTTTTAATTTAGTTTTGTTGGGTTTTGTTTCTGAGGATGAGCATCTGCATTATAAAGATGTTGTCTCCACATTCCTATATAAGAGCAGACAGCTATACCAATTAGTTCTTTCTTCCCCCCCAAAGCCTCTGCAAGTTGTGTGCTTGGATCAGTTATCCTACTTATAACTACAGGTAGATCAAAACTGGAGGTGATATTCTCTGGAAACAGAGCAGTGTGAAACTGTATGTGCATAAACAGATGAGGCAGGGCTCTGCTGAAGCAACACCTCACTGGTGTTGAAAACAGACAGGCACACAATGCATATGACATGGCTGCTACGTTTCGTCATTCCACGCACAAGGCTGGTCCAGGAATTCTCAAGACAGTATGACTAATGTTAATTGTTCAGGTTTTAATTTAGTCTGAGCCTCGGGCAACATATGGATCATATAAAAGGCTGGCTGTGCCCAGGAGAAGACATTTTGTACTATTGAGAACAGATAGGGGAGGGAAGGGGAGAAGAGATTAAAATGTCCATGTCTTTTATTAGGAGACCATCAACTAAAAGTTCAGAGAGCAGTGAGCCCAGTGAAGCAGGTGATGAGAAGAAGAAAAGGGACTCAAGGAAGAGTGGCTTCCTTAACTTAATCAAATCAAGAGGCTCCAAATCTGAACGTCCTCAGACTGTGGTGGTGGCTGAGGAGCCCTCCTCACCCAAGGTTGCTTCAAAAAGTCAAGTGGTGGACTCAAGTAAGAAGGAGCTAAAACCTGCAGAGCAGAACGGTGGTACAGAGCGATCTGAGGAGTTAAAGACACCAGATTCGCTGGAGGAAATGCAGCCAGATGATGCTGCAAAGGCTGAAAGAGGTGACAGCAAAGGAAGCCCGCAAGGAGGCCGGAGGTACGGTGTGCAGGTGATGGGCAGTGGACTTCTCGCAGAAATGAAAGCCAAGCAGGAGAAGAGAGCAGCCTCTGCTCAGAAGGTGAAGGCAATTTGATTTCTCTTGAGTTGTAAAAAATGAACAAAAAATAGGTGTCTTCAGTGGAGGGGATACAGGGACTGGGTCTTGTCATGTCATTCCTGTTTTCTACCAGGGATTGCAGAGTTTTCCTGCAAAAGAATTGCTTTGTGTTGTTGTGATTGAATGTGAATGCCCTAGCCAAGGACCAGGCTGCACTTTTTCTCCTCGTGCTGGGGAGGCAGCATCAGTTATTGCACTTGATGTCACACCAACGCAAGAGTGGAAGAGGACACAATTGTTTGCATGTATTACAGAGTAGTTTGGGGGCAACTAGCACCCCAAATGCGTTTTGGTCATGTGTAATAGACGCATGTTTTATCTAAAGCTAGGAAAAGCTGTTTACTGTGTGTGCCCTTCAATTTATTTTCATGACTCGGACTTCTGTATTTTAAATACTAACTCTCAATAGAAAATAATCATATATTACAAAAAAAAAAAAAAAAGAGCTCCCTATTATCTTCATGTGGGAATATCCTCACATTACTACAAAGCTTTTTGCGCCAAACTAATTTGCTTGACGCCCATTTCCCTTTGAACTTCCCACTGTCAGCCCCTGCTTCATCCCAGCTGTGACTGGCACGTTCTAAAGTTACCAAAGGATCAGTAATTTGTATTCTTCTCTTACTCTTCAGCATGCAGGGTTCTCATGTGCTATCCATTCCCCACCATTACCCAGCCATGACTTGGAAGATGTTACTTTATGGCAAAGCTTATGTGTAAGCTTTGCCCTCATTTTCATCTTTTTAAAATGCTACACTGTTGTCTTACTGTGTCTGAGTAAGGCATTCAGATGTCATTTTTGCCTTTCAGTACTTGCTATGATGGCTGAACCATTGCTGCAAACCTTCTGGTCTTGTAATAAGCAAATTCAAGTTAAAGCAGAGGCCTATGGCAAGTTAAAGTGACCCTCAGCATAAAAATTATATCTCTAAGGAAATGACCAATTCCCACCTTTCTAACTGGTGCTGCATAGTGCCCATGAACAGTCTAATTGATTTCTAAGACACCAAGTTTTCAATTGAAATCCCGTATGATTGTAAATAGAAGTGTTGCAGTCTGCTGCAACATACAGTAGATTTACTCCAGCTAATCTAAATTTTTACAATTGGGTGAAGTGTGTGTTTGGTGCTCTTCAATTTCTTAACACCTGTCATCTGAAGTTGGTCACATCTGGGATGACGCATTTGAGGTAGTCTATCGGTGTACGTCTACTTCCATTGATTAGCTTTTCTACCACTGATTGAAAACCTGAATTTCATCTCTCAAAAAGGAAAGCTGTCACCTTTTCCATTACTATGGAATTACTATGCTTTTCACGTTTTGCTTTTTTTCTCAGTTTGGGAAAAAAAAAAAAAATGCCCCTTTCATGTTTGTCATTGGGTTTCTTGCTCTCTTTTCGTTGTTGATGTATGAATATAAGAAAGAGAAACTTTTAAGGAAGTAATTGATTTGGATTTATTTTTTTTTAAGTGGTTATTGATCATATTTTTGTTGTGTTTTTTAAAAGTTGACGTGTCTCACGTCTCTTTTTAATAATGACAAGAAAGCTGAATCTCGCACACAGCAGGGCACTGGCTTCCTTCTTAATGTTGTCCAGACCATACCAAATTGAACTACTGTTCAAAAGAATTTTTTGCATACTTTATCCTAGACTGCAATAGCGAATAGTTCCGTTTTGCACTTTTATTTGTGCAATTCACGAAGCTGAAAAAGTATAAAGTATTTCGATGGCTGAGCCACAGAAGAAAGCATCCCACTGCTGTTAAATTACTTAGGAGGGATATGGCACCAACTTCCCCAATATCTTCAAATTTATCAGAATTCTAGCATGATAGAGAATTATATTTTCCTTTAAGGTGCAGATGGCTGCTTATATTCTGAGCTATTTTACGTGAAAACAAAGCCAGAAGGTATTTACTATTTTATTCATACCCTCCTGCGGTCTTGTTACAGATACAAATGATGAGCAGGTGCACAGTAGATGGAAAGATGGTAAATGCTTTTTTGTTTTCTTTTGCTTGGAATACAACGTGAGAATTGCTAGATAAATATGTGCAATGAGTGTTCCTGCTATGCATACCTACCAAGGTCTTTTAGCTCCATCTAGTGTTTACAGACTGAATTTTTAAATACCTCCAGCAAGACCTAAGAGCAGACCAAGCTCGTATGCAACCTGTTTATGTACCCATCATCAGTATTTCCCAACTCTGCGTGCATTCCTTCTAAAAGTAGAGCCTGGTCATTATTTATCTAGATGGTAAATTTGCCTGCATTTACCTGAGATGCTTGACAGCTTATCAGAGTAAATTTTAGCAGTAAGCGTTTTGTGTTGTCTCGGGACTGCAAGCAGTTTGCAATGCGTGCACGGTAGCTAGCCAAACACGCTGACATCCTAACCTCACCTTTAAGTACCACACTCAGTGCCAGCACTGCTTTTGTACTTGGCCTCAGTACGTGGTAACATTTCCCTAACAGTCCCGTAACTGGAAGGAGGAAGGAGTTCCAGTGAAATTAGTTTCCATATTGTCCTAAAGCACTCTTAAGTGTAATACAGTAGCTAAATAGTATGCATGTATTTTCAGTATCTATGTAGAAAAATTAGTCTCTTGGTGTCGGTTAATGAGAAGATTTATTAATATTATATTTTATTTTTTATTTTGTGAAGAAAGTGTTGGTAATTTATTTCTCAAAGAGTATTTTGTTTACCAAGATGTGGAAGAAAGAACCAGTAAATGGGGAGTGGCAAATGAGGAGCAGACAAAATATCAGTGACAGACAAGAAACAGGAATAAAGATAAACCTGGAGCTTTCACTCAGCCTTCCTATAGCTTAATGTTCCTGTGAGCTTTGGATGGGTCATTATTTTGCCTGTAAAGGCAATGTAGCTTACCACTCTTAAAATGATTATGTTTCTAGAATGCTTCTGACGGGAAAACAATTTGTTAGCTTACGCATGGTTTTGAACATACAGATGATTTTATATGAAAAGCTTGTAGAAGTATAGTGCCTCAGACTGTGGGTTGTTTGGTTTTTTTTAGAGATGAGAACATCCAACAGCCCTTGCAATAAGTAACATTTATTTGTTTTTATAGGAATCTTGTAAATACATGAGTGCTGCTGCTTCTGGAGTTACAAGCTTATCTATAATATACAGAGTTTGGGGGGGAGGGGGGGAGGGGTTTGTATGTGGAGGAGCATAAAATCCATCCAGCAGTCTTAAATTCAAAATACAGATCTTCAGATAAAGACTTTTTCTTTTAAGCCCGAAGGTGTCATTTTTAAAACATGGAGCTGTCTTTGGAGAAAAGTCTTTTTTCATTTCAACTCCATTAGCTGACCACTTAGTTTTAACTCCTGTATATGAGCAGACCTGTCACGCAGGAGGCAGGGTATAATTGCAGCTTTGCTAGATGCTTGTATGTATACATGATCAACTCTACTTCCCACCCTGCATTTCCAGGACATGAAACAAGGAAGTGCATCCAGTGAATGATACTAACACTACTTTTTATGCCTTACGGTTTCTGAATCAACACTTTTTACTAACGGAAGCACACAGTTATATTGATTACAGGTCTGTTATTAACATGAGAGCTTTACTCACTCTTGCAGAAACTTGGGAATGACACACCTTCCAAGGATCCTTCTGATGCAGCAGTGAGCTCAGAACGACTGGATGGAAGTGGTACAGGTACAGTCTGGGGCTCTTGATATAAACTCTAGAAAATGCAAAACACCTAAATTCAGAATCACACTTTGCTCTCCAAATTGCGCACCTAACATTTGCTTAAGCAAAATATGAGCTTACAGTTAAGTGAGCAGCATTAGAAACAAGCTCATGTTTGTACCATGTTTGACAGCACTTCTCTTGAAGCCAGCTTGAGGTCTGTGTTCAAGGCTAGTTGCTTGTGCTTGTGCTACACATCCAAAGAAGGGAAAGGACTCAGGATGTTCCTGGGACTCCTCCCAAAGAGTTCTGATTTGCAATGGAGATGTCAAAGCTTGTAGGAGTGGACTCAGAAGCCAGCAAAAATGTCTTCATGCAAAGAATTGAAACTTCTGAATATGTCTCTAGGCTTCAGCATGACTAGTTTGCAAGGTTAATAGTAGTCAGTTAAGTAACAGCTCTTACAGTCTTGGCTTTGGGCTCTTAGAAGATACTTCTCTCAGGCAATGGACACTGATGCTTTCCAGGCTTTAGCTGACATGAACAAAGCTAAGGCAGTTTGCAGAGTTGTAGAGGCCCTGGGACACAGCTCACATGTACAAAATAACACAAGTAAACTCAGTGCTTACAGCACCATTTCACTGTGTGGCTAGTCCTGCTTTGCACTGGCCAAAGGCGCTTGTCAGGCTGTAGTCTTGAAATGGCAATGCCTAAATAAATGCACTTTGGTGCATGATTGCTGGGCACACAGACTGGGTTGAAATCTAAATCCAAAAGTGGGCAGCTTGGTTGAGCACTTTAGAAATCAATTATGAGTATTTCTACCTTTCTAAAGCTGGTTTTAAAAGGCAACTTGTGCGCAGCATGTTAAAGTAAGCCATAAATCAGTGACCTTAGGTCAGCCTGCTCGTCTTTGAAAAGTACTGTCCATAATGTGTGTGTCTCCTGATACTGTCTAACAAATCAGAGGAGCCAGAATTGCATATACTTGGATATTAGCATAACTGTGGGTATCTGACCCCAATTTTTCTCTAGTCCTTGTCTCTGTATATGGCACATTTTACCCCACCTCGCTGCACTGTGCATGCCCCTTCCTTCTGCCCTCCAGCTGTCAGTTCTTTCTTTGTCACTCTTGCTTGAGAGCTCCCAGAGGCTGCTCTTCACTGTTGCAGCTACAGTTTGTCTTTGTTTTGGGTTAATTTATTTTAACTTACTGGGTTGTAATAATATTAGCAGGCCTGGGGTTAGGAAGGCAAGAATGGGAAGTTAATGGGAAAATTGCTGGATGTTGCTACAGGAAAACTATAGATAGATTCAGAAGGAAAATAAGGTGTTTTGGGGGGTTTTTTTGTTGTTGTTTTTTTTTTTATTCTTTGCTTCACACTTGGATGTTGTCTGCTCTTTTGTATGCATGCAGACACAGGTGGAGAAGGAGTCCTGCTGTTTTGCTCACAGCACAGAGGTCTGTTGCACACATTCAGACATGATCTCTCCCTGTCACATGCTCGCACAAATATGTATGCAAGCACACATCTCCTCTGGTTAGCTAGAGTTTAACTCTAGCTGGGCTGAAAAACAGCTTTGCAGGCTGGAAAAATTTTTTGGACATTGACTTGCAACAAACTATATCCAGCATTCCCCTCCCATTGCTTTTGAAATTGGCACTCCTGTAAACAAGCAGGATTTCTGAAAGGGAATAGTAGGTAGGTAGGTCAAGTCTGAGCAGATTGTGGCTTTGCCAGGTACCAAAGCGACCAGTCTACATTTCAGTTAGTCTGTCTTTTTGTTCCTGAGAATAAAGATGTGATGTCTGTTGAATGTCCCAAGCTAGCATACAGATTTCAGGATTATCGATATACCTGCTACATACAAGCTTTCATCCTCTTCAAAACAGAAAAGTAGGGCAAGCATTTTGCTTGCTTCCAACTTAATGTCCAGCGGGCTTTTTACCAACTGGCGCAGCTAAATAGAACTGATTTATGCCTTGGAAGTGAATGTAGTTTTATGCATAAATACTTCGATCTTTGTTTAGGATAATATGTTGATAAACTTGCTAGTGCATAGAAACCGTAGTCCATACGCAGTGTTGTTAAATCAATCAAAATATTAACTAAAGAATACTTTGATCTCCTCTGAGTTTCAAAATCTCTTTAGAGCTTGCTAAAAGCAACAAATATCAAGATGTAGCCTGCTGACCACACGTTCCAGATTTATTTTCTGGGCCAGGTTTTCTCTGTTGATTTTGGACAGCCAACCTTTTGTCTGTAGAGGCACAAATCAGCCAAAGGCTGCCTTTTCTACTGATCCATTGCTGCTTCCTCAGCAGGTAGGCCATGCCATCTGCTCCCAGAATGATAAAGGGAGAATGAGGTCCAGCCAGCCATCGATCCAAATGTATTAAAAGGACTGGAGATGTTGTCACCTGTGAGGCAATTATTTATGTTAGCACATGTAAGAATTGGTGGGTTTAGATGCTCTTCCTGTGGTGATTTTAAAATACTAGGAGTCACTTTACCAATGCTGAAGGCTCTTTGTGTGTGTATGTGAAATAGTAAAGGTGTTTTCTATGTAAGTGTGCATGTATGCTGAACCTTCCATGTTGCATGAGGCTGTAATTTATGTGTCCATTTATTTTAGTGCCTAAACTCCCGCAGACCCTTCCAGAGAGTCGGTTTGCCTCCAATAAAGGTGACTGTATCTCAGCATCATCTGAAAAAAATGTGAAAGCTGAACCAAAGGCAGAAGCTGCAGCAAAGGCAAGAAGTTCTTCCAATACACCAACCAGCCCCAAACCCCCACTGCAGTCAGCAAAGCCCAGCCTGGCAGGACGGCCCACGGTGCCACAGAAACCACGCTCTGCCTCTCGCACTGGTGAGGAGCTACTGGGTACTTCTTAGTGGAGTTTCGGTGGGCTATGGAGGAGATACCCAGGGCCACAGACTGAACAGAAGTTAAATGCAGATGGATTCTTCAGCCACTTGCTCATGACTTGCTTCCTTCTTTTCCATCTCCCTCTGCCATTATTCAGATGCAGTTATTTAAAGCGGTTTAGCCCCGTGACAGTAAAATCTGAGGAGAAGCAGTGGAAACGCTGACAGAGCTGTTCCGAGTTAGCCTGCTCTCTTAGGAATGCTCAGAGATCTGCTTCAGAATGAAAACCTGTTGAAATTGTGCTGGCAATACTATTTTCTCTGAGCACCTGACTCTAAATACTGAAGCCCTTGGGGGTTTTTGGCTCTTAGCTCCCTGAGTGAATGCCTGTTAATAATTAGCCCAAACAACTGTTTCTCACTCGCTTTTACCTCATTATGCCTGTGATTCTTTCCTTATTTTTCCTTTCTTCAATTGGAATTAATTGTAGCTGTGATTATACAGCCCTGCTGGACTGCCGGCTGAATGGTTATTTATTAACTTCTGCTCTGTCCCAGCCTCCCACCCAGATATTACCTGAATATTTCCAATATCATGAAGCAGATCTTCTATACACTGACTGCTATTTAATAGGCTGATGACACAACTCCCTCTTCCCAAAGTATAACCATTGCAGTTTAGAGGAATTAAATGCTAGTTACTAACTCTCCTAGTTGCTGTAGCAAATGGAACTTATTGCTGCTAATTGAAGAATATGAGCATTGCCTCTAGGCTTTTCCCATACTTACCAATGACCTAAGAAAGATTACATACCTGAGGGGGAAAGGGAGCAAATGGATAATAAAGCCTCTTAATTGCCTTAATGTGTGCCTGACATTGCTTAACCTGTCTTTGCGCACTAGTGGGTGGAGTGCTGTTCAAGTGCAGAATCACCTTCAGGTTGCAGATGGCTTTGTTTTACTGGTCATTTCAGAAATGGTCATAGAATTGTTGGGTGAAATGCTTGTAAAGATGAATACAATAGGAAAGCATAGCTTATTCTATGATGCTTAATCTATGAAACAGGCAGCGTGCTATCTCAGAATATTTTGTATCAAACAGACCTAAGTTATCTGTTTCTACCAGTTCATATTTCCTGCAGAAAGGAGCCTACTGCGGACTTACTACAGAAAGCAATTAATATTTGCTAGTAATAAGCCAGCTCCTTGTGTGGCAGCAAAAGCAGCATCGTCTCTGCTGCAGTCTGATTTCTTTCATAGTACTTGTATTGACTTGCTAGCTAAGGTCACATAGATGATGTGATAAGGGAGCCAAACAATAATCCTATTTGCATTCTTGCTCCTGCTGTTTATGGTGATGTGACCAAAGTAATGGTAGCAAATTTTTGCTAAGTAATCTGAGGCAACAGAGCACAGCTCAGATGTTTTCAAATCATTAAAGACTGAAAGTGATTCCTTGGTAAAGCACAAGATATTTCAGCTTTATTTCAGAAACGCATAGCTGTTTGCCAATCACAGTGCTCATGCACAGAGCTTGATGTCGATACCAAGTTTTCCAAAGCAACTGGCCTCACAGGCATGTGGAGGTCTTGAGAATTACTACGTCTGTTCAGACTGAGTTGCATTTGGAAAGTCATCACTTTCATTTGCTGAAATTAACAAGATTGACTCCTTTGTGATGACCAATTTGTGTTAACAGTTGGATAGATTCCTATTAATTTCCAGTATGCAGCTGAATTAACTCGTGTTCCAAATTTATAACATATCTATTCTACAAGTATTATAGAATAGAATCAGCTATGGTTTGAGTAGGAAGGCACCTTTAAGATCATTCAGTTCCAACCCCCTGCTATAGGCAGGGACACCTCCCTCTAGACAAAGTTGCTCAGAGCCCCATCCAGCCTGGCCTTCAATGCTTCCAGGGAAGGGGCATCCACAACCTCTCTGGGCAAGCTGTTCCAGTGTCTCACCACCCTCACAGTAAAGAATTTCTTCCTGATATCTAGTCTAAATCTACCCTCTTCCAGATTAAAGCCATTTCCCCTTGTCCTGTCACTACCTGCCCTTATAAAAAGTCCCTCCCCAGCTTTTCTGTAGGCCCCTTCAGGTACTGGAAGGCTGCTATAAGCTCCCCCCAGAGGCTTCTCCTTTCTCTAGGCTGAAGAGTCCCAGTTCTCTCAGCCTGTTCTCATAGGGGAGGTACCTGATAATGTGAGTTGCTTTTCTCATCTGTCAGTGCAGATGTAACTTCCTAGCTGCTCTGTTGGAGACATATGCCAGTGTTTGGGAAGGAAATGTACAAGCAGTTTAAGTAACCTATTGTAGCTGTTCTTGCCTGCCGTCCAAATGAAAGCTGTCTGGTTTAAGGTTGAAAAGGTGTTCTTGTGAGGATTGTGAAAATGGTAGTCAATTTGCTATGTATAATGTGCATTCAACCTTTTAGAGAAACAAAATATCCAGATGGTTTAAAGTATGGATTTGAATTAAAATTCCAGATAACCTAAGTCAATGTGTTTTCCTTTTTTTTTTTTTTTTCCTCTTTAGAAAACCTTTACAGATACTATCATGCCATGTACTGGCAATTTATTCCTCCAAGTATAGAGTTCTGTAGATGATTTATGATTTTTTTTTTTTCACTGATTCACTTTTGTGCCTTAAAACAGTGAAACGGCATCTAACTTGATTGGTTCATTATGTTTCAGAACTATAAAAACATGAATTGAACAAATATTTCCAAAAATCCATCCAAAATTATTTTCAGCTGTTTTTTACAAATTGCATGCTTATGTCTTGCATGAAGTTGTTTTCTATTTGTGCTACTGTAGTAACACCCGTTAAAAATGCTGGAATTGATATCTTTGGCTATAAAGATTCTTTCACATGGACTGAAGGCCATCATGTGTTCTCTTAATATAAATACCCAGTTCCCTCTTTTTCTGATACAGATTCTAGCTGTTTCTTTGTTTTATGTCGTGCTGAACTTTGGTCCAGTTGTGAAGGTTCCCCTTTAGTGGACTACAGAGCATATATAACCTCTCACCTTTTTTCCACAGAGGATGCTCCAGAGTCTCCCTCTGGCCCCAGCTCCCCAAAAGTTGCCCTGCTTCCACCTGTGCTGAAGAAAGTTCCCTCTGATAAAGAGAAGGATGGTCAGAGCAGCCCCACAGTCAGATCATTTTCTCAAGAAGGTAGGAGTGTTGGTATAACTGTTGGTCCAGCATGCTTTTCATCTACTAGGAATCAAGGTGTCATTGTTCCCTGATCCGTTTCCTCTTGGAAGGGAAGAGAATTATTCATCTTGATGAAGAAAGAGGAAAGAGAATGTATCTGGTCATGTCTTCCCACCCCTTCTCCACCCATGGGTTGGTGCTCAACATTTTATTTGCTTCATCAAACCAAGCAAAAGATGAATTTCTTGTTACTAATGATCTGGCTGAACAATTAAGGGATGTCTGTGTTATGTAAGTTATGTTTTAGTTTGGTCCGATTCAAGATGCCGATTGGTGTTGGTCACAGGTAACGACATGAAATGCAGATCTGTTGGTCAGTAAAGCCCCAAGGGAGCAGCCCTTACTCTTCCTTTCAGCTGGCCTTTTGCTCTGTGTTTATTAATGCATGTGACTGGGCTCACCTCACACTTGGGAGATATGTTGTGGTGTGTTAGGGCAATGCTTGGTACTTTTAACCCACAATAATAGACCACTGGCATCTCTTTGCTGCTTGTCATGATTTTCTGGATTTCTGCTTGTGCGTATGCATTTCCTTGCCCCTGGCTCTCAGAGGAGCTAAGGCTTCCTTCAAAAGTATGGGACATAGAGAAATAGTCACAGAACTATTGTTCAGCATGGTGTTGGCTGGAACAAAGACAATATTGAAATCGAGGGCGAGACCTCCATCCTTTGGACTCTCCTGGAGAAAGATAATGAGTCACATTTCCATCTCAAGGTGATTCCCATCGCATCCAGACTGGAAAAATCACATAAGCTGTGAGACAAAGGGGTGCCCCTTCACACTCTGCCAGCACTTCTCTGCAGGATGGGATGGGGCAGATGAATCAGGGCAGATACATCACACGGGGTTGTGAAAAAGGAGCAGTTGTGCAGCCCACAGAGTTCACTGTTACCCACTGATGGGAGGAGCCTGGTTTTAATCCTGCCTTTAGTCTCATCAGAGCCTGCACTGAGATAGGTGAACTGAGCCACAGCTTAGGGACCAAGCCTACTTAACTGGTGCCATCACACCGAGAATGGTTGCAGTCAAAGGCTCTTGCCACACTTGACTCTTTCAGTTGCTCTCTGATAAATGCATGTCCTAGAGCCCTTGTTTCCTAGCCAGCTTTTCACCAGGCAGAGAACTTGCTGCTGCATACCTGGAGATACCCAATGTAGTGGGACTTGTTGCAGACATGTTTCACATGAGGTTGGCCTCACCGTTGCTGTGCTCTATCTCTGCTAAGTCTCCTTGTCATGAGAGGAGACACTGGAGAAGGAGGAAATATGGGATCGTAACTACAATCCTTTTGATCCTTGCAACCTCCAACGCAGCACAGATTTTATAAGTTTCTGTAGTTCGTGACTGTTATATATGAAACGGGAGTCACTTTATTTTCAAGATTTGTTGGCTCAATATACAAATCCTTGTAGTAAAGAGGTCGGATGCTGCCTTTCTCCCTCTTTGCTCACTTACACTTTGCCTGCACAGAAGACTCATCCAAGCTGAGACAGTATTGTAGTTGCTGCTGCTGCACTGTGAGAATTTTATTAATAATAGCTTGGAATGACTAACATTGTGTTTCTGGATCCTTACACAGCTGCTGTGCTTTGCATAGAGGTGTTTGGAAAAGACTGAATTCTGTCTCTTTTGGTTTTTATTCTTTGTCGAGTTAACTTTTCTCTTTGTTACTGTTCTTCTTTTGGTCATTCCTCCTTCCTTGCATTCTGCTTCCTTTCAGACTAGCACGCTCAATTTATTTCTGCAACTGGTAAATCACTGCAAATCCACCTAAGTTTATAAACAAAATTACAGCTACCGCAAAAGAAAGCTGCAAATCGCATGATACTTCATTATAAAATGGCTTTATGTGAATGAGTTTAACTCATTCATTGCATGGGGCAATCCCCAAATGCACTTCTTTGCACAGGCTATCTGTCAGGGTGCAGTTACCAACATACACAAATATCCAGACTAGATATAAGCGAGCATCTGGCGTATCGATTGCTGCTCTTTGAGTGATTGATTAGATGGGATGACAAATTGAAATTATTTATGCTACTTAATACTTTCTGTATATGGGCCTCTGTACGCTATGGGGTATAAACAGATCCGTTTCCCTGCTGGAGCGAACAGGAGGTCATAAAAGAGCTGCAGACCATGACTGTGCCAAGCCGCCTGGAGGAGGGGGAGCCACTTCAGGGCAGTGCTCTGCCAGTGCAGAAGAGGAAGGCAGTGTGCTTGGGCTGAGGAAGGCTCAGCCAGCTCCTGGTTAGCAGTTTCCAACTTCATTTTTCATCCGGATGGTGTTCGACAGCTGGCACTAACAATCGCGAAGATGCTGTGGTAGCAAACAAGCCTTGAAAGGGTGCTGCTCTGCTGGTGTAGTGTGAGAAGGGTGAAAGTCCCATGAGACATTCATCCTCTTTCTGCACTGCTGGGCAGCACTGATCTACTGGGTGACAACCCTGCCCACAGCAGGGGGCTGGAACTTTAGGGTGGGCTTTAAGGTCCCTTCCAGCCATTCCGAGCCAGTCTGTGATTCTATGATGCATGCACTGAAGTATTTCAAAACACATTTCAACCTGAGTATTGTTAGTGCCAGCTTCAGCACTGTCACAACCATTTGAGAATGGGGAAAATCAGTGTATTTTGATACAGCATGTTGTTCTCAACCAGAAGAAACAAAACCAAAACCCACGAGGACCCAAACCCAAAAATGTGCCGCACCTCTTGAAAAGCACCTTGGACTTACAGTGAGCTGATTCAGTAAACTATAAAAATGGCAGGTTGAACTGTGTGTTTTCAAAACGTAAAAGCTCCTGTTCCCAAATGGTTTGTGTTTCCATGCTTCTCTGTACCTCATAACCAGCTTGTTTAAACAATGATTCCAAATTGCTTTTTTTCTGCAGCCTCTTAGTGAGGTATTTGAGTATCTTATGCAATTGCCTTTACTCATGGCTCTTCTACTCACAAGACATCGTGTATTCCTCCTGTATATTTCCCAACATTCATTCTATCCTGCTGAGGAAACGGAAAGAAATATCCCATCTGCCCCTCTCTTTCCTCAGCTCTGATTTTCTGATCACATTGTGGAATCAAACTTAGCCCACTCAGATTTGGAACCTCTTTTCACCATCACAACCAAATTGTTTTAGTTAATTCTGAAGTAGCTCTCCAGTAAAATAAGTTTCAAAAGCCGAGATGCTGCAAGTCGCCTCGGTGTGGTTTCATGAGGGCCTTACCTGAGATCTGCTGCAGTCTGCTTGCAGTACATGGACATGCCTGCCCAATGTATTTTTCAGGCATTTGGGGGGCGAACTGCCCACCTTATTTTATTAGGCCATAAATGCAAACAGCTGCTGCAGCATGTGTTCTGGGTTTTATTTGAAGAGTGAATGGAAGCTCAAACAACAGCTATGTAATTACTGGCAGGTACAATTATCCAGAATGATTCAGAGCCACAGGGCGCACCTATTTCTTTGAAAAGCGGTGGTGTTTGGGAAGGTGGAAATACCAAACTTGTTATTTTATTTTATATGTTATTTTACTTTTTTTTTTTTTTCTTTCTTTCTTTTTTAAAGTAGGATTTGGGTATCTTAAATTTGTTGTGTCAAATAGCTTTAAAAGAATTTTCTCAAAATGCTTTTCTCTTCTCTCCCAGTTTGCAAAGCAGGGATAAGAAAGCAATGTTTGTGTAATTGCTAGCTCTCATTTCATCCCATGTTTTGGCTAGCACGCGTGAGGGAAAAGGTATTTTGGAGTTGGGAGGACTGGTTGGGTCAGAAATGCGCCATGTATGCGAGGTGTGGGTCCCCTAGGATGAGTGCTGGATGTGTCCCTTCTGCTCTCACCATGGCAGAGATGCAGAACTGGATGAAGACTGTTTGCCATCTGTGTAAAGGTTCATTTTGATGGGAAGCGTGGGGTTTCTGTAGACATCAGCCCTTGCAAAACCTCGCTCCCGTTGTTGTGCATAATAAAACTCTTGTCTCTATAGAAATTTTAGACACTTATCCGATCAAAGGTCTTAACAACGTTTTTAAAACATTTTTTTTTCCATTTCATTTCGAAGTTTATAGTTTTAGGGGAAAACGCTGGCCTTCCTCAGATTTATTATGCTGGGCAAACAGAACGAGTGCTGCTTGCTTTTAGACAAACAGAAATGGGACCATCCTGCTTTCTCCCCTGCCGAGGCACACAGCTGTGCTCCCAGCTGAGAGTGGTGCAGGTCAGGCTCAGTGTCTGTTTGAGGAGAAGGGTCCAGGCTGTGCACTGCTGTGCTGAGGAGGGTCCTGCCAAGGCACCCACGCGGTCAGGAGGGCGTTGTCTGTAATCCAGGTCCTCAGTTTGCTCGTGATGTGATGCGGAGGAAGCCTCCAGGCTTTTTTCTAACTGTAACGTCTGTCTGTGTCACACTGAGGTGTACTGAGTTTCATATTTCAGGTTGGTCTGCTCATCAAACAGCTCTGGGGAGGAGTTCGCTCCATTTTTTTCCTTCTCTCCCTGTCTCTCACCTTCTTTTGGGTTGAATTCGTGGTTCAAGTGAATACTGTGGGAGTGGGAGCAGGTGCCCTATGCAGGAATGACTTTTTTCCTCCTTTCCGCAATCATTACTAAAACCCATGTCTGTGTTTTGTACAGCCGCCAAAAGAAGCCCCGGGCACCAGTCCCACGAGTTCCAGGAGCTGAAGCAGCGGTCCTTAAGTAAAGACGGCCATCAGGGAAGCAAGTCCAGTGACTCTGGCGAAGAGGCAGATAAAGATTTTATTTTTGTTTAGCCGTCAGTCCGAGTGCTTTGTAGTGCGAGAGCTTTTATAACAGTCAGGGTACAGCAATCAGCAGCCCTTCCAGCCGGCTGCTCTATCACCACAGGTACATCCCCATGCGGCGAAGCTGATCTTCCAAACGCGATTCCCACTACAATCCGTTGGTGTTGATTTGGTCCTTAATTTCTGTTCTGTCCCACTCAGACATTCCTTCCAATGCCTTTGCTAAAAGCCAGCAATCCTTTCATGTATTCTACTTGAACTTCCTCCGAAGCAGCTACAAAGAATGCCCTGCATTAGGGCGTTGGGAAAGCAAAGCAAATTAACTGGACACTGTCTTACGCTCGTACACTGTACAGCAGGTAATGTGTTGTACTGCTGAATGTAAATGTGTCAAATCTGCACGTGACTTACCTATAAATATATTCTTGCGGTATGCAATTGCACATTGTAATTATATTAAGAGCACACTAATGAAATAATTTGTATAGATTATATATATTAAATGCTTGGGTATGGTTTTTACATTCTTCCCATAGGGAGCTTCTTTCTTCCTGTTCTTGTACTGTACATAAAGCTCCAGCGCTTACATTTGTGTACTGTCAAAAAGCACAACGGAGAAGGATCTGAATGACATATAATCTTGTTATGCTTCCACGTTCATGTATTAATGTATATAGTTGGTTGGAATGAGGGCAATGGAAATTTTATGAATATTGGTGTTTTCTAGAGACCTTCTTCGGTTCCGTCTGCATATTAGCTTCCTTTCGATGTGTAATTCTACGAGAACAATAGTTGGGCATCTGTAAAAACATTTCTGCTTTGGGGGAAGGGGCGCAGGTTTCACAGGTATCCACTTACATTACAGGCTGAAGGGATTTTATTCATATGTATATTTGTAACAATAAAAATGATTTTACAACTGAAATTGAGCTCCTCGTTTTTATAGCACTGGTTTTGGTCTGACGGCTTCTCCTCGTTGAAGGATAGCGTAGTGTCAGATAGACCAAGTGTGCAGTTAAGACAAAAGCAGTGTCCTCCTTTTCTCCTTGCAGTGAGAAGTCTGTTCCTCTGGCCTGGCTCCACACAGCATCACCCAAAAATCAGACTGTACATCTGAGAGCGTTGTCCAGATGCTTTTTTTTATGCCAGAGCTTTGCGTCTCAAAACTAAGGTGGGAGGCTGTAGAAAGCAGGTCCTAAAGTTTGGGTTTTCAGACCCTCGTGCCGTGGGCTTTGTATTGGTTTAAAATTCTGCATCTAAAACCACTGAGACAAAAGTAGTCGTTTACACACACGTATGTTCTTTATTTATGAGACGTCAGTGAGGAAAAAATACAAATGGCAGAAGAAGACTTGAGATTATATTAGAAAAGGCAAACAACCCAGGCTGCTTCAATTGTCACTCGTATACAGTGTGAACAAGACTATTTTGCAAGTGTAGTATAAGTGCTCAAGAAGGGTTGCCTGATCTGCTGGCTTTGTGAATTTAAGAAAAGTTACTGGACAGTGAGGTTTGTGGTATTAATAAAAATAATGAGTCTCACTTCCTGCTGCTGAGTACTTCTCCCATTGGAGCTCGCTGTCCTGCTCATCAGCCACCCAGGCCACCTGCCCTGTTCTGAGGGCAGAGCCCTGGCAGCCCCCAGCTCACCCACCTAGCTGGAAGGCAAGGCCTGGAAGGAGCCTGGCAACAGAACTGGCACTGAGATCTGCACCTCCTTCATCCTCTCTTGGGCAAGGAGCAGGAAGAAGCTCTCTCAGATGGTGCTGCCACGGTCTCCCCTGCTCCTCTGGGTGGTTTTCATGCCTTGCCATTCAATATTGCCAGTGTGATACGCAGCTGGGGAAGGGCTGTGGCTGTGTGAACTCAAACAGCCATACACAGTGCCATTAGGACTGTTTCCCCCTCCCTGCTAAAGCAGTCTGAAGTCTGGATGATGGTTCTTCAGTGTTTTGAAGTACTCCCTGATGAGCAGTAACAACAGTAAATATCTGCTTCTTACCATGAAAACAGTAATCATGATACATTCTTCCCCTCTCCAGCAGCAGCTGAGCCAACCTCAGATGATCAGGGATTATTACCTCAGCCCATCCACCATGGCCTTGTGCTGTGCTGCACTGGAACTCGCCATCGGTACTCACTGCTACTGGCATATGGTATGCTGCTTAACAGATGGGTGGTGGGAATGGATGTGCTCTCCTGTTGCATGGTCTCATGCTCCAATCCATACTCCAAGGCTAGAGGTGCCCAGTTTGTCCTGCTGGGGCTATGAAAGGGGACAGAGCAGTGCCAGCTTTGGTTGAGGTTCTTGGGTTGAGACCTGCTGGTACCTGAGACCCACTGGGAGTTCCCCAGCATGGTTCGTTCACCGAAGGGCCCCAAAACAGCATCTAAGCTGGGTGAAGAAATGCAAAAGGGAGATCTCATGGTGATCTGCAAGGCAGTGCTGGTGAAGGGGCCCAGAAGGGAGGTGGGCAAGAAATTCCTGTAGATACGATGATGCTTCTGGTTGAATGTTAGAAAATATTCCTTCTACAGAGCGGTGAGGCAGTGGCACAGGCTGCCCAGGGAGGTGGTGGGGTCACCATCCCTGGAGTTGTTCAAGGAACATGTGTGGATGTGGCACTGAGGGATGCAGTCATTGGGCATGGTGGGGTGGGTTGGTGGTTGAACTAGATGATCTTAGAGGTTTTTTCCAGCCTTAATGATTCTGTTCTATCGGGAGGCTTTTCCTTTGGAAAATCACTTTTTAGGTTCTCTTTCCTTTCTGGCAGTGAGAAATGGTGGCTGTCCCTCACATACTAACCACTCTCCACAGTGGGAAGTGGTCAGATGCCTCCCAGCCCAAGGGGCTGCACAGAGAAGGCTGGGGGGAAAAAAGCATAGTTGGGAAGGGAATATTCATGGCAGCACCCAGCATGACACATCAACGTGGGATCTGCAGACAAAGGTGGGGATGGGAGGTGGCACCAGTGCTGGAAGATGAGGTTTGCAATCTGCCCTAATAAGCAGCTTGTACCCAGCTGAGGATGAGACTGGAAGAGATAAGTGCCTGCTTCTTTTCTTCATGAGACAGCGCTATCTCTGCACTGATTTCCACGCAAACAGGGGGGAATTCACCAACTCTGTTATTTCAGCTTTGTCTCCCCTTCAGCCTGTCTTTCTTCTTCTCCTCTGCATTCCCCCTCACTGTGGTGCTCACAGAACCCTTGCTGGCTGCGGGGCTCAGTGCCCACCCTGCTCACCCCACACAGCTCCTTGATCACTGTCCCCTCCCAGTTCCCAGAATTTGCCTATATTTGCTAAAATGTTGGGATCGATGTTTGTGTTCTTCAGGAGCGTCGTGAATCACGAAGGAAACGATTTTACTGGGAAATAGCATTTATGCTATTTTAAACCTGTTTTATACACCCAGGTTCACACGGAAAACAAAAAGGGACATTTCTTATTCTCTGATGTGTAATTGCCGTAATCTGAAAATAAACCAATAAAAGAAACATCTGAACTAATGGTCTGCCGTCAGCAAGGCTTAATGGAAAACATCATCCTGCCAAGTATCATTAGATTAAAGCCATTTCTGAACTTTAAAAATAAAAATAAAAAAAAAATAGTAATAATGGAATAGTGACGTGTTTTTCAAAATACGAAACCTTAAAGCTCTATAATGCAATGAACAAAAAGAATTCAATTGTCTTTTATATTCTTTCCATTTTCAGCTTTCCAAAACAGGGGTTTGAGATCTCCTACCTCACGCATTCCTGCACAGTGCAAAGCCATGGCTGAGCTCATCAGGGACATTCCCCACTTCTTAAAATACCACCTTCCTTTAATCCCAATTTCTCCCCATATGGCAGAGCAATGCCTGTGTTGGCCACGAGCTGAACACGTGGAGGGCACGTTCCTCCTGCTGCTCTGATACTCATAGCAATGGATCCAGAGTTCAATGAGCTTCCCAAGCTCACTGTACCTCACACAATGCCCTGTCAAACCAGCATATATAGCTCACTTTGTGCACTGTTTTTTTTGTTGTTGTTGTTTAAATTCATGTTTTGCTGAGTAACTTAAGGCATCTGGAGGAGCCTAAACCCATGTTTACCACACATAATTTCATATTTAATGGAGTTTAATTAGTATTGCTTTGTTAAATTGATAATGCTGTGGATCGTTTCTGTGCTATCTGTATTGAAAAGGACCCAGTGATGTTTCAGAAGGACATTTGAGAACTTGCTCATGCTATTAAGGAACCAAAATGTATATTCCCCATACTTTGTTGTCATCTAAGCCCATTGCAGTGTCCCCCCAGTGTCTATGGTGTTTGTTGGGAGCAGGTTTTGGGCGAAGCAAAGGCATAACCAATGCATGTGGAGCAGGAGATCATGACCTCTGCGCTTTTTTTCCCCTTTGTATCCTACAGACATCCCGGTGTCTTTCCAGCAGAGGTGAAGATGGCTGCACTGTCATAAAGTCCAGTTCCCGGCTCCACACAGGACCACCCAAAATTCAAACCCTATGTCTGAGAGCAGTATCCAAATGCTCCTTGAACTCCAGCACCGGGGGCTGTGCCCACCACCCTGGGCAGCCCGTTCCATGCCCACCACCCTCTGATGAAGGACATAAGGTGGTCTCAGTGCCTCTGAGCTCTCTAAGATTGGATTGTGTGGCCCCAACCTGATCTCAGCAAAATGAAACTTTTAGTTGATTCGTGTTCTGTTTGTTTGTTTGTTTTCAGATCAAATAGAAGCCTGCTTGGTGTGAACACTGAATGCTGATTTAGTACCTTTTCTACACTGCTTCTGAGAGCCCTTCTAAAAGCAAGGAGCATTTTCATAAAATCGAGATCTATATATTGAACCAAAATCAGCCTGGAAAAATCTCTCTAACCACGCCCCTCAGTGCCACATCTACATGTTTCCCAAACTCCTCCAGGGACAGTGACTCAACCACCTCCCTGAGCAGCCTGTGCCACTGCCTCGCCACTACCTCCTCTTCTCCAGAATGAACAGCCCCAGCTCCCTCAGCTGCTCCCTGTAAGCCTTGTGATCCAGTCCCCTTACGGCTTCGCTGCCTTTCTCTGGACATACTCTGAGGCCTCAGCATCCTTCTTGTTGAAAGGGGCCCAAGCAGGCATCGCAGCCCCAAGTGGGCCCATGGTACGAACGCCACCCTTGTTGTATCGGCACTCAGATCCCTGGCACCACCATTCTTTTTGCTTTGTACTGTGGGAGGGTGAGGCTGTAGTGCTCCGTTCCAGCATGGGAACCCTCTCAGCAGTTGGCATGGAGGCGCAGGAGAGTCACAAATTTTACCAAACTTTTTTTCCCCCTAAACGACACCCCTCTGAATTTTCAAGTCTGTCCCAAGCGCTGCCCCCCTCCTTGGGCAGCCCCTCCTGCCGACACCCACGCATCGACGCTGTGGTGCTGCAGCAGGGGGTGAGAAGGGGCCACACGCGGGCCCTCGGCCTCCCCCCGCTCCCCACGGGGCCGCCCCCGGGGCGGGGCCGCCGTTCTCAAAGCCGCGGCGGCGGGCGGGCGGGCGGCAGTTCGTGCCCGGGGTCTGCGCGGCTTTTGCGCGGGGCAGCGCGGGCCGTGTCGCCAGCTGCAGGACCATGGAGAGCGGCGCGGCGCGGCGCCTGGACGCGGCCGCCTTCCTGGGCGCCTGGCGCCGCTTCGACGCCGACGGCAAGTGGGGGGAAGCGTGGGGGGCACGGGGAGAGAGCTGCCTGGTGGGAGCACGTAAGGGTGGGTTCTCGCATGGCTGGGGACGGGGTCCTGCAGTTGTTTCGGGGCTTCCTTCTTTCTCCCCGTCGTTCCCAAGCGTTGAGTCTGAAATGCCTTTCCCATTCCTTCTCTTGAGTTCCCACCACCCCATGGAAACGTAGCAAATGGCAGTGAGGGGATTCGAGCTATGGGCTGCTAGGGTAGGCAGGCAGGACCCCTGCAGCCCCTGCACACATCCCGTAACGCCCGTCTTTGATATCCTGCTTGCCTTTAGACAATGGCTACATCGAAGGGAAGGAGCTTGACAACTTTTTCCATCATCTCCTGGAGAAACTGAGGCCAAACGTAAGTACCTCGGTGCACAGAGTCCTACTTAAAAGGTTGTTATGTTGGAAATATTTGTATTTATTGCTTCGCTATCAGTGCCAGATGGCAGAGCTCTTAGCAACCAGGTGCATGAGGCAGGTGTGGCAACAAGTGTGATAGCTCCAGCTGCTCTAACATTTGGTGCCAGTCCGACATCTGCTGTTGCTGTGAGGTCATTAATTTGAAATAATGATTAGGAGAATATTTCTGTATTGCTGAAAGTGGCCCTATAGGAGTTGGTAGCGTCGCTCATAAGGACAACATTTGGCTCTTGAGTTTCTGGTTTTCTCCCCTGGTTTTCACTCTGTGGCCCACAGCCAGCTGGTGAGAGGAAAGGAAGAAGCATCTTCCATAGGGAAGGAAAGGGTGTGCCAAAAAAAAGAAAAAAAAGAAAGCAAGCACATGAAACAATTCCCTTAAGAAAAGAGTGATCAGTGAGAAGGGGAAGGGTGGCTAGTAAAAAGCATAGATTCATGAGCATCGCATGCAAAATCAAAGTTGCACTCACAAGGTGATTAGGATCCTTGGACTTCTGGTGCTCCCATAAAAAATATTCTATGAATCACTTTTTCAAGTGAGTTTTTTATTATTTTGCGAGTAACTTTGGAATGCAATATTGGCGATTTTTGTAGAAACATTTCTCTGGAGCATGGATGGTTACACAAAGAGCTATGCACATAAAAGCAGTTTAAAGAAAATCAAGTAAGATTCCAAGATAAGCACCAAGAATCATTAGGGACACAGAAAGGCTGCTCTGCAGAGAAATGGGCAAATAACAGTAGGGACGTGGTGTATGATTTAAAGCAAAACGAGAGAATTAGGTTAGATGTTGAGAAGAAATTCTTTCCTCAGAGGGCCGTGAGGCCTTGGCACAGCTGCCCAGAGAAGCTGTGGTGCCCCATCCCTGGAGGTGCTCAAGGCCAGGTTGGATGGGGCCCTGGGCAGCTGAGCTGCTGGGGGGCAGCCCTGCCCATGGTGGGGGGGGGGGTTGGAACTGGGTGGTCTTTAAGGTCCCTTCCAACCCAAGCCATTCTGTGATTCTATGAAAAGCTGGAAAGCTTGTGCTGCATTTGGACAGGAATGTCAGACTGCGGGCAGAGATGCAGAGAAATCTCCATCCCTGCTCAATCCCACAGCCACTCTTTCCTTGCCTATCCCTCGTGGGATTTTGGCAGCGGTCTCACTGCAGCCGGATGCAAAGACAGTACCTTAGAGCTTTTTGTAGCCTTGTTGCTATCAGTATGAACTTGTTATACTGTGCTAGGTGTTGGTGCATGGATTTGCACAGTGTGGAGCTACACTCATAACAAAATGTCCTGAACTATTAAGAACAGTGCCACCAACTTCCAAAATAAGCCACGCTCAGATAACTCCAGCCCAAACCAGCACACTCACTCAAACCTTGTGCCTTGCTCTCTTCTTCTGTCTGGGTTTGGCCGTGAAGAGTAAAAGCTTATCACAAAAGGAGTGAAGAAACAACCAGCCATCAGGGACTGGCAGCACCAGAGCAGCCTGCTCCCTGTATGTGAGATCACTTGCAGTGCTGGGCAGAGCAAAATTCC
This sequence comes from Alectoris magna, assembly GCA_030625065.1. NCBI lineage: Eukaryota > Metazoa > Chordata > Aves > Galliformes > Phasianidae > Alectoris > Alectoris magna. The sequence goes on from CM060561.1 coordinate 59,775,938, forward strand.
CCGTCATCTTTGTACAGTGTGTTTGTGCAACCATGCAGGTGGGGTGAAGGTACCCTTTGCAGCGCTTTTCACCCCACACAGCAGGATAATGGCATTGGTGACGCAAGCAGGGAGCTGGCATCGAGCACTGCTGGCTTCAGTGCTCCCTTTGACACTTGTTTCTTCTCTGGGCTCCTGACATGTCTGTACAACAATGTGTGCTGGTGGGACTTCCAGATGTGTCTCAAGGATTAATTAGTGGCTACATCTGAAGTGCTCGACGAGTGATAAATAATGCTATCAGCTCTGGAAGTTGTCTCTGCTTGAATAGCAAATGGTCTCATAATTACATTTTTCCAGCCTGCACTCCCTAAGCTGTTATTTCAGTTAATGACCACTGTACTCCTTCAGCTGTTTTTCTTTCCAGCAGATCCGCAGCATCCCCAGCTGACACTGAATGCCAGGGCATGGGTTGGGAGCAGCTGGGAAAACAAAGCACAGCGGGGCCACTGCAAACTGGGAGTCAGATTTCGTGGGGATGGAAACGTGGAACTCCATCCAGCGAGGGACGCTGAGGCAATGCCTCCATAGGGAAACAGCAGGGGAAGGGAAAATGTTGAGGTAGTTGTGCCAACGCCTTTTGACCTTATAATAAACAGACCCAGATCCCAGGTGCTGCTTTCTTGCTCTCCTCCCCCAGAAAGGGGCAGTTCTAAGAAAACGCGTTTGTCTTCCCGGGATGCATTGCATTTACAGAAGGCTTCAGTGAAATACAGTGGATTTATGCAACTGGTGGGCTGCGCTTGGTGTCACTTCTCCATCAGCTGGAGGGGCTTCTGTGAAGAAGTGGGCTGACAGTGTGAAGTATATGGGGCAGCATCAGGGCAATTCAGCCTAACACCACACGTTATGAGCTGCTGCCATCCTACATGGTCGGTGATTATCACTGTCATAACTTCTCTCTGACCACCCTGCTTCTACTTGCTTATAAACTTCTTTCTTCAACATAATGAACCCCTTTCCATCTGTAAACCTGTTACACTGCAGTGAAAATTTAGGTTTCTTTCAACACGGAATTTGTTTTCTTGGAGCAGAAAATACTGCCCCTGTATTCCTCTCTTGCATCATTATACGTCTTTCTTTAGAGAGATTACGTGGGATCTTCCTTGCTTGCTCTTTACTCTACTTTTAGCGAAGCTCTACCTATATTCTGGTGATACACAAGAGGAGGTTTCTAGATGAAAGGCTGTAAATTCTGGATTGGTCTTTCTTTCACTGAAAATTTTTGCAAAATCAGTGATATCTGTGCAGATACAAAAGGAATTGTACATTACCATTGCACTTGCAGCTTTCTTTTACAAAAAGACATTTCACTTAGTTTAAGTTCAAGTAAAATTAGGCAGAGGTTTGGGAACAGCAGCCATTCAGACAAAAGGTTTTTGCCCTCGCCCAACTGTATGTGTGTAAGAGGCCATGTGTGAAAATCTTTGAAGTGCAAATGTGTTCGGGTAAGACAGGTATTAGCTTTGCGGCAATCCCCCTTCCCTCAAACCACCTGGGTGGTTCTGGCTGGAGGGACTGCAGTTAATCTCCAGGAGCTCTGCCGAACAGCCGTAAAGGATTTGCCTTTGATTTCTGCTTCCAAGGAAGATGAGCTGCCTCTCTCTTGCATTTCAGCCTTGCCTCACCCAGCGTATTGTCTGTCTAAATTGTGTCTTTAGCTTAGCAGTCAGACAGTGTGGTCAGGAATGCAACAGCTAGGTGCTCAAATAAAGTTCAGTCACCAAAATGTTGACCAAAGTAGTCTGCCACTGTGCTGTACCACCCACCCAAAAGAGCCAGGGCTGCAGGCCAGGTCCCTGGTGACCAGTGGGTCAGGTGGGAGCAGGAAGACTCCTAGCAAAAACTATTTGTCTTGCATCCTCCTCCAGGCTACATCAGAAATCTAAACCCCGAGTCAATGTACCTATGGCAATTACAGGCAAAAGTGACATGTTTTCATTGCCCAAAGGCATGTCAAATACCATTCAGTCTGGTGGAAGGGGCAGAACAAAGAACGTACTAAAAGCCTAACCACAGGATGGCACAGGGAAGGGCTACAATAGCTTTAGTTCAACCCTGATGTCCTCTGTGCAAAAAAAAGTATTTCCTACATATGTGCTGGTGGGAGCTAAAACAAAATGAGTTAAAAAGCAAGGGATGACGGTATAGGGGCTCATCTACTGTAGTGTACAGGAACTGTAGTAAACCCATACCAAAGCACAGGGCCAAACCTTTCAGCAGCAGCTCTGCAGTTCAGTGGGCAGGGCTGGCCCAGGAGGCTCCGGGAAAGCCCATGTCTGTGCAGGCACAGTGGCCCCACGGGCAGCGTGGATGAAGGGAAAGCATTCCTAGGGATACGTTTTAATGCTACCAGATTTAAAGAACAAATATTTGGCCAAAAAAAATGTTCACCTTCTGAAATCAAAGTGTATGTTTCTAGTGCCTTGTCTGGTCTTTGCTGCCCTCCCTTTGTCACTGTGTGGCTTTTGGCATGGTACTAATTGTCACGCGTTCTTGGCAGATGTAATTTATTTCCATAGATCTTACAGGAACTCGATATCTCTAAGATCTTTCTCCCTTCTATCAAATTGGGCTGGAACATTGCTAAGAGAAACGTGTTCAAGCTGGCATTTTCAGATGAACTTCATTTTTTTTCAAGAAACAGGCTATAACACTCACATTTCATTTCTTCTTGCTCGTGACACCATTATCAATATGGTGTCTGGATCCCAAAAATCACGTCAAGAGGGGGGAAATAATCAATGTATGGCAAGGCTGCTTCGCTCAGCGGGGATGAAATGAGACTCTCCCTTTCATCAGGTGATGAAGTCTCTGCAATGCTCCATACATTTGCTTTTTTCTCCCCTTAAAACAGATGACTCCTAGCTGTATTTTCATCAAGAAAAGCTGCTGCCAAGCACACGGATCCCTGAAGGGGTGAATATTTCATCAGAAATAGTGGGGCAAGAGTACAGAAGTGTGTAAGGAATAGGTTAATGAAGAAGGCAGGTTACAGCTGGGTTTCCAAGAAGTCATAACCAACCATGACCAAGAAATTAAATGCTGTGCAGATTAAAAAAACCAAGCATGCTCTTTCCTTTATTACAATCAGGATTAAAAACCAAATTACCTTTGTGATGCAAAGTATTTCTAACAGGTTTCCACAAAAGCAAAGATGAATACTGGACTTGGAAAGGAGAAAGCAGAAAATTCATTTGTTACGGCAGTTTGAATTACAGAAGCTTTTCTCTGCAAAACTCTGCGGAAAAGCATCCATAGTAAGAAATTTACTGCCTGACCCTGAGATACCTATGAACAAAGTCACAGCACCTCCAGAAACTCATGGAAGTGCATGCAGCAGGGAAAATCAGGAACTACAGCTTGCATCCTGTGAAGAGCCTCCCCACAAAAGCAACAGCATTTGCTTGGATTTTCACAAAAACATTTTATCTAGCTGCTAAGAAGTTTGCAAGATCTTAGTCCAAGCAATGAACATTTCTGAAGGAGGGAGAGAGGCTTAAAATGGAGCTGCTGCTTGTGTGCTGTAGCGTGCTCCAGGAAAAGTTCTGTGCTCAATGACAGTACAGCTGCTTCTCAGTGCAGAGTGGTGTGCTCATGACTGGATTCTTTCCTTATACCCTTATAATCCATAGGGGATTGGATAAATGGAGTGTGAGCCTGAGGCATGTGCAACCAGGCTGTGTTTGGCTTAGGTTTTCCTGCATGCCTCAACCTTTAGTTGGAGAGAGAGATAATAATTACAGGGGAGGGAAGGGAGGAAGGAAGGGAGGAAGAAAGAGAGGGAGGAAGGGAGGAAGGGAGGGAGGAAGGAAGGAAACAGAAAGATAATTTTGCCTTTGAGTGTGTATCTTGGGAAAGCCAGTTTGTGCAGCATCTTTTACGATGCTTTTATTCTTTGAAAGTAAAATTTCTCAGCAGTTGCCACTAGCTTCTGTGTTTCATAAGTGATATGTTTATGTACAGAGATAGACTACCCAAGAAGAAAAAACACACTGTAGTGTGACCCCTTGGAGCTGCTTTTATACATTCCAGCTTTGTGGTTTTCACTTACTGTATCCCAGAGCTCGAATCAGTTAAAGAAGAAAACAAGACAGTCTTATTCTCACGCAGATAACAATGTTCCTGCCATGCAAAGTTAAATGGAGTAGTGGTTAAAAGCTGACACAAAGTTGAGCATTTAACGACTTGTTGGACCTCCTCAGCACATTTTTCCAAATACCAGCTCTGATTGATTATAGTTTCAGAAATAACTTGTCCTAATAGGCCTGGAGGAGGATAATTTCAGAGTACTTTGCAAGCCCATTGAAGTCAGCAACTGATAGGCTTGCCTAATGCCCGGGAAGCATCTGGTAGTGCCAAGGTGCAGTCAGGAGGCAATTTAACTAGCTCAAGAGCAAGTGATAGTGCTGAGGGGATGATCCTCGGGGGGCACCTCCCCTGCTCTGCTACACCCCAAGGATCCACCCTAGGGATGCAGCCAACAAAGAGCCTCCTGTGTGCCCCTGTCCTCCCATTCTCACACCCAGATCCCCGCATGTCCCATCATCTGGCACATCCTGTAGAGGGTGACAGGGGTTCACTTGCTCTAAGCAGAGCCCACTCACAGTCACTCAGACTTAACATTTATAAATCAAACTCTTTCTGCCCTAATTTCAGCATAGGATCCTCTGCTTGGGCAATGCTATTTATGATTTTTATTATACCGTGCTATGAAAGATTTTTGTATAAGCCCATAATGACTGCAAGCAGGCAAGTGCTCACAAGTTCTGAATCTGCTCTGAAGTAAGGTGAAGGCAAATCAAATTATAATGCTATCTGTCTCTCCTTTTAACTGTAAATAACTTTTTTTTTTTTTTCTTGTTGCTACTAGCAGCAAATTAAGGCTTTTGGAAAATATCAGTCACTTCTAAACATGTGGGAGAATCTGGCGACAAAATTCAGGCAGAAACAGGCTTTAGTTAAATGACATTAATCAGAAGATGTGGTATCTCACTTCCTTTTTGATTACCTCATCTATGACATCCTGGTTTGTTCCTACAGCCCAGTCACAGGCTGTGTGAATGCTCTTCAGCCAAAATGTTCAAGAGCAGCTGGGAATGGTGTTGGTACCTGGCTCCTATTGAATATGGGCATGGTCAGGAAGTTTCTAGGGCATGAGGCACCGACAGGTCTCCATGGTTTTTTTCAAACACCAATGAGCAATGACAATGAACAGCATCAGAACTGCTATGATACAAACTCAAGCAAAACTAAACTCCAGTGATACTCTATCCAGTGTGAACGATTGGTTAAAGAAGGAGGCATCACTGTAATATTTTAGAGTCTCCAGACACTGCTCTTCCAACCAATAGCTCAGTTGCCACAAAGTTATGCATAGGCCTTACTTACTCCCAAAAGTTCACCTAAGGCAATGCATCTGTGGTCTTTTAGAAGCATTAGCCCTTGGCTGTAAGGATGCTGTTTTCCTGGTGGTTATCTGTGAGGCAGACTTCCTCTGGGCACTCTCCTACTGCCCTCAGCAATATTCTTGCACGTGCTATTTTCCCTATGGCAGGACACCATCACAGAAGAAAAAGTTCAGAGGATGAAGGAGCAGTTCATGTCTGCCTATGATGTCACCACAGATGGCCGCTTGCAAATCCAAGAGGTATCTTCCCCCAACCCAGTTGTTGTTTGGTTTTTTTTACAGATGGAAGGATGGGGACCTAGAGCAGACTTGGCAGATATGGGAGATAGAGTCTGAGGGAGGAGGAGGTGTAGTCAGTTCCCTTCCCTTCCCTTCCTTTCCTTTCCCTTCCCTTCCCTTCCCTTCCCTTCCCTTCCCTTCCCTCCCCTTCCCTTCCCTTCCCTTTCCTTCCCTTCCCTTCCCTCCCATTTGTTTCAGCTTGCAGATTTGATTCTGGGGTTGGTATGTGTGTTTTTCAGCTTGCAAATATGATCTTGCCAGATGATGAAAACTTCCTGCTGCTTTTTCGACGGGAGACTCCCTTGGACAACAGTGTGGAGTTCATGCGGGTCTGTACTTCTGCCTTCCTCATTCCCTTGCACAGCAATTGCCCCAAACATTTTCTGTAGCACCTATTCTGTACCACTGATAAATCCAGCCCTGATAAATCCAAAACTGTGCACCCAGCAGAGCGCAGACCAGGAGGGGTGACCAATCACCATTTAAGCACAGTCCTGAGCTGATGCTGATGAGTTAGCCTGGGCTGTGAAGGCACACAGACACATCCCTGCCCTATTCAAGGACACTGAGAAATTCACCTTTGACAGGATGGACACAGGGATAGCTGTAAAATACGAACTCCTTCTTTTCTCTGCAAGCAGCTTCAGATGAAAGTTTTGGCTTTTCTAAGACTGTTTGCAGTTCTTATTTCACATCCAAGCTCAGGACTTCTGCAGATCGATGGCCAGCCGCATACTGGCCTGCACTCAGGGCAGTAACCACTTTGAGAAGTCGCATGTACAAATTAGGTAAGAAATGTGGTCCAGTTTCTCAGTCTTTTCTTCCTTTTATAGAATGCATGTCTGCATTAAATATGCAATTGCAGCATGTCACACACACAGCATCCGAATGAGAGTAATTGCTATTGTGTGGAAAGTTTATTTTATTTTGTCCACAATAAATTAAATGCTGGATAATGCAACAGCTAGCTCATTAGGGAAGTTCTGATTAAGATCTTTACAATTTGTCTCCTATGTGAGTGATTAATGGCAACATTTACAGTCATATCAATCTATCCCCATCCAGATCTGGCGCAGTTACGATGCTGATAGCAGTGGATTTATTTCATCTGGAGAGCTCAAAGTAAGTTGTTCTAACCAGTGTCTTTGAGTTTGATCTACAGCTCACAGATGTCAACAGGAGCCTATCCGTCACCTTTAACAATCCGCTGCCTTTTTGTGTGATGACAAATGGCACTTGGAGCTCATTCACAGCCAGTTTAAGGGCTGGGCACCCTCCAGCCTTCTGGCATAGCTGCAGGGTCCGCATTGGGTGGAAGGAAGCTCTGCTATCCCTCCTGCTGTCCCACTGCCCCATTGCCCTGCCTATTTTGATCTGAGATCAGTTAGCAAACACTGTGGGACTTAGCTCTTGTGTATTTTGTGGTTGAACTATTCCATTACAACTGATTCCGGTATGCTCGCTTGGGTACAATTTGATTATTTTCTGATTTATTTGCAAAAGTATGTTCCAGTATGAACTGTAGGTGAAATTGAAGGCCTGAGTACTAATTGGGAATGTGAGAATTAGGTTCATGTGACTACTGCATTTGCGTCTATTTATTTTCATACTGTTTCTTCTTGAATTTCTCTAAAGAGTAACATTTGACTCTTTCCTGACTACAGGATTTCCTGCGAGATCTCTTCTTGCAGCATAACAAGGTGGTTACTGAAGTAAAGCTGGAAGAGTATACTGATACAATGGTAAGCAAAGAGAGCAATAATATTGTTTGGATTATAGTACTGCCTAAAAACCTCTGTCAGGGTCTCAGTATTTGATGCCATAGAGGCCCTCCTTTTCCAAGATTTCCCTGTGGGAAACTAGACAGCACACAGCTGCTACTTTGCACTGTACTGAGCATAAGCTGTGAACAGCGTTTCAGCTTTGAGTTGAAGTGTTTATTATGAGAAAGCAGCCTGACTTTGTGCCACAGCAAACTTAGCCCTAAACCTATTGGAATCAATAGGTGAGGTGCATTCTTCTTCAGCCTCAGCCAGGACTCCATCCAGCTTCCTCCCTTGTTTCCTCCTAGCAAATCCTCTTGGTCCTCAGAGATGCTGGCACCTTTCACTTCTTCTCTGCAAAATCCAGAGGGCCCTGCTGGCTCTCTGCTGCTTCCCTGAAGGGCTGGGAGTCTCACAGGCTTGGATTCTTCCTCTGCCCTCTCACAATGGAGCTTTTATCCTGCAATCATCAGCAACATAATATTTGGCATGAGTTTAGCATCAGTCACCTCGTTTTCAGAACAACTTATTATATCTAACCATCTGAAAACAGGAAAGAAAAAAAAAAAAAGCCCATTTCTGATGTTGTTATCAAGGCTATCATTTCACTTCCACCAGGAGACATCTATCGCTGCAATTTTCTAAATGATTTTCAGATGGAACTATCTTGCTTCTTGGTGCAAAATCTATGTATGTTTTCACCTATAGTGCAGGTTGGTATGCAAGCAAATGAGGAGCTGCCCATGTATTTTGCAATACCATGGTTATGTATGCATGTAGCATCTGTGACTAGAAATGTGACTCTTTAGAGCACAACAAGAAACTATACCTAATGGTGTACAAAAGAGTGTGCATCTTTTCATGTTTATAGGACAGTTAAGAGAGAGGAAAGCGGTCTACAGAAGTTATTTTCCATCTGGAAGAGCTTGAAAACAATAAAAACCCAGAAGCTGCAGCCAGAACAAAATCTTTCCAGCAGTGTTTGCAGATAGCAAATAGCTTTTAAGCTGCCCCATTAAGATTCCCTTAGCCAGCGGCTCATCTGTGACCTGGTGCAGCTGAGGAACAGGCAGTCTGAAGCTTGTAGATATTACGCACCTCATTTCATCCAACTTCTTCCCTTTCCAATAATTTCTCAAAAAGGGTCTATGATTTCTGCCACCCCAATGCAGCTAGATAACAATGTGGTTGGGAAGAAATGTGGTGTGGTAATGCAGCACAGGGCTGGCAGCCAGGAGGTCTGGTTTTTATTCTCCTGGTTTTTACTGGTTGGGTTTGTGTCTTTGAAGAGGTAGTTTAGTCTCTATGCTGCAGAACAAGTTTTGATCTGGGAAAGAGAATGATTCCTATGTCTGGGGTAATCTGCGGCCTAAAATGCAAATCTGGCCCATGAGGACAGAAGTTTGCAAAGCCACAATGCCAAAAGGATCACAGAAGTTATTAGAAAATGAGAATGATAGAAGCATTAAATATCCCACGTTGGAAGGGACTCATAAAGTTCATCAAGTCCAACTACTGGCTCCTCACTGGACCACCCAAAAATTGGACCATATGTCTGAGAGTGATGTCCAGATACTTCTCAAACTCCAGCCTTTGGGGCCGTGCCCACTGCCCTGGGGAACTTGTTTCATGCCCACCACCCTCTGATGAAGAATGTTTTCCTAATTTCCAATCCGACCCACTCCCATCACAGCTCCATGCTGTTCCCTCAAGTCCTGTAGCAGATGATTTATTTTTCTTCATGATTCTTTGGTACAAAGTCAATATCAGGAATGCTTTCAAACACACCTGATCCCAAGCACTAAGGTAGGATGTGAAATCATAACATAAGGTGTTGTGATATCCTGTACTAAAATGGAGGATATGCATTCTGGGCATCACAGCAAAGAGCTCCCATATGGACAGCACCAGTATAGAAGTGGATGCACTCCGTAGATTGCAGTAGAGCAAAATTACAGAGAGGGAAGAAAAAATGTACTCTTATGTTTTATCAGTGCGTTAAAAAGGGGAAAAAACAAACAAAAAAAAAAGAGGAGAAAGAGAAAGAGAAAGAGAAAGAGAAAGAGAAAGAGAAAGAGAAAGAGAAAGAGAAAGAGAAAGAGAAAGAGAAAGAGAAAGAGAAAGAGAAAAAGAAAGAAAAGGAAAAGGAAAAAGAAAAAGAAAAAGAAAAAGAAAAAGAAAAAGAAAAAGAAAAAGAAAAAGAAAAAGAAAAAGAAAAAGAAAAAGAAAAAGAAAAAGAAAAAGAAAAAGAAAAAGAAAAAGAAGTGACTCGAGCTACCCAGATTAAAGGTGTGATGCCAAGGTCCAGAGCAATGAGAGTGCCCTGCTTTCCCTCCCTGCTTTCCACATGGGGCAGGGAAGTCCTGGTGGGACTCTGCCACCATCCCAACTGCCTGGGAAAACAGGGTGCGTGCAACCATGAGATGCTTTGATGCAAAGCAGGGGCTTTATATTTCATTCCTGAGGCTTTTACAGGCTTTCTGTTGCATCTTTAGTAACTAGCAGCACTGATTCCTTTACTGCAGAATGGAAATCGTTCTATTTCTTTCCCCCATATCTTTGCTTCCACCTTTTTTAGAGCACAAGGTCTTCTGGACATGGACCTGTTTCTGCTGTGCACAGCTACAGGGTCTCTGATAGTGGCCCAGCCATCCTGCTTAGGGCTTTTATATGCCTCTGTAATAACATTTGGTCAAAAGAAGCTGTGTCCCAAGGAGCTGTAATCCCATCTGTCTCCACAGGCATTTACAGATCTCTGCCCCCTTCTTTGTGCACTCCACAGCCGGCTGCATACTTCTTAGGTAGATACTGGTACACCAAGAGGGCACTAGAGCTTTTTGGAGACAGGGATAAAGGGGAAAAGACAGAAACTAACATCTTAAAGAAGATAACCCAGGCATGAAAGAATAAAATCTTACAATTCTTTGCCGGATATCTGCAGCTTTAGTTTGTGGGAGGTAAATGGCCAGGGTATGTCAACTATTTCCAGTTTGCTTATGCTGTTATGAACGATCATACAGTATATAAAATAAATTCATCAATTAATAAATAACAACTGAGAAAGCTGGAAAGAGAGATACGGCATTCCTTTTGGAAGTATTGCTTCTTTTTCTTTCTTTGACCAGCCAGAAACACCAAGAATGCCTCAAAGAAGAAGTGCCCTCCTTCCTCTGATCTGGGTTAAACATAGCACAGCAAATACGTGAACAGGTGTGACATACAGACACTCATACATATTTATAGTTTTATGTCATCCTAAATTTATATTTTATATATATTTACATATTCCTATGTATAAATATATCTCTCAACTCCTCATTTTCAGCTATTTCAAGTGAGACAGAGAAAACTGAGATAGTCTTTCTGCTCTGCTTCACCATTACTTCAGGCCCTTTCCCACTTTTAATGTGCGTATATTGGTTGTTTGCAGAAAGGAACATCGTTTTATTGAGTTGCTTAGAAGCCATTTGTTCTCAGACTATTCTGTTTCCTTATGACCTTGACATCCTTTCTTCAGAGAACACTGATATAGATTGGGGATGGATGAGTGATAAACCCTTGGGAAAAAATTAGGTAGGGAATGTGTTGGAATTGCACAATCCCCATGAGTTTGTTAAATCTTAAGTTGCGCCAGGGTAAGTTTAGGTCGGATATCAGGAAAAGCTTCTATACAGAAAGGGTTGTTAAGCACTGGAATAGGCTCCTTAGGGAGGTGGTTGAGTCACCATCCCTGGGTGTGTCAGAAACCATCTGGATGTGGTGCTCAGGGACATGATTTAGTGGAGTGTTGTTAGTTAGGGTAGTATTGTTAGGTTGAGGTTGGACTTGATGATCTTTAAGGTCTTTTCCAACCTGAGTGATTCTATGATTCTATGATTCTATCTGTAGCAGCCTCTAAGTCACTGGGGAAGTTGTGAGAGAAGAACATATGAGTGCTCAAGACTCTTGATGAGGGAATTAAAGCAGCAGTTCTGTGCTGTGGAAGCCCCTTTACAGGATTTGTGTTAGATTTTGTGCCTATATATGTATATATGCTTGTGTTAGTAGTCATTAAGGGTATATTAATATTTACACCTGTGCCTGCATGACCAGATAGTGATGTGATGTTCTGAATCCTTGAAAATAGTCTGTGCATTTGTCTTCTTCTAGAAAAGACAACCCACAGACTTCTAGACTGAGAGCTGTGGGCTGGGAGCAGGTGCTCGGAGGCAGAAACAGATCTTCACATTGCTCTAAGCCTCTCTGAGCAATGAGAAGATGTCCCAGAGGTACTGTACTGTGGGAGACAAGCTGGGCATAGCTGAAAGCTGGGCGTGGTTTTTAACAGCATGATGAAAATGTACCAACTTCTTAAAGCAACACAAAATGGAGAAATGAAAAGTTGTCCCATGACTGCTTCATCGCAAAAAATAGTGGATGGAGGGATTACAGTAGCACTAACAACCTTCCCCGTGATCCTGGGGTAGTTTCTGCCCATGAATATTCAGCTCATCCGTACATTTGCCAGGATTTTGTCATGAGTGACAGCTTCTATACATGCGTATGCACATAGCTTTGTACTTAAGCAGAGTGTTGTAAATACCTAAGTCTAAAACAGACGTCACCATAATTTCTGATGAAGTTTAGTATTGATCTCTTGTCTTCTGCAGTAACAAAATTCTCACTCAGCTCTTGCATTTTGGCATGTATAATCGCACTGTTCACAGAACCATTGATGGTTCATAGTTTCTCAGATAACAGCATGCTACCTCTGGCTTGTAATCCCAATGTCTGCAAGCTACCTGCAGGGAAAGCTCAATTCTGAGGCAAACTTCAGCAAATTATGTTGCATATACCACTGTAACTGTCACTCACTGGGCATCAGTACTCTCTTTTTGCATTGGAAATATCAGACAGGGCAAAATAAACTCCTTTAATTTGAGAATTATTATATTTATCAAAATGTATAAGATAAAACCATGAAGTGGAATACACTCTGCCCATCACAAACTGAATTTCTGGGGAAACAGTAATGTAAGTGTGGTGAATGTTAATACAGAAAACATTGGTCATGAAATACAGCTTTTGATGGAAATTAGTATATGTATATGGCTGAGGATGGATCTTTTCTTCAGAGAAGTCAATAGAGCAGTCTTCCCAGCCATAATACTGTCATGGTTTAACTGTGCTTATCAGCAGAATTTCTGAGTATGGAGCTTCACGTCTTGAGCAGTCACTGACCTCACACAAGAACTGCAGCTGGCAGGGTGAGGGCTCTTTGTCTTCTCAGTATGAAGGGAAACGGGCTTACTTCTCCCTGAAGGTGGTCTGCTGTCCCTAGGAATTAATTGTGCTCTGCCTTTGTTTTGTATTGGGTGGAATAGGGGAGGTTTAGATTGGATGTAAGGAAGACATTCTTTACAGTAAGGGTGGAGAGGCACTGGCACAGGTTGCCCAGAGAGGAGGTGGATGCCCTGGAGACACTCAAGGTCAGGCTGGACAGAGCTCTAAGCAACATGATGTAGCTGTAGGTGTCCCTGCTCATTGCAGGGGAATTGAACCAGGTGACCTTTAAGGGTCCCTTCCAACTGAAATGATTGAATAATTCTATGACTTTCAGTGCTTTTGTGGTTGCTGGCTGTCCTCTCTGCAAGGACAATGCTAGAGGCTCAAAGTGGCTATTTCTTTGGCTCTGAATTTCTGTCTGTCTGTCTTTGCTCTTTGCCAATGCCTGTGCACTTACACAGAGAAAATTCAGGTGATCTAGCTCCTTAACACCATACTGGCAAAGCATATCCGTATTAACAAATTTTTTTACAACCACCGGAGGAGTAGTACAATGGGAAGAATTCTTTGTTACGACGAGAGCCTAAACAGAACATGTTATGCTTCTTAACATGCTCTGATGAAACTTTCTGAAGCTGTACAAATACAATAGCGGACCGTGACCCAAGACAGGTGGTTTACAGGAAAGCTCTTTGTACATCCCTTCTCCTGGTAGTGGTCCATGCAGGTAGTGGTCCCTCCCAGGCAGATACCTAAGGATGCCATGCCTCCAGGAGACCACATCTACAGTTCTGCATGGGTACTGCAGTCATCAGCCCTCCTAACCCCAGCCACCACCATGAGAGCCACCCTCTCTGAGAGTTTTCTCGTGGCCCTGGGTCACTGTGATTCCTCTCACTGACGAAAGGCTGCCTTATGTGTGTGGTAAGACGGCTCCCACATAGCTCATTAATGCCATGGAGGGAAATCTGGCCCCACGTCACTTCTAGACTTAATCCCAATGACAGCTGTTCTGTCATCTCCAGTTTTGCACAGCACATGCTGTGACATAAGCCAGCAAAAGTAGAAAATTGCATTTCAGCTCAAACTTCACTTCTAAAGAACAAAACTCATGGAATACAGGTTCTGGCTTTCAAAAAATCCCAGCAGATAACAGTTTGTTCTTTTGGGAGCCAAAGAACTCTTAGAAATCCCACACTAAATGACTTGTCTAGGTTACACAGGCACTGTAACCTTGGGGGGGGGGGGGGGGGGGGAGTGCAGAGAACAGAGCTTCTATCCGAAGGGTAACATGATGGCCACAGAGTCTTGAGGGCTCTGCAAAAGCCTGCTGGCCCTGGCCTACCCACAGAAACAAGCCACATGCAATCTTCTGCTTGGGCCTGTGTCGTTGTTTATATACCTTCAGTACCTCCTGTACTCTTCAGCTATATTAGTTATAACTGACATCATATAGGTGGTCCAGACATACATGTTGCGAGAGCAGCTGGGCAGGCAGGAAACAACTCCATGTTCCCTCCGGGGATGACACACTTCATTATACATCAGAGAAGGAACAGGAAAGCATTTGGAAGCAGGCCCTCGTAATTCTGCTGATCACAGACCTATTTATTTTGCTTATTTATTTCTCTCCTTATCTCTGTCACAGAAAATAATTCCAATTTATAATTTTACAGGGCTCTTCAAAGCATGGGTGTGTTTGTCATATCTTGGTGTTTCAGTGGCCTTCTTTACAACACCTGATTGAGAAAGCAGAGATATTTCCTTTGCTGAATTCAAAGCCAATTGCAGCTTTGAGTTTGCACTTAAAATGCACGCTGTAACAACTCCTGTTTTGCAGAACCAGCTCTCAGTTATGCTCGGTCTGCCTCAGAGTACACGCATTAAATTCAGACAAACAGAACTAAGACTTCCCCGGTGTGCTGCCATTAAAATGTCAGTGAATTAATTTGTGCAAACACTTTAAAACATTGGGTAGCTTGACAGTAAGACAAATGCATCATTTTATAAAGCATACTGCTGGATGCAACAAAGCTGTTAATAAAATTGTGTGCTATTTAAACATGCCAGACCTTATCCTTAACCGCATTGAGATGTTCCGTATCAGCCTGGCAGCATAAATATACCTTCCAAGAGTGTAAACTGAAAATCCATCAAGTTTAACATATCAAGATGGCGTGTAAAGGCAAAAGTTTAAACTAGAAACAATCTCATAACAATTTCAAATATCTTCTTCTCCCATTATGTACGCCTTATCACGTGGGGTGGGTACCCTCTGTCATTCTTTGATTATTTATGCACACAATTAACAGATCAGATCAAACAATTGTGTGCTTGAAATTTGAAAGCTTAATTAATACACATTTCCCCAGGCTTTTCTATCCCAAGATTGCCATGTAGTGTGTATGCATGAGCTACAGTTGTCCAAATAATAGGATTAGGTCTATCTTATTAGCTGTGGTACCTGAACTAATTCGGAGAACAGTATTCCATCTTTGCCACATGTTTTCCATCTTTCACGTGGGATTCAAGACGCAAGAATTAACCCAGCATAGCTCTTCCTGCAAGACTTTCTTTTCTCTCTATTGATTGGGATGAGAAATCAAAAACTCACAGAGGTTTGAATTTGTTTCTTCCAGGATACATTTTGCAGGGAAAACAAAAACAAACAAACAAACAAAAAAACAGAATCTGAAAATGCAAAGATTTTCTCTTGGTATTGCAAAAGCAGAGCTGAGTGAGAGAGGTCAGAGAGGGGAGCTGATATAAGTAGATGTAGTAAACCACTGAAAGTATAATGTTAAGTTCAAAGATAGAGCAAAATTGACTGTGGATGTTTCTTTTCATTAAGCGTTTCACTGAAGAATGTATTATCTTTACAGTTAAATTCATTTTAATGAGATCTGCACTGCTGCTGGAAAATAGTGAGGGGTTCAGAAATGGATAAAGTTGAAAACCACTGGGTCAGAAAATTGATAACGAGGCAGAAAGGCTTTCGCAACTAAACAATCACCTCTAATCTAGCCTGCTTTGTTAAGGGCTCACAATGGTCTTCATCCTCTCACGGGTACTTGAGACATTTGAAACCATGAAAATCCCTAGTACCCATTACTGTAGTACCCATACACCCGATGCAGGGCAGTGGGGCACTTGGGAGTCCCGAGGAAAAAAAAAAAATAGCTACACTAGGATGTTTATTTACCTTTTTTTCTTTTTTCTTTTTCTTTCTTTTTTATGATAAAGAGGATAAGATTTGTTTCACTGGAAAAGAAACTGTGTTCTATCGCCTGCAGAATAACTTCTTCATCAGTAAAGAACTGAAAGTTTAGTCTTCTTTTCTCGGATGGCCATGGGAAGCCATCATTGCAAGGACATTTCTCCCCTTGGTGGCACAGCATGAGCAGCTCCTAACCCTGCCTTCAGTCTTGTGCTGTTGTGGCCAAAACCTGTGTTGACTTCAGGGCATGATTTTTCCAGTGATCTCAGTATGGAACTTCTGTCATCCATATAAGCTTTACACTTTCTCTCAATGGGAGGAAAAGTGGACCCATACTGAGCAAAATTCCCATCCAGATCTCAGCAGTGTAAGTCACAGAACAACTAATGCAATGAGATCCAGTTGCAGAATCTTATCTACAACCAGTACAGCAAAGAGCTACTGCAGACTCACTGTCCTCAGCACATGTACCAGAGCACTGGAGAGGGAAAAGGCACAAAAAAAGGCATCGTATTTACACATGGGCACCCCACGGTACAGCAGCTCCCAAATCTTACCTCTGCTTTTATGCAAGTGTCAGGCTCCTGTTTCACTGCTGGGCAGTGCTCAGGACGTGCTATGGGCTCACTCATCCTGGAGCTCCCGCCAGGTTAGGATGTGTCACAGCGTGTCCTCTCATTCTGAGCTTACAGGGTTGGGGACTGGCACTGGTATCTGTAGCCACTGAAGGAAGAGGTTCATGCAAGCACAATTAATGCATGTTCTTTTGTTGAGGATGTGACAAAGGATGGTAATCCATCTTAGTAAAAAATGGATTTTTTTTTTCCCCACTGCACTATAGAAATACTTTTTTTTTCAAGAACTTTGATCCTGAAGGCATTTGTTTTTGTAGCCCGTTAAACTCTTCCCTTGTAACTGACCCTTATTTGTGCATTGCGGAGAAACAATGTACTAAATCCATTAAATGAATAGATAATATCTGGTGGTGAATCACCAAAAAGATGACATTTAGAAAAGGATACCATTCAGAAAAGGATGTCTTTAGCATTCATGTAGATCAACCTCTTGATGCCCGTAGCCTGAATCTTCCCAGTCCTGTCACTTTCTGATGGCAGCCTTTGAACCAGCCATGCAAGCCCACCAGCTCGAGCGGCACCCAGACCTGATCTGCGTGTCTATCAGGAGGTGACACTTGCACCTCAACCACTCAGCAGCCACACTGACAGTCAATGACAACAACAGAGCTGGGCTGGAAATGTTTGGAAGCTTCAGAGTTTTTTTTCAGAGATAGTGTTTAGGTGCCTGTGTTGTTTGTCAGAGACCTGTCGTTATCAGAACATTGTCTGGCTGCTTTGCTTCTCACTGCCAGAAACCAACACAGAGAGGATGTTGCTATACACTTGCCTACCAGGTCACGGCACAGCAAAATGTCTGCCAGCCTTTTCTATATATCTTCTCACCTGCCTATCTATTTCATAGCAAGCCTATTTTCCTGACTTTTAGATGAAAATCTTTGACAAAAACAAGGATGGACGACTGGACCTGAATGACCTGGCAAGGTAGGCTTCAATGACATTGATGCAGTTTTTCAGCTTGCAATGACACATCCAGGCAAAGTGATGACTTTCAGCAATAATATCTCTCTGGAGACATGCATTTGTATCTCAAATAAAATCAGGCTCTCTGAGGTAGGCATCCTGAGTCTCTAATGCATGGTTACTACTGTGATATTCCATGAGGATATGGTTGAGGAGCCAAGGTGGCACTGCTGATGTGCTTTGCCATGTCGGCGGGAGAGAATTTGGAGACACAGGGAAAAAATGCTTATAGATGAAAATGGTAGTTTGGTCTCTGCCCCTTTTTTGTCCTTGAGAGCTGAAGCTTTTTGTTTGGCACCATGTACAGTTAGAGAGCATACCTGTATATGTAATGTATGTGCATTCCGGTGGGACTTTAATTGCATGGGTACAACTTTCTTACAATGCCAGTTTGGGGGATGAGAGGCAGAGGCACTGCCTTCAGCACTCAGGCAAGCATTACTTCATCCTTTCCTTTTCCAGCCAACAATGCTTCATGAAGAAAACAGTGGTAGATTACTATTATTTCCTGTAATGCAGCACAGCACCCTTTACAAACTGGGATAGTTCAGAGCAGTACATGTGTAGATGACAAAGTGGCAAGATCTTAATTTAAATCTCTCTCTTCAGGATTCTGGCCCTCCAGGAAAATTTCCTTCTTCAATTTAAAATGGATGTAAGTATTTCTTGATGCATTCCTCCCATTCCTCTCAGATAAGATAACCTACACTAAACCCTGGATCTATTTTTTTTTTCCTTTTTCATTCACTTGCTCTCCCTGCATGCAGGCTTGCAGCACGGAGGAAAGGAGGAGAGATTTCGAGAAAATCTTTGCACACTACGATGTTGTGAGTCCCAGCGACATTCCTTTGTGATCTCTACATGACACAGATTAAATATATGCCAGTGTCAGAGCCCATGGGCCAGTAGTGCTCATGTGAACGTGGGGACAGAGGTGGGCAATGCTCAGGGACCTTATGGCAAAGGGCACATTTTCACTTTTTCCACTGCCATGGCCAGTACTGCTGCATCAGCAATATTTCAGTGTAGGAGGCACATGGGCTGTAGAGAGGATAGTGCCTCTAGCTGTAGTTCTCCAGCGGTTTGGGACCCACATCATCACCCTGAGAAATGAAACCCCTTTCAGTTCTTAACCAAGAGTTATTCTAAATCTGGCCCAGGATGGACAGAACTGCCCAAGCATTGGTTAGAAAACAGCAATCTGGTGCCAATTCTGTCATTCCCACAATGGAGTGGTATGGTGACTAGCAAGCCTCACAGAACAGCGGGAGACATTACTGCCACTTAAGGGGAAGAGATGGTCTGGGAAAAAGGAAGGGATTGTAGTGCTGTTGGGCTTAGTGAATAGGTGGATGTGCTGACTAGCAAATATTGCTGTCTTTGACTTCTGATGTTTCTTCCATCTGTCAGAGTAAAACGGGAGCGCTTGAAGGCCCAGAAGTGGATGGGTTTGTCAAAGACATGATGGAACTGGTCAAGGTATCCGCATGTTTTTTAATTTTTATTAATACCCTTTATGTCCAAGAGGAAAGTCCTTGTTCTGATAAAGACATGTAAGCAGAACAAGAGTGGGAACACAGAGTCGAATTTCATTTCAATCACAGACAGAAACTAATGTCATTGCCTCAGCATATACAGCATAGAGCATTTCACCACATCACAGAAATCCTATCTGACAAATTAATACAACTTGACTCAGCAGCTGTATTTAAGTCCATTCTATTTCATACTCTGAGCTGGGCAGATGTTACAGCATCACAAACATTTAGTCACCACCTGGTCTACCCACTCACATACGTTTTTTTCCCCTAATGATTTAATATTTAGACTAAAATAGCTGAAAGGTGTGGTGTAAGCTGGAAAAGAGATATGTGCCTCTGCCTTTTCACATCATATTTGAGTGCAAAGCCATGATCAGAGCTGAGAGTCTTCAGCTCCAGCTGACAACAGCACAGACCAAAGTTTCTCAGAGCATCACCATGCTTGAACATTAGGAAGTTCATGCATGGGATCCTTAATGGTTGTGATTTTATAAGGCCACAAAGTCAGCTTTAGAGGCAGACGCTTCTCAGCATACCTTGGTGTTCATCGGCCAGGAGGTTGAATGGCTGAAACTTCAGCACGAGACTACTCAGAGCTGCCTATGCCACAGAAACCCTCTTCAGCTCAGAGTAACCATCTCTCTCTATGATCCTGTCTTCAGGTTGGAGGAACAGCTGTGCACAGAGTACAGGGCAACTCATATCTAAGTGGTGGCTTGTAAGCATTTGTTGGCTTGTAAGCATTTAGCATGTATGTCAAAAAACTGTTGCTTAAATTCTTAAATTCTGCCTCCTCAGTGATGTTAGGAGTCTAACTTTATTGACATGGGTTGGTCATCAGAGGTACTTCTTTCTTCTGTTTTGGCTGTGGATAAGGTCCTTGCCAGCATGACCTCATAGTTCATTATGTCATCACAGAGCTACACTTGAAAATCACTTGATCTTTCTCTGTAGTCAAGAGTACCGTGCCGGTGTGTCACTTATGACAGCAGAGTCCACTTGTTTTGGATTACCTCAAGTTTCCAGATACAGTCCAAGACACTAATAGTCCAGCTTTTGGCTTCACCCAAGCCTGAGTCATTGTATTTCCCTGTGAAGTGATCCTATGCAGGGCTGCTTATACTCCCATATCCATTTTGCAGAGTAGACAGAGGCAGAGGGCCTGTAAAACATGTCTTTAACATTCATTTGACACACTAAAGGTATTTTAAAGTTGCTGACTAGCTTGTAAAGTGGTAGCTTGCTGACGGAAATGGCACATGCTCCTTTGTGCAGCAGGTTTGAGAGAAGAAACTGGATGAAAGCGCAGAGCCAGCCCTTTCCACAGACTTTTTTCGACACAGATCAGAAACTGAGCAACCTGATTAAGGGAAGAAACTATCATACATTTTCTTATGAGATGCACTGTCCCATCCACCTAACCATATCCCTTCTGTTTTTATGGGGCCTCATTTCCACCTTCCTTGTTCCCCACTCATATGAGCTGATGTGGGGTTGAGCCCCTTGATTGCTCACCCTTTGGGACATCTCCCTGCCGCTGCACTGCCTGCTGCTTTACAGAGATGCTGAAATCCAGAGCTGTTTCCCTCTCAGCAGTGTTTTCTCTTTCCCCTGCAGCCCAGCATCAGTGGGGTGGACCTGGACAAATTCCGTCAGATTCTGCTCAACCACTGCGATGTGAACAGGGATGGGAAAATTCAAAAATCAGAACTGGCCTTGTGTCTTGGGCTTAAAATGAACCCATAGCTGTTGGTGGTGCTTGTGGCTGTGTTTCCCATGTGAGGTTGCCTGCTGCTCCTGGTGGAAGTGTGCCCGTGCTGTGCAAGCAGGTGGGCGGTGGGCAGGGGGGGTATTTGTATGAAGGGGCAGACAGTCTTATCAATGTTTATAAATACCTTGGGTATCTCCAGAAGCTGCCTGGTTATGGGCCTAGGCATCCTGCTCTGGGTGGCCCTGCTGGAGCGGGAGTAGGGTCTGATGCCAGCAGAGGTCCCTGCCTGCCTCAGTTATTCTGTGATTCTGTGACTCTGTGATTCTGTGGCAAGTGTTGATGGGTGGTGTTCAATAGGTGCCTCTGCCTGTGGGTCCCTGCAGCACCATCTCTGCCCACAAGCACACTATTTGCTCAGAAAAAGGGCTGCTCACCTACTCCTACCCCCGTGAAACAGTGAAACGGTGCCCTGCCCATCTGCTAGAGTAGAGACAAGCATCTCCTAGTGTTGATGCTCGTGGGCTGCTGCTGCTCTGTGGTTCTGATGGTTGCCTTCTGTGTGAAGTCATTACTTTGGTGAGCATTGAGCTTTGTTTGTGCAGTTGAAATATTGGATGGGTGTATTTGTGCAGAAATAAAAAAAAAAAAAGGCAGTTACAGCAAATCTGTAAGATTGGAGTTTATGTGTTACTCGTGGAAAGCCATCTGCTGCAGACAGACAGACCATATACGGTACCCATTTTATATAAAAGCCATCAAATTGCAAGATGCTTTATGATGCCTATCAGCTGTGGTTTTTAATTCTGTCAGCAAACAAAACATAGTAAGTTCTTTCCATGGGGAAACCACATGTAACATAAATTAATATTGCCTCGGGGATGAAGCCACAGAGTAACATCACTTCTGGAGGAAGCCCTTCTTTTAAATCAAAGTCACAAAGTGTCCATAAATTGAAAACTCGAAAGGACAGGAACCTAATTAAAGAAAAGCTCACAAGCACATATGTATTTTTTAAAATTCATGCAAGTTAGCCAATTGTTGCAAGCTTTATTGAACTTAAAGCCTCCCATCACTCCCAGGCCATTAACGTAGTCTTGAAACTCAATGGTATCACTATCATTTGTGCTATTTATCTCCATGTATTTTACTGCACATTCAGCAAGTGCCATATCTCCGCTATCATGCCCAAGTAATCCTTTCATTTCTGAGGAGAGATTATGGGGAATGGTTGTCGGCAAAGATCCCACATTTTAGCATTTGTGTCTCCTGCAGGTGAGAGCCCCATACTTGACGCTACAAGTTTCTTTCCATACACACTGGTGTAATAAAGCACTCCCCTTATAGTCTGCTTTATAAAAACCAGTCAGAAATTGCCTCTAGCGAACACATATAGTGATGCTGATTCAATACAGCACTACAGAACATTCACAACTTTTGGGTGATGCTCATATTCCATTTACACTGATGATAAGCTCATAGGCAAAGTGCTAAGTGCATTTAAACACAGCACTGAATTAGGGCTTTAAGCTCCTAACTGATTTTTTATGGCAGCAACTCAAATCACAGCTGCAATAACAGAGATTCACAGTGGTTCAGAAAAACCTTAAGCAAGAGCTCCACATGCCATCAGGGATGCACTTTTACTCCCTGACACTTGCATTCCTCCGAGGGAAGAGCTGCATGGAGCACGCAACAACAGAGAGGAAGCTAAAAGAAAAAAGTCCCATGCACCACTGCTTATCAGACACGCATTATCAGCATCCTCAGCAACTTGCTACAAATTTGGTGGGGCACGTTACCAAATATCTTTCCATCATACCTCAGAAGGAATATGACTTACCAGGCTAAACAACTATGCCTTTAAGTACGTTCCTCATTTTCTCTCTCTCCTCTCATCCCTTATATTGATCTCATTGTTGTTATTTCTGTTTTCTTGATCAACAGTTCATATTATTCTGGACAGTGGAGCAATTTCTGCACCTTTCTCTACAGTATACCTCCTCTTGTATTATCCTTATGCTACCTGCATTTTTCAGTGATAAAAGGTCCACTTTGCTTCACACCTGTTCAATCCCACTGATATCAGTAGAACTATTTATCTCTCAAAGTGTTAGGAAACACTTCTTTACAGAAAGGGTGGTTAAACACTGGAATAGGCTCCCCAGGGAGGCGGTTGAGTCACCGTCCCTGGATGTGTTTAAGAGCCGTTTGGATGTGGTGCTCAGAGAGATGATTTAGCAGAGGGTTGTTAGAGTTAGGGTACTATGGCTAGGCTGCGGTTGGACTTGATGATCTTTGAGGTCCCTTCCAACCTGAGTGATTCTATGATTCTATGATTCATGAAAGTGTAAGTTCTAGAGTATCCTGCCCTGCCCCATCAAAAATGCAGCAAACTTTAATCTAAGACGAAAAGAGTCTCTAAAAGATTGTCTGCAACCACTGTTTGTGTATACAATTCTGGATGCTGATGAAGACCAAATGGTGGATGTAGGCACAGTGAGGCAGTGAGTGGTACATTTCAGCAGTGGTGACAGTGTCATGAAAGACAAGTCACATTCTGGACAGTCATGCACAGCTATGACACCAGGAAATGAAGAGCGTCTTAATCAACTCATCCATACAAACCAGTGGGTTATGGCCAGTGAACTGTGTATGGAGCTGAATATTGGCTTCAATGCACTGGAAACAATGGTGACAATGTTGGAATGTCACAAAGTCTGCACCAGGCACGTCCCATGAATGTTCACACAGGAATATTGCTGGCAAAAACGCATAGCTATTGGTGGTGACTATGTTGAAAAAAGAGTGTTTTGTGGCTGAGAATTTCTCTATCAAACAATGTTATTGTGTTCTTTGTATCTGTTGTAATTTCCATAGAAATAAAGAGGAGGCATTACTTTTGGAGTGGCCTAAGTACACAGCAGTGCATCTTTACCAAAATCTTTTGCTTTTCACATGGTCCAGAGCCACTTGTGTTCTCAGAAGGGACTAAGTGACAATGAATTTGTCATGTTATTGTCACAATGCCTTCTGCTTGGTTTGTACAAATTTAGGGAAATTATTTTAGTTCTGAGTCTGCAGAAAGCTTCCTCTCTGTAAGTTCATGCAACTAGTTTAATTAGCTTTCGGGGAGGTAGGAGGCAAATAAAGGAGGCCAGGTTCTTCTCGGTGGAGTGTAGCAATAGGACAAGGAGTAATGGCCTAAAACTTGAACATAGGAAGTTCCATACTAACATGAGTAAGAACTTCTTTACAGTAAGGGTGACAGAGCACTGGAACAGGTTGCCCAGAGAAGTCGTGGAGCCTTCTTCTATGGAGGTATTCAAGATCCACCTGGATGCGTACCTGTGTGACCGACTGTAGGGAACCTGCTTTAGCAGAGACATTAAATTCAATCTCTTGAGGTCCCTTCCAACCTCTGCAATTCTGTGATTCTGAGAGATAAGTGCCTGAAATAAGTGAATCTGCAAGAGCATTTTACAGAACTTGAACAAAAGTAGCTGGGGATGATAGACGAAAGGCTCACATGAAGACCTCAGGAACACTTTTTATGTAAGTTGATGTAGCTCTGCAGTCCCACAAGGCTATTGTATGTGTCCAGACCGGGGATGGAGGATCAGGACTGCATGCTGCCCTGCTTGCAAGGACCATGGGGAGAGGCCGCATCCCAGTGAGCTACAGGTCCCCCATAAACCACACATAATGTCAGCAGTGTGGTGGGTCAGCAAGGCAATCATTAACAAGTCATAGCCTTGTAACCCTCTAGCCCCTAAAAGTCAGTGTTATCACAGAAGGGAGGCATTTGGAGCTTCCCATGGAGAAAAAGAAGCATTTCTTTCTTTTAAGAATGTTTTTTTTTTTTTCCTTTTTTAATTATTATTTTCACTTCAATAATGAATGATGTATATGACCCTCCTGTCTCAGGCTTGGCTGTGGTAACCAGTGATTGTTCCCTTCAGAAGATACGGATACATGGGCAGGTAATATATTTTGATGAAACATAGCTAGTGGCGATTTTGTAAATTCAAAAAATACTTCTATGTTCTGTTTGGATTTCCTTATGCACCAAATTATGAGATACTGTTTCACATTTCAATGGTTACATTTGCATTAATTATATTAAAACATATTGCTTACAAAACCAAAAGCATCTACAGGCCATGATGCCTGCAGCGCTGTAAATATATTGATGACACGCAAGGAAGGTTTTGTGCTGTTTAATCTGTACCTCCTCTGCCAACAAAATTCTGCCTTATCACAGCATTTAGGAGCTTGCATCTTGGCAAGAAGAATTTAATAAATGAAAGTGAGCGCAAGTGCTTGCCAAGATCTTTTCCCTTGGCATTTTCATGTTTTTCTCCTGAAAACTGGGACTTAGGGATTCACAGTTTTCTATTTCTTCATAGTATGCAAATTCACTGAAATAAATTTCAACTGGCTTATACCATCATATTTAATGGGTATATTTCCAAAAGACATTTAGCTGAGACAAGCATAGCGGTCAGTGCACACAGAACTCCCAAATCTGTCATTTCAATATTTTTTTTCTCCACTTGCTTGTTTAATTGGCAAACGGCTGAACCTGGAAATCAAAGTGTGAATTTCTTTGGTGTTGCCTGGCTGTTCCCTTGCCTCCTTTCAGCTGTGAGGTATTGGAGATTGTCCCTTCACGCTCCCTGCTCACCTCGACCCTTCTCATTTTCAGCACCTGATACAGTTTCGTTCTGGATGACTTGCCATGACAACTTAGTCAGGAGATGCTGTCTCTGACAGCTTCAGCTGACCGTGTAGAACTCATACTGGGGAAAATGACCATTTACTGGGCTTTTAAATTCAAATCCATCCGTCACTTAATTCCATTGATTTCCCTGGAAATGATGTTATAGAGACACAATCTTTTCTCGTGTCACTGAACCTCAACAAACTGCCTGCCAAGCCATCCTTGTGGAGCTCTGCCATTGGAGATGCACAGTTCCACAGAGCAGCCTCGCAGTCGCAGATTGCTCACATCCCATCTTGTCCCATGATCTGTGCAATTTTTTTCCCGGAATAGCAAACCCCAACATAAACGCTCACCTCATTCCCCAGCCTAAACACACTTCAGCAGTCTCACATCATCGATGCTGTAGCTGGAACCAGATCAGGTGTTTACAAAGCATTTTGTTTAAGTTTCATCAGTGCTCCGTTTTCCATTTTTCAGTGAATTAATTCTCTACCTTTGCTCTCACCACATGGTTTTAAATAAGGTAAGTGAAGCTGCCCGCATGCTTTATGGAAACAGCATTTTGCCCCTATTCAGAGCTAAGAATTAAGCATAAGCCCAAAAGCAGGGCTCAGAGCAGAGGAAACCAGCACAATATGTTTGATCAGTCCTCTTTTCTGTTGGTACGGCAAGAGAAAAGTGTCAATACTAATGAAAATAATTGTGACTAATGCAGCCAACAAGACGACCATGAAATCATCTGCCACGTTACAATGGTAACCTATCATGAGAAGCACCTTAATTACAGCTATTATCTCTTTGAATTGCTGGGTAACCCTTACATTAATCTGATTTGAAACAGAATGTTGTCATTATGTAGTGAAACATTAAATGGGGCATTGCTGGGTAATTACATGGGGTAGGGCAACTGTGACTGTCATTTCTGCATGATGGCTACCCTGATTGACAAGAAAAGACCCCAGATTTTGGCTGTTAGTTGCACTTACATTTTCATTAATCCCACAGGGAACTGCTTTCCATGTCAAGGAACACTTGCACTTGGGAAAAGGAGGAATAAAACTGTGCCAGTTACAACCATTACAAGAGAAAACGAAGGAACCTCATGTCTAACAAAAAGGGACACCTGCAGAGAGCTTCTGCTCAGTCCCAGAGGTAGAAGCCAAATCTGATATTCTCTCAAAAAGCTTTTCCCTGCTCTGCTACATATGGGAAAGATTGCATGGGCAATGGGAGAGGCAGAGCAGATGTCTCTCCCCAAGAAAATGGTTGGCACCATGGCGCACACAGCACTGGTAAACGGCAGCACCTCACAGCCCCAGCCTGTTGACAAGGAAGTTTCCCTGTTAATTGCTCTCAGATATATCAATCACTGGTGCCAGCTGTAATCTGGCGCCAAACCTACAATCCTTTGGCAGGGGTGTGTTCCCCGGGGGATGCAACTGATGAGTTAGCTGGCTGCCAGAGGATTCTGTGCCAACTGTGGCCAGAGGAAAGGAAAAACATAACAGGAGTAAGATTTGCTCTATTTTCTTTTTCTTTTTCTTTTTTTCATCATCTGGCATCTCTTTATATGATCTGTTCAAGGAAAAAATGAATTCAATTGGATTTGGTGGAGTCACCACACACCTCATTTTGGCCTGCAAAAGCTATTATTATTAGGTAACACGGCCTGGATCATCAACATCTGCCCCAGGCTTGGTTTGGTGTCCCTGCTCTGCCCTGCATCGCGACTGTCTTGGTTTGTAAATGTACTTTCAAGGAGTATATTTAAAATAATGGTCATCAAGTTTCCAAATAAAGGAGAGCTGAAGCTGCTTTCTCCAGGGCTGGTTCCCACACTCAGAGTGAGAGCTGCCTGCTGCAGAGAACACCCCAGCCTGCCTCTTTGAGATCCTTCTGCAGAAGAACAGGAAAACAGCCAGGAGAAGGAGCTCAAGGCAGCTGCGGGTGGGCAGCAATAAATTAATGCTATTAAGGGATGCACAGGACTGAAGCCCTAAAATAATTTTCAATCCAGAAGGTCTCTATCAGTACTTGTACCAACTCTGCATGCTTCTGTCTTTGTAAAATTATCAACACCAGAGCTTAAAGTGAGAGAAATGGGTCGGGTCACAGCTGATGGAATCTGAAGGAACCACAGATTTAATGTGACTGTGGAGACAAAAAAATGCATGAGGCTGCCAAAGCAGCCTAGACACTGCCCTCAGCTGGCTGGCTCCAGGTGAGCTGGGCCTATGTAGGATAACCATGTTCATGCAACTAAATCATCAAAGGGTTTCTTGCAGTTGCTAAGGAAAGCATGCTGGCATTTTTCTATCCCTGCAAATTCTTGTTTGAGACATTATTCCTTCTTCCTTGAGAAGAAGACAGAGAAAAAGAAATCTGCTCAAAAAATCCCATTCAGGTTGATGTTTAAACAGATTGCCGTCATCTGTCAGTTTGGCTAGTGCATGTCTAACTTTGACGATGTAGCCAAACACAGTTTTTATTTACTGTTGTTAATCTTTAGGAAATGGGTTCGTTCCTCTGGAGGATGAAAACTAGGAGCTAGCAGCCTGACAGGGCTTCTCACACCAGCAGGAGTGAGGATGAATCTGGAGAAGCCCAGCTCCTGCTGCCCCAGGGATGCCTCAGGGATGCCCTCATGTGAGCATCTGCAGAGCCATGAGGACATGTGAGGCCTGGGCTGACCCACCATCTTCCTGCAGGCAGAGAACACGCACGCAATGGCTCCGATGATGTGCAGTGCTTGCCAGGTTCTCGACAACAACTTGATTGCCTCAGACTTAATTAATGAAGTAGTCTAAGGCAACTGTTTCCTCTTTCCTGATAAGTAAATGTGCACAGGAAAATGAGTATGAGTCCAGGACATTTCCTGGTCATTAAGGTTGAGTTTGGGCTGTGTGGAAAATTATAAACAAATCAATGGATACTTGCACTGTTATTACAAGTCATAAACAGCTAAGAAGCATGTCATGCTACAAGGACCTTAAGTGACTGGCACAATGGCAGGATGGTATTTAGAGATCTCTTAGAATTTCTTTAACTATTTTCACGTAATACAGCCGTGGTATCTTTTCAGAGAGGATTTCTTTTTACATCTAAACAACGTAAAAGATCCAACTGATTCACCATTAATTACATTCAGATGGCTGTGTTTTGATTTTTAAAAACTAGAAATTGCCTACCCTTGAAGGTGTTATTTTTAGGTTCCAGCAAATCACAGCATGTGCTCTGCCTCCTCCCTGCTTGCTGCCTGTGCAATTTAGCCTGTTGTTTCCCAGCCACCACTTCTGCTCTCCTGCTGGTGGAATACAGAAGTGCTACAGCCAACACCTGGTAAACAGCTATGAATGAGGCCACACAAGATCAAGAAGCTGTCTTTAAAACTCATGCAATCTCTGTTTATTCCTCTCCTCTCCTCAGCTCCTTTCATAAAGATGCCTTGCTCCTCCTTTTTATGGAAACCTGTGAGATTTTTTCTTACATGCCTTCTGGGTCAGCAGCATCTAGACAGCCACATCTGCAAGCTGTGCTCTGCAGTGAAAAGCACTAGATCTGCTTATTGCTGCATTTATTGTTTTCCAGGAAGCTGAGACTCTCTTCCAGTCTCCCTCTTTCAGTCCATGAGGGCTGGGGGCAATTCCTCACATCCTGAGCCTGGTGAAAGAGCTAACAACACACAATGTAGAAGCCAGTTGACTGCCAGAAGAAATCAAGTCCAGCTGGTTCACACTAGCCCAAGCCTTCCTTGACATCATTCTGTCCCTTTGTGGGGACAGAAATGCAGACAGATGGGTGAAAGGAGAAAGAAATGGCAGCAGCATGTCAACTCAAGACAACACTAGGCACCATATCATAGTGGGACATCATAGGTTGGGGGCTGTAAATAAGGTTTTGTGTTGAGGTGTTCAGAAGCCCCACAGAGTCTTTCAGTTTAACAGCTCTTTTGTTTTGGGGGCTTTTTGTCCTTTCACTCATTCTGTTCCTGTCTGGCAACATCTCCAGTTGCCTTAGCTTCTCCTGCATCAGCAATTTGATGCCTCTCTTCAGCTTTGCAGACGCACTTCCCTCAGCTTTCCTGATTTTCTTCTGTTCTGCTTAAAGAACCTGAAGTCTCCCCATGCCTAATGCTATCTCCAGGAAATTGGAATTCAGTCTGGGCTGTGTGCTGAATGTTGCTCATGCCAGCTGCAGCTGACCAACAGAAGCATCACAGCAAATGCAAATTGGTTCAGGAAATAAGTTGGGAGATGGATATAGTGATGTTTTTAGATGTTGGTTCTGCACAGAGTGTTTCATCCAGAATGATATTCTGTGCATGACTGCTCCATACAAAGTGACACAGATAATCCCTGCCAGTTCCCAGACATCATCAAGGTCATCTGTGGACAGTGCTAGCAGCAAGATGGTTAATTTACCCTTCGCTCTTCAGGCTGCCCAGTCAGGCACTACAGATACATTTCCCAGGTCATATTCTGTTGTTATTTCCACCCATGCATGCTTGTTAATGTTAACTGAGGGGAAATCCAGCTTCAAATCCATAACTGGCAGCACAAATCTACTAGCCTGGGCTGTAAACTCCTTTTCTAAACAAGTTAAAGAACCATAGGTGCAACAGTTGGCTTTGGGGAGCTTTGAGACATCCCTTCCTGTATTAAGGCAGTTACTGCTCTTCCTAAGCTGAGATCAATGGTTTGGCAAAATCAAAGAAAATGAGGAATCCCCCAAATCTTCTCATATCTGTGAAAGGACTGATGGATTGCTCAGTGGCTAAGATGTTTCATGCCCTGCTGGAAGAATGGAAAAAAGAAATGCCTTGTGCTAGTATCCTCTATGTGTATGTGTGATCTTCCACTAGATGATGACATTCTAGTATGGTTAAAGTATAGCAGGAGCTCATCTTCTTCAGGAGCTCGTCTTCTTCAGGAGCTCATCTAGTTTCCCTTCTTTTAAATTGAAGGCCAGTGGCTTCCTACCAGACTGTTTATTTCTTCTGAGCTTTGGTAGGGAAGGACCACACAGCAGCCATCAGCTCTAAGCCTAGGGAGGCTCCTCCACCTGCACTTCTGACACATCATCATTGCAAACTCATCATTTGTAGAAAAATAATAGGAATGTCTGCTTATTTTAATAGGCATAGATAGGCCTCTCAATCTCCAGGACATAAAAGACTTCTTACAAATAATTGGTGGTGAATAATTTATGAGATTAAAATATCCACTTTTTCCACCCCTGGGAGCAGATCATTGGCTCTGATTGCTTCAGTACTTCCCTTGGGATCTTCGGTCAGCTTTGTAAAGCATGTTGTACGTTTCCATTTTCTGCTTCAGATAACTTTTATCATTGGGCAGAGGGCTTAAGGAATTAATTTAGCCCATGGGCCTGTCAGGATTAGATTTCAGTTTAGGAAGAAATGGAAATTTTTTAAATGTCAAAAGCCTTTCCTCCAAGGGCTGTGCAAGCCTGCCATGGGCACCCACATTTGGAAAAATTAGTGTGATATAAAATGCAGTGCATGAGAGCGGAGCTAACATTTCATTCTTTCCTGTCAAATTCACACAGCTACCAAAAGCCATCATGGTTATCACTGCACCATTCATTAGTTCCTTCCTAGCTTAACGCTCTTCTTGGAGACTTTTAAGCCCAACCACTAAGTAAAAAGTGTTGTGTACATGTGTTCTTAGGGAGGATTGTTACAGTAAATTGCGTGCTTTGAAAGAAGGAAATCTGTGACTTGTCTTAAATTACTGCACCTTTCATTTTAGAGTTATGTTAAGGGTACTTGGAGCATCTAAATCTCAGTTCTGCTGACATTGTTGTAAATGACAATATTACATACATGCATGCAAAGGCCTTTCCAGTGCATAATACCAGTTTTGAAAAACGTGACTGCATCTTTACATGACTTATTTGAGTCCCTTGGGCAGCTTTCCAGGGTGGACTACTTCAGTCTCAACGCTCACTTACCTCAAGCAAGTGTTAAAAGTAGACTTCAGCCAGCTGTAACTGTAACATGAAAAGAAACAGCTGAGACTTGTGGCTGAAGCTCTTCTATATTTCATCCAGGACTTGTGGAAATATTTTCACATCATTTCTGCATAAAATTGTGCATGGGCCAACATTAGAGGAAATTACAGCTTTGCCTGATATATGTAGACACTGTTTCTTTCTTGTCAGCAGAGAACCTACATGTCTTGCAACTGTACATTGAGCCACAATGCAACCAATGTCTGCTATGGCTCATCCCCTCACCAAGCCCTTCCCCCGGGAGCAATTAGCTCTGCCATGGTGTGGAGTTGTGGGGTTCAGTAATTGAGATAATTGACTACCAGGAAAAGCAGCTAGAGTTCACAGGTTGCATTTCTGCAACAGATGGGAGATAATTAAAATTAACATTAAATGAAATTAACTCTAAATGATCTACATTATATCTGAGAATCAACAAAATTAAATGACTCCCTATTTCCTTCCCTTCATGCTTTCTATCAGTTGTGCTATCAGTTAACGATCATGCTGTTTCTCTCAAGCTTCATGTTCTTTCAGAATGCTTTGGTGTAGTTGTTTTCCCAATGCCTTCCAGTTCTGGGTCTCACAGCAGCCTCTGCCTGCTCGTCTGAGCTCCCTTCCCCCCACGATTCTCCATGCAAGCAAGTTTTAGAAGCCACAGATCAGAAAATCAGATGTAATTGCCTCACAGCAGTCAAGGAAATGTTCATTTCATGCACAAATAGGAGATTTTGCACAGGTGCCAGATTAAGCTTGTGTTAGCCTCTGCTTCACCAGCAATGCACTTGCTACTAAGAGCAGACTGGGAAGATTTCTCTGCAATGTGGCATTGCCAGGAGTGCAGTTTGCATGAGGCTCGCTACGGTATGATCTGTCAGTTGTGCTTTCACCATACGGCACACAGCAGAAGAGTGGCACCTCGTGTGGGTCAGCCTGACCTGCAGGTGGGGATTGACACACCCTGTCCTAAGCCTCATTTGCCTGAAGGTGACTGGTCCCCGTGCATCCCTCTTGTTTCTGCTCTGTGCTCCTCTCCTTTAAGGACAGGCAGTTAGGTTCCTTTCTTATCTGTAAATAATGATGAGGGGTAATGAAGCACAGCTTGCGTTTATGACAGCTCTGCTGGGCAGCCATATAAAAGGAGCTGCTTTTGTTGTAAGTGGAGACATAGGAGCAGTGAGAGCCAGGAGACTAGTTTGGGTAATTACAATGGGTAAGGAAGGTATTTGGTTCTCAGTAAACAGCATTTTCATTGCTTGCCTCTTGCCCCATAGGAGCACTGTGAGATGGTGCTGAGCTGCAGGATAGCTTGGGCAGAGCTAGTGAGGCTTATCTGGGTTACTCAGATGTCCAGCCTTTCTCCAAGTGCTCCCAAATGGTGATGGCAGAGCAGGCAACACAGAGGGCTCAGGGAGGTGGTGAGTGACAAGGACACAGCTCAGCACTATGGTGGTGTTCCTGCTGCTTGGTCATCA
This sequence comes from Alectoris magna, assembly GCA_030625065.1. NCBI lineage: Eukaryota > Metazoa > Chordata > Aves > Galliformes > Phasianidae > Alectoris > Alectoris magna. The sequence goes on from CM060561.1 coordinate 59,808,968, forward strand.
TTTGGCAGAGCAGAAGTAATAATCCTTCTAATATTGCAGGCCAGGGAGCACAGCTCAGTGGCACTGGCTTTAAGTTATTTTATTGGATGCAAGTTATGTTCACTTAATGGTACAGATGTCACATTAATAACTTCCAGTTTTTCAGAACTGATCAAACTAGAGCTAAACTGTTTTGCTGAAGATGTTTGGGGGTGACTGTTTCCTGATCTATCTTATTTAGCCCATTTTGCTAACACGGATTCATCCTGCTCACATCTGTGTGAGGAGGGAGCCATACTCTGCAGCCTTGCAGTGAGTGCAGTCTGGGCTACAAGACCTGCCTCTGGCCCTTGCAGTCCCACGTACCAGTGAGCCAATAGGGATGCTCACTCTGTTGACGTGCAGCAGGGCTTTGTGGGTAGGAATCAAAAGTTCAGCCTTAATATGAAGTAGGTAGCTCCAGGGACTGCTTTACTTTAGCCCCATGTTGCTGCGTATATGCACTTAGTGTGCCTGTGGCTATGCCACTATATATATCCACAGTATATGGATATTAACACATGCACAGATTGAAAACCAAAATGTGTGTGTGTGCTATATCTAAGCATGTGCATATTTAATTTATTTTGAGGTTGCGTGTACCCTTCAATTAAACTGAAAACAAGAGGGATGGGGAGAACTATTACAGCTGCATGCCCAGGATGCCAGAGACACAGTAAAATTACTCTCTAAGCAATTCAAGTCCCACAGAGGTTTGTTTTACACTGTAATTTAGCATTCCTGGTGTAAGCAGCAACATTTAATACCGATAGTTTGGAGCTGCTGTAGGGTTGGGAAAAGCTGGCTGCCGGCACGTCTGGCCAGCCCGGCTCCCTGACATTACTTCCCCAGCTGCAGGATGGGCAGCACACAGACGTCCACGTGGCTGGGAGCTTTCAGCTGGATTTTGGAAGAGGGGAAGAATCCTCTGGCAAACAGTGCCTGGCATTCACTGCATCTTTTGGGCTGGACAGCAGTTGAAGATATTGCACATATTAGCGCATAGATGATAAGTATTGGAAGCGAGTAATTATGAAATTAGGCTTGAAAACCTCATTGTTCCATTTCCTGAGCAAATACAGAGGAGGAAGGGTGTCATAGCCCCAGGTTACTCTGGCCTTGCTGAGTAACTGTTCACAGGGTGAAGCGTGGCTCACACAGGTGAGCTAGTGGAGGGGAAGTGAGCAAAAAGCTTTGTGAACAGATTCAGGGAGAGCATTGAGCCCAGAGGACTTCATTTCATCCCAGCTCTGGCTGCTGCTTGCTCTTGTCAGGCAGCAGGTTGCATTACTGTCCCTGGAGAAGAGTGAGCACATCCAGTGTTTTGAAACAAAGCTGTAAATAATGGCAAAACACAGTGAGGATATGTGATGATGTATAAGTGAAAAACATCCTCTTTGGCCAGACTGAAATCCTTTCTGAGAAGTTTCAGGGTGGATTAAGGACAGACCCTGAGTATGGACCCACAGCACCTTTTTTGGATTTCATAGCATGGTGATCCCAGGGGACTTCTTGCTCAAAGCTATCTCTCCATAGTCATCAAGTGTTCACTGTAAAACAAACAAAAACAATTGCAATCTGCTTCTGTCTAGAAATGTTTTCTAATTGCAGGAACCACAATTAGAACCGGTGCTCAGGAGACGGCTCTGACCTTGACAGGTCTTCTCCACGGCTGGCACAAGGGACACCAGCAGAGGCCTTTCCCCTTGGAGATCAACATCTCCTTTGGCTCTGAGTCCCATATATCCCTGTAGCTGCTTTTTGTGGATATCACAAAAAAGATCCTCATCATGTGTGTGCTTGCTAGCCAGCTGCAGCAGCCCTCCTGAGCAGAAGCCAACCAGATGTATGGCATCCCCATGTGAATCCTGGAAATGTGTCACTGTGGGGTCATTTTTTAGGGCTGCTTGGAAGAAAATCCATTTACTCTCTGCTCTGACCCTCTGCTTGGAACAATTGTGTCCAGCTTGTTTCTTTAAAGCTTTGGCTTATGAAACCGACTGCGTTATTTCACCTGGAATTATTTGTCCATTAAACATCAGCGTCGTTATTCTTATAGTAATAGCATTTAAAAGGCATTGCCATAGGGATGCCAAATTAGATTGTGGTGACTGCAGTTCCAGGCACTTTATGTGCACAGAAACATCTGCCTGTTAGGTGGGATTTCAGGCTCTTTTTCCCTTAACCTCTTTCTATCACACCTCCAGACTGTTGGTGGGGTGGCTGTGGTAGGTGCTATCAGCAAGCACACACGGGGAAAAAATCAGGAGCAGCTGTGAGGAGGCAGAAGCTCCCTCACAGCTATGGACAGCCCCTTGTATGCTGCTTTGACACCCGCCCTCAGCCAGGGCAGACTGCAGCTGAGATCAAGCAAACACAGGCAGCAATGCAGAGGTTTCTCAAACACTATGAGGTGAGGGGATAGTGCAGGGGTAAAATGCTAAAGCTGTGTTTTCCAGCCATGCCAGATATAGCATAAACACAGAGGAAACAATGGGTGGAAAAGCAGTGCCTGGAAGGCAGCAGGTTAGGCCTATGAGACTGTGTAGCAGACAGTGAAATACCAGATGCTGGAGCAGGCCCAGCCCAGCTGTGTCACACCACTGCCCATGAGGTTCAGATGGCACTGTGCTTCTTGTACTTCTCATTTCTCTGCTCAAGTCATGGCATTTGCCTGAAATCTAACTCTCTCAGGTACAGCTGTGCTGTGTAAAAGATCAGAGAGACATAACCAGCAAAGAACACAAAAGCCAACATGCAAAATCTATCACTTCGTCTGAGTGCTCCGTGTGCTTAGAGGTTTCCCAAGACCGCAGGCTGACCACCAGCTTTGCATATCCATTGGCTGCCATTAGGGTAGCAGTAGGGAATCAGCGCTGATGGCACACAACTGTGAAGTTAAATCCCCTCAGAGGGAGGTCTGGAGAAGCAGCCACAATGCCCCACCTCCCACAGAGACCATAGAGAGCCAGGCCAGCAAAGCTGCTGTACTTCAATATGGTCCCTAAAAGGTGCTTCAGGCTGAGATGTATCATAGCAGGTGAGTTAGAGCTCCGGGGGCCAAAGTTTAATTGACAGAGTATGTTTTGTCCCTTCAAATAAATGTTACTGAGCAGAAAGCTCAGAGGAGGAATGTGTGTCAGATGTTAATAGTAATTACAGTTTTTCCAGTTTACAGTGCTTGCTTTTCCCCTGGTCCTAAGCTAGGCTTTTAGATGATGTGAGCTAGTCTTGTGTAGCAATTGATTATACTAGTACCTTATCTTAAATACCAAATTCTGGTAATGCTATGGAATAATTAATTGCTTGTTTCCATTCTGTTACTTTTAATTAATTTAGAGATTCATGAATGTGTATTTTCTACACCCCTAGGAGAAACTGAGGTGTTCTTGCTGATACATGGTGTTAGCTGAGATCTGCATATCTCTGTGTTGTAAAACTGTGGTGCTAACGGTAACTTCAGGTGCACAAAAACAGAGATGAGGGTGTATGGAGAAACTTGGGCTCCCTCAAATTCCTTGGACATTGCCTTTCCCAGCTGGGTCAGTACCAGGCATCCTGAAAGCAGTGCTTTCCCTTGTGCTTATAGCTAAGGGAGTGCTAAGCTGTGCAGAGGTCTGTTCTCTGGCTTCTATGCCAAGGCTATTCCTAGTGTTGACAGCAAGAAGTTGGCATGCTGATAAGATGAGAACCTGAGTAGAGGGTGTTAGTACTGCCCATGGCTTCACAGTAAAGTGCTTATGTTTACGTGGACTTCTGGAGGGTAGAGCATAAAGTCACTGCACATTCATTAGCTATGAATACATACTAGGCTAGGCAAGCACTGTTATTCTAAGTTGCACTCCTCACCTCAACAGATACTTGAGGCAATAGCTGCAGGATCACAAACTGAATGTGCTAGTTCAGTTAGTTGAGTACTCTTAAGGCAGGGTGACAAGAATGACCTTTAAATAACTCGATATGCCTTTAGAGCTGTTTAGGTTCTTCTCCACCAGACAGACATCAAGAACAGCATTCACACAGCTAAGATCACTCGGCAAAGGAGGAAAGATTATTATAGCAAATGACGTAGATGTGTGATGCAAGGCCTTTGCTTTCCCTGATCTGTTAGCTTTGGCACTTAAGCAGAAGTAAATGCAGATTTGCTGGTAATGTAGGCTTGCTGTGTAACCTAGTTACTTTGCCCAGACTCAGTGTGGTTTCTAGACGCCTCCTGTCCCTGGTCCATGAGAGCTCTAGCTGGTAGCATTAGTAATCTCCTATGTAAATAACAGCGATATGCTCTTGGAAATAATTGTTTGTTCACTTTTAATGAAGCATACCAATGAATCAGCAGATGCTAATATTGTTAATAAAATGTTGATGTGAATGCTTAACTAACACTCTTAAGTGTAATTAACTGGTGACAGCTGGGTGAAGGAACTTCCAGAACCCCTTTCAGAGGCCGAGTTATGGGAACTAAAGGTAGAAATAATCTAGGCTTGCTTGGCTGATTGCCCATGCACAATTTGGTTGTCTTCTCCTTGCATGTCTGAGGGCAGGCAAGGCAAAATCGTAGTCCAGATCAGGCTACCTCTGCCACTGTGATTTGGGTGTGATGGTCCTGACTGCAACTCACATGTGCTAGAGAGGTGGAAGATACAGTTTCTCCTGTAACAAATGTATACGAAACATGTGGATGCCCCATTCCTGGAGGCGTTCAAGGCCAGGCTGGATGTTGCTCTGGGCACCTTGGTCTTGTGGTTGATGACCCTGCACGTAGCAGGGGGGTCGAAACTAGATGATCATTGTGGTCCTTTTCAACCCAGGCTATTCTATGATTCTATATAGTTAGGTTTCAAATGGCATATGCATGCTGCACTTTTGCTTGGCTGACTGAACTCAGCCTTTGCTACCTAGTGTCTTAGCCTTGGGTTATCCCTTTATTGTGTCTTAGATACCCTGTTCTAACTTCAGCCGGTGTCTTCTTTATGCTATTTTATTCTGATGTTCCTATGTTGTGCATGCTAAAGAAAGACATTTTATACCAGAAAGAACACTTGATATCAATAAAAAAACTCACTTGCTACCAGGAGACAGTAAAACAATGCACAGTAAAACAGAAGCACCTGGAGAACAGAATAAAGCCAAACTATCATAAATGGATAACAGGATCCATGCACAGGCATAAAGGACTTGAGGAACCAGAAAATGCTCCATAGATTGAAAAAATGGTTACAGATGAGAGCTTATTCTACAAAAGCAGGGTTTCTAATGTCCTAGAAGGAATGTATTCAAATTGACTTGGCTAGACAACACAGACCTCTCAGCGAGTTAGGAGATCTGCTATCAGAGCAAGTCTAGATGCAGCTGATGATAATTAAAGGCTGATGAACTTCAAAGTAGCAGGAAGCCACCAGGTGCTCTGAGCTATATAGCATGAAAAGCTTAGGAAGTGTTAGGGGCTATCTTCACTTGAAGCATTGATTAGATGACAAAGTTGGGGTCACAGAATCGCTTATTCTTTTCTGTTCTTGACTTGCTGCCATCCGGAAAGCAACAACTCTACTTGCTTACAGCAAAAGTGACCGTGTTCTTTTGTCTTGTGAAAGGCGCTCCTCAACTTCAGCAAAACACTCCCAAGCTTTGATGAAGGTACTGAAGAACAAAGCTGGAAGTTGCACTGCCCATCTCTGAATTTGTCTGTCATTGTTTGAAGAGTTTGTCCTTAATTTCTGACATCATCTACTTAGCACTACTTCACTGCAGCACTGAGAAAAATAATTTTGTTGCAGACTACTTTCCTTTCCTTGGCTGTTAATCTTCACTCATTCAGTTGAGGTGCGTGTTATATATGATATACTTCTATAACCTTTAATATTTATGCACTGCATAATAAGGTATTTTAAGGATGCATTAGACCGCAGTTCTAGAGCAGGAAAAAACACCTTCTAAAAGGAAAGTGGTTGTAGTAGTTTATAGCCCTAGCTGCAGAAACTGGATTTGCACCAGAGCCTGTGCCAATCTGACAAATCCCAAATACGGGAAATGTCTCTATGCACAGTGAATCTATTTTATTTTTTTCCCCCATGAGTTTTCCCATGGTCTTTCTGCCTGGCTTTTAGGCTATTTACACTAGGAAAGAGTTTTGATCAAACAGTGCTTGTGACAATTTCTTCTGACCTCACAGGCAACAGCCTCTGCAGGGACTGGGACAAATACAGGCAGTGGGGCAGGAGAATCTGGAGGTCAGAATAAGCCCCAATCACAATGAAAGGTCTAACAGGGAGCGCTGCACCTGACACACAGAAAATGATCCAAAAGGGAAAGAATGATTTCCACTTTTTGGAAGGCAAATGTCTTCACTTTATCAATATTCGCTTGTTTGCACAGACACCTTTACTCTAACTGAGCTGTCGATGGGCTTGCCGTACAAGGCGACTAGAAATGCAGTTGATCCCAAACTGGTAAGATCACTGTGGTCTTTATTGCTTTCCCATTTGGTTTTGTGCTGGTAATGGCTTGTCTCGCTGTTCAAAAACTTCATCTTGTATTGAACTGTTGCTCAATTCTGTCTGGCTTTCACCTCTCTTCCTCCAGGTGCACAGCTGTGCACTACTGATGACTTTGCCTTTACAGCCTGCAGCATCATGGGGCCACACAGGTGCTTCAGTCCCAGCTGCTGGTGGGAGAAGGTCCAAGACCTTGCTTCTGGCTTAGAGTCTTTCAGAATGATTCCCTGCAGAAGAGCAAGGAGGCAAAGGCCACCAAAATGGCTTTCTGGCATGATTTGCTTGCTGCAAGACCTGTGATAATGTGCATTAATTTCACTGGGGGTGAACAGAAATGCACAGAGGCTACTGGCTGTTGGGGTGTCCCTAGGCATGTCTGAGTTGACTTGTGAAGGACATGACCTGGCCTTGGTATCCACAGAGTGTTGGAGGTAGAGGTTCTGGGATAAACCTGGAGTCAGCTTTAATTCCTCCAGGGAGGCTGGACTAGGTTCCTCTGGGAAAACACCCACCCAGAATATGGGCTCCCAGGTTATAAGGATCCTTCTGTCTTTTATGAAGTCTCTTCAAGGAATTTAATCCCCAACATAACCAACCTTAATATATATTTTTTAAGCCATTTAAAGAGCAGCTAGCCCATAATCTTAGCTTTTTTTAAAATAAGTTGTTGCTTTGTCATGAAGACATTAATAAAAGTTTATTTTGTAGCATATTTTAATCAAGTTACTTACAGCTCTCTGCCATAGTCTAGCGGACTTCATTTTGTTTTCCTCAGAGCAATGATGGAATTAGGAGGTGAAATGACAAACTAATTTATGAGGCTTTGTGACAATGGCCTGACAGACCCAAACTCTACATTTCTAACTTTATTTGCAATAGCTGGTTATTCTGGTCATTTAAAGAGATGCAGTCTGCTACTAGAACAGTATAGGTGTTTCTGGTACCAAATATGTAAGCAAATGAAAAAATGGACCTGAGAGCTCAATAAAAGTTCTTGGCACAGCCCGTCTATTTGGTTGGCCTTTCTGTGCAGGTCTGCTCCACTTCTTCCAACAGTGTTGTTGTATCATCAGAATCCAAGTACAGCGGCAGTAAACTGCCTTGAGAGGAACATGGACTTGGGGCAAAGTCCCAGGATGCTACAGTGAGGGCATGGTAGTAAATGCACAAGAATGGCGTGCTTGAGGAGCTCCTGTCTGACCTTGCATCCAGAGCTGTGAAGGGAGAGCAACCAGCTACTAAGCTCCAAGATGAGCGCAGGGTCTGGCTTTAGAAATTGTTTCTCCTGCACTTCACTCACTTTAATCTCTTTAATCCTTTACTCAGCTGCCTGTTGAGAAGGAATAAAACCCCAGAGAACAAAGCACTTCTTATTTTTGTGAGGAGCTGATAAGGAATGGTGCCTTAATTACAAACATCCTACTGAGAGGGAGACAGCTCACCTACTTAGCCTCACTTTGGCAGTGATGTACCAGCTCTCCTCCAATCACGTTGCTCCCAACATAACTGCATTCAGCTGTGTTGTCTTCTGCTTTCCTTTTAAGGTGAAGAATACATAAATATATTTATTTCAATACTGAGAGAGTTGAGATTGTTTCTTCTGGAGAAGAGAAGGCTCTGGGGAAGCTTCATAGTAGAGCACCTTAGTACCTCCATAGACTGGGTTCCACTGTCAGTTTCTCAAAGGGGGAGACGTGTACAAGGCATTGCAGGCAGCAGATCCAAGTCCCTGCCATAACAATTTAAAGTGCAATGCTGTCAGGTTTGGGTTTTTTTTCAGTTTTAAAGAATCAGACTGACCTAACAAGAAAATTCCAATTTTGAAATAAAATTAAATAGGACAAAATATTCCTCGTGCTAAATCTTTTAAAAGGCAACTATGTCTCCTAGTTCATCTTCTCGTTTATTTTAAGACCACATGTAAAGATGAGTGACAGGCCGTGGCCCCATGCTGGTGGTTCAATAAGCCCAGTCTTTGTATCTCATCACATTTAATTAAGATCTGAAAAACTTCTGGCCAACAACACTTGTTATGGCCTGTTCAGTTGTAATTAGCATGTCAATCCTTTCTGCTTAACTGGCTGTCAGTCTGAAGGTCAACAGAAAGCCATCATCCAAAACATAGATTTTGGATGCTGTTGAGTCTTTTATGCCTCTGCTGAAAGAAGAGGTGCCCTTCCCAGTGTTCTCCATAAATGTTCCTAACTCTTTGTGCCTCTGCTATTGTGTCTTGCTCGTGGAGGATTTGTTTACTCCTTCCTGAAAGCAATTTTAAAACATCTGGATGCAATTACCTTTCTTTCAGGGCTCTTCGTACCTTTTTTTTTTTTTTTTTTTCTTTCCCCCACTTCAATTTCATTCAGGCACTGGCGCCCCTGAAGGACTCCTTGCTGCCTATTACTCCAGCATGATTGAAATAAAACACTGAACTTGCTATCATAAAGCAGGCTTTATTTCAGCTTAAACTGAGCTCTGCAGTCCTGCTCACGTGACTCCCTGCCATCAGCTGTGTCCTTCTTCAATCTTCCTCTTGTGTTAGCCCAGACTGGCCAAAACGGATGGCCTGGAAAACTTCAGGTCCTTTACAATTCCTTGAAATACCAGGACTGGGGAGGTAGCAGCACATTATGCTGAAGCCTCAAATGCTTCAGGGAGCATTTTGGACACCTGTATGTGTCCTCAGTAACTACTCTCATTCTTACGGTTTTTTGTCTTTTTTTTTTTTAATATTAATGCATCCAATAAATTGATTAAATAATGCAGAGAGGCAAGAGGTTAATACTGAAGCGTGCCCTTTCTTCATATTGAACAGACTAGGCCAGAGAAACAGAAGAGTATTTTCATTTAAAATACCATGAATATTTCTAACTTTCAACCATATAAATGGTAGAAAATGATGATATAATACATAGTTTATTCTCTGAAAGATCCAGAATGGCACCATATATTTCTGCACAGTGGCAATACTGACATCGCCGGCTTTCCAGTGTGGGTTTGGATCCAGTGCTGGTACCAAGCAATCTGTACCACCCTGTCCCTTTTTGACTGGTTCCCTGACCTAATAGCTTGGAAGGGTCATCTCTGTTATTAGAAATAAATATTTGAACTACTACTGTTAATTGACACTGCTGGTGTCTCTGTCTTGCATTTGCTGCAATTGCGGTGTATCAACAATAGATTAACTTGCTCATTTGCTTGTCATGTTAACTGGACACTTTCATACAACATAATAAGTATCTGTAGGAGGCAGAGCAAAAATCCCCAGACTGAGGGATGGGGCGCTTTGGGAAGTACGTGAATTCAGGAGTCATTTGGAAAAGTAATGCTGCATACTCAAGTGTGTAATTGTAGCTCTGGTTGCTTTTTGCTCCTTTTCTCAGATGGGAAAAGTTTGGTAGGGGGTTGTTCAAAATGTTTTTGCTATGCATCTTAATTCCTGAGAGGGTTCTGTGTGAAAGCTAATGGGATACAGGAGAGTTTTCCCTCCTCGATGTTTTCAAAGAGGCCTCAGCATCGTGCCTGAGGAATGCAGGGTACATCTGCTCCACATCAAAGCTGATTAGGCATTTCTCTACCCTCTGTCATTCTGTATTTTCAGTACATTCCCTGCTCTTTCCATAATTTTCCTTTCCTTTCTTCCCATTCTTGGCAAGCTTCAAGGACACTGAAAAATTCACCGTTGCATGCTAAAACAAAGAAGAAGAAGGCTTTGTTATTTGAGCACCATCAGAATGTTTTCTGGTGAATTCTCAACACCCCTGCATGTGGCCTGCTTACTAATGCTGTTATTGGTATAATTTCCAATATAAATTCTCTTCATCCACTGTTTATTTTATTAGCTTTTGGTGAGCTTTGCTGCAGATCTCCAGATGGATAGCAGTTTAGATTACAAAGGTACCTTTAACCCTGTGACAGCAAACTTTAGCCTGAAAAAAGCAATTTTTTCTTTTGTTTACAGTGCAGAAGATGCCAAAATCCACAAAAAAGTGTGACAATCCTTAACAAAAGTTGACTCATCGGCATACCACAAAGTTACTAAAATGGCATGCTGTTGAGTTCTCCTCTAACACGGCATCTTGGAAGTGTACAGGCTGATTTTCTGCGGTGTTTTTCCTTCAAGCATGGAGCCAAAGGGTTACTCAGACTCCAGCCTAACTGGCCTATGAAGCAGCAAGTACACAGTTCATTTAAAATGTTGGATACATTTATTTCTTGGTCTGCTCCTGGGTGGCAGCCCTCTGACCATCTGCCCTCTGTGCCTCTTGGCCTGGGCACCAGGGATGGCAGCCTGCTGTAGGTGCTGCTGGGGACGTGCGCGAGACTACCTAGGAAAGCTGAAAACTGTCCCACCAGAAATGCCAGCCAGCATTAGTTCTCCCTGTGGTACAGAAAAATAGATAACAGTTTTGGACACTGACTTTGCTGAGCTCAGAGTCATTTTGGCTTCTGCATCTGGCGCATAAGTAATCAGGAAAGCTGTGAGCATACTCCCTTACACGTTATCCCTGCTGAAGGCTGAAGTGTGCTGGCTTATTTTGTTCCCCGTGTTTTTCCATGAGCCTTTCCCTAGAATGCAGCACTAAAGCTTCAGCAGATCCATATTTTGGTCTGCTCATAAACTGTTCTGAGAGCATCAGGTCATCTTCATGCAAACTAGCTTGCTCATCCTTAACAAAGTCTTAAAGGACTTTGCTTCTTGTCCCCAACTCCATTACCTTGGATTCTGACTGCCCCTGCTGGTTTATGCAGTTCTGAATAGTTTCTACTGACCGAGGGCCAGATCTTGCATGCATTGTTATTTTGCTGTGCTCAGAAGATGACTGTGAAAGGTGATGACATCAGCAAATATCTGGAAGAAGCAGGAAAGGAAATTACAAGTTTAGTTTTTTGCAGCATCTTGCAATGGACTTTGGCATAGGAAGACAAAATGCCCAGGCGGCTTTCTCTCTCCTGTCCAGGCCTCCTGACTGCTACTTCACTCATCAAACAGACTGAACCCCTTCCTGTCTATTGCCTTTCTTGTCTGGTAAGGCCACTCACCAGTGTAACAGTGGATCAGCCTTCAAAAGCTGAACGATCATGTGTGCAATTGCAACACTATACAGCTACCATGCAATAGTATTTTGTGCTTCTTCCAGGATTTATCTGCGGTGTGCTTTTTGTTAATTCTCATCTGTATTATGTTTTGTGCCTCATTTTCCAGTCTGCTTTTGTTTGCAAGGAAATATAAACACTTTATGCCATCACATCTTCTTTCGCAGCAGTACTGGTGGGATTCCACCATGGGCATCTGCCACATCTCTTCTGTACTCCTCACTGCTCTGCCTCTGACCTTGGAGAAAATAAACCCTTCTGGTACTCTTTGCCAGTGAAAAAGAATCATTTCAGTTTTAATTTGCCTTTTAGGCTGTTCTGCTCTCCATCCCAGTGCTGGCTTTACAGAGCACAAATAGTTAGAATATGCCATCTATGGGCCTGAGGAAGGCTTGCAAGCTTTAATGATTGTTTATATAAGGTAGTTCTGCTATTTAAAGAGGGAGTCAAGCTATATATTTAATTAAAGGAGTAATAGTAACTGTTTGAAGACAACTCCCAGCCATCATCTCAAAACACTCCCATACCAAATTGCATCACCCCATAACTGCTTCCTGATAAGAAGCAGGTATTGATTGTATCCTATCCTCCTTTATAGGAGGAAAAGAAAGGTAGAATAGGAAGAAATAAAACTCACCTGAAGCTTTTTTTTGTGAACATTAGTGTGCTGTCCATATGGATTAGCAGCTGACTTCACACAGCTACCACTGATGTCCTGGCTGCTGGGCAGGCCTGGGTTCATCTCAGACAAGATCTGTCTTCACTGTTACTCTTCTTAATGTCATGTTCAGATATAAATAAGGCTCATTTGTCTGGCAGAACCTTTTCACTGACGAGCAGTTTGGTGATAGGGGGCTGGAAGAAGTTAGATTCAGCTAGAAGCTGGTCTGTGCAAGCAAATCTTTTCTCAAATGCGCCCTGCAGAATGAGCAATGAGAAATCTCAGTAACAATATTTATCCAAATCTGGGTAGCAGTGAGAGATTTAGGAGGGGATGTAGCCAGATTCATGGTGTTTCATGCTGATGATTCCCAAGAATCAGGAGAGCAGGATCCGGCCTGGAGTCAAGACACACACTAGGCTCGAGGCAGTCTGTGGGCCAGCAAAGTGCAGAGGCTTCCAGGCATGTCATCAAATCAGCACTCCACACGGTTTGTGGTTTGCTATCCATACATATGCTCTTAGCCCAGGGGAACTGGAGTTAGCCCTCCATGAGGAATGGCTAGCTCATCAACTCACATTACTTGAAATTTGTCTTAGGCTTCAACAGGCACGGGAAGGCTGGCTCTGCAGGAGAAGGAGCTGCGGTGAGCTGGTGCTGCCCTCAGGCTGGCCATTTCCCTCATGGCCTGGTGGCCCAGCCCTGCTCTCAGCCACAAGCGTCCATCAGCAGGGACATCACATGGATTAACAGAAAGTGGTTTGTGTCCCTGTTTGTGTAATGACCACCAGGAATAGTCCCAGTGAGATGGCAATTCTGTCAGCCAAACTGGAGTTCTCAGTGCCACCTGAGATTTATATTTAGCGTCTTACGATAAACAAAGAGAGATTTTCTGTCCGGCACCAATCAGTGGTAGCAACTTACTTAGGTTTTTAAGCATCCTAGGCATTTAAATAAAAGGCAACAGCTGTTGTGGCCTCCTCAGAGGTTGTCCATCAACAGCATGTCAAAGAAAACATTTCCAAGAACAGTCTCATTGCTTTGCTTTACAGCTTGCCCTAAGGCTTGCAGTTTGTTCACCAATGCCAGAAAAGTCATTCCCAAAATAAAAACAGGCATAGAAGTCTCCAGATCCTCATGTGATACAATAATGCTGAAAACATATATTCTAAAAAGTTTTACGCAGTCACACAGTAGAAAATGCAATCGAGTCATGAAAAAAACCACTGTCGGGAAATTTGCAGTGGACACAAGGCACACAGAACAAGCAAGAGAATGGGCCACAGGCCAGAGGCACTCAACCTGCCCATGCCACAAGCATGAGCGTCCTCTGAATGAAATCTGCTGCCACCATCTTGACTAAGGCTCGTTCTCTGTGACCTGCTGGTGTGGCTTGCTGGATGCTTTCTCAGAGCAGAGGCAGTACAAAGCTCACATGTCCTCCACAAGGTTCTGTTATCCTTCTCAGTCATACTCTCTTTGGGTGAGTGGCCCAGAGAAATACTGTCAGTTACAGACATTAAAGAGAAGAACCAGGCTGAAAGGAGGAGGTTTTAATGTATGCAAGAGGTTTCTATAAAGTCTGCAGGGTGCAACCACTCTACACTCTCATTTAATCATTTCTGAATAAATATGTTTCTAAGCAAAGCGTGATATTGATTCTCCTGAAGTCACGCCTGGTACTTGCTCCCTTGTTTACTATGAATGTTTACCATCTCTTACACTTATAGTTTATCTGTCATCTTTTGACTTGCTTCTCCCTCCCTTCACATCCCCAGATGCCGGCCGTGTCTAAATCATACTGCCTTTCTGTATCACCTTTTACTCAGCTCATATGCATACCAAATACTCAGCTTGCTTTAATCTCCTGGACAACTAGAAGTTCTCCTCTTGGCTCATACTACTCTCATTGCAACCCTACCATGGCTCCCAGTTCTCAACAGTGTCAAATATGTACACTTTCAAAGCCCTTTCATAAATAAATGAAGGAGCTAATCTCCTTCTCTGGCTACTGATAGGATTCTTGAAGATCCTCAGTGCTGGGCTCTGCAGCCTTTTGCAGAGCCACTGAGAGGAATATGGGCATCTGCTGCTTGCAAATAAAAAAGACTATAATGATAGTAGCCATACAAAAATCAGTGCCAGCGCTGACCCACCAGCCTCCTCCCTGTAGCACTCCTGCAAAGGCTGTTAGCATCACACCAAAGTGGAAGCTGCAGCACCTTGAGGAGCTCCAGGGATAACCACAGGCAGATCCCACTGAGCTGTACATGTTCTGCCCTCTTCTCCTTCCCCAATGGTAACTTACAAAAGGAGGAAAGATGATCCAAGGAGGATCTTGGGACCTGTCACAGCAGTTGCTAGTGACTGTTTTCTAAGACCTGTGACTAACAAGCCATGCATTTGGCTTGAAACAACACTGAAACTCCCTGAGCAGAACTGCGAGAGATGTATGTCATGCTGATGCCGTGCTATCTGATTTGTGCTCCAGCTTAGCACCAGCCTGTGCTCCTGCAGTTGCCAGCAGCTAATTAGCTGAAAGGGTTCCCCACATGCAAGCTCCAACTTCCCCTTTTTTGTTTAACATTTGTTAGGTTGGGTAGTTTGCTGCAGAGCTCCGCTTTTTAAATCTGTGCAGTTGCACGAAGTGATGGCTACAATATTCCTGTTCTTCTCTATTATTCCAGGTGCACTGGGGTAAATCACAGAATCATAGAATCTTTTGAGTTGGAATGGACATTTAAAGGTCATCCAGTCTAACTCCCCTGCAAATGTTAGTACTTGGATTTAATTCACAGATATTTCTGGCACACACATCTGAAATAACCATCCCAGAATTAAGGTTTCATTATGCTTAATTCCACTATTTTTCCTGTGGGTTGTTTTAAGAACACCAAGGAGAGCAGGGTGATAGTTAAATAGTTGCTGTAATCTTTGCAGAGGCAGAAATTAGGTATGATGCTACAAATGTCCTTTTAAGTGGGGTACAGGAAGGGGAAAAAAAAGTAAAAAGCTAAGGTTTGAGACACTAAAGATTTTTTTTTCCAGTGGTCCACCTGTATTCACTCTACATGCATCCTTCCTGATATATGCCCTAAATCTGATATGTGTAAAACATAAATTGAAACCATATGCTGCATGCTGTTGGACTTGACAGCCTAAAATATCCAAGAGACCACACGATAGAAATCTCATTATGGCCTCACGGCTGTTGTGCAAATGTTTCAAGTTCGTATTTTATCCTGACTCTAATGATCAGGGACGTTGGACTGGGAGCATAGTGCTCGTGTTTCATTCACTTGGCAAAAAGATGGCTGTGCATAGCGGTGCATTCAGTGCTCACGTTTTTTGCTGCTTGATTTGTGGCTCTCTCCGTTCTCCCATCACATTGTGGCAAATGCAAGAAGAATCCCGCATTTCCAGCTGGCCAAGCACACAGCTGATAAAACTGCAGTTGATTAAAAGAGCAGTCCATGGGTGTGCAAAGCAATTAGCACATTTGTGAGAGCGATGGAAAGAATAACAGTGACTGAGATGGAGTCCCCAAGGTGATGGCTGGGCAGGGCAATGCTGCCCGTGACTCTTCCCCTCCTGCACTGGCTCTGTCTGGGACATGGAAAGGAAATGTGAACTGGGGATTTAGGGACACTATCACAAATGATGATTTATTTTAATCTGTTTTTACATGTGGCCTGTTTTGTTTTACAGTTAAGAAATGCGGTCTGATGGTACTTGCCACCTAACTCCAGGCAACCTCTGACACCTTTTGTTATTTCTAAATGAATACAACAGTGGAAATACTGGCATGTGTGAAGGGATTATGCATAATTTGAGACTTCAGAAGGTTTGCTGCTGTGGAACCCTTTGGATATGTTTTGCTCAAGGATCAGTGGATACAGGTGGTACTCAAGGTCGACCTCCACTTCTGTGCTGGATTCTCCATCTGCTAAGTTTTACCAGTTGCCAAAAGCTCCAAAACTGTCATGTTCTCTTACTCACAAGGACAGGCAGTGCCTGCAGCAAGTGCACCTCCTCCTGAGTAGAAAACATCCAGTTTTGCCAGGTTTCTGCCCACCCTTTCTTCCTGCACTGCAGTGCCCAAGCTGGAGGTGCCCAGCAGAGCCCAGTTTAAGAGCTTACACTGCACAATGGACGCCTCAAAGCTCCTTCAACACACTGGTTCAAGTCCATCACAGGGCAAGGGATGAAAGTGTGCAATAAAAGCTCTGCTTAGCAGAAGCTGTATGTCCCAATGAAGTCAAGGAGAGACGAACTAAGAGTTATTCAGGTATTTGTATTTGCTTACAGAGAAAGACATCAGTCTTCACCAACATTTTGTAACAAAGCACAGTAGGTATTTCACAGACACGGTTTCAATGAGAACATGGATAGAAGGTACCAGAGTGAGTAAAATAGTGTAATGTCAGTCTCAGAGGAAAAATACTACATCAAGTGCTTATTTGAAATTAATAATTTTGGACAAAAAGCCTCTTTAAGTCTCCTGAAATGTCTGCCAGATCAGATTGCACCTCTGAATAAGAAAACTGTTTGGGATTTAAAAGGATGGCCCATACCAAAACAGGGCAATTCAAATACGCTTTTAAAACACACAACTATTTTTTGCCTTTGCTCCAACTCAAGATTGGCAGCTGGGGAACCTTTGTGCAACACATGCCTGGTGCTCTCCTCCCTCAGGCATGGATGCACAGGGTTGGTGGAAGCAGGAATTCCTCTGGCACATCTGCTGACGTGAGGCTCCTGGAATCTGCATCCTCCCTGAGCCTGCTTTAGCTCACTGTCCTGGCGTCTCAGCACCCGCCTCCTGTTCAGGAGATAAGAGTGCCTTCACAGAACCAGTCTTGCAATTATCCACCTTCTAGGTTTTCTTTCCCTGACCTTTAAAGGGATGAACTGCTTACGTGCCTTTGTGCAAGAGCCAGGATTTTGGAGAGGTGGTTGTTTCAAAGAAGCAAGTATGGTCTTTTCGTAAATACCATGTCAGGCCCACGTAACTTGTATCTTATTTATAGCAGTCTTAATGCACACCATGGAGACCAGGGCTGCTGTTGCACAAGAATATTAATCTGAAGCATTTCAGAACTGTGAGTGAGGTAGATAGCTGCATTTTTTGAGCAAGCTGCATAGCAGTTGTTGACTTTAGCTTTGTCTCAAGTTTCATGAAGCATTTTAAACTATTCGATGCTCTGAAGAAAATGATAAATTATTATAGATGAGCAGCCAGTCTTTGAATTATTTGTTAAGCGCTTGGTTTTGGCACTCTAAACCCAAACTGGACACCTAGGAATGGGGACAGAAAACTGTTTTGTGATGTTAAGCATATAAATTTGTCCCTGTGTGCACTTAGGTAAATATTTGAAGCCTCCTTCAAAGCCTTCTGAGCTCGCATGTCCCCACAGGACTCACCTGGACTGAACAGAAAACAATTTTTGTAAGGAAATCTTAAGGCATAGCTTGCATTAATAGATCAGGGCTGCATATTTTATGCTTAGTAGAAGCAAAGAAAACAGCTCAACTTCTTTCATTGTCATGGGCATTTTTACAGGCTTGAATGCTTCCTGAAAATCTGGACCCAAGACTCTTGGTGAAAGCAGTACAGATTCCTGATTTATGTGCTTAGGACAACAAAATGATCCTTTCTGTCTGCAGTAGACTGAAAATAAAATTGATAATATTTGCTATACCCTGAGGCAAAAGCTGGTATACTGATACCAAATGTAGGAGCAAAAAACAGTCAATGACCCAACTGCATAGTACTTGCAGTCTCTGTGCTTTATGGGAAAGTGCACATAGCCAGGTTTTAGTCTAAAAAGCTCTGGTGTAGTACATACTGCTCATAGAAACATAGAACATCACAGCTTGGAAGGGACACATAAGGATCCCCATGTCCAACTCCTGGCTCCACATAGGACCACCCAAAAATCAGACCACATGAATGAGAGTATTATCCAGATGCTCCATGAACTACCCACCCTTGGGGCCGTGCCCACAGCCCTGGGCAGCCCGTCCCATGCCCACCGCCCTCTGGTGCAGACCCTGTCCCTCACCCCCAACTGCCGCTCCCCTGACGCAGCTCCATGCTGTTCCCTCGGGCCCTGTCGCTGTCACAGAGAGCACAGCTCAGCGCTGCCCCTCCGCTCCCTGTGAGGAGCTGCAGCCGCCATCAGGCCTCCCCTCAGCTCCTCTGCTCTGCGCTGAGCCGACACACGGATCTCAGCTGCTGCAATGCTGTATCGACCCTCCCACAAATAATCCAGAAAGCTTCACTATCTGCTGAGCCTGGGGGTAGATTCGTTAGTACTCACAGCATCTTATTTGAATTACGCCTATGGCTGGGTGTTTAAATTACAGGAAGACTCCGTGTTTAAGAGTTTCCGCATCATGCTGAGGCTTGGGGAAAAAAAAAAAAAACACAAAGTAAGGTTTGACACCTAATAAGGATTGATGTGCTACTTCAAATGGTAGTGTTACTGGAAAGGAAGGAGCTTCCACAGGAAGAGCAAGGGAAATTATACAGGAATCAATAAAAGTTGCTAAAAATAGTATTTGACTTATCTTCCATATGAGCTAAAATGCCCTGTGTAAGGCATGCGCATGCTATATCTTGGCTGGCACATCCAGACTGCTCCTACTGGTGTACAGGCTGTGAGGATTTCCTCGAAGGTGACTGGGTAGAGGGAGGCCTGTGTAGAGGATAGTTCATCCCACCTACCTAAGGCACTGCCAGCAATGAAAAGGAGAATGCTATAAAGCCTACCATTTTCCTAATCACCGTTAGCTTCACATGCTTAAAGTCAAGCATGTGCTTAATTACTTTCTTGGAGAGAGCGCAGAGAGCTGAGCACCTAGGGAGACTGAACTACTAGCTGGGAGGAAAGCAAAGAACTGAGCAAATATTCTGGATGAACCTGACAAGCGAAACAGGGAAATGGGGAGAGCTTGCCTGCGAGGATGACTAAGTTGTAGGCTCAAAAGCGTAATAGGTCCAAGGAGAGAGAACATGATTAGTCAGGCAATTTACAGGTAATATGCTTTCATCATTTTCTATTTAGCATTAATTTTCTAAAACATTGGGCAGGAGCTTGCTCGGAGGGGAGGAAACAGGCAGCAGATGGGACTGAGGCAGCGGGAAGCAGGGAGCTGCGACCCCCAGGTCCCTCTTGCTCCAGCATCATTACTATTAATGAAGGCACTAACAAGTGGAGCGAATGTTGGGGACAGCGATGGGTGTATGGCTGTTGTCTGGTGGGGGAGGGTTGTCACCTCGCTTTCTATGTTTGGGAGGTTCTTAGAATTTCAGCACCGTGGTTGCTGTTCTATCTATCTGGCTAGCAAACTCTACCTATCAGTTAGGCCTGATTTAGGCCTCTATTGACGTGAACACTATTAAAGGACAATAGATTACATGGCTGGGGAATACATTAGTACAAAAGATTGTTCTGCAAAACGTGAGAAAAGATTGTTTGGGCAAAATTAAAGAGGTTTTTATTTCTAAGACACCTTTTAAGCCTATTACACAAACTCTCCTCAGGGCTTTCTATGCTCCTTAGTGGGGTTTCTGTGGATAGATTGAGAGCAGTACAAGGCCCTAAACTTGAAGATTATAGCCTGTAACAAGTCACAGAAAGTTTTTAGCATTGCCCCTGTTAATCAGCGCCAGAAAAACATGTGCAAAAGATAATATCCTCCCTGCGTGCCCCCACCTCCAGCCTCCCCATCTTGCAAACAAAAAACTGCAAGAGCCAACAGATCTGTTCTGGCTTGTTTTATTTCACTTTATGTTTATTAAAATGCTGTGTTTGCAGTTTATATTTCTTGGCACACTTATTTCAACGACATTTAAACAAGAACAGCAGACTGGCTGAGAGGGTAGATGGTTTCATTTGGAGTTTTGGAATGAGCCTGTGTCTTATAATCATTGCCTGCATTATCTGTACTCTTCATTTGCTTTTGTTTAACTTTGGACAGTGAAAACAAGCTCAGCTGTTTCCCTGTGTTCTCTACTTGTTTCCGCTTTCAGTTTCTCAAGTACCAGAGGGAGAAATGCAGCAACATCCAAGTTAGTCTACCAGGAGCAAATGTTTACAACCCAAAAGAATCGTCTATGTAGATGTTTTTACTCAACAGCAAAAAAATCTTTATTGAGAACAGGGCTTGTGATGTGTGATTTTACTTGCTGCTTTGCCCAAAAAACAGCACTTGGTATCAAAATTCCCTGGCACTGATGAGCAACCCTTTGGAGGCTGGCCAGCTCCTGGACGATCAGCTGCTCTCCTGCTCCCAAAGGTTTTTGAGGGGCAGCGGGGGATAACACCCACAGCCATTCATAGTTTGGGATCATCTGGAGCATTGCTGAAGGCAATTGTTTTGTCTTGTTAAAGCCCCATTAAAGTCATTGCTAGTTTCCAAGCAGGTTGTTTAGGAGCAAAGAATCAAGCCCTGTTATCCTTTCCCCTGTGCAAGTTTTAGCTGCTTGTTTGAGTAAATTAATTGTGCCCAGAGCCATTCCCGGTGCTAAGCTAAACCCCCATGTCTATATAATTAACCTCTCTTACTCACAAAAGAGTGTGCCCCATACCCAAACCACCTTCTGGGAATGGTCCCTGGCCTAGGACCTCTGAGGAAGATTCTCTTTGGCCCCAACCAAACCATGCCAGGGGCAATGTGAACAGTTTAGTAATGCTTTGCTATCTGAACAAAATTGTTTAACAACAGAACAATCAAACTCTGTCTCCTGAGAGTTGTCCATGGCATCATTAACGGTTGTATGCCTATATTAGAAAATTAGCATCCACACATGACTCTTCTTCCTGTAGCTTGATGAAGCTCAGTCTGTGTCCTGTCCAGAGTCTGGCCTCATGCTGTTTGGTCCTGGAACTGGATTTCCACAGCCAGACAGCACAGACTTGATGTTGTCCACGAACGGCATAAGCTTCATCCTCATGCTCTGTCTTTCAAATAATCTGACCAAAACACTGACTACCATCAGCCCAATATGGGCCTCCACTCACTTTGGGCATTCTTAATGAAAGAACCCTTTTTCAGGAAGAGCTGAGCATATGCAATTCCCAAGTGGTTTGTAAAACCTTGTTCTGAACTCAGGAACCAAAGCTCAATTGACTTTAGTGGTACACAGCTGGGATCATGGCTCAGTGGATGCTCTGCATCTCTGAATACAGGGATGCCTTCCTCTGGTCATGAAGGCTCCAGTCAGAAAACATCAGTTTTAACGCAGGCAAATTCATCCTCTGCAAGCCAAGCAAGGCAGCTTCAGCTCTGTCTATCTGCTGAAAGCAAGCTGAGATGAGAAGGCAGGAAGTTTCCCATAATCCAGCAATGATAACATTTCATATCAGTTTCTTTTAGGAAAAGTATACCATTCCTGTATATTTTATTTGGATGGGAAACTTTTTCAGACTAATTTATTTCTTTACTTGTCAGCTTCTTATCTTCCTTCTTTATCACCAGAAACAAATAGCTATTTCACATGATCTTGTGTTTCATGAAACAAAACTAAATCAAACTTTCCCTACACACTGAATATTGAATATTGGATATCCTGGATGCAGCAGTGCTTCTTCTCTTCTGTTGAGGGTGGAACCAGCAGTCAAATATCTGGAAAATGCCAATGAAATTTTTAATCCTGTTCTGTGTTCACAGGCTTGCTGTGAAATTTGAGGAGGTGAGTAGTCTGGGCTGATATCCTACCACTGATGCTGAGTGTGATGTGAAAGAGCAGAACAACAGGTTGCAGTTAGTCACAAACCAAATACAAGCACAGATGTGCTACTAGGAACACAAAAGTTAAATTCAAAACTGGAACTCAGATGCCATCGATCCAAAAGTAGTGAGCACATATCATGAATGAAAAGGGGAAATATCTGTGGGTTCCTTTCCTAGACGGAAGTGTGCTCATACCACAAAGTCAGTGGGTTATTCCCAGCAGGGGAAAGAATGAGGTGAGTTGAAATTGGCCACGCTGAATGCGGAGAAGAGTGATGCTGGGGAATGCCAAGGAAAACACAGGGAACTGCGCTGGTGCTGTGCCAGACAGTACCTGCTCATGAAGGCCATCTGAGTGCTGTCAGCAGCCTTGAAAAGCGATGGTGGCCAACAAAGAAGTCAGAATGTGGAGCAGCTGGAAGTTGCAGGTGTGGACACCTCCCATCCTCACTGGGAGCAGACCTGAGGTGCTTTCAAAGTTGGGCTGATATTGGGTGAAATCAGGGTCAGGAAGGAAGGTACAAAGTAGCTTCAGACAGATTCCTACAAGGAAAAAACAAAAACAAACAAACAAACAAAAAAAACAAACCAACACACTAAACCAACAAGACAAAAACCAAGAAGGACTTTTGGCCTGAATTTGATGTTCTTGATGTTCTTTGTACATACAGGTTCATTAGCAGCCAGAATTGTCCTGCAGGCAGTGGAGGCTCTCTGCTTCACAGTGCTTTTCCAGCTTCTCTGACAGGAGATAATGACTCAACAATCGTGTTAGGCTTGTTAGCAGTGTAATTTCATGCATTTTAACTTTGCTGTTACTGTGTCTGAGGCCCAAATCCTGGCTTACCAGTCTATGTGAACTAACTCTTCTAAGTAAACCCTTGGCAGGATACTAAAGGGAAAAGGTACCTCTGGAGATTTTTTTACTTTTTTTTTTTTTTTTTTTTTTTACTTTTTTTTTTTTTAAGGAACATTCTTCAGTCATCCACCTGGAAGCTGACTTAAACTGGAAGACCCGCTCCCACAGTTTGGTGGCTGCCTTAAGAATGAACAGGCTGTAAGGCAAAAGCGCTTATTTTCTCAGGAGTGTTCAAGACACACATGACAAACTCATCGACACGGAGTTCATTGTTCTTGTTTTATGTTTATGCCTGTCACCTACTCCTTCACTTAATCTATTTCCAGAACACCTACAATTGGTAGCACATTTTCTGAAAATAATTTGAAACTGCAAAACCAGACATTTCCCATGAGGCTCCCAAAGGAGAAAAATGTAGGTTTTATCATTATTAATTCTTAGCTGGCACATTTTTTTTCTGAGAATTACTGTTCACCTAAGAAGTGGTTTTGAGGCAACTTTACAATATAACTCAAAACATGCTGCACATTACTCCAAATTTTATACTTTTTATGAAAAGCGAAAACTAGCATCCAACCAAAGCATATTTTGTACTTGCATTATTTATGGCTATTTTATAGACTGCAACCTTTCTTAAGAAGCACAATCAATTATAGACCGCAGCTTTTCTTAGGAAGCACAATCAACCAAACCTATCTGGGAAGGTCTGGCATTCCAAGCAGTTATACACAGTTCAAAACAAACAGTAAAAATGGATCCCTGCTGTAGCTCTTCTCCAGCCCAGAGAACCTTGTTTCAGCCTTGTTTCTTTCTGATTTTCCTCAAATGATAGACGATTCATTTCTACTTCTATTGCACTGAACAGATGCCATAGAACAACCATACCTGAAATGTCACTCAGCCTGTTGTCTTTGTAACAGGTTAGGAATGAATGACAAAAGAAAATATCCAGGACTACGATCTATGGTGTTACTCTTTCTGGTATACTCTTTTGATTTCTAGCAGTTGGCAGCACAAGGGTTTCTAGAATCCAGAAATGTATCTATCTGCTGCTCTGTGTTTACCAGCCCTAACAGCCTTTCCTCCATTAATGTAAGTGCATTTGAACTACAGTCTTTTGCCTTCACAGCATCCTGTGGCATCTCGCTGTTAAATGGTGTGTAACAGGAGAAAAATACTTTCTCTTCTTTGCTTTAAACAATTATGCGTGATAATTCCACCCAATGCTTTCCATTCTCATGTTATGATGAAGTGTTAATAATTACTTCTTGTTCACCTTCTTGATTCACTTAACAATTTTATAACCTCTCCAGCTTCTCATCTTGGTCCTCTTTTTTTTCCTCCCAAATTGCTGTACAGAAGTTGTAACATATCTCCAGCCATCTTCGGTGCCCCTTTCTGCATCATTTCTTATTCTGCCATGCCATCTTTGAGAGATGGGACTAGAATCATGCACCAGATGTTCCAGATAGAATGTGGAACATCATATAAACTGTGGGTTTATATAATGGCATTGATGAAGCTTTGCTTCTTCCCTTCCTAATAAACATGTGAGTCAGTTTGTCTTCTCAGCTCCTACTGAGTGCTGAAACAATGTCCCAGGAGATGACTTAGAAATCAGGCATTATGTCTCTGCAGAGTGGTTACCCAAATTGCCTTGTGTAGTCCTTACAGTTTCACATATTTCACATTGTGTTGCATTAAAAAAGAAAAAAGAAAAAAAAGAAAAAAGAAAAAAAGTGTTTTTATTGTTAGAGTGCAAACTTACCAACAGGATCTCCTAAATAAGGATCACCTGCTAGACGCAGCCAATGAACCCAGAATAGGGCACTGAGTCCCAGGGTGGCTGCAGCGGGCAGCCTGCCTTGTGTTCAGGTTTCTGGCCCTTCCTAGCATAAGATCTTGTCTTCACTTTCTTATGGCATTGCCAAAAGTGTTCAAGCTGAAGTATTCCCCAGCTGCCTACATCAGGCTAGTTTAGTCTTGCTGGGAGTTTATTTCATTTGTGGATTTTTGTGGTTTGGAGGGGGTTGTTTGGTAATTTTTTTCCCTTTTTATTGTTTGTCTCAGGCAAAACAGCTTTACCATTGCCAAGTAGGAGGCTAGGGAATTTTCCTCTTATCCATATTTGATGGAAATAAATTGTGTCCTTTCATTTGGAAATTACTAATGACAGTGGAATTGGAGAAAAGGCAAAATATATTTGTACATTATTTTGCCAAGAAGGAGACTTCTAGCATCCCTACTGGCATGCATCTGATTTTTTTCCAAACCCTTTGCCTATGAGGAGTCCCAATTTGTATGAAGAGAGATAACAAGCTGATGAGGGAAGCTGTTACTTACAGGATCCTATTTCAGTTCTGTTGTTCAGTATGACCTGAGCTCATCAGCGTCCGGCTTCAGCTAAGTGAGCTTGCAGCCCTCACAGAGTATACCCAGATCTGGCTCCCTGCTGCCTTCTTGCCTTACCCCCTACACCTCCTTGGCTGCTAATAAACTTCTTCCTGTTCTGCAGGTAGGAGTTTTCCTAATCGCTTACAAGTCTGAAATATGGAGCAGGCAAAAACTATATACCATCACTCCCCCACCAACACACTCACAAAAACCAAAAACCTAAACCAGTTGGCATTTTGCTGACTCTTCACAACCACCCCGTCTCCAGAGACTGTTTTGTTTTGGCACTCAGCACCAAGAATAACGTCAGATCCTAGCCTGTCATGTGGCGCCAGTGCGAAGTGAACAAAAGCCAAGGAAGGGAGTTATGGGAAAAAGGCCATTGTTCCAAAAAAAATGTAAATGATATCACTCTTCTCCTTAACAGCACCAATAAAATATCCCTCCCAATGGCAAGTGCTTCTTTCTGCAGTTGCCTGCAGTGAGGGCACAAGCATGGATCAGATTAGTGTGCTTCACAGAGTCTAGATGGTTATCATAAAACAGCATGTTTCAGTAAAAATTCCTTCCCCTTCAATACTGAGCTGAGCAGCGCTGTCCCTTGAAGTTAGCACGAGATGTGAGGGTGTGTGAACAGCCACGAGAACTGGAGCATGCATTATCTGCAAGGGAGGAGAGCCAGTCGTCCACCTCGTTACTGCACTTGCACTTTCCAGGAGTCATCATTTGCATTATGACATCTGCTAGAGATCTTAATTATGGGTTGTAGCCCCACTGGAGTAGGCCTGAACAGATGTAAGTGTTATGTTTCTAATTGTCTTAACACCTTTCTGGCAGGGTGTCATAAATACAAGTTAATTAAGCCCCGTGCTAGACCTATGATGCAGAGATAGAAGTGTTTTTTCATTCTGGTTTACAAATGAAAAAGCTGAGTGACTAGCTCATGCCTACTATTCATTCCTGAAGTCCAAACCCTCTCCAGGTCCTTTTTCTCAACTACTAGGTGCCTTCCACCTTGTGGAAAATCAGCACATTTTTGCCTGTTGCTGATAAAATTAATAAAGCACATCCCGTTCTCCTGCCAAACCTTAGGGAACTTTTCTTACAAAGACAAAAAACGTGAGGCATGTCAACTTCATGAAAGACATCTCCCTTCCAACCCTCTTGCTACCCACCCATAGACTGGGTCCTTCAAGGGACATAAATATTCCCCGGCCTCTCTAACTGCAGAGAAAGGACTGGAAATGAGCTGGGGCAAAACAGGTTGGGTGGGCATTTGCTCCCTGCTTGCAGGTACAGCATGTGCACCAGCAAGGCCAGAGAAACACACAGTAACTTTCCAGCCAAATAATGATCTCTTTCCACTGGCAAGCATCTGCTGAAATCACATTTTGTTTTGCAGATCAGTTTCTGAAAGGAAAAGCACAAGAACTAAACTTTAGATTCCAGAGCTATCGAGGGAATCTTGAGCAGTCAGGTGGAGAGATCATTAAAACGTTTTGAAGGTGACCCAAGGCAGACACAAGTTTAGATAAGCAGAATTAAGCAATTAGGATGCCCTCAACTTGAATTTCCAAAAGTCTTTTATAACACTTGCTATGTGAAGCCTTCTGGTGTTCATAGTGATGACAAAAATCCCAGGCACCAGACCTCAATTAGAATAATCTCATAAATTAAATTCTCATTTATTTCATAGTTGTTTTATTGCAAAATCTCTGTGGTAAACTGCCCTATACCTGGAGTGCTGAATTCAAGCACCCTTTCTTCTACAGTCTTCAAGCTGACAGGGAAAAAATAAGAACGAGGAAGTCCAGTTTTAATCTCTTGAATTTGAGGTTAATATTTTTATTGTGTATTCATTTATTGTGTATTTAGAGGAACTGGTAAAACTGATCTCAAAGATGCCTAAATTTAGGAGGAATTGCTGTTGTGCCATACCGCTCTGCAGGGCCCATACCAGTCAAAACAGTACATAAGAAGATACACCTTGACAAATACATGAATTATTATGAAGTTGTCCTTACTGGTGTCCTGATTTTGAAGAAAAACTTGTCATCAAAACTTTGCTTTCTTGAACTGCCCAGACTGGTGAACGAGAGGCAGCCCTGAACTTAGGGGGACTGCTGTTGAACAGATGGGATCACTGTTTTGCACATGATCCTGGAATGCAATAAAATTGTTTGGTTCCGGGAAA
The DNA here is from genome assembly GCA_030625065.1 of Alectoris magna. Classification (NCBI taxonomy): domain Eukaryota; kingdom Metazoa; phylum Chordata; class Aves; order Galliformes; family Phasianidae; genus Alectoris; species Alectoris magna. The sequence goes on from CM060561.1 coordinate 59,836,420, forward strand.
GAGTTTTCCTCCCATGATATTATCAAAATGGCCAAAAGGCCTGGTTCTGAAATCCACAGTCCCACATGTAATCCTCACACATGCTTGAGGAAGACACGAATTACAAAGGAAACAAAGCATAAAGACATCAATTTTTCAGAGAAATATTCTTATTTCTTGATATTAAGAAGGTGCAAAGAGAAGAAAGCTGATATACAAGGATCCTGTTTCTGCTAACAGCCGAAACGGGGGAAGGACACTGTGTTACTGCCTCAAAGCTGACAGCCTGCGGTGACTTCAGCACGCTGGGATGCAGAAACACTTTCAGGAGTGTTCTGTCAAAATGTCTCTATCCAGCGCCTTGACACATCAGTCCTTAATGTCTCACTTCCCCTTTCAAGTCACCGAGGATGGCAGCGCAGGATGGAGGCTAGGCCAGAGGTTACAAATATAGGCCCCTCATCCACAGAGGCCAGGGGAAGTCACTCTGCTGACAGGCTTAGGGCCCCCAAACTGCTGCAGTGAGGCTCTGCTGCTTTGCACCCGCTGAGCATCTGGCCCTAAGCCTGTGGGAAGGAGGATTTAATGTGCCTCATGCTCCGTGCAGTTCTGAGCAGCTGCTTTGAAGGACTCTGGGAACGTGTGCCCTAGCTGAAAGCTCTGGAAAGGATCGATTGTGCACAAGCATTCCAAAACTTCAGTGTTTTACAGGGCGTGAATGCAGCCTGGAAGAAATATGTAATGCAGTAAGCAGCTTCTTGGCAAACCTCTTTGTAGATTAGGTGGGTGAGGAAGAGATTATGTCCATTCCTACTGATTAAGAGCTGCACGGTGCCTGTCCATGGACTAGCTCTGATGGGATCAGCTGACCCCCGCCTGGTACAGCTATGTGCAGTGGTCTGGCTAACATGGGAGGGATTTTGCTGCGTGAATAAGAGTGAGCTCTCCCTCTAACTGGTTTTTATCATTATTATTAATCAGGAGCTACATCTTTCAATCTATCTTTATCTTAATATGGTAACTGCTTTAGTAGATCTGCCAAAGAAATCCCGCAAAGAACAGACTTAGAAAGTCATCTGATAATTTATTTATTTATTTATTTATGCTAGGAAGCTTTCAGCTGCTGTGTTACAGTTTTTAGAGATTCTGATCAGTAAGTCAAGATTTGTATTCTGTAGGACTGACTACCTTTGCTACAGCAGTTCCTTCTTACTTTTCCTTAATAGAAGGTGATGCCCCTAACCACCTCTGAGAGGGCTTGACCTAATAGCTAGATTGGGGGGTTCAGCCTCTTATCCCTGGTAATAGTGATAGTATGAGAGGGATGAGTATGGCCTCAGGTTGTACCAGGGAAGGTTCAGGTTGGATATTAGGAAAAATTTCTTCTCAGAAACTGTGGTGAGGCAGTGGCATGGGCTGCCCAAGGTGGTGGTGGGATCGTGATCCCTGGAGGTGTTCCAGAACCATGTGGATGTGGCACGGAGGGATGTGGTTTAGTGGGCAATATTGTTGGTAGGTAGACGGTTGGACTAGATGATAGTCATCATTCTAACCTTAATGATTCTATGATTCTATATAACACATTACAAATTCCTTAAATTCAAGAATATTGAGATAATTTATTTATTTGTTGCTTTACCTTTAGTCACTTTCCAAATAGAAGTTTCCAATAACTTACACTTTCATTAAGATTTTGTTGTTTGTTCCAGTTAACTGCACCCCACACCAGGCTGAAAACCTCTCAAGTATTTATATGAGAAACTGAGACTGAGCAAGAGTTGTACTATTCTATCTCGCTACCAAAACCCACATTTCAGCTTCCAGCTCTAAAAAAGATGGTGTTCCTGTGTGCTAAATAGTTACCCAAGAGAGAACAGACAACGCTGTGGTTGAGAAGAATTGCAGAAGGCTGCCAGAGGATAGTTCTTCTGTACACTAAGCAAGTCAGGTAAGTGCTTGGACAATAAACAGAAGGAATTACATCTATAGCATCTTTCTCATATTGACATTGTGTTTTAAAGTTAGCAGTATTACTTTTCATAGAATCATAAAACTACAGAATGGCTTCGTTTGGAAGGAACCTCAGTGATCATCTAGCATCAACCCCCTTGGTATGGGCAGTTTTGCAAACCACAAAATTAGGCACTTTTCTTTCAATTTCTTTAATTTAATGAAGTTCTGATCAACTTAAGCTCTTTAGAGAAATTGATAGCTACCACAGAAAAGTTACTCCACTTCCATGGTGTGTATTTTTACAGCCCATTCTAACTTAAATTACAGTTTCACATAGAAAAGATGCTTGGGAAGATGATGTTAACGACGTAAATTATTTGATAATACAGGGATAATTAGATGTATCCTGCACTTGCCAACTTACAATTATGCTTTAATTTACTTCAATTTTTACAACTAAAATGAGACAGTGAGGCACAGCTTTAGGGGAAGAGAGGCTGGCAGACGCCCCTGCACACTGGGACTATGAGCAGTAGTATCTTTAAATTTCAACTGCATTTTTAAAGTGTTTACAGTCATCATCCTACCTTCATAAGTAGCTGCTCTCTGTACAGCAACTTCCACCTAGACATCTAAAGAGCTTTCTGAAAATTTACTCAGTGCTTCTTGAACAGCCATACGACGACCTGAACCCATACTATTAAGCCATAAATCATACAATGGCCAGGGAAACTCTGCCGTGCTATTTGAGGCATAGGATCTTGAAGGTTGCATTAATTCCAATGGTCTGTGGAAATGAATCGGGTGAGACCTGAGAGCGGCCTTTCAGTGTCTAAGGGGGGGGCAGTGAGAAAGAAGGGGACAGATTCTTCAGCAGTGTCTACTGTGATAGGACAGGGGAAATGGTTCCAAACTAAGAGAGGGGAGATATAGACTGGATATATGGAGGAATATCCAACCTTACAATAAGGGAACAGGTTGCCTAGAGTGCGGTTGGACTTGATGATCTTGAAGGTCTTTTCCAACCTGAGCAATTCTGATTCTGTGAGTGGTGGTGGATGCCTCATCCTTGGAGGCACTCAAGATCAGGCTGTACAGGGTTCTGAGCAACCTGATGTAGCTGTAGGTGTCCCTGCTCATTGCAGGGGAGTTGGACTACATGGCCTTTAAGGGTGTCTTCTGACTCAAACGATTCTGTGTTTCTATGAACAATTTTTATCCCACGTGGAGGTAGAAGAACCTTCTTCTGAACAGGCAGTGGAGGGCGAGTTCTGCTTTTCTGCTGAAATGAAGGACACTGGGAGACACTCTTACCAGGTTTTAGTCAATAATGGAAAATCAACAATCAAAGCAATAACAAGGGAGGAAGGGATTAAAAAAAAAAAAAAAAAGAGACGGTAATGTAGATTTTGCTCTGTCAAAAGCATAAAATTAAAAATCCAATCACTGCAGTAGGTACCAACTGAATCAACGAGCCGAGGCCCCCCACAGTACCCCAGGCTCGGGGCAGCAGTCGCGGAGCTGCGGACACCCGCAAGCTTCGGGGCGGGAAAACACGGGCGAGTGGGCGTGGCTAAGCACGGAGGGGGTGTGGCCATGCGGTTAGGGGGCGTGGCCTGCCGTCCCCCCGCCGCGGAGCGGGGGCGCGCGGCTGTCGGCAGCTGGAGCGCGAGCGCGGTGGAGCGGCCGCTCTCATTGGCGCGCCGGGACAAAGTGGCCGGAGCGGTGGGGAGCTGAGCGGAGCTGGGCGCCGCGTGCCGCCGGCCGCGCGCGGGGCGGCGGGGGGAGAAGGAGGAGGAGGAAGAGGAGGAGGAGAGCGGGGGGGGGCGGCAGCGGCGCCGAGAAGATGAACCGGAGCTTCAACAAATCTCAGACTCTGCGGTATCTGGAATGCAGCGCGGTGGAAGTGAAGAGTAAGGTGAGCGCGGCCTCGCCGCCGGCCGTACGGCCCAGGGTACTGGGGGCGGGCAGGCGAGGTCTCCGCTCCCGGCGGTGCGGGCGGGCGCAAGGGGCCCCGTGCCCGTCGCCGCCGCTCGATCTTTTGTTTCGCCGCCGGCCGCTCGCTCGGCGGGACAGTGCGGCGAGCGCCGCCGGCCCGATTCCGTTCCGTGTCGCCCCGCCGCCGGCCGGCCGCGCCTCGGTGTCCCCGGCCGCTCACGGGGTGCTGCGGCTGCCGGGGCTTCAGCCGGTACGCCTCCGCGTGGGGTAACGCGCGTGGAAGCGCAGGAAGGCTGCCTGGCCCTCGTCACCTGCCCGGCGGCGGGATGGCTGCTGCCCGAGGGGCGCCTGGCTCCTTGGCTCCTCGGCTCCTCACTGCCACCGAAATGCTGCGGGGTTACGGGTGTCTGTCCAACTCCCACAGCCGGGCAGTTTGTGCTGCTCCCGGGGTGGGATGTGGCCCCTGTACTCATGGCGTGTTGTGGTCCTGTTCTGTGAGTACTGAGTGGTGCTCAAAACGCATAAGTTCCAATCTGGAGCACTGGCCATTGGTGAGAATGGACGTCTGCACTCTTCTTCAGCTTAACGTATCCATAGCGTGAGCTCATTCTCTTAATAACAGCTTCAAAATAGTCCTATAACAAAGATTCAGAGCCCTGTTTACAGCTGCAGCGGCCCCATAAGCGAGCCCTGTATAGGTGCAGGGTGGTAGGGGGCTGTGAGCGCACACTGTGTGGAAGAAGGAGCTACTTGGTACTCACTGAGTGGTGTCCTGCTGTGTGTAAAGCCCATGGGGTCCCTCTTATGGTGTTGTCCTGTGGTAGGGATGGAGCCAGAAAAAAGCTCTGGTTGGTGGTTCTACGTGAGGGGCTGTGCGGGACTGGATAAAGCTGCTGTTTGTAGCTCCTAAGTACTTGGTTGCCTCTGTTTTGCAAGCACGAGGCCTGCCCCAGCCTGCCAGAAAACCAGAAAGTTGAGTTTGCGTACTGTTGGTTGGTGCCTTTCGGGCAGCAGCACTGGGCCTTGGCTGGGTGCTGCTGGGCACCGTGTTGCAGCTGCCAGCCGGGAGACTTGGGTGGCTTCATAGGGCTGGAGTGGGCTTTGTGGTGGAGGAGCCCGGTGGGAGCACTGCCTTGGCACGTGGAGCGGGGCATTCCTCTCCTTGTGGGTTGAGTCAGATCTGGAGGAGTTGTGGGGAGTCATATATGCTGCGAGCTTGACTTTTAAATTTTATTTATTTACTTATTTAGCCTATGGTGTGATAGCCAGGTGACTTCCTGCCTACACCCAGCTGGTGTGTTGCGTTAGGCCACCGTGTGGAAATGGCTCCTGCAAAAACGAACAGAACGCTTTCTGGGTTAGTTCAGGATTGGCTATACCTGAATGTTATTTCTGTTCTCAGGAAGAAAGACCTTGGAAGTCAGTTTGCGCCTGTAGTTATTGGAATGGGAGAGTTTATCAGATCCTTGGTACTGTGCTGGATGAAACAGTTGTTTAGCAGTCCCCAAATACCTGTAAATTTTAAGGTTTCTGATGCGTGTCAGAGGATTATTTAAAAAAATAAAAAGGAAGGAGCATCATGGTGGCTAAACTCACTCTGATTCATAAATGTCTTTCTTGCACACAGTAAGAATGTGAGCTCTGTGGTGAAGGGCTTGTAGCTGCTTTGAACCTGGACCGAGCCAGGCCTGTGGCCCTCGCTGGGGACATGCCTGTGTCCATGGTATTCTGACACCTTGCAGTTTCTGCAGCAGAAGCATTGGGAGTGATGTACTCTCTGCCTACTGGTCTCTAACCATAGCTTTGTGGCACAATGTAACATGTCCTGCTGTGCATCAGGCTAGCTTTTTTCTCTGGGCAGATGGAAGGTGCTTTAGAAGTCTCCTGATTGCTGAGTTGCAGTAGGTCCCGAAGGGGAGGAGGGAATACAAGCCCTCTGCATGCGTCTGCTCTCAAAGATGGCAGTAACAGTAATTGCAATTGCAGAGTCTTGTGCTTTAGGGAGCCGTCTTCCTTCAGGCCCTGTCCTGCCCCCATCTCCACCCCTGAAGCCGGCCTTATAATCAAAGCACTTGCTAGCTTATTGCTGGGTGGGAGAGGAAGGAGAAACCTGCTTAGAAATTGGCACATGTCAAAGGAAAATAATAATCGAATTGTAATTATATCTTCTCCCTTTTCTCTTCTTGAGTGTTTCTCAACAGAGTAAATTAGAAGCTCAGTTGTTATCTAGGTGTTGTCCCCGTCGCTCAAAATAAATGTTTCAGCCCTTTTAGACAGGATCTGAAGCCACTTTATCTTGCAGGCCTGAAAGAGCTGTGCATTCTCCTGTGTCTCGTACTTGCCCAGTCTGGTGACAAGTGGTGTGGCTGCTCCCTTTGAAGAAATTACCTCTAATCTCTAAAAAAAGGTTTCCAGATGACTCTTTCTCTCCCGTTTACCAAGATTTCCAGAGCAAACAACGAGTGGGGATTCTTGTTTTATTAAGAATCCTTCCTGTTGGCACTAGATCACAAACCTATTCTTCTATTCTTCGTTTCTCTCTCTCTGGCTTTACTGAGAGGTTGAAGGCCCCTCTCTTTGTGAATGTAAGCCTGCAGAAGAACCAGAACTTATAAAATAGGAATTCCTGCATTAATACTGAGACTTCCTCTTTAATTACAGCTTCGTGTCGTCCGTCTTCTTTCACCCTCCTCCAATTGACTGCTTTATTTTCTGAAAGCTATATTATACCGATAAGAATTCTTTTTCAGGTTTTCAAAATGCACTCTTAGTTGCCTGAAAAAAATAATCCTTTACGAAAGCCACCTTGTTTAGCTGCTGTTGAAGAGTGAAAACTCTGAGCGGTAGTTGAGGACTATGAAACTACAGCTGCCTGACTCAGGTGCTGTTTTGGATGCTTGGTGGTAGACCTTGACACTGCCGCCATGTTAATAGTGTCATGTTTTCTCGTACTACAAACTGACATACAAATTAACAATGTGACTAATGTCCTTCTACTGTAAACAAGCCCATTAAAGTAAACACGCCAGTTAACCATAACTGTATTTCCTTTGCTCTCTTCTCCCACCTAATTTCTGCTTTGTTCCAGTGGATGGTGGTGTTCAGCTGAATGCCCCTACTGGATTTTTAATGAACTTTCAGCTATATTCTGTTGCATCCACAGTATGAGTGTGAGATTGATGGGGGCTTTGAGGACAGGGCATGCTTGTGGTCAACCGTGCTCTGAGTTTTAAATGGTGTTTTCGAGTTGGCCATGTGCATGGGCTAGACAGTGCTTCAGCGGCTCTCCTCCCAGCTGCTGGTTGGGTGTAATAAGCCTAACGCCTCTGGGGTGCCTTGTCCTGCCTACGTGTCATTTCCTCTTCTTGTGCAAAATGTATGTGTACGCTTTACATAAAAATACCTGTTTTAACCTTCAGCATCCTTTCTTTTTCCATCAGAAGTTACTGGTCCAGTTCAGATACCTCAGCAATCTGTATCAGTAGAGATAAGAACAAACTTACGCCATTCCTCTGTGGAGAGATTGTGAAGTTCTGCTGCTTCTCTCTCAAGTTAGCTGAGTGAGAGAGGTCTACAGATCACGTTTCCCAGCCTTGTGTACTTTTAATGATCTCACTTTAACTCCGAAAGTTGTACAGGCCTTTTGGAGCTTAAGGGATGTTTTCCATGTGTTGCACGCTTCAAAAATGATGAAAAAGCTGAAAAATCCTGTAGGTTTAAAAAGTCTTCAAGCCTGCTTTGTGTTTTTAAGCAGTACTTTACTTTCTTCCAAGTTAGGATCGTATTTATCGTACCTAAAACACAATGAAAATAAGTGCAGCAAAAAGCCCTATGACCAGATGTTTGAACTGCTGGTTTTGAGCTTCAAAACATTTGATTACATGCAAAACAAACGTGGCACGGTCTCAGAAAACCACAGAGCTTTCCCTTTCAAATGAAGACAGCATGCCACAGCAACGTCAGCTCAGGTCAGTCCGGATTTTTGTAAAACATATCAAGAGTAGGTTCTTAGGCTTTGAACATCAGTTTCTTAAGAGAGCTCTCCCTTGTTCCTTTCCCTCCCAGTTTGCAGAGCTTTTGGCTGCAGGTACAGTAGTTATTGCAGTGTATTAAGCAGCATTCGCTAAACTGCTGGTTCTCTCTGTTATTACAACTCCTTGTTTTCCATAGCAGGATAATGATCTGAAACGGTCATACTTGATAAACGGTGGTCTGTCTTTGAATGTTAGGTCATTTGATAGAAAGTGACTGCAGCTTAACAAGTTACCATCCATCAGCTGAGCCCTGTGCTTGCTCAGTGCCCATCACAGTTGAAAAGCCAAACTTCCCAGCTGCAAAGAGAACCATTCTGCAGTGGTTCTGCTACCTTGTGTTTTGGCATTTCCCATACTCTCCTGTGCTTCATCCACCTCCAGGCTCTCACTCTTGCTTTTGTGGTCACTTTTATCCTAGTGACTTGGGAATTCCTGATCTGCCTGAAATTCCATCCAACAAGTCTGTCTTATGGAGTAGTCTTCTAGATTTCAGTCTCGCCACACTGAAACTGTCCTGAAGGCCACAGAACAACGGACCTTTAATTTGCTGGGGTGCTCTTTAAAGTTGAAAAGCTGTTTACAGCCGGAGTCAGAAAGGAATGTCTCCTGTTGGAGGCTAAAATACCTGTGGAGGCTCCGTCTGGCAGCCTGCAGGACCAGCCACCTCTAAGGAGTTCTTCAGGGCTGCAATTAATAGCGCTTTCCTCAGTAGTGCCTTATCACGCCTTTGTGTGCACTTAAACCGTGCTTTTAGTAACCGAGAATAACTCTTCTAAAGATTGATTGCTTGCCCCTAATTACATTTACAATGCAGCCAGAAGTTAAGGATGAAATGTAACTTCTGAGTCTTCCCTCCCTGGAAGTGAAGGCAAGGTCTCCCAGCGCAGTTAGTGCCGTTCCCATTGGAAATTCCTGCAGTTAATTGAGGCAGGGATGTCTGGGGCAGGGCGTGGTGTACCAGCCCCGGGCCACCCAGCCTGGGGCCATCCTCCCACTTCCCTGTCAGGTCTGGTGAGGTGTGCCTGTGTGTCAGGTTGCTTCTCTGCAGCTGCTGGTGGCTGTGGAGAGCTCTGGCAGAAACTATAAGGGTCTTAAATGAGTTTGCTACCAGCCAGAGCCCTTACTGGTTACGTCACTTAGAAAATGGTGGGAAAGTAGTTTGCTCTGGCTGGAGACCTGCACTAGTACAGAGCTGCCTGCCTGCCTGCAGGCTTGTGTGCTGCTGGCAGTGTGTAATACCAGGTCTCCTGACTCAGTGCTGCTTTGTCCTGCGGGTGGCAAGGAGCCAGCTGCTCCTTTTTGCCTTGTGCTGATGGTGGCATGCCATGGATGTGTGCTTCCCATGCTGTATTAGTGCTAAGGCTTGATGGTGCGTTGTGTGCATGTTGTGCAGTGCTCTTGAAAATGCAGGACCAGTTTGCTCCACATCCTTTGCAAGCAAGCTTTGGTTCATCCCTGAAACTAGGAGGCTGGAAGAGAGTCCTTTCTGGAGGGGGAGAACAGCCATGTATGGCAAATATTTCTTTCATTTAAAGGGTTTGTTGTGAACGGGCGCTGCATGAAGCAGGGACAGCGCTGTGGATTTGAAGATATTTATCATGAGCTGAAGCAGAGAGGGTGGTTATGCTGGTGACCCTAATTGAGAAAGCCACTGGAGCAGGGGGGAACAGGTGACAAAGAGGATGACTTCAAAGGAACAGGCTGGGAAAAAAAATATCTTTTTTTGTATGGCGGTGTGGAAAATGGTACTTAGAAAAGCCACTGAAAAGCACAGACCAGTAGTCAAGCAAGAGTGTAACTGTGCAAATGTGTAAGTGAGTGGTGTTTGGGTTTCGGATGCCGGTCAGAAAAGGTCTGAAGGTAGCTAACATAGATCTGTGGTTCCTCCATGAAGGGTGGTGCAGAAGTTACAGGTGCTAGGGGAAACTGTGTAAGGTTCTTGTGTTCAGTGATGAATAATTTAGGTGAGGAAGGGAAAAGAGCGAGCACAGTGTGGCTCAATTTACCCTTGTGCTGATGGTTGAGATCCTCTGAAAAGGATATCTGTAAGAGATGACTAGGGTGGCACATCTGGTGGAGAGGAGTTGGTCTGAGAGATACGGTTAGGCAGGAGATGAACTGTCTGCCAAGCTATGGGGAGAAAAAGATCATCAGGGACAGGCGAAGGTTGGAGGGGTGAAGACTGCCTTGCAAATGAAAGGCAGAGAGGCAGAAATTGTTGTTTAAAGTACTATGGAAGTGAAGGGAAACCATTGAGGATAGGCGATGATAAGAACTGAAGATTGTAGAGCTGTGATTTATTGGGGAGTGACAGGGAAGGCTATAAGGGGGAGAAGGGTAGCAGCATAATGCCAAACAGGAAAAACCTTTGAGGTTAAGTAGACATTTTTTACTGTAATGGAGTTCATGTGAGGATCAAATACAGAGAGGCAGTTTTGTTTTCCTGGCCTGCTCTGTGAAGAAATGGCAAATGGCGAACAAGGGACTGAGCAGAATTCAAAATGTCCAGTTTCTCACCAGATAGTTGGGATGGAGCAGAGCTGCTTTGAGGCAGATGGCAGAAGGCAAGACGAGAACTTGTTGCAGAGAGCATCTGCTTGGTTGGTGGCATCTTGCTGCTAGAGATGGCCATGGTGAGATGGAGAGCAGTGCAGAAGAGCGCTGAGTGAGTTGGGGAAGACATGGCTGTGGGAGAAATGGGAAGACGGAAAGATGACAGCTGAGCTCAAGGCCCAGTTGAAGCCACCCAGTATAAAACCATTTACTTTTTGTCTTCCCTTCTTCTCACTGATAAAGTGGCCCTGGAAGTCTTTGAAAGTCTCATGGGTAAGCAGAAATTACAGTGTATGCATGGATGGGAGTGTTTGTTTTTCTTTCTGTCCCTGATACTTCATGGGAGAAGTAGGTGGTTAGTGTAATTCATGTTTATTGCTAAATGTTGCTCTCTGATGTTCTCTTATTACAATAGCTTAAACTCAGAGCTAACAGTAAGCCAGAGGGACGGGACCTCATAAACATAGCACTTTTTCTTATAACCCCATTAAATTTTTGAAACTTACCCTTTCCAAAAAAATGAAAAGGTCCCTCTGGCTTGCAGAAAACTCTTCCATTTTGTTTCACAAAATAGTAGCCCTCTGAGGAAACAGGCCTCAAAATCCTGCTCCTTTCTGCGCTCACTGCTGCACCCCACCCTTTTCAAGAGAAGTTTTTAGAAAAGGACTTGATTGCTGTTGTTGAGCCCGTGTAAGTTTTGGTCAGTTGGCTGTGACTTTCTTCTTTACCGTAACTTTCATTAGAACGCTTTTTTCCCTATTCTTGTAATTATTTTTCTTGGCCTCTGTTTTTGTTCAGGGCTCCTGCATACTGCATGGCATTTGTTTTGGATGCTTTTGGTCGTCTAGTTGCAGACAGCAAGTACAGTGGCTGGCAGATACTTTGGAGGAACTTGGGACAGAGCGTATTCTTTGTGAAGCTAAATTTACAATTCTTTCTAGTTTTTTCTTCTCCCTTCCCCCCTCCCCCCTCCCCAACTTAATTAGCTCTGTTAGACTAAATTCATTTAAGTTCATTTGGGCTCCCCTGGCCTCTGACTTTTGCAATAGTAGATGCTGTATTTGCATTAGATAAAAAGGTCAGAATCATTTACTTCATTATGGAAAACTAATCTGCTTGTTAAAACTGTTAGTTTGTCAAACAGTGTAATACAGTATTGTTCTGGCTGAGACTGTGCTAGCAAACACCAGTCTTTGTGTCTCTTTCATTGGAGTGATAGACTGAAGATGAACTTTGTTTGTAGCTTAGAAAAACAGATAGCCATTGTGACAGTCTTTGAAAAGCCCTCAGAATTTGAAGTTTCTGGAAGATACACGGTGGGTGTTATCTTGAAATCCTGGCTGAATACAATGCAGAGCACTCGGTCTCCAAGTTGTGCGGTACTGCAAAACCTATTATTACTGTGATACTCTCTATCAGCCTCATTAGGGATGATGAATGAGCGGTCACTGCTGAAGCATTTTTTCCCTCCTCTGAAAGGACCTGCTGACAATGATTGCTGCTTGTGCATGTGCCCTGGGTATATTAATCAGCTAAGCTACAACTACAGCAGTGCTAGCCTTTAAACAACAAAACATCATCTACGTTTCCGCTTAAATCCCTTTTGAAGGGACTTCCTTCCCCTCTGCAGAGTCGCCTTACAGCTCCCGTGCCTTGAAGGGCTGCTTCATGCCTCTAGAGACATGTGAAATCTCACACACTGGTTTACTGCTGTCATACTCCTACATGAGGGAAGTTGACTCTTGTCTCTCCTGAGGCTGAACAAGTCGATTTGGCTATGCAATGTTAGTATCAGCCCTCAATGCCTCAGGTCTGCAGTAGGATCCCCATTGTGTGTCGATACCCCATGTTGCCTTCCACGGATACCTGATGTGCCTCAGAACATGCCTCCTGCAGGGCCTAGGCCGGGAGGCCTGGTCTCCTTACTGATGCCCACCTCTGCTGTAGCGGCCTAAGCTCAGCCTGGGGTTGTAATAGCTGTCCTTGCTTCTTTTCTCCTCTCCTTTCCCATGTCACTTTTCCCCTGAACGTGGTGTCCTAGCGCTGGGCGCATCAGAACCCACAGGCTCACCAGGGCAGACATCAGGGTGTTTTGTAGGCTGGGGTAAGTGAGCACCATGCCTGCCTGTGGGGCTAAGCAAGTGGCCTGCTTAGTAACCAGGTGTTTGCTGGGACTGGTACCCAAGGGATGTTGCTTTGGCTAAAGGGGTCCTGTGTTCAGGTGTGCTGAGGAGCGCAGCTCTAAACAGGACCTACAAGAGATCTCATTGCTGCCTCTTGAGCTTACTCTGTAAGTGCTCAACTTGTCAGGTGAATGTGACTTCTTTTCTTTTGTATCTAAAGGAAAACTTTTAGATACTGTTCAAATGAAGATGTTGACTTTCCTATGGACATATTTTAAACTGAAAGAGTAAGCTGTCACTTGGATATTTCTTTGGAGAGGAGCAGGGGGTGGAGGACAAAGAGAGACTGTTTTTCTTCCATTGGAACCAGCTGTGGTTTGTTTGGCTTTTGTGTATTATGATGGGCACTCTGAATTGAAATCCAAACTGGAACTAGCAGTTAATATTACAAACAAGCAGCTTAATTTGACTAAACGAGCTTTCAGATGATCACAACTAGGCTTTGATGCTGAAGAGTGGGATTTTCATAACTGCGGAAGTAATTTGAGAACATGCTTGCACCCAAAAGCTAGCAGGGCTTTTTTTTTTTTTTTTTTTTTTCCCCTCAAATAAATATGGTTCTGGTGATGATTCATGCTTTTGTTAGCCTCAGCAAAAGAGTGGCTTGCATGTATAAGTTGATTTAACAACCGGAGCCTCTGCTTTGAGAAAGAACTTACAAAAAGTTCTCAATTCTCTTTTGATCTTTTTTTTGGCTGTTTTTTTGGTTATTTTTTTCTTTTGTTTGTGATCTCTTGCCTGGCATTGACTGATTTCACAAATGAGAACTTCCATGAGATCCCAGTCACAGCCTTATTCCTGGATTTATACTTCCATGTTTTCAGGAGTGAGTGTGATGAAGAGGTTCAGTTGATAAACAGTAGTACTAAACGATCTAAGTTAGGGAAAGAAACATACCAGACAGTTGACTTATTGGTTTAGCTAGATGCCTGATTTTTCACGCCATTCATTTCCAAGATTGGAGAATCTGATAGTTTCCTCCTGTTCTTAATAGCATACTTGCTTTCTGATATCAGAAGTAAGGCTATTTAAAGTGCTTTCTACAATCACTTTTTTTTTACTTACTTAAAATAACTTCATGTGTTTAAAACACATTAAATTGTTTTGTGCCAAACCATCTCTCCTGGATTTTTAATTTTTTTTTAAGTCACTTGTAAAGCTTCAAAACTAGAAACTGATGGAGTGATGGAAAAATTAAACCTGTAGAAACTCTCTTGAAGAACTTTGCTAATTCTCTATGGATGCCAGGAAATCTTGGGGGCATGTAGAGCGAGTGTAATTTCCTAATAGCAGGCTGTGTGCTTGCATACTGCGCAAAGAAGTATCGTGGTTGGGATCCCAGTGGTATTGATGGAAAGCATGTAAAGAATTTTTATTAAGGTTGTTTGAATAGCTGAGGAACTTCATTTGAAAGCAGTAGAGTGAGCACTTCTGCTTCAGAGAAGATTAGTTCTGTGGGTGTCTGAGATCATGACGATAATGACGGCACTTCAGAGTTGAATCCTACCAATGTAATCCTCCGAGATGAGAACTTGGTGTGTATTTTCAGTTTTGAAGGTGGCATGTGAAAGCATACCTATTGTCAAGCAGGGTGGTGTCTTGGTAGCTGTGGTTATATTCTAATAGGGGGGGTTAATAGGGTTTTTGTAGACCTGAAAGCACTGATACGTATAGCAAGGAGAGGTGATAGACACCGTGTTTAAGTGCCAATCTAAAATACTGTGCTTTAGTGATGTTTGAAAGCAGATATTCTTTGTTTTCTCTTGCAGTTTGGGGCAGAGTTCAGAAGGTTCTCCCTGGACCGCTACAAGCCAGGAAAGTTTGAAGACTTCTATAAACTAATTCTTCATATTCATCACATAGCCAACCTGGAAGTGATGATTGGATATGCTGATGTGCATGGAGACCTTCTCCCTATTAATAACGATGACAACTTTTTCAAGGCTGTTTCAAGTGCTCATCCGCTGCTCAGGGTTTTTATACAAAGACAAGGTAAGATGTGATTCTCATTTCAGTGTATTGAAAAGTGCTGGGACAAGATGGCACTCATTTAAAGGCTAAGGTGATGTAAAAGGAGCTTAGGATCTCCTCTCGAGGTCACAGGCTGTTCTTTCAGGCACTTTGTTCTGATGTGCAGAAGTAGTTTGGCATCAGGGAAAGTAGAAGAATGGCATCTGGGTGTCACTCCAAGACCCTTTTCTGAGGGGAATGTGCCTCGTGCTGCCTGTGCTCTGTTATTGCTGGAGCGTGCCAAAAGAGCTGCTCTGCCTGATTGCAGGCAGGGGATTGTAGTGTTGTACTGCTGCAACACATTTAGAAATCCTGGTCTAGTGGTTACTGACCCTGCCCATGGCAGGGGGTTTGAAATCATTCTGGTCCTTTTCAACCCAAACCATTCTATGATCCATCATGATAGTAATATCATACTCAAGTATTTAAGCCTGGGTAGTATATAACTTCAAAGATATATAGGTATTTAAGGGGGGGGGGGGGGGGGGGGAAGGTTACATTGCAAATGAAGTGTTGTTTGATTCTGATCTGCAGGCAAACAGCTGATCTCCCCTCCATCCTTACGTAAATAACTGTTGGCTTTTTCCTTTTTTTTAAATCAAGCGTTGGGCAGAATTGCCTGAATGTCAAAGTGACTTCAGGTTTAAGTGGCTCTTTGTTATTCTTGTTAATCTTTTATTGGACATAACTGAAACTATTCCCTATGTTTCCCCCAAAGACTGTGTTTGACAGTTGCTTCAGACAAGGTGTCTTCCCACAGAACTCATTAAATCCCACAGGAGCCTGATGCCATGTTAACACTGCTTCCACAGTGTTTTCAGACACGTAGTGATTTCTAGTACAGGGTTAGGAATTAAACTCACGTCACTAGCTGAGTCAGAAATGGGACTTCATCTGTGACTTGGAACAGTCTTCTTGGGGCTGGACTCTCTGCTGCTTGGGTTTTGTACTGATTAGGATGTGGCAAGAGGCTCCGGCCTGCTCACTGATAGGAGCTGATATTTAGCATGTGGTTTAATTTGGTGTCGTCAGATACAGAGATCTCTGTGGCCCTCCCCATTCAGAGTGTGTTATCCGCCTCCTTTTAGATCTAAACCTAGACAGGTTTTGTTTGTTTATGTGTCTGTTGTATGAGTGGGAATGTCTCTGCGAGAGGACCTGAGTTGCTGTCTCTTGTACAGGAAATGCCAACTTAGATGACAAACGCTCTTATATCTCTTTCCTGCAATGCCTGTTAGGGCTTGAATGTTCATGGTGGGTCAGGTCATAAGAAATTGCTTGCATGACTTTGTCATGCCTGCTTCAGTTCAAGTTTATTCAAGTCTCTGGATCAATCCCATTCGAAATGTGGCTGTTCTCTCTCTGTGCAGACTGCTGGAAGTTGAGTATCCCTAGCTGTGCTGTGAGAGGAGTTGAAACAGAATTGATCACAGAAGGAGGCAAATGAAAGAAAACTTAGCTAGGTGTGGGAAAGGCGCTCTCTCCTGTTATTCAGTAGGAGATAATATGCTATTGGTGGAGGTTTTTAACTTTTAGCCATAGTGGAAAAATGCAGCATTTCCTTTTTAAAACTTTTTTAAAACTTGTTATTCAGTGGAAAGAATTACATGGACTCAAAAAGGAAGCTTATATAAGAGGAAAGACGAATCAGTGCCTCTCTGCATGCGGCGATGCCTGAAAGCTTTCCCAATGTGCATTCTCCTGTGCTCTCTCTAAAGCCAAAATGAATTCTGGTCTGTCCCTTTGATTAATGGCACCTTTTAATATGGGACTCCTGTGGTTAACACTTGAGACGCATACTTGTCCAAGGTGGTTTGGAAGCATCCATGTTTCCTTTTATGGGAAACAACCTTGAGAAATTGTTCCCTTCAGAAATAACAGGGATTCCTGAAATCTTGTGTCTCTTCCTCCTTTTTCTCCATCAGACCTTCCGCCCCCTGCTTTCCCTGAAACAGTTCTGGCCCTTCTGCTGGAGAGCTGTGCTGGGGAACAATGTGCTAGGCACCTTTCCCAGAGAGCAGGAAACCATTGTGCCATCCAGGGGAATGTGGTGTGTCTGCAGTGCTTCAGCTCACACCCTAAACTCTGGCTGCGGAGGTGGGAAATTAAGTTGACAAGGATGCCAGTAAAATATGAAGCCAGTCCTCTTCTTTGACTTTGAAGGAGTCTGCAGAGCACAGGCTCTTAAGCCTGCTGGGTCACAGATTGCTGTTCATTGGTGGGAGAAATCGCAGGAGGTGGCTGCCGAAGGCTGTTCCTTCAGTGTTACAGAGTAGAGGGATTTGGGGGACAGAAGCATGTAAGCATGGAATGAGTGAATAGTTGAGCTTGAGGTCTTTTTGTAGTAAAGTGGACTGTTTTATCAACTGCTTGATTAGTCATTCTATTTTTCCAGATTATAGCTGGGTTATCCCTTCTCTTGTCAAGTAGATTAAATCATGTTAAATGAGTTTAACTGTTTGTTAGCAGAGTGACAAAGCAGATGGGCAGATGGCTTACTCTTTGCATAAAAATCAAGCAACAATTTGCTAGCTTTTTTGTTTGCCTAGGTTTTTTTTTCTTCTAAATCTGAGCTTTGTCTTGCACTCCTTTAATTCAAGAGCAGTTACCCAGCTTGTCCCCAGAGGCTAGCCACATCGATTGATGCCTAGGTGTGAGATAGCTGTTTTATTGTGTCCTCTTTCTTGTTGGTGTCTCCAGAGCCCCAGAGTTTTCAGGATCATAGCAGCTGTTCCCTCTTCCAGGCAGGGGATGTCAGTGCTTGTTAGCCAGCCTTTTTACTAAGAACTGGATTGCTATTCCCGGTGTGCCTGCAACAATTACTCTGGATGCTTTTGGGGGTCTTCAAGCCACAAGGACATCTGCTGGTTAGATCTGAATGAGCTCAGCTCAGAGTGATCCATCTGCTGAAAATGTGTGTTGCTGTTCCTCCAAATTACAGTGCAGATAAAAATCCTAATTAGACAACCAGACTATAAAAAGAAAAGCCAGTTTTTCTCTGACTTGCTTTCCCAGGCTACGGTATGGGCTGTGTCCTCAGCTGCTGTAAACTGACATGGCTCTTGACTTCATTAGCACAATAGCAATTTATATCATCAGCTGATGCTTCCAGCCCAAGAATTTATTTACTTGGCTCTGATTGATATCAGACATATCCAGAACTCCATGGAAGATGCCTGCTGTTGGAGGAAAGGATGGATGTACCAAAGATTCTAGAACAATGCAAGGAATTATGGATGTGTTTGACTTAATCCACGATAACTGAGCTCTTGTACTCTAGCCAAAACCTGTGTGAATGAAGAGCTTATTTGAAGATACGGTTGTTCATCGTTTTTTCAAGACTTCATTTGGTTTATGTCTGTCTTAAACTACAGCTCTGGAGAGGTGCAGTCTTCTGAATACAGCAAAAATGTTTAAGCTGCAAGTTCAAACAGAAACAACTGAAAAACTGAAAGGCATTGGTATTACATACTGTGAATGCATTGCATTTCTCCTTGTATGATTAAATGGAATGACGTTACTGTCAAATCTTATTTGTAATGCCTGTCTCCCAGAGTCAGTGTGTGTGCAAACTGGGCTGTTTTGGAGGCCTTTAAATAGAATGGAATAATCAGAAATATAGTGACTCTTATTATAAACCTGCTTTGAAACAGCTCCTTGAATTCTGTGAGTGGGACATGAGAATATTAGTGAAGGTCTATGAGGTAAGAGACTCCAGGATTTGCCCTTTTTTGCTTGGATATATCAACTATGGTGTGCTTAACCTAATAGGGTTAGAAATTGCTGAGAAGTATTGCAGGATGAAGATGCTGATCACCCTGCACATGCTCTGCAGCATTTTTTTTCCCTAAGCAATGGAGGTTGGTCCCAGTCTGTGATGCTAATGAACAACAGGCTTAGCGAATGGAGTGATATTTGATTCTAATCCTGGTTGGGCATGCTGTTGTAATTCCAGGCTGGCTTCTGGGAGAAGTGAGGGAGACTGATGATGACCAGACTTTCACTTCCTACTAGTCTGTAGGATTGCATGGGCAGTAACATAAGAAGTGCTGCAATTAAAGTAGCAAAGCAGGTGAGAGAGTTGGTAAGCAGCTTGTCCTCATTTTGATCTCAGACTGCGGTCACATTAGCTATTCTTTGTTGGGACTGTTTTGGTTTGTCCCCATCGCTGATGGAGGTGCATCCTGATGATGGTTTGAGGTTTTAGACCTCTGCTTTCTTTGCCTGAGTTTCTATAAGCATCACTGTTTTTCTGAATTGGTAGTACAGGCATAGAAGTCTCTCTCTTGACAGAGCAGTTCTCAAAGAATACCTGAAGGAGTTGGGGTTTGGAGAAAAAAAAAACAAGCTTGTTTAAATGTTCAGACCGTCTTGAGGAAATGTGTAGAGTGTCAGCAGGAACTGGAAATGTGGCTGTTGTGTGAGTACAGCTTCTGATTGTATGAATCAGCAAGTGTAATGCTACAGCTCTTAAGCAACTTCCATAAAAATAGCAGTAAACTAGTGAATGTTGGGGACCTTTATCAAGCCTAAAGCATGCTACAGATCGAATTTACAGTCTTCCTATTAATGGAATTAATTTTAAAACTTTCTAAAAGTTTGAATGGTTTCCTACAGATGGAAGACAGCTTAAGTTCTAGCCTGTCAGATGCTGGATCGGCATATCTCTATGTTATATCAAATATTTGATTTCCTACAGGCACATAAAAGAAACAGGAAAAAGCTTAAGAAGCCGAAGAACTTTCTAACATAGCAGCTAACCCCTAAGACACTCCATAAAGCTAACCAGAACAGAGCATAACATAATAGTTAATGCCACAAACAAACTGCAACTGTTAATTGAGGTGGCCTGAAGCAAGAGAAGGCTGATGTCTTGTAGTACCTTTATTTTGTATTTTGCAGTCATCAAAACTGATAGTGTGCAAAAAGCTATTGTCACCTTCAGAAACTCACAGTTCAGTGCCTGTTCTTCTGCACTTGTATTTTAATAGTCTGTTGTGGTAACAGTAAACCAGTACATTGAACACCAGAACTTGATTTTTCTCTAAGAGTGGCCAGAGCTGCAGTCTACCATCAGTTTTCACTTAAAACTTAATCCAAAATCAGCAGTGAGAAATGTGCATTTACCAGGCAGGCTTTTGGGTCTGATGTTGAACGTGGCTTGTTTTAACCAATTTGGAAGATGCTGTTTTTCCTGAGCAGCGTGCAGTGACTGATGTGTCTGAACTGCTGTGCTGTGCAGTGCAGAGTCTCTTCTTTATGTGCAGATGCAGTTCATAACTCTACAGTTTATTTACCTGGTGAGGTTCTGCTTTGCTTAAAGAACCGACATCTGTGTTTAGCTTTCTTGTTTCATAAAATCATAGCAATCGCAGTTTTAAAATAAAAAATGTGCTAATGGGAATCATGCCCAGGTCTGACTGAAAAACTGGTGGTGTGTTGTTTTATTGTCTTTCATACTCTAAGCAGATAATCCTCAGGAATGGTGGTTGGCTGTCTAACCACATGTGTTAAACATGAGAACTGGCTTTGAGGCAGCAACTAAAACCTATTTTCAGCTATCTAAAATCTTCAACGCTCTGCTGAGACTTCTAGAGGAAAAGTTTAAGAGTTGAAGTCTCAAGCAGATTTTGGTTCTAAAGTAACCTTCCTGTTTATTTTACAATGCAGGCGTTGACTTTATCATCTCAAAATGTTGTCCTTTGGAAAAAGAGCGTTACGATTTTACTGCTCTCATTAAAGGCATCTGGTATATTAAATAATAAAGCAGGTAGCAGTGCATGTTGAGGCCATGAACTGCTTCTGGGCTTGGTTGAGCTGTGCAGATTTTCAAAATATCTTTCTACGAATCTGAGGCGTTTAAATTCAAGTTTAGGTTTCAGAGATGATGACTTGAGGCTTATATGCTCTTGTAGAAGATGAGAGAGGAAAAGCAACTGTTCTGGCACGGGGTGTAGTTGGTTCAGCAGGAGATGCAGCCCTTCTGCTATCTGCACCATCCCAGGGCTGCTACCTGGCCTCTTCTGCCTTGGCACTGGTGTGACCCAGTGGCTGAGCTCTTCCCAGGCAGCTCTTCGGCAGAAAAGTAGTTGCTCTTCTGAGGCATTAGTGTGGGCCGGGCAGGACCATGGCAGTTTTACACTGACTTATGTTGCTGTGAAACGTCAACTTCATAGGAGGAAGCACTAGTCTGCTTTCAGCCTTTGGAAATGGACGGCACTGTTGTATTGAAAAAGGAGGAAAAGCATCTTGCCCCAGCTTTTGACAAGATTAGGGGGTGGTGGCAGATCATGCTAATATAATAGGAATTGCTGCTAGGCTTAAATTAAATCCTTTCATGATTTTCTTTAGAAACATCTGAGCTGGAGGGGTCTTTGAATGCTTGTCAAGCCGAGTGATCTTTGTCCCACTCAAGTTCTTTGATATCTGAAGATAAGTAAAAATGCAGCTGTTTGTTCCAGTTAAGTCTGGCAACAAATTACTGTAGCTTCTTTGCTCCACCTTTCATGTGCAAATGATGAGACTGGGTAATCTTTCAACTACTTTATTAAGCATCCTTGAAAACATAGTTTTATCTGGCTCATCAGACATAAACACAAAACAGCCTTGGATTTTTGTTGTTGGCATGGTTAATGATACCTGCTGGCTGAGCAGAGCCAGCACGATTGCTTTTTTTTCCTTGAAAACTTCATGTTTAGAATATGAAGATCCTTTTTTTCATCTCCAGTTAATTAAACTGCAGCTAGAATAGCTGGTAAGCAAGAATTTTAGGTGTTAGGAAAGTGCCTGGAAATTGTATTGCTTACAAATTGGGTTTCTGGAGTAAATCTGAAACTGATGTTTCTGCAACACTGCGTGCTGCATAAATATTAGTGGCTGTAGTGTATGCTAGGAATGGAGACAAAGCCTTGTGAAAATGCCGCTGCTCTATAATTGGCTGAGACTTGTGGCACTTTTGTGTTAAAGCTATGTAGGATTTGCTTTTGGTTTCAAAATACAGAAACTTTTGAAGAAAATTATTAATAATTGAAGTTCAACTGATTAAATTTTTAAACCGAAGTTTAACTGCTACAGGTAATGCTTCTTAAATTGCATCTAGCTGGCACTGGCACCACAGGTTCCGCTGAATTTAGGTTAAAGGAGCTCATTTGCAGCGGAAGCTCATGCAGCCTTCAGTGGAAACCTCTCTTCAGCTCCTTGCTTGGCTTTCACCGATGACCTGTATGTGACCAAGTAAACACCTGTAATCTTCCTATACTCCACACTCGTGTTTGTTGTCTTATGATTGCAATTTGATGCTGTGATGTTACTTTAAAGAAAAAAAAAAGACTCCCCCAGTTATGCCAAATCGTGTCCATGAAAAGACAGCCTCTGTTGAAAATTATTTCTTGTTTTCTTCCTTGGTCTGACCACTGTAACAGGTGGCCCAACTGTATTAAAACTGGAGAGGAAGGCTTGTCGGATGATCCACTGGTGTTGAGGTCTGTGTGAGGGAATTTTCCACTATTTATATTTCCTTACGTTAGCAGTCAAAACATGAGATTCTGTTTCCTGTGCATGGCTCAGGTTTTTTCCTGTTCTGCAGAGCTGTCATTTCCTCTCTTGATGGAAAGAAGTACAATGTGCAGATAATGAAATGCACCTGATGATCTCTTCTTGACACATGTTCTGGATTTTACCTCAAGAGACCTTGCAAGCTCAAAGAGGCTTTCATGTGGTGAGGGAGGATAGATACCCAAGACAAATGCACGCATGAACTCAGTGTTCAGGCCTTCAGGAGCTGGCTTTCTGCTGATTCTCTTAAGTACTCAAAAGGGCTTATGACAACTTAATGGGTGCACTCTTGCACTGAAAGCAAGTGAGCGATGCTTGATGCTTCTGCTAGCTGGAGTAGGCACTGAAAAAGTAGCTGAAATGACTGAAGATATAACTCAAAAAGCCATAACGCAGACAGTATTTGTTTTCAGAAGTTAAAGCTCCTCTTTCGTCTTATGCTTGCATTGTTGAGATTGCACACTTCAAATTTAAATGTGAGCATCAGCTTTAATACTGCATAAGCACTCACGATGTTTTCCAGTTCTGAGGGTGAAAGTGGTTTGGGGGCAGCTGAAAGCCTTCTTGATCCTGCTCCTAATGATGATCTGCTCAAGTCTTGTTTTTTCCTCTGTGCTATGTTTAGAGTAACGAAGAACCCTCTGGGAATATTAAGGAAACTATTAACCTAGAAAACTTGACTGTTGTTCTTGCTCTTCTGTCCCGAGATACACTGACACTAAGTAACTTCTAGAAACTTCTTGTGAATAACTCACACCACTCCTTCCTTCTCCTCCTCTTCGTTTTCCCATGTTTTTTTATCTTACTGATTTCTCCCCTCTATGTTTTTTTTTATTTCTTTCAGCTTTCTGCTCCTTGTGATAGGTTTTGAATTGTTCTGCAAGGCTCTTACTGGGTGGGAGTTTGGGTGAAAGCATGCAACTGCTGGTGCCTACTTGGTTCCAAGTGTTGGAAGGAAGCTTAGGGAGCATTAGAGGTGGAGTAGCAGTGACAGAGCAGGTAAGGAAATACTTAGTGAGGAAAAAATGTCTGTAATTAATAGAATCACAGAGTCATTAGGGTTCCAACCATCAGCCCACCCCCACCATGCTCACTGACCATGTTACTCAGTGCCATATCAGCACAGTTCCTGAACACCTTGAGGGACAGTGACCCCACCCCTCCTTCGGCAGCTTGTTCCGGGGATCTTCAGTTAGCTTTATTCTCTCCTTATGTATGCAAGTTTGAAGGAGAACAATTGATTCAGTTGATTTTTTTACCAATGAATAATAAATTCTGTAGTGCTTGGCTAGTGGTATTCTGTAGTGGTAGCTGGAGAGGTGCTATCCTGCTGAGCTGGTGGAATGCAGTGTTGTGGCAGGGAGTAGCACAGGTGTGTCCCGCTGGCAGCAGTGGGCTCTGTGGCTGTGTTGTTGCCTCCTCAGCCACTGCAGATGACCACTGCTGATTCTTTTAAAGTTAAGGTACCAGCTGAGGGCTGGAAAAGGTTTTAAGCAATTTTACTCATCCATGGATACCGCAGGCCTATCAGTTTTGACACCTCACCGATGACAACTGGTTTGTTCACTTTGTTATCCTGGTTGGTGCCTTACTGCTTTGTTTTTTGTTCTGTCAGGCAGTTTACTGTGAGCAGATGCAGTGGCTTTATTTACAAAATAATGCTATCTTCAAGTCTTTGTTTTTGTGTACTTACTGCAGTCAAGTTTTAAGTGCAGCTGGCATGAGTAAAGGGACGAAAACATAATGTTTTAAACCAGAAATCCGTAAGGTTTCAGAAGGAGTTCCACCCCGAACTGTAAGAGTCTGAATGGATGCTTTAGAATAGATCCCACAGGTGAGTCCACAGTAGCGTCTCTGTCACTAGCAACAAAGGAAAAGCAGTTCTCAAAGCTGCTTCTTCATCTGTTGGGTTGCTTCATGTGGGAGTTACTTTTCCATGTGGATAACCACGTCTCCTTTCATCAGGCTGCTGTACCTGAAAGGTTGTGTCCTAAGGGTTCCCCCTAGATAACAACTGAGGCACGAACAGCACTGATGATCTGCTAGTGAGCTTTATGTTCACAAAGGCAATTGAGCTAATTCTGATCTTGGTTTTTGCTTGGTCTGGTTGACACCTCTACTTGGGTAAATAGGCCAAGCCCACAGCCACATCAGATTTTATTTTAGTTGAAGGTGCCTTGTGACCTCTTCAAGGTATCTGACCCTGTACTGGGCCATGGCTATCAAAACCAGGAAATGTTTGACATCAGTCTTCTGTTCAAGTCTCTTGCTTTGTGCTGGTGAAAGCAAAGGTGCTGGTGAAGTACTGCAGAATTTCCCCTTCCTGATTTTTGCAGATTTCAGAAAACAAAAGAGGGCTTCAAGGGCTGTGTGACAGCATTACCCCACAGCTTTTGTCACGCTGTGGAGTTTGGAGCCTTAACTTTTTTTTTTGTGTAAGTACTATTTTTGGGTTGTCCTGAGGGTTGTCAGCCTGCCCCTAGAAAAGTGCTGGCCTGTGCTGTAATTTGCTCTATTCAGGATTTACTTTCTTCTCTGATCTGTTTGTCTGCCTTTCACTGGTTATAGGGAACATTTAGACAACTTGTTAGCTTAGGCAAAAAAAAACCCAACAACACAAACCACCTCAAACCCACCCTCTTGTGCTTTCCTACTGTGCCATAGCATGCTTCCCCTTCTGCACACTCGTTTTTCTCTTTACGGGGGATGTACAGTGTAATGAAGTGTGATAACGGGGGCTTAATGCAGATTCTGTTTTGGAGGCTATAGCCGTGCATTGCTGTACAGCGATCTGTTGTACATGAGCTGTTGAGCGCTCAGAGGTGAGGGAGCTGCTGTGGGGGTGGTGTTCAAGCTCATCTCAGGCATGCCATGTCCAGAGGGGACAGAGAGGAAGCTGGGAGCTCTGAGAGAATCTGCTGGCTGGATATCCTTTGTGGCTTTACATCTGCTGCTGAGGGCAGACTGGTTTGGCAGCACCTCAAAACCCACCTCCCCTCCCTGAATTATTCCCAGAAGCATCTGGCTACAGAAGCCAACTCATGGGTTGCAGATCACAGGAAACAGCTTGCTGCAACAGAAGTGTCTTCCTTTGCTCGGATGACCCTCTGTAAGGGTACACCTGCATCATCTCTGGGAACTGTAATAATGTTGGCAAGCAAGAGAAGGGATGTTGCTGGTGTGCGCAAAGCCCTGTCTTACATCAGGCTTCCACGAGCATCAAACCCCAGGCGATATTGAGAGGTGGTGTTCGAACATCTCTGCAAGTCCTGCCTCTGGATGCCTGAAGTAAAGCTAGATATTTCCTCAGTTGTGTGGGTTGTTTCTTTGTTGTTGCTGTTTTTATTTTTTTTCATTGCTATACCTCAGTTGGTGAGTGGTGCCTGTGTCCCACACCCTTCCTCTCACCAGTTGCATCCTGAGTTCCCAGAGCCGTGTTGCCTCACAAGGAAGTGCTACAGCATGCTGTGGGTACCTTTCTGCCCTGATGAGTGTCTTACGATGTGTGGGTAGCATGCTTGAGTCCTGTTGGTCTGGTTTATGGGTGTGTGTGCTTATCTTGGAAGATCGGAGTCACTAGCTCCATCTGTCTTGGGAGATGCTATTGCCTGTTTCAGCCTTTCCATCAGTTCCATGCTAACGAGAGAGCTGAAAGAGGTGTGAAGATGGTGCTTCTATATCAGCAGCAGCTGAGAGGAAATGTTTCCTTGCTAGCATAAACCTGGTTAGCTAGCTTGTGCACCAGCGCTCACTGTATGGAACCCTTCCGTGGTGGCTATCTTGTAAGTGATATGGATGGATTAGTTGCAGCAGACCAGATCACTCTTGCTTACAGGCCTCCTGGCACTGTAAGGGCTGTCTGTGTTGACAGTGCATGCTGCTGGAAAGCTGCTTGCGCATAGAAGTAACAAGGGGGAAGTGACATCCTAGCTGAGGAAGGACTCACTGCAGCAAGAACTGCTGTCAGAGGTATTTCTGGGCATGCACTGACTACTAGATCCACAGGTCCATACAGACAACTTCCTGCAGTCTCAAATCTGTGTGGTACACGGTGGCTATATAATGGTCTCACATCCCTTTTGTGTAGTGAGGCTGTGTCAGCTCATGCAGACTTAAGTGGCTCATGGAGCTGAGCATATTCATGTTTTGTGCTGGGTGGTTGCAAAGTCTGTTAGTCAGATTTTGGTTCCTGCCTTCTCATGGGGACGTGGCACCTGACTGACAGCATATGTGATGTTTCAGGGCAACCATAAACAAACCTTATGTTTTTTTGCTTTCACACTGCCTAAAATATCAGGAGTACTTGTTGTTTGATGTGGTGAAGGAATCTGTCTCCTCTTGAAGTTGCTGATCAGCTACAGTGCTTACAGGTGGGCTCTGAGAGAGCTGATCCAGCGTAGTGTTGGAAAAGATCTTAGTGATCATCTAGTCCAAGTCCCAGCCAGCCCCCACCGTGCCCTAGACCATGTACCTCAGCGCCATGTCAGTCCTGTTCATGAAAACCTCCAAGGACCTCCTTGGGCAGCCTGTGCCAGTGCATTACTGCTCTTTCTGAGGAGAAATATTTTCCTAATACCCAACCTGAACTTTCCCTGACACCATCTGAGGCCTTTACATTTTGTTATCACTTGATAACTTCATCTGGCTAGAACTGGTTCTAGAGGCCTTACTAAGGAGGTCATCCCAAGGAAGCTGGATGTTTAATTTGGAAAGCACAGAATTCAGTTCAAACTCTTTATTTGTGTCAATAGCATGAAGAATACTGGCACTTGGAAGGAGCGGAATGGCTGTGTGTGATATCTACCTACACATGCAGTGTTTATCTGAGTCTGGGCATCAATACTTAGCAGCTTGGATATCAGTAAAATAAGACAAGTTCTGAAGTAGGGTGTGGAAGCATAGAGCTACTTAAACACAATCCCTGAATTTGCTTGCTTGGTAGTGCTGCTGTGGGGGGGCTTTTCTTTTACCCGTTGAAAATGATATTTATTTCAGAAATGGAAGGTAGGAGGCTGATGATTGCCAGATTTCTAAGTTGGCACAAGTGCTGCATCTGCCACTGGTGGCACAGTCACTACCACCAGACAGTGTAGTTGTGTGCCTTTTCAAGGAAAAAGGTATCTAAAGGGAAATAGACACCTAAATATGCTACCGTATAGGAAGGAAACTTGTTTTAGTTTGTCTTTTTTGAAACTGTGTCTCTTCCCATCTTCTTTAATAGTGAAATGCTTAGATGAAACCTAGTGCAGTTGTGTTACTCTCTGTTGGTCTCTGTGTGGTAGAACTGGTCACCATATCACTGCCCAGAGCTATTAGGTAAGTTTTTCAGCCAGGCCCTCTTTGAGATCACAGAAATTATTATTAGTTATTCACTATCTCAAAATAATCATTATATTCTGTAATTATCCTTACAGAGAAAAAAGGAACAATGCTAATATGCTTCTGCTTTGACTTTTGATTTCTTTTTTCCCCAAATACAGGGGATAATAACCTCATATACGTGTAGACCAGTAGGAAATGCACCTCTATTTCACTGAAATGATGCACATTAACAAAATCTGGAATTTAAAATATTTTTCTAAAAAGTGTGTATTTAATTGTGAAGTCAGTGAAGTCGATACACCATCTTGTCAGAGCTGAAGCACAGACAGCCACTGCAGCCAGAAACACCATGTTTTGTTATTCACCGAAACGCATACTTTTCTAAATGATCTTAATTTATACACAGAACAACATAACTCCAAACTTTTTGCATGTTCACTAACCTTGGAAACTGCTGGGACGTGTTGTATGTCTAGCTTTATTATCTTAGCAGAAGATATGTGGACAACTCCTGTAGTAGCCTGACACATTTAAAACAGTCTAAGAAAAGCTACTTTGAACAATACCATGGTTTAGTTGAAGAAAGGAGCTGAGTTCTGGGTGTGTTGTCTTACGCACCTTCATTATCTTTGTGAAGCAGGTGAGATACCAGCTCTTTCAGCAACAACTCTGGTCTTAAGCAAGCATTTCACAACAGTTACTTGACTCATGAGCAGTTGGGAATAGCAACCTAGATCCATTTTACTTGTGGAAAGGGCTCCCTAGGTGAGGCTTTACAAAGGCTTAACACAGTTCACTGGATCATCATTAGTCTGTCTTTTCTCTGGTGGCTGAGATGTAGTGGGGTGGTAAATCGGTTAAGCTTGGGATTTGAGGTTCTTTCCTAACCTGCCCTGCGTGGTTCTGTGGTCCTTCTTCAGAAAGTGGATAAAGAGACCTTATATTGGAGTGATGCCACTGTGTCTGCTGAATCATGACCATGAAAACTGCTAAAGGAGGGGAGGGGGGGGGGGGTCTGTGCTAAATAACAAGTGTTGTATGCCAATGGTTATTTTTGGTGGTTTCAATTACAATCCTTCTTTCTTTGACAACCGCACTGCTGTTTGTGTAAATGGATAGATGGTTGCGACAGCAAAGCCACCGAGTACCTAAGCCAAATCTGAAGAATAGTGGACACATTTGCAGCAATGAGCCTGCTCTTCCAGCCCATGACCCTGACAGCCACTTCCTTGTGTAAACATGGATGTAAGCAGTCAGGATATTTTTGTTTAGGAGCAATATCAGGAGGGTTAGCTGGGAAGAGGCAGCACAGAAGATGGAGCAGTGGTTAGGCTTTTGAGTCTTTGTCTCAGTGGGAAAGTATGAATGCATTTAATAGTGTGTTTGACTGGCTGGGACCCAGTCCTGACCGCAGCGCCTGCTGATGCTGCAGGGATTGCTTTGGCTTTTAGCATATGGATGAAGGAAAAGCACTTTTAGGAGTTTATTAGTAGATTGAGAAGAGCAACTCTTTTTTCTGCCCTTCACCCTTATCCTCTTTTTTTTTTTTTTTTCCCTGTCCTCTTTCAGCAAGACTCAGTGTTTAGACATCTTATGAATGAATGGTGGAAAGTCTTTGACTTCTGTTTTGAGGGGAAGCCAGGAGTGACTAACATTCCTTAATCTGATTTTATTGCACATTCTTGTTTTGGATATGTTTTCTCTTTTGCCCACTCAAAAGAAGAAAACAATCCCTGGTGCAAGTGGCTTCTAAGCTCTGTCTTCCTGTAGCTCTGCATGTGGCTCTCTGTATCCACTTGGGAACTGACTGTGCATTGTTTTGTTTTTATGCAAAAGCTCTGTCTCCAGATTGTGACTTGAATAAGAGCAGGAGGGAATTCAGATGCTGAAGTCAGCGATGCCAGCTGTGGCAGACAGCAGATAATGGCTGTTCTGCTTTGTACACTCATTAGCATTCTAGAAATACCTGGCTTGGCTGTTTCCTGATTAGGGGATCTTTAGGCAAATGCTTGGTTTGCTGTGTTTTTGTGTTCTTTTTCTTTTTTCTTTTTCTTTTTTTTTGTTTTTCCACAGGAAACAAAGTATTCAGAACTTCTCTGGAAGAAATGAGGAATGCCTTTCTGCGTACATAACTGTGGCGTTCCTTCGTTTGCACGTGTTACTGGCCCCTGTTTGCTGGGGACCTCTCTGCATGCTGGTAGAATGTTTGGCACAGAAACTTAGTGCCCGTGGTCCCTATCTGCACCCCCATTCACTCCCGTTTCTACCTCTTCCTTTAACTGACAGACGTAGGAGATGGCTTTGATCGGAGTTGAGAGCATTGAAAATGGTTCTGAGGAGACGGCAGCCTTACGAAATGTGATCAAAGCCTGCTGGTGTCACTGAAATATGAGCGTTGTTCTTGATGCTTGTTTTTAGCTTGTTAAGTAAGTCTCGCATGCATGTACAGTTTAATTTCATAGGCAGGTGGCTTTCAGGTAAAATAACTTCTCAGTGTGCTCTTCTAAAGTGAAACACTGCTTCCTTCCTTCCCCCCCACCTCCCAAAGAAAAGTTTAAAGTCTTCAGCTATTAGTAGTGCTCAATCCCACCAAAGACAAAATGCATCCTGTTTGTTTAATAAATAACCAGCTGGCTTTGAGGTTGGCTTTTTTTTTTTTTTTTTTTAAATTTTTGCTTAATTTAGTCTGAGTGCTTGGGGGTGCATAGTTGGGAGTGCAGCATCAGGAGTGGAGACTTGCAAGGAAATATTGAAGGAGTAGCAAATGGAAGTAGCAGGGGATATACACTTCAACTAGGCTCTGCGAGACAGCACTGTGACACATGTTGCTTACAGCTTCAAAGAACAAAGCAGTGATTCCCAAAAAAGCATGCTATAGTTAGCTGTAGTTAGCAGTTAGGTAAACTTCAGCTACTTTATTTAGCTTTGGCAATGCTGGCCACTTCTATTTACAAAGACCTTGTTTCTAAAGACTGTGGTTGGCTGCTGAGGTGCTCCTGCACATCTTTTCGTTTTCCTAGTTACTGAGGAAAATCCTTGACCTGAAAACACGAGTGGAGTATCTGCAGCTACACAGATACTGGTCCAGGCAATTGCCTTTTGGCTCCCTCTGTGTCTCTTAGCAGGATATGAACCGCTTTTGCTCCAGAAGCCACACAGTTGGGTTAGCACAGTGCCAAGCTTGGATTCCTGTGCCTGGTGTCTGGAGCAGGGTGGGTGTGTCTGCAGTGGATGGGACAGCAGTGCCCCTGGCATTGGTTCTCCAGGGGTAAATCAACAGAGCTGTGTGTGTAAATATATATTCTTAATTTTTCTCTTCCCATGCTGTGCCCTTTTTAGGAGGAGGAAGTGGGTATATGCATGTGGCTAGCATCAGATGTTCACTACACTGTAAGCAAATACTCCTCTGCACTACACCTAGATTTTTCTAGCATATGGTCTGTGAATGGTTCTTTATTGGTACTAGTACAGGTATCCTTGGACTATAAGGAGTTGCAAGATGACATCTAGCAAACACATGCCCTCCAGGATCAGGTTTTCCTTGAAAACTTCGCATGGACTCTACCACCTAACCTTACAGGAAGGAAGAAAATGGTGGTTTCCAAAGGCTAACCTCAGGCCTCCAGTGGTAAGTCATGACCGGGGACTAGAAAGAAGGATGGCCTTGCTAGAAATTTGGTGCCTCTGTGGGAAGAGGGAGGCTGAAGGAGGATTCTGCTTGAGGGCAGGGAAACAAACTCTCCTAGAAGCTTTGTTAGTAGTGTTTTCTTAGCTTGATTTCAGTCCCCTTCAGTATGCATGTAGCTTTCTGAACCACCTGGGGACTGTGACATGGATAGTTCAGGAGTGCATCAGTGATTGGGTTGATGGAGGGGAGAAAGTGAAATGCCAGTATGTTGAGATAAAAAACCCTCTGAAAAGTAAAAGTTGGGTGTTTTTTTTTTTTTTTTTGAGAGAGAGCTTTCCTACTAATAGCCCAGCTTTCTGCAACAGGGTAGTTATTTGCCTGGCAAAGTCTTTCAAATCATTGTTACACTAAGTCTCATAAGGCTGAATTACAGCATGCATGCTAATAAGAATTTATTGTTTTTGTGCCCTTGAAATGAACAAAAACACTCCCACTCGGTATTTTCAATCTGGAGGAAAGCACACAGTTCTCCTTGTGCATTGCTCTCCCCTTTCCCAGCCACTCTTCTGTGCTTTGAGGAGTGTTGCAGATCTGCTCGTGCTGTAATTTGTGCAGCCTGTTTCCCCTTACTGCCAAGCGTAGCCTGTGACTGTCTTCATGCTGGCAAAGGTTGGTCTTATGGAGACTGGGGAGGGCATGCACTCGGGAGGGAAGAGGTGTTATGGTCCTGTATTAAGCTGAGGCAGCAGCTGGAAGAGTTGGGAGTGTTTTGATTAATCCTCCCAGCTCTTAGAGGCATATAAAAGGGAGAGGAGGAGGAGGAGGAATTTACATTCTCTGCCAAAGCTTCCCACAAGTTGCAACCCCTTTTTAAAAGGGAGTTTACCATAAAGGGCCAAATTGTTCTTTGAGGCCCAGAAAGGCATCCAGCTTTTCTTGTCCTGCAGCCCCACAGAGCAGTGTCCCCATGGTCAGGTGGAAGCTGGCAGAAAGGTCTGCTTTCTGGGGGAAGCTCCATGTTTTGGGAGCATGGTGGCTGAGCAGCATTATCCCCTCAAGTTTGACTGGGAAGCGGCCTCAGCTGAACCCCTGCTGCCAACATCCTCACTGTGGTTCCTGCTTCCCAACCACCCACTCCCTCACTCCAGGCCATCCCTATGGTGATGGACTTCTCCATGCAGGGCCTTCCTCTTCACTGCTCGCAGGCTGAGCCTCTGCATAAACCCTTTTACACACAGGGAGGCCACTTCAAAAGCAGCTCTGGAGGCCAATGTTCAAGTCAGGAGTCTTGTCCAATGTTGTCAGTGATAGAGAACAGCTTAAAAAAATAAAAAAAAAGATTTTTCCAGATTTAAATGGTTAGGAAAGTGTGTAAGAGAAAATTGAACATAGTGTGGAAGGTTTGATTTTTAGCAGAAATGGATAAGAAAAGGTGGCGGGATAGGACTTAAACCCACAAGAAGTGCTGACTTTCCTTGTGGTCAATGCTATGTTGGTGAGATACAGGAAGAAGGCATGAGATGTCCTGTGTGTTCTGCAGTTTGCCCGCAGCCAGTTCAGGTTGAGCAAACTTCTTACCTGTGCATGAGCAGGTGGAACAAGTAACAAGGCATCTTCTCTGCCCTCTGTCAGTTCCACTGGCAGTTTATTTTTATAAATAATATTGCTCAGATATACACCAGAGCTCTGCGGGTGAAATCTCTTATGTTCTTAGAGTTCTTAGTTCTTTGCCCTCCATGTGACTGGGTCTCTTCTTTTTCAAACATGCTTGATCTAAACATTGTTATTCTGTCCTTCTGAAGCCCAAATCTTCTGTTTGCCTCATGTAACAAATGATTGGCAAATTGGAAAATGCAAGGAAATTTGTGCAGTGCGGTTGCTCTTAGATGATGATGTTCCAGATGCAGTTCCCATTGCCATCCCTGTAACTATCCGCTTACTGCTAAAATTGCAGCCTCAGTGTTGTAAATGCTTGGCTTTTTTTTTTTTTCAATTGGAAGAAAGGAGAGCATATTACTACTTCTCCTCCCACCCACTTGTTTGAAATTGCCTAAGATGGGAGAGGAGGGTGCATTTTTGACCTTTGTTAATAATCAATATTTAAAAGCTAACCAGAATGAAGGGTGCTGTGTCCTAAGTGGCTTGCGTCTCACACATGCTTATCATACATATGATGCGCTTTCCCTTCTTGGCCAGCTTGGGAAGCAATTCAATTAACCAGTCACTAATTGTCTGTGTCCGTGTGGTTTGGGATGCATACGCATTCCTGACAGAGCAGAGAGCAATGCATTAAAGGCTTGCTCGTCATCTTGTTTGGCAGCTCCGAGGTGGATGGATGTGTGACCGTGTTCCTTCAACCCTTGGCAGTGTTGGTGACATGGTGCAGTCTCCCACAGGACTCTCTGCTGCTGAATTCTTAATTTCTGTTATTTTCCCCTTCCTGGAGGTCTTGCTGCTTGGAGAGGTGGTTGGCCACGCTCTGCTTTGTTCAGGTCTTGTGGAGTAGCTGAGTTGGAGAAAAGCATGTGTGGCGGCTAGACTGGTTTTTGTACTGATGATGACTTAATCTTCTGACTATGTGATGTGTCTGAGACTAGGTCTGCTGGAGACACACCTGAGTAACTTTGGTTGTGGAGATTATTAAAGAAAAATGTTCCCCCTCTAGTTATAATAAAACTTCTGTCATCCATTTCCTGAGTCCCAGCATAAAGGTAATCTGACTGAACTATCATGTTACACTTCTTTTAATTTTCATTTCTCCCTTGCTGCTTGACCAGCACTCTGTGCCAGCATTGCTGGATCAGGTTAAGTTCAGAAGACCTCATTTTGCTGCCCTTATTTCAGGGAAGGAAACAGTATGCTGCTCCGTCCTAGAAGAGGAAATCCTCTTTGGTTCAAAGCATAAAAACTTTATTCCATTAAATGTGCCACATATAGCAGGAAAGGGCTCTGGTGCCTTGAACCTGCTTGGTTTTGGACATTGGAAGCTGCAGGGGACTCCTTGGTCTTTGGCTCTAAATCGTAAGGCTTAAGGAATTTGCAGCAGGCTCACAACTTCAGTAAGCAGAACAGACTTCACCAACATATTATGAATCTCTAGGTTTAGGATTAATTAAGTCAAAAATTCTGGTTGCTTTGCATTACAACCTTGTAGCCATCTGCATTGGATTGTACCTAGTTTTATAGCATATGCTTCTAAACCCCTGCTTTTAAAGAAGCATTTCCTGGTTATTGTCTACATCTTCAAGCCTGTGGGATCTGGCGTCAGACCTTGTTTGTGTTCACTTATGGGGATGGAAAGGAAAGGTGTGCAGCTCATCCTGCTTAACAGCATCCCTTTCTGCTTCTGAGCCAGAGGTTTTTGCATGTGGCCTTGGGTGCAAAATCGTGTTGCAGCAGGTTGGATGGAAGGAT
Source organism: Alectoris magna (assembly GCA_030625065.1). Taxonomy (NCBI): domain Eukaryota; kingdom Metazoa; phylum Chordata; class Aves; order Galliformes; family Phasianidae; genus Alectoris; species Alectoris magna. The sequence continues at coordinate 59,870,988 of CM060561.1, forward strand.
TAGAGAGAGCCAGCTGTTAGCATGAAGGCTGCTTACTGGCAATGACGTGGTGTGAAATCAATTGGATGAGCACAGCTCTTGCGTCTTAACCAGGAACTTTTTTTTTCTTAACCTTTTTAATCACTGTGGGAAATCCAGAATCAAACTTCTTTTTTTTTTTTTTTTTTAATTCTTTTCTCAAAACAGAGGCTAAAATCCTGGGGGTTCTTTGTTTTGTTTTTGGTGGGGATATCTGTGGGATAGGTGAAGATGCTACCTTGAAAGATGCAGTGAGTGGGCTTCTCTCTTGGCGTGTCTTGACTGGGGCTACCCAAAATTTGCTCACAAAGACTCTGAAATGAAGTCGCAATCATGCTGCCAAAAAATTAAAATCAAAAATAAAAATCGGGTACCTCATATACAGCAAGATTTTCAGGAGTCTGGGAGAGTTCTCCAGGGAACTGCTTAAGGTTAGAATGCCTGTCTTCCTTCTTCACAAACTTGGTATTTGCCAGCTGTTACCCTCGGTGCTGTGGGGGGGGGGGGGCCACTGCTGGCCCATGTATTTTGGAGATGCATTTGGAGATCCATGGGGAGAAATGCAGAAGCATTTCTTGGGTCTACTAAAAAAGATGAAAAACAAAAAAACGTATGGCAGCATGGGATTTGGACTTTTGACCTTAGCTAGCGGGCAACATATCTATGGTTCATCCTGCACAGTCAAGTTCTCTTAAGTAAAGAGATTAAAGGACTTTTAAGATCACACTTCAGATGGCATTTCAGTAGAGTAGGTAGCAGTTGTCTGTCTGGGTGCTTTTAGGCTACACATCTACTGTCATGTTTTTCGGGGTAGCCTGTTCTTAAGTTGTGTATGCTCTATAAGCAAAGTATTTTTACATCCTGCATATGAATAAAATGAGCTCAAATGGGCTGATGCCAAGGTATGACTATGGTAGAGGCAGTGACTAAGGTGGAAAAGGAATGGGTCATTAGTGTGTGGGCTGTCTTTAAAAGAGCATATTGTTTTTAAAAGTTCTTGCATTGTGCACACAGTGGTGTTTGTCTTGGTTGGCAGTTATTGGTGATTTTGTTCAGAGATAAGTGACCACGAGCTGAGCTGTCAGGCAAATAACTTCATGGCTGCACAGCCCAGGCTGAGCACCTAGCAGAGAACCACCACCACAAACCCAGGGCTGAATGTTTTGTAGCTTCTGAGTTTCAAAACTGCCATAGAACAATCACAGTGGGGCTTTTCCTTTCCTAAATGTCAAGACAATAGACAGCTTCTTCTAAAGAAGAAAGAAATGGAGGAGGAAGGCACTAATTGCCCTTTAAAAACAAAATCCCTATCTTGCTGGGCTGCTTCTGGTCTAAACTTAAAACGTTAGATGAATCTTTGAAGCAGTGCAGGAATCTCCAGGTGGTTTTCCTCTCTCCACCCAGCACGTGCCTGGGTTTCCCACTCACTTCAGGAACAAAACCTGTCTCAGGGATGAGCTAAAAACTTTGTTCCTTGCTGCAAGGAGCAGTGAGATAGATTCAAAAGTGGGGAGGTAAGGGGAGCAGAGCAGCTCACTAATCTGCCTTCTACTTCTCCAAAACAAATAAGGGTTGGATTTTTATTAAAGCCATGACCAAGTTTTGTTTTTTTTTTTTAAATGAAAACATAAGCTTTATTGACTTTTTAATGGGGTCTAGGAAGGCCCTTCCTGTTATGTTCTGTTATTGTATCCTTCTCCCAGCCTATCAGAAATTTCTTACAAGTGGAGTTTAATAATGAATTTTTGGCAAAAGGGAGGAGATCAGGCTCTAGTAGCTCTGTAAATGAGATTCCTCAAGCAATCTATCACCAGTGTTCATCTCTGTTTCAATTGGTTGTACAATGGCTCTTGCCCCATGGCAAAGGGGGCAGCTGCTTTGCCAACTGGCAGGAGTCAACCAGTTCATCCTGGCCTTCCTAACAAGGAGAGCAGCTTTCACTCCTCTTACAAGTGTAAGGAGGAGAGAAATCTTTGTTTTTCTTATTTCTGGCTGCACTGAAAGTGCCTCTGCAGCCTGAATGGGTTTGGGTACTTGAAGTATCCCAAATGATTAGACTCCTGTCCTTGCTGTAGGATTTGGTTACGTCCTGGATGCTCCTTTGAGCAGCTGTTTGCTGGAACCTTGCTTGCTTGCAGGTCTGACTTAGGGCAGCAGATACTGCCACTGCTTTCCCTCTAATGTTAATGCTACTTGAGTTTGATGGCTTTGGCTACCGCTTTGCAGTGTTACATAGGTCTCCTCAACATGTTCAGTCAAGCTGTGACTTCCATAGGTGTGTGTACAGCCACATAGCGGTCTTCGCAAGCAACTGTAATTTCTGTGTTGGGAAGATACAAGCTGGCTGTGGCAACTCTTTCATTGGGAGCCAGACTTACATGGGAAAGCTGACTTCTTCCCCCCCTTCCCCATGGAGTAAGGGGCTTCCTGAGAGCCTCCAGAGAACCATTCCCTCTGACCTGCAGGTATGTGTAGCTGTGTGTCACGTTCCCCTTGTGCCTGGAGTGGCAGCAGGTCCTTCATTGCTGGGGATCCACAGGACAGTGTTTGGATGGGAGCTGTTACTGACTTCTGAAAATTGAGGGTTGCATGAGCCCTACTCCTTCACCAGGTGTTGCTTGTACAGTGTTTTCACCTGGGCTGTGGGAGGGCTGACTGGGTGAGGGGTGGTAATGCTGATCTCGGTGTACTTGGAACTGCTTAAACAGCGTGTTGGAGTAGAATTTCATGCCTGGATCTGGCATGCCAGGGAATATCAGGAAAGCCAAGGGGAGGGAACAGATGATAAGGCCTGGCTGTTTTTGTTTACTCCCCTCTCCCTCCTCCATCTCCAGGAAAGGTTTTAAGCAGACACAGTAAAGGACTTAATTACCTTCCGTTAAGTCCTGCAAAAGTGAAAGATGAAGTTGTAAATATAACTGAGACGACTTCTGTATTGTTCTTCTTTATCTATTTGCCACTGCCTTCTGCTCACTCATTTTCAGGCTCCAACTTGCCAAGATGGACATGCCCATTCTTCTTGTAAACTCCTGTCTGAAATAATGGGATGGCATCTCCAAAATGCATCCTCTTGCAGGCAGATGCATTGAGATCATCTCTCTCTTCTGCATGGTTTTCTCGTGCGGAAACTCAAAAATGGAAGCTGGGAGCTCATAAGATGGCAAAGGTCTGGCTGTACCAGTCCAAAGATTTGGCTCCTGTTGAGAGAGCTATGTAACGATGAGTTGTACGGATGTCTGTATATATATATGAGGCACTGGTGGGTGAAACTGTAGAAGGGGAAGGAAGCGAAGAAGCTGAAGACTTGGTTTTGGCATGAGAGTGCATGTCTGTGAATTGACCAGAATTGGCAATAGGGGACTGGGCACACAGACTCGGTGGCATTCCTTTCGAACCTGAAGGCTTGCAAATACCTTACTCTGTGCTTTCTGAATACTGATATAAAGCACATCTTTAGAGGCATGTGAGCATTGGTTTTTTAAGTTGCAGGAAATGGTGCTTTGGTGAGGGCAGAGCAGTTTGGGCCAGAAATAAAAGCTGGAGCGTGTACTCACGGAGTAACGTGGCTGGGATTGGACAGGAACGCTGCAGGAGGTGGGTCAGTCTGGTGGTGCTGACTCAGGAAACGCCTGTTGGGAATCCTAAGTCATCACCATATTTGTTGTGTGACATTTTAGAAATGGAGAGACTTCTGTAGCAAGTGCTTGTAGCCCCTGGCTGCAAGGATGGTGGGGGAGCAGTGAAATGGCTGGTTTATGCTAATCAGCCAGCTGTTAATGAGGTGTACGTTCAATTTTTCAAATGATACAAAAGAATTTTTAAGTGGGTTGAAGCCAGACTTGAACAGGCATGTTTTGAGGCTGAGTGTTGGGTACACTTGTGCTAGAATACCTTATAGTGAAGGTAGGGTGGAAGATCTTCTGTCTTAATTACCTAAACAAGCTTAGGCTGGAATATGTTTTCCTAAGGAGGTGTTGATTTTTTTTTTATTTTTTTTTCCAGAATCAAATCTGTAACCTAGGGTTAGTGGGCTTGCTTTCTTTCCTAGGAATTAAGTTGATCTCTTACTCTGGACTGTTACAGTTGTTGATAAAGGAAATCTAAATGTGTGTGGTAAAATAATGTGGTAGTTCAGCGTAACTGTATGCTTCTAATTCTAGGTCACAGAATGGTGGCACTGTCAATTTTTCAATTTGGGCTGAGTTGCGGGACTTGTAAATCTACTGAAGGCTCAGTGTGTCTTTCTTTTGGCAGCTGCTTGTTCTGTAGGTTGTAACCCAGTGGTCACCACTGCTGAAGGAGAAGAGATACCTTGGGAGGTTCTGATGAAAGCAGGAATACAAAGGAAGTCAGCAAGATGGCAGCGGCTATCCAAAGGGAAGGGAGATAAAAATCATTCCAGGCACCAGCATGGCATATGGGCATTTTACAATGTCTTAGCTTTTCCCAAACATAGTGTTAGCACTCTTCGCTGTGTTGTCTTCTGTGCATATCAGTCCTTCCTGAATCAGAGCCTGTTCAAATCATCCTTTTGATTCTTGTCTTCTAGATCTTTTTCTTCAGGGGCTCAGTAGTGTGCATAAGCAATTGATAAGTCAAATGTCTCCAGTTGCAGAACTGCTTCTACCTCCTCTGCTCTCGAGACTGCAGTGTGGTTTTGGGCTAGCCCTGTTCATGTTCAGACACCTCTGAACGTGTCTGTCAGGTGTGCTGTCATTCCTCTCCCTCCCTCCTGTTTTGCTTGGTAACTGCATGAGATCATCTTTTACCAGCACCACCCCCCTTATGCCTCCTCCCAACACCTAGCATTACTATGTAGACTTTTAAAGTTATTTTTGCTCTGTGGTTTCAGTTCTTGCTGCCTGACACTGAAGACTTTGACCACAAACGTCACAATTCACTGTTTTGACAAAAAATTGATACATCTCTGACATAGAAGGTTTATTTTTCTGCGATTTGACAGTGTATCAGGCTTACCTTTAAACTATGAAACTCGTGGAACAGTTCTGGGTGCAGCTCTGCTGGCTTCAGTGCACTGTGATGTGCGACACCTGATGTAGTGGCCCTGTAACTCAAGTTGCAGCAGACAGATGCTGTCCAAACTAGGTCTTGTTTTATATTTGAAGGTGAAAACTGAAGCTGATTTTTTTTTTTTTTTTTTTTCCCTAAGGGAATAAAATAAGGTTTTGGTGTCAGATAGTAGTCAGAAAATCCTATCCCAGCCTATCTTTGGCAGAAGGAAAGAAGATACAAATCAAGTAGCAGTTTGTGTCTAGGTGCTGTGAATTGTGAACTTCATCTGCTTCCTGGAATCTGCACCAAGAAAAGCACTTTCAAACTGACACAGGATGACTGAGAAATCTTACTTAAAGCTATTTAGAGAGGTTCTCTCAGTTTTCAGCAATGCTTTCAACTCCTTCTTCCCTGAAAAAGTGAATTTCAGCTTCCTTCAGTGCAGGTCACAGTACACCTCTACTGCATCATGATCTGCCATTCTTGTTTTCTTCTTTCCCAGGCCAACTTTCTAGGACTAAGCAGACTTCAACTCTTAAATACTTCTAGTGCTTCTTTTTCGTAAATGTAGCCATCAGCCTAGCTCTAACAGTTTTTCTCTCTTTTTTTTCCTGTGCATTTTGATTCTTTTTCCCCGTTGTACTACTGTGACTCAGTGTCCATGAAGGTCTTCGGTTTTGTGTGTGTTCACTGGGCAGCCTTCTACATATCCGCTCGGAAGTCCTTACGCTTTGAGTGGAGATCTATGAGTTTGACATCTAAGAGCAAGCTGTTCTTGTATCTGGTTTTCTGGAAGGCTTTTATGTAAGTATCCACCGGTTTAGTGGGATCAGCAGATGCTTTTTGCTCCCTCCACAGGAGCACTTAACATTGCTTTCATCTGCTGGCACGTCACCATGGCTCTGCTGGCCTCTGTCAGTGATGCTGACCAGGACAGTGCTTTAAGCTCCTGTCAGAACCTCCTAGGACAAACAACACTGTTCTTTATCTGTTCTCGTTCCAAATATCATGATGTCAGATGTGAACCTTTCCTTTCTTTAGGTGGAAACGTGACTAGGTTGTCCAAGTGAGCTGTGGTGTACTGTCCCCTCTCTAGGTTCCTCTGCTCGTATTGAGGTAACTGGCTTTCACATCTCTGCAGATGGGTCTGGGAGGGTCTACCACAGTTAGAGCAGAGCCTGTGCTGTAATTGTCTGCATGGATACTTGGGATTACATCTGTGAGTGCTAAATCCACAGGCCTGCTTCTCTTTCACCCTAAGCTAGAAGGCTATGAGCAGTCGTACATTCAGCAGATGTCCTTCTGAAGCAAGTTGCTGTTCAGCAGCAGCAGAAGCAGTGCACATCATGCAGTCAACGGTTTTACTGTTAAAGCATTTTTTCTGTGCAGATGTGTTCATACGGCTTACCATCCCTCTGATGTTAGCCATGTGGCCTGGCTTCAAGTCTCTGCAGAGCTTTTCATTGTCTGCGCCATAACGTGTGCGTATATACAAGTATGTTTCTTTTCCTAGAAGGAGCTTGATGAGAGCAGAGACTCCTCACTGTCCTTTTGATCTTGCGCTCCTCTGGGATTGCAGGAAGAGTTTAAAAGGTTTATTCTAAAGCCAGGGCAGATGGGCAGGATTTTTGTTAATGATCCTTCAAGTGTTTCTTCTTGGCTCCCTTATCTCCAAAGCAGAAGTTGTGACTTTATTTCCTGTCTGCTTCCCTCGGTAGGTGCTTTAGATGTAGTGCCCATATTGTCAGATGATAACATCCATGAGATTGTTGATTACTGTAAAGGTATACAAAATACTAATAGTTGATATAGAGCAATCCCGTGTTTGACCTTATTCAGCAGGCCCTCACTTGACTTGAACAGAACCTTTTCCAAAGCTGCATCTGCAGAACTGGGCTCTCAAGCAGAGGCTCAGTCTGTTGAACTAAGACAGCGTACAAAATATTTACCTCTAAGGACCTATATCTTCAGCCTGTGCCATAACTTGCTAGACCTGAATTGGTACTCTTCTGCTGTAAATTTGAACCTCAGACTATCCGATCGCATAACCTTTGGGTCTATTTTTTTTTTTTTTTTTTTTAACTCCCAGAAATTCCTTAGAAAGGAAATGAGATAGCAGTGAACTGGGAGCTTTAAAATGGTATTAGTAATTTTGAGACAGAATGGTCTGGGTTTGGCCTTGAAACTTCTTGTTTAGCACAGAGAACAGAAAAAGAAGTGCCTGTTAGTGTTTGATATCCCGCAGTTAAAGGTGAAGATGAAAGTAATTTTGTTGATACTGGTCTGTGGAGCTGCTGGTAGCCTTACCATTATTTTGTTAACCTGATGAATCCCAAACTTGTAAACTACTGCAAAGCAAGGCACAAAGCCATGGTCATTGACCTGCACGAACGGGCAGTGACTTCCAGTTGCTCAGAGGCTTTCAGAGAGGATTTTAATTGGCCACAGAAGCCACTAGCTTCGCTGCGGAAAGATAAAGTGATGGGTTTAAATTGCTGTAACAGTCCTGAGATCAAGCTAGGGTCATGCAGTGACATGGCTCACTGTAGCCTGAGTAGGTACAGTGAGTAGTCTTCAGCCTGGAGAAGAGAAGGTTCTGGGGATACCTGAGAGCGGGCTTTCAGTATCTAAAAGGGGGCTGTAGGAAAGAAGAGGACAGACTCTTTAGCAGGGTCTGTTGTGATAGGACAAGGGGAAACAAAGGGTTTCAAACTAAAAGAGGGGAGATTTAGATTGGACATAAGGAATAAGTTTTTTACAATAAGAGTAGTGAGGCACTGGCGTAGGTTGCCCAGAGAGGTAGTGGATCCCTGTCTCTGTAGACATCCAAGGCAAGGCTGATAAGGCACTGAGAAACTTGTCACTGTAGGTGCCCTGTTCAATGCAGGGGAGTTGGGCTAGGTGGCCTTTAAAGGGCCTTTCCAACTCAAATGGTTCTGTGATTCTATTAAATTAAATCACCTGTTTGTGGGGTTGTTTTGTTTTTTTTTGTTTTTGAAAAGAGAACCAAAGAGACTCTCCTCTTTATTTTAGCTGAATGTCTTTAAAAAGGTGTTTTATCCTGAATCTGATTTGTATCCTGGCCTTTGAAAATTGTGAGATGCATACAGTTTTTTTGTGTACATATCAATGTGTATATCAATATACAAATCTGTACGTACACATACCAGTTCTTTGCAGGCATTCTCCCTTCCACAGACTTGAATGATCTCTATATTGTGTTTAGAATTTGAAGACAGTATACGAAAAAATGAAAAAAAAACACAAAAGAACAACTGGATGAAAGAGGATGTCTGCGGGATGAGACAGAACAGCAAGGGTTGCTGTATTACCAGCGTGAATCAGATCTATAGCTGGCCAAGTATCTGGTTCTGTATGTGGTTCACCCATCCATAGTCCTGCATTTTATTGGTGTTTCATTTTTTTTTTCCCTCAACCTTTCTGTGTTGTGTGGAGCCAGCTTCTGAAATGCTGCTTGTATTGGTATTATCAGCAATAATAGAATGCTCTAGGCTAATAAGCAAACTTCTGTTGGACAAGTTAGTCTCTTGTCAGGATGGTGGACTGGAGTTCAGTTGGCAAAGATCAGGTAAGGTCCATGAGGAGCTGTATTGTTAAATGGTTCAGACTGAGCCTGTTGGGTGGGTTTGTCAAAGCTTTGTTATCTGGATGAAATGGCAGCTGATGAGCAAAGAGAATTCAAATCTGGTGTGTGTGTTACAGCTCCCTAATGAGCCAATTACTGTTCTGAGGGCTTTACAGTCCTTGCTTGTGAGAGGTGTGGTGTGGTGGCAGTGTGAGTAGGTGTGATGATCTGTCTTGCTCAGTATCAGAACCTGCATAGCAGTTGGAGCCCCAGCATGACATTTGTGAGTGCAGTAGCATATATGTTTCTGCATGGGTATCCACTGAGAGGACCGGATCACATCTTCCTTCTAGTTTCAATTCTTACCCTAAAGAAATGTTGAGCGGCATCTTCCTGCCTGTCCCATTCCCCTCCCGTTAGTTGCTGCTCAGCTTCTGCAGTGGTTCTTAATGAACAAACTTTAGGTTGGTCTTCTACATAAATGTATGTTAGTGACTCAGAAGTTGGTGTGGTGTTTCAGGTGTTAGCTTTTAATTGGAAGTTCCCTCCCAAGTAAGTTGTCAAGTCTCAAAGTAAACAGGAATTCGTCCATTTTCTCCACCCTGCTGACAGCATGACTTCCTCTGATGGAAATTATCTGAAGGGTGCAATCCAGCATGTTTCTGATTTTTTTTGTTTTGTTTTCCACGTCAGAGATGCTGACAGGTTCTGACATAGCCTCTCAATTTTAGAGCTGGAGTCTCATGGCCATGTTGCTGGCTCAGAGTGTGACAGCACATGGGATGCAACAACAGTCCACTGGAGATTGGAAAAAAATAAATAAATATTGGGATGAAGGAAGAAGCCTGATACAGGCATTTTGTTTCATTTTACATGATCAGTAGCATTTCCTACTGCAGCAATTGATTAAATCACAGAATCATTGAATCCTTACGGTTGGAAGAGACAATGAAAGATCATCTAGTCCAACTCCCCTGCAATGAACGGGGACACCTACAGCTACATCAGGTTGCCCAGGGCCTGATCCAGCCTTGCCTTGGATGTCTACAGAGATGGGGATCCACCACCTCTCTGGGAAACCTGTGCCAGTGCCACACCACAAATATAAATATATATCAATATTCTACATAAGAAAATCAGTAGAGTGAAAAGAAACTTTTCTCCTTTGTTCTGAATTGTGATCTGCAGAACATGAAATCTGAACTTTCTGGGCAAAAGTTCTCCAACTAACTTAGTTCTGAAAATGCTTTTTAGTAAGATGCTCCATTAAATTTCTTTGTTGTAATGGGAATGATTTCTTGATACAGTGACAGCACTGTCATGCAAGAACAGGCTTTTTCGAGAAGTCTGCTAATAATTATGGTTAGTGATGTGTGTGCTGACGACTGTATCATTTGCCTATGCAGATATTACAATCCACAATAACTGGAAATACCAATAGAGGGGTAGTATCTGTGTGTTGCCCTGTGCACTGAAACCTTAAAAATTAAAGCGCGCTTAAGATAACTGTTGGGATGGGAACAAGCACATAATAATGTCTTGTTTCCAAGGATGCATTTTCTGTCTGCTAAGAAAAATGACTTTTTCAGTGGCTGACAGTGTAGACAGCAGATACCTGGCTTGTTATTAACAGTAAATGAGATTCTTGCAAGGCTTTTATTTTGTATTTTGGGTTTTGCAGTGTTAAAAATATAAGGTGCTTTTATTTCTGCCATTTAACCATCATCAGCTGATAGGACACAGACTATATGCTGTGATGAGAAGGATAAAGCATGATGATAGAAGTGTCTTAGTGAAAATTTATTTTCACTACTTTATTTTAATAGATACCTGAGACATCTATACATTCCAGGGGAGAAAAGGAAGATTATGTGCTGATGGTTATCTTCTTCCATTTGAGGCCCTAAGGAAAGCATCCCAGAAACTTTGAATAATAGAATTAAAAAGGTTTGAAAGGACACTTACGTAGTTTTAAAACTGTCTGCAGGCAGACTACTTAAGACTGGGAGGAAGAGATGAGCTGTGTCTCATGCTTTCCAAATGAATGTAGTAGAAAGGGTTTGAGTCCTCATTTTTTGCAAGGCACTTGCTTGAAAGAAGTGCAGTTGTTGCATGTGATCCTTGCTCATACAAATGTCCAGCTTTTATCCTTTTTGAAGTATTTTTGGTAATGAAGGTAGTTTGCATAACTCTGGAAAGTATAGATTGACTGGGAATAATAGATCTGTTAGAAGCAGAGAGAGAGGGAAAGCAGCTTAAGGACCTTGCTCAGTTAATACACTTCTTCTCAAGTGGCTGGTGTTCTTGGTATTATTCCCAGTGCTTCTTAGCCAGCCTTTTGTCTGACATTTGTCCTATCTCTGCCATTCCCTAATTCTGGTTCTCTGCTGCTTCCATTAGTGTCTGCTTCAAGGGTGGAGTTAATGCACTCCATTAGCCATTCTGGAAAGTAAACTTCTAGCTCAAAACATGAGTAAGGCATATTAGGGTTTTTCTTTGAAGTGGAGTAAGGAAGGCTTCCTTAAGTGCACTGTACTCTTTTAGCACTTCTCATCAAACAGGCAGCAAATAAGCCAATTGCTAGAGGTTATGCATTAAAGGGATATGTTAAAAGTCCTTAGCTCTCTGTTCTTAGCTTTAGCTAGGTGAGGAGTTGTCATCTGGTACAGCGTTAAGCATCTTGCCTGACACATAAGCAGTTCTGTTTTGTTATTTGCAGTCTCATTTATCGAAATCTCCCTCAAAACTTTGTTTGGTTTGGGTTTTGACCAGTACAGAGAAGGAGTTGGGGTGTTTCTCTTGTATGAGGTTCCTATTCCACACGTGCCCCGTACCACCACGCCTTGCTCCTGTTTGCGAGGGATCCCTCAGGCCAGCTCCTCCCCCAATTCCCTCCTGATGCCTTCCCTCCTGAGTCCAAGGTGGCAGCCACCTCGCCTTGTCCCCAGACGCTTATCTGTTGTCTGAGTCTCCCTCTGCCAGAGACCTTGCGGAGTTGAGGCATGGGCAATAATACACTCATTACTGTGCGCATCTTGTATTCTTCTTCAGCAGTTGGGGTGGCTTTTGAAGATGTCTTCAGGTATATTAAGTTGTAAATGGCTTCTGAATTGGAGGCTTTATGACTTTTGAATTGGGGATTTGCTGTTGGCCATACTTAACTAGAAGTACCAAGGCACAAACTTGTTTAAGCTGGTAAATATAGCTGCTGCCTCACCAGTTGGTGACATTATTTCCTTCTGGATATTCCCTGTTGCCTTGCAAACCACTGCCAAGGTATATAGAGTGACTCACTTCTTGCAGTGTTTCCAGGATGGAAGCTCTTAAATCTGAGCTTGGAGATGACAATAGCAATGTTTTTGCCTGCTCGCTCAGTTTGGCATTTGTGTGTGTCGAGGTGAGCCCAAAGGTGACACATTTGTCCCTTGTAGCACCCCAGCTAGCAGCTGCCATTCGTTGATGGAATCATTTCTGCAGGGCTGTCTCTTGGTAGGGGAATTTCACTCAGAGGGTTCAGCAGTTTTGGGGAAGTCTTTGTTGCGCTCCCACAGAAAGCTCCCGTTGTGAAGGAGCTCAGGCTGACGCTGCACAACGTGACCAGTCTCCTACGCAGCGTCCTCCCACAGCCTTCCAAGCCAGCTATGCCATGCTTGCACCCTGCAAGGCAGTGGTGAGAGTGCTGGGAGCTGTTGACTGACATTATTACATAGTTCGGCATCTCCTCCTCTCTTCCTGTGGGCTGTGTAGCACAAGAGCAGGACTTTTTAATTAACGCAGTGATCTGGAGCTAGCTAAAGAGCAGAGCTCAGCTAAAACAGCTTCCTCAGTTGTTTGGGCAAGCAGCTGATGTGAAATCTGGCATGTTTACTTTATGTCGGCCTTTGACTGATCTGACATGAGAGGCAGAAAAACAAATAGCACAGTGGTGCTTTCCTAGGAGAAATGTATGCTACAAGCCAGACTCCCACTTTTGTGGACTGGCTTTTTGATATCCATAATGCCTGGCTGCTCTTCAGTGCCTCATCACTCTTTCAGTGCGTTTTGGTTACTCTGAAGATCAGGATATTCTAGATTTCTTTCTTGCCCAGACAAGCAAGTGATTCATAGCCGCAGCCTTATTCTTTTTCCCCATTCTCTTTCTTAAACTTCCAGCACTGCATCTGTGTATTAAAAGATGGAGGCTAAAGGATTAGGATTATTCCTTTCAGCTTAAGCTATCATTTGACTTGCCGTGGCCAAGGGCCTGACTCCTGTAAAATGATATGGACGAAGCCAGATGAGTTCCCTTGTGTAGTTTGTGTGTTGATTTGGATGCTAAATTACATCCACCTGGAAAGAAAAAACTGGAGCAGTGCAGATGATAGGCATGATCTGAATGGGTAAAGGTACAAGAAGCCCGGTTATCTCTTTCCTACTTCTGTCCCCCTCACTCCCCTCCTGTTGCCTGTGCAGCACCCTGTGCTAATATGGTGTTATCTGCTGAGCCAAGGGTAGGTGTCATTAACTTTGAAACCTGTTAAACCTGTCTCCTAGAGCTCTATCTGCTCAGAATGGGAGGAACCGCTCGGATGTTTTTGGTTTGTGCAGGAGGTGTGCTGTGTCTGAGTCGTACAGAACGCAATGGTTCTGCATTACACGTTTCTGGCTCTTGTTTTTCCAACATTTGTTGGGCTGAACATTTGCCCAGTGCAAATACTGGTTCCTAGTGGTGATCTCCACAGTGCAACCATGAAACTTTGCAGAGCTGGTGGGCTTCAAATAAGCTGCTTCGTTAGCATGCTACCTAATGAATGTGAAATACAGCACAACTTAGTGCTGAGCGTTCATATTTCTTCCGTGCTGCCTACCCAGGAGCCTCTTAGCAAAAACGTACATTGATGGCATCAACATGTGAGCCAGTGTTTTTGTTTTATGTAACTCTTCGTCTTTATGTAACTATTTGTCTCCACTTTCTGCGTCCCTGGAACTGTTTCTTCCTGAAGATGGGATGCATCATCAAATAAAAATTGCCTTGGTCACCATTTGGCTCCTGCTGTGGGAATTTAGTATGGATTTAGTAATAACTGCCTGATCTTGCTATTAAAGGGCTTGCCAATTCCTGATGCTGTCTAGCAATCTAAGAGAATGAGGCGAGGAAAGGCTTGAAAAGGAATGCTGGGCTCTTATTAAAAGAAAGTAAAGGGGTTGTAGTCATTTTTGTTCTGTTTAGGGGGTGAGGATGTGAGCTGTCCTTCTGTGGTTGTAACCCAGAAGGAGCCTGAAGGCAGAGGAAGTTGTCGGGATTAGAGGTGAGAAATGGTGAGCTGAAGTTAATAGGAGCAGTTCAGTGTCTCTTGGCAGGGACACAGCTCGTATTGAAGCCTGTCCGAATCAGTTTGTTGTATTGGGGAATACTTCTGTTGAAAGCATTCTTGGAAGCAAGCTATGCACTGCAATGAAAATAAGATCTAACATACTGCATCTGTTCTTTCCTGCCTTTGAACAGTACAAATCCCTCCTCCTTCCTTAGAGCTGCTGGGCTTTGCGTAACCTCTGATGTTATTCTCCAGGTTTTTAGCTTAACCAGTGGAATGGAAGCAGAGTCTCTTGTGAACAGCACATTTTTATTTTTAGCCCTTCAGGATCCACCGATTAGAAGTGCTCCTTGTGATTTGATTTCTCATGCAGGAAGCCTTTACTATAGGGTGACTCTTCTGGAATTTACAGCACTCTAAATCACTTTGCGTGCACTGGAGAGCTGCATGTCTGGTCTGGCCGCAGCTCAGTTTTTTTCTGGCATGGGAAAAGCTGGCATAGCCTGTGCCCTTCACCTGAAGGAGGGATCAGGCTGTGAATGCTGTATCCTCTTTTAGGTACCACGACTGCACCCCCACCCTAATGATATAATTTAGCAAGCAAGCATGTCAATGACTCAGTGTTATCTCCTGTGTAACAGGAAAACTGAGGTTGTGAAGGGAATTCCCAGTGTCAGGAATAACGGGTGCTATACCCAAGAGTGGCACTGGCAATCTCTGGTCTGTTTGTAGCAACGGGATAGCACTGCTCGCACAGAGTGGTGTTGGTACCTCCGTGCCAGGCAAGTCATGAGAAACTTGCTGCTGCTGGCATGGCTGCACTCCCATTCAGAAAACTTGCTTGGCTAGAAGCAGGCGGTCTGTGCTGCAGTGTGTGGTATGGCATTGCTGATGGAATGCAAGGAATAACCTGTGCTCCTTGGGAGGTGTATCGATGCTAGCAGCTGCCAGCATTGATGTAAGTTTAGGAGACGGAGTACTTGCAGGAGGCCTAGGGCTTGGTTTGGTAACTAGACAAAATGCTTTCTTACATCTGAACCAGTAAATGTCAGCTTCGCTTGCTGTGTTTCATGTTGTGTTCTGATATCATGGAGCCTGATCTAATCCTTTAATTTCTGAACAATCGCTTCCTGTCTGCCACTCCCCTGTTTGTATCATGTGCTCATAGGGAGAAGCCCTGTTTTAAGGAAAAAAAAGTACGGCAGCCACTAGTTTACCACACCTAAGTAATGATGGGGCGTCTCAAAAACTGCTTAAAGGGAGAAGCCAAATTTGCACTACTTAAAAAACATTTCTGTATTTGTGTTGTTTTTTTCTTCCTTACTTGCTTCAGTGTTACCAAACAGTGCTTGATATTCTAAAAGAAAAGCTTCAAAGTTGGGATAGTGGTGGCCTGAGGGCCATAACACTCAAGCACACCCGTTCTGCTAATACCCACTGACGTTGGGGTGATTGAGCAATACTGTTCTGCCTTGCTTGCAAGAGCCCTCTCTGGTGTGAATTTGCCCGAGCTGCAGCCTTTAGTTAGTTTGTCTACACAGTTGGGCTTGGAGCCCTAGCCTGTCACAGAGGAAGGGATACAGTGTTGTAAAAATAATACTGGAGCAATCATTCAGTCAGGAACTCTACGCAGCTGGTCCTTCTGCTGGGATTTCCCTCATCCTTTAAGCGGACTGTTGGTAAAACTTTAGAAGTAACAAATCTATTTTGCCTTCAGCTGAAGAAGACATGCAAGCCGTATACTGTGGTTGGCAACCCTGCCCACAGTAAGTGGGGGGTTGTAGCTCTGGGTACCTCCAAGTGATCCCCTACGTGAGGAGGTGAGGACCTCTAGTTCCTAAGGCTGACTTGTTTCAGCACATCTATGGCTTGGGGCTGAGGGCCTCAACACTCCCAGCAGCTGGCTGGTCAGCTTTACAAGTGGTACTCAGTAAAGAGGGTTGCCTGGCCTGGCTCTCTTTGCAGCAGCAGCAGCAGCAGCAAGCGCTTTCATCTGTAGGACAAGCAGACCTGTCTTCTGAAGGGGAGAGATGCTAGAAAGACAGCTTGGGGTCATCAGATGTTACAGACAATATTTGAGTTCTAACAGCTAAATTGCTTGACCTTGCTTCTCCTCCATGTTAAAAACCAGACTACAAAACATGTCCGCAGCTCTCTGCTTCGTACCAGCAGTGCTTCGAGGTGCCCCAGAGGCAAGCCGGGAGGGCACTGCTGTGGAGGCCCAAGCTGGGCAGGCAGGGAGCATGCGGCCTGCCGGCTGACCTGCAGGGTGTTCAGAGGTCGTGACTCGACAGGCAAGTGCTGTAATAAATGTCTTGTGCCACGCTTGTTTTGAAACCTTTTTAATTCCATGATAAGAGGCAGAATCTGGATTGTGTTTACGATCTGTCGACTTGGAGGCAGGAACCAGCAAAGTGCTTTGTAAAGCAATGTACGTGCTTTTTCTGCCTCCCCTCCAGTGCAGGGTGTATGTGGTATTAACACATCTTGACAGTTAAGCTATAAAAACATGATGGTGTCACTCTGTTGCTTTTTTAGGGAGAGAAAATGAGTCCTGGAAGGATTCAAACTGTGTGGAAACTTACCCTTCCCTAATAAAATGAGGTAGTGACTTTTTGGGATCACCCAGGACAGTGAGTGTAGAAGAGTGCCATTTATTCCTTTGAGTCTTAAATCTTCATTAAACATTAGTTTCTCTCCACAGTTTGGGTATTGTTTTGTTTTTTGTTTCCAATTATTTTTTATGGGAATTTAGAAGTGTAAGAAGAAGGTGCTTCCTAGCCTGCCTGTCTAAACTAGCTTGGGATGAATAAGGCATTAGTCAGCAAAAGAACGCATGAGAAAGAGACTGTTTTCTATACTGCAGTAATTCTTCATGATAGTACCCTTGTATTTCACAGATCTGATGTTTGCAACAGTTGAATGACCACACTGCTGTGGTTGTGAGCTGTTTCAGTCTTTTAAAAGGGGCTGGCAAAATTGTGGGTTTTTCTCTTTCCTAGGAAAAAAAAAAAAACAACACAACTTAAGTAGGCAAGAGTCATAGTGGGGCAGGGAAGGAGATGAAACCCAGTGAACTTAGTAGCTGAGCCACAGACACCAGGGAGGTCTGTAGGTACGCTGCCTCCTAAGCTGATGCCCCCAGATGTCTTTTCCTTCCAAACAGGAAACTTATATGTGCTGCAGAAATGTGATTAACTGTTACCTGCATAAAGGAATAATAGACAATGCTGTCAGTTTTGCCTGAAGCCATGGAAGGAGGATGACTCTGGAATGAATAGAGCTCCATGGCAGGTGGCAGAAAGCAGCGGGAGGGAGAGCCGGGGAGCATGCTAAATTCGGTTTCCCTTGGGCAAGCTGCAGGGTGACGTGGGTCCTGCCTGCCCAGTGTCTCTACTCTGTTGCCTGTTCAGCAGAGCCGGGAGGTGGTCTTCGCTGATAGTGACGCTATTCCTGAAATTAGGAAAAAATTCTGTTTTAGGGTCTGTGTTTTCAGGGTGGTAATCTGACCAGGTTCAGTGTCGCAGCTTGGACCTAGGGACTGCCTTTATTTTATGCTCCCTATCATGGTGTCTTTCCAAGCTTCATTTGCAGTTTCTTCAGAGGCTTCTGTGAGATTTCTTTTTTTTTCTTTTCAGATGTATATTTTGTATGAATGTGACCCTTAGGTGATTTTTTTTTCATTACTTTGTGTTTTTTCAAATATCATAGCCATGAAAAAATAGAATGGTATTCTCCCAAATTTGCTCTGTGGTTCAGTCTCTGTTTACCTTTCTTATCTCCCAAACTTCAATCGGGTGCAAAAGTAACTATTTTTTTTGTACTGAGTGGGAAGCAGTCACATTCAGTACTCACAGGCAGTAAGGATATTATTAAAACAGTGGATACTGTTATTTTCTTAGTTTGGTAGAAGTTACTTTAGCTTGGCCTCTTCATTTTTGCTTGGTTGTTTTTTGGCTTGCGTTGGGTGTAGACATTTTATTTTGGAAATGAAATATTTCCTTCACTGATGTATGGGGAGGAGATAGTCAACAGCAATGGCCTGATCTTCTCGTGGAACTGAAGAGGTCCCAAGTCTTCGTTGCAGGTCAGAAAATGAGCTAAATAAAATGACTAAGCCAAAACTCAAAACCCGTCGCTTTCAGTTGCTGCAGTATTGTATCTTTGGCATAATGTGGTTTGTGCAAGGAAGCAAGGGGAGAGGGGTCATTGCACATGAAAATTAAATAGGAAGAGGACCTTGATAATCTTTTTTCTTTAAATGAAGATTGTCTTGGCAACGTTGCCCTAGGGAGAAAAAGAAACCCAAACAAAAACCATTCTGGTAGAGATAAATGTGTTATCTGAGGGGAATGTATCTCAGGTATAATGACAGCGGACTTGGCAAAACAACTGAAAAGCCTCCCAAACAAGCAAGAGGCCACAACTTCACCTATAAAACAAGGAATCTGAGAGCTGCTTTTTGGCCAGCTAAAGGGGGGCTGTGTGAGGGTTTGTGTGGGGCTTTGGGCCTGGATGCTTGCGTACATTTGGCAGCATCCTCTTCCTCCTGAAGCCTTGCGTATCCCAGGGCAAACATGCAGGTCGAGCAACAGCTTCAGCTTCTTCGGAGCAGCACTGCTATTCCAACATAAAGAAGGGAGGAGGGAAGAGGTTCAGCAAGGGAACAGTGGCCTCTGATGTCGAGCAGAGAGAAGTGCAGGAGGCTGCATATTAAATTCCAGAGTGATTGTCCCCATCCTTAATGCAAGTAGCCTTGAAATATCTCTTATGCGTGTCTGCCACTGCAAAGAGAGCCTGCACCTAATGCAATTATACTTTGGCTTGCTGTAACATGCAAGGCTAAGGAACAAAATAATGTTCCCTGTCTTGAAAAAGAGCAGAATATTTTGAGTTGATAAACGTGTCGAGAGTAGAGACATGCATTTGTATTCCTTTGATTTTAATCCTAATCAGATAATGAGTGCTTACTAGATAGGGAGGTGGCTAAGTGGGAATTTACCTTTTTAATATTGAATCACTGTAGGAGGTTGCCTCTCAAAGAACAGCAGTTTAATAGGGTTTAGGCTAGAGTAGGGTGGTGTTCTCAAATCTTATTTCTAGCTCAGTTATTTGGTGAAATTTGTTTTCAAAAATGTCGCTGTGTTTACAGCTTACAAAAAGTGGGGGAAAATCGTTTTGGATACAAATGATTTGAGATTTAAGATAGTGAAAATAACCTGCTCTCATGTTAGTTTGAACTTGTCCCATTTGGTCTTGGTGCCTCCGAAGCCCCACTGAATGTCATACCTAAGCTATAATGTTTAGGTAGTCTTCCAAAGGCTGATGAGGTTGTATCACAAGGAACTGACACAGCAGTGTGATGGAAGAGAGGAATTAAGCATGTGTGTGTGCATGTACACCTGAGTGTGTTACTTGACCTTCTCATGGAGTGGCTTCTACAGCTGCTCTACCTGCTGTGTTTTTTTTGGATCAGTATTCCAGAGGTTGCTGGCAGCAGATAGATGATGTTAATATTCCTGTAATGTGGAATGCTACATTAGCATTTAGATAGCCTTATTTTTTCCCCATTAAATGCTCCTTGATGAGTGATATTGGTACAGGACACCTGCCTCCCTGAGCCATAGTTCACTTTGTATCTGTTTCCTCTTTAAATCCCTTTGCATGTGGTCAGCGTGCAGGTCACCAATGAGAGACAGCCAGCTTATTTGTTGTCTGATTGCTTTCACAAATGGGGCTGACTTTGATCTTTCTGAGAAAATAGACGCTGAATACAACTTATGTAAAGCAGAGGCAGTGTCTTATAGCAGGGATGTGGAAAGGTAGAAGGGTTAACCATGACATGTTCCCTTGAAATGGTTTTATGACTGCTGCAAATTTGAATGTTCAGTAATAGAGATCTGTTGGATTGAGGGGTTACCCTTCACTATTAATGACTCATTGGCCTCCTTCCCAAGCTGCCTGAAGTGCTGCTCTCCGTAGTGGAAGTAATTTTGTCTTTGAAGTACTTTCCAGAGCTGTCAACTAATGTTCCACAGTTCCCAGAGGAAATAATAAGCCATGAGCGTATGTACACTGAAAAAACGGAGTCTGAAGTGAACTGTTCCTATAGGAGCCTGGCAGTCTGCTTCTCTGTGGAATTCAGCTTGTTTATACAATCTTATCTGGCTAAGCTTTGGTATTTCATCTGGCAGGCAGCTCCTATGAAAAGCAGCTGTCCAAGCAATGGGAGTGGTGCTCCTGGTGGCTTTTTCAGAAGGTCTATAATTTCTTCCTTCATGTAAATTAAAGAAATACAATACTCTTTTGGCTACAACCAGATGCTCTAAGCAGTTTTCTTACCCTTATAAATAGCTCTGTAAGTATGCTGTGCTGTGATGTACTCTATGACTTAGGAATAGGATTCATGATGACAACCAGGAAGGTATAATGTGTTCTGTAAGTCATGGGTTGACGACAAAATTGCTGGAGGAGTAAATACCTCAAAGATGTGGGCATCTGTAATTTTGTAGATATGTTTTAAAAGCAGTTCTTATAGTAAAATATCCGTACTTGAAAGCAAAAACCTCCTTTATTGGTTTTAGTGCTGCTGGACAAGTGGAGGTAGTTCCACCAGTAAAAGCAAGAAAACACTGGCATAAAGAAAATTTACCACAAGTGTATTTCTATATGAAGAGAGCTGTAGCATACATACTCCCTAACAGAAAGGGTCTGATGGGTAAGTCGGTAGTGACAACTATTTCAAAGAAAGGAGATGGACAAAAAATAAAAAAATAAAACCGACGCAAACATTAACAGGAAGGATGCAGCCATCCAAAGTACTTAAAGTTTTACGTAAGTCACTGCCGGGTAGCGAGATGTTCTGAAAAGCATAGTTTCTGTGGAGGATTGGTGCAGTAACATTCAGAGCCTATAGGAAAAAAGAAAAAAAAAGAGGAAATTTTTTGGGGGCTGTACTTACATGTAGGGCAGAACTGGAGAGCTGATGATTCCTTCTCCAGCTGTGGTGTGGTTTTTATTCTGTAGAAAAAGGTGAACAAGATAATTTGCTTCCTATTGAAGATAATAGGCCCGAGTAAAATTCAGATCTGAGCCTTCCAGAGTTCAGTGGTTATCCATGATTATCCAGTTCACAGCATATCTGTGTCTGAAATTGCACTGTATTTTGTACAGGAGAATGTTCAGTGTGGTCTGCCACGTTGTAAAGAATGGGGGCTGTACTCAGCACCTAAAAGTTAATTCTCCTTCTGTCATCTGTGCATCACATTTCACTCTGACCACTCAAGACATAGAAAAACATGACACCCTATAAAATACGAGACATTAATTACTGCTTGGATGTGCCGCTTGGTGGCACTTGTCCTGCCAGTATGCATACGGACTTATGTACGCTTCATTCTGCAAAAGGAGGACTTGATATTGCAACAGGAGAGACATGAAATACAAGCTCTGTCTGGTTTATATACTGCGTACTTGTCTTCCTTGGGATCAGGATTCAGGCACAGTCAGTTTTGTTAGCTAAAACGGCATTCTTGCTTGGAATCTTACATGGTGAAGAAATTCAAAACCTAGTAACTGACCTTCATTCAAAGTGTGTTGTTGTAAATTATGCAATGATAGATAGTTTTCGTTTTGGTCTGACACATACCACCTGAACAGTTCATGACTGGAGAGAGGTAACAGGCCACTGTTTGACCACCCTGTAGCTGCTAAAAGGCAGTGATGTTGGCTGACTTCTCCCAGTTCTGGTGAGGAAGGAAATTTTTCTTGAGATTGACTTTCTGCTGCTCCAGCAACAACTGATGTTAAACTTTCGGTATGGATACTTGGCTTTATTCCTGCTGCGAAAGTAGAAGCTTGGAATGGCGTGAGAAGCTGTTTTGTTCTAGCAGATCATCTTGAATACAAGCAATGCAGTAATCCCTGTATTGTCAGGGAATGTGTATTTCGTACTTGAATTTCTGCTAGAAAATAGCTAATCGGGTGTTGTTCTTTTTTTTCCTTAAAAGCTCTCCAAGTGAAATCCCTTTCTCCAGCCTGCAATAGGTTTTAGCAGTCTTACCTTTTAAAGTTGGATCTTCATCTTTCTCAGATGTGATCCCATTGAGGGTCGGAATTGAAAATTGGTGCCTGATGCTGTCATAAAAACAAATCGAGTCAACAGGGCCTCGACTTCATTTTTTTTAACCTTTTCCAGCCCTGAAATACTTGAATTTAAAAAATGACCAATAATCCAACACAGCGTAGCCTGTGTAACTTGTCATCTCTCCTTCTGCCTGGTTCATGTTTGGAGGAAAATGCACATCCTTGTGGCAAACTGGGCTCTTTATTATTAGTGGAGGTGGTTATTTTGAAGTTGCTCAGAGGTCAGGAATGCTGGCAGCCGTCTAAGGAGACAGATTAGTGGGCTCAGTGCAGGCATGGAGGTCATAGAAGCAAAATAAGGACTTTTTTGTTGTTGTTGCCTTCCTTGTTCAGCCAAAAGAAGCTTCTTCAGACGTGTCCCACCTGTACGTGTCAGATAGGCCATTGTGCTTCTCTGGTTTACCTGTGACGTTAATACTCAATCGTGACAAGCTTGAACGTTGTGAGAATTAACTCTAGGTTGTTCTTGTTATTTAAAGGGGAAGAAAACTCTTGTCAAGAAATCATCTGATCTGGCAAAATGCTTTCAAGCCAGTCTTACTCATTCAGTCTTAATAATCCTATACAGAGGGGCAGAGAACAGCTACTTGGGTACTGTCAGCAGAGAGGGGGACGACTGGGGCACGTGTTTCATTTTACCTGCAGCACAATGAACTGCGGTCACCAGACTGATCTTCTGAGTCTTAATGACATGCAGCTTTTGGTTTGAGTTTAGTTTTCCAGTAGTACGAAAGACAGTCTCAAACACAAACTTGCATGTCATTTTAACTTTGCCATCTTAAAATGAAAGTCTGAGGTAAAGTTTGTCTGGGTTTTCAAGGTACAGTGCTATATATTTCAAGAGAGAAGGGGATTCAGATTTAGAACTGAAGTTCTAAACAGTTTTCATAGCCCTTACACAGGAACTTGTCAGTGGATTGTGAGAGTGGGTAGGGCACAGTGTTGGAGACTGTGGTGTTGAAAGAAATCTCTTGTGGGCCCTTACTTCTTAAGAAAAAGAAACTTGTTGCTAGCCTTCCAAATCAATCATCCATCCAGCTTAATCAAAGCTCCACCTCTAGCTGAATGCAGATGGCTATCCTGTTGGTGGGGGAGTAGGACTAATGCCTGGCTTTGGGTGGCTCTTCCATTTGAAAGAATCAGTACTGCCTCTGAATGCCCACGGAGATGAGGAGTTGTCTTCCTCGTGCAGTCATTGTCTGGGCAAGGAGTGCACTTCTGAGAAGTGGAGAGCTTTTCCTGTCTCGGTGATCCTAAGGATTCGTAGTACGTTGTGCTTTTACTGGGACGTGAACCCTTTATGGGACCACAGCAGGGCATATGCAGTTGGCAGAGCTCTAAACAACCTGAGAGCAGATGTGAAGAGGTGAGCGTGATGCTGAGGACTACAAACTCATCCAAGAAGCCTTTCATTCAGAATGACCTTCTGTAGACCTTTACGATGTCTTCAGTGTTGATATATCCAATGCAGATAAGTTACAGGAGTACGCAGGGATGGTCTTTCTGAAGTCTTTAAATTATGTTTCTAGCCCAAGGACTACTGTAGGATCAGAGAATGATTTAGGCCAAAGGAACCTCAGGAGACTGCTCAAAGCAGGCTGGGTTATCAGGTTGCGGTCTAGCACTTCTTGTAGCGTTCTTTCAGAATTGTGTAACCTCACGCCGCTTAGATCAGTCAGTAATATGCCTTGAAAGCTGACTTGAAAATGAGACCTTGCAAGAAATAAAAACATGATTAAAAGCTGGTTTTCCTAGCACGCTTCTTTCAACCTTTATTGGCTAGAGATATTACTTTACTTTCTCAAGCATTGTTATGTGGGGTTAACTTATAAGACCAAAAGCGTCACCACGCTTCTGTAAACCAGTTGTCCTTCTGTATTTTACTGCTTATCTTCAACAGTAAACTGAAAGTCTGTTGGTTTTTTATCTGAATAGTGTTAGCATGTTTAAACCCCTGGTGAAATGCTTTTGCAGCTAGGATGTGCTTCATGTTTAAAATATGCACAGGATTTTTTAATGTGAACTGCAATGGCACATTTTTTTTTTTTTTTTTTTTTTACTCTAGATAATTCATGATTATTTAGGTATTTTTTGTGAAGCACAAAATGAGTTTCTTATGTGGAATAACGTGTCAGCGGGCATTCGCATATTGTTCAGCTGGTTTAAAGTAGATCACTTTGCACGTGCCCTGGAGATATATTGAATACATTGACAGAGACCAAAATATTTGAACTTCTGCAGTAGATCTGACAAAGGCTGCTTGCCTCTGGATTTTTCTCAAGGGTGGGAGGGTTTGCGCAGGCCCACGTGTGTTCTGTGCTCCTCAGCGTACGGACTATGCAGCAGGGCAGTGTCTCTCTCCCCTCTTCTATTCACCCCTTTACTTCCACAAAATCTTTTTTGGAATTTGACACTTTAGCACTCTGCTCCTGTCAAATTCTTCAGAAATTAAAATCTTCCAAGGAGAAGAGTGCAGCACTGATAGATGCATATTAACATAAATCTGTCAATGAAAAAGGCTAGGCTAAAAATACACATCCAGCTACTCTCTCATACCCTGATTTTGCGTTCATGCTTGAGGTCTGCTATCAGTTAATGCTGTGATGGATATTGAAATATTCTTTCATTCAGACTTTTAGATTAGGAATTGTGTACACATTTTTCCCCATTTGACACATATGTATAAAATTACTATCTAACTGAAAATATGGTCTTGTATAAGAAGGTGTATCGGGCTTGCAGCTGCAAGTAATTGCATTCCATACAAGAGTATAGAATCAGAAGTCTCCTTCCTCAAAATGTGGAAGAAATATGGATAAGGCATTGGAAACAGCTAATTCATTCTGAATGGTGTGTCGATGGACTTAAACTGAAACAAAGTTTAGGATAAGCAGAAGAATTTGATTTCTTCCATATTGTTGGGAGTACAGCTTCACTGAACCAGAGTAAGGAGGGAAAACTCCCTGCAGTTTGAATAATTCTGTTTGATAAGTGGTACGTTTTATCTTTCAGATGAAGTGGACTACAGTAATTTTGGGACCAACACGCTGTCAAGGAAGAAGAAGGCTCTGGTGACGCTCCGCAACGACAACCTCCGCCGACGTCCTCACATTAATATTGGCTTGCCTCACGACTTTAGACCCGTGTCTTCCATAATCGATGTGGATATTCTTCCTGAAACACACAGGAGAGTGAGGCTGTATCGACACGGGTGTGAGAAACCTTTAGGATTTTACATACGCGATGGCACCAGCGTAAGGGTTACTCCTCACGGACTGGAAAAAGTACCTGGTATCTTCATCTCTCGTATGGTTCCTGGAGGCTTAGCAGAGAGCACTGGCTTGTTGGCTGTAAATGATGAAGTCCTGGAAGTTAACGGCATTGAAGTAGCAGGAAAGACTCTCGATCAAGTCACAGACATGATGATTGCCAACAGCCATAACCTTATTATCACGGTCAAGCCGGCGAACCAGAGGAACAATATTATTCGGAGCAGTAGGATGTCTGGGAGCTCTGGCCAGTCTACAGACAGCACCGCTAGTCACCACAGCTTGCCTACATCCCATGTACTGCAGAACTTCCACCCTGATGAAATGGAGAGTGACGAAGAGGCTGACATTGTCATCGAGGGCGGTCTGGAGCCGCAGCACATTCCCAAACTGCACAGCCTTACTTCCAGCAGCCTCTCTCGAATCAATGGCAGTAGTCTTAGCCACAGACTTCAAAGGGACCTGGTGCTCAATAACAACTCTGGCCGAGAAAGCAACGGCAGCATCCACAAATTACTCAGTTCCTTAAAAACTGATCCCCGACACAGTCTGGTTATTCCCCGGGGAGGAATTGAGGAGGATGGGACAGTCATTACGCTTTAGTAGCAATTCCTGCAACTCTTTTCAGTCTTAAGTGCCGATGGGGACAACTGACTCTTAGTACTCGTTATGCACAAAACAGAGCTGATACTCTCACAGACCTCACAGGTGCAGAACATTGTGGCTGTCTAGGAAACGTGGCATCTGGAGTTAGGCAGAAGACTGTCACGCACTGCAGAATTGATCAGGAGAATGCCAGAGTGTAAAAGCTGGTTTATATCTCAGTCCTAAAGGGAGAAGGCAAATTAGTTGTAGTTTGTATAAATCTAAGCAGTTTGACAAGTTACCACTGGCAGTGCTACATGCTAGGGTTTGAATGCATGGGTGGATGTATTTATACACGCATGTATATGAATTAGGTTTTAATAGTAATAACAGATGTCTATTTGAAGTGGAATCTGTTTTTCCTCTAATACAAGTTTTAAAAGAGCTCTTCTCAATAGCGTTACATGCAGACCTTCCGCTGGTTTGTTTATACCACGTTTGCAGTGTTATGTCTAAACCAGACAAGCTCTGTAAAAGTAGTTTCCTGCCCGAGTGGTAACAATGATAGGGAGATGCTGCAAAGGTATTTTTTTTTAAGGCGTAGGGAGGAGAGGTTAGAGGCTGATGTTATTGCTTTGAGATCAGCACCACCTGCTGGTCAGAGGCAGGTCTGCCCACGACACAGATTTACGCTGTACGGGAAAACAAAATCATCAGAGCTTACAAATGTTCATAATTTGTAAAATGTATTATTTTTTATATTTATTAGATAATACCTCTTTTCCAAATTTTCTCATCATCTCTATTTTTTCAGTATCAACGTTCGTGTGAATTCTAGGAATACATTACGTGCCAGAAGGCGAAAAGAAATGGAAGAGTGCTAGGACTGTCTCTTTCCCCACCAAGATAGGCTCTTGCTGTATGTTTAGGACAGCCTAAATCCTCAGGGTCCTTCCTTACAAAAGTTTGGCCAATTGCTGTACAAAGGAGGGATGCTGACTGTCTGTCAAACCTAACTTAGAATAGTTCTGTTGTTTTTGAACTCTTCTAGTAATCATAAAGCTTTCTGTCTACACTTGATTTCTAGACACTTAAAACATGCTGGATGTTGGCGATGGCCAGACATCCCCACTGGATGCTAGTTAAGGGGTAACCAGCGACTGCTGGGTCGATAATTGTTCACTTCTGAAATGCCATGAGTTTATGAAAACGATCAAATCTATAATATTTTGTTACATCTCGATCAGTGTAAGGAGCAAAATATAAATGTTTTACAATGTATTTTTCTACTTTTAGCTTGTCATTTCCTTTTTGTTTTTAACTTTGTAGTACATTAAAGGTTGTTTTTTTTTTTTTATATGGTGGAATAGACATTTCTTAAATATTGTATGAATATGAAAATTCAGAAGTCTTGGTTTGAAAACAAAAAATTGCATTCCATTTTGGAATACGTAATGGCTGGACAAAGGATACGTGGACTAATTAATTATTGCTAATTTAGAATGCCTGTGGAACAACCGGTCTTCTGCTCATTGTAAAGTATGTTTGGGACATTGAACTTAGTATGTTTTCTTTTAGATTTGCTTTAAAGTTTTATTTTAAAACATCTCTTTAATTAAACCTCTTCTCGGTGTCACAGCAGTTATAGAGCTATACTTATTTTTCCCAGCACAGTACGAATAGCACATTGATCCTATGTCTTAAATACATGTTTGTACTTTACCAAAGGTTTTCATTAAAAAAAATAATAATAATAATAATAAAAATCTGATTATATTGGTGCAGTAAGAAACTGAATAGCTGGATATGCTTCAGTCAGTCAGACCATCTTATCAGGAGGGTTTTGTTACACCTTCTTTAAGTTGTTTTGCCTGGCTGAAGGTTACTCATTTTGCCTTATTTAACTGATGAAATTGTGACCTGTCTGCAATAAAATGTGCACTAAGCTTACTTCTGCGCTATATCCTTTCCCTTATCCTGAAGGAGTACAGTTCTTATGTAGGAGTGTCACACTTCCTTGATGAAACAAGGCGTGTTTTTGGGGTATCTTTTTGACAACTCTTCAGTGACATAACCAGTTCAGGGTTGCCTCTTGCTGTAACAGTGCAGACAGTACAGGTGAAAGCCAAAAGAACCAACGTTTCTTCCCCCATCTTCCCATCCTGCCTTTATTAATAGGTACTGTTGCATTGATCCCCACGGGGCCAGGTAGCTTGCCCTGCTCTTTGCAGCAGGGCTTTCTTTGAGACTCAAGTCTCCCTTAAGGCCTTCATGTAGTTCTGTCTCCTCAGGAAAAGCTTAAGGCACCTTTCTCGTAGTGAGGCGCAGCAGCTCTTTGCTGGGAAGAAGCTGTGTGGCTCTCCAGCTCACGTGCTGTTAGAAAATACCCAAATCCTCCAGTGGTTCTTCCTGTGGAGTGGGAGACAGTACTGAGGTGGGAAATGCAGCCTAGTGGAGAGGTTCACAGGTTCACTGTGAGACCCTGTCTCACAGGGGCGGAGTAGTGACAGAATCAACTTTGGACCTGATGCTTTGCAGTGTCACTTTTAAGGCTTGCAAATATTGTCTTCATTTGCATCAATTAAGAAAAAAACAAAAACAAAAAAAACAAACAAAAAACCAAACCTCCTGTTTTTGCATGCACCATCCTACAACCGTAAGTTCTATGTGTAGATACCGATGGTCTACACGTAGGTTAGCTCTCAGTACCAGGAGCCTCCTGGTACCGCTGAGGGAGCGGAGCCCAAGCGCTGCTCTGTAGAGGACAGCCCCTCCCCTTGCGAAGGGGTCGTAAGGCCCCGGGTGGAGCTGAGACGAGCGAGGCCCGCCCACGGCGGCCGTGGGGCGGGGCGGGAGGCGCGGTCCCATCCATCCCGGCGGCACTGCGCCTGCGCCGGCGGCCGCTCACGTGATGGAGGCGCCGCCTGACGGGGGCCCGGGCGGCGGTATGGCGGCCACGGGAGCCGATGCGGCGGGGGGCTGCTCCGGCGGGGACAGCGGGAACGTCTCGCAGAGCCACAGCAATGCCTCCGGGCTGGGCGGGCAGGAGGACGAGGAGGGGGACGCGCTGGACGCGTCGCTCAGTGCAACCGCCGCCGCCTATAGCGCGTACCTGCTGGTCGAGCGTAGCGCCTTCAGCGAGCAGGTGAGCGGCGCGGGCGGGGTGCCCCTGCTCTGTGCTTAACGCTCTGCTGTTCGCTTGGTGCCCGCTCTTGGAGGTTGTGCACCCTGAAAGCATTTAAATGCGTTTTGCAGGTGGAAAGCTTAGAGAAGAGCCTGGAAGAGCTGCTGACGAGAGTGGATGAGTTTGTGGGGATGCTGGACATGGTACGTGGGGAGGCACCGACTTTTATCCAACTTACTGCTTTTAATCTTGGTGTTTGTTTGTTTGTTTTCCCGAGTATTTTTAATCCATTTGTTTTAATCCGCTTAATGGGATTACAGCTGTAGTTTCATAAATGGAATCTAGTATTTAATACTTTGCTCTATTCATCAGTGTCTGTATTATCTCTTCAACACCCCCTCTTTATAGATTCGAAGTGATTCGTCCCAAGTTGTCAATGAGAGCATACCTGAAATTTACACCAAAGCTACAGAGATGAGGCAGATATACAGGAGGATTGACAAGCTGGAGGTATGTGTTTGGCATCCTCTGGCTGTGTTCCCGTTCTCAAAAGGTCCCCCCTGTGTCAGTCATTGATGTAATGGTGTGTGCATGCATGAATGTGCAGTGGGTTCATTTCTCTTTTGTATCCAGTCCAAATTCAGTGCTTGGGGATAATGAAAAGAATGCAATCGATGAAGAATTTCTGACATCCTAGAACAAAGCACCTTTTGGTTTTTAAATGGAATGCTTGAAGCAAGGCAGCCATCCTTCTATTTTCAGAAAGCCAATAGTATTGTTTTTTTCCTTTTTTTTTTTCCTTTTTTTTTCTTTTTTTTAAATAGTATCTTTCAAAGTTACGGTCTTGAAAACTGTCCTGAGAGTAATGAAACGAGAGACCTGTCAATTTTTAGTAAAGCTTCAAAGCTCCAAGTGCTTCACATTCTTAATCCCACTTTCCACAGAAAAGCATATAGGCATCTAAATTCTAAGAAACTGCCCCAGGAGGTTGTGGATGCCCCATCCCTGGAGGCATTCAAGGCCAGGCTGGATGTGGCTCTGGGCAGCCTGGTCTGGTGGTCGCTGACCCTGCACACAGCAGGGGGGTTGAAACTAGGTGACCACTGTGGTCCTTTTCAACCCAGGCCATTCTATGGTTCTATGACATCTTAATTAGTTTCTTGAAAAGTAGATAGGAAGGGTCAGACTAATTGTTTCATTAGATGTGACCAGTTTTTGCAGTCTTGAGTATCTCATGAGTGATTTGTGGCAATACATTGGACTTGCAGATGGAAGGGAAATAGAGTATGAGTGGTTTTCTACTTTTTGTTTTATTAATGATACTTTCTTTCACTGCTCTTGTGTAATACAAGTCCTGTTTTGATGTATTAGTGAAAATTTCGCGTTGCTTTGTTCTTCTTTTTCTTCTCCTCACGTAGGCTTTTGTGAAGGTGATCGCAAACCATGTGGCTGGAATGGAAGAACGGGTTGTAAAGGCGGAAACAGACCTTGGAGCTTTTCCAAGCACATTCAAGAAAATCTTGCACACGATCAGCATACCGTCCTTCCGTAACGTAAGTATGCGTCGGTTCTCGTGAGTCCGGCTTAGTTTCTCTGCTTATCAGTGGTCGACTAGAATAATAAATAGTAAGTTTGTTACACATATAAATGAATTTCAACGTCAGACTCGTGTACTTTATTCACACATTTGCAAAGTTCTCAGTCTTAATCCAGAAAAGACCCAAAAAAACTCACGAGTTCTGATAAGGTTTTGTGTTATGCTCCAGAGTAAGTTTGAGTGTATGAAGAAGGGAATGTGAAGGGCTCAATAAGAACGTGTAATGAGCAAGCCTGTATTGAAGCATCCCTGATCTCTGACTGTATGCAAAACAGATAGGAAGCGCCTGTATAGATGATACTGTTGATGCACTATGATGCTCTAATGCAATCACTGCCAAAATGTTAGCAGAATAGGAAGCAAAAACTGTACTGCACAATATACTTAATACAAAGGTTCTATTCATCCACAGTCCACGCAGTTTGGTAATGGCGTTAGCATCTTGTCAAACTGTCTAAAAGGGATGTGTTTTTTTTTTCTACCTTCCCTTGTAACTACATGCAGTCTGTTTTTCTGCAGAAGACGTGAAGTACTCTCTGTAGAATGTTTCAAGGTGATGCCATACCAGGCCTTAAAAAACTGACCCTGTGCACTACTTGTTAAAATAACCTTTGAATTAAAAAAAAATAGTAATTTTCTGGCCCTAGTATGAACACCTTAAACTTCTTGTCATTGTCTGCTATAATGTACCGTATGCCATATTTAAGTGTGTCTCTCTGAATCTTGCCAGCACCCAGTCTTTCCTTTATCCTTTCCTATATTCATCCCATACTAGCTCAGGTCTCTGTCTCATACTAGTGAAAATGCTGAAATAAAGTTGGTTTGTGGAGGGGCGGAGGGAGATGTGACTGCTGAAGTATTATTTGTCACATATTGTAGCTATGTGTGGCAGCAAAAAAAAAAAATAGATCTAAAAAGAACATTGTCTTGGTAAGACTTAGTTCAGGAAAACTGCTCTTTGCTGCTAGTCATTAACTTCCAGCTCCCTCATTTTCTTCAGTGTTTAGGTTTAGTAATGTCCCTTCTTCCTAAAATAAGTAACAAACCAAATGAACAACATGCAAAAAAAACAACATCACAACTGCTATTTATGGGCTAATTGGAAAAGCAAACAACTCTGGCAGCTGTGGGTAGGAGCATCATTGCTTTAAACTTCAGCCTTGAAAAATATTCAGCAGGAATTTCTACAAAGTCTTCAGTTTAAAAGTTTGAGAGTTCTAATAAAACGCCTTTTCATGTTGCATGGGAACATTTTGTCAGCAGTTTTTCAGCAGTTAATAGGGTGAAAAGTCTTTGAAACAGTCAGCAAGTTGAACCTGTTACTTGGTTTGAGAATAGGTAGAAATACAGTATGCGCTCAGAACTTAATGGTTGTAACTGATTAAATAAAAGCTGCGTGACTGTTCCACAGTGAAACTGCATGTTGTGTAGTAAAGTGCGTATTTTCATTAATAAACACCCTCATGAATGAATGAAAATGCATGTAGAGATTTCTCCCCACGCCTTTTGTTTAACTAACTCACACTGTATATCAGCCCTTTGGAAAAGAATGCTGTACCGATGTCGTGGTCTTCAGTGTAGCTCTTGGTACATGTTTTCCTGCAAAAAAATGAAGTCGGGTCCCCTCACTCTCTTCCCATGTAAATGTGTCTGTTTCTTTACACAAAGGGTATGTTTTGTATTTTGTAAGCTGTGTATCTGTAATCTCACTTTCAGATGTTGCCCCAAGTTCTTCCCTTGTGAATACCAGGCAGTGTAAAGTACAGTACTGTAAGACTTCTAATGTCACTAAGAATGTAGACACTCTCAAAAGGTAAAGATGCCTGCTAAGCAGCTGCAAAAATAATTCTTCGTAAACATATGCTTAGGCAACCAAGGGTACTGTGCCTGCCTGTGAATTTCTCCACCTAAATGAAATTATCCCCTTCTTGCACATGTGCAAATACAGCGCATCTTCTGTCAGCGTCCTGAGCTGCAGTGTTTTCTTGTAGGCCATTACACAATAGGAAATATTTGATTTCAAAGATTGCTTTGACTTTTGGTA
The DNA here is from genome assembly GCA_030625065.1 of Alectoris magna. Taxonomy (NCBI): domain Eukaryota; kingdom Metazoa; phylum Chordata; class Aves; order Galliformes; family Phasianidae; genus Alectoris; species Alectoris magna. The sequence goes on from CM060561.1 coordinate 59,903,663, forward strand.
AAATTCTGAGACAGAAAATTTTGATAATTATAGATTTAGCCTTAGTTTATATATTTTATTTCTGTTTTTCCTAGTGACGTGTGGATGGCAAAACAAAGTTAATTTCAGAGAAATCGGTGGCACTGTAAAGTTAAACACAATTCAAATATCCTAAATTAACAATCTGTAACATTGAGACTTCCTGTTTTGAATAGATTTGCGTGTAATCAGGATGATGAGAACCTCTTGCATTCAATTTGAGAAAGGTACATGGTTTAACTGTGTGCTGGAAAAAAAAAATCCATTCATCTGTCTCGTGGGTGTACTCTTAAGCTTCAAGTATTCTATTGTGGAGTCTTTATCATTGATGAAGACTCTTAACCACTTTGGTCCAAACAGGCGGAAAAGTAGCTGAAAAGTTTTACATACAAACTGACTGAGAGCTCTGCAAAACTGTTCATCAGTTTCTGTTATCGGTTCGTAAGAATTTTTAATGAATGGAAACGTGATTATAAGCCTTTTCTTTAAGGCCGTAGGTTGAAAATATAGCCTGGCTCTATGTTGCCATGCAGCGTTATTTACATACAAGAAGGCTGACAGAATAGTCAGTAGTGGTCCTTGCTGTTGTCTACTTGAGCCATTTGTTATAGCTAAACAACCCAAAATTCTAATAATTATGTGATGTATGGAAAGTATTTAAAATGAATGTGTACACTTTTCCTGAAAAGCAGCATAAAAACTCTTTCCCAGTTCACTACAGTATTATTTTAACAGTAGTTCGTAGTATGTATATTCTAAAACATTAGATATAGGAATGTATAGGAATATAGGAAATATTACTTCTCAGAAAGGGTGGTCAGGCAGTGGAATGGGCTGCCCAGGGAGGTGGTGGAGTCACCGACCCTGGGGGTGTTCAAGGAACGACTGGAGGTTGTGTTGAGGGACATGGTTTAGTGGGAGCTATTGGTGATAGGTGAACGGTTGGACTGGATGATCTTGTAGGTCTTTTCCAACTTCGGTGGTTCTATGATTCTGTGTTCTAATGTATGCTTGATGAAGAAGCTCAGCAGGAGCAGCGAACCTGAAAGAAACATCTGCTAGGCTTGTTTTTGTAAGAGGACTGTTTTAACTAAATAGGTGAGAATACAGGCTAAGGTTAACTCGAAGGAAGCAGCTGAGGAGAACTCAGAAGGCTGGAGCAGGAAAGGTAAAGTTTTGTGGAGCAAAAGGAAGAAGGTTACTATGACTTGACCATTTCCCATTTGACTCCTGCAAAGGCTGGCATGTTTTACACTTTTCAAGACTGAGTTTGTTTAGGTGATAAAAGGGCAAAAGTCAAAGTAACACGAAGAATAAGTCAGGTCCATCTGTGCTGCGATTTAAAGTTCACCTGAGAGAGAATATGGCTTCAAAACTCCTTTTGTTTTGCATTTTAGTTCTGTAGGTTTTCTTCTGAAACTTGCATTTTTACGAAAGTGAAAAATGAACTTTATCTGATTTGCAGAAATCATCTTCCTCACGACAGCAGACTGCCTATGAGCCTCCGGTCCTCTTCAAGACTGAAGACTATTTTCCATGTCCTAATGAAGCACCTTACTGACGATTTTGGTTTTGGAGTTGGTGTGAATCAGCCAGAATAGAACAAGCCAAGTGAACAAAAGAAATGACAGCCTCAAAATAGCTGCATTTCTGAGCATTATTAATGGCGTATAGCCGTTCTGATTCTCACTGTCTTCCTACAGGCAGCATTTTCAGGTTATCTCTTTTTGGGTATGTTATTTGAAAAGTCTTCCAAAAACACAGTGTATGTTTTCAGTTTATAATGAGGAAGGAACTTGAAAATACTTCCGCATTAGGGTTTGGGGCTTGTTTTTTTTGTTGTTGTTCTATTATTTTTTTTTAAACAGAAATAATAGGAAACATACTTTTATACTGCATCTCTTTTAACACTTAAATCAGCACTGCTGCAGGCGCAAATAACTGCACCACAAGGCTGTTATTTTTGTTTGTTTTTTTTTTTTATTTAAACATACTGGGGTGAAAGAAAAGCTCTATGCATAGAATCATGGTAAGCTTTGGAGCTTGGTCCCTGCAGTCCGTGTGGAGAATTGCACCACCTCAGGATGTGCGGGTGGCAAGGGGACGACTGGGAAGATTGGTGAGGAGTCAAGGACGTGACATGGCTTGGGCAGTGTTGTCCAAGCTCACGGTGTGAACATCCTGCCCCTCCTGATGGTCATCGGGTCAGTGCGACCAGAGCTTCTGACTACTGCAACATGTTATCATGTGATGTGTAACCAGGTGGGCATGATATGTATAATCTGCTGTCAGAAAGAGGAGGGATGTAAGTTGAGGCAGGGCCATCTTTGGACTGAGCCTGTATTAGATGCCTCACCTGACCGGATGCTTTTCCCTCTCACACTTCTGTGCAGTGACTGGGACTGTCTGTGCTGCCTGGAATGTGAGTAAATTATCAATAAACGAGTGGCTTATATAACACTTGATGTATTGCGTTTCACCTCGCAGTATGGAACTGCACAGTTACTTCTGAGAACCTTTTTGCCTACAGCTTCCTATAGTATCTAGCAGTTGTTAATGATTCATTTCTATATTCCTCTTGAAAACCAATTTTACTGCTATTTTATTGCTGTAAGAACTCACTGCAAATATACAAAATTCAGAGGAATAAGACGTACATCAGGGAAACTACATCATGCTTATTGGTTTTATATTGCAAGCAAAGGTAAGCAGTTGTAGAGTGAGGGTTATATGTTAATAGATACAGCGTTCCAAACCATATGGTCTTGTCTTCCAGCAGCAGCTGAGGCCAGATTCTGAGTCTCAATATCTGAGGTGATGTTTCCTGAAAATTTTAAAGCTTGTGAAGTCAAAATCATTAGGCTCCAAAAATAGTTTTAATACAAGACTATTGCCTGAAATTAAACAGAGGGAGTCCAAAACATACAATTCAATATCAGAGGCATTTAACTCTTTGAAGAGGAGCCTCCCTACTTCTGTTCCCACACCCTCCTTGCTTTTGTCAGTACCTAAGCATTAAAACTGTTCAGATGTTCCACTGCAGCAACAGTAGCATTTCCAAGAAGTACTGTATGTTTGAGCTTATGCCTAAATAATGAAGGCTAATCAATCCTCTGGAGTAAAATCTAATGAAAAGGCATGCCCATGTATGTTTGTGTAATGATGTAAGGATACAGCCAGATATACAAATGGACTTGAAACAGGTTGATCTTGCCCACAGTTTAGAAAGCTTATGAAGTTAAGGAGTTCTCATAGTACTAACTAGAACCACATGTTTCCTCTGCTCAAGTGGGCTGATAAGTGCTACCTTGGCTGTCTCCTTGTTCCCGCTGAGTCTCACCAAGCAGGAATAGCGCAAAAAAACCCCCCAGGATTATATTTGCATAATACAAGAGACATGTTTATATATAATAAAAGCTGCATTTACATGATAGGAAGGGTGGACTGAATCTTTGCTCTCCTTATTTTTCATAGCTCTTGGAGAAAAACACAAACTCTTAGCTGAATACGTGCTTACCTGATAAGCTATGCCTGAAATAGGCAGATAGGCTGCTACTTGCAATTAGTTACCTTTGGACCTCCACATCCAAATGCTGGGCTACTGGAGATGCCATAAAACCTAAGGAAATTATAGAGGGATACGCATTACTGACATGAAAAGAAGCAGGTTCGATGATTTATTCAACCAAATGATAAACTGCATTTTTAAGGTTTGAGGGTTTGTTAGATCGCACTGATGTTATCTGAACTGCCAGCAGTTCATTACTTCTACTGACAAGAACCTGCAGTCTTAAGTAGTTTTAGTGCTAAGAAGTGAGTAGCAAGCTTAACTTGGATTCTGTCACTTCCAAGAACTGCTCCCAAAGGCTTCGATCTTGAGCTTTAGAGAGTGATCATGTGTGAAAACACTTTCCAGAATTAGAGGGATGATCCAGATAACTGCATCTGTGAAGCAAACTTTACACCTGAAAATAGTAAATGCTTGCAGGCTGACTTTCAAGGAACAAAAAAATTAAGTGACACTTAGAAATGTTCACTTTTTTTTTTTGGGGGGGGGGGAGGGGGGGGTTGCGGGGAGAAAGCATTCTTGAGCCAGCTGCTATACTCATTTCTCATACTCCTTGACAGAAGCTCTGGAAAACCAAAATTCCTGCTGGGTTTGGCTGTGGTTGAAGATAATGTTACCATAGCTGGTGATCACTTCAGCTGGCATCAGGTATGAGAAGCCTCCAGCTGCTGGCATCCACAGGCTTGCAGAAATGCAGAGAGGGATGAGAAGTTGGGTGACTGGTAGGCTGTGCTGCAGCAGCTGAGCGCAAGCGATGTCAGTGCTGCTGCTGATTCAGCCTGAAGCCAGTGGGTGGTAGTACAGCCTAGGGGTAGTGGCACAGCCTCCAGCCCCAGCCCATCTGGGAAGTTTGGGGCGTTTTCTTCTTGCTTGCTGATATCTACTCGCAAACTTACTGCTAGTAATGATGATGATTTTGCAATAAGAAAATGTAAGTACTATTCAAATTAAGCACTGTGATCAACATATTAAAATGAGTAAATAACAAGCATAGAAGAAGAAAAGGAAGGAGGGTACTGCTTATGGGGCAGCGTTGTCCCACTTCACAAAAGAGGAGGAAAGAAAGAAGTTTCCACTGGTCTATTATCTGCTCTTCAGGAGGTGGAGGTTTCTTGGAAATAGCTGGAAGCCTACAGTGTTTAAAAATAAATTTATTGCCATCTGTTTCTTAGAGGTGAAACTGTTGTGATTTTCTTTGCAAGCAAGAGATCTCGAAAGCAAACTTTTCAAAGAAAAAAGCAGAAGCTCGAGTCCCTGCAATACTACAACTGTAAAACAGCTTGCAGTAGCAGCAATGGGCACCTGAAATACTCTGAAAGTGAGTCAGTACGAAAGAGAGGGAGTGGTAGATGGAGGGAAGGTACAGCTTGTGTTGGGTTTTCCTTCTGGAGTCGTTAGCTTGGCTTTTCCTGGTCTTAGTTGGGTGGCTGTAGTCAAGGGAAGGAGAGCACAGAGCAGGAATGCCTTGGGAAAACAGGCTGTCGTGTGAACACCATGTAGTGGGGGGAGCAGTGCAGCTGCAAACTCATTCGAACTTTGTTGAATGAGTGGAGCGACCTTAGGAGAAGGTGGCAGAGTTGGCAGCGGACGGAGGCCAGGGAAAGTAGGACTAGATGGTGGTCTGGTCTGGCACTCGTCGCCTTCCACCATGGAACCTTTGCTGGGCATGAAATGGATTGGGTTTGGATCAAATTTAGCCGGGGAGTGACTCCAGAGCTTTATCCAGCCTGCAACAACTGCTGTTGGGTGTTTCTTGTGCATATCGGCCTCAATCCAGGCTTAGTTCAAGGTGAAACTCACTGAAGCATGTAGCATGAGCATCAGGTTTCTCTCTGCAAATCTGGCCCTGCTGTGCTTAACCACTTGCTGGTGCAGCCATAGCCCCACATGGGTGATGGGCACTGTTACGGAGAAGGACTGAACCAAAGCTGCACAGTGAGTGAAGATTTGGTGGTGCTGGAACTTACATTGGAGGAACTTACATTTGAGGAACTGAATGGGTCATTAATAAAGAAATTAAATTCCTACAGGGAAACTGAAGAGCCTGATGTAAAGGAAAGCTGCTGGGGAGGAGGTGGTGGAGGAGTGACAGGAGGGAACAGATGCAAGACCTTCAGTGTGAGCTCAGACATCAGTATATGGTGGAAGCAGGGGCAGCTGACATGGGAGGCGTATGGGATGCTGCTTGATCTTGCAGGGATAGGCTGATAAGGAACTGGAGAATTTCAGGAGGAGAAGGTGAGGGAGCTGGGGCTGTTCAGATGGGAGAACAGAAGAATCAGAATCAGAGGTATCTTATTGTGTATAAATACCTGAAAAGAGGGGATTGAAGGAGAGGGAGTGAAACACTTTTCAGCAATATCTGCTGGTACGACGAGGCAGTGGGCACAAAAAAAAGTATATATCTGAACATCAGAAAACACATTTTTTTCGTTGAGAATGATCAGACACTGACAAAGAGGTTGTGGAGTCTCCTGCCTGTGGAGACAACAGGTCACAGAATCACAGCTTGGCTGAAATTGGCAGATCCATCGGGTCTCAGCCCAGCTCCAGCAGGGTCAGCCAGAGCAGGGTGCCCAGGCCCATGGTCAGGATGCATCTGAAGGTCTCCAAGGAGGAGACTCCATGGCCTCTGAGCAGCCTGTGCCAGTGCTTGCTCATCCTCACAGGGAAAATGTGCTTCCTGCCATGGTCTTGGGCAATCTGCTCCACCTCCCCCTGCTTGAAGGTGATAACTTCTTTCAGCTCAGGGATTTCCTGAACTAAATGTGATTTCTGTGTATTCAGTAATTTTCAGTGACTTTCTTATCCATGTTTGTTTCCATTCTCTGAGGCCTTTGTAGGCTTTTGGCATCGTGGTTGAACTCCTGGCCAAAGCACCTTCTCTGCTGCATCCCATATATATCTATATCTACTTAACACTTCTTTCAGTATCCTCCTAACCTGTAGTGGAGGACACAGTCAACAGTCAGTACCCATCTGCATTCTTGATCTCGTAGATGTCTGTAACTTCTCTTTTCATTTTCTCTTCCTTTAGCTGAAGAAGCCTATTTTGGTGGTGTTGTGTATGGAGATTCCGTGCCCTTTGTTGACCTTCTCTGATCTTTTTTTCACTTCTGTTCTATCATTTTAGAGATGAGGAAGTACTGTATATGCTTTCTTGTCTGCTTCTGAACATTTAAACTGAGATTTTCAGGACCCGTCATATTTGTGTGGTATCATTCACAAGTAACTGACTATATTTGTTATGGGAGGCTAAGCCATCTGATTCCTACGTGTGTTTGTGCTCACCTGGGCTGTCACTGGACTTCCCTCATCACAGACACAGAGCAGCTGTCCTAAAAATGCGTTCAGTTTAATGCAGCTCAAAGCACAGTGATGAAGCAGAAAGCCCATAAAGCATCCTTCAGGCACTGTGACCTCAGCTTTGGAGGAGAGAGTTAGAACACTTTATAGCACTGACAAGAAACCCTCTTCCTTCTGAATGTCCTCAGAACATTTTGTGTGCCAAAAGCTCTTCCAGGGTACCATCTCCACCTCCTCTTCACTTTAACCCCTCTATATCTCCCTCCCCAGGGATGAGCTCTCCCCTTAGAGAGCAGGAGGACTGTATGTATTTCTTCATGGCAGTTTGCAGTGGAAGGACCCTCAGCATCCCCTGAGGTGGAAAGTGACGCTTCTTACAGAGGTTGTGCCATGTCATTCTTTTTCTCCTTCTTGGAGCTAGTTGGAAACAACTACGGTGAGCGTTCTGCTCAGGCTGAAGTTTTGTTATTGGTTTTTATTTCCTGAAGTTAGAGCTGAAGCAGTTTGTAATTCTGTAATTCTCTGAGGCTGAAGTGGGCATTTCACTGCCTCGATCTAAACGGATTTGTACTTGTGCTGGGTGCCTGGCCTCTAAAGAAAGCAGTGCCTATGCTACACTCTCTTTTGCACAACAGTATTTCCACATTTTTTCTCCAGGTTTCCCTAGCAGTGGCTTTTATTCAATCGTTGTCTTTATTTCCAAATGCTTGATTGCATTCTTAGCATACAGGCTTCCTCCAAATTGCTATCTAATAAGGTCAGCAATACTTTTTAGTCTGGAAATTTCACCAGTTCACGTTAAAATGCTAAAAAAGTTCCGCTCTCCACTTTTTCCTTCTCCTTCCCTTTCCTTTCCTTTTTTTTCTCTCTTGTATCTGAACTTAATACCGCTTTCTAGTCTCTAATGAGTCACTGCACTTAATCTGTACTGATCCTTTTCACCTCCAGGCGATTTTGATTTCTGTGTTTTCTGATCAGAAAAAGCATCAGTTTTTCCTCTAGGTAATCCAGGTTAGTGCCAGAATGGAGATACCCTCTTTTCCAAGATACGAAAATCTGAAAGATTGGATACCAGGAAAAGGTTCTTCACCAGCAGCTTGGCTGGGCACCATAACAGGCTCCACAAGGAAGTGGTCATGGCATCAGTCCTGCTGGAATTCACAAAGTGTGTGGACAATGCTCTCAGACATAAGGTCTGCTTTTTTTTCTGCTCCACATGGAGACAGAAGTTGGACTCAGTGGTCCTTGTAGGTCCCTTCCAACACAGGATATTCTGTGATTCTATGAGAATCACCTGCAGGCATCTCTGCCAACTTTTGAAGATCTTTATGCAGTTGTGTTAACCACAGTTAAGGTCACAAGGGGGTGTTGCTTCTACTAGCTGAATATTATTAATCTAAAACATGAATGGAATAAAATATAACAGTCAACTATAAGGAAATGAAAATTTTAAATACCAGCAATGCCCAGCTACGCCAAATTGAATTCTGTTGTACTGTTTGTCAAGGCTGTAGAGTGGTACAGGATATTACTGAGTGTTGATGTAAATCCTAGAGGTAGGACTACCCAGCAGTTCACGTGTAGGAGAGCTTTTTTAGAGGCTAGGGTTCACGTGGGCCCACAGTTTGCTAACTCCTACAAATAAAACAGCTGCTATCACCTCATTACAAAAAACACCATCAGTACCTCATCCAGCTCTCCACCCCACAAAGCCAGTGACTGCCAGCTCTCATGGCGGAGGAAGTGAACGAGTTTCTCATCTTCACCTTCTCTGACCTCTTCATCCTGCCCAGGCTTGCTACCAGCTACAGGAAGTGTCATGCAGTTGTGAGGCTGTTTGATCTCACACCCTGTGGTTTCCTCCTCCACCTGGTAATCACTTACCCCGCTCCTCTTCTTAGCGATCAGATCAGCTATCAGATAATGATATGAACTCAGCATGTGTTGCAGCGTTGCCGGTGAAGCAATCTCAAGAGTAGTATGTTGGTGCACGGATGTTGTCCTCCTTGCCTGCTCTGGCTATTTGTTTGGGTTTTTTTTAGAAGTAAATCAGTTTTTTTCCTTTTTTCCTTGTCGTGGAACTCAGCCTCCAGAGGTTGGCTGTGGATAGTTAAAACTTGCCCTTCCCATCACCTGTCCCCTGCTTTGGTACACAGCCTGGAAGAGCATGAAGTGCCTGGATTCCTAGTAGGAATCTCATTCCTTTTAGGATGAGAGGCAATGGCCTCAAGTTGCACTAGAGGAGATTCCGGTTGGATATTAGGAAAACTTTCTTCTCATAAAGAGCAGTGAGGCAGTGGCACAGGCTGCCCAGGGAGGCGGTGGGGTCACCGTCCCTGGAGGTTTTCAGAAGCTGTGTGGATGTAGCACTGAGGGATGTGGTCAGTGGGCATGGTGGGAATGGGTTAGGGGTTGGACCAGATGGTCTTAGTGGTCTTTTCCGACCTGAATCATTTTGTTCTACAAGTATAATGCCTCCTGGCACGCTAGTAGATGAGGGAGCTTCAGTGGTTGCTGCATATACATCCCACGGGGAGAGCTGTGCACATGCCGAGGGAGGGGTTGAGTCAGTGAACTTGGCACAAAACCGTGTACAACCTTTGGTCCTTGAAGAGTATCGTAAAAAAGAATGGGAAGTATTAAGCCCAGATGATTTTTTGTGATGAAGAAAAGAAGGAAGTAGGAGGTAACTGAGTAATTTGGAGATCTCCATGTTATTTGGAGAGGTGCAACACTTCTGAACTTACAAACTTCAAAGTGTCATGTCCATGCCCAGCAACTGAAGTACCGGTTAATGTCTGTCATGTTAGCAAGGGATATTCAGATATAACATGAAGGCAGCCTAATCAGCCTGCAGAGATTGAAGTAAGGCATGCACACACACAACTCTTTTCACAGAAGTAAACCATCAGCACAGATCCTGTTTAACCCGAAGAATCCTATGCTGTATGTTACTAATACGTCCTGCAGGTTATTTTAACCATGGAGAAAGTCCTTTTTGCACTCATGAAATGCAGTTCAACTATCTTATCGCTTGCCTGTTTTAACTGTACATACAGCAATTCAGTAAAACTTTAACACGTACACAGCTGTATGAATTGACCCCATGGGTTATCCCTGCTGTGGCAGCATAGCTATTTGTCAGCAGAATTTTTTTCACAGCATACTCTTATCAGAAAGTGATTGCGATTACTGAACTAAATCAGTATGTAAAAACATGCGGTGGTTTTGAGCTGCTTGGTTACTGTGGAAGCTACAGAGCTCCTGACCCCAAACAGAATCTTTTTAAGACAAAAAAAAAAAAGCAGTGCCCCTATTCCTTATAAGGCATGGGCAGGCTTCCCTGAGCGCTGAGAAAGGGGCGGTAACGGGTTATTTCAGCGGAGTTTCTCCGGCAGCAGTCGCGGCAGAGTGAAGAAGTTGCACTGAAATTACCAAGCCCTTCGTCTGAGTGGAGGAATCCAGGCAAGAGAGCGGGCATCAGGTGAAACTGAAAAAAAAAAAAAAAAATAATAATAATAATAATCACAACTTGATCATGGGAAAATCAGGTGAGCAAATGCGTTCATGCAGTTGGCTGTGTATCTTTGCAATGGCACCGCTCGGTTTTGTGCTCCAAAAGCGTTACTAAAGCCTCAGTGGCTTTGCTACGAGCAGGCTGCTTTCATTTGCGCGTGTTGCTGGCTGGGAGGAGCATTCTCTCTGACACAGTGAAAATGAGTCTGTTGGATTAAAAAAGCCGGAAAAGAAAAGGAAAAAAAGAAGCCTCCCTCCCCCCCCCAAGCCTGCTCACCGTAGAGTTAGTTGTATTTTCCTGTGTGGTTTTCATTTAGTAGCTGATAACAGTTGTGTTCTGCTCCATGATAGAGTTTTACGGCATTCAGAGAAAGGATCATTTTAAATCTACTAGCTTTAAAATTAGGCTGTGTATCGCTGTCTGGCAAAGCTTCTTTACATTGCAAATCATCAACGAACTGCTTGGAGAGGGAAGGGTTTTTATTGGCCTTGCTTTTAGAGGGATTTAAATTCAAGATCTGGTTACAGTTTAACCAAGTGCTGTCTGACCGAGCTCGTAAGATTTTCCCCAGCTGTGCAGATTTTTGTCAAGCCTCTTGTTCCTGCTGGCTGCGGGATGCCTTGTTGGGCTCTGTTCATTGCCTGCGTGCTTGGGTTTGATCTTCTGAGTAGAAAACCCCTCTGAAGCTGCCTGGAAGTTGAAGAGCTTAAGAGGAGAGATCGCCTTGGGATCTTTGGCCCACTAGTGCCACAAGGAATTTCCTGCAGACAGAAATGTGCCTGAAGTCTGAAAAAGCACACTCGTCTTTTGAAACTGCAATGAAACCAGATAGCTTGTTCTTGTGGTTGGGATGTTATTTCTGTAACTAATCAGAGCCTGGTAGCATAGTATCTGTCTGTCCTATCCATCTGTAGCACATATAGGACGTGCTCATTGCAATCTGGTCCTTTGTTCACTTAAAAACGTATAAAACTCAAGGCTAACACTTAAATGGACCTCAGCATGGAAGTACGCTTCCTTTTTTTTTTTTTTTTCTTTTTTTTTTTCTTTTTTTTTTTAAGATCAGCATCCCAATTGAGGTCTGAGCCCTCTGACAATGTGGTTAAGGGCTTGCTCTGACTCCACAGTATGTGGCAGCAGGCCGATACCCAGCCCAGGCTTAGCACCACCTAGCTGCCAGTGCATGGGCTTGGCCCATTTCCCGGAAGCTGCGTGCTTTCAGATAGGTTAGGATTTAGTAAATGATCTTACAGCCACTTAAATAACTGTAATCGCTTGGAAGTAGCCGGTTAAGCAGTTCCTTGCTAACAGCATAAGAAGTATGAGTGCCAGATGAGCCTTGCATCTGTGTGATACATTGGCAAAGTTAACTGGGCAAAAGCAGCAGAGGTTTCAATGTGCCTCTCCCAACCCCAAACTGATACAAATCTCTTGTGTTAATACGTGCACAATCTCTGTTTGCAGATTGCTGATGCAGTCATAAGGCAATTACTGTCCTTAGCTGTTATTTCCTGCACATTCGTTAAAGCACATCAGTTCTTTGTTCCAAAATTAGGAGCAGTGGCAGACCAGAAATTCCTTTCATGAAGGTTTGAGTATTGTTTGCTCCACTGAGAAGTTATACAAGTAGATCTTCTAGGTACATGTTTATAATTTTTTGTAACCTGTATCTTACTTTTCAAGTTAATAGTGAACTGGGCCCTGGTTGCTGCATTTGAGCTGTTTGAGCTATTTAAGCTGTACATTAAGCTGAGATCCTGTCCTAACAATCAATTCATTGACTAAGTCTCATCTGTCCTTTCCACCAAACTGAAGTCTTTAGATTCCTGTCTGAGATTGATGTTTGCCTTCGCATGGGTGAGAGCAGCTATTCTGAAGAGCACAACTCTGTGTTTTGTGTGAGATATTTCCCACTCTTGAGGACACACAGCAGGCACAGGAGATGTGCAGAGATTTGTCTCGACTGGGACATGTAGTAGAAATGTAATGGGTTGGAATCTGCCCAACCTCTTGGTGACATCCAGAGCACATGCTCCTTTCTTGGATCAGAAGAATGAAGGAAGAGATCGCATGAAGGCGCGCGTGTTGGCTTGTTTAGCTTGGAAAAGAGGAGGCTCCAGGGAGACCTCATTGTGGCCTTCCAATACTTGAAGGGAGCTTATGAACAGGAGGAGGAATGGCTGTTCACAAGGGTGGACAGTGATGGGACAAGGGGGAATGGTTTTAAACTGAGACAGGGGAGGTTTAGGTTAGATATTAGGAGGAAGTTTTTCACTCAGGGTGGTGACGCACTGGAACAGGTTGCCCAAGGAGGTTGTGGATGCCCCATCCCTGGAGGCATTCAAGGCCAGGCTGGATGTGGCTCTGGGCAGCCTGGTCTGGTGGTTGGTGACCCTGCACATAGCAGGGGGTTGAAACTAGATGGTCATTGTGGTCCTTTTCAACCCAGGACATTCTGTGATTCATGTAGGGATACTGTAATTCATGTAATTTGGGCGCACTCTGTTTTAGAAGAAATGTCTTCAAAACTGTTTCTTTAACTCTGTATCTTTGGTGAATTTATCTTGAGGTAGAAGTATCCCCTTGGAAAACCAGCTATTTAAAATCTCAGTTCTTCGTGTACATTTTGATTGGAGCTCCCTAATAATGTATTGTTTCTAGCTGTTGGATTACACTTAAAGCTGTATTCTTTGCAAGTATTATGACTAAAGACTTTGCACTGGTTTTGCTTCACTTAGTAGAGCTGAGCACAGTAAGACATCAGTACCTCTGACAGCTTTTTTCCTTGGATGCTGCAGGCTGCTAAAACCAAACACACACTGAAACTCCCCCATCAAACAGAGAAATGCCTCCCCTGGCTGTAACTGCTGCAAACACCGCAGCCAAATGTGGGGACCCCCTGTGTCCTCCCACTAGCCTTCTCCTTTTGAACAGCATGCGGATTAGCAGGTGGTGCAGTCTCCTCTCCCCAGAGAGCCCAAAGCAAAAAAAAAACCATCAGGGAGTATTTCAGCAGGAAATGAGCTGATGGTGAGCTGGCTGCTCTTTGTTGCTGTGTTGCTAGGGCTGCCGTCACCGCATGGCTCTGACCCCATGCAGCTGTGCGCGGGGGCCGGGGTCCCGAAGCAGCATCATCCCAGAGGGGATATCCACAGCAGCAGCTGCCAGGGGCTGGGAAAGTGGCAGAGAAAGGAAAGTGTCATTTCTTCCACTCTCCCTCAAACCCTATGTGTTGGGGAAGGGACCTTGCCCTCCTTGCTTTCTAAAAACTAAGCAGAGGAGGTGGGGAGGGAATAATTTGCTCTTTGACTTCTGGATGGTGAGTGCAGAATGCTCTCAGACAGAGAAGAATGAGCTCAGTAAATACTGAGAATCTTTTCACAGTGCCTGCTTTCCTTATTTTCTTTCTTCCCACCATCCCTGCCCCCTGCAAATGTGGGTGGAACTCCGAAGTAGTGGCTGGGAGTTACCCACTGCTGCCTGTTGAGTCAGTGCAAAAATAAATAAGGGCCAAGAAAGGGCTTTAACAAAGAGAAATGGGATAGGAATGAAACTCAGTGCTGTTTTCCTTACTGCTTTTAATCTCCCTTAGAACTACATGCTGCTTTTAACTTTGAAGGTGCATCCTTGGAGCATGGTATAAAGGACTATAGTGCTTTCTTCAGAATGAGCTGCATCTCCAACTGATGAGAGGTGAGAACTTGTGCTGCGGCATCTCAGGAGGAGGCAGCTGTAGCAGCTCTTAACGAAAGTGCATGTATACAAGAAAAACGACCTGTCTGCTTTCTGAGAAATGTGATACAAGCTGCCGAACTGACAGCACATTTTGTGTTGTCTGGTTTTACAGGACCTAGGGGATAGAGAAAATGAATGAATCTAAGCTGCTAGTAACCAGGCATTCATGTTTGGTAACAATGGGCACACGCAGAACTTAGTAGAAGTTACTCGTTGTTTCTTTCTACACCAGAACTGAATCTGAGGAGTAGGAAAAGAACCTTTAAAAAATATAGCTAATTCAATTAAAAACCCTGCACTTTTCCAGCTTTTGTGTGTAGATGATGCTAATTACTCAGTTTAAGTTCAATAAATGGAAAATCCTCCAGAAAGACGTTGGGCTTTGGCAAACAATATTTGGTGCCTAATCTTTACTTGTCTGTTGAATAAAATCATGCTTTGGGCAGAGGGGAGTGGAGGAGAATGCAGAAGCCATCATCCTTTGTAACAGTGGTTCCTCCTGTTTGTTAGATTAGAAGCCTTAGCTTCAAGGCAGACGAGTACCAGAACAGCGTGAAGTGGCTCACAAAGAAAGAGACACAGTGTGATGGTCTGTACTAACCAAGATACCTACCAAAGTTTCTCTTGCCATATAGTTTCATGTCCAAAAACATCAGCTCTCCTTTCTGCATCCCTCAGGAAATCGTTCTGAAAAAAATAATTAAGCATGAAGAACATTTATTACTGAAAGTCAGTGAAAACATTCAACAAAGCTTTGCTTTCTATCAGTATAATTGGTACATTTGGTAGTTTCTATCTTGTTTGGATTTGGATTTGGATTTGCCTTGGTTGTTGTGCTATGTAAAGGAATGGAAAGTATGAGAAAAATAAATTACTTGACTGTAAGTATGGAGTTGTTCGTTACGTATCTCCACAGGCCAGAAGAATATTTCAGATAGCTGTTTTAGTAAAGGCCACTCTGTTCTCCAAAAGATTAGCTGAAGTTTATCTACATTATGTTTTTACAGGCAGATGTGAGCAAGTTCTGCTCAGTCTTTGACAGTCTGAAGAAACTATCTCTGAGTCAGACTGTGTGGCCTTGCTGAGGAGGAGGAAGCAAGGCCAATGCTGTGGTTAATAATTCTCCTCTAGAACTGGCTTGTGTACTGTAGATTTGAGCCTGTAAGAAACAGCGAAGTCTTGGGTGCTTTGGAAGACCACTGCAAACATTAATATCTTTCTGTGTTGACTGACCTGAAGTTAGCAGGGTGAATCTTAGCTCTGAATAGAAATCATGTGGACTTTGCCTGCTCTCAGCTGTTAAGTATGCTTGTTACATAGCTGCAAGAAATGATGACGTTAGCTGTCCTTCTAAAGGTTTGCAATGCCACTGGAGTAGCAGCAGGATTTGGAAACCATCCTTCTAATTTTGATTGTGAAGGCTCTTCCTGCACATCATAGAATTGGAGAAACCCAGCACATCTCGAGTTGGAAGGGACCCACGAAGATCATGGAGTCCAATCCCTGGCTCCACATAGGACCACCCAAAATTCAAACTCTATGTCTGAGAGCAATGTCTAAATGCTGCTTAAACTCTGGCAGCTTGAGGCCGTGCTCACTGCCCTGGGAAGCCTGTTCCATGGTTCCACCACCTTCTGGTGAAGGACCTCAGTAAATACAGTGTCAGGGAGGGAGGAAGAGAAGAAAAGGAAAGCATTACTTCACTTTCTCCTCCTGCATAGTGTGGTCAGTAGGTCACTTGTGACTTTGCTTTTCAAATTATATGTACCCTAGGAATTATGTCCAATTATATCTAAGAATGTAAGGCCTTACTAATGAGAGGCTTTCCTTTTTAAAAAGGTCATCAGCTTCCTCACTGTCTATCAAGAATGCGTTTGTGTGTCACAATTACTATATTGGATTGTCCACCTTAGCAAAATAGTGATAAAAATAACACTTTTTGATTGTCTCTTATGTGCAGAGACAACACTGACTTCTCTAGATTTGATGAGCAGTCATTTCCAGTCTTATTTGTGATGAACACTCCATGATAGCAACAAATTGTTGAAAGGTTTGATGGTCTCACTGTTTGGAGGGGAGAAGGGCTCCGGGCAAAGCTCTTTTTCCTCTCACACACCCTTTTTCCCCAAAAAATGAAAGCAAGAACTTTGTCAGTAACTTCTGATTAGCTTTCCTTTCTTCATTTTTTCTTTCAAGCTTATATATCAGGAGGCTCTGCTGTTTTTCTGAGCTGTACAGTTTCCAGGTTAGCAGGTGTTCCTTTTTAATCAGGGGAGTCGATTGCCTAACAGTTTATAAAAGGCCTTAAGTGAGGAAGTAATCAACACTGTCTATTATGGCAAGAATAGAATTTGCAATCAAACAGTGACATGAGTAATGTCATTGAAACGTTATTACACCAGTGGTTTTATATACTCAGGCACTATGCTTCAAATTGGAAATGGGGGGGAATAACGTGTTATGTCACATGGAACGGGTAATGGGAGGTTATTATGCTGCCAGTTTCCTGTAGGGGAAACTTGGGTATTAAAATGAGTAGGGAGTGTGTCCATCCGATTCAATTAACTTGAGCATCTTACTGTTGTCCTGAAGCTCATCCCAGTGGTAGTGTGTGTAGGAAAAGCTAAGGCATAAATGAAGAGCATCAAAGAATCTTCTTCCTGAAGAGAGATCTCCTGAACTGAAGGGAAAATTATTCTGTTTCTGCTTAAAAACAAGAAAGTTCCAGGAAATTTCTCCCATTCAAGCTTGAATCTAACTCCATACCCCAATTCCTTTAACACTTTTAAGCAATACTTTCTGCTAACTAAGTAGGAAAATTCAGGTTGGAAAGGAAGTAGTCTAGCAACAGCTATGATGAGCGCAGGGAGTTTGGCACTGAAGGAGATCAGGTTTTGTGTTTGGAAGTGATGCATGAACTGGAATGCCTAATCCATGCTCCCAAATGACGTTTCTAGAAATCACATTAAGGGCCAGTCTTTGAAGAAATTTTTATCCCAGATGAGGAGCAGTAAGGAGCAGTTAAGTACGTGGAATAAGAAAAATGAAGTAATCAATCTTTGTGGCATTGCAGAGGCCACCCAGCACAAGATCACTGTGGAATGTTTATGTCCTCAAACCAAAACGCAGAGTCAAAATGTAACAGAGGTGTACCTGCCTTCATTTAAGCCTTCTCTGTAAGCTAAATATCCAGCATTTCTCCATTGAAGAAACTGTATTCTCACAGTGTGAAAGATTCAGCTGTAGCTAGTTTCTAGAGAATCATTTCAAATGAAAATAAAAGTTACTGATAATATATATGCCAAGTATCTTCGGTCTTAGGCGAGAACATGGTCATTAGCTGAAGTTGCTTTTACTAAAGAATTTTGTTTGTTTCCAATCTGTTAATAAACTTTGAGAAGCTTGCCAAAATATGACTATCCTTAGTTATCTGGGAAGGTAATAAAGGACTTCTTGACATATCTACTTTGCAGTTCCTAAAACTTCTGATGAACTTTCTGACAAAGTTGTTGGACATATTAAGAACTGTATTTTCACACTCCATTAGTACTGCCAGAATAGAACAATTTTGCACAGTCAAAGGAGACTGTAAAGATTTTAGTATTAAAGTAGAGCTGCACTTGGTCTTCAGTCAGTTAGCTTTACGTGTGTGTTCTATACAGTTTGCATTTGTGTCTGCTCTGTGCATTCTAATATTTGGCTGCTTTTTGCCTGGAGAGCGAATGTTCCCCCCTGTGTTCTGGGCACAAAAGAGTGTAGAAATTATGTGCAATATCCTGGGTAAAAATGAGTCACATTACCAGAGTAGTTGGTATCAGTTTTCGGCATTTGTTTCTTGCCAGATTGGTGGGTTCTTTGGAACGTACTTAGCATCTGTCTTCAGAAATGTGATTCTAGCTGTTACATGAGTACATCTCTTCTTATTTATTTTGGGCGATGCACACGCAGGGTGGAAAGGTGAGGTCTATGTCATGGTTTGAAGATGAATTGAGGCAGTCATAATGGTATATTTCTGTGTAGGGTTCTATGTGAGGTCCAGTTCTTGTTGCATCATCTCTCAAGTTTCTGCTGGTGACTGCAGAGGCTACACAGAGCAGCTGGTATCATGGAGAACGTGTTTGGATAACTCACTTCAGTCGCGATGGCCAACGTAAGGGAGGAAGAGAGTAGGAGAAAATCTGATAGGAAAAGTCAGCCTAGATGCTTCTGCTTGCTTTTCCATGCTCACACGAGCTGAATAAAACTAAAGAAAGTCTGAAGAAATCTACAAGGTGTGCTCTGTACCACCATATTATGGCCTGTAAATTCGTTGTTGCGCGTTGTCGTATCTTAGGACAGTGTTCCAGAAGAATCCACAACAGAGGTAGATACTTGAATAATGAGAAGCAGGCAACTGTCGATAATAACATTAATTGTTTCATTTATTAAACTGTGTGATGATTCATGTCCAAAACCAACTTCCTTGCAGTAGGAAATAATTTTTTCTAGAAGCTTAAGCAGCCTATGTGAAGGGAAAAAAATACGTCTCCAAAGCTATTTGGGAAGCTGTTCTCATTTGAGTGGGAGCCTGAGAACTCCCATTAACTCTCACTTTTAATATCTGGCTTCTTGGAGTATGGAACATTGATTAAAATGGAAAAACTTAACAGGTATTCCAAAACAAATCTGAAATGTCTTTGGCAGTTGGGCGTCCCTCTCTGCACTTCAGAGTGCAGAGGAGAACGAGTGGAGAGAGGGTGGTGTTTAGCACATGAGCTTGAGTCACTGTAGAGAAGTGGTTCTGTAGCAGACACCTTGGGAAAGGAAGGGAAAGGAGAAGGATGGGAGGGGTCTCTAAGTGCAATAGAGAGGTGTCTCCATGGCTAGAAGAAGCCACATCCACATCTTGTTGATCTTTGTAATTCAAGTTGTTAGTACAGAGCTGGATTGTGCTTTATGTCTGTTAGTGGATGGATTGACAAGGCCTGCATTTCAGTCAAGTTTAAGCTTTTGTTTCCTAGAGTTTAAATTTGTTATCGTAAGTAAGAACAATTTATTTAAATTAAAACTTTCACGTTTGCAGATCAGATTGTATATGTACTCTTTAATGCTGGGCTGATTAAGTCTAGGTGATAGCAGCCACAAATTCCTATGCAGAAAAATACAGCCTGGAGTATGTGATGCATCTTCCAAAGCTGCGCATTTGAACTTTTTTGATTAGCAAACTATCCTAAAATGTCTCTGCTGGAATCTTGGACCCCTACATCAGCAAAGTTAAGTCAATTGGCTGTCGGCTTGCCTTCCTCAGTAACCTGTGACAAGCGCCTTAGAAATAGGTCATGACCTACAGGCCATGCAGATGAGAGTTTTAAGATCCTGTCTCAGTGGAATCAATTAACGACAATAAGGAGGATGAAACTGTTTTGTCAGCAAAGAGTGAGTAGGTGCTTAAACACTGAAGTAGAGATGCCTGGTTTCTTTGATGGTATGCAACATGTGGCACAAAGTTGAAGAAAAACCTAAGGGTGGGAATGTGATGGGCAGATCCCATTTCAACAGGATTTCTGTTGGTGAATTCTCAGCTGTCTTATGACAATAATTTTATACAAATAATAATAATAATAAATCTCTCCCGAAAGCGTGTTGTTGGAGAATATATTTGGTATGTGTCCACAAAAATACTTTGGAGGAAGTGAGAATAGAATTGAACTAACCCAACTCCATATTCTATTCAAAGTTGTAAAGTACTGAGTGAAACAATAATGGCTTTTTTTGTGCATTTGGACATTGAGATGATTTTAGGTCACTATATTATCTTAAGGCTGTTGATAGAACCAGTGAAAACTGACAACAGCTAAAAGCACATGTGTGGGTTGGGTAATTACCTTAGAAAAAAGTTGCAAGAACAGTATATGCAAACTGACAGCTATACTGTGGGAGAATGCATCATTACAAACAGCAGAAGAGTGTACGTGCTAATAAAGGAGGAGATGAGTGATTATAGTTGTTAAAATCAAGCAATGAGAGGAACTTGAGAAATCTAAGATTAACAACAGGAAAAACTTTCTGGTCATAAGATCTACTTGGGCTTTGAAAAAATCTTAAATGGCAAATGATGGGAGTCTTTCTAATTAGAATATTCAGAATTATAGAATAGAATATAGAATTATAATGCTGACATATGTCAGAAATTATGTCACAAATTGCATTGATAAATGTAAATCTGTGTCACCGTAATAGAGTAAATACTAAAATATGTCTTGGCCTGTCCAGAAGCTTCTGCAGTACAGAGAAAGTGAAAACTGTCTTTCTCTTTTACAGATGCTATCCATACTTCTCTAACTGTCCCAATACCTTATTTCAGGTTTCAAATTTCTCTTGAAGCAGGAAATTCCATGAGGTAACCAATTGCAGGAAAGAGTTGGGTTGTTGTTTTCTTTTTTCCCCCTTTTGAAGCTTCATCAAGGCAAAGAAGAGAGAACATCAAAGAGGACCCAATTCTCACTTACTCCAGTTTCTTTGCAGTGGTCATGTGGAATATAGAAATCTTGAAATTGGAATCAGTCAAACTAACCTTAAATCACCTCCTGATTGAGAAAGGGAATAAGATTCGCTTTTCTCTTCAGTCTTTAGTGAGATTGTACCATCCCACTGGAAGTGTCTCTTTGAGTTCCTGGACAAAAGGCATTAATGGTTCTTATCATCCTACTTGTAAGTAGGGAGAGTGGTGTACTCCTGTTTTCCAGTCCCGCCTTCTCCAGCATCTTAGTTTGCAGGGTATGTTTTTCTGTCTTCACTGATGTCTGTATTTGACAGACTTTTCCAATCTTTTTGATGTGATTTCAGCTTCCAAACAATTTGCTGAAGAGGTCTTGAAAGCACACAATGACTACAGGAAGAAACACGGAGTCCCCCCATTAAAGCTCTGCAAGAAGTTAAACAGAGGAGCCCAACAGTGAGTTCAGTCCTTTCTTTTCTCTGATGAGATTTCTGTCACTTTTATTGGCTAGATTTGACTGTGCACACTGCAAAAGTACTTTCCTTTTAACACTCTGGTATTCAGTGAAGGCTTACTGGATGGAAAGTGAAGGACTCTTTTTGTCTCCCTACCCAACTCTTCCCTTCTTTCTCCATCAAATAGCACCACCTAATCATACATGCATTTATCTGGTCGCAATAGTGTAAATCTTTCTTGCATTTTCTTTGAGACATGGGCTGCAATCTGTCTACTCTTGTGTACAGAAGTTAATTGCCTAAAGCATGGTTTGCTCCCATCTCCATCAGATGATGTATTGTCAGTTGCATGAGAACATCTGCTGCTGCTGAAATAGGGGAGAAAATAACTTTTTCATGGTAGGAAGTGATGACTGGTCTTCCTACTGCCTGATTTAAGTCTTTTTTACAGTATCTTTAGACCATTATTGCTTTTCCTCTTTCCCGCATATATGACAGCAAGATTGTTTCCTTTCTCTTTGTAATGACCTTTTTCAAAGTAGTTTTCACAAAATCAGAATGATTGAGGTTGGAAGGGACCTC
Organism: Alectoris magna; assembly: GCA_030625065.1. Classification (NCBI taxonomy): domain Eukaryota; kingdom Metazoa; phylum Chordata; class Aves; order Galliformes; family Phasianidae; genus Alectoris; species Alectoris magna. Next base: position 59,925,322 of record CM060561.1, read on the forward strand.
TAGAGGTCATTTGATCTTCCATTTATTTTCAGGCTGAGGAATAGATCTTTGCAATAAAAAGAAAATACTTGAAGGAAAAAATGGTGACTAAACTCTTCCAAAAATAAATATAAGGTGTCAGGATGAGGGGAAATGGCCTCAAGTTGCACCAAGGTAAGTTTAGGTTGGACGTTAGGAAACGCTTCTTTACAGAAAGGGTGGTTAGACATTGGAATAGGCTCCCCAGGGAGGTGGTTGAGTCACCGTCCCTGGATGTGTTTAAGAGCCGTTTGGATGTGGTGCTCAGAGATATGATTTAGCAGAGGGTTGTTAGAGTTACGGTACTATGGTTAGGCTGCAGTTGGACTTGATGATCCCTGAGGTGCCTTCCAACCTGAGTGATTCTGTGATTCTACGATTCTATTATTCTATCTTCCCATAATAGCTAAATGGTGGGCAGTTTGATGAGATCTCACCTTCTATTACACTTTCTACCATAACCATGCAGGGTTCTCCATGCCAGCTGGCTCAGAAGCAGAGAGGCTGTGGTGTTTCCAGAACCCAGTTTGTTCTCAGCATCATGCTGCGCTCTGCCATATTGTTCAGTTCTCTCAGCCTAGAACAGAGATCCCTGTGAGGTGTTGTGCCTCCGTGTGCATACCATGTACATGGCATGTAGATGTGCCCTCTGGCAGTAATTCATGTTAATTTTGTCTGTCTTCTTTCCACTTCTTTTTTGAGACACCATGATAACTAGATACAGTATTTCTGTGATGCCAGTGACACATCTGCATACCTATGCAATCTTGGTTTTTCTTCCTGTTCCTCGAAGGTTTGGGGTTTTTCTGCTTTATCTGATGCCTCACAACGAGGAGGAGATTTCATTGACTTGTCAGTCACACTTCTTTTCTCTTCCAATTTTTACAGCTGGATTGAACAAATCAATTTGTATGAATAGTTGAGATTATTCTGTCAAATAGATGTTGCTCCACATTTATCTCTAAGTGCTCCATTGCCCTTCCTGGGTATATTTAGGTCTTTCTGGAGTTCCTCACAATCCTCTCTGGTGTCAGCTGACTTTCTTCACTTTGGTGAATAGCAGTTGGAAACCTTTGGTAACTTAACTTATAAGTATTAAAGGTGTGTTTAGAAACTGGTGTAATTGTGTTGAACCAGAAATGTTTTGTTCTGAATAGCAGACATGAAATCTGAGAAATCTTATTTTCGTCAAGGTAGATGATACATAATCTAAAATTCCAGAGCTTCAAAGAGCTTCACTTTTTTCTTTTCAGTATATCTGGTATCTTTGTTGAAATTGTGTCTGATATATCTGTGGCTACTTAGCTCTTCTTCTCAGTCTGTGTTGAAAATTGTGTGCTTTCTACTATTTTCAGTCCCAAGAACTGAGACAGGCTAACTGAATTGACTATTGGATCCCTGCTTTAGCACGAGTGAGTCACCCTCAGCAGGTGTCTGTTTATATCTGACTGTAATGAAGCATAGGGTGATGATCTCAGATACAAATCTCATGTTTTCAGCTGCCTGAGCAGGAGGGAATTAATCACCCTTTGTCTCAAATCCTTGGCAACTTTGTCCCAGTCTTACCTCTTGCTTGGAATGTGCAAATTGTTGAAGAGAAGCAGTGCAAGACTGTGGTGATAGAGGACATGAAGGAGTATCAAGAGATCCTCTAGTTCAGGATCTAGAAGACTCACAGCTGGCCTGGGTCAGAACATTCAGCTAGGCAATCCCGTGTCTGACAGATGCCAGTAATCCAAGCTTTGGGAAGAAGCAGCAGAACAAGACATACGTAGTGATGATCCTTGCTCTGTTATCTTCTCCTGAAAATTACAAAATTATCTGGGAAATCATGTTTTTCCTAAGTATTAGGCTGTATCTTCTTTTAGTTGCCTAATAATGCCTGAATACATACTCAATAAGTTTCTCTAGCTCCTTTCAGATCCCCACGTGCTTTGGTGTCTGCCTCATTGGTGATAAGTTTTGTAGCACACTGTGGAACAATTGTTTTGTCTTACTTGACTTCTAAATCTACCTGATGATTTCTGGTGCCGTGAGAAATAACAAATAGTCTTTTGAATTTGAATGTCTCTGTTCTGAAGCCTTATCAATGTTGACAAAAGAGAATAATCCTTTTATACATGAAGTTATTTTTAATCCCATTGTAATAAGACAATCGAAATACCTCCCACACTCTCATGTGTTAACTCCTATAGAAACAATGCTTCTTATCCCAGTGCTGGCATACACATTTGTTGCCTCAAATTCTCCCTGTGATCTCTTTCTCTTTTCACTCACTTTGACTAAATCCCAGCTTCAGTCTATTTTTCTATTTCATGTAGAAGTTAAGTTAATGCGGAGTTTTTGGAACTGTTCTCTGCATATCAGTTAGAGCTGGTTTAAGTACACTTTTTGTTTTTTTAATAGTAAAACACTAGCAAAACATTGACGAGGCCCCAGTACTACTGCAAATGTATGCTGGAAATCTCCGTCTAGTGTTACAGTGCGTCACTGGCCATCCCCTGTTTGAGAGGGGCTTGGATTCTGCTCCCTTTCCCATATGTACACCTGATTTATGGATTATTTGCATGCTGACTTTTGAAGCTACATTATCTCTTGTGCAGGTTACTCCAGTGAGGGGGCCTGGATATGTCAGGAGTTTACATTTGTAGCAGTGCTTACAAATGCTGCAATTTCCCCATTAAAAGTTGCAGCTAAGGATGGTCTGTGGATTTCCAGGTGCTGGGCAGACAGGATGAAGGGAGATCTGCATTCTGTCTTTTAGACCTTTCTCAGCCACGGCATAAGCGCTCATGAAAGACCATGCAAAATGGTCTCTGGACTTTCCTTCTTCCTGAGCCCTAGATCTATATAGGCTTAAAGCATCTCTGTCATTAGAGATTTGCAACTGAGTAACTTGATTTAACTGCCATCTTCTAACAGGACAAGAGGAAATGGTTTCAAACTAAAAGAAGGGAGATTTAGATTTGGTATAAGAAAAAAGTTTTTTACAATGGGAGTGGAGAGGCATTGGCACAGGTTACCCAGAGAAGTGGTGGATACCCCATCCCTGGGGACATTCAAAGTCAGGCTGAATGGGGCTCTGAGCAACCTGATGTAGCTGTAGGTGTCCCTGCTCATTGCAGGGGAGCTGAATTAGATGACCTTTAAAGGTCTTCCAACTCAAATGATTCCATAATTGTAACATTCCTTGTTTGCATCCCCTCTTCTTTCTCCTTCGCTTCTCTGTTCACTTTAGCTATGGTCTGTGACACAATGTGTGCATCCCTTTGCTAGGTATGCGGAAGAACTGGCGGCCTCGAGGGTCCTCAAACACAGCTCTGAGTCTGCTAATGGAAAGTGTGGAGAAAACTTGGCCTGGGCATCCTATGATCAACCAGGTAAACTTTCTTCTCTTACTGTCTCACACTGTATAAATAGCCTGTTTCATTTTCCTTGGGCTCAGAGCATGAGTGAGCTGGATGTCACAGCTAGTTGCAAGAGTACTGCCGTTGCCTTCACTTCCAAAAGGTGGCCACTGCAGTCTAAACCCACATTCCATGGGCACAGGCTTCTGGTATGCAGACACCTACATATGAGGTGAGAGCAAGAAGCACAGATATGCGCTGAAGGGGTAATGCATTGTGGCAGCGGGTTATGTCCCTTTAAAGATAGGATTTGGTGGCTAGGATGCTCCATATATCCCAGCTGTGTACCTACTTTGAATTCTATTTCATGGGAAGGAAGCTGTCAATGCCCTGTTCTTCACCTTTATCCTTAGTTTGCCCTAGCTTGAGTAAGAGCTGACTACAGGCCAACTGTGGTGAGGAAGGTGGGAAAATGGCAACTGCATACTACACAGCATTTCCTGTTTTGGAGGTCAAAAAGACAGTGGGAAACCAAAGTGACCAAGGCAACTGTGTTAGGCAATGTCTGATCCCCTCTGTCAGTAAACAGAGGCTTTGAGCCTTTTTCACTGCCTTCATTTCTGAAGATAAAAGTTCTCTGTATATTTTCTGATCATAAATGTAGCACGTAATTGGCAGCCTTCCATTTGGATACCCAAGGAGCTGAATTTTGGCCATGCTGACAGCCTGCGGTGAGCACTCAGAGCTATGATCAGCAGGCTCTTCCCTCCTTCCTCCTCCAGCATGCAGAGTTAAAGCCTCCACCTGCTGAGAGAGCAGGTGGTTTGTATTATAAGTGACCACTTGCTTTCTGTATTTCCATCCACCCCTGGAATTCCCAATGCAGTCTAGAGGAGATAGGGGCTCATTTTTGTGGATTGTAGGTCCTGTTTTAAGGACCTGGAAATTTTAGTAACTGAGTTTTAGGCCCAGGGGTACTGCTGGATTCCTTCGCAAGTGCCAGCTGTAGCCCCTCATGGGTACTTTTTTATATTGAAAAAGAAACCCAGGGTGGTCTAATTGGATCTACTAATTCTTGGCGTTCTGTCCATTGCAAGAGTCTGAGGTAAGACTTCAGAGCAGCATGGGAATACACAGATGTATGGCAAAATTTGCACAGTGCCTATGACTCACTGACTGAGCTTACTTCTTCCTTCTTGTTTGTGCCGATGGCCTATGCTCTTCCCCCGAGGTTAAAGAAACGGGATTCTCATTCAGAGAGCTGGAAAAAACACACATGGATCCTTCCATAAATTATATAACGCTAGTCCTTTTTTGGATCACACTTGTTTTCTTCTATGTACTGTTTCCATGCATAACTTGCCAGTTTTGATCAGCTTTTTATTGCTATTTTTTTATTCATAGGATTGACTGCCTTCCTGAGAAAAATAAGCTACATCTTTTGTTCTGTGTTACATTTCCTATGTGTCAGGATGAGTCAGAGTATCAGAGTAAGAAAACTCCTTGTTCAGAGAAAGCTGTTTTGTCCAGGCTTAGTTCTCATCCCTGTGGAGCTGGTTACTTCTTCCTCTTTTTCTCATACAGTTCCCTCTGGATGGTTAATTTGTAGCCTGCTCAATGAGGCTGAAATTTGTATTAGGCATCTATTCAAGTGCTTAATAAAGGGAGTCTGTCTTCCTCCCCAGATAAAGTAAAACTCAATAAACCTCCAGCTTAGTGTGTTTTCTCTCTAGAAAAAGTGATGCTATTGTTTATTTTGACTCTTATGGAGTTCTGTGATAATGCCGGAAGATAAATTTCTTGTTTCAGAGATGATTTAAGCTTTAAATTATAAGAGCCTTTTAGTTTCACCCCTCTCCTGGCCCAGGAATCTCTTACACTGTATTCAGGATTTTAGAGTTACGCAGCCTAAAGCTGTAGCTGGAAATATATTTATCCCTGTAATCCAAGAAATAGCTGACAGCTGCTTCCTCCCTCCAGTCCTTCAGGAGATGCTCTGTGGCAGACTTCTCTTTGTCTCTGTTCATGTAAGTGAGCTGTCATCTGCCACTGCTACAACAGAGACCACAGCCTGCCTGGGCAGCTGCACTGTGTCAGGCTTCTTAGGACGCCTCATGTCATTTCTCATGTATGGGGAGGCCTAAGGCAAGCACTGAATGATTCCGTTCTGCTTGGGATGAATGCTGTCATGAAGAGAGTGTGTGTTGTCCCTGAAAACACTGCAGCTGATGAACTTTGAGGAGTTTGTAAGAGAAATTCACTGCACATTATTACCCAAATTTGTTATGGGAGGAACCCGGGTTTGGCTGCAAAATCTGGTCTAGTGTGCAGAGCAGCATAGGCACCTTCTGCCCCAGCCCTGAAAGAGCACACTCTGTCTCACAAATATGATTCCTTGAGGCATCTGTGGCTCTCTATTTCTCTCCAATACCAGATTTTCACAGTACTGCTAAAAATCCCCGCATCCCTGGAGGCGCTCAAGGCCAGGTTGGATGGGGCCCTGGGCAGCTGAGCTGGTGGGGGGCAGCCCTGCCCATAGCATGGAGTGGGGCTGAGTGGGCTTTGAGGGCCCTTCCAACCCAAACCATTCTGTGATTCTATGATTCTGTGAAAATGGACCTTCACGAGAAATGCTGAAAGTAGAGGATTACACCCTCTGAGATAACTTCTGATGGAAACTTAAATTCTTCTCCTGCTTTCCCCTCAGAAAGTGGAAGGGAAATTGGTAACAAAAGCTAGGAAACACTAAAGGAAAGGTGTCAGGTTTGGGTACCTGGTATGTAAGTAGATTTCTATGGTGCTTTCCATCCTCACACAGAGATGTGATCTGTGTGCTGTTATCTTATTAGAATGCTGTTAATAATTTTCTCGGTGAGGTGGCTTGAAAATTTAAGGCTCCTTAGGTGTAAGGAGAGACAATGAGGGTGGCCACAGAGAAATTCATTGTTAGGTGAGCAGAATGCAGTAGTTGGGCTGCCACAGCCTTGCGCCCCTGGGTCCAAGCAGTAGTGAGGCCAAGAGTATATTCCCAGGTGTTCATAGAATCATAGGATGGCTTGGGTTAGAAGGGACCTCAAGGATCATGAAGCTCCAGCCCCCCTACCACAGGCAGGGCTGCCAACCTCCACATTTAATACTGGACCAGGCTGCCCAGGGCCCCATCCAACCTGGCCTTGAACACCTCCAGAGATGGGGCATCCACAACCTCTCTGGGCAGCCTGTTCCAGGACCTCACCACTCTCTCTGTAAAGAACTTCCCCCTGACTCCAACCTAAATCTTCCCTCCTTCAACTTAAAACCATTTCCCCTTGTCCTGCTGTTATCTACCCTTTCGAAGAGTTGACTCCCCTCCTGTTTATAGTCTCCCTTTAGGTACTGGAAAGCTGGAATGAGGTCACCCCGCAGCCTTCTCTTCTCCAGGCTGAACAAGCCCAGCTCCCTCTGCCTGTCTTCATATGAGAGGTGCTCCAGCCCTCTGATCATCTTTGTAGCCCTCCTCTGGACCCTCTCCAACAGCTCCCTGTCTTTCCTGTATTGGGGGCCCCAGTCCAGAATGCAGTAATCCAGATGGGGCCTCATGAGGGCAGAGAAGAGAAGGACAATCACCTCCCTGTCCCTGCTGGCCACCCTTCTACTGATGGAGCCCAGGATGCACATGCATGCACACATAGACAGTGTGTACATACACATACGTATGTGCAGGTGGACACGGAGATCAACACGGGCAGGTACAGCCAGTACTGACATGAACAGCATCGGTGGCCTTATCCTGTGCCCCTTTCTGGCCCATCAGGATGAATATTTATTGTTGGAATATGTATAAATGATATATATGCATTTATTTCCAACAATGGATTCTTAAAAATATATATAATAAAATATTATTGGCAACATAAAATAATATATATAAAATATATTCTTCTCCCAGTAATGGGAATTTGGGTGCCTTCAGCTGTTGGTCTTGGACACCTGGTCTGCCCAGTAGCTGCCCCTGGATCCCAGTCTTCCTAGTTGCTGGCAGCTGGACATACAAACCCATGGAGCTGCAGTTCCACTCCAGCTGCTGGTAAAGACCCTCTCACCCATCCACAGCCGGCTCTCTGGGCTCCCCTTCTCCCTTAGTGCTGATGCAGCCCATGAGAGTGAGATTCAGCCTGACTGGAAGTGAACCAAGCAGGTCATCAGTCTGCTGTTGTTAGGAGAAGGGTGGAACTGAACTACGTTTCCATAGAAGAAGCGTTGAAACTGTAAATGTGGTTTGCAGCAATGCAAACAGGAAGGATGTATAAAAAAAAGAAGTAATATAGTAACTGGTTCTGCTAGTGGAGCACCAGAAGAGGAGCTGCAGCACCTCTTGATGGTGTTGACTTTCTCTTGGATTACTCTTTATGCTATGTCACACTGCAGGAAAGAGTGAAGTGCTAGTAGCAGTGAAAGTACAGTCCTACATTTGTAAAAGTTCATTTACATAGTGTAGTCACTTAAGCACTTGTATATACAAAGTGCATATGCTCTATAAGGTCTGACATGTCTGCTGAAACACGGTGTGCTTCTGTTCAACAATGATTTGTTTAGCTTTTGTACTGTATGGTTTTTGTTTTTCCGTTGACTTACACACAGATTGCTCTTGGCACATTTTTTAGTCTTTCAGCTTTACTTTGAGTAGCAAATGAGCAGGTATTGTATTTGCTTTAGAGACTGTAGCCATTAAGCAAGTCTACTGGGTTTGTTATTTGGCGCTGGGCAAGCAGGGAAAGAAGGAACCTGTTGTTACTCCCGGAACATTTACTTTGGGAATCAAGATATGTTTGCTACATCTTTATGGAGCAAATATAAATAAACTCACTAAGCGAGGCTCATTCCTAACAAGCAGTGTGCTGTGGATCGGTTCCTAGAACTTCCAGTTCACAAACCTCTCAGAGATGGCAGTTCGCTCAGTATTTCCTTTCCAGTGACAGCTCTGACAGCCAGGCTGCCACGCTAACAACGCCATCAGTTGAGCAGATTGCACTCATAAGTCTGAAGAGGTTAACAGCTCAGCGTCTGACTTCAGGAACAGCGCAAACTTGAGACTTTTTGCTGCGAAATAGCAAACCGTGAGTCACTGTGGTTCTGCAGCCAACGGTCCGCCAGGGACCGGCGTTCTTCATGACGGTAGTCTTGACAGCTTTGGCAGCTTGCTCTGGGATCAACTGGCCTTGCGTTATACTTCCTGGAATGCTAAGCAGAAATTTCATTACTGATGTAGCACAGGGAAAAGCCTGCCCGCTCCTCCCCCCTCCCTTTCTGAGGCAAGAATTTCCTAAGAAACAGTAATGGAAAAGACGTAATATTTGACTTCTGAGTGCATCTGCAAGTTCTGCTCTGAGCTCCTGCCCTCTGTGCTGTCTGTTCAATAAGATTCATTGCAGACTGTCAGAAATCTGCTCTCGTCTATCAGGTTCCTAAACAGCTCAACAAAAGCAGATAGGGTTGTTTCTTTGGCACATGTCACTGTTAGAGACCTACAGACATGTAGCACTATGCCACTGGCTGTAGTTGTGATCTTTGTATAGCTGTGATCAGTGAACACCTCTGATGAAATGAGCCAGTGCTGAACATGGATTTTCATACAATACCAGCTCCTGGACATGTAGTACCCTGAGCTAGAGAGCTCAGAGTGGAAATTCACAGTGGCTCAGGTGCAATTTGAAGTATGAAATGCTGATGGGAACGCATAAAACTACAGGATGTCAGGAGTGTCATTTTATTTTGGTTTGCTGGGAGCTGTAAAGGAACATCTTCATACACCTGGATCCACAGGTGGGAGGACTCACTGTAGAAAAGACCCCTGTGCTCTTTTGCCAGAAAACCTGGCACGGCTCCCTGAAGTCTTTTCAAACTTGTTCCAAGATGGAGGAGCTGCTGAAAGTGGTGTGTAGAAACCTAATGACAGGAATACTCATCCAAGATGGGGGAGGTGCATCTTCAACTACCTTCCAGGCTTACAGTTATAGAAGATTCTGGGCAGACACAAACCATGGACTCGGTGTGTTAATTTGTCAACTGGTTAAACATTTTGTTAAGGACTGCACGGATCTCTGCTCATCCAGATCCAAGCGCCGTGCCACACTGACCTCTTTCGTCTGAGAGCTTTTCTAAATTCAGCCCTGCAAAGTTTTAAGTGCATCTGAGAATTGGCTTGCGGTCCTGTTTACTGAGCTGTTGGTGTCAGAATTCTGCTCCTGTTCAGGTCCATCTTACCCAAAAAGCACCTCTCCACAGAGGTCCTATTTCTGTATCTGTTCAGTGCATTGATGCCCTAGATTTCAACCAGCCTGTGCCAACCATGGCCATGTCCCCTGCATCTCTGTGAAGAAACTGATGGATTGTGGTTGTATCGGGGAGCTGAGAACTCCAGAAACTGATGGCATGAGATGGTTAACAAAACACATTAGACTGATTAGTAACTGTGTAGCAACAGCTATTGCAAAACAATAAATACTTGATATGTAATGTGCTATATCGTGTTACCTACATTTCAAAAACTCTTATTCAGTAAAAGAGTGTTCCTTCATGTGTCTGGAAGTTGTGCCTTGGGTTGTACAGGTCTTGCCAGCTGTTAACTGAAGATTATAGGAACACCAAGGTTGGAAAGGACTTCCAAGATCATCTAGTCCAACCATCCTCATATCATCAATGTTTGTTTCCCCTCTAAATTGTGTTTCTTAGTGCAACATCTAAACATTTCCTGAACACCTCCAGAGAGGGTGACTCAGCTACATGCCTGAGCATCCCTATTCCTGACCACTCTTTCAGAGAAGAAATCTGTCCAAACACCTGACCTGAAGATCCTGCTGGTCAGTCTGTACGTGAACTATGTTTTTGTGTTTGTGTTACCTGTCCTGATTCCACATTTCTTCTGTGTTTCAGGAAAGGACGTTGCTGACAGATGGTACAGCGAAATAAAGAATTACAGCTTTCAAAACCCAGGGTTTTCTTCAGGGACAGGTAAGTTCAGACTGATCACCTTCTCTTCAACAACAGAGCTTTTCTTTTAAGAAATTGCCTTCTGTACTTGTTTTGATATTTTTCAAAAATCTACCTTGTTCTTAGGAGAACTATATTAGGATTTCCCCAAACTTTTATGTTAGAAACTGACAGAAAGGTAGAAGAATCTGTGAGAAATGAGGAAGTAGGCAATATTTGTATGGTTTTTCTTTATGATATATTGGGGTTGGGTTTTTTTTCCTGCAACTCCGAAGTTTTTAGAAGGCACCTTATTCTTAAGGCAAATTAATTTGTAAAAACCACTGAATTGAAATGATATAGGTGTCTCACTAAATACAGTGTGCCGTGGTTTACACTGGCATGCGTCTTCTGCCAAGATGTATCACTACAATTGCAGAGGTGATTACTTCAGCTGTAATGTGGAGATCAGCCACGGGTCATTGACTGCATGTTATCAGCCCAGTGCTCAGTGAACATAAGAACATTGTTCCTTGAATAATAACTGAGCAAGAGATACAACAAAGCTTGTTTGAGATGAAGAAAATCGTGTTTTTCTCCCATGGTGCTTGTTTGTCCATAGGGGAAAAACTGATAACACAGCTTAGGGGTGGCCATTAGGAGTAAGCAGAAGCAGCCCCAAAAACAAACAAACAAACAAACAAACAAATTATCTTGAATTGTTGCCCATGTGGACATAATAGGGAAGGATGAAATGGCAGGACTTCTATTCTTACTGCAGGAAGTAACACCATCTTTGTGGCATTTTTTTTTTCAGTTATTCATCAAAGTCCTTCCTCGTGGTTCTCTTACTAGATATTCTTATTTGGGAGTGGGACACAGAGCTGGGAACACTAATGTGGAACCAGGTCAGAGCAGGCTTGTTCAAGACTAAATGCTAGATGTAGTTTTTTTCCCTATCTTTAGTGAGCTCTCCTGTTAGAGAAAAAAAAAGCAGTTTTGTATGCCTCTTTCTTCCCATCGTCCTCAACGTGTTTGAAGGAATAATATAGATTTAGTACCTAAAACATCTGCATATGTTTCTCTCCCTTTCTTCAGGTCATTTCACAGCAATGGTTTGGAAGAACACAAAGAAAATGGGAGTTGGAAAAGCGTCTGCTAGTGATGGTTCTACATTTGTGGTAGCTAGGTACGATCCAGCTGGAAATGTAGTAAATCCAGGCTACTATGAGGAAAATGTCCTTCCTCCAAGAAAATAACCTTTCTTTAGAGGTAGTCTTATTGCTTAGTGACAAATGAACCGAGGTTTGGACTTAACGGTGTTTGAAGTGGAGTACAATTCAATGAAATTTCCTGTTGGATACTGCTGCTCACTTCTCATTGCAGAAGAAGCAATTATATGTTGCTTGAGTCAATCTGCTCATTAGGTCCCTGTTGTATCTGAGGAGACTTCAGTTTATCTGAGGATGAAGTATATGCAGCATTTTTGAGGGGTAAAAGTTTCTAACTTGTTCTTTTTTTGTAATAGCTTGCATGAATTCTGTGTCAGCATGTGAGTATACACATGTTGGATGTCTTTTTCTATACAAGCAGATTTGTAGCTCTGTGTACACTGAAGATACCGGCTTGTAACTATATCACGTATTTCAAGTTTTCCAATTGTTGCTATTAAGTGCAACTTCTTTGCTCTGTCTGTACCTTTTGCTACTGCGAGGTCTCATCGCTACAGCTTGAACGTATGCAAAGCCTCCTGTATGAAAGTTACACACATAAAATGTGGTGTAATCCAGACATACATGCTTTCATTAAAAGGATCTCACAGGACACTAAGACAACACTGGCAAAGTTGTATCTGTCAAGCAAGCTATAACTCGTGCATGACCAAAAAGCTACTAGAAATGTTTAAATCTTAGCTTTACATTTTAGGTGCTAATATTTAAAAACTCAACACTATCTTACAGTTTACAGAATATACATTGTCTTATAATCAAATTGATTACTTCCCTTCCAGAAAAGCAAGGTACTGCCATTTCTCTTTGATATCTACACACAAAATAAGTTTCTCTGGGAAATCATCATGCATTTCGTTTCACGATAACTTATTTTTATTTCCTAGAGAATATCTTCTGTAGACATTAACATTTCCAAATCATAATTAAGAGGTGTTTACTCTCAGTTCATGCCATTCGAAACAGAAATACATCGTGTGCTGGAAAAAATGCCTTGAAAAAAAAAAAAAAAAATCAGGTTTAATTTCTTTAAAAGAAAGCAGACAAAAATTCTGAGGCCATTTTTTTTTCTCTTATAAAATGTGGGTTTGCACTTTGGTCAAGTTCATGTACTGGTCTTCAATTCGGGATTTTCTTTTCTATGTGAAGGTTCCTTTTGACTTCTGCTGAGATTTGGCTCGTGAAGGGTGCCATTGCAGACATACATACTTTTGTTTACACAGTTGTAATAAACTGCACTGTTACAGCTTGATGATATGTCACTGTGATGCTGTATATTATAATCCTTTTGCTGTAACCAAGAATTTAATACATATAACGAACATCTGAAAATTATATATTTTTGAATATGAATCACTGAAGTCTTTGCTTTTGCCTGAATCTTTGTTGAATAATCTTTATATTTTATTTCTAAGATATTAACATAGGACAGTATTACTTAAGTAATGAAGTGGGCGGGGGGGGGGGGGAAGAAAGTAATCTAGCCCACATAAGCCAGAAGACCTTCTAAGAAATGATAAATCATTATGTAGGCAAGAGATGACCATTACCTCTTTATACAAACTTGGAACTAAGCCTTGGGTTCAATGCTGAGCAGCCATATGTCGTTCTCTGCTGAACTCCTGCTTTGTGTTTTAATTTCTGCTGCTCCCTCTCTCGGTTGACATGTTCTCGGTGAAGAACAGCCACTTCACTCCCACTCAGACATGTCTGTTTAGTAACTGCAGTTTCGGGGCCTTCCCATCTTGAACTTTCATTTAAGAAGTGTCAAATAAATCAATGGTGTTCGGATAGTCTTTTTTCTTTTTTTCATTTTTTGTAATTACTTGCTGCTGTTGGCCCTATAACTCTGTGAATGGTTGGTGTATGAGTTCAATCGAGTGAATGAAGTCGGAGTGTTTCACTGCTGCCACCTGATATGCTTTTTATGTCAGAACTGGGAAGATCTTGGTGAAGAGAGGACAAAACAAAATCAACCTGGTTATTACCTTTATTTAGAATGATAGTGGCAACTGAACTTCCAGAGCTTGTTGGAAGGAACATTTTGAGGTGATGTCTGATTTTCTGACATGGAAGGAACTCAAAGCCACTCAAATAGACCCAGTACAAGCTTTGTACACCCTACAGAATTTCCATGCAAGTAAGTAGCAATTTAAAAATAAAACAAAACAACCCACTCAATCTAGTTCTTAATGACCCAAGCTCACAGTGTTGATGCCTTCTGCAAATGAACTGTCTGCGCAGTAAACCACAGCATAGGTAAAAGGCCAAATGCATAGAGAAAGGTAATGTTGTTTTTGTGCCTCACCCAGAAGCCATAGGATTTGGGGAAATGCACACTGAAACCTGACTTCCCAGCCATCTGTGTTGCTCTATCACCTCCACCACATCTTGGTGAGTTGTGATGACAGAGAAGTGGCAAAGAAAGGTTATCTCCTGTAGTGTGAGTGCAGAACATGATGTTCGAGCACACACAAGAAGACACTTTTGCTCTGGGAATAAAGAGACAGCCTGATCTGACAGCTCTGACATTAGTGAAAAATATCTGGCTTGAGAGGCCTGGAGATGGTTTTTAAGTTCTTTTTGCAGAAGGAAAAGGAGAAAGAGGAGTTCTACCTTGTCTGAGGTTTTATTTCCAGTCTGCTGGTTTAAATAATAACAAAGCATGTAGGTAAGAATTGAGAATGGTCTTTAAAAACTGCCAAGGGGGAGCCTTGCTTGACATATTTTGCCATCTTCACTCGTTCATCTTCCCCAGACCTCACCAAAATCTGGAAGCTGACATTGTGAAGTTGGAGAAATACACAGATATGTTTTTATCTGAAGCCGGCAGTGGGTTTTTTTGGTACAAATTAATTCCCCAGAAGATCACTTCTGCAAACACGGGTGACGAGGATGATGTAAACCTCTCAAAGGGAGGGGAGGAGGAGGACTTGAAACTGAAACAGTAGATTTTGTGGGTAAGCAAACAGTTCAAGAGGAGCAGGCCCTGAGGTGCTGGTAGCAGGAGGGATCTGGAACAGCACGGAGCCACAGGCAGAGGCACTTGGAGAAGGTTTGGGTGGCATGTTCTTGTTTGCATCCCGCTCTGAAAGGCCTTGCAGGCTGCTGGAAGCAGTGAAGCCTGCCTTGCTCGTAGTGTGTGTTCCTATAAACTTCTTTGTAATCTGGCTTTGGCTCTGCAAGGATGTAACCGTTGTTTAGCCATCTGAAACAGGCAAAGTGATGTCATTTCATAGCTGAAGAAGCCAAGCGATTAGTGAAGGTTTCAAACCTCCTCCAGAGTAGGAGCTGGAACCATGCATGCCAATTCCACTTTGTGAGTGCATTTTTATTGTATTAGAATTATCTGAGGAGTTTTAAGTTCTGAATCATTTAACAGCTTTTCTGTTCAAAACTTGATTTGAATTTTAGGCATAATGCTAATTAATTATTTCATAGTAGACGTACACATAAGTTGTTCTGTGTTTTGTGGTTGTGACACATGACAGTGCTACAATCCAGGGCCTTGTGGGATGGCACATGAGGGTTTTTTGACCCCAGACAAATTGGAGAAGGAGCAAAAAGAGATGGCACAAAGGAAGCCACTAGATCTAGGCCACTTCCTTCTCTTTTTGAACCTAGCACCAAAAGCCTCAGAAGCTGCACTGCTAGGAAGAACATAGGAGAGTCAGGGATTAGGCTGCTGTGGTTATTGCACAGTAGGAAAGTGAAGTGTGAAAATGATATCATTATTTCTGTTTCCTTCGTATAGGCTGAAGACCAGAGTAACTGTCTACCCTTCTGATTCTGCCATGAGTCGTTGCACTATTGTACTACATTTTCCAACCATAACGGGGATGAGAGGTCTGAGTTTTATTACCATTCATCTCTCTTAACTTCTTTGGAGGAAATTCTGGGTTAATTCCTGTTCCCCTAAGCCCTGCTCACTGGACTGTGGGATTTTACTTCTTGCGATGGGAAAAAAAGAGATATGCAGCAGGCCTGGCATTTCCTATATGAACAACCTTATGCAAGTCACAGTCCATAAGATAACCTACCCCTGGTTAAATCAGTCTTGCAGGGAAAAAGTTAGACAGACAAAAGCCCAGCTTGAATTCAACTTGGCCCTTAGGGTAAAAGGGAACAAAAGACTTTTTTTACAAATATATTAACAGTAAGAAGAGGGCTAAGGAGAATCTCCATCCTTTACTGGGTACAGCGGGGAACTCAGGAGAAGGAAAAGGCAGAGGTTCTCAATCCCTTCTTTACATCTGTCTTTAAAAGTCAGATGAATTACCCACGGGGTGCTCTACCCCCTGACCTGGAAATCTTGAATGGGGAGCAGAATAACACCCCCATGATTTAGGTGGAAAGAGTTAGAGACCTGCTACACCACCTAGATTGCCACAGATCCATGGGGACGGATGGGATCCACCTGAGTCTGCTGAGGGCAGAGATGATAGCCAAACCACTTTCCATCATCTATCAGCATTCCTGGTCAACCAGGGAAGTCCCAGAAGATTGGAGGCTTGCCAATTGCCAATGATTTACGGGCTGGTTCGGCCCAGTTCCGTGACTAGTGGGAAAGAGGGATTTTGCAAAATCCACACCTCCAGAAAAGGAAAACAGGGGACCCCAAAATAATTAAAAACAGTAGCAACGATCTGAGAAGAAACAAACTAATTCACTAAATATGGTATCGGAATGCAAGATAACACACTACAATACAATATAATTAGAATTGAAGCTAATAAACCAAATATAATGAGAGACTGTCCGAAAAGCTGAAGGCCTTACACTCATACTGAAGCGATGTGCGCAGTCAGGATGGGCAGCAGCGAGGAGAAGCGAAGGAGAAGGGTGCCAAGACGAAAAGCCCGATCAGGTGACCTTGCCAGGAGTTGTATCTATCATCTCCTCTCTGACCGCGAAGGCCCCTTGGGAATGTAGTTCTTCTCTTCTGGACAGGTACCCGGAACTGGAGCATTAACACTTTAACTCCCAGTGCGCTACGTGATGTTATGATGTGGAATACCAGTAACCCAAAATCATAAAACCATGACACCAATAAGACTCCCATCTACAAGAAGAGTTGTAAGGAGGATGTGGGGAACTACAGGCCTGTCAGTCTGACCTCAGTGCCAGGTAAGGTTATGGAACGGATCATCTTGAGGGAGATCACACAGCATGTGCAGGACAACTGGGGATCAGGCCTAGCCAGCATCAATTCATGAAAGGCTGGTCCTTCTTGACCAACCTGATCTCCTTTTATGATCGAGAGACCTGCCTGGTGGATAAGGGAAAGGCTGTTGACAGTCCACTGAGACTTCAACAAAACCTTCAACACTGTCTCTCACAGTATTCTCCTGGAGCAGCTGGCAGCTAATGTCTTCAACAGATACACTCTTCTCTGGGTAAAGAGCTGGCTGAACAGCCAGGCCTGGAGAGTGGTGGTGAATGGAATTAAAATCTGTTGGCGACCGATCACAAGTGGTGCTCCCCAGCGGTCAGTACCTGGTCCTGTCCTGTTTAGTATCTTTATTGATGACCTCGATGAGGGGATTGAGTGCATGCTCAGTACCAGGTTGGATAGTTGGACTGGGGCCAATGGGATGAAGTTCAACAAGACCAAATGCTGGGTCCTGCGCTTTGGCTACAACAACCTACAGAGCAGCTGGAAGATGATATTGGTCAACGTTCAGCTGAACATGAGCCAGCAGTGTGCCCAGGTGACCAAGAAGGCCAGTGACATCCTGGGTTGTGTCAGAAATAGTGCAGCTAGCAGGAGCAGGGAGGTGTTCACCCCTCTGTACTCAGTACTGGTGAGGCTGCACCTCAGTACTGTATTCAGTTTTGGGCCTCTCACAACAAAAAAGACATTGAGGGCCTGGAGCATGTAGAGAAGAGCTATGAAGCTGTGTGAGGGGTCTGGAGCACAAGCCTCGTGAGGAGTGGCTGAGGGAGCTGGGATTGTTCAGTCTGGAGAAGGCTCAGGGGTGACCTTATTGCTCTCTATAGGTAGTACCTGAAGGGAGGTTGTGGTGAGGTGAGGGTCAACCTCTTCTTCTGTGTAAATCGTGATAGGACTAGAGGGAATGGCCTGAAGTTGCACCAGGTGAGGCTCAGGTTTGATGTTAGGAACTACTTCTCCGAGAAAGTGGTCGGGTGCTGGAATGGGCAGCCCAGAGAGGTTGTGGAGTCACCATCCCTGATAGTGTTCAAGAAACATTCAGATGTTGCACTGAGGGACAAGGTTTAGTGGAAAATATAGGTGATATGTGAATGATTGGACTGGATGATCTTAGAGGTCTTTTCCAACCTTGGTGATTCTATGATTCCATGATAGAGTTATAGAATATCTTGAGTTGGAAGGGAACCATAAAGATCACTGAATCCAACTCCAGCTTCCTTGATGAATGAAACACTGAAAGCCAAGGGGAACCTCAGGCAGTGCCTGGGTTTGGCCTCCCTTCTCCATCTGTCTGGAGGATGTGACAGTGGGTGTCCCACACAGCCCAAAGAGTGGCTTGGAGGCTGAGAAACATCTCCTCTGCTTCCATTCTCCCCATACACTTCATAATTTCTTTTCTGGGGGAGGTGGGTCTTCCAGCTTAGTGTATGGGGACCATAAAACCACAGAACTCTTACAAGGTTCCTCTTATGAACTGTGTACCTTCTTGAGCCTTATTTACCATATCCTCTAAATCTGAAGTTCCCTTTTGCTTAAAAATGATCACCTTGGAATTACAGTCCCGCCCAGTGCCATGGGCAGGGCTGTCCCCCAGCAGCTCAGCTGCCCAGGGCCCCATCCAACCTGGCCTTGAGCGCCTCCAGGGATGGGGCACCACAGCTTCTCTGGGCAGCTGTGCCAGCGCCTCACCGCTCTCTGAGGAAAGAATTTCTTCCTAACATCTCACCCAAATCCCCCCTTTTTTACACTGTGGACATTTTGTCAGTCTCTCCGAGTTTGTCTTTTGACTAACTGCAAATTTTGGAAGGACGGATGCTTGCAGACTTTGCCCCCGCTAACACGAATGGGACAGGCTGCTTTCTCCGGGTTGTACAGTTTTGCCCTTTGGAAGAATTTGCTCCCAACCCGGGCAGAGCACTGCGTTTGCGAGCTGTTAGCCAGGAGGGCGTGCGGCAGGGGGCGGCGTTGCTCTTCGATTCGCAGCTCGCTTCGCTCTCTGGAGCGGGTTGAGGAGGGCAGGCAGCGGCGCAGCATCTTTCTGGGGCTGGGCTGCTGGGTGATGCGATTTATGCAGCGCTAGCCTTTCCTCTAAGCATAGTTTTTAATATTCTAAAGCTCCATTATAGAATATCTTAAAAATACTTACCACATCGTGTGGAATAAAGACGGGCTTTTTTTTTTTTTTTTTTTTTTTCCAGTTGCATGTATTTGACTGAAAATGTAATTTGGAAGGGATTTAACTGAGCCAGTGCAACTTTTAATATAGAGTGGGGTAAAGTGAGCCAGTTGCTATCCTGTGCTGTCTTTTCTCAGTGGTCCCAGAATTTACACCCGATGTTCTTCAAACAGAACAGCTCTGGGGCTGCTGCTTTAACCACACCTGCACCCAAAGCAATGAAATGTTCACTCAAGAAAACCAAATAATAACAAGGAATAATAACAATGAAGGTTTCTGTAGTGTAGTGGTTATCACGTTCGCCTAACACGCGAAAGGTCCCTGGTTCAAAACCAGGCAGAAACATCATCCCTTTTTGGCATTTGGAATAGCTGAGCTCCACTGAACCTTTCCAAACCCTGCGGTTGCACACTAGAATATCTTCCATTTATTCATGTGTATCGCTTGCTACGCTTCTCAAGGTACCGTCTCAACATGGACATACCCTCCCTGCCCTTGGGAACAGAGTGAGGGGCGCCTGTCACAGTGCCAATTGGTGGGCACAAAGATGGGAGGAGTGGGAGAAGGGAGAGGAGGAGACCCATGCCAACAGCTCCAAGGGGCTGCTTGGAGGGCCTTGGCGTTGTGCACTTGGGATCTGTAATGCTTCTGTTGTCCTTCCTGGCCACACTGGCATGTAGATGGCCTCCCAGCTCCTTCTGACTCCGTTTTTCTCCACTACAGTGTGGCTTTGGGGAAAGTAGAGAAGGAAAAAATCACCTGCAGGAGTGAGATGGCTGGTGGTAGGATAAGGCCAAGAAGGGAATCATTCCTGTGGCAAATCACTGCATAGGGCTATCCATCACATATATTTATTATGTATAGAATCATAGATTGTCCCTAGTTGGAAGGGACTCCCCAGGATCATCAAGTCCAACTTGCAGCTCAATGCAGGAACACCGAAATTCAAACCCTACATCTGGGAGCAGTGTCTGAACACTCCTTGAACTCCAGCACTCAGGGCTGTGCCCACAGCCCTGGGCAGCCCGTTCCATGCCCACCGCCCTCTGGTGCAGACCCTGTCCCTCACCCCCAGCTGCCCCTCCCCTGACACAGCTCCATGCCGTTCCCTCGGGCCCTGTCGCTGTCACAGAGAGCAGAGCTCAGCGCTGCCCCTCCGCTCCCTGTGAGGAGCTGCAGCCGCCATCAGGCCTCTCCTCAGCTCCTCTGCTCTGCGCTGAGCCGACACAGGGACCTCAGCCTCTCCTTATACATCTTTCCCTCCAGGTCCTTCCCCATCTTTGTAACCCTAAAAAAATAGTTTTTATTTACAGCACCTTGCATTCTTTATGTCCTGTTGTGCACATGCTGAGTCTCAGAAGTGTCAGCAGAAAAGGCATCCAAGTGCAAGACGCGTAGAGAGGATTTCGCCTTTCTTCCACTCTAGGTGCATTACCAAGTGCCTCACTCTGGTCAGTTACAGTGTGAAGATGTATTTTTGCCAAACACTGTCCATGTCAGCAGTATCTACTCTACAAAGTACAGGCAAAGCTTTACATGTAATGTTTAACCAACAAGAAAGCTATTTCTCTCCTGTATTTGATAATTAGTGCCATATCACGTCCCCTTGGCTGCTTGCCCGCTTCTCTCGGAAAATGCAGAGCTTACATATAAAGCTCAAAGAGTTTTATTCAATTATTTTGGTTTGTCTTCCATCTCCCTTTCTTGGTTGCAAATTGGCAGAGAACAAAGTACCTTCAGGCTGTAATTTCCTGTTGCATATTTTCTGAAACAGTGTGACTGGTTGTTCTTGATGAGCTTTCCAGGAGCCTGCTACAAGTGAATTTGTCTCATTATCAGCCAGATATTCCCTTCAGCTTCTTGCTACCTTTTTTTTCTCTCGCAGTCCAGGATCGTTTTATTATTTCCCCTTCCTGGGATTTAAATACTAAGGTGGGTCATGGTGTCTCAGAAAGCAGGTGGACCTGGACCAACCCTGCGCAGCTGAAGGGCTGTTTCCAGGAACTTCAGTCTTAGTGAATTTGCTGCTCATCCTCCTGCCCTCCCAGTGTGGTGCTTCAGACAGCTGTGGACTATTTTTACACAATGTAAACACTCACAAACACCACAGTGTTAAAATCCCCTCCTCTGGCAGCTGAGGGATTCTCTCCCCAAAACTGCAATAGATGCTGTAGTCCTATCAGGGTCTGAGTCAGTACAGATATTAAGAGGAACTGTCATGAATTATCACAAGTACCATGGTCTCCCAGATGCTCTTAGGGAAACTGTGGCAATTACAGTTGTGGCAGACCAGAGGTGGCCTGAAACCTCATCATTCTTTCCTTCAGCTCTTGGACTGCAAGCCTTGTGCTGTTGCAAAGCACATCTTAATATTGCTTTGCCTTTATGAAATAAAATACATTCTAGGACGTGATCTCTGTTCCTCTCCTCTTTAAAATAATAGGAGTAATGAATAGAAGTGAGTATGTGTATTTACATATAAAATCTCCCATGCATTTATCAAGGATGTGTCCAAATGCTTTGCAAAAAGAACACCAAAGCAAACCAAGCCAAACAAAACCCTTGCCTTTTTCTGTCTTGTAAACCTCCATATAATTGAATGCAAGAACAAACCAGTGATAGCTTCTGTCTAACCATAACTTGCATTGTGGTATGCTGTTGTACTCAGTGAAACACATTATAAATGTTAGCAATTGTTTCTCTGTGCCCATCACAATAGCTGAAGAGTTAAAATTGCTAACGATCTGTCCAACAGCCCAGCCATTTTTCAGCTGCTCACTGGGGCCATTAATCAACGTAACCAAGATGCCTGAGCAACATTTACTAGCAATTAACCTATGGCTATGGGAATATTTTTCCCTATTAAATTTCTATTCCAGCCTGCGCATCAAATGAAAGGTGTATCCTAGCACTGCTTTTGTTAATTGAAAAGACTACGAAACAAAAGTTCTTGGACCTTCATGGACCAGCTTGATAGGAGAAAAGAGGGCACACAACACACTGAAAACGCATTACACCAAGTCCTTTCTGAGACTGCTGAGTATTAACTGAGCTCTTCCTTTCCACTTGCTCTTCCTGAAGTAATGTAGATGATCGATAGAACAGACATTGAAGGTGTGTTGCAGTTGATTAATGTTCATTTTAGAGGACTTACTTATTAAAAGATTCCCTTGTAAAGAAAAGGAAACACATAAACACATACGTGTTCCCTAATCTTCACATTACCCTACTTTTTCTCTTTTCTGACTCTTCAAACACTGAATAATTGTATGACCTCAATTTTCTCTAGCAAGATGCAGAACTGAAATATTTCTTATGTCAGCAAGGTTACACCTGTAGCAATCTTTACCTCTGATGTTTTCTCCTGCCTGCAAAGTTGATTTGACTGGTCAGTATTGGTACGTATGTCCTCTGTGAGAGTTCTATACATGTCATGGAAGAAAAGAAACAGGAAAGTTTATAGTTTCTTGGTGTTGAAGATGATAGGAAGATGTTAACAAATGTATTGCTGAAGTATCAACAGCAATATTGTTTCTTTTCTTGTGTCCCCAAAGTTCCATGTTTGCTGTCAACTTTCCTTCACTTCTGTAGGTGTTGTAGTAGGCGACAGCGAGGATTCGGGATGTGACGTGGTAGGACTCTCCCCTTGCTCGGTGTCAAAGGGTTAATGTATGCATAAGGGGCATAGACGAAGTAGGATAGGTATGTAGGTAAATCGCACGACGCAATCAACGCCATTTTCCTGCTCACCATATTGGTATTCACGTGCAGTTCTTTGGCCCGGGTAGGTTTTACCCGATAGTCCAGCACAGGCACAGAGCTAAAAGAACACGGGTTGCCAGGTGCATGACAACAAGTAGGAATGCCGTGAATGCTTTCGCACTCTCTCTCAGGATGGACTGAAATTCAGCACTGCTAATTTTTGCAGCATTCATCATTCAACTGTGTAATTCTAATACACAGGAATGTAAGAGAAGCCTAAATATAGCAATAATCTTGGCCCTCACTTCTGTAAGAGACAATGCCAATTTCCAGCCCACATGCGTGTGGGGGAAGGAGACTTCAGCGTGTGACACAAAAGCAAACAAGAAAGATGTCTCCAAACACTCTGAACAAAACTCTCTTGCTTTCTTCTGGAGTATGACTCATGATTTCTAAGTATTTAGCAGAGCCTAGATAGCTTCATTGCTACCCCGATTCAAACAGTCCTTTTACCTCTGATGAGAGAAGAGAATCAGAGGATTACAGAACCAGAAGCTGGCACTGGGCCTGGATGTAATGCAACCGAATTAAAATTAAGAACGGTTTAAAATGTGCTTGGTTAGATTCTGTAGACAATGAAAGGCTATTTTCCTAAAAATGCTATCTTGATGATTGGCTTCGCTTACATTCCTGTCTTTTGGTTTATTAGTTACCTAAACCTTATAAAGCAGAGCTTTCTCCATCCTCATGAGGCAGGTGTGTATACAAATGGCAGGTACTGATGAAATGTTTACTGAAAAGATTAGCTTGTCAATGAGGCAAAGAATGGATATTGATCCCCCTTTTATGTTTGTCAACCCGTAACCTGTTTAAGAAATGGCCTACAGCAATGAAATCCAATCAAGCACTCTCTGCAGCTCCAGTTTTCTTGTAATATAGGGAGGGGATTCAATCACAATAAAGGAAATGAACCACTTATCATATAAATGAGGATAAGGCAATTAGCAGGTTACAGGTTCCAAGTGAGGGGAGTTCAGACTGCAATACAGGATTACAGGATGAATATTCTGGGCAGCTGAACCTTTCTGCAGTCCTTCTTGTTACACAGCACAATACACCGCAGTGCCAGGTTAACAGGGTTAATAGCGGCATGTCTGTAGGTACGTATCCAAGCCACCCCCTAGCTGATGACTTCGCAACTGAAAGATTCTCAGAGAAGTGGCCAAAACAGCTTTCCAAGTGATTAATACCGCTTGTCAGTCCTAGGGCCACCTGAAAAACAATTTTTCAGTTTTATGAGAGAATGCATTATTTTGATTTGATTCAACATTAGAAGAAATTTGAGCCCTTTCTATTGTTGATTCCCCCCACAACAGTAACGTGAGGCCCAGGTTTGGTCCTCACATGTTTGAGACAAGTGCTGTAGCTGCCAAGCTGCAGATACAGCCTTTAGTACTCTGTTCTGAAGCTGACTGTGCTTGCATGCGTGAGGAAGAGAGACTTGTAGACCAGCTGATGCTCACCCTCTCTTCACAGAGTGGGCTGGCAGGTTCAGATCTCTGCCCTAAAACGGAGGAAACAGCATGGGACACTGAATCATTTGCTGTCTGAGAGGAGTGATCTATCCCTTAGCTTTTTTAAGGTACAGGTTTTCTTCTCTGGATATACAATCCTGGACCCTGATGGGAAAATCAGAAATCAAATATCAAATATTTTTTTGTTTGTTTGTTTGTTTAAGCATCACCAAACTGGAATCTCTTGTGCATTTTTTACCTATTTTCTGAACAATATTCTGCCTAATGGATGCCTGTATTGCTTCAAATGAGCACTGAAATAGACTCCATTAGATAAGCAGCCTTCCGAGATCTTGTGGGAGATTATGTGTGCCGCTCAAGAAAAAGGGAGAATTTGAGGAAAAGACATTTAGGGTGGGCAGAGACATAGATAGTCAGTCCTCAGTTCCTACTCCCTGTGTGAGCTGGACCTCCAGTGAAAGCAGTAATCTGTCCTGCCTGGTGTCTGGCTCCAAGTGCCAGAGTTCAAGGAGCGTTTGTACACTGCTCTCAGACATAGGGTCTGATTTTTGTGTGGTACTGTGTAGAGCCAGGAGTTGGGCTCGATAATCTTGATGCGTTCCTTCCAACTTGGGATATTCTATTATTCTATACAGAAGAAATATATGTGACAGATAGCCCTATGCAGTGATTTGCCACAGGAATGATTCCCTTCTTGGCTATATCTAACCACACCTAGGCTTTGCCCAAAGCCAAAGTATATGTTAGGGAGTGGAGAAAAACGGAGTCAGAAGGAGCTGGGAGGCCATCTACATGCCAGTGTGGCCAGGAAGGACAACAGAAGCATTACAGATCCCAAGTGCACAACGCCAAGGCCCTCCAAGCAGCCCCTTGGAGCTGTTGGCATGGGTCTCCTCCTCTCCCTTCTCCCACTCCTCCCATCTTTGTGCCCACCAATTGGCACTGTGACAGGCGCCCCTCACTCTGTTCCCAAGGGCAGGGAGGGTATGTCCATGTTGAGACGGTACCTTGAGAAGCGTAGCAAGCGATACACATGAATAAATGGAAGATATTCTAGTGTGCAACCGCAGGGTTTGGAAAGGTTCAGTGGAGCTCAGCTATTCCAAATGCCAAAAAGGGATGATGTTTCTGCCTGGTTTCGAACCAGGGACCTTTCGCGTGTTAGGCGAACGTGATAACCACTACACTACAGAAACCTTCATTGTTATTATTCCTTGTTATTATTTGGTTTTCTTGAGTGACAAATAGTCTGATTTTTGGGTGGTGCTGTGTGGAGCTGGGAGTTGGACTCAATGGTCCCTGTGGGTCCTTTCCAACTGGGGGTGTTCTATGGTCCTCCAGAAGCCCTAAGTACAATCACTTCGCACAAAAATTATTATAAACATTGAAATACTTGTGATGGAACTGAACCCTTGAAGTGGTTTTGTCGTTGTATTGCTGTGTAGATACTGGTACCAGTAGCATCTGGTCCAGTGCTCCCAGCTGGGTGTGCCTGCTTCTCATTTATGGAAGAGAAGACAATCCTAAAACCAGTTCCTTCTCTTTTTCTGATACCATGTCCCCCAGAGGCTTCCTGTCTGCTTTGTTAATGATTAAGAACTAACTACAGAAGGGCACGTATCAAGTATGGACATATTATATTGTGTCAGAATTGAGGTGGAAGCCTCAGGCTTGTGTCCTCTGTGCCTCTCTCCAGTATTAATCTTCTCAGTACATGAAACATTTTTCACCAATACATAACCTCACTTATTACTTCCTGCCATTAAGTGCAGCAAATACTCAGACACTCTTCTGGAACATTTCCAAATGAAATCTCAGAGTCATTACATTAACCTTTTCCATTACAGAGCAGAAGGAAATTAGCTACTGGCACACAGAGAAATACATAGAAAGTGGTACAATATTTCACATAATTGTATTTTTGTGCTTTTCATCAATGCAAAGAGTTAAACAAAAGTGTTAGAAGTCCTGCGTGCTTCATTAAAAACTCACAATTTCTCAATTTTCAGCAAAATAAGCCATCAGTGTTAGATTCTATAATTGACACCATTGCTTAGGGAACAAACCTATGAATCTTATTAGAGACAAATTCATTACTTTAAGTCCACCCTTAGGATGCAGAGCTCATAAAAGAAACCTCTGGAGGGTTCAGCTTAGGGGATGAGATGATTTCAGGCTGCAAATCTACAGATTTGCTGTAATTAACCTGAACTAATTATTGCCAGGCGATGGGTCAGACATCCTCGATAAAAGCCCCTGACTGGTTTTATTGTCTGCTGGGTTTACAGCAACAGAGCTTCTTGTTAAACAAAGAAAAAGTACTGAAAGAACAGTCCTATATATTCTTAAAGCAAAATAAATCTTTCCACTGGGAGAGCACAGCAGAGTCTATTTAAAATGCAGAGTCAATAGGCACAGCTGAACTACATGAATGTTTAATACTTTTTCTAGCTAGCTCACTACAGGTAACGATCAGTAGCAATGTTCAAAAACAACTCCTGGGTGGGCTAAACATGTCTCCATAGAAAGCGAATGAACTGCTTGCCTGCTTTTGCAAGTATCATAAGAAGGGATCCATTTAAACACATTCGTGCACTGCAGATACGCCGTTAAAGTCAAAGCACGATGAGCATGCAATGGCTGCTCTCCTATCACCATTCTTCTGTTGATTACAAGGGACAGGACAGATGCACGGGTGCACCTACAGAAGCTTCCACTGCTCACATCGGAAGAAGGAATAGTCTAGACTGCATGAGATAAGCTTGTACCCCTGCAATAAAGATAATCTAAGTTTAATTTTCATGGATTTGAGAAGCATTGACTTCAGTGAAGGTTTTTGTATGTCTTTAAAATTCCAAATTCTGTTGAAATCAGTGGCAATGACAAACATGAAAACATTTAAAGATACCCTTGGAGTCTTGAAGACTCAGCTGGACAAAGCTGACATCCTTTAGTGTAGGCAATAGTCTGACTTTGAGTGGCAGATGCCCTCCAGATGCAGTTACTGGCCAGCATTTTGACCATCCCTGGTTGTTAAGAAGTGGTTGTACGGAGGGACTGTGTGTTCTCCTTACTCTCTCAGCTAAAGATGCTTATGTCTGCTCCTTGTTTAGGAGGCTCTTTTCCTCCAATGCAGAGATTCACCGCTACTGCTTTTCTCTCATAAACTTGAAACCCGGCTTCCCTTTCAACTCTTCTCCGCATCATACTGTTGGTGTTTGGTTTTGGCAGATTAGCAGAGGGGAGGTAAGTGAGGGTAGTCAGTGAGTTTTGTCATGTGAGTGACTTAAAAGTCATGTTTTGAGCTTCTGAAGCTCCCAAGGGGGAAACAAGCAAACAAAAAGCCCAGTCAGTCTGTACCAGGGCTACCTAGGAACTTCTGGGTTCCTTCTCATCTGTATGACCCTGGGCAGCATCCTAGGTTTCCTTCCGAGCTCATTTTCTCCCGGATAATCATTCCTACCTCACAGGGTTACTGTGAATGCAACCTTTACTCACGTCTACTTATCTAAGGGGTTTCGCTGCACTTGAAAGATCTTGAAACTATGATGTTTTTTGGCTAGTCCCCAGTCAGTATTTTTCATCTTTTATCAGTAGGTTTGCTACAGATTTTCTTTCTTTGGGGATCATTACCTTTTTTCCTCCAATTACTGTGTAAAAATGGCTGAAAATTTGAACAGTGCCCAACCCCTCTGGCCACTCTTGCCTGCAACAGTTTCCCTAAGGAGTCTGCAACACAGCCAGCCCCACGGTACAGCAGATGTGAGTCTGCAATTCTTCTGTGTGGGAGAAAAGCAAACAGCTCTCCTGCACACCTGGGTCAGTACAGTGTCCTTGGAGAAGGGGTCTCTCCCTGATGAGCTCAGTGCAGAGCACTGCAAGCACACCCCGTGCCAGCTTATGACGGATGTCACAAATTAAAACTAGTAACCTGCGCAAGGAAAACCCAGGCTGTAGTGGGAAAGAGCTGCAGTTTCCATGTGTCACCACTGTATGCCACTGCAGCCTAATCACTGCGCTGCAGTGCAGCAACGAGGCACCGCTACAGCCCACCCCCAGGAGCCAGTTAGTAGTATACTGTAATCCCATTTCGTTTGGATGTTTTCAGAGCTGTTAATTTCCGAGCGAGCCGTTCAAAAGTGAATTATCTGAAAATCATAGCATTAACCTCTTTGTGCGTATGCCATTTCTAAATACTGGAGGCAACAGAAGTCAAGTTCATAATATACATATAATATACGTGTATGTAACTCACTTCTTAAGAATATTCTGTGTGCAATTTAAAATCCATCAGAAAAGAACCAGTCATCAAACAGTATTTTTGTAACCTACTTATGCTACAGATGAAATAAACATGAATAATCAGAAATGAATGATCTCATCCACCGTCGTTTTTAAGTACTCCACTGGACTGGTGCAAAATTAGTGTTGGATTTATCCTTGTAAGATGGGTGGGATAGTGAGAATGGCCAGGACAGGGATTCCTAATGGGCAATCAGTGAAATTATTACTTTGTCAAAACAGTTTATTCATTGAAATTTTTTTGGCAATTCTAAAAATTGCAGGGAAAATATCCTCTAACTCAGTGGCAAATGCCAAGTAACCTGGAGTTTTAGACTCAGAACAATATTGTGATCCGTACTGGACAGCTTCAGGTTGAATATTAGGAAACATTTCTTCTCATAAGGAGCAGTGAGGCAGCATCGGAAGCTGCCCAGGGAGGTGGTGGAGTCACCATCCCTGGAGGTGTTCAAGAACCCGTGTGGATGTGGCACTGAGGGATGTGGTCAATGGGCATGGTGGGGATGTGTTGGGGTTGAACTAGATGATCTAAGAGGACTATACCAACCTTAATGATTCTATGGTTCTATGATTCCATGTAAATTTAAACACTGATGATGATATCATTCTTGTACAGGTGCACCATCACATACATAGCCCAGAGAAATTACAGACCCCCATGTGTCCCATCCTGTCCATTTCCCAATCATTGAGAAAGGTTATGTGCCATGTGGGGTGTGTTTCCTTTCACTGTTTTAGTGCCTCCCGATCTTTGAGAAACTGTAATAATAAGGTAAAAAGAGAGAAACTGAGAGCTATCTTTCCTTGCTCTCTGCAGAAGAGCCATGTGACTGGTAATTAGCTATTCCCAAAAGGGATAAATAAATAAAGACATACCAAAAAGCTGAAATGACTGAAAATAAATAAATAAATAAGGAATTCCTAAGAACCGCTTCTTGCCCTTTGGGTTTTCTGTGGGCAGCACGGCCTGAACTTGTTACCAGCACACGAGCTTCAGACATCGTGATCCAGATATTACTTCATTCATCTGCTGAGTTACGTTTGCAAAAGAACTACTAACTACTTGTAAGTTTTACATTGTTCTTCACACCTTTGCTTGCTTCTGGCTGCAGTGCCTATGGGTTGGTTTGAACTCTATAAAAGTTCAAATTCATCACAGGCTGGATGGGGCTCTGAGCAACCTGCTCTATGGGGAGGTTGTCCCTGCCTATAGCAGGGGGGGTTGGAAATGAATGATCTTAAAGGTCCCTTCTAACCCAAACCATTCTATGATTCTATGATTCTCTGAAAATAGGGGGTTAATCTTGTCCCATGGATGAACAAAACCTTTCCATAGGAGTTACCTTTTCATAGGAGTTACCTTTTTAAAGTAACTACTGGGAAAAATGGAAGTGTATCATGAATCCAAAGATGTCTCTAATGGAAGGAAATTTAAGAAATATTATATCTCTGAAACTCTCTGTTTTCTTTAAAATCCCAAATCTATAGTAGAACTAAACCAGTTTAGGGGTGGGAGTAAAAGGGAAATAACTATCAGATGTGAAATGTCTTTGGATTGTTTAGCAACATTACCATTCACAGCCACGGAATACATTACTTTTTATTGTAAACTCCGTTCCTTAGTGGAGTATAAATCTTAAAAATGTGTCAATACATGGCAAAGTAAATAGTCTCCGGAGACAAAAAATGTTTTAAACCATCTATCAAGCCTAAGAAGTTGATAGCAATTAAAATCAGGGCTGTTTATGTAAAAACATAAATTGCAGAGCTAGCCTCAAACTAGCCAGTAAAAATCTTGGCTGGGTGGAAATTCCAATTGCAAAAGACTGCAAAAAGCAACACCTGAATGTTAAGAAATGCTTTTGTAGATGACGCTTTTTGTTTCCATAGAGACATTATTTTCTATGAAATTTTATGGCATCAAGGGAAATCCACTTATTTATTTATTTTTACATTAAAAGTCAAGCATTTAGAAAAAAAAAAAAATTAAAAAAAATCCCAGGTGAAAATATGATACCTGAGATGAAATATTGCCCATAGTATATGAGCAATAAAGTGAATTATATTTCAATGCTCATTTTTCCCCAGAAGTGTTATGGAGAGAGATGGGGAACTATTTTAATTTTTGTAATCATTAATCGTGAATTTTTTCATAAGGGAATGTAATTACTTTTGAATTGCTGTGTT
This sequence comes from Alectoris magna, assembly GCA_030625065.1. NCBI lineage: Eukaryota > Metazoa > Chordata > Aves > Galliformes > Phasianidae > Alectoris > Alectoris magna. The sequence continues at coordinate 59,955,939 of CM060561.1, forward strand.
CTTAAATTGAATTATTAATTGTGACTCTTCAATATGTGAGGCCCTAAGGAAATGGTCCGTGTGGCGGTGAAGAGGAGTTATGCTTGTGGATCCTGCCTCCTCTTTAGCAGGGTCTGTTGTGGTAGAACAAGGGGAGATGGTTTCAAATAAAAGAGGGGATATTTAGATTGGTTATAAGGAAGAAGATTTTTGTAAATAGGGTGATGAGGCACTGGAACAGGGTGCCCAGAGAGGTTGTGGATGCCCCATCTTTGGAGACATTCGAGGTGAGGCTGGATGGGGCTCTGGGCAACATGATGTAGCTATAGGTGTCCCTGTTCATTGCAGGGTAGTTGGACCAGGTGACCTTTAAGGGTCCCTTCCAACTCAAATGATTCTATGATTCTATGAAGGAAATCTCAACCTGGGATCCAGATGGGGAGCTGGTATTGAGATTTTGACGTTCCTGACATTAAAATCCGCCATGAGTTAATTGTGACTCCATGAGCAGTGGGTAAATTATGGGTAATTTACCACTAGCAGTGGGTAAATTAGACAGGAGAAAAATACCCATGTAGGAGTTTCTTCTCATCTTCTGTACTTCTGGAGGCAGATAAATCCAGCAGGATTTTCTCCATCTGCTTCAGAACAGTGAAAGACAAGAGCACCTGGATAAAGTACTCCCAGCTCTCAGAAGGAAAAGACACTTGGGGCTTCCTCCAAGTCTCCGTGCTCCTGCTGTGTGCTCTTCCCTGTCTGATCCATGGGAACATGGAATATATTCATTTTCTTCTAAGCGATGAAGTCGTAATACAAGTGAGGTGGTGAGATACCATTTCACTGAAGGTGGCGGATGTGCCTTGGGTCTCTCCCCACCTGTTTTTGAGGAGTCCTCAGGCAGGGGAACATTATTCCTCAGCTTGCCAAGGACAGGGCTGCTGAAGGGTACCCTGGTAACATAGGAGGTGAAGCGAAGCTGCAGGAAATAAATAGCAGAATTAATCCAGTATTTTTAAACTTAGACTTTGTCGTGTGGTCTCTCCGCTAAAGATTTGTGAGAATTTCGCAAAATAAGACATGAACAAATCAATAGAGAAACAGGATCTGAACCACAATGCAGGCATTTATTGTCTCCTTGTGCATTAAATTACCCAATTAATGTTCCCTGTTGCCTTGGCCCGTTCTAATAAGGCTTGATGTCGCTTATCAGCCCTAATCTTCTAAATGATGAGCAAGAACTGCAGCTGGATTTACAAGAGCCTTTGGGGCACAATACCAAACTCCCAGAGAGCTGAAGATCCATCCCTGGAATGATGCTTATTAGGGGTTCTTATTCATTACCATTTACTTCACACAGATATTCTCTAATAAGATCAGATCAGCTTTATTTATTAAAGTGCTATTAAAACAGATACACTGGACAACCAATCTCTGTGCATAAAGCATTGCTCAAAAATTAAGCTTTTTCTTGCATAAAACCATCATTTCAGATATATTCAGAAATACTCCTTCGAGTCAATTGACTCTGCCTGGTTTGTGGGCTTATTTTTCCCGAAAAGGTGACCTGTAGTTTAGGAATTATTTGAGTGAGAAAAATGTTTCCAGAATTAACTGAGAGTGATTTTATGGACTGCGTGCATAACTTAACTAATTAGAATAGCAATGTTGGGAAGGAGTTGCTGGTAATGAGTAACTAACAGGGATAAATGATTTTTAATAGACAGTGGTAGTGGCTTCGGCATGATAAATGCTTTCCTGTTATATGATAAAAAACAAATAAATCTATTTTACTTAGAGATCTTGCTCCAGCACTATGAGGCCAGTGGAGTGTAGGAATAGATTCATTTAGATAAAATGCTATTAAATTGCCTGTATACTGTCCTGTCAGACAACTATCGACCCCATCCCATGGGAGAAATTGATTTCTGTGCAGAGAGCTATGTTCTTTCGGCAGCATATTGTTTTGCTGCTACTGCTCTGGTAATCACATGCTGCTGCCTCTTTTCCTTTCTCTCCCTTTCTGTCTATTTGTTGTGAAAGATTGATTGAGAGACACGAGGGATTTACATTGCCATATTTGCTGCTATTGGACCGCTTCAATTATTTTCTGTTAAAAACATGAATATTTCCTTTGTAACAATGCACATGAACTTGCTTAAGTGGCCTGTGAGTGACGTGTTTGGGAGGAAGCATTTACCTTTGTTCTCCTGTAGGAGCATTGGGGACTGTAGGGCTATCCTAACTCATAATGCCTGAATCATACAGCTGTTGAAAGGGAACTGATAGGAGATTAAGGATTGTTGCGTAGGTTTGGATCATCTTTCCCTTTTTTATGCTTAAACACTGTTTATTAGATTTCACTGATGATAGCCATTTTTAAGAAGACAAAGCACTTGAGGTCAAGAAATGCCAAAGCTGAAGTTGAATTTTGTTTGAAGTCTTATGTCTGTGCAGAAAAATAAGAATCAAAGTAACTGTCATCAAAAAGGTACGCATTCAGATGATACAGCATTAGTTTAGAAAATTTGTTTTAAAAAATTAGCTTAGAATAGTTTTAGGACAAGAGGGAATTGCCTCAAGATGTGCCAAGGGAGGGTCAGGTTGGATATTAAGAAAGAGAAGTGAGGCAGTGGCACAGGCTGCCCAGGGAGGTAGGGGAGTCACTGTCCCTGGAGGTGTTCAGGAGCCGCATGGATGTGGCCCTGAGGGATGTAGTTGGTGGGCATGGTGAGGAACGGTTGGTAGTTGGACTAGATGGTCTTAGTGGCCTTTTCCAACCTTAATGATTGTATGATTCTGTGAAAATTGTTTGCCTGATGAGTTATGTGCCTGATCTTTTCTAGTTGTCTTTCATTCTTACGTTAGTCTCATTATTACAGCTTACTTCAGTATTATCAATGTTAAAGCAGATGCTTGAAGATTTGTTTGTGGGGATCTAGATCCTTGCTGCTCACTGACAGCATTTGCACATGAGGGAATCTCTGACTGGGAATCAGCTGTGATAGGGTTCCTTGCTCCATTTCACACAGAAGGGAATGAGAGCCCGCTGTTTACACACAGCTATAATTTGGTAGTCGCAGGTTGCTCTCCCAGACCTTGGGACGGAAGTGTGGGATGACTTGAGCAGAGCCATGTACCAGCCCAGGCTTGAAGATGTTGCATCACATCAAACTAATGGTTCCATCTCTGCACATAAACACAGAGGCTATGCCAAAAATCCAGAATTTCAATGCTTTTATGTTTGTTATGCTGGGTGGTCAAGGCTGTAAAAGCAGAATTACTGGTGACCTTCAAAATACCCAAACAAACCAGGGTGGAGCTTCTTATTTGCCTTTTCCTTGCCTTACCTCCTTTAATCTGTAGTAAACAGGAGTTAGACTTGACGATCCTCATGGGTCCCTACCAACACAGAATATTATATTATTTTATGAGATAGGCATAAAACTCTGTTTGACCACATTCACATTGGCCATGGGGCATCGCACATAAGCCTTGCCAGAGTAAGGTCAGAGCCTCCCTGTCTCTTCCCTCTTCAGGGGCTGGTGTCACCCACTCCAGATGTTTGAGTATGGCCACATTGTGAGTATGGCACACTGCAAGCACTGCGCTAATCATGACTGGGACATGAGTGGAAATTCTTGATGCAGAGGCATGGCTGGGACACGGAGATTTCCTGGAGGAGAAAAGAGACATGCTGGAAGGGAGAATCACAAGAATCCAAGAATCACATCTGGACTGTCATATAGGAGAGCCCATCCCACATTTCTCAGTCAGATTCACAGGCCCCTGAGGCCAGTAGGTATCTGTGAGTCCCGAATACTTAAATTTTTTTGCTCGTATTAGCTTAGATTTATTTTCATTTCATCTGGACATAGTGGTCTTCATATCTTCTTATTTTCTAAATGATACAAGATCAATATTACCATAAGAGTTCTACTGCAGTGATAGTAATTTAGCAGTAAATAGCAAGTATGCGGACATGGAACTTCATTCTTCCCACACCCAGGTTTCTTTGAAAGTAACTTTGCTATGGTTTGATAACTACCACTCATGTCACATCCTACTAGTCCTTTACAGCTCACTGTTACATCTCATTATTTTCCCAATATAGCCCAGTATCTCTTAACTCCTCACCTTAGGGTACAAGATTGCCCCTCTTTGTTTTGAGATGTGGAAACGGAAGGAGAGTCTGCACTGTGTGATGTTATTAGAAATACAGAAGAAGGGAAGAGACAGAGGAGAGAAAATGAGGAGCTGGAAAGATGGAAGGTGGAAGAAGTAAGGGGAGGATATGTATGTATGAGCATGACTAGGAAATGGACAATATTGTGTGGTCTGGGGAAATGGCACAGTGCCAGCACAACTGAATGAAAGGAGTCAGGGGATCAGGGAACAGCAGGAGGCCCAAATAGTGAGACCTACACCAGAGAAGGTGGGCTCCCTTCCTCACTCTAATCAGATATCAGCCACAGATTTCAGGGGTAGTTTTTGTCTATCGGTGCTAAACTAACAGGTCCTGAAATATTAGTGTGAAAGGAATCTTACAAATAGGAGATAGATGGATACAAACACTATTCGGATTTATGAATTTTGAAATTTCTTGAGACCTGTTGTCATCTGATTATGTGTATTTTTAATTAAGAAGTAAAATTTAATTTGATAAGCCATTAGAAGTACATCTGAAAGGAACTGCTAGATGCACTCCATAAAGTGTTTCCAGGCTTCTTTCTCACAACAGGGTGAATTTTGCTCTATGATCACTTTTTGTAGAGTAATCAAAGCAAGCAAGCTACTAGGAGAGTCTAGTGCTGATCAACGGTGGGCTTTTGTAACCTGTATTCCTGAGTATTGTATCTTACATTTATTGTCTTGTGTTTACATTTGTGCTTCAGAACACAGTTAACCAAGGAAGAACCTGGCCTTCATTCCCATCCCCATCCGTGTCCCCACTGATCTCATGCAAACATCCATGATTTTAACAGAACTTTTATTTTGCAGAGTGAAAAATGCTTTGTCTTTCATGTCAGGTACAGGGAGAGCGAAGAAGAGAAGATGTCAAATGAATTTGTCTGTAAAGGACAAACAGTTTGCAGGACCTGCTCCTGGACTGATGCTTCTTTCTGTTCAGCGTCTTCCTCCTTTGCCACCCATTGCTAAAGACAAACACAAAGAAACATAAGAGCAATTTAAAGCAATGTTGCAGTACAGGGTAACATATGGAATATCTAAGCATGGCTTACAAGGGTTCTCAGGACAGAGGAAACCAAAGATTTGTGTTACACTCTGAAATACACTTTTCGAAATGAAAAGCTTCAAATCTTTTTCCAGTTCTCTACCAAGCCTCCTCTGTACTAAGAGAACTTTGACTTACAGATAGATTGGATAGTGGAAGTTGTGCCACCCTTGGGGACTCCGCCTCCGCAAGAGGTGGCCTCATTGGACATCATCTGGGAGGCCCTGGAGCCACCGGAGATCCCACTGCTGGTAAAGCCTGAGGAGTGTGTTGAGCTTTTGGCACCTGGAGAAGTTACAAAAGACATGTTGCTGTACTTTCCTGAGGAGAAGGCTTCACAGGATAATTGTAAACTGCCATTCTTTTCTTAAAAAAAAAAAAAAAAAAAAAAAAGAACAAGGCTAGAAAATGTGTCAGAAGACAATGAATGCTAATTACTTGACTCTTCCATCAATGCACTGCCTTTTAGGTGGCATCCTGGTGAAAGGCCATCTACCGTATGATGTGGATGTTGCTGGAATATGAAGAAAATCTACAACTCAGTCACAAAGACTGCTTTGATTAATTTGGTTGTCCAAAGCAGTTTGGGCAAAGTTTGTCTCTGCTGGAATAGCAGTTTTCTGAGGAGCTGCCTGAGGAACATGGTTTAGTGGGAAAATATCAGTGGTAGGTGGACTAGATGTCAGGGGGAAGTTCTTCACAGAGAGAGTGGTGAGGTGCTGAAACAGGCTGCCCAGATAGGTTTCGGATGCCCCATCCCTGGAGGTGTTCAAGGCCAGGTTGGATGGGGCCCTGGGCAAAGTATCCCTTCTTTTCCTGGGAGAAGTGTAAAGCACTACCAATGACAAATGCTACGGACAACACTTAAAACATTCCTTGAGGATGCTCAAATATTTTGGTGATGAGCTTGTTATAATGTCGTCTGTAAAGTGATACTGAACTCATGCCCTACTGCATGTGGGGGAGGGCTTCCAGCCTGAATGGAAAGGTTAAGAACATGAGTTTGAAGAGCAAGAGATTTCAGGAGCACCTGCGGAAATGAAATCAGACCCTTTTTAGCTCTCAATCAGGCAAAGAACGTGTGGCAAGCTCTCCTGCTGCAGGGAGCCAAAGCTCACACCTGTCTTGGCAATGTTACAGAGCAAGTATTTTTCACAGGGATAAAAGCTCTTTGGGAGTGTGTCCTGTAGGCATGGCTAAAGTTTCCTCTAGTCTTGTAGATTTATCTTCACCAAAACCAATGTTTTTCCTGAAAGCATACAATTGGTACAGATATTGCAAGAACAAAGTAAGGTGCTGTCAAAAGTTTACTTTGTCTCTCTTCTAAATATTCCCAGCACTTGAATTGAAGCACAACTTCATGCTTTCTGTAGGACGCCACTGGTTATGGGCCTGCACGCTACTGCTGTACCACTGTTATCTGTAACAGAAGGCAGGGTTCTGCAGCTGTCTGCTTTATTATGATATTAGTGGTGGTTCTTGTGTAGTGGGTTCTGTGATGATAATGGAGTGGGGTGTGTCTTAGAATAGCTCTTCCCGCTTTTTAATCCCTTGGTCCTCCTCTTTTCCTGTCAGTCTCTTATGTTCTGTCCCGCTGCTACCATCCCCTAAACTCTTTGCTACTTTATTCTGTAACCTGTACTCACTGATCAAATTATACAAAGTAAAATTTAAACAATACTTCTCAAGAGTCCCACGCAGGATCTCTCTAAGTGACTCTTATGTTACTTACTCTCTCAGAGTATGAAAAACATTGTCAGCAATGTAAACCACATCTGAAAAAAAAAAACGTACCTCCTCTCAGCCAGGTTTATCACCATTTTACTTATTAAAAGATGGCACAAATCTAGACCCTGGACAGCTTACCTGGCCAACCACTCATTTTATGGCTGGACAAGTCAAGCTCAGCTCCATCCTTCTGTAGATCTGTATCTGCTTACCACAAAAGCAGATGGCCAGCAGTTGACCAGCTGTTGACCAGCTGACTAGGAATTTTCCAGCAGTTAACCAGCAGTTGGCAGGTTGATTAGGAGCTGCCAATATAGCAGAGATCCCCACTTGTTGCCACCTGACAGACTGTTGGTAAACGCATTCCTGATATTTGAGCGTTGTGAGTCCAAGACCCCACAAAATAGTACGGGGTTTGAAGCCTTTACCCAAGGTCAGCCTGTGAACCACTGTGTTGCTGGGTAAATCAGAATTACATGGGGCTCTCTCGTCTGTGGGCTTATGCATACTCAGAGGTGCCTGCTGACCCAGATCCAGAAGACAGGATGCCTTGTTTGTGCACCCTGTGGGACGTGGGGTTAAACAAGTGCCAAGCTGCTTCCACTGTCAGATCAGTATTGCTCTGTGTATGGAACAGAAAAGCAAGGACCTGCAGGGTTAGCTTGCATGAAGGCCAGCTATGCCTATTTTTAGTACTTGGATACATGCTACAAGGATGTGTATATTCCTTTGTGTATTTAGCTCTCAAACTGCAGCTAATTACCCACTGTTATGAGTCTGCATAAGATTTCACGCTTTCTCCCTGTATGTGTGATACACACAGGTGTGTAAGAGCAAAGAGCAAGGGGAATCTGATAATTTATATGAAACGTTGGTACACAGATCGTGTTCTTGCATACATGTATGGATGCTTACTGCTAGTGTCACTTTTTGTATTATTGATGATTCCTAGCGGATTGGAAAGACAGCACAAACTTTGAATAAACACTGCCCCAAATCTCATGAATACTCATGCATACGTACATTCACAGAAAACCTCCTCAACAGCATCCCACTCATAACATGCAGTTTTATATGTGAATCTTCTGTCTTCGGTGCAACACAGGAATGTAGGAGAGAAGTGATTATGTGACAAGCTTATTTTCAAGGATATAATTCTGTTTGGCTCTGTTCGCTAAACAAGACAAAACCAAAACTGCAAAGGAAAAAAAAAAAGTTTCTCATACCCATTTCTTGTAGAGTAGCAGTAGTCCCTCCAGAAGGAACGCCTCCCCCAAAGGATTTTGCCTCACCAGACATGATCGATGAAGCAAGAGAGCCTCTTGCAATTCCAGAGGAAGTGAAACCGGCTTTGTGGACGTTCTGGTCAGACATTTTGCCTGCTGAAGGTGCAGAAAGAAGTTCACAGTCACACCCTTTATACTCTATCCAGCTAACAGCAAAGAAACGAAACTGAAGCTGGAAAGCATCTGAAACCTCAGGAAACGAAACTGACTTTTATGAACATCTTTATGGTAAACACATTTATGAACACCTAGATAAAAAACAAAGCTTATCAAAAGCATTCTAAAAAAGGGTATTTCTTCATTTTAAGTGTTAATGTGACTCTGAAAAAAAAGATACTAGACAAAAAGGCAGCAAAGAAGTGCTGATGTAGAAACTGCAAGCTGAATTTGTTACAGTGCCCAAAGTTCAACTGAGATGCAGCTATTCCCCCCCGCTCCTCCCCCCCCCCCAAAAAAAAAAAAAAAAATTGTTTACAGGGAGTTGTAAATCAGAATACAATTAACATAGGATGATTGAAATTAATTTAATTATGGAAGGAACTATTGGAGGACTTTGTGTCATGAGAGCAGACTGACACAGCTGTTTAGTTCTTCCTTGTGCAAATCCTGTTAAAGCTCCATCTTTACTGAACAGGACATGGCATATGCTCCTTTTATTGCAGCATTTCTTAGCCAGTAGTTTAGATTAGACAGTTTAAAAATCCATAGGTCTTCCTTAGGTAAAGAGGACTATCTGGTTGAGTCAAAGTACCACAGGAAAGGCTCTCACAGGGTAAATGATGCAGAAAGAAGATCAAGCATTTTCACTGTTGAGTAATGCCCTTATCTTGTACATGTTGGGTTGTGGAACAGAGGACACCAAGTCCATTTATTTGCTACTATACATGGTATGTATCTGAGCAGTGGGATGCTTGCCCCATGCCCACCTGAGCAATACTGCTCTCCGTATCTTTGAACATCTCTTTTATTCATTTTTATTCTTTAATTCAGATGTGTTTGTCTTATTTAATTCCAATATTGATGCTTTTATTAACCAGCCTGCTTGCATTAGGCTTACTGTCATGATGCATCCTCCCAAATCTCTCTTTATCTCATCTCTCATTTATCATTTTGAATTATTTAATATAATGAAATATCTAAAGTTACAGCTTAGATGCAAGCAAAATTTCATGTAAGAATAGGACAATTAAGTTGTAGGCCCACTTCAATTCACAATATAACAAAAATGACTCTTTAGAAGTGTTGCTGCATATACTTTCTTCAGAACTGCTAAAATCTTTTGGTGCTTGGTTAATACCACTTACTTAATATTCAAAACACTCCAGCAAGAAATGATGATAAAATCCGGCAGAGCATTGGGGAATTAAAACTTCATGACGTTGCGGAGAGGCACTGCATATGATGAGTTTTTACCAAATTCTAAAACACAACAATGCATAATGAATACACATAGAGTTGTTTAACTGAAAACAATAAAAATTAGATAAAACAAAAGCTTAATTGCAAGTGAAATGACTCAAGGCAATTCATGATTGATAAAGACATTGTGATCAAGCAGGGAAAAGAAGAATTACTAGTAGTCTCCTAAAGAAAATGTGAAGAAATTCAGTGTAATAAGAAGAGGGAAGCTACTAAAGAGATTCAGGGAAAGTCTTTGCTTACAGCTTGCCCAGAGAAGTGGTGGATGCCCCATCCCTGGAGATACACAAGGTCAGGCTGGACGGGGCTTTAAGCAACCTGATCTATCTGTAGGTGTCCCTGTTCATTGCAGGGGAGTTGGACTAGAAGATCTTCAGGGGTCCCCTCCAACTCAAATGATTCTATGATTCTATGATTCTAAGTATGCCAGAGAACAATCCACAGGGAGATGACTATAATACCTCATGTGTGGTTGCAGTGAGTTGGGTGATGAACACATCAGTAGGCACAGATGACACAGTGCTAAAAACAGCTGACTTCTGCCTACCTGCATGTTCTTTATGACTGCTGGTACAGCGAATTAAGTTATGAACTTCTGACCTGGAAGGGATTTGGTTTTACTTGTTTTCAGTTTATTGTGAAAATTTGGGATATTCTGCTTATACATATAAAATAATAATAACAATAATAATAATCTTTCCTGAGTCCTAGTAAGCTTCTGACACTTCACTTTGAAAATAGTTCAGCTTAGCATAATGTGGTCAATCTATCTCTAATGAATGTGCCAGTTCTAAGCACCCCATTAGGTCTTAAAGGCCCTGAGCAGCCTCACTGGGGCCCTCCACCATAGTCCTCTGCCTGTGGGCTCTGTCCCCATCTCAGCAATGCTGTAGATGCATCTGTCTGCAGCTCCATCACAGCCATAACCCACCTGACCCAGGCTCTCAGCTTCAGCCTGTATTCCTTGAGCCTGCCTGGTTGTGATGGGTCGGCTTGCCCAGTGAACTCTGAGCTGTGATGGACCCTGGTTGCTGTCACCACATCTGAACCTGATCCATTGACTCATTCTTCTGGCTTGACATTGAATCTGCCTTATCACCATAATCTCATTTGATAATTTGGGCCTTTGCTTCCTCTGGTTGTCATCTCCAAGCCTGCTCCACCCACATTCCTTGGAATGGTGGGGCAGGGCTGCAGCTGCTGGTGCTCCTGGCCTTTCTGTCATACTTAATTTCCTGTCCCTTTGGGAACAGTCAGCCCTTGCTTTGCCCTGACAGAATGTGACATGGCTGACATCACAGCCTCCACCTTAAAGATCCAGAACCATTGCCGAAATGGGACTGGGAATAAGAACTCAGCCCCCAGGATCACAGCTACCAGAGTTCTCCTCCCTTCACCAGCCATCCAGAAGGACACACTTCTTTTACCTGCTTACTCTGTGTAAGATGCTTTCCTTAATGATCTCCTGTTTTACTTCCTTTAACCAGTATTTTGGGTTCAAATATGTAATTTTCAAGCTGTTACTCCAGTATATTTGCTGTCCAGCTGAGTTTGCAAGGAGCCTGTCCCTGAAGCACAAAGGTCTATGGGCAGTCAGCCAAAAATTCACTGATAATTTAAAACCGAAAATGATGCAAGGAAAGAGAAAACAGCTCTTATCACTGAACCTGACAACCAGCCTCACTGGGGTCTGAGAGAGTATATGAGTAACTTCCCTTCTTCAGAAGATGAAAATTGGAGGAGAGGAGGTAGGTGGTGTGAGCTGACCTGAGAAGCCTTCAGCAGCACTTCTGAGCCTTGGAGAACAGAGACTCAAAGCCATCAGTATCAAGAGTAGGATTGCCTCTATTTTCAGCCTCACCATAATTTCAGCAGCCTTAGGTACTGAAACGTTTACACATTTCAGCTAACACAGTTTGATATTAAACTCTCAGAGTTTCAGGTTCAGATGAAACCCTTATGTGCCAGAAATCATGTGCTATCTGGACCAGGTGCTCATTAAAAGTAACTGGAAGACCAGAAGCTGGCTTGGAAGTACTCTGGCAATTTGAGTCATGGGGATCCTACCCTTCTTCAAGAAAAGAAGCGTGCGAAGATGAAAATATCAAACAAACCAATACAGACAAACAGATGTGCACTCAAATCTTTTACATTTCACCCCGGAGTGAACTGACTTTCTCATGTCTCTGGATACAACCTGCTGTGCCACTGCAGGCCCTTTTCCTTGAAGTTCTCACTAGTGTACCGCTTAAACACGTTTCCTTCATAGCGAAGCTGGGCAGCTGATGGCAGACATTAATCTCTGCGTAACTTGCTTTCGGTAGTCACCTTTTTCATTCTAATAACATGTTCATTCAAGTCACTTTTTCATAAACATTTTCCCATAAACCTCTGTTTCAAAAGAGATTATTCAAACAGCTTTTAAACAATTACTCTTTTGAAGGGTCTAATTGAAGGAAATAAACCTGTAGAGAATCTGACTGAACCAAAGATCTTCAGCATCCAAGATTATCTATCTGTCACCCTGCGACCTATTTCCTTCACACTACTTTTTAATTTTTGTAGCAATTATAGTGTATATGGATAATACCTATTAGCATATTTATGGTCATTGCTTCATATTTATTGTCTGCACAACTCATTAATCTTCATCTAGTGTGTGAGGCTGACAGCTCAATCTATTTTGCAATCTCTGGGCAGCAGCCATATCCAAAAAGCTTTTGTTTCCCTGTAAATAAACTGTGTTCAGGACCAGAGGACAATGGTACATCACGCGGTGATTGACACAAGCCATGGCTGCTAATCAAAAGTAGATTTTATTACCAGCTGAGTCAAGTGCATTATGGGGCCATTGTTCTTGTGCTGTCAGGGCAAGAGCATACGTAGTCAGTCACCTTCTCAAGATGGGTTGATTGTTCTCCAAGATTAGACAGAGTTGCCTTATTATCTATCCCAGACAACAAGGCATCTCACCCAAACAGACGCCTTTACAGAAACTGCCTGTACATCAAATTGATTTGAATTGCTAATGCATAATCTGTCCAGCACAGATGTGCAATGAATATTTGGATGTTGTTTTGCATGTCAGTTGAGAAGGCTGAATGATGAGGTGATGATCATTCAGTGATGGGTACTGGACATTTGCCAACAATTGAGTTTGAGCACTTTCCCTGACAGTAATCAGATCAGCTTCCAAAACGTCTTTTCTTCAATTCACTGACAATTTATGTTAGAAGATAATGCAACTCTCTCACAGCTAACACAGTTGGCAGCAATTTGCATTTTTTTCATATAATTACATTTTTCATTTCACCCGAGAAGAAATACATACGAGCCATATATAGCTGATACACATATTCCAAGACACTTCCAAAGTAGTGCCACTTGAATTAGAGACCGTCTAGGTAAGTACAAAAATCAGAATGTTTCACAATGCAGGTGACTGTAATTTTGTTAGTTATAAAGCTACATTTGACACACACACAAAAAAATAGGAACACTATTATAGAGCTGCTGTAGGATCCATGTGATCAGGGTCATGTTGACAGAAGGCCAACCAGCATAATGTTCTGATTTAAAAAACTGTGGTCTCTGTCAGGACTGACTTAGTATAAAACAGGAAGAAAAAGAAAATTCCACAAGGCTGATATTATGACATCAGGGGATTGATGCAAGTTCACACAGTGACATTGTATGACTCCTGTAAATGTGGGAGAGGTTTTGATGTAGTCACAATCATAAAGCCACAATAATTTAGGTTGGAAGGAACCTCTGGATGTCATCTGGTCTAGCCAGGGACTTACCCTGTTACTCAGAAACTGATCTTTTGAGTTCCGAGCATCTCCAAAGATGAAGATGTCAAATGCACTCTGGGCAATTTGCTCCAGTATTTGACCACCCTTAGTGTGAAATATTTTTTCTGTATATCAAATTAGAATTTTCCATGTTGCGACTTACGTTTGTTGTTTGTTGCCCTATCTCTGTGCAACTCTGGAGAGATTTGGGGTCCACCTTCTTTAGACCTACATTATTTCAGATCTAAAAAGCATGGCAAAAGAACCTACAATTAGGACATAAGCAGCTAAAGAGCAACTGTAAATTTAGAAAATCAGGCCCTCCCTGGGATAACTCTGCTACCTTAAAAATTTTACCTTCTTACTTAGATATTCAACTTGTTCATCTGTAATCATACAGTGACCTACTTTTTTTTTCAGAAATAAAATGAAAATGTTTCTCGACAAGTTGCAGATTACTTTAATGAAGATTTATTCTCTGTCTGTCTAAGGTAAGGATGAGTACTCATGAGCATGTGGTGGAGAGAACAGTCACTCCCTTTAACTTGGTGGTTTTCCTACTGGTAAAAGACACTACAACTAGGAAGAGCTCACAAAGTGATTGAGCTAGAAACCTTACAGTCAATATCAGAAAGGAGCTTTGAAGGTAAGACTGATTGTTCTATATGACAGCCTTGTTCGGGGTTAGATGTTCACTTCTCACATCTGAATTTCACGCTGTACTCTTCAGAGCTCCTCTGTCCAGACCCTACGCCACAATGACACTTCCAGTCTCAACATAGTAATATGTTTGTGAGCACAGTCAGTCTTTATCTTGTAGGCTAGCTTATTCCAGGGTTTTGTACCATAATCCAAAGACTTTGGAAAAGGCCCTGCTCAAAACAGACTCTGCCAAAGAGGAGGCAGTCTTGCCTTAAAATGCAGTAATCCAAGTTCAGAGGATTCACCCAAATCATAATTCAGCCCTTTGGGAGTCACACCATGAGAATCAGCCATGGAGGCATATTGTCTCGTTTGTTCTCTCTCTCCAGGGAATTTTTAATTATTTCTTTATTTTGGCTGGTCCTGTCACATCTCATGTTGAGCTGTCACGTGCATTTGAGGCACTGAAATCAAGGCTCTCAAGGCTGCTGGTTTCTACTACGAGGAGTGGCACTTGAAAGCTGGTGTGGAATAGCCAGTGCTTAGTGCTCTTGGTGAAGACATTTTTTATCCCCATAACACTTAACACGAGACACCAGTCCTACACCGAAGGATCCTTTCCTGAATGTTAATAGCCTTGTTTTCCAAAGCATGGAAACTTACTTCAGCTGATAAATAAATGACAGCACTGTTATATCTTTGAGACTGAAAATGGGTGTAAAAGTAAAGAAGAACGTTTGGATGTTGTGTTGAGGGACATGGTTCAGTGAGAACTATCAGTGATCGGTGGATGGTTGGACTGGATGATCTTGTAGGTCTTTTCTAACCTTGGTGATTCTGTGATTCTGTGATTCTCACAAACCAAAAACATGTAAAATACCTAAATAGAAAGTCCCCTTGTATATTATTTTGTTGAAGAAATAAATAGATAGGTGGTAAAACTGTCGTCTGCTGAGTAAATGTTTCACTCAGTCTTGAGGTTGCAGTCTTTCCATGAGCAGTTGTACTAACCATGAACATTTATGTTAACAAAGATTCAGGAATGCAGAAATACATACAACCCTAGAATGTTGAAAGGGATAAAGTAAATCCATGCAATTTTCTAGAACAGGCGCATAGGCATGAGGGAAACTTGTAATTCTTTCTGAAACTGAGGGGCAAACTAGTGAAGGTAACAGACAAAACACTAATCAGTAATCACAAAACACTAATCAGTTTTATCCCTTCTTTAAGGCAATATAAGGATTATTTTGTTATGTTTGTTTTTTCTTGGAAGAAATGTGGTGAAAACAGAAATAAAAGGCAAATAAATTGAATTAAAGGTCAAAGTGCTATTTTAACAGAATTGAGCTCCCAGTGCGACTCAAATGTAATCACGGTAACTGGCTTAGTAAAGCCATAGCAAAATACACTGTCTACAAGCATTAGGTAAGTATATATAAAAACAGGAAACTTCTTAATTCACAGGTGCCACATGGATGAGCCCATGGCACAGTGTGTGCCCCAGGGTAGGTGCTGAGCAACTGAGTGGCTCAGCTCTGTCAGGACAGCTGCTCCCTCAGCCAGGGAGCCCAGGCCAGCCGATGCTCCTGGAGCAGTCCTGGTGGGTCCAGTTCCACATGGAGAAGAAAAGGAGGCTGTTATGCCTTCTGTCTACAACTCAAGGCAAAGGACATGGGTTGGTGGGCTCTACTTTGTGGGTTATCAGCTCTCTTCCTCATGTCCCTTACACATGTGTCCAAGGAGTGCTCCCTGATTATGTGTCCGTGGTCAGTGCTGCAAGGTCCAAGGCAAAGTCAGTTTTCAGAAATGAGGGGCAAGTCTCGTCTGAAGATGAAAGCTAAGCACAGACAGCTTAAAACATATGGATCTCCTCTTATTTTTCCTCTCTGAGGCAAGTTTCTGAGGCTGCATATATCATGCTACTCAGGCATGTTGACAATAAGCACAGTATAAACATTTAATGTACATAAAGAGGTTTCAAATGCTAATACAAGTGAGTATTTATGAAAGCATAAGTGCTGGAAGTGTTTTTATGGCCAATTTGAAAAGCTGTTAATAACAAAGTGGCCAATCTGTTCAATGGGTAAAGGATCTGAAGACCAGATGGCCCGATTTACTTTACAGCTCCAGCTGCAAGATGTGTAGGTAAGCTTCAGGCCACGCTTACAAAGGACTGAGAGTTTTCCTTGGAACCAGAGTAAGAGTGGCTGGCTCATTTTGCCTCTCCTAGGTCATTGCAGCCTGTTTCAATGAGGAGAAATCTCTTGTTTTATGTTTCTTTGTACAGTTTTGCATCTGAAAGATAATTATGTTTGACATTCATCTTTTCTGATTTGAGAATTGAGGCTATGTGTTTACATGACTTACACTGGAGATTGAGTACAGTCTGATTGAACCTGGTGAGTTGGCTTACTGTTGTTATTATAAATAACTGCAATCTGGCATCTAGAATATTAGAAAAAGCAAACAGTTATAGCAGCGTGAGTTAGGATGCAGTACAGTTGTGCCTAGGAGAGAAGTGAGAAAAGCCTGCAGTGAAAGTCCTGCCTGGGAAGATCACAGAACATGTCCTCTTAGAATCCACTTCTGAGCATGAGAAGGACAAGGAAGCAACCAGGACTCACAGAATCATAGAATCACAGAATGGTTTGGGCTGGAAGGGACCCCAAAACCCACCCAGCCCCACCCCGTGCCATGGGCAGGGCTGCCCCCCAGCAGCTCAGGTGCCCAGGGCCCCATCCAACCTGGCCTTGAGCGCCTCCAGGGATGGGGCACCACAGCTTCTCTGGGCAGCTGTGCCAGCTCCTCACAGCCCTCTGATAAAAATTTTTTTTTTCCTAACATCTCACCTAAATTTCCCCATTTAGTTTCAACTGTGTTTGACATGAATTTGCCAAGGGCATATTGCCTGGCCTGTGTCTGGTTGCACTGTGACAAAATGCCCGGTGTTCCAAGCACTGCAAAAGCTTCTGTAATGCAGAGAAAGTGTTATTTTACTCAAGAAAAGCTCTTGGTAAAGATCTTTGAAACCATATGCTAAAGAAACTACTTCCTCATCTCTTCAGTACTTTTTGGAAACACACCTGCCTGTGAAGCCTGGTCATGATAGATGCCCTGAAGCAATAGCTTTTTTTGTTGGTTAGATAACCTGCTTCACAACAGAAGTCCCTGTACACTTCTGAATATTGCTTATACGTGGCAACATAATGCAAGCCTCACTAAAAGGTTCATCAAAGTAGATCTGAATCCTTGTGGCTAGTTCTTAAATGAGAATGAAAGCACTTCCCTATTTATAATGCTGAGGCTGCTGGGCAAGACACAGTAGACGACTTAAATTAAATGTCAAATCATGAGGTACTAACAATAAATAATGGAGAGATTTCTCTTGCCTTCGGTGGCTATGGATAAGCTGCTGGACAAACTATTTACTGCAGGGAGGCTGTGCAGTCCTAGGTGGATCATTCTGACCACATCTATGTGTTTTTTCACTTGGATGAAGAGAGCAGGCTGATGTGAGCCTGCGATGCTCCCATCTCAGAGCCTCTGTAATCCCAGGGTCCATAAAGTAGTTGGGAAAGGATCCCTCATCAATCATACCAGCATCTTTTTCTCCTCAGGAAGGTATTTGCTGCGTGCTTACCTTGCTAGGAAGCCTTCCTTTGCAGTGGAGGTAGAAGGGAACGGTCACTTTTCTTTTGCTGCGTAGGAGATGTACTGCTAATGGCCCCTTGTTCCAGTGCGCCCTCTAGAAATGGGTGTGGATTTTGAGACCAGCAGTGGAGTGTTCACTCTGTTGAGAAGATGATTCTACCAAGGTGAGCGTGGGTTTTCTCCCCTTTCCCTTACCCTGGAAGTAGCAGCATAGGCTGCTGCTGGTGCTGCAAATGCAGCTTGCCCATACAGACTGTTCCAAGAAGTAAGGTAACTGGAAGGACGTGAGTGCAGGTTCCCTCCAGTGTATCCTTACTATGTGACTGTCAAGGGGACATCATCTATTGGAAATTTCCACATTTGTAACTGAGTGTCATGACCTAGTGACATCTGAATATATCCATTTCTTACCAATATCTATCCACTGTGCCCCTGTGTACTCCCATTGGTTTCTTCCATTAAAACACTGCTCTATCATGAGAGCATTGCAAAAAGGGAACAAGAGCTAATCTGTCCTATTAAGAAAATCATTCCTTGGGTTCCTGTACAAACACAAAGTAGTTGCTTTTTTGAGCTCCAGCATGTGCATGGGCATGCTAGTCCTAACAGCAGAGGATCCAGGAACTTCATTCCCCACCACTGAGGGATATTTAGAAAGCTGTTCCACCCCTATTGGAAGTTTATTGGTTTCAATAGTAGCAGCTATTCTAACTGGAAGTGCAATTTAGGCATGCTTTGTGGGGTGCTAATGGAGCTGCTGAGGGGAGTTAGCTCCATAGGAAAAAAGCAAGATGGAATAGGACTTTAGCTTTTGTTTCCTTGACAAGATTTTGGTGTTTGTCACCTCCGGCCATTGTTATGTCACAGCTCATCTGAAGGTGAGCTTTATGAGCTTAAATAACGTATCATCTGAAAAGTCTATGGATAACTTCTGGCTGTGAACTCACTTGCGTCTATTTCTCCCACCCTTCCCTTCTGTAGATGTTGCAGTAATCTTTGCAATTGGCAAAGGGAGCCTGCCTGGTATGGTGAGAGTACAAACAGCCTTGTTAAGGGGAAAAGCATTTTTTAATCCTTCCTGTCCTCACTCACCCCACAGAGCATAGCGTAATGGTAATTTGAATTGTTGGGGGAGGTGACAGTTTTGTATCTGAACTTAGTTACTTCGCTCAGCTTGCAACGCCCTGGAGTATGCATGGTATAGCCTGTCGATCTGCAATCCCCTTAGGAATGAATTATTTTTCCTTTTGTGTCTTAATCATTAACATCACAGTTCTATGGTAAACTTTGAGCCAAGAATCACAATGGTGGAGGAAACACGCAGAGTCACTTATGAAAAGGAAATGCTTGTCTTGAAATCCACTGTGGGAGTCTATTGATCAAAAGTAGATGCTGCCTGAGTTTCAGTCATCTGTTTAATGGTCTTTAAGTTTTTTAACTCGCTGAATCTACAGCCTTTATCATTTGTTCTAATCAACTTTCTGTTGCCATTGTAAATGGCCTTGCTCTTTGCCTGAGTAAGAGAATCTGTTATAAAAGCTTGTAAACAAGGAAGGTGGAACCGAGAAGAGGTCCTGCAGGCAAAAGAAAGGAGGTTTGAATTAAGTTGTGAGAGGAGTCAATCTTCTGCCTGTTTATTGTTGCTAATAATCTAGAGGGGTTTCCATCCAAGCAATAGCAATACTGCATTGACTGTACTGGCACCTGGCAACATAATGCAGCTTATCTTTAAAGTGTTTTTTCCTTGTTTCTGGACCACTCCTCAACAGGCACAAAGCACCTCTTATGATATTGCCCGCATGTAGAAATTATGTCATGGTTGGCAGCCCAGTGACAGTTCTAGATTAAGATGAAGAATATTACCGTATCCAGTTGAGTTCATTAGATCTCATAGAAACTATCTTCTTAAATCAAAATATATTTATCCAGTTGGAATCAAGGTGAAGAGACCATGCCCTCCTTCAGTTCGTTACAATAATTTGCATGTATGCGTACATGTTTTATAAATTCTGACCCCTATTACTAAGAAGAAAATGGCATGTGAATCAGTCTACTCTCTGCTGTAACTTTGAGTTTCTTATTTAAGAAACAAATGTAGTTAGGGGTGTATTTTATATCTGGTTGAGAAAAATGCCCCTTAAAAGACTGGTGTAAGGAAGAAGCTACCTACCATGGAGAAAGGCACACTTATGGCCAAGAATCCTGCCTTTGTTATGATCTCCTGTGGAATTTCTGTTTTCTCCTGAGTCTCAGTATGAAGATGATCCTGGAACAGTGTTTTGTTCTAGGCCATTCCATATCTTTCCAGTTCTTTTTTGTTAGCAAGTTAATACTTCTTGTGCCTGCTTTGTGTGCAGTGGATCTGCTTCTTCAAAATGGATCTTTCTGTGAAACTTATAGCACTTTTGTGTATAGTACTTTCAGGGATTTACTTTCTTTTGTTCTTTTATAAAGGTTAGCAGAACAATTAGTCACTCCTTGGCACTGTGAGACTGGAAGCATACAGTTCCATGATTCTATGATAACATTTCAAACAGCTTTAGGGATCAAAAATTCATCAGTGATGTTTTGCAATACTATTTGCTTTCTAAGTCAGAGACTGGTTGATTAAATTAACAGTTCTTGTCTTGAATACACATTTAAGTGCTAGAAGAATACTCCTACTCAGAAAATGAGATGCTGCTGGAATAGATGACAAGCATCCTTTCTAACTGTTATTCTAATGGGATTTTTGCAGCTGAGGTGCTCTTTCAGGAAGGGAGTTACCTACTGTCATGTTCTTTAAATGCTCCATATATCAGGTCTCAGCCCAACTCCAGCAGGGCCACCCAGAGCAGGGTGCTCAGGCTTGCAGCCAGGTGGAATCTGGAGATTTCTGAGGAGGAGACTCCACAGCCTCTGGGCAACCTGCGCTGGTGCTTGTTCATCCTCACAGTACAGAACTGCTGCCTGATATCCAGAACCTTTAGGATTCTTTCTGTTAAGTTCTCAGCTTTGTGTGAGTATAATAGAAAATGTTTTCTTGGATTTTTTTAATCTCTTGCAAATCTTGCTGTACGGTGCAGAGGTTGTGTATAGATGTGAGGGGGAAAGATGATGAAATTTAAAAATGGTATGTAACTGTAGCTGTAGTGCATGTTGTTTGAAGATTAATTTTCCAGTGATTGATCATCATTCTTAGCTGCTCTCCAAGGCAGTTAGCTCTGGTACAGGAGTGTTTTGCAGTGAAGTGAGGGACTGTGGTACGCAGGAGAGTCCTGAAAACAAGCAGAACCCAAGGTGAGGAGAGAGCCACCAGGAACCACCAGCCCTCATTAGAGTGCCTGAGCAGGTGTGGGTGAGTCCAGGAGCAGTGGTATTCAGATCCAGGAATGGACAACTACGTTAAGTTGGTCCAACTCGTATTAGAACCAGGGACACTGAAGAAAAATATCAGTAACTGGGGACTCCTTGCTGAGAGGCACTGAGGCACCTATCTGCTGCCCAGATGATTTCTCTGGAGAGGTTTGCTGCCTGCTGGAGGTCTGCATTTGGGGCATCAACAAGAGGTATCTCTTCTGATAAAGCTGGAGAAATACTATCTGGTCCTGTTCCTCCAAGTTGGGTCGCATGAGGCTGCAACAAAGAAATTTCAAAATATTGAAAGAGGATCTATGTCCCTTGGAAGGATGTTGAAGAGATTAGGAGTACAAGTAATATTCTCCTCGGTTTTCAGTTGGTAAATGGTGCTTGGAAAGGAGGAAGAGAACGAAATCAGTTGAATGATTGAGCATGATACCATCTATGCAGCCAGAGTTTCAGGTACTATGATCTTGAACGTACCTTGGGGAGACTGGGCACACTGGTGTTAAGTGGGACACAACTGACCAGGAGGCACAAGAATGCTCTGGGCAGCAAGCTGTCTGGGCTGATCAACAGAGCTTTAAACTAGACTTTATGGTGAAATGTACTTGTGAGTGACAGAAAAGAGTCAGAAAACACTAATACTTTAGGAAGCAGCAGGGAAAAAATACTCAGATTCCTCCCAGAGGATTCTGAGAGGACTCTTCCAAGAAGGTAACATGGCTGATAGTCCAGCGGAAGTGCCTCTATACCAGTGAAGAGCATGGGAAATTAGCAGGAGTTGGAAACTGGTGCAATTAGAAAACTATGACATTACTGCTATCACAGAAATGTGGTAGGATTAATTGCACAACTGGAACACTATGATAAAGGGGCTATGGGCTTTTTAGAAGAGAGATGCAGGGCAGGAAAAGAAGGGTAGTTGCCCTCTCTGTTAAGAAGTGGGTAGTTAGCAAAGAGCTGCCTCTAAAAAATGGCCATGACCTGCTTGAGAGCTTGTGGGTTAAAATTAGAGACTGGACCACTAAAGGACATCTGGTCATCTACTACAGACCACCAGACAAGGCCTTCTTGCTTCAGCTGCAAGAAGCATTGCACTCGCAGGCTTTCATCTTGATGGGGGATTCCAATCACCTGGATTTCTGCTGGGAAAACAACACAAGCTGCAAGCAATCCAAGAGGATCCTGGGGCCTGTTGAGGGTAACTTACCTGGTCCAGGTATTACACAAACCAGACAGAGGTGTAGTGTTACTGGACCTGGCACTCATCAGTGCAGAGGAGGTCATTAAAGAGGTTAAGGTTGGAGGCCATCTAGGCTGTATCCAACAGTATTGTTGGCTGTAACAAAGGAGGAGTGGCCCCCAAGGAAAGGGAGGTTACTCAGCCCCTCTACTATATACCTTTCTGAGGTCCCATCTGGAGCACTGTGTCCAGGTCTGAGGCACCTAGCACAGGAAAGACATGGAGCTGCTGTTGCAGGTCCAGAGGAGGGCCACGAAGAGGGCTGGAGCATCTCTCCTATGAAGAAGGTTGAGGGAGGTGAAGTTCTTCCTTCTAGCGATGAGAAGGCTTCAGGGTGACCTCACTGTGGCCTTCCAGTAATTGATGGGAGATATTATAAATGGGAGGGAAAATGAGTTTTTACGTGGATCGATGGTGATAGGACAAGGGGAAATGGTTTAAAACTAAAAGAGAGGGGATTTAGATTGGATAGTAAAAGGGAATTCTTTCCTCAGAGGGCAATGAGGTGCTGGCACAGCTACCCAGAGAAGCTGTGGTGCCCCATTCCTGGAGGGGATGGCTCAAGGCCAGGTTGGATGGAGTCCTGGGCAGCTGAGCAGGTGGGGGGCAGCCCTGCCCATGGCACAGGGTGGGGCTGGGTGGGCTTTAGGGACCCTTCCAACCCAAACCATTCTGTGATTATCTTATGTAAGGATTTCAAAATTTATTGACTTATGCTTTCTTTTTCCATGTAAAACAACTCCAAATGATTTCTACTTTGATTTTCTCAGTCATTATATCTGTCTTCTCTTTGAGGGCACAGAAATTGGAGTCATAAAGGTATTAGCAGATTTGTCTCAGCGTTCATAAGGTTAACTCGTTGGTTTTCTCATACGACAAACATTGCAAAAATCTGGAATGAACTCTTTTAATCTCGTGCTTAAAGTAACTGGCAATGAAGAAGTGCACATCCATGAATCAATAGACTAACCTCTGATTTATTTATTTATTGGGTCACATGCTCTGCCTTCACCATAAACACAGATAAAGGCAACTATAATTAAAATGTCTATTTCCTTCTCTACTCTTTGTGTTGGCATTCATGCCGTTGAATACACTCCTTTCATAATCCTATATTTTGTCAGTATTCTGCAGTTATTATTATTTCCTTAAAAATGCTCCTGTGATATCAACTGTATAATAAACTATAATTCAAAATAAAATATCAGTCATTTCATCCATGAGAGAGAATAATAAAGCCATAATAAAAAGGAATGAAGTTTAACAGTATGCTAATGTAGCATGAAGTTTTTATAGACTCCATGTAAACGTTCAGACCTATAAATTTTTTATACTGTGTAATATACTTAAAAAAAAAAAAAAGTAAAAATAGTTAAAAAAAGAGGATTGAAGGGGGTGGAGAAAGGCAACATTAGCAGGCTAGTTCACTGCTGAAATTCTGACTTGTATTTATAACATGGAACGTGGAAAAAAAAATTATGCATATAAAATAATTTGCTTGTGGCTTTTTAAATTATAAGTATTACAAGTAAACTGAAGAAGGAAATTGCAAGTTTCTACTTCCCAGCTCAGACTACTTGTAAATTAAGAAACTTTAAAGGCAAATCTCCTTCTGATCTCTTCTTGCCTCTCTTTGTTCACACCTAGTATCCACGAATGCACTTTGTATTTTTCTGACCGTACTCTGTTTGTTGTCTATTTTGGTTCTAACTGAAGGTGAAAGGGTGCACAAATATGGAAAAGTGAACAGAAGATTTATTCCTCCTTATAACCGTTTTCTCCATGTTGTGTCATTCATTCTACAACTTGTGGGATATGAATCCCAAACCTCTATTTTCTAGTAGTCTAATGACTATTTCATTGTGCTCATCCACAACTTAATCTATCTAATGGCTAGGCATTTGCATTTAAATAAAACTTTCAGAAAATGTATGTTTTTATTTTATTTAAAAAAGGAGATGTTCTGCCCTTGGAGACATTTGAGGTTGACTGTACAGGGCTCTGAGCACCTGATGCAGCTGTAGGAGTCCCCGTTCATTGCAGGGGAGTTGCAGATGATCTTTAAGGGTTCTTTCCCACTCAAACTTTATTTCTATGATTCTATGAAAGGAAGCTGTAGTGAGATGGTTGTCATTCTCTTGTCTCAGGTGACAAGTGATAAAACAGAAAGAAATAGCCTCAAGTTGTGCCTCAGGTTAGAGTCAATGTTAGGAAGCATTTCCTCATGTAATCTCTGGTCAAGCACTGGAACAGGGCGCCTGGGGGACTGGCGTAGTGATAGAGCCCCAACCCAGCATTCAAGAGATGTGGATGCAGCACTCAGTGATGTGGTTTAGTGGTGGACTTAGTAGTACTAATTGATGGTTGGACTTTAAAGATCTTTTCCAAACTAAATTATTCCATGATGTAGGTGCTTCTGTTGACAGATGGTTCACCACTGACAACAGCAGAGTACATTTTGCTTGCATAATTAAGATTATCATAGGATTTCCAAAAAGGAAGAAGAGTAAGCATAAAATAAAGAGCTGGCTGAGCACTTCCGGTCATTCACTTCAGAACTACATGTTGACAAACAAGAGGTTTTCAAGACTCCTTAAGGGCTGTTCCACATCTCCATGTGCTGACCTGCAGTATTTCAAGGGTAACCTGCAGCTAAGAGGGAGCCTTAGGGGCCAGCTTCTGCCCACAGTATTCATCCTGAAAAATTACACAAAGACTTAGGAAAACTTCCATCTGTTTCAAGAGGATTCAGGGGGAGGAAGGAGCACAAACGCAGGAATAGGCAACAAAGGTAACACTGAGAAATGTTTGGACTAACACCTTCCACACCACCTACTAACCAGCCATGATGCATAACCATTACACCAATTCAAGTTTCATATTGAAGACAAGGAAAGAATTTCTTCATTGATTTGTTTTGTTTAATTTTACTGTAAGTAAAAACCTTATACCGGGACCTTGTTTGCAGTCCTAAGCAACAGGAAGAGCGGTCTCTCTACAGTAGAGATTTTTACTAAATGTGGAAATCCTTGAATTTTTGTATTACAGGCAAAGCACAGGCTACAGAAAATGATACTTTACAGATAAAACTGGACTTCAATAGCCATGGGAATTATAGTTACTCAGTCTATTTTGAGATTCAAAACTCAACTGTACGGATTACATAAAAGCGTGATATCGTGAATCTAACATCCCACCAATAAAGATGAGCTTGAATTGAGGTAGATACAAAGATTTTAGAAGAAAAGCACAGTAAAAGGCCATTTAAAAACAAATAAAACCCATACCATTCATATCCCTAAGGAAGGTGTTTTCTTTAAACACATGGCTGAATCACGTGTTCTCTTTCACCCCACAGCTGAATCTTTTGTTTACAAATTATTGATTTGAAATTCTCAGAAGAATGAAGCTGTGCTTATCTGTACATATCTGTATTTTGTAAAATGAGGTAACCATAAAGTCTTAATTAAAGTAAAACGTGCAGTAAGGTCGAGTAAGTCACTGCCATTCGAACCATGCATTTATCCAAGGCACTGCATAAAAAACAATCAAACGCATGAAAACCTGAACCTTCATACAAGACTGACATTTTTTCCTTTTTTCCCAACACCAAGTGACTAACAGCAGCATACAAACTATAACAAGGAAGTTCACAAGTCCTGGGTCCTTCATCATAGTCACATTGAACACTGGCCCCTTATGTAAGTCACAGACAAAAAGCTGCAAAACGTAATAAAAAAAATACAATTTTATTGTGTTAGTCTGCATATGTATTGATACAGTTGTTCTGAGAATGCTTCTGAGGAAAATTTTTCCATAAATCTGACTCTCCCAGCTGCTCCCATTGAGTCCTTCAAGAGAGGATCTCTCACAATTTTTTCCATGGCCTCAGAGAATTGTGTTGGCAGAGGATCACACAAAAATCCTGTAACATTATTCAAGATTGATTCCAAAGGACCACCTGAATTAACTGCTATAACTGGACATCTCATATACATTGCCTCCAGAGGAACAATGCCAAAGTGTTCGTTACTTGGTGTATACAGCACACACACACAGTTATTAAGAAGAGAGACTTTTTGTTCATCTGTGAATGATCTCAAGAAAGTGACGTGGTCACTAACATTAAGCTTAGTTGCAATTCTCCTTAGTTCTTCGTAATGCTCCACATTTTCCAGAACTCGTTTATCATAGCCACCTGCCATAACCAAGTGAACTTCACTCCACTGATGAGAATCAAGTCTTCCTCGAAGCTCATGCAAAGCTTCAAGAGCCAATGCAAGGTTCTTTTTCCTCTCATACCTATTAATAGACAGAAACAAGAACTTGGTCTTTTTGGGAATCAAGTCAGCTATGTCCACAGGAACCACTGTCTCAAAGCTATTGGTGTTGAGTGATGGATAAAGGACATCTGGGTTTATGTGAGACAAAGACTTAAATGTCTCCTTGAACACACTGGCAGTGAATTTGCTGTTCACAACGATACAGTCTGCCATGCCAGTGGTGTACTCTTCCAGCCAGTCCAGTGGCATTCTATAGAGGCGCTTCAGGAAAGATTCTCTCTTGGTCAGGAGCTGATCAGGAAAGTGACAGTAAAACAGAACCTTCTTCCGTGTTCTGGCCAGCCTGAGTATCGGAATGCAAGCGGACACCTAGCACAAACCAGGAAAGGACAAGACATGTATTATTTGCGTTAGCACTACTGCTGCAAAGGTTGTCACAGAATCATTCAGGTTGGAGAAGACCTCTAAACCATCTAGCCCAACCGTCAGCCCACCCCCACCATGCCCAGTGACCACATCCCTCATGGAGGTTCCGAACACCTCCATGGATGGTGACCCCACCACCTCCCTGGGCAGCCTGTGCCACTTCTTCACTGCTCTTTCTGAGATGAAATTCTTCCTAAAATCCAATCTGAACCTCGGAGCTCCCCCTCCCAACCCAAGCACCCACTCCCTCCATCTCTTAAGACCCCAGCTTACGTTCCTTCTCCTCCGGGCAGCACCCACCACCAAGAGAAAGCTTCAAGAAGACGACGGCATGGCTCATCCCGTCCCCACCTGTCACCCCCAGAGCGTTCCCCCGGCCCCGCCCCCCAAAATGGCGGCCGCCCGCACCTGGTCGCAGATGAAGGCGTCGGCGTGCTGCCCGCTGAGCAGGAGAACGTAAAGAGCCACGAAGGCCATACGCAGCGCGGCGCACACCGCGTGCCCGCGGCCCCACAGGCTGCGCGGCAGCCAGTCCCCGGCACAGTGCACCGTCAGCCGCCGCGTCTCGGCGAAGCAGCGCTCGGGGTCGTAGTGTGCCGTCCACACCTGCACCCGGCAGCCCCGGGCCTGCAGCGCCAGCGCCGCGTCCACCACCAGCCGCTCCGCGCCGCCCAGCCCGAGGTCCGGGTGCAGGAACAGCACAGACGGACCCGTTACCTCCTCTTCCTCCTCCCGCTCCGCCATGGCGCCGAGCGGCAGCGCGCATGCGCCACCTCTAGGCTCTAGGGCCACGTCAGCCTGTCCTGCCTGGCCGCTCCTCCACCTCCCGTGGCGTGCTGCCCGAACACTGCCGGGCGGCACGTCCCGTGCCTTCTCAGAGCTGACAACTCAGCCTGGCCATCTGCGGGGAAGGAGTCTCCGTGTGAAGACGTCTCATTAGGAAAGAGGCCCAGTAGCAGGCGGAGAAGAGGGAAAGGAGGTAGACTCTGCGTCAGGCATCGCCGCGGGCAGCCCCGGGGACCTGAGGGCAGGGGCGGGGCCTCGAGTGGGCGGGGCGCCATTGCGGGTAGGGACGTGGCTGTGGAGCTTTGCCTGCTGGCTGACTGATCGAGTGCAGCCAGCGTCGCCGTTATGGTGAGGTTCTACGCTCCTGTGCTGCTGCTTTCAGCTCGGGGAGCTTCCTGTTCTGCAGTCCTTTCCATCGCTTCCCTTCTTACATCCATTTCTTCCCTAACCCCGCTTTTCTCCTCCCCCGCAGCCCGGGCCGAGCCCCAGCGCCACTAACGTCGGCACGTCCGGCCGCTCCCCTAGCAAGGCCGTGGCTCCCCGCGCCGCCGGCTCCACCGTCCGGCAGAGGTAGGTGTTGCGGCAGCCCTGGGCTGTGGGTTTGGCGCTGCGTTGTCCTTCACGGCGTTCTGAGTGACTGCCGGAGCGACGCTGTGGGAGGGACGTGTCCCGCTGCGGACGTGTCAATGGGGTGTGCGGGAAGGGGAGGGCTGCCGTCCGTCCGGCTGGTGTCGGTCCGGCTGCTCGGCCCTAGTTTTTTGGGAGCATCATGCTTGCAGCATATTGTGCTGCCCGGGTTGATGTGGTCTCGTTTCTTCAGTTTGTTGGGTGTTCTGTGCTGCAAGTTGAGAGCTAACGGATTGTGGCCTTTGCTTTGTTCTGTTACCCCTTAAAGGAAGAACGCCAGCTGTGGGACGAGGAGTGCAGGCCGTGCCACGTCCACAGGCACTGGTGGGATGTGGCGGTTCTACACTGAGGATTCCCCAGGGCTCAAAGTGTGAGTTGGGTGTATGAGCATGGGCTGGTGGATTTCAGCTGTTTAGTTATTCAGTTTTTGAGTTGAGAGCTCAGTGCTGTCATCTGCAAAGGAAAGTATGGTCAGTTGGTGACTGGTTAGGTGTGTTCAGCAGGAAATCTGATATTTAATATTTAGGCCTGGAGGGAGGTACAGACTTTTACAAGTGTGAAATTGGAAAGTTTACTTGTGACAGTGAGTTTAGGCATCAAAAATAGTTGTATAATTCTGATGTAAGTTCTTTTCTATTAGTTAAACTTTTGTCTTTTCTCACTAATCGATGCGTTGTAATATTTC
This sequence comes from Alectoris magna, assembly GCA_030625065.1. Taxonomy (NCBI): domain Eukaryota; kingdom Metazoa; phylum Chordata; class Aves; order Galliformes; family Phasianidae; genus Alectoris; species Alectoris magna. Next base: position 59,985,066 of record CM060561.1, read on the forward strand.
ACGCTTTCTTGAAAACATAACACTACAGATTTGCTATGTTTACACAGCCTCAGGTGTTCTTATTTAAAAAAATGACAACAACAAAGCTTATTTCAGGAATGCTTTCCAACTAACTAACTTTCCTGTACCTTGTTTATCTCTGTTACTATGAGAGGAGCATTCCCAGGTTATGATCAGACATCTGGTGGTAGCTTCTCTTCACAGCAAGAAGGGCACTGTGTTTTTTAGTTCTGGGCCAGTGTAAGTCAGATCAGTTTCCTAAATGCACCTAGCAACCTAATGTGTGAGTAGCTAAGGCAGAAGGAGTGTTTCAGCTAACAGCTGCATGCGTGAAGTCATACCCTCAAGTGTGAGCTAATGCTTTTTGTAGAGTTCACAGCCTCTAGTGTTTTGTTACTGGGCTGAAGAGAGCCACTATACTCAGGGATGCCTTTGGTTATGCTTATTGTTCATTTTTTTTTCTAGAATCAGTAAATATTTTATTTTGGGGTTCCTTAGCTGTCTGTATGAACGATTGGAGAAGGGCTCATGATACTCTGGGTGTTGATTATTCCAAGAACAACCATTCCTCTGAAGTTATCTTGTGTGTTCTCTTTTTCATATGCGCTTAACAGTTTTTAGCAAACTTCCTGCAGACTGTCAAAGTCTGTGATTCTGCAGTAGCATAACACCACGAAGTAAGCAAGGCAGAGACAGTGGGAAGAAAATGAGCAATAGTGGTGTTTTAGAGCATGCTTGTGTTGATAGGTAAGACAAGTGTTTTCTGTGTTACCTGGCCTACCAAAAATCAATTAAAAATGGAGAAGAAAATACCTATTGTTCTGATAGGTAGGACTTTTAGAATGTAACAGTGATGTAAGCTGTCAAAGTAGAATTACCATCTTCAGCATGTTGCCTCGTGAGTCCTTTAGTTGTTGAGTGGTCAGTTTTAGATGGAGCATTGTTCTAATCTTCAATGCAAGCAGGTGCGTAAGCAGTTTTTTCCATTTACTTGTAAAACCAGTGGCTCTGAATTCCAAGGTTTTAGAAGAATGAAAGTATCTTTTACAGGCTAGCATCGGTAGCTGTATGCCTAGGCTTTTAATGGGTGAAACATCTGTAAATGCGAGTTGATTTTAGTGATTGCTTGCAAATGAGCTGTAAGATTTCCTAAACTGTGGCTTGGGAGCAGCTTCCTTCCTTCCAGGCTTTTTGCTTTCTGTATTGATTTCTGATTGCTATGATCTGTCCCATTCAGTATGCTTAAAAATGAAAATGGCTTATAGATGGGTTGCACTTGCTTCAGTTGAATGCTTGAGCAGAATTTGTGATTGCTTTTGCTTAAAGTAGTGTAAATCCAAGTCTGGGATATCTTCTGGGGGGTGGGGTTGGAAGACTGCTCTTTCTCATCTAATTTAAAATAAGAGCTCTTTATTATTAGGAAGGATTATTTTATGCTATCCATGATCAGGATAACTCCACTGTAGATCAAACGTTTTATATTGTGCGTAATGATACCTCTGCTTCAAGGTTTTGGCATCTGTTCTCAGCATCAGAAATAATACAAAAGCCAGTTTGTTTTGTCTCAGGAAAGTACATTTTTTTCTGAAATGCGGGATGTCATAAAATATCATTAAAAGTAATATGCTCGCAAAAGGAGCTGAGGGAAATCTGAGGAGATGGGATTACAATTGAATGAGCATTTTGTGCTTTGAAAGAAAGAGTAAGCCAAACTTGCTTTGCTTGATATGGTGCCCCTACCTGTGGTTCCTCTGTCTTGTCTTAAACTTGATTAATTGAAGAGCTATAGGCAGTGTTTGTGGTGGAACCATGGTGAAATGAAATTGGGCTTAAAGCATGGTGTGCATTCCCATGAAAGGTGCATCTGAGAATGCACAACTCCAGATTTCTAGAGGTGCTTAAGCCAGATTTAGTATTTAAGTGTACACGGTGAGCTAAGAAGATCCAGATGCACAAAGGAGTATTAGGGGTTACTTACTTAGTTTTCTGTGCATGCAGTCTATTTTGCGTGTTGCGTGATTGGTTTATATCCAGTGTGGTTTACATCTGTGTGCAAGGTTCTTCATACTCAGGGCCACTAAGCGTGGTCTATAATGACTGAGGCTTACAGTTCAGTGGCAGAGGACAATTTGCGTCTGTTAGAAAAATGTGTTACTGAACCTTTTCATTTTAATCAAATTTGAAGTTGTTTTTTTTCCCCTCTGTATTCAAGTAATATTTACCTGCTTCTAAATGGTGAACAGAAGGGTAATTTGTCAAGTGTGACTGGTTAAGAGAAGTCAGTGTTTCTCCCAATATAATGTTATACATCTGACGCGTAGTTGGGTGTAGTGGTGCAGATCAGCTTTGAGAGAACAGTAGGTTGTGTGAGAAGGGGAAAAAAGCTAACAAATCTGTTAAATTGTACACTTTAAGTCCATCATCAAATCATTACCCAACTTTGATATCCTGTATATCTTGAAAAACCAAAACAACAGCAGTCTCCATCTCCCTCACTGCTGTCTTTGAATGAAATAAAGCCTTTGGGAAAAAAAGACAACTAATGTGACTTTCACACCAAAATTTGAGTAGCCGCTAGAGGACTCTCTTGTTTCTTGTATCTTACCATATCTCTGCTTGGGCGGCTTAGTAGTAAATACAGATAATCATTTTCTGCAGATTGGTTTCACAGTGATGACTAATAATGAACCATGAATTACTGCTTAAAGAAGTGGAAGTTGTTAATGTGATGTGATTTAGAGTTTTACATATCCTAATTGTTATGTAACTGTCTCTTACAGCAGAGCGGCAGCAGCATTTTTTTAAAATAAAAGGTGGCTGTCTCATTTCTGTGTATTTTATGATGTTTCTATGGGAATGGAAAAAGAGTTTTCTCTTGCAATTGCCTGTGAACTGATGAGTTTCCTTGGCTGGTAGTGACTGGCCTTTGGACGAAGCAGACCTTTTTTGGCTTTGTGTTAATGTATTTTTTTTTCTTTATTTTTAGTGGGCCTGTTCCAGTTTTGGTCATGAGTCTCCTTTTTATTGCTTCTGTATTTATGCTGCACATCTGGGGTAAATACACTCGTTCATAGACTCAGCTGCCAACTTAAAGCATACATCTTGGACCAAAAATATGGTGGATCCTGGTTGTTCTTGGAGAGAGACTGGGGAAGCCTCCCGTCACCTATTGAAGTCCTACCAACTTTGGCTGTAATACAGAATAAGCTCCTCAGTTTTCTATGTGGGCAGGTTTTAAAGTCTGTAATGGGTTATTGCATCTGTACGTTTAGAATACAGATATTGCAATAAAATTTGTATGTGCAAATTGAAGTAGTCTTAACGTTTTTCCTCCCATTCCAACCAATAACTAAAGTATTGTGGTTTCTGTATATCACTATCTCTGATTAAATGTCATTTGACAGTTGAAACCAGTTCTTTATACCACACATTGCTGTGTAACTTCATACCGAAAAATCCTTTAGTGAATGAGGAAGGCAACATAGGATGCATAAACACGTGATGCTAACAAATGTGTTGTTAAAACAAAGTTGAGGCACATGAACTTTGCTGGTTGTGTTCTTCTATTAACTCCAGAAAAACAGATGGGTTTATTTCCTAATTGTTAGTTACGCCACTCAATACTGATTATACTAAAAGTATAAAGTTTGCTTGACTTTCAAACTGCGCTTAAGGAAAGGTATAGACAGATATTCTGATTTAAAAAGAGTAACTGCGTGGATGTTAAAGACATGTTTCTTCTGTAGCTCTAGGCTCTTTTGAAGAGACTTAAGTTACAAAATGGAATGGGAGGGCTGGGAAAGCAATGACTGCTTTTTAAATAACGGGGCATGGAAACAGACTTGAGCTACAGTTAAGTGGCTCTACATGCCCTCTCCGTTCTCCCTGTGGGTGTTGTTTTTAGTTTTTTCCGTGGATATTCAGGCAGCTCTTGCTTTTAAACATAAGCGACATGTTAGTGTGTTTCTTGTTGCTGGTATGGTCTTGAGATTCGGATAAATAGATCAGGCCTTTCCATGCAGTTGGATGGAATTATTTTAGCTTGTTATTGGTGTTATGATTTCTCTTTGAATACCAGCTTGTACTACAAAAGCAATAATCTTACTTACACAGCCTTGGTAAGTGTTAACTGCTGACAAGTTGTGGAGTCAGCCTCTATTACCCCTACCCACTGTCCTATAAAGCAGTTCTTAAAGTAGTACTAATTTTGAAATGAAGAAATGGTTTAAGAATAAGGAATGTGGTCTTATGTCTATAAGGATAGCTTTTGCGCTGTGCTTATGTCAATATGTACTAGAACAGAGAAAGATAGGTGACTTAGAGCAGAAACTGAAGTTTTCTTACTAAATGTAGTGGTGGAAGAGTTTTGTGTTGGGGGAGTGGGAGTCAAGGAACAGGGAATTCTGTCCAATACGTTGTGTGTCAAAGGGGGAAGTTCCACAAATCCCTTACAACTATGCATGTGGATGGGAAGTGAAAACAAGATGAAATATGGGAGTTGTCTTACTTCAGAAGACAAAGGTAAGGAATTCTTGTTTAAATACTTTGCTTAGCAAGAAAATAGCGTTTGTAAGGCCACTGATTTTTACTTTAAGGCAAGAAGGAAAATGCTTTTAAAGTAAAAAGCAAAAACAGCAGTCTCCATCTCCTTCATTGTTGCCGTTGTCTTTGACTGAAATAAAACCTCTGGGGGAACAAGAAACAAACAAAAACAGCTAATGTGGATTTCAAATCAAAGTTTGAGTTTAAAAAAAGGCGGGGGGGGGGGGGGAGGGGGTCAGGTTATGCTGCTGGCTTGATTTGTGGTACTTCAAGGGGGAGGAATAATGGACTCTTCAGATACCTCGAGGGAAAGAAATAGTAGTATCTAAGTAGGTAACCTCTGCTTTACTCTGCTTAATTATATTATCAAGATATAATTGTCTTGTAAATAATTATGATCCTTAAATGCTGTTTTGCCACGTTGATTCTATTTAAAGCGTTCAGTGTTTTTGCTTATCTGGTATCTTGGTCTTCAGATCAGCTGTGAACTTGGAAGAAGAAAAGGGGTATGGAGCAGAGGGTTGTTGCTGTATAACCCTGCATTTTGTTCAGCTGAGTACAGAAATGTTGACTGCTTCAACAGTGCTGTCCTTAAGTGTTCTGTTTCTTACGCTGACCTCTCAGACTGACTTGTCTTGTATGTGTTTACATATGCTGTTAAGGAGTCTGGTGTCCTTAGTTCTGAACAAATGACTTCCCTCCCCTTCTTGGCATTATATTTTGGAAGTGTGAGCCTTATGATGATGCTAAAGAATTGCTACTTTAATTCATTCAATAAAATTTATACCTTAGTTGGATGCATTTAGCTGCAATGATAGTGCTGCTCAGTGTTCCTTGTACATCATAAAGACAGATTTCTCTGTATGTTTTTTATTTATGATCACTTTAATGCTTTGCATGAAAGCGTTAGGTATGTCATGCCTGGATACTTAAACATACCATGTGCATGAGCTGCAGTGGATTATTACAACCAGTATTTATCAAGAATTTGACTTCCCAGCAGGGCAGATTGCCAAGACCTACCAGAATATTGGTTAATAATGAACATGAAATTCTGTTTAGCCTGGATGATTAAATTATGGCTGTGCTGGTAAATAGCAGCTTATCTGTAATACAGGAAACTAGAGTGTCTTTTAGTAATAAGTGGAAAAAGACGAAAGAATAATTATTTGCAAAGCTTCTTATCAGACAACAAGGAATTAGTAAGACTGTGAATTTGGCCCCTAATAGTGTATGATAGAAATAAAAATATGATTGAGTTGAGTTTGAAGTCGTGAATATCGTCGTAGTCTACTTCAGTGCTGCAGGAGGAGCTAGGTCCACCAAAGATCTTTACTTTGTCTCCTTAGCAATACAGATAGGTTCAAGAAATCTGAGAGAACTTGTGTCGTCGTAGGAGATATGATAAAGTACTAGAATATCTTATTCTCGGTTTCTGAAAACAGTATTTGCAACCTCAGATGTTGTTATTTCTCAAGTAATAATAAAGGATTTTATAAGGAAGTAGGGCTTATGTGGCTCTGTCATACATGGATGTGTCTGTGCCATGTAAGCCTGCTTTCCCTCCCTGAGCAGTAGCACTGCATGTGAGACAACTGCAGTGAAATTTAACATGAGTAGAAGCTGAAAGATGCTCTTCTTGAGGGTTCTCTGAACTAGGTACCTAGTGAAAGGAGACTGTTGGAGTTTCCCTAAGCACTCTAGCTTGTTACTTAATGAAGAGCAGAAGAGCTAGGCTTCTTAAATTCATTTGTCTTAGGAAAGGCCTTAATCTTTGCCCTGGCACCTTCCCTACCACCTGGAGTTCAGTGCTACAAGCTGTGGATCACTGGAGATATGGGCTTCATTAGTTCAGATGCTGCAGAAGTATGTCATTTTTGCGGTCTGTGCAGAAGCCAGCTGTGCTGCACAAAAGCAAACGTTTTTCCTGTAGGTTACACCGTTTACTGGTACCCAGTCAGTCACACACAGGACAGAGCTTGTGAACTGTCTTCTGCTATCACGTGGGGATAAATACTGTGTCTCTGATGGTCACTTCAAACGTTTCTGGGTCTTGAAGAGAACAAAGGGAAGGACAGGTTTTAAGTAGAAAGTTTTTAGGAGGAAGTTTTTCACTCAGAGGGTGGTGACGCACTGGAACAGGTTGCCCAAGGAGGTTGTGGATGCTCCATCCCTGGAGGCATTCAAGACCGGGCTGGATGTGGCTCTGGGCAGCCTGGTCTGGTGGTTGGCGACCCTGCACACAGTAGGGGGGTTGAAACTAGATGATCATTGTGGTCCTTTTCAACCCAGGACGTTCCGTGATTCTAAGTACAGGTGTCATCTTGCAAAGACTGTCCCCTGCACGTGCCGCTTCTTAATAGCGGAAAGGTTTTTTTATCACATCAGACTCTGAATTTACCCTCTAAGAAGAAATTGTTAGCTCTTTTCAATGTTTCATTTATCTCCAGCTGTTTCTTAGGATCTCTGAGACTATTGTAACATACTGTAAGCTGTCCTCAGTACTGTTTTGCCATAAGTTATCATGCCTTTACTACAGGCACATATATACACATCTGTAAAGAGGCATGCATGTATACAGTTGCTCTGTCTGCTTAGAAATGCAAAAGGATGAGTCTTTGAGAATGTAAGATTTCATATCCTTATTAGACTGCGCTGTGGCAGCAGTGTGAGAAGCAAATGGAACAGCTTGTGTTCTTTTCCTCAGCTGTGCTGGCTAGAGATGAGTGGATGCTATATTGAGATCACGTGGTGAGGGATAAATGATTTCATAAATATATTAATGGCTTCCAGGAGGAGTTTTGCAGAAAATTGCATTTTATTTATTTATTTTCTGGAAAAAAAAGATATACTGCTTTTTCCTTCAAAGACTAAGTTGTTGCACTTCCAACATTGATAGCATGGCTGTATTGACTACTTTGTACTAGCTGTTGATATAATGTGTTGTGTAGAGGGCTATATTTTGTAGCCTTGGCATTGTTAGTAAAATATTAAGAACATTAATTATTTTTAATTTGTAATGTGTCTTATCATAAAGGACTGTCTGCCCTTTTTTATTGAGGGATAGTTGTGTCTTATTTATGAATTCTGCTTTTGATTTCAGAAGCCACTTTAACAAAAGGCAGAGCAAGAACAGATGTGAAGTGACTGAATATACTTAATTCCTGACTTGTCTGTGACCTTCTCTTAGTACTGTATTCTAGTAATCTCTTCTCCTCTGGAGACTGCCAGTTATAATCTGTAGCACAATTCAGTAGGATAATGCTCTGATAGAGGAGCATGGCAGGTAGTAGTGAACTGAGAAGACTCATTCTCCTTGTGAGAAAATCTCAGTTCAAATGTGGATCACAAGAGTTCTGACACCCATGTTGTATTGGCCTGCAGGTTGCAAGTAATTGTTCACGTTTCATATTTTGAAGGATTTTTAACAATTCCACCTTGAAGTAACTGAGCAGCTACAAATGGATTTATTTGAAATAACACTTTATTTTATGAAACAGAGCTAAGCAAAACTTCTCATGCACTGAGTTGTTTGTCTTAACGTTAACCAAATGAAATCACCCTTGTCTTGTTGTTCAAGTCAGATTAAAACAATGTACTTCTTCCAAAAGATTGCCTTTTAATGTCATTCTTTTTTAGATATTTAGAGCACTGCAAAGATTAGGAGGAACATCATGTTTGGTCAAAGTTGCATACTCTGGGCAGACTGTAAGGGTTTGTGGTATCTATTGTTAGCCCCAGCTTACTGTAGGGATGGGATGGCCGTGTATGGGGAGGATAGGCATTGTAGCTGTGTGTCGGTGTGCAGGCATCCCTCTTGAGTGGAAGGAAGAGCAAGTCAAAGAACTGAAGCACTTTATCTCCTGTTCTTCAACTTGCTCAATTGCCCTTTTATAGCTATTCCCTCAGCATTCCAAAAGGACAGTTAGAAAGTATTTGTTTCCCTAGACAAAAGTATTAGTCAACAGCTAATGAACTTCTTTATTAATGATTTTTTCATGTTCAGCAGTGTTAGTTTTTCATGTCTCTAGTACATTCTCAATAAATAGGCATGAAATGACAAAGGCAGTTAGCTACAACTTATAATAAATGATAGGTTGAAATGATATAAGCCGCACCTTCCCCCTACACAAGGGAAAATAAAGCCATCTTCCTTGTAAATAAAAAAAAGTTAGCATTCAGGAGGACCTGCTGCTATTACATTCGTGGTATTTTCAGAAGGTAATCCATGAACAAAAAACGTTAAATTGAATATTAAAAGTATGTTTAAAAATAAGGTACTTTCTATAATCATAACAATTTTAAAAAATACTTTAGAAATCTTTAAAAAATATGTATTTTGCTTTTGGCTGAAATGAAAGCCAAGTTGATTGCCAAGCATCAACATTTTCCATGAACTGAGGATTCAAATTGTAGTCAGCATTTAACACTAACTAACTATGGCAACGGAAAGGAAAATTGGAAATACGAATAGAGGTCTTAAAGTGGACTCAGGGAAGTTGCTGGTCCAGCTCCTTGCTTACTGCCCGGCGGGCATCAGAAGTTGATCAGATCCTTGGCCAATTGCATTTTGAAAGATTCCAAGGTTGGAGATTCCGGTTTCCCTGGGTACCTGTTCCTATGCTTAACTGCTTTTGTGGTAACACCTTCTTCTGTCTCATCAAAAGTTTCCTTGTTTGACCTTGCAGTGGTTGCCCATCATCCTTCTGGTGTGCGTTGCTGAGAAGAATCTGGCTCCATCTTCTCTGGTAGGTGAGGAAAGCAAGTAGGCTGCCCCCTTAGCCATCATGCTCCAGTCCCCTAACTGTCTGCACTCTAGATGGTCCTCTCCTGGAGATGGTCCTCTCCTGGACTTTCCAGTTTGTTACTCTTTCTTTTGTACTGGGCTCAACACTGGATGCAGTATTCCAAGTGAGTGTCAAATAAAGGGGGTATCTTTTGTATTAGTTTCCTTCACACCTTGGCTGTTTATCTTACTGTATGGTTAACCTTCATCATTGCAGGGATGTACTGTTGTTTTTTGTTCCACTTCTCCACTGAAATATCTAGACCCTTTTGAATCACAGAATCACTCAGGTTGGAAAAGACCTTAAGATCATTGAGTCCAACCATGACCTAACCATACTACCCCAACTAACAACCCTCCTCTAAATCATGTCCCTGAGCACCACATCCAAATGGTTTATAAACACGTTCAGGGATGGTGACACAACCACCTCCCTGGGGAGCCTATTCCAGTGCTTAACAACCCTTTCTGTAAAGAAGTTTTTCCTGATATCCAGCCTAAACTTACCCTGGCACAACTTGAGGTCATTTCCCTTCGTCTTGTCACCAGTGAGAAGAGACCAACCCCACTCTCGCTGTAAGCACCTTTCAGATATTGGAAGAGAGCAATAATGTCTTCCCTTAGCCTCCTTTTCCCCAGGCTTTGCATAGACTTGCTCTCTGAACAGTCAGTCCATGTCTTGGAGCAACACCAGGCGCTATTCAAGATGCAGGACTTTCAGTAAGGACATTTCTCTTTGCTGAACATTTCTCCAAATTGCTAAGATCCCTCAGATGGAAGTGTTATTTTCCAGCCTAGTTAACACTTGTTGCAGGTTGGTGTCTTCACAAGCTTGCTGAAAATGCAGATAATGAGACCAAGTGCATTCCTGCCTGGGAGCATGTGGATTAGTCTGCATCACTGCAGGTTCACATTAAGCTTCTGTCCTGTTTTTGACCATCTTCAAAAACAAAACAACAACAAACCTAGTCTTTTCTGCAAGGCTAGCATATAGAGACTGAATTTAATGTAAGAGCACACTTTAGCCCCATGCTGTGTTTTACATGGAGTATACTAGGGAAAAATCAGATGTGATTGAGAGGTTTCCAAGTGCCTTCCCAAAATTCACTCGGCGCTGTTCCCAGGCCTTCTGCTTGTTCATTTTCCACCTACCACCTGTGCATTCAGATTTATCTGCTGGCTTATAAAGATCTTTTTATATGGAGTTCTTGTTTCCCAATAGCCTACATCATTTCTTTTATATGTAGGTCTCACACAGACCACCGTAGAAGTGTGTGAGGTGGCCAGAGCAACGCTTAAAAACTCATTTTTGATACGATTTCAGCAATTGGTGTTTACTATTGGGAATTTCCTCTCTGCATTCCAAGCAATCCCTATTGTAGGAAGAAAACTTTTACATACATACATACTTGCCCTTCATTCCTTCTTTCTGTGAACTAATTCCCTGAAAGAAAAAAGAACTGTAGGTATACAACTGTCACCATTGCATGCAGATGCTTCTTTGCCTGAAATAAACAGTTAAGCTCCTAGGCAATACCTGTGTAAAATGACTTAAAGGCATGGTAAGCTGATATCTCTGTATCCAAGTACTGACTCTGGTGGGCAGCTCTTCTCTCCTTTGTCTCCACAGATAGATTTTTTTAGATTTACCAATTCACCAATGCCACTGCTCCTATCCCTTTTGCTTGCTCTCTGACTGGACACTCTATAGGAGGCTTGTTCATTGTGATGAAGATCTTGGCTCTTTCTCATGGGAGCCTTCACCCATCTGGAGTCCCAGTGTTGGGTGGTCTCCCCATTCTCAAGCAAACAGGATGCTAAAAGCTTTGAGGTAAAACTCTGTCTGTAATCCCAGGTGGGTGCCTGTGCTGACTTGCACAGCCGGATGCCACAAAGTGACTGAAGAATGGATGTTTTCCAGAGGGATAGGGTACAGGTATCTGGGTGTTTAGACCCAGCTCACCTTTGCCATATAGACGTCAGAGTTTAGAGGCAGCTGCTAACACCAGTGCCATGAAATCCACTTGCTTTCCTCTCACAGGCATTGTATCATAAAAGCCTTTCCTAAATGGATGAATACCATGAGCTTCCCATGTCTTGTTTGAGAAATTACACTGGCATAAGTGCAGCAGCTAGCTATCCGTGTGTGTAAAAAAGACACCTTTTATCAGTGAGGTTGTAGGCGTAGTTAGGCCAAGCTTAGTAAAATCTGTAGCTGATTCACAGGCTAAGTAAATACATCTGTACTTTGGGAATATGGTATTACTGTGACAGAGTGTACTGCCTTGCCCCTACAATGCATGAGTGTCAGGAAATGAAATAAACTGATATCTTAAAAGACCATCTAATAATTATATCTTGTTGAGAAGTGCTGTGAAACAATTGTACTAATGCTTCATAGTCTGTTTCCCCACCATCTGCTGTTAGATAGTGGCTCTCAGAATGTTGAAAGTTAGGGAAAAAAGATTGTTACTGATAACTCATGAATCAAATGATTGAGGATCTTTGCTATTAAAAATTGGCACAAATTCCCTTAACAGCATCCTGTCTCACCACGTCTTAGAGAAGTACCTAGCTGTGAAGAAGCTGCTAAGGCAGAATGCAGTGATAGAGGGACAGAGCTGCAGGGTCAGGTGTTTCAGGTAGAATAAACCTTTAAAAAGTATGTGTATACAGATACATATATGTACATTAAAAGGAAAATCCTGTAAGAACTTTGTATCAGCATACAGTGACAATAAAATTACGTAGTTGCAGTAAAATTGGGAACAATCAGAACTTTGATAGCATATGACCTTCAATAAAATATCAATTTTAGAGCAGTCAATGAGTATTCGCTTTTGTTTGTGGAGTCGTACTTGATAGTATTTGAGTAATAAAAGACAGCTCCAGTGGCTGAGGTCAGGTAGTTATCTGAGTCTGTTCATGCCAAATAGAGTGTTCAGTCCAGTCTTGATTCTGTTCCCCAGCTGGTCACAAATCACCCAACAGAAAAGGCTGTAGGAGAGAACTGGGAGGGATTTCTGTGCCTTTATACTGTGGTGGAAGCTGTGTAAAAGAGCTAAGCAGGAATGCTCTCGCTTTTCAGGTGTGTCTGTGCAAGACTCACACATTTGTGAAATGTGGGAGTTCACTGCTTAAAAGAATGGCTGAAATGAATTTGGCTTCAAATGTTTAAACATACACACAATTGTTAGTGGTATTCTTGCAGCCCTAATGAGCAATTAGACGTGCATGCAGAAATTAATCTCTCAGATTTGATATGAATGCGAAAGTTCCCCCAGTTATGCCCATAGACTTGGTCATATGGAAACTCTGCAAGAGCGGTTCTTTAGTGGGTAACTGCTGTGAAATATTTTCATAGTTCTTTATCTAATCTCCCATATACGAGGAGGAGCTCTGACAAATTTCTTCTTCGTGAATCAAGCAGAGATTTGACAAGGGAATATTTGATCCTGCCAATTGAAGAGTTTTGGCCAAAGTAATCCTGTGGCTCCTTTTCTACTTTAGACAATCATAAGGCTTCTCCTTACTTTCTGATATTCTGTCTAGCTGCAGGTTCTGTTTAGTGGGTGATGCGTAGCTCATGTCTGTTAAAAAACTGACTTGGTCTTGACATGTGGTTGTATTTGGTATTGCGTAGGCACTATCATCTCCTTTTGCGTGTGGAAAGGGGCAATCGGGGATCACAGACAGCCCTGTCCTGCTGATCTTTTATCCTGTGTGAGGTATAAAGCTGCTTACATCTGAGTAATGCCAATGTTTCGCATCAGCTTTTATTTCCATGCTGCATCAATGCCACGTCCATTCTCTTCCTGTGTGTGCCCATCTCTGTTGCCAGAAAGCACTAGAGAGCTCTCTGCTGAGAGGATCTGTAGAGTTCCCGCCTTTTCCAGGAAAAATACAGCTCAAGAAGATGTTGGGTAGGTCCTGTACTATCATGCTTGCCTGGGACCTTAGGGAATATGTTTCTTTATAGCATTTATGAAGAAGGAATGGTACTTGTCTCAAGAGAGACTTGCCAAGTTGGAACAAATTTTGTATGTATGTTTCCTCTAAGGTTTGTAATATTCTGGTGTGGAAGCAGTGTGAAAACTGTTTCCTAAAGTTTCAGCTATTCCTCCACATAATGCACACCTGACATTAAAGTATAAAATTGATCTAATAAGATCTAGCTCTTGCATGAGCCACCAGTGTGAGGAATAGCGACGACAGCGGTGAAAAGTGTTGGTTTACAGCAGAGGCCGTGTGCAACTTTGAGCCTCCTCAATACAGGAAAGACAGTAATAAATGGGAAAATCCAGCAGAGGTGGTTGGGGGCTGGGACACTTGGTGTATGAAGAGAGGTTGAGGGAACTGGGCTTGTGTATTGTGGAGAAGGGTAGGCTAAATATCAGCCTTCCAGCACCTACGTGAAAGTCATGAAGAAGTTGAACACAGGCTTTTCACAGTTGTGAAGGACAGGTGTCAATGGGCATAAATTGAAAAAAGAAAGATTGGATATAAGGAGAAGTGTTTTCACCATGAGGACATCCAACCATTTGGAGCAGGTTGCCCAAAAAGATTGTGCAGTCTTCTCATATGTTTTCAAGACCCTGAGGATAAAGGCTCGGGAAGCCTGGTCTGATCTTGTAGGTGGCTCACCTTTAAGCTGGAGGCAGCAGGAGGTTGTACTTAATGACCTTTCAAGATCTCTTCCAGTCTGAATTTATCCCATGAATCATAGAATAGAATCACAGAATGGCCTGGGTTGAAAAGGACCACAATGATCATCTAGTTTCAACCCCCCTACTGTGTGCAGGGTCGCCAACCACCAGACCAGGCTGCCCAGAGCCACATCCAGCCTGGCCTTGAACGCCTTCAGGGATGGGGCATCCACAACCTCCTTGGGCAACCTGTTCCAGTGCGTCACCACCCTGAGTGAAAAACTTCCTCCTAATATCTAACCTAAACCTCCCCTCCCTCAGTTTAAAACCATTCCCCCTTGTCCTATCGCTGTCCACCCTCGTAAACAGCCGTTCCCTGTCCTGTTTATACGCTCCCTTCAAGTACTGGAAGGCCACAATGAGGTCTCCCCAGAGCCTTCTCTTCTCCAAGCTAAACAAGCCCAGTTCCCCCAACCTTTCCCCATAGCAGAGGTGCTCCAGCCCTCTGATCATCTTAGCGGCCCTCCTCTGGACCCGCTCCAGGAGTTCCACATCTCTCTTGCTTTGGGGGCCCCAGGCCTGGACGCAGTACTCAGATGAGTACAACAATCTGTGATTGTTGTAGGCCCTTTCTGAAACTGACTCGAATGTCTACATTCTCTGAAACTTGGGATATATCTGTTGCACAGCAGTTAAGGTAAAAAGTTGTCAGTAAGCAGAACCTGAATAAAAGCCTTCTTGAGATTATCAAAGGTCTTCAAGTGTTGTGGAGAGAAAGAAAGTTCTCAGTTTTATCTGTGATTTTATTTGGTCTTTGGGACTGAATTTTTGATTTTGGACTGACCAGAAATGGTTCCATAATATTAGCCAAGAATTCAGTAAGCACTCCAAATAAATAAATCACTTGTCTGCAGGAATCATCAAAGCTGTACGTGCTGCTCCATCTGGTGGGGAAATCAATAACAACTTCCAGCATTTAAAGGTGCAGATATTCTTTAATCACAGAGGCAGGTTTTTGGTTTGTTTTTTTTCAAGTTGTTTTGCATCTGTTAGCAACTGTCCTTGTTTTTTCAATACTTTTACAGACAAGAAATCTTAATTTGGGAATTTTGTTTTTTGTACATTTCTGCACCTGTAGTAACTATTTTCCCACTTTTTCACAATGAGTAGCCCAAATCAATATGGATGATGGGCTGCAAACAGAAGACACAGTCCTGAAAAATTGGACCTCCTCTTCTCTATACATTGTGAACTCAGAATGTGAGTATCCCAGATGAAAATTTCCAGAGAACATCTAAGAAGTTAAGTCTTTTTGGTCCAGAACTGCATTCTATTTGTGTAGGTGATCCCTGTGTAATGTCTGTCTACGCAGCATCATGAACTGGAAGCTTCTTCACCAGACTGCTAAATGAATTTATAGAGCAAAGTGGGAATGATGGTGCTTACAGTGTCTGAAAATAATATGAAGTATGTCAGGTTGGAATTTAAATCTTGTGGATTTTTGAGAAATAATAAGAATAAAAGACTTGTTCTGTTTTCCATGAGCTGTGAAATTCTACGTCTATTAGTAATTTCTTTCTAATAAGTAAATGAATTTCACAGCAAATGAAGGAGTAAAAGCCTATCTAAGAGTTATATGGATTTTGTAAATGCTCGTTTCCTTTGTCAAGCAGTCGATGCAGTGATTTGGTTAGAACAGTTGTTACATTTCAGAAGTTGTACTGAGAGAGCTTAGTTTGGTAGCAGGTCTGTGAAGTATCTGTGATTGTGTTCAGCGGAGGACAAGCCACACCAATATGAAAAGGAGACACTGTATGCCATTCATAGACTGTTTCCTCTGAGGCCAAAATGCAATCCCTACGATTCAGATTGCGCTTCGTCTGCATGAAGGACAGATTTAGACCCACCAGGGGAATAAAAGCTGTGAAGAAGAGGAGGAGAGCTAACAGCTTACTTCTTGGCTGTTAACATTGAATAATTAAACACTAACAGCCAAAAGGAAAGCTGTTGTTTTCCTAGTCCAAATACCCAGCCAGGAATAAAACATTAAGCAGCTATACAAATGATTTCTTTCATTTTCCTTTCATAAAACAAACAAGTGAGTTAAATAATATATAATTTGGATACATGGAATATAAATGCATTTCATATATCCTGAAGTATCATTTCTGGAATCTGAGCTTTGCGTGTTTGCAGGTAAATTAACCTTACAAAGTGTGCTAAATTTTTTTCCCTAAAGTTCATTTTGCAGTTGTAAAAAAAAGTAAGGTTAATAATCAGAATACTAAAGCTTTAAATCACTTAATACCTTATGGTAAAGAACCCGTTGAAGTGCTTGTGTGTACATCAGATAACCTGTTTGTTTTTTTCCAGTGTACTATATTTGATTAAAAAAGGTTATTATTTGTATTTAGTAGCCTTGTCCTCCTTCTGGAAAGCGAGTCATTAGCCTGTGCTTCTACTGATGGAGGGTCTGAGGGTGTTGTGGCGTTTGACTCTGGCCCCTGCACCTTCTGTGGTCCTCTCACAGCAGCTGAACTTCCACAAGAAGTTCTCAGACTGCAGCTTAAGCTTCCGGACAGGAAAGTGAAGATGATGGTTGTTTTACTGGTAGTTTTAACTGTTTGTTAAACTGGGATTGTAAAAATTACAGTGAAACGGAGGCACCACATTCATGATTTCAGACTACAACCTATACCCATTCACATGCTATACGCTGTGAGAAAACTCAGAAGAGAAAAAATAAATAAATAAACCAAAGAGAAGATAAAAAAAAAGACATGAAACAAGGGAGAGAAAGCACTCAGAATTCAGTATGTCTGACAGAAGAAATACCCCCCAGAGCCAGAAAATTGTCATCGAGTAGCAGTGATATCAGTCTCGAACTCCTTCCAGCTTTGGATCACGAGGCTCATCAGCAGAGCTCCCTGTACACAGCAGCCCTTCACAGTCACTCGTCAATCAAGCAACTCTGAAAATAAAGACCACATGTCATCAAGTTTGCAGAGTTCTTCCTTTCCTGTTTATGCTACTCTTGCAAGAACTGCCAGATCGCTTATGTAGCTGCACCAGCTTTCTATCCTCAGAGAAGCGGGCGATTTTCTTTTCCTGCAAGTCTTTTGATTCTGGTGTGAAAATTAAATGTTGGTGTTTTATGACAGTTTCTCACTGCACAGGACACAGGCCCAAAGCTGTGGTAAAACCTTGCTAACACTTTTGTGGTAAGGTTAATAGCTTGTCAGTACTCGATCCTATGCCCACGCTCCATGTAGTTTACTTGCTCAGACAGATGTAGTCAGAGGTTCCCATGCCCAAGTATTACTGGAATATCAGATATATGACATAACAGCCGTGTTTCAGTGAATTGTTACTTGTGTGTTACTCATGCCTATTCAGACTCAACCTACATGTTCAGAGGAGCCATAATTAGTGATAACTCCTTGTAGTAAGCACTCTTTTCTCTAATGGAGCTGCAAAAACAAGAAAAAGGTTGAAATTCATATTAAAAACATTCCAAAAAATAGCAGTACTTCTATTGGCAGTTTTCCCAGTACACCATATGTCGACCTTTTCTGGTCAATGTAAAAACCGCAAACAGTTGAGGGATTAGTATTTCACCTCAGATGTATCACCCCGTGCTTTGTGTTCTCACTGATGCCACCCTGCCATCTTTTCCAAGTGACTTCAGGCTCCCTTCATGTGACGTTTTGCTCAAGGCTGTTTCCAGTGTGTTTTCACACAGATGCGAACACAGGCTCACAAAGCATATCTTGCTTGCTCCCCCAAACCAGGATTTTATTCATTTGTATGCATGCAGGTTCCACCTGTGTTGCTTGTCCAGTCTTACATTGTTCTTAGCATGGCTTTTTTGGTGGTTTCCAGGTTTCTTCCCAGTTTGATTATCAGAGGAATAGCCCTTTTCCCTTCCATACCTGTGTTTATCTCTCTTTATACCTTATCTCTCTTTTATACCTCTCTCATCCCCACAAGTTGCATTTCTGAGGGTTCTTCACCCTCCTGGCTCATGAGAGCAACGTGAAGCCTGCTCTTTGCTGCTCTTTGCTCCATACACTGAAGGTGGAGGCTGTGTATATTTTTACCATTCTCCCATAACATTAATTCTTTATATCCAGTATGAATTATTGGCAGATTAACAGCAATCTGGAAAAGCAGATGGTGCTTTCCAGATCTCCCTCCTCCTTCCCTGTCATGGTTGAAAGGAAGCTAACATTAATACAGCCCCAGCCTTCAGTTAGAGCACAGGCCTACTCAGTGTGTCAGGCTGCCAGATCTTTACATACAGCTTTACTCATATGCATATTTCCTTTATCTCCTGTATATATAGAGAAATCTTCAATAAATATCAGTATTTCTATACTGTACCAATATTTCTAGCTACAGTTACGTAAATGAATATAAACCTACCATGTAACTACATTCATATATAATCACATAATTATATGTCAGTTGTGATCCTAAATATACAGAGATGTGTTCTTAGAAATGTGTATATATGTATGTGCACACATGATACATCAGAGGTATTTATCTATACTTGCTAAATCCATTGGGCATCAATATTGACGTGCTTCCCTGTGGAAACTCTGAAACGTAGGTCTGATTGAAAGTTGTTAGCATGGCTTGGAATAGCAAACATCTGCCAACTACTAATTAATCACAGACCTCTCCCCTGTCTAGAAACAAACCCCTGTATCACTTTCAATACACAACTGTACACAGTGTCCTGCCTTTATGCTTGCATCATTTTTGGCACCTTTTTGGCCTATCTTCTGGGGCAACTTTTCCTCAAAGATCCCATGTCAATAAAAGTCATCAAGCTAGTTGTACATGTGCCTTTTCCTGCGCTGGCACTGCCATTTGGCACTATTTATGCTCATAACAAGGGATAAGATCTAGTTTGGATGTGCACCAATACACCTCAAGCTCTTCCATCAGGATTCTTCCAGGAAAATACTCATTTTTTAGCAATTCTTAAATTCCATAGGAGGTGAAGCTAGCGTGAAACTTAGAAGTGGTTAGGACGTAATATATGTACATGAATGTACATGCAGAGATTTCAGTTTGAGACAAACAACCTCTTCTTGGCAGATGCTTTCCCATTTTCTTCAGTAGTCTACTTTTTACCATCTTTCTGTCCTTCAGTCCACATTTAATCAAATCAGAGGTAGGGAAATTGTTTCTTGTTTATTCCTTATCCTGTCATGCACTACTGGACAGCATTGTTTTTTGTGTTACCTCTAAGAAGGCTTTTGATGCAATACTTTTCAAGACAGATGAGATCCCACAGAACAGGAGGTTGATGAGCCCTTGGTGCTGCCTTAAATTCTGCAGTCACCATTTACAACAGTGATGCTATGAGCTTTTTGAAAGAAGAGTGTTTAGTTGGTCACAACTGCCCTACCTTGAATGGCAAGAGGCCACTTCTGATGAGGTGAGTGGTTCTGATGTGGCTTACCAGGCTGCAGAGAGGTCCTGTGGTGATGCAACTGGAGAAATGTTCTCTCGGTCCTCATTCAGGGGGATTTCAGTGAAGCTGGGTGTTGAACAGGCATTGGTGTATGTACAGAAAGGCTGGTGGCAAGCGCTGCAAGAGAAATGTCAACAAGGTTGTGGTGTTTTGTGAGATTTTGTTGCGTTTGCCTTTGGTTCGGTTTCTCTGTTTCCTTTGTGACACGTTGGATTTTGGTTAATTACGAAGCGTACTTCCAGCAAATCTTGAAAAATAACTATTTTCCCCCATCCATGACCAAGGGCCATCTCATTTGACACCAAGTGGATTAAATGTAAAGTTTACCAAGAGAATTTGAAGCCCCACAATGGAAAGCAAAATTTGTTTATTACTACTGGCGTCAAGTCTCTTTTCAGATTGTTTCATGCTCATCATATAAACATCCCGCTGCATTTACCCAGCTATATACTTATACTCCAAAAGGAGTAGCATATGGTGTGAAAACCAGATGCCCCTGCCCACATAAAAGCTCTATACATTTGTTTGAATATAATCAGGAAACAGTCACGATCTTCTTCCCACTCTCAGAGGAGTCAGCTGAACACAGCGAGACCTTGTTCAGCTCCTGGAGACGGCTGGTATTGCCTCGGCTCCTGTGGGGGTGGTGGGGGACGAGACACGGGTATGTTTCACCATGCTCCTCTGAACTTTCCTGTCTTGCTGCATTAATTCTCTCTGCTGATGACTCTTCGCCCTCAAAGGCTGTGTGGAGGTGCAGCTCCGTGTTCTCCTAGGACCTGCCATGTGGGGGCAGAATAGCTCCACCTAGGGAGAGGAGCCGCAGCTCCTCTCTCCACAGGAACAGATAGTCCACCGAGCAAGTCTGGCTGTAGGATAAACTTCAGGTCCCTCGAAGCCCCTTGGATTCGAAGGGTCACACTAGGCTTGTGTTGTCCTCCTTTGCTGTTGCACGTTTGCAGTAGCTGATTCTGCTTTTCTTAGAATCACAGAATATAGTAAACAAATAAAATAGATTTGATAAAATAATCATAGAGTCATAGAATACCCCAAGTTGAAAGGGACCCAGGGTATCATCTAATCCAGCTCCTGGTTCCACACAGCGCCACTCACACTTCAAATCCTATGTCTGAAAGTTATGTCCAGACACTCCTTGAACTCTGGCAGTTTGGGGCTGTGCCCACTGCCCTGGACAGCCTGTTCCATGCCCATCGCCCTCTGGTGAAGAACCTTTTCCTAACCCCCAATTTGACCCTCCCTTCCTGCGGCTCCATGCAGTTCCCTTGGGTCCTGTTGCTGTCAACAGAGACTTGCTGGATCTCCAGGGTTAGACCCAAGAGGTAGGAAGGCCACAGGCATGAGAAAGTTCATACTTTCTTCTGCGTCTGTATCATTAAATAAGCCAAATTCAGCCCCAAATATTTAGTGAAGATCAGAATAAACCAACAGTACATATGACTACTTTGTGCTGGAAGCATCTTTGTGCAGACTTGGTCAGCTGTGTGGCCAATGGGAATTCCATATACATGGCATGTAGAAGGGTCTCCACATATGAACCTTGCAGTGTATGGGCCTCTGCATCCCAAGTGTACTAAAGCTGTAAGAAGTATTATATGCATGGCTTACAAGTAGAATCAATATTATTCTAATATTCTACTTTTTTCAAGAATTCTGGGCATGGACAGTAAGTCTTTAAAGGCACTTGGGTATTTTTAGTGATGCTATTCTGAAAGACTTCCTGTAGAAATTGCAAATACTATTTTAAAAAGTCTTCTACAGCTCTAAGTTTTATGAGTCACTAAAAAGTGGTTTATGTCTTCTTTTTTAGATTTAAAAAGAGTTTCTTCTTTCAGTAGATTCTCATTTTGTTGTTCCAGAAAAACTGACAGGGTTGTTCTCACAGTTGAACTGTTGTCCAGGTATTGTTACTGTTTTTCTTAAGGATATCAGATGATACAGGTGATGAGTAGACAGTACCATTTTGTACTGGGCTTTGACTGTCATTTCTGTCTTGTTGGCAAAGCCATGTTTATTTCATGCCAGATGATTATTTTTGTTGTTGTTGTTGTTGTGTGAGACACGTCACTAAAAGCCAGATTTCAAGCATCTTTGTGATGCTTTATAAAAGATGAAGCAAAACGGGGCGAGGGTGAGGACCGCTCCCCCCAACTTTCACCTTTGAATGATCTTCTTAACTGAGTAGCAGTATATTTCTGGTAACACTTGAATTTCAGTCCTCTGTATCCTGTTCTGGAAAAACCTCCTACGGAAATCTGTGAAAACTGTTAAAAATATATTTTTTTTCCAAAATCTTCAAGAAATAGTACAGAACCTTTAAAAAAGTTAAATTCAATTCCTTAAATCTTGATGGAAGAAATCTGATTATCTATCTTCAACATCATTATATGGAGGACGAAGCATCTAAGGCTTTGCTGAGTGATTGAGAAAGGCAAATTAATGACAGCACTTGAAATTACCTGTAATTATCACTGACACAGGGTCAGCATCATTGCAATGACAGTCTCCCAGAGAGGTGACTCTCAGTGGTTCAGAATTTATACAAAACTGCAAAACAAGACGTGACCTTCACATTCAGTGTTAAAGTATCTCTGGAGTATTTAAGCAGCTTGAATTCAAAATCTACTGTGTAGCTGCTTTCATTTTTTGAAAAGCAGTAAAATTCTGAAGGAAGGGGTCCCAAGCGCTTTTCTGGTCAAAATCACCTCTCCTTTCCTATTCATATTTACTCAGACCTCTCCCTTCACTGTCACCATCACACAAAGCCTCTTCGGCAGTTATAACAACTGCTTATACGGAAAAGTAATAATAGGAAAGCATTTAATGAATTTTAAGCTGACATTAATGTAATTTAGCAGCTGGAAACAAGGAGAAGAGCCAGCACTGTGAGACCTGCCAGCTCTCTATGGATCATCAGTGGTCAATGGAGCACAGATTTCAGAACTGCTCTCCAGGGTATGTTGGCAATTTTTCTCGTCTCCAGCTACATTCCTGATTTCAATTAAATCACAGTCTGAAGTACTCTTTCTGACATAGCTAAGACCTTCCAATAAATGCTCTTGGCTTCATTTCTCCCCAGACGCTGTCCTTCCTCGCAGTTCTTTGCTAAGTAAGTGAAGAAGATACCACCTGAAAAGTGGAGATGTTCTTTTTAAAGAGACTGGCACCAAAATTTGTCTTGAGAAAGCAGGGGAGAAGAACAGCTGCTTTGATTACATAGCAATAATTCCCCCATCCCTGGGCAACTTCCCCAAATCTTTCTTTTGTTCTTCCTCTGTTACCATTTCAATATTAGGTTTTCTGTCTGCACTTCTGGTTGTTTTTTTTCTACTTTTTCTGGAACTACAAAGGAATTTCCAATATGAAGTCACTCATCAAACTTCACAGTTGAAGTTTTTAGCTTGCAGGGAGCAAGAATACCTTGAAGTTCTTTTCTCTCTATTTTCCACCAGTGTGAACAGATTGTTAACATACTGACCCAAAGCCTTTGAGGCATTATAAAGCCTTTTATAACTGCCTGCAATTAAGAATATATGGTTTCTTTTGAAGAAGGCTTGCAACAGGTGTCTTAACTTTCTGCTCTTTGCTTCCTTCCTCTCAAGTTCAATGAAAAAATATGCAGTTTAACGCCATTTATAAAGATCACCCGTGTTTCCAGTTCAGGTGAATCTGTGCTAGGGCACTGAAGGAAACTAGTTATTATACTAAACTTGGCAAGGACTGCTTTTTGTCTTCATTTTTGCAAAACTTCACTTTGATACAAATTCATTTTTTGTGGTTCTTTCAGCTGCTTTGACCTCCTCTGCCCCTCACCCCCCATCCTACTCCTGTGATGAATTCCACCAGCAGTTCTTTGCAGTGGTCCCACTGTTGAGATCTAGAAGAGTGAGGAATTATGCTGGAGGAATCTGGAGCCATCTGGCTGCTTAGTGCCCTGCAGAATCCATCCCAAAGAAAATGGCGGCCTCTGGACAATTTCCTTCACTTGCTACATAGGAGTTCTGTAAACCACTTCATATCCATCTGGCTGGGTTCCAGCATTGCTTTTCATTGTGCTTTGACATGTCTGTTTGGATTGATGGCCAAGTGTGATAACCTTGAGGCTGCTGAGCCATGATAACCAGTATGTCCATGGCTTTGCACAGCAGATAGCAGGATTTGTAGGGACCTGACTGCCAATGACTCTATCTCCAGGGGTATTCAGGCACTGTAAACCAAATTCTCTGCTGCTGGCCTCCAAACTGAGGTACCGGAGAGAGGAGGAAGGAGAGAAAGGAGCTAACTCAGAGAGAGTTAGCTGGGGAATATAATTGATTGCTCTTGTTAAATGGGATGAGAGTGAAGACCCCAACTGAAATCTCTGTCTCCGTCCCCTCATTAGTGTCAGCAGCTTCACTGGCCTGGCTCTGTGCAACTCTGGCATAGTCAGAGCAGGTATGAGAGCTGTGGGCATTCATCAGTTTGCCACCCAAGGCAGGTGCATTCACTGTGCTTAGAATTAGCCCTGCCATGCATGCAGATGGAAAGTAAGCAATGAGAGGCACCCCAGTCCCGAAAATACAAAATAACATGTGAAGGCCATTGAACTCAGATCTCTCACTTTATATCCCATTATTGTACTTCCCTGGATAATTTCACAAGCTATCAAGTCTCAGGCTGCAGATCAACAGCATTAAGTTGAGGCCACTGCTGAATATCCCTCCCCAGCTACGCTCTTGTAACATTGCTGGCACTCCCCTTCAGTGAGCAGATTGGAAGATTAACCAAGTCACAAAAATGCATGCTTTTGATTCACCGCGGTAATGCCAGTACTGAGGTTATGAGACCAGGCAGGACTGTCTTGGCAGGCTCAGATCAGCACAACTATTTGATTTACTAACTTCTGTTCAGGTAGCTGTTTTTGGGATCCTTTGTTTTGGAGATTTTGGGCACAATGTGAATTATTTCTGGTGGAACATTTCTTGTTTCTGAATCAGACAGTTATCATCATAGAAGAAATGCATTCACAGTTATTGTCACTGAAACAAAGGGAGCTAACTATGACACTTGTCTGGAAAAAAACAACATCAACCAAAAAAAAAACCAACCCAAACCCATAGCATTTCCATCCCATTTGCCCTTTTCAAGTTGACCCTGTCTCCTGTGACATTTCCTTTTAAGCGTCAGCTTTAGAGATAATTCCAGTTTTCTAAATAAATAAATAAATAAAAACAGGCACGTTGGCAATTCTTTGATCAATATAATTAATACCTGGAAAAGAGCTTTGATGCATAACAAGATCTTTGTGATTCTGCGGAGTATCGTATCCACATACGATTTCTCTGAGACTGTGAAAAGTCCACAGCCAACTTTTGAGACTGTTTGATTTCAAAGTCCATAACCATGACTGTACATGTGGTGTGCTATTACCACAGTTTTCAAATAGTCAGTTAATAAATGAGTTCTTTTCTTATTTATATAGCTGAATTGTGAGCATTGCATTCTAAAAGTAGTTCTTGTTAGTGTGAAATATGAAAACAGAGAATGTTTGAGCAAGCCTGAGGGTTCCCAAGGAACAGAGTCTGCAATTGAAAGAGCTAGAAGAGCCTAAAAGCATCACTGGGAGCCCAGAGCTGAGGTGTGAAACACATTACTAAGTGCTGGGGGATTCGTAGTTACTCCGCAGACCACAATGTGAGTGGGCAGGCTTCTGAGCCTTTCTGAAGGGAGGCATGATGCTTTGATGTGCCCGCTAATTACAGTATGAGTTCTAATTGATGTAAGCAGTAAAGAGACAGTGCCTCATTGTGTGGAAAAAAAGACTGGCAGATACCTCTAGTCATTTGCTGTGCTTCGGTAAAAGATTGTCCAAGTGAACATTTCTCCATTCAATCACATTTTCCGCTGGAAATTCCTCTTTCCTTCACATATCTTTCAACATAAAAGACACTCTGTGGGCTCGTTTGAATCGTTTGCCACACAGGTACCTCAGATGAAACCACAAGCTGCAGCCACAAGGGAGGTGGAAATACTATTTCAGAGATCTGGTCTCTCTGAGAGTCAGGCTGGCACGGTCTGTTGCTTTCCTGTGTTTCCATGCACTTGCCAAAAAGAATCTCTACTCCTTAAGGACTGGAGTAAAAATCAAAGCCAACCAAATAAATAAAAATCACTCCCATGGTCTAAAGTGCCTCAGAACTAAGTGTGCTGTGGTTGTGCTGCACTCTCAGAAGATCAAAGGTTGTTTCATTATACCCTGTGTTTAAGAAGATTGGGGCAATGTTTAACTACTGAGGTGTGTCATATGTCTAATTACTGTATCTGTCTCTGCTTAACAGTAAGAGCTCTTTGTAAGTAATTGGGGCTGGGGCTGGTGTCTAAAATCCTCTTGCAGACCTCTGATAAGCAGCATCACGGAGGTTAGGAATCAGTGACAGCGTGGGAAATGTGAATCATGTTGGTTGTGATCATAGAGATGAGATTAGAAAATAAACCACCTTCTGGGTAGAGTGCTGGGTGGTGCCAAGGGGTTCTATCTGGCATTTGACTCTGTTGTTTGCCACCTCAATAAATCACCTTTTGGGGCCTCTGGTTCCCCATCTGGGAAAGCGCTGTTTGTCCTGGTAAAAGCAGTAAAGAAGAACTCTACACAGAAGCTGCACGCTACCAGAATTGTGTCCTTCATTATTATCCCTCTCTAAGAAAAACCGAGGTGAAGGAGATGCTGCTTTTAGGCAACACAGGGAAGGATGAGCACTTGAGACAGACAGATGGGAGTCAGCCGTGGGGGTGACAGTGAATTAAATCACCAGTTTTGCGTTAATTTTGCTCCTTGAAGAACTGTGTTTCAACAGACATTTCACAGTGGGGATACCAGTTGCAACTTGGCATATAATCTGATCTGTGCCATACTTACCACTGAGATTTTTCACTAGTGAATTAAAATCTCCATTTTGTTTTACTGCTTATAGGGTTTGAGAAAGGCCTTTTACAACTACGGTGACATGGGATGTAGTAGTCCAGCTACATAGAAGTGATTTCTTCCTCACCTACTCAACTCAGCGCAGGAGCCAGCTGGACAAGTAGCCTTGGCTGCTGGCTTGAGCAGGTACCAGTGGATGCAAGATGCAAGCCAGTAGTCACATTCACCATCCCGTAATTCAGGCACTTTGTCACGACAGGCTGTTTCTGGCCCTGCTGGGCTTTCACTGGCTTACTAGAAGCTTCCTCCCAAGCTGGCAAAGGCACTGTTGGTGAGGCTCTCCAGAAACCAGGGAGCACAGCCTGCTGCTGTCCCTGCATGGTGGTATGTCATTTGAAGGCAACCACAGCAGTTTTAGTTTGTGATATAATCCACCTGGCTTTTGTAGAGTAAGTGCATCCAGGCAAGGCCTGCAGTGTAGCGAAAAAGGGACACCTCCACTATGTTTTAGGAAGCAGTAAAAGTGTCAACTCTATGCTTTAGCAGAGAAGAGTTGGACTCCAGAGGTACCTTCCAGCCCCTGTGATCCTGTGATTCTGTGACATGGAAATGCTTGGAGTGAAATGCGGAGGTGAGAATGGGAGGATGGGTTCAGGTTGATCTGTCACTTTATGAACGCTGCAGGCCTTCTGTAGGGCATGCTGATGGGCTGCAGCTTTTTAAAGCTTTTAAAGCACATCTGACATGTGGCTCTCAGACATGGGACAGCGAGAATTCAGTATGCTGCATCTGCTTTTACACTCACTCCAGAGGCTGCCGTGCTGCTAATTCCTTTGAATATTCTCTAGGGGGCATTAATTGCCATTCATCAATAACTACTATGCTATTCTGTTAGAAGATTAGCACAGAAACTTCAGTGTTTTTATCCGGTTTCGTCCTCTCGAGTCTCACAGAAAGAATTGTAGAATGTAATTGGTGTATTTTTTTAAATTAATTTTAACTTCAGTGAAACAGTAGTATAATTATTGTGCATAATTTTGCAATGAATTTTCAAGTAAAAGTGGTATAATTACAGTCTATTCACTTGATCACCTACAGGTTTATCTCCCATTCAGTTGAACAGGTTCAAAATTAACTGTTTTTTCTCTTCCTAATAATGATAACTGACCGTAACCAGATTACAGAATTTTGCTTATATGTGTAAATGGTTCTCAATCATCTTGAGAAGTTTAAAGAGCATTTCTCTTTTTTGAGTTTGATGAATTGCAAATTATGAGTACTGGGAGTCTGTTTCTTTTCTTTTTCTGCCCCCCATCTCAGACATTCACCCCTGTTTTATTGTGCTACACTATTTTAAAGAGGCCTGTTACTCTAATGCCAGTTAGGGTGGGGGCTTGTATGTAAAATATGTATGTTGCTCAGCCTTAACAAGCTAAAATAGTAGTTAGGAAAATGATAGGAAGATGTAATGTAGGAAAAGAGAGGAGTGAAGACAGAGTGGTACTGGTGGGATGTCTTACACATGATGCAGACTTCTGGTGGGAGGCCTTCTAAAGCATATAACGCACTTCTTAACAAAAATGAGAAAGGTCAAAGCTCAGTTGGAGCTAATATGAGGAGAGTGCATTAAAACTATCAAGGAGGAATCCTACAGGTACACTAATTCCCCTCCAAAAAAAGTTTAGAAGAGTGTGGGACCACCAGTGAATGAGGGAGAACAACACAGTGGTTTGAACAATACAAAACAGTGTGCCCAATGTGGGGTTTTTTTTTTGTTTGTTTGTTTGGTTTTTTGCATCAGTTTTCACAGATAAAGCTTACTTCCAACTCTGTACATACCATCACAATTTATTATAAATGACAGCCTACAGTGAAAGAGTCGTGAGTTAGAGACTACTACCACTGGATGTACTTAGATCCATAGTGCTTGATGAGAGTAATCTGTTGGTACTGGAAGAAGTACCTGATGTGACTGTGAAGCTTCTGTCTATCATCAGTGAAAGTCAGGATGATATACAGATGTTCATGTAGAGTGGGAAAAGGCTAGATTCTAAAAGGCTTGCCTTTCAAAAGGCAAAGAGAAGAATCCTAATAGGCCACCTTCACTGCTGAAAAAGAACATCTTGAAATTCATTTTCAAACATAGCAAAGGTAAGAAGACAGTGGCCTGTATGAGGAGACAGATGGCACCATTTGCAAATCTGCAGTTAGTGTTAAATGGTGGGGAGTGATTGACACACACAGTGACAGAGCTTTAGTCCAGAGGAATCTGCAGTTAGTTGAAGATTGGACCAAGAAAAAAATCGTGATATTAAACAAGAAGAAATGCAAGATTCTGCAGCTTGGGCAGAATAAACCCAGCATTAGTACCAGGTTGTAACTGGTTGAGCTGTAGCCCAGCTAGAGAGAACATAGGGGCCTTAGGTAGACTGTCTGAACCATGTATGGTTGAGCCAGAACTCGAGTAAAGCAAACCACACAGTGGGTTAGAAGGAACATGGCCAGCATTGCAAGCAAAGTTGCTGTTCTCATCAGTCTTTACTTGACACTGATAAGGTCAAACATGGAGTCATGCATCCCGTACTTTCCCTCCTTCCCAGTTCAAAGAAGGCTGTAAAGAAACTGGAGGAGTCTGACGGGGCTGCCCAGATAGTGAAGGACCAACTGCGCATCAGAGCTTGAGTTGGCTGGGCTGGTTTCTTCTGGTAAAGAGGAGGCTATAGGGTGATCTTAGCAACAGCCTACAGTGACTGGAGGAGGAAAACAAAAGCCAAACCAAACTCTTCTGTGTAGCAGCAGACAGTATAACAAAGCAACAGCCAGGAACTGCATTTGGGAGGTTCAGGTTGGGTGCTTGGGAAAACCCATGAAGTGGCATCATGTGACCTTTGAACATGTTATTTCAAGAGGCTGTGCAATCTCCATTCTGGGAAAACCCACAGCTGAGCTGTATCAAACAGAAGGATGGACTACACAACCACTACAGGTCTCTTTCAAGCAACATTTCTATGATTCTTTAATAAACATTGCCTGCAAGTAATATCAGAAACCTGTGTGATTGCACAGATGCTAAAACAAGAGTGATCAAGATGAGGAATGAAAAAAGATAAAATCGCTAGGGTTGGTTTGTTTTTTTTTTTTTTTTTTTTAATAATGTTGCTTTTTTCTTTCACATCTGTCCTGACCAAAGTATGGTCGAGTTTTTCTGCCTCTGGAAATTTTTTCTGGAAATGTTGTTCCTCCTGTTTCTGAAAGCTTTTTCTGTTTTCCATTATTAATCTGTGTGTCTTGTCTGTCCGTAGGTTCCTTTTATACTTCTTTAGGAAGCCTGAAGTCACCTCAGCTGAGCTCTTCTCTGCCATGAGTTTGTAAAATCATTTGATGCCTGACTCATGACTCCTGAATCTTTCTCTTGATTTTCAGTCTTGGGTCCCTCTACGGGGTTTTGTTCTTCCTGTTACTGGTTTTAGAAATGTTTATACTAGATCATAAAATTGTAATGATCATAACTTGTGTGAAAGCTTAGTTTATGGTCTTCTCATTTACCCTGCTTCAATTTCCATTGCAGTGGGGGTTGCACAGTTCCTGTCATTTACAAAAATGAGAAGAAAGCCAAGCAAGAGATGCAGACTAAAGCAGTGAAAGCAGTACACTCCTAGAGTATCCTCTCCCTGCATCCCTGAAGAAAACACTGGATGTATACAACACCTGCAGAAGCTCGGAGGATTTTGTAAGGTGGTAGAGGCTGAAGAGTAGCTAATGGAAATTAGCTAGTTCTTTGAGAGTCCCACGATCTTTAAGCAAAAAACAACGTGCTTCAGCCAGCATTGCTCCTCTGAGCCCTCTGGGGTGAGCAGTGTGTAGTGAAGACTCTAGAAGTCAATATTTTGAGGGCTGTGGGAGTGAAAGAGCACGGAGATAGGTGCAGAATAGCCCATCAAACTCAGACTTTATAAATCTCTCCACATTTTGATCTAAACCTGAGACAGTTCAGTGCTATTGCAAGTGCCTGCTCTGCTGAAACTAGGTTGTGGCCTCCTTACTCTCCAGACAATACCTTTTGCAAGGGAGTATGTGTGGGACTTTCTCAGGCTTTCCTGTTGCGTCTGTTCTGTCTTGTATTAATAATCACTGAACCACAGAAAGACTGACGAGGCTTCCTTCATAGTCTTGTTGTGAATCAGGCAGAGTTGGGACTGGCATCTGATTCTCTCACATGCTGCATGAATTTGCCTTACAAGCAAATTATTGACTATTCCTTTCTTTCTTCTGAACAAAATTTGTAGCTCTCCTTGTTGATATTGCCTTATTTTCACCAGAAGTTTGCATTTTACTAACCATCATTTTCTGACAATAGCAAAAATATTCAACAGATCATCACCCATCATCCTCTCAAGATAACAAAGAAACTGCAATATAGGGCATCCCCTCCATGGGATTCAAAGATTTGTGCCTTTCAGCCGTTAATATAGTAAATCTTTGAG
This sequence comes from Alectoris magna, assembly GCA_030625065.1. Taxonomy (NCBI): domain Eukaryota; kingdom Metazoa; phylum Chordata; class Aves; order Galliformes; family Phasianidae; genus Alectoris; species Alectoris magna. Next base: position 60,015,931 of record CM060561.1, read on the forward strand.
ATGCAGAGTTTGCTCAAATGTATTATAGAATCTGCTGGATTTTGCCTTTAACTTGATCTTTATAAATACATTGTTACATAGCCACAAAACTAGAAATCCTGCCAGTTTCATTGGGCTTTTAATAGTACATAAAAGGAAAAAAGACTGTAGACCCCAGACAGCTGGTGAGCAACAGGATCCAATAGGGTGAAGGAGGGAAAGAAATGGAGGAGGTGTGTGGGTGTGAGAGAGAAGGGGAAGATGCTGATGCAGTGGTGAAGTGAATGTAATACTGGAAGTTTTCACTTGTTGTCTGTCTTTCCACCTGTCCCACTTTCCCCAGCACACTTTCCCCAGCACATCTTTGTTAATAAAAAATATTATTTTGTTAAATTCAGCTTCCATAGGTTGTGTACAGTTTTCTGGGACTGACTTAGAGCTTTGTTAGGATTAGGGATCTTATTATCTACTTCTTTTCAGTTATATTTGGTGGATTCCATTCCTTTATGCCATTGCTACATTATTATTTCCCTTGTTTTTTATTTTGATATGTGCTGATTGATACTCGAATGCCTACTTCTCTGGGAGGTGCCAAGTGATTCTGTCCTCCTTGATCTTTCTGTTCTCCAGTTTCACCTACTTTTGATTGGGTGTTGGCTGAATTATTGCTGTCATGAATTAGTTTCTGGTAGTTACTGGAGATTTCACTACCACAGTCAGCCTTTTCATCTGCACATTTTGGTCTTACTGTTCTACTGCTTTCCATTACTATCCCTAAACAATATGACTCTACAGTCTTCCATCATTCAGATATAGAACACATATTGCTGTAGCTGAAACTAGAAGTTAACTGTGGTGTTGTATTAGGAGGAAAATGAGCTGTCCTCTGAGTTTCTGTCTTGCGTGTCCTTGTTGGATTCTAAATGGTGGAAGGAAAAGAGGCTGTTAGACAGCAGTTACACAGTAGAAACTTCCTTCACTGTGTGAGATGGAGCACAAGTATGACTGACTGCAAATTCTTACCTATTCAAGCAGTCTCTCACTGCCTCCAGAAAGCAGCAGGACAGATTTTTGTGTTTGGCTGCTCCTTTGACGTTGCTTGCATGCCATCAGTGGGTTTTGCACACTGCATATTGTAAATCTCTATTTTAGAAGAGCTGGCAGAGGAGTACTGTAAACTTTGAACTGAGGTTGCATAAGGAGCTATTCTTGGTTCAGCCCTGCTCAATACCTTTATCAACATTTTGGAAGGCAATGTGTAATCATCACATAGATGCAGATGATGTACGTTGGAAAGGCAGCAAACTACCCTGTGATCTGGTAACTGAATGCCAGCATTTAAGGCCTTAAGGCACTGACTTTACTCTGGTTTTCTCAGGAGAAAGAGGTTGTTCAAACCCCTACTCGTACCACTTCTTGAAGTGTAAATGGTAAAATGCTTAGCTTGGCATGTTCCTCCATCTATTCTGTTCCATTGGAGATAACTCTACTTCCATGTAATGCTGTTTTGTAAAGGAAAGTGTTGGGTTAGTTTTCTGAGATTTAACAGCTCACAGGTAGCAGAAGACCACTCTCTGGAGGTGTCTGAGGGTACTGCAGGGCTACTGACACTTGCTGGGATGTGTAGCCTACCTTTCTGCCTGTCCTTTGACAAGACTAGTAGTGCACATACACAGATTGTCATAGAGTCATGGTACAGCACTACACAGCTGAGCATGATACTGTTCATGCTCTTTTTTTCTGCCCTATATATTAATACACAGAGCCAGGTGGGTTTTTCTTGGCAATTAACACCCTCTTGTTGTAGTAACAGCTCACCTATGGCAAACATGGTTAAGGTTGATCCTACATATGCAAATATTAAATACTAATGGATGGATGGAAAAATGTGAAACTGGAAGTTTTGATCCAGTAGTGTAGATTATAGACCATGCAGCAATTATTAATCATGTGGATTAATCATGTTTAGGACATCTTCTAAGATTAAATCCTTCAGAAGTCTCACTGCTATTTGCTGTCAAGTTCTGTCTGCACAGAAGATTGCCAATGGTGCAATGGTTTTATCCTACCAGGGAAATATTTGTGTGTCCTTTGCATAGGATTCTTGCATTTTCTCATGTAGACTTACTTACGTATAAGTTCCATAGTTTGGTGAGCAATTTCAGCTGAAAAGGAGATGTTTGAAGCAGTTTGTGTCGTTTCTGGCAAACACAGAAAACAATGCGTTGCTCTGAAGGAGGATTATTGTTTCAATGAATGGATGGGAATTTAAATCCCAAATGGATGGGAACCTTTTGAAGACAGAAGGGATGAGAATAATGAAGACAGAGGACCTTCCTCTTCCTCTTCCTCTTCCTGTTTCTCTTCCTCTTCCTGTTTCTCTTCCTCATTTGCCTTCAATGCTAAAAACAAGTAAAGATGTTAATGAGGTGTTAAGTTGCATCTACACCAGGCACAGGTTTGAGTTTTGCTTAAAGTCAGTTAAAGAAGGTGATTTACCTCTATCCTCATCACCATCTCCAAACGGCAGGGTGCCCAGCAAATCTTTACTCTCTAAAGTTTGGCCTCTGTTTTGTTTTATTTTTGCACCGTTTATGTTCAGATATAATCTAAGGTTCCACTTTTGGTCAAGAAAAGTCAAACAGTAAAGTCAGATCCAACCTTAAAGGAGCCAATGGATTTGAGTGAGCTTTGTCTTTCCAGAATAATCACCACACACATGAATGTATATTTTCAAGTAAAAATTGCATAATTAAAATGAGAATTTTCGGGCATGCTTCAAAAGCACCCTGGCATGTATATGCTGTATTTGGCATGGAATCTCTAACTTCTTTACAAGAGGATTTGTGGAAAATCAAAATATTAATATATTTGTGTGAGTAATACCGACGTTATTACAGGCCCACCTTTTGTTGAACTGCGTAGTCACTGTGAATCAAATGTTATGTTTAGGCTGAGTCAGTAGATTTTGCCAGACATCGTATTAGTTGTAACTGCTTCCCATTTTATAATATTTAGAAACAGTAAAACTAATGAGACACACACACACACACACCGCATCAGTCTGGACCACTCACAAAGTCTGCTCTTGCTGCGCAGGCTGAACAACTAGCTCATTTTTTGACTCCCTGGGGTTGCACCAAACCTTTCTCTCTAGCAGAAGGTATGGTAGTCATGACATTGAGGAAGTGTGAAGGAACAAATGAGCCCTGAGAGAGGAGCAGACAAAACTGTTTTTTTTCCCTCACTCTTATTTCTCAGCACACACACGTATACATACACCCATATGCACTGCTCTTGGTGTCCAGTGGTTTCTGCTGAGCTTATTCCAGGACAGGCATCTGGCATTTGCTGTGCTCTGCAGGTGAGTGGTGAGTGACACACACACAGTGCAGCTGCCTGTATCTGGCACTTGGGTGATTATTTGTTTGCTAATCAACCAGCAGCCGTTAGGTGAGCTGGAGGTTATCAGAGGATGATTAAATATACAGAGAGAGAGGCTGTTTTGCAGTTGTGGGTGAAATGCTGGATGATAATTATGAGAGATGTAAGGATTGTCACTGTAACCAGGGCTGTAGCAAAAATTAAATCTATCTATTCAAGCTGCTTGACGTTGAATATACAACGGCAATTCCCTAAAGCAGAACAAAAATAAATAAATAAATAAATAAATAAAACCCACTCTGTTTTGCAGCGAGAATAAAGAGATATCCCCGTGTTTGCATTAAAAAGCTGCAGTCACCTGCAAAAATGATCAGATTTCAAACTAAATCAAATATACAGTTTTTCACAACTGCTCGCAAAGGACGTCAGGAGTTATGTGTGAAAAGAGAAGGAGTGAAATCTGATAGCTTTGTGCTGCTCAGTTCAATTAGTTTAGCTGGCTGACCAAAATTGCAGGTGTTAATTCTGCAGGTGCCAGTTGGGTCTAATCAATCTGCAGACTTTGTCTGTAGCTCAGCTGGCTTAATACCTAGCAGAGTGGGATGGTCACCTGCTATGATGTGATTTGTTGCAGTATTTTATGAAACATGTAATGAGATACAACTCAATATAATTTCTAACTTACTGTGTAATTTATAGCAGCATTTATCCTATATAGAATGAGGAAAAATTCTCAAATGATTTAAAAATGCCATCATTTTACCATTAAAATACACAGGGTGACATCCTGAGGTCTCTGTTTTTGACCTCTGAAGTAATGGTATTAATTTTGAATAAAATGCTCCTGTGCAGGTGGCTGGAGTTGGGCTGAGAGATCTGGATATACTATGGCCAGAAGAAAAGAGGATAGATCAGGGGCAATCACATTGCTGACTTCAGGTGCCTGGGGAGGGCTGTAGACAAGGCAGAGCTCTCAAAATTGCTCAGAGAAAGGACATAATGCAGGTGTCGCAAGATGCAGAAAGCAGGTTCTCACTCGGTGGTAAGACGAAAATTCTTTACCAGGATTCAGGTCAGATGCTGGAACAGGTTTCCCCAAAATGCTGTAGCACCTGTCCACATTGACACTGAAACGTTGCAAGACAGCGTAATCTGTCTGGAAGCTAACCCTGCATGATATAGCTGGTTGTAGTGATGGCTCCCAGACAAAGTCCTTCCGCTGTTCTTTTGTTCCTGTTGAAGTCTTTGCTGCCTGGGGTGCTTTCTGCTCTATTCTTCAGCAGATGGAGGATCCTGAAAGAGTTTGGAAAGGATGGCAGAAAACACTTGCTTTGGAAAAGGAGCTTTTGAAAAGTGAACATGGCTTTGTTAATTTACTGTTTCTGTTTGAAAGCTTGCAGTGAATATGTTTCTGCTTTCTAGTGGTTCGCTTGCTGACTCATGCACTCCTCAGGACCACACAGGACAAACTCTGCATTGAGTTGTGCTTATATGCCTCATAGGCTTCATCATATCTGCCTGTGCAACAGGAGCTCAATAAACAGCTCATCTCCCTCGAGCATCTGTAAAAACAAGGAGGCCTTTCAGAAGCAGAGAGAGCCTATGAAAGCAGATGTTAGCATCCTGCTGTCCCCTCCACCTCTTTCCTTACTGAGTCTTGCCTTCAACAAGGAGCTGCCATGACACTGAGGCACTGGGACCCAAAGGAAGTTTTGTTGGCCTTGGAGTAAGCAAGATGTGAGGGACAGATAGGTGGTTGTGTGTTTGGGGAGCTCTGTGAGACCTTAATCCTGGCAGGATGGAGGAGTGGTGGAGTGTGGTCATATTAGACATTATTTAATTCAGAGAATGGTGTTTTTCCAACTGCATTAAGGTCATTTTCATCACATATCAGTGCTAAATGAGCTGTTGATGCTGGTTCCCCCAGCATATCCATTTCCTGCTCTATTTTCTGTGCTTCTGTAGGTATGCTTGTACCAAATGATGGTGTGTTGGTCATTTTAACCCACTCTGTCTTTTGCAAGTGCATGCATAAAGTACAGGCATTCCTGTACCTGTCCCGGAGCTGCTGGTATCTGGGGGTGATGCTGTGTACAGAAAGTTTCCTGCAAGCTTGCTTCTCACAGCACTAGTGGTATAATAAGCCACCTCCCAGTTCCTCTGAAGTACTTTCAAAATTAGTATGCTAAGTGTAGACAGGAGAATTGCAGGGCTTTAAAAAGATAGAGAAGGGATGACAGGGTTGTGTATTCATTCTGTCTGCCTTGGTCAGACCTTGCTCTATGAATTCCTTTACTCTTCTCATAAAGGGGAAAGCCAAGCAGTCTCCTACGGTTGCAGTCTGTGACTTGCAGCCCAAATCACCCTATCCTCGAGAACTCACTTGGGCTGCTGTCTTAGAGTCAGACACTGCTGTGTTTCACTGATTTAAAATGCTTACATCTGAAGGAGACTGAATAAGATGGTCCTGGGAGGTGTCCTTGACCCCTGGAAGAAACTGAGGATTGTGTTCCTTCTGCCTGGAACTGGTGTTGTTCTTAGGGCCTGGGACTGTGTGATCACAGTATTAATGCAGGCATGTTTCATGGGTTATCCTTGCAAACCTGTCCTGACTCACCTGAAAAGCCATCTCCCTGTAAGAACCGAGGAGCTCATGTGTTTAAAACACCTGCTGTATAAGACCTCCCTTATTTCTCTTCAAGCCTGCATGCTCCTTTCAGATAAGGAACATTTTGTCTCTTGGTGGCAAAAAGATGACTGAGTTCTCCCTGCCCCAGTGCTGGTATGCCTGTATGTAATCAGCCAGAGCTGCTTTCAGGTGATCTTACAGTGCAGCAAGGCAGGTCCCCTGGCAGGGGCTCCTGAGGAGGTTGTGGGGTGACACTAAAACACGTGACTTCACAGAATGGTAGGGGTTGGAAGGGATCCCTGGAGGTCATCTAAACCAACCCTCCAACCTGCGCCTGAGGAGAGCTATAGGCTACCTGCACTGTGAACATAGACAGGTTCCTCTACTTTCGGCCACTCTGAATCAGTCTTAGGAGTGACAGAGGCACTTTTGCAACTTGCAAAGGATTAAAGAGGTTTATCAGACCAGGGCCAGCCTGTGTGGAGGACTGAGTAGATTTAGGAGGAGTGCTGGTCCCTTCCTGCCGCTTGGCTGCTGTGTGGCCATGCAGGATAACGCAGCGCTGGCAGCTCACCGCACAGCAGGTGAAGCTGGGAGCTCGCAAAACGCCCCGGCCCCTCCTGCCGGCACGCTGTGTGGGGCAAAAGGCCTAGCACAAAGAGCTGCTTTCCATGCCCACACCTCCATTTAATGAGCAGTAACTTCCCCCTGCGGACACGTCCTCGGGCTGTGGCAAGCGGCTGCCCTCTGTTCTGTGTTTGTAGGGTGCCAGGCAGGGCCTCGTTTTAGGTTGGTACTTAAGCGGTATTGTGGTAAATTATAAAAGATCCTCTCTTTGATGCCTTGTGGGAGAAGGCTCTGGGCCTGATTTCCCCCTGCCTGGTTCCTTGTGTTGTGCTTCGCACAAGTCACTGTAAAATGCTACCATGCTGATTTGGTAACCACTTTGCCACAGGTATAAATTACAACCCTAGGTGCACAGCGGTGGGGGAATGAGGCCAACTATCTCTAAAGGTCAAAGGAGCATTCATCCCACCACCTAGTCTATTGTGGCTTCATTGTGACTTCGCATCAATCAAAGTGCTGTTGTTGTTAAAGCATTTAAAATCAATACAAAATAAAAAAAAAAAGACCCGCGCTTTCCTTCTCTGCTTCTTTGTTCCGTGCAAAAATATCTCGTTGTACTCCGTTCTCCTCAAACAATGCTCCCGTATGCACAGGTTACAGATACGAGTTTATTTAGCCAAAAGCAGAGTATGAAGGGATGGTATAATTCTTACCCAGCCGAAAATAGAATGGAGCGGTTGGTTAAAAACAATCGCTGTAATTGTGACTTCCTCAAGCAGAATGGCTCTGATGTCACATACAGGGAAAGAGGAAACAACCGTTAGCATACATTATGGTTTAACCAAAGGTGCGATTTGTTCCAGCTTTCTAATGAAAGCTTCTCCCCTGTAAAAAGGAAACATGAGCAGAGCAAGCAGAATGCTGTCAGAGATACCCAGCTGCACAGGAGGGAACGAGGAGCAGCTCTGATACCCTCAGCTGCCCGGCACAGGCGCTGAGAGCACACGCTTGCCTTCAGCTCTCCGCTTTGATCTGGAGAGAGCCCCACAAAAACACTAACTTCTACTTGACAAGATTGAGTTACAGCTCCTACAGAAAAAAAAATAATAATAATAAACCTGAAATAATGTAAAATCCAAGATTATGTTTGCCAACCAGTTTTATTTGTTTGTAGGTTAAAGCATTAAGTGGTCAATTTGCTGCTAAATTTGAGTGGTTTCTGGTTTCTGGGTATGATGTGTTTATCCGAGAAAGCTGATCATGAATCAGTGTCACATTAAACTGTGCCTTTTAAGTTGGGGTAGTGGTTAGCTGGGAACTTACAAAATTCTCCCGAGTTCTCCGTTTGATGCCGCACACCCCACACATGCACTTCTGCAGTGTTTTGTTGCGTTTCATTTTGTGCCTCCCAAATGCAGTTACTCTGTGGCTCTGTGTAACTTGCTGGCTGCTCTGTGGTGAACCTCACTGTCTCCGCTCTTGTGACCCACTCTCAGCTGATCCTGACGCTGGTACCCGTTCCGTAATACAGAAGAAAGTGAGAAACCTGAAGCTTCCTCTCCATCAGCCCTAAGGGAATGGCCTTTAGGGAAAAGTGCAGAAAATGATGATTTTCCCACGGCATTTATAAACCATGTGATTGAATGTATTTTACAGAACGGTTATTTTGGAAGTTCTACAGAAAGGAGATCTTTTTGTACGGGAAAAAATAAAAATAAAAAAAATATTCTGCTGATTTCCACCAATCTCTTTATGATCGCATTGATCTTCTTGTTAACATTCCCTGGGTCCCATCAATTTGCTGGACCTTCATGACCTGTGACAACTGCGATCATTCTGCCATTCCCAAACGGAATGACTCAAAACATGATTTTAGTTTCTAGTGGTCCTTTTTTTTTTCCTGCTTACAGCAGAAGAGCTTATTTTTCTTCCTTTCTATGAACATCTCTTTAAATTAGAAACCTAGTCAACACTTGGTAGAGAAGACAAAGCAATAAGATGTTGTGTCTGTCAAAAGCGCTTCTGATGTGCCTCTCAGCATGGCATTTAGTCACCTGTTTCAAGCATTTAAATGGAGTCTTGGCTTGAATTAAGTGGAGCTGCTGGCTCTATTGCTAGTGAGAGTTACAGACAGAAGTCCATGGTCTTTTGATGGAAATTGAATTGAATGATTTTCATTTAAACGGGAGCATCGTTTAACTAAGATAAAGGCGACTCATCCCCAAGTTTTGGAAGCTGCTGTTCCATCAGGTTTGCAGTTCGCAATAGTGTCTTCTCCATTCTCCTCTGAGTGATATTAAAAAATTGCCCGTATTTTTCTGCAGACGTGAAGCCTCCATTTCATAACTCAATCACAGAGCAGTGTGCTATCATGTGAAGTTTTAATTATCAAAAAATCATGCAGAAGGCTGAGAGAAATGTGCTGAGTGAACCGGGACACATTTGGAGTCTGTAAGCACACGGCCTTAAGGCTGACGAGATTAATGCTCTTGGCATCACTCTGAGCCAGTATTATGTTCATGCTGTGCTAGGGATTTCTTTTTCCATAGACCTCCTGATTGTAAGAGGGGATTCCAAAACTCACATGCAAGCAGCAAATGTCTCCAAGTACACTGTGGCACTTGGCCAGTAACAGAAACCCCCCCTTACTGTCCACTGCAGCGGTACGCCGGGTAGAAATTGGATAGCTGTCCGAGCACGGTGTGTCACGGCACGCAGCAGTCATGTGAGAGAGACATCAGGGAACAGTAGCTGACAGTCACATCACTGCCACTCAGAAAGGGATCGGTGCTTAAAAGGGAGCCCTGGATGCTTTCAGCATGAGTGAGCCCGCTGCTAATCTGCATATGTCTGGATTAGAAGTCACACCATCATAAAGATGCCGTGATCCAGGCAGTACCCATATGTCATTCGTGTGGTGACAGTTCCTAAGTATCCTGTCCCCTGCAGCTCTATTCCTAAGCGCAAGCAACAAATAGAAGGCAAAAGCATACAGGCAGAGCATTCCGGTCCTGATCCCAGTGTCTTTAGCATTGCTAGGTTTTTGTATTCTGCCTGTATTTGAACATCCTCTTTGTCATTTGCAAAGGAAGATTATTGCATTTGCCAATAGTCTTTCATTTTAGTCTTAAAGCAGCACTATAATGTGGGTTGACTGAATATATCACTCTTAATCAGATGCAGAATGGCATACCCTACCTTCCTGACAGTGTTATGGACCACATACCATTTGATTTAGTCTGGTGACAGGATTGTAAATTTGGACTTTGTATCAGCCTCCCTGCTGGGGTGGTGCCTCCTTTTCCAGCATGAATGCAAATGCTCCCAGAGGTGGGGGCTTGGTCTGAAAGACCAGAAGGTGAGCATCAGTGCTAAAGCATATGAGCACCTGATTTGGGACACAGCACGAGCTTGAAGTAGAAAGGTAGGTATTTTTGGACAGACTGGTGAGGGTCATGTTGGTCATGTGGTCAAGGTGAATCAGAGTTCAAATCTGACCACCCCAGCCCTGTGCACAAACGATGGGCAGTAGGTATATGCTATGCTCCATTTTTCAGAGCATAGAATGCTGAGCAAGACCTATGTGACTTCCCCAAATGCTTTTCTCATGCCAGAGATGAGTGGTGAGCAGTGATTTCCACAGCAGGCTGAAATGATGAAATACACATTTTGTTTGTTTTAACTTGAGATTTAAAGTAAATGGAAATCTTCTGATGAGGACAGCCGTAACATGCACATGTGAACAATTTCTTGACTTCAGTAAAGGCTGCAATTGTTGCAAGTCTTTTTCTAACTGCTGTTGTGGAGGTAAAAATCTTTGCTCGTGAGTTGACCTGTGAAGCCCTCATCTGCAAGCAGGATCTGAAGTCACAGAATTCTCAGTTATTCAGAGATGCCCATGGAAACTTTCCAAACATGAGTAAATAAGTGCCCAACTTTCACTGATTTCACAAAAGTGAGGAGTCAGCCAATCGGCCTGTTTGATCACGTTTGAAAATCCCACTAGATACCTATCTATCTGTGTCTTCCAGCAGCTTTGAAAACCTCTCTCCTGGTGCTTTCTAGAGTATGCTGTAATTAATACTGAAAGGTCAGTCGGGGCTCCAGTATTCTTTGGGCCAGACTGGTGTGTATGAAGGAGACACATGCACATCACAGAGGAAACCTGAGTCCTTCAGGGGAATGTACAGCTAAGTCTGTGCTGGACTTCACCCTGTGAATTGGAGCAGATGGCCACTTCTCTTTGGAGATGGAAAAGTAGGCTGAGGATAGCATGACTTAAATACAGGCAGAGTCCTGGAGTAGATATTTCAGGCTGAGCTCGTTGATTTGATTCCGTACTTCTTTTTTGGGGGGGGATTTTAATTCATGGCACTCAATGCAAAGTTTACTCTAAATTATTCAACATTTATGGGCCCTGTAGGTATTATTACATGATAACTGGCTTTCCTGGGTTAACGTTGTTTATTCTACTTTGGAATAAAGCTGAAAAATTAATTGTTACAAGCTCAGAGCTTACCTTGTTTGATCCCACATACCTTCCCTGCTGCAGAGTCGGAGCTACGGTGACTCTTGAAGGCTGAGCGCAGTGCTTGTCCAAACTCATGGGGATGAATAAAAAATAATGTATATATTTACCTCAAGGACACACCAACAGGAGGCAAAGTCACTCTGATGTTAATACCGATGCTTTCAGCTGAAACAACGTTTTTAAGCTCATGGATTTACTTTACTTTACAGGCTATTAAACAATTAAAAAAAAAAAAAAAAAGGCTTGAATGAGTTGGAGTGCTCATTCTATGGCTTCGTGAAGGGACAGCTTGAAGGAAGGGGACAAAATCTTTAACGGGGGCAGACTCTTTAGCAAGGTCTGTTTTGATAGAACAAGAGGAAATGGTTTCAAACTAAAAGAGGGGAGATTTAGATTGGATATAATGAAGAAGTTTTCTACAGTAAGGGTGGTGAGGCACTGGCACAGATTGCCCAGAGAGGTGGTGAAAGCACTGTCCCTGGAGACACTCAAGGTCAGGCTGGATGGGGCTCTGAGCAACCTGATCTATCAGCAGATCCCCCTGTTCATTGCAGGGGAGTTGGACTTTGTGACCTTGAAGGGTCCCTTCCAACTGAAAAGATTCTATGATTCCATGAAACAGTCCTCAGGAACCACTAGAGAAAGTCTTCCTTGCAGCCTTCCCAAGGTAGCCTTGTTGGTTCTTGAGTGTTCTGCCATAAACTTCCTATGTTAGGGTAGGAATGAGGAAAAGCAAGGAAGAAGGAAGGCCTGGAAGAGTAGTATCTGGGAAGAAGAACCACTGGACAACAGAGAAGGTGAGTGAGGGAGCTGGCATGATGCGCAAGCCCAGCAGAGCCATGATACTGGTTTTGCTGATCACGATGCGTTGAGGCTTGGGCTTGACACACTCAGCCAGCCTCAGGGCAAGCTCAAACGTTTGTCCACCTTGACTTAACATAAGCAAATAAGTCCTCATTAGCGGAAAGCGGGTGCTTTTCTGCTAATATGTGAGCACGTCTGACTGTATGTCCTGGCCGTGCTAACGGGGCAGTGCCCCGGCTGGCAACTAGGTGGCAGCAGAGGACTCGGAGCCATGTCGTTGTGACAGCTGCGGGACCGCGGGTGGCCCCGCAGGAGGGGCAAGGAGTTGCCCTCCTAAAGGCTCTCAGCCCGCTTTCCTTCCTGCCCAGGGACATGGGGAACAGCAGTGACCCTTGGGGAGCCAGCCAGGAAAGAGAGGCGGAGGAGAACGAGCTTTGGGCAGCTGTATTTTCTTTATAGATTCATCTGATTTCTTTCCTTAACACTGACTTCCTATTCTTTACCATACTGACAGAAGCTCTTCTGTCTTCCCAGGGCTGCCCCACACAACGGAGCCATCGTCATACACATTTTGTGCTGACCAAAGTTCGCCTTTTCTTTCCCAAGCCATCCATTCAAGCCCAGAAGGGCCACCCCGAGGAGAGGGGAGTACTCCACTCAGTATTAGGAACGCAGTAATGAGAGAAAGCAAATGGTCAAAAGCCTCCAAGGAGAGGAAAGAAAAATGCTGGATACACTGTAGTGTTGAGATAATGGAGGAAGGGTTGTTTGTTGGATAAGTGCAGAACCTGAAGTTTAGGGTCAGCAGATGATAAGTAAACAAACACATTCGAGCTTATATTCTTGCTTTTCTAACATCACTGAAGAACCAGTTAATGAAAAGTCTGGCAGCTCATAGATCTCATTGTTTGGAGAACAGACCATAGGAAAATGTGTAAAATTTTGGCAAGAGTTTTAGTCAAAAGGTCAGTCCAGGCAAAGAAAAACTATAGCCTACTTAGTTATTTCGTCCAAGGAATTTACATAAAAATTATTTGCATTTTTAATGTTCAGCAAAGCTGGAACTATGCACTGCATTCAGAATGCCAAAAATAAGTTCACAATTCCATGGGTGTTTTTTTTACATTATAGCAAAATAGCATGGTGGCTATTTAACAAATATCTTTTTTTACTTGTTTTTGTGAAGCACAGATAATATAGAAAGAAAGAAGAAATCGACAGAGTATGCGTAGACAGGAGAACACAGACAAATTCTGTTAGTGGCAACAATAATATTTAACCATCAGCAAGTGAGAACAGAGGCAGCCTACAGATCTCATGTATAAACTTAGGAATTACTGCTCATTATTAGCCCATTTTTTTTCTTAAAAGCACTTGCTCGTAGTTTAAACAGCAATATGTCCTTTTTGTAAAGTATCCTGTTGATTTTGCCTGAGGGAGAGTCCTTTTCGCAAATGCCACAACAGAGGGAAATGCTGATGATGTAAAAAAAAAAAATAAAAATACCAACAACACACCAACAAATAAACCCAACTCAAAACCGAACACTGTGGTGTACTGAAAACCGAGGTTGCTAAATAAATGGAAAGTGATATTTAATGACTTAACACAGATATGATTGTATTGTCCTCATTGTTAATCGCGATAGTGATTTAATTAAACAAATCCTTTGTTAAAGTACAAAAGAAGCAGTGACAGAATTGGCTTTTGCCAACACCAGATTGCTGCAGAATCCAGGAACTTTGCCAGTACCATCACAGCAGAGCTGGCTGCAGAGCAGCGCCTCAGTCCCAAGCGTAGGTTAACTGAGGCATAGCCACATACATCCTCAGGACCGAGGACGAGACAGGATTTCCAGGTCCAAACTCAGTTCAAAGTCATCAATGGGGACTGCTACGAGTTATACTTAAGCATTAATGGTTTTACCGATCTGTTTTAAGTCCAAACCATTGTCTTCCTCTACCTGATCTTGACTGAATTTCACAGCAAAATGCAGATACAGAATATAAAGGGCTGTTAAAGATGTATAAATAGAGGGTCAGGCATGTTCATGTTAGAAAATGTAGCATTCAAGCAGAAATACCTAGCAGCATCCTTTCAGAAATCAAGAGGAGAACAAAGGAATGGAAATCAGCGTATAGGAACAAGAAAAATATATTCACCTGTTTGCATAACACACCATGAAGAAATCACTAACAGGCAAGAGAAAGGGGCACAGGAAGCTGCAGGGAAAGGAGTTCTCAAACACAACTAGAGTCAACATTCCTTAATGATTTACACATTACAGTGGCAAAACCAAAGTCAGGCACCCTCCCTCTGATGTGGGGCAAGCAATATAGCTGTGGTCCTCTTTGCTTGCCTCCAGCCTTCTGACCAGGCAGCCCACAACAATGATCTCCGTGTCACTAAAATGGAATCCCTGTGATTAATCCCTCATGTGCACAGGGTCACATGTCAGTTTTGGGACGCCATGGGTAAGGTAAAGAAGGACAAGCCTGAACAGACTGCACAGATGAAATACAACCCTTTTTGATCATATCCATCACATGTCTTCTCCAGGGGGAAAGGCATGACCAGCAGGGATGCTAAGCTTTTTAACCTTGAATGACATCCTGTGATAAGCCTGGGCACACAGGAAAAGAAAGAGGCAATGGCTTCCACCCACCAGAAGTCTTATATTTCCCCAGTGCTGAGGCTGTGATAATTACAACATGTTCAGCTGGTGCTATTATTCAACTATTCCTGCAGGAGAGGGTCCGTCTCAGCCAGCATAAAGATTGCTACAAAACTCCGTGGCAGTGAAAAGTTAATTAACAAAAGCAGTTAACTGTTCACATGAATGGCAGGAACAACTTCCCCAGCCATGTGATTATATTTGCATTCACTGCAGCGCTTACGATGCCTTGCCGACAGGCCAGATGCCCGCTGTGCTAAGTGCTGCATGGAACGAGTGAATGGAAAAGAGGGAGAACAACCTCGTGGTGGCAGTTGTCGTGGAAGAACAGTTGTTGCAGCTGAGTTAGTGCCAGTGTGCAACTTGAAGCGGGGAAAAAGGGGGAAAGAATCAAAGCATCAAAAGAGAATCGGCAAAGCTGGTGGTAGTGGAAATGGACAAAATGCTGGGAGGAGATGCGCATGCATTGGAGGTCCTGTGGATGTCAGATTATATGCACAAGGCCAGAAGTGATGGGTGATGCGGAAAGAGGGTTGTCCATGCTAGGGGGAGGACTTCAACAATGGAACGAAGAAAGACAGAGCACACTCTGATGAGGGGCCTTCCAGGTGAGGGGAAAGTTGAGTCATAGCTGCAGAGAGAATGAAAACAAAATTGGGAAGAATCCTCCACCTCTAGGGTCGGGTTGTCATCAGCACACAAGCATCTTGGGACTGTTCAGCATGGAGGAGAGGAGGTTTAGGGGGATCTCATCAATATCAATGTCCATAAATGTCTGAAGGGAGGGTGCAAAGAGTATGGAGCCAGCCTCTTTCCAGTGGTGCCCAGTACCAGGACAAGAGGCCATGGGCACAAGGTGGAACACAGAAGGCTTTGTCTGAACATCGAAATGTGCTTCTGTGCTGTGAGGATGACCAAGCACCAGCACAGGTTTTCCAAAGGCTGTGGAGTCTCCTCGAAGATCTCCAGAAGCCCCCTGGCTGTGGGCCTGGGCACCCTGCTCTTGGTGGACCAGATGGACCCAGAGGTCTCTGCCAGCCTCAGCCATGCTGTGATTCTGTGATCTGCATCCATTCCAATGCTGGCTCAGGTTGGAAAGAGAATGAGAAAATACCCACAATTTCTCAGGAAACACGAGCTGGATTATGGCTGAGAGCAATATGGGAGCAGAGAAAGGGTTTGGATGCAAGATTATTCAAAAGTGTGGGAGAGAAGAGGAAGAGGAGGAAGAGAAAGGGAAAGCCGTGTGAAAGAAAAAGCATCTTTATGAAAACGTGCCTTCAGAAGCAGTGACAGCAGGAAAAATGCATGTCTGTCAGGGCTGGGATACGAGGGAGAAAATAGCTTGGATGTCTGCAGTAGGTTTAGAAGCAGGGCAGTCATGCCATGTACTGCTAGGGGCAAGAAGGAAAACCTGAGGAGAGAAGCCTTTAAGATGGGAGTGCTGCCATGAGAGATTATAGCAGGGGAAGGCTGTGAAGGGACCGTGGAGATGGAAGGGCAGCCAGATTGGGTCAAGTGTCATCAGAGGTGTAACAGGAGGCAAGCATAGGGTCTGGATTTGGGCGAAGTGAGAGGTGGAAAGAGCAGCAGACAAGACTGTAAGCAGAGCAAAAACGTTAAAAAATAATAAATAAAATTTAAAAAAGTAAACAGCCTAGTGTCACATCCTGTCCGTAAGGGGAGGGAAGAGGTGACCAGATTCCTTTACACTTAGGCAATGCAGTGAGTACGTGGAGAGAGCTTTTGGAGTGTAACAGAAAAACTGGAAAGCTGAATCGGCTCCGTTTGGAGGGAGAAAGAAGCGCTGTGAAAGTTATTCTGGTGCATTCTCCTGTAGCCAGAGAGTGATATTTCCTTTGTGAGAAGAATGGAAGTTGCATGGAAGGAAAGTGGTAGCTGAGATTTTGTAGCAGCGGTAATTGACAATTAAGCCTTAGATAAGAAACCGTATTTAATCATTTTATCTTAAATGTATGTTTTCCTTACATCCATCTTCTGGCAAAATTGTGTTTAGTGACCTTCACCTTTTTGCCATTTCTTCTCCAACTGTGCTTTGCCAGGTTTTGGAGAAAACAGTTCTGGTCTAGTGTTTTCCTGGATCCTGGTTTTGGTAGGATAGCTGTCTCCATAGTTAGATTTAGATGACATACAAATTTGCATTTCTTCGGCTGGAATTTCCTTGTTTTTAACCACGGTTTGCAACCATACCAGGTTGTCAATCTCAGATCTTCCCAGAATGCATGAAATTGTTTTTTAATTATGTTTAGAGTACTTTGCATAGATCCCACTGTGAATCCAGCTTCCCTCCTTTCTGCCTGTAGACCAGCTGTATTGGCTGGGATGTCATTATAGGAATCATCACACCAAATTTCTGTTAACACTCATAAAAATGCATGTTCTGTCAATGACTAAAAGTGTTCATTTGCCTTGCCTTTGTGTTCAGACAGCATCCTACATTCATACTTTCCTTTTTCTTCTAAATCTTTTGCCTCAGACAGAGTTCATTTTCTGTCTTGCTTTTTAAGTTAGAAATACACACCACGTCATTTGAATTAAACAAAAAAGTCCCCTATTCCTCTCCCCCTACACTGTTTGAATAGAGGCCTGTGTAAGAAGCCCTGCCAGCTTTGAAATGGGAAGGCTGGTAATTTTTTTTTTTTTTTTGCTTACATGGAGATCATTTTAATCCAAACAGACTCTTATTACGAAAGATATAAAGGACATTCCATTGCTTCTTGAATCCAAAACACTCCTAAACTGACACATTTACCACTTGGTCTCAGTTTGCACAGCACAAAGCACATAGGGGTGCTTTGTCTGCACTGTTATAATGCTGTTCTTTCAGAAAGCTGGTAATTCTCTAAGCCTGAGCTTTGGCATGGGCTCACTAACAAAGCTCAGCACATGGACAACAGGGTAGATATCTGAGGGATGCCTCATGTCAGAGGCCTTCGTCTGTGATAGCACTAAGTGACCCATGTCCTCTCTTTATGCTGTTCGCCAACGAGAGACAATGTGAGCTAGTCATAAGCATCCTTTACATGTCAAGACTCCAAGCTCAGATTCCTATCATCAACTACGGCAAGAACCAGTACAGGCTCATTGGGTTCTACTTTCAAATCTGTAGGCATTTATTTATGCCTGTGAAAATCCAACCTCAGCATAAAAGGAAGGCCAAAACCAAAGAGGGCATCCACTGAAGATACCATTGGTCTAGACACTGACTGGTCTCTTCGTTTTTACACCATAGTCTCTATAAAGAGGATGGTTTGGAGTAAGCAGCAACTCTCAGTCTTCCTGAAGAGAAGAAACAACTGCCTCCCTGAGCATACCTGATCATTTTCTAGCTGTCAGTCATACACGTGAGAAGGTGATTCTGCAGCTATCTGCATGGCCTGCTTTACCTCTTCGCAACTCTTTTTAACCCACAGACTATGATGTATCCATTAAAGTTTCCAGGTTCTTTAGCTTTTGCACTGCATGCAGGTTTTGCACCTTACAAACTAGGAGTGCATTTGTGAATAGAATATAAGAATTTGACCTCAGAATGACCAACAGGTCCTTGGAGATGTGTGAAATACATACTCATAGTTTAGTTGGGGCAACAAATATTCATGGGTTATCTGCAGCTGCCACTTACTCTGAGTGGCAGGAAACTGTGAGTGTGAAATGTTTTCACTGACCTAACCTAAGAAGAAACCTGAGCCTATCTTGACAGGCTGCTTTATTCCTTCTCTTTAAGCATTAATGTATTCTGAGCTTATTTATTTAAACTCATTTACCATGGATTTCAATGGTACTGTTACTAATTATTGCGTTGAGATGAGAATCAGGCTTCCAAACATAAAATGAAATATATTTCATCTCCACCATTCCCTGTGGTCTGAGAGTAGATGAGTATGTCTTAAGATCTGGATTGAAATGGAAATGAGACCAAATTTCAGCAGACAGGATACCATGAAACATTGTCTTTTACCTGTGGAATCTTCTGAAAAGCCCACAGGGTAAGTTAGGTTTGCAGAACAGAGGTCTGAAACAAAACTGTGTTTAAAAGAAAAGGAAACAACCCTGCTCCGAAAGGGGCAGTCCCTCCTGGTAAAGAGACTCTGGAGGCAGCTGTCTCTCCTGTCTGCCCCGGTGAGTAGGATGCAGGCCTACTTCCTGTCTGAACAACTGAATGATAACATGAAAAAGCCACAGTGACATTTGACATTTCTTTTAGTTTCCCTTTTTATAGCCAGACAGTGTGATTCACTTGGGTTCTTCTTGAAACTGGAGAGATGTGAAAAGAAAATTCAAGCATACAGCTCAGATATCGAAAGGAGATATTCCTACCCTTATGACTGTCTCCAGAAGGGCTGAGAGGAAGTGCCATTCATAGCAACGTGTACCTCATCTTCTGCATCACAGATAAAAGACAGTTTCCTTGTGATCTCAGTACTTCTGCCTCCTTGACCTCCTCTTGTCACATCGGAGCCTAATCTAGGTCAGACACATTGGAAAATTGTAGAATCATAGAAGGCCTGGGTTAGAAGGGACCTCAAAGATCATCCAGTTCCAACCCCCCTGCCATAGGCAGGGTTGCCAACCGCTAAACCAGGCATGAGATCAGGTTGCCCAGGACCCCAGACAGCCAGGCCAAGAAGACCAAGAAGCATTTGAAGCTGCCAGAAAAACAGAAGAAACAGTAGGAAATCAAATGGAAAAGCTGAACTATGAAAAGGCAGAACAACATGAAAGCATTTTAGCAAAAAAGAAGGCGTTGATTTGTGAGATCAGTGAGCTGATAGAATTGTATGAAAGCTTAGCAGCAAAGCAGCCTCATGTACAGTCTCAGTAAAAAAATCCAGAAAATAATTGGAAACCAAACTATATAAAAGACCTTGTAACACTGTGGAAGATGGTGATAGAAGTGGTAGGCTTCCTAATTGCTCCAAGCAGTAAATAGTTGTCCAACATGGTAATCTTGTTGAATCCGGTCTTCATCTGTCTTCCAGGATCCTAAGAGAGTATCAAAAGTCATTGAAAATGAAGATGTTAATTTAAATCTATTTGAGTTATAAAGAAGCTTACAAAGGCATTTTACCAACCAAGACTTTTTGGTGCTACATACAGTCCTTTGATGCACCTGAGTAATTTAATTTATCTATGGCCAAAAGATCTACTTAAGAGTAAGCTATGAGACACGGAGTCCAAATACTATCGATAAGCATATAGTTAGAGGGAATTTTAGAAATTAGAACAAGGCTATTAAAACACCTCGTCAGGAATGATTCCCATATTCAGAATACCTATCTATCACCTGATGCCTCATTTAAGTCCTTTAAGAACTTCCCAGTGGGTTGGGTTGACCAGAACCTGGAACCTGTGTGTGAACATTCCCCTTGTGAAGTTGTGTTTGGTGTCTTCGCTGCTTCTGCATTTTGCTTCAGCATGTTGAGAGTGACCCGCCTAGTCAGCTCTATGCACAGCCACCCTATTTTTGCACCCTGCCATATAACATGCATAAGAACTTGTTTGTCCTCTTTGTGTCATTGGAATTACAGTGAGGGAGTACATCAGTGGAACCAACTTTAACTACTTGCTCAAAACAGGGAAGGCCTCAGAGAAAGATGAGATTGCTGAAGGCCTTTTCCAGCTGAGTTTTGACAGTCTTGAAGGATGGGGATTCCACGGCTTCTCTAGACAACCTGTTCCACCATACTCCAAGGCTTTCTTCTGTGCATGTGTGCACATCTGCAGAGAATGGGGGTTGCAGGAGGAGAAGGGAGTGCACGTATTCATTTACATGGGCTTGTTCATGAACAGTGTTCACAGAAGAGCAGTCCCAAATTCTGTTTCCTCTTTGGCAGGTGAAGAAAGCATGCTGCCACTGATGAGCCAGGCAGTTACTAGACAGCTTTCAAAATAACCCCCACATTAAGCACAATTATATGCTGTAATAAATGAGATGTTTCTAGAAATAATATGTTTTGAATTTTGAAATGGTTTTGCAGTTGTGCAAGGATTCACTGCTTTTAAGTAACTGGAAAAATGAGTGCCTTGAATCTCTTTCACATTGAGATCTATTGTCAGTTTATTAAATGCAGATTTATTGCTGACTTTCCTAGCCAAAAAAATAGCTGTTAGCACGCTATAACAGAGCATAAATTTGACTTCACTGAATCAAAGACATTTTTAAAGAAAAAAATTACTTAATGACCTGTCTGATCTAATAAATTTTGCAGTTCACATAAAACAAGATGACAAGCATTTATGTCCACTAGATGTGTAAAACTAAGACAGTCCTGGTGGTTAGCATCTGAAATAGTTTCTTTAGCCAATTGGTCTCATGGTAGACACTTGTCAATAAAACAAGGCAAGGATAGGAATGGCTGCATAAGATGAGATAGAAACATTTTCTCATGTAGCATTAAAATTGAAGTAGCCTGGTGGCATGAGACTTCAGAGGTTGTCTGTGGGCCACCACGCTTCACGACTGGCAGAATTCCCTTGACAAAAGATCTGCATTTAAACTGCAGACTTAGAGTGTAAAAGGAAACTTGTCATTTTCCTCATTCAGGAAATCCGGTTTGCAGCAATCTGACATAAACTTGCTGACCGTCAGCTCCAAGTGCTGGCTAGTCTGTGAAGCTTCTTCTTCTGTACTGTGCAGAATGTCTGAAGATGCCTTTCTACGATGCCCACTGTTAACCCTGCAGCTGCTCCCTCTGGACATCATTAAGCTTAACTGTACAAAGAAAAGTTTCAGAATCCATAATATACGTGCGTTTAAATATGTGCATCTATATATGAAGTCCAGTTTCTGTTCAGCTACAAAGTTTACATATGCCTAGAAATTTTCATATATACATGGACCACGCCTAAACTTTTCTTTAGAGTCTAGCATGTTTTCATTCAGCCTCAGCCATCACTCTCGTAACACATGCCATAGAAAGTCAAGTGCATCTCATCTGTTCTCCTGGAACAGCATTGCCCCAGGGCCATCCTTGGAGGCATCAGTAGAGACCCAAGTTTCTTTGTTTGAATCAAAGCACATCAGCATAGTTTCATAGATTGAAATGTACTTTGGTTCCATTCATTCCCACTCATGTAGTGCTCCCTCATGGCAAGGTCTTGTAACTGGGGCTTGAGCATCACAGTGTTTGCTGTCACATCTGGGTAGAATTTTCCCAGGAGCATAAGCACTCCGGAATGGATTTCTCAGCACAGCTTCAAAGAAGACGCTCCTGTGACAGCATTTCAAAGCTACTTCCTTTTTTTTTTTTTCCCTTCCAAATTCCAAACCTTCTGTAAGCAGCACAGTAACTCTTTATCTCCTTAAAGGCAAACACTTTGCAGTCCTCAATTGCTTCATCAAAATAGACTCATAAAATTCTAACACTCTTCCCTTTTACTCCTCTCTTTGCAGCCTTCAGGACTAGTTCACGCTTCTCACCATAGTTTCTCTCAAGTACTCATGTGATTGTGTGCGTGCACAGAGACCTGTCCACATTCATGAAAGAGAACTGCTGTCCTTGCTCATGCCTAGGAGGCTGGATAGAGAAGCTATGAATCATGCTTGGACCTCCCACATGCAATGGTATCTCCTGTGAGCAGAGCGTGGCCCTGTTGCCATCCTGCTTGTGTAGGACACTGCCTCCCTGCAGATCCTGCCCCACTGCAGATTTGGAAAATCCTTTCTGGAGTGGAGCTCCAGAGTCCGTGTGCAGTATGCAGAACTCAAAATGAGTTTGGAACAGTTTGGGAGACGTGACAGTACAGGCTGTAGCTACTGTTGGAGGAAAGGGAAAAATGGATTAGGCAGAGGACTGGGGGTTGTAGGGGAATTGTGGTTTTGTCAGGAGTTGTCAGGGGTTCCCAAGAATAGGAAACAAGCTTGTAAAGATGAACTGAGTACAAGGAGGAGCGATGTGTCTGGGGCAAGGGTTAATGGCAAATCTAAGAGTAAGGAGGCTGCTCAAGGGGAAAATAGGAAAGAAAGGAAGGGGAACGGACAAGAGTTGGATATATCAGTAAGCTCATCAAGGTGAGTTTCTTTGCTTTCTTCATGAGCACAGTCTTTTTGTGTGGATGATTCCCTGCACTAGTTTCACTGGTTCCAAGGCAGGACATCCTCCATTTCCTCGCTTTTCTTCCCTCATCTTCCATTTTACCTCTTTTCTTCCCTCTGTACAACCTTGTAGGATGTCTGGGGAGGGGAGGAATTTTCCGCCCCTATGAAGAATGCCCAGGTGGCCCAGCACTGTTGAACTCTCTTGCCTCAGGGGCTCCACTGCTATGTCTTTGCTGGTGATAATATGTCAAAATGCAAATATAGTTGGATTTCAGGCCCCCGTGTGGAGCTTTTGCCAAGGAAATGTAGCTAATGTTCACATCTTACTTTCATGTATTTATTTTTGTTGGTAAGTTTGAACACATTTTCCTCAGCCTACAATTCTCTTCCTGCTGTTTGCACACATGTGGTGAGTAATTCACTCCTGAGAATGTAATTTCACTTCCTTAGTCCCGATATTTTTCTGTTACAAATCCAGATGTGATGTTGCATTGCTAACTTCTAACATTAATGTTGATGACTGCTAATGCTAGCATTAATAATGATAGGCTTTGCTATTGATGGCAGGTATGTTTACATGTTTTAACCCAGGAGTCTTTCAGCAGACAGTAATGTGTTGTGAAAGCATGTCCCACAGCTAGAAATGCGATTTTAGGGTTATGCTGCCTCTGTCTGTGGACAGTTAGTCCTCTGCAACTTTCTCATGTAAGGTTAAGATGTGACCAGCAACAGAACTGACAGAAATCTCATTTGGGTCAGTGTCATCTCTGTCCAGTTCATCTCAACCTGTCTTCTCATGTTTAAATGAGACGAGACATGTCTAAAGCCGAGTCCGTAATACATATCAGGAGAGGAACAGCAAACACATTTTATTAACTAATTGCAACAGATATTCAGTTAGTAGAGTGATATGAGCATCAAACTTCAAAAAAAGAGTAGTTGGGCATCTAGTACATTTAGCTATCTCCTGCAGGAGGATCTGTAAACATTTCACAGCCCCTTGCCACAAGATATGTGTTCCTTCAAGCAAGGTACCAGCCAAAGGAGTCTTCTAGGTGCCCCATGTCGTGTTTTCTAGTATTTCAGCCACTCTGGTTGTGCTGAGAGTCTTGTTCACTTGGAAAAAAAAAAAGAAGCTCTATGAAGACAAACATCATGGTTCTATGATGGTCCAAGCAAAATAGCCAACAAAGAGTAAGGCTTTGCCTGAGTCTCACTTATACATTGTACTTCTGACACTCTTGAAGACACCCTATACATCTTTAGATCACAACGTTCATTTGACATGACTCAGTTTACTCTCTCACACAGCTGATCAAGTGTGGTACATACATTAGACCAAGAGGAACAGCAGGCATGCCATGCATCAAGACGGCCTCCAAAGAATAAGCAATGAAAATTGCATGAAAGGTCAGATGGGGGAGCAGTTGGATCATGGGCAGGAATCAGCGCATCAGGAATGAAACAAAACATTCTTGTTGCAGGTCCCTGTGTCTCCTGTGTGGTTGCTGCTGATGTGTGAAATTCAGGTCACTTGCCAGGTTTGTGTTGCTACATTAAACAGCATTACAGTAGGAACAACACTGTACTGCGCAGGGCTTAAAAAGAAGTAGTTGCAATACAAAATGAATGTGAGAGCCAAGAATGAAGGAAAGGGACATTTCAACTCTTGCAATAAATATACTCTGCTTATTTCTGCATTAAAAGCAAAACCAACCTGGAGGAGAGTTTAAATTTGTCTTTTCCCCTTTTCTGGAAGAAATCCTGTGAGCTGGTTTTAAGTGATGCCCAAACCTAGCTGTTAGGCTGAGAAGCAAATGCTGAGCCAGTGCGTATCCAGTGGCAATCGTGCAGTAGTAGCGGAATGTGAAGAAACTTTGGAAAAGAAAAGAGGAGCCAGCTGTGTCCACTGAGCGTGGCACTAAGGGAGAAAGGCTGTGATGGTGTATCAGACTGTGCAGGGCTGGATTCTGAGGGACCCGCCTGCTGGATGGTGCCCTCACAGCAGGGTGGAAGAGCACAAGTGTGGCTTCTGTCCTCTTGTTGCAGTTAAGCAGGATCACAAATAATAGATTATAGACATCTGCCTGTTTGATGTGGGTGTGAAATTCTAAATTAGCTAACAAAATGGTGCTTTGTATTAATAACGAGCATGCAATTTAGTCTGTAATTTCCCTGAGAGAATGGCAAAGTTAAATAATTAAGCATGCCTCAAAACAGGATTATTATAGGGATTAAGAGGAAAAAAATATAGCCGCTAAAATTAAAAAAAGGAATGTAGAAACAATGCCTCTAAACCATGGCTGTTGCGCGTAGCATTTTGCATGTTAGTTAAACTAGGAACAGTTGAAAATGAGTTACCTGGATGCATCTTATGGATGCATGTTAACCTCACTCTTCAGTGAGAGGACTGATCTCTAAAACACTGCACAAAGATCAACTGATGGTGTTGTTAGCCACCTTTGGAGTGTCTGCCTCTGGGAAGCTTAGAGCATCTCCTTCCAGGAAGAAGGATGGCAGGATGGGCTTTTGCCTGTTTTGCTTAGTGACACACCAGATCAGTCTTTTCCTTCTGTTCCTTTTCCCTTTCCCTTTCCCTTTCCCTTTTCCTGTCTCATTAATTTGAGTGAATGTCTCAATCACTTTTCATTTTCTCAGAGTAACGATGAGTATTCACCGTGTGTTAATATAACCCCTTCAGTATGCACTATTATTTGCTTCATGTTTCCCCAGTATATCTTCCTGTTCTATTACTGCCTATATTGCTTATTTTTAACTTACTTTTTTTTTTTTCCCACATTTCAGCAAATCCAAAAATGGCAGTTTATAAACTTTCCCAAACACATATGCAGAAATATGGGTAAATGTAAATGCAAAGTGGATTAAGGACAGTTTTAAACACAAGTACAAAACAGATAGATTTGAAAACCATGATGCTCAGGTTATTCAGTCAGTGTGCATACATTCCTTTTTTGGCAACTTTGTCTTGAATTCCTTATCTGCTTTGCGTTGCAGATAAACATTCCCTGTTGTACTTCCTACAGACTGGATCATCGAGTCAGTACATGTAATATTGTGAAGAAGAGCAGCAGAACAATTTTCTTTTGTGATACATTCCTCCAAGAGGAAAATACTTTTAAAGGAGAACAAAAGGGAAGAAGATACTGGATTTAGTGAAGACGTGTACCAGTTAGCTTGTAGAAGTCCATCTCTCTCTCATGTTCAGATAGCACACAAGAGATGCTCACAGTTGCTTTATCAGCTGCATGCACAAATTCATTTGCAGTGGAATCCCGGTCCCACTGAGGCCAATGATTTTTTTGTCATTGATTTTAATGAAGCAAAAGTCTCATGGTATGGCTCAGGGCTTTTCTTTCTTTCTTTTTGTTTGTTTGTTTGTTTGTTTGTTTGTTTGTTTGTTTATTCTGCAAGTCTTTACGTTCACAAAAACAGTTTTATCTGGGGAGCACAGTGGTAATAATGTCAGCTCCAATTTTTACACAATAAAATGTTTCCAAAAGGAGAATGTCTTTGACTCAAAACAATGCTAATTCTGAACGTATTCATATGGACATAAATATTGGTAGTATCTGGCATGAAAACTGATGCTTATTTTTCCAAACCGGCCCATGTGGCTCAAAAGCCAGAAGAAGGAAAGAATTCTCCTGATGCATTGCTGTGCTATTAGTAGGGTCCATGCCCAGGTCTGTTTTGAACATGCTCGCAGTCTACTGACACCTCCACTGCACAGTGTGAACTCACACATGTGACAACTGGATGCTGTGTGCAAGGGGTCTAGTAGGGACTAGTTTCACTCTCAACCAATCTCTTAGGCATCAAAAGAAAGCACAGTCTTTTACTTACCTTGTGATAATGTTATTGTAACCCTGCATCAGTGATAGGGCAACATATAGTCTCACATGTATGTGTATATAAAATCATAGAATCATAAAATCATAGAATCCTTAGATCTAATCCAACTCCCCTGCAATGAACAGGGACACCACAGCTAGATCAGGTTGCCCGGGGCCTGATCCAGCCTCACCTTGAAAGTCTCCAGGGATGGGGCAACAACTACAACACTGGGCAACTTGTTCCATTGCCTCACCACCCTCACTGTAAAAGACTTTTTCTTTGTATCCAACCTAAATCTGTCTTTGAGCTTGAAGCCATTTACCCTTGTTCTGTCACCCTGCTAAAGAGTCTGTCCCCTTTTTTCCTGTAGCTCCCCTCTAGATACTTAAAGGCCACTCTCAGGTCACCTTGAAGCCTTCTCATCTCCTGGCTGAACAGTCCCAGATCTCTCGGTCTGTCCCTTAGGAGAGGTGTTCCATCCCTTGGATCATGTTTGTGGTATACCTCCAGCATATACCTGTGAAGTTTTGTTTCTAAGGAGATGATTGTTTAGTTTCCAAGTAAGTAGAGTGTAAGAGAAGATTTCAATCAATTGTAACCATCTCAAACAGGAATTCAGTCTGTATTTGTGATCTCAGCATCCTGTTAATTAATGGAGAGAAACAAGAAACAATTTATCTGATCTGCAGCACAGTCTAACAGCTGAGAAGAATCAACCCCTGGAAGTGCACATATTTCAGTATTGACTCCAATAAATGAGCGTTTGACTTTAGCAGTTGAATAGGCCAAGTAATTTCTTGTGACTGCACTTGTGTTTAAAATACTTCACAAGATTCACATGGCCCTCTTAATCTTTTTTGACAGTCAGAGCACACCCTCTTTAATTATTGATCAGATAAGCAAAGTTTTCCAAAAGATGGCACCTTTAGGAAAAAACTGCTTTCTCTTTGGTTGTATATAATTGCTAGTCAATATAACAGGCCCAGTGTTGCTATCTCCTAAATGACCTGGCTTGACCAGAGTAGACAAGACCAGACAAGACTAGACTAGACTATAATATTTCAGAATAAAGCGCATTGATGAGGGCATTGACCAAATGCCTCTTGAACAGTGACAGGCATGGGGCACCAACCACCCCTCCAAGAAGCTTTTTCCAGCGTTTGACCACCTTTATGGTAAAGAAGTTTTTCCTAGTCTGAATACCCAGTCTGAATCACTAAGTAAGTCAGTGTCAGATAGTATGACTTTATTTATTCATCATCATAAGTTCAAGTTGAGTTAAAAGCTTTGAATTCATTTAACTGTTGCAGTTCCTAAAGACTTTGCTTTTGGTGTCAGACACATCAATCTCAAAAAACATTTATTAATAAAATCTATTAACAAATAAGTGGAAAAAGGCCAGTGCCCCATGTGTAAAACAAATTACAGTTTTAATGATCAATCACAATGCACAAGAGTATGTGATTTCCAAGAATCTGTTACAATATACTTAGGCATTTTACTAGAATGAGATTTTAAAATTACTAAAGCTATTTTTCCTGATTATTATTTTCCCTAGTTATTCACACACTGACCATGATGCCATAAACCAGATCAAAAAGTGTATTTGTAACATGATTTATCAAATCAAGGAAAAGTAGTTTGTCCACCTGTTTCAGAAGTATAAGAGCACATGTTCAGCCTTCCCATGACGAAGTGCTGAGTTCGGGGTAGGATCATTAAGAAATCTGATTATTGCTAGAATCCTTTCTTGCTGCTCAGTTTCCGTTGTTTGTCACAGAGAGACATGGGAGTAGATTCAGCTTGCAGATTAAAACTTCAAAATTCAGCTGACCAAATGCAGTGATCAAGTTTTAGGTGAGTTTGAATAGCCTTTAAACTTCTAATGACTGTAGTGGCATCTTGGTCACCTGGAACACATACAGGTGTTTTGATGTGGATCTGAATTTGCTTCTTTCTGGATACTGGATAAGGATTTACACAAATGTAGCCTGCATGCTACTTGCTGCTTCAGTTCAAAGGCTAGTACATGCAGTACCTCAAAGGACTGCTCACAACCTCCAAGATGTATTTTTAGCAATTTCTGGTTCTAAGTTTTCATCTAGTTCCCATCTCTCTATGTGGTTGGGGGCATAAGAAGGAAGCTACGTTTTTGCTTCCATAAATGCTTATGATTTCAGCCCTGGTGAGGCTGCACCTTGAGTCCTGTGTCCAGTTTTGGGCCCCTCACTGCAAGAAAGGCATCAAGGCTCTGGAGCTTGTTCAAAGAAGGGCAACAAAGCCGTGAGGGAGCACAGGCCATATGAGGAGCGGCTGAGGGAGCTGGGATTGTTCAGTCTGGAGAAGAGGCTCAGGGGAGACCTCATTGCTCTCTATAACTTCCTGAAGGGAGATTGTAGTGAGCTGGAGGTTGGCCTCTTCTCTCGTGTCATTAGTGATGGGACTAGAGGGAATGGCCTCAAGCTGCACCAGGGGAGATTCAGGCTGGACGTTAGGAAATACTACTTCTCTGAAAGAGTGGTCAGGCAGTGGATTGCCTGCCCAGGGAGGTGGTGGAGTCACCGACCCTGGAGGTGTGCAAGAAATGTTTGGACGTTGTGTTGAGGGACATGGTTTAGTGAGAACTATTGGTGATGGGTGGACGGTTGGACTGGATGATCTTGTAGGTCTTTTCCAACCTTGGTGATTCTATGATTCTATGTTTCTAAGACTCAGCATCCAGGTTTATGACACCCGAAGGAACCCAGCTAATGTTTCAGGTCTGTTTTATTTATTTATTTATCTACATAGCTTCCAGATTCATTAAATTCATTCTGTAGTTGTGAATGAGTGGGAATTTTCCCATGTGAGATTGGAATGGAGTTCTTGCTGTGACTAGGCTGAGTGGCTTGATTAGATATGAACAGTGGCATTCCCCTGGGACTAGAGGCTTCAAGGCCAAGATGCCTACTCTCCTTCACCAGTGTTTGTCGTTGGACAGAGCCTGGAGGAGCCATTCCTGGTAAAGGAAATGAAGGCATGTGTTCTCTGTAAGAAGGGGTGGTTACTACTGCTACTGATGCTGCTGTTGTTTCCTGAACAAGCCAAGCATGGAAACATGTTTAGAGTACACCTGTGTTCCTGAGTTGGTATTTGATCTATGCTTTTGCTGCCAGTATTAACCCTGATTTATTTTTATGGAAATTTTGTTGTCAGAGTGTATCTTTCAGAAGGGCTTTGTTTTTCTGTCTTGTGCAAAAATAAATAAATAAATAAATTTAAAAAATCACTTTCATCACTTTCTTTCCTTCCCACATCTGCTCTACAAGTTGGATATCTCAGTAATTCTGGTAACTGCATCTGTGGATCAGCACCATTTCAAAGGCCTTAGCCTTACTTTCCTGGGTTATATTCTGTGTAGACTTCTTATCCCTCAAAAAATCTGTCAGAAATGCAAGTTTTGAATCCCAGGCCAGCAGTCCAGGGACATGAATAGTTCAGAAGAGCATTCCCAAAGGTACTGTGCTACTATTACTGTTGTCAGCATAGTTCCTTGTGATGTTGCTGGCAATGATCTCATCAGCTTTTAAATTAAGGCACTCATCAGTGTGGAACGGCTTTTGACCAGTAGCAGGTTGTGGGCTGAGAAGAATAACATTTAAAAAACACAGCATTATGGAAGAAAATCAAAACTCTGAAGTATCTTAGATGATCTTGTAAAAATCAGTAATGAACTAGAAATGCTGGATTCATATGAAACTGAATTAAAAAAAATATATATTTCAAAACTTGCTGAAGGGAACAGTCCAATAATGGGAAATGTGAGCAGATGGAAAAGGCTTCCCATGTCTCTTTTGTATGTGTCTTGGACAATAGACCAATTGTGTCCAAGAAATAGGATTTGTGAGCTTGGAATGCATTAAAAAAAAAAAGAAAGAAAGAAAGAAAGAAAGAAATCAGTAATGCTAGGATTGGTATATATGCAAAAGGTGCTGTTTGTGCTTTAATTCCAGGCTGATTCCTTATGCTCAAAGAAGCATTCAGCTTTAAGTGCTTTATCCAGTTTGTTTCATTGCTGTGTCAGATATGGAATAAGTAACATGCTGTTACAGGTTGGGTTTTACAAAGTGAACATCAGTAATGCACTTGTAAGAGTCCTTAGTCATCTAATTATAGTCCCAAATGGAGTTTTACCAGCTGATCCAAATGAATTGAGTTGTAAACTTTGGAGGTATTTAAGAGACGTGGACAAGGCACTAAGGGACATGGTTTAGTGATGGGACTCTGTAAGTCAGGTGAATGGTTGGACTTGATAATCCAGAAGGTCTTTGCCAACCTAAATGATTCTGTAATTCTCTGGGGAATTTCCGTTCTTTTCTGAAACTTATACCACCATTTTGTAGCTTTTGCTCACTCTTTTCAGGTCCTAGTATAGCCAAATCTCTTAAAGTTTCATAAATATACCTTGCATGTTTTACAAAACATATCCTTCTTTTAGAAGGTGATTTCCATTGCTACAACTGCCCATGGCTTCAAGTCCATGTAGGGCAAATACGTGTCAAGTCATGGAATCCCAGGTATGTCCTCTCCAAATAAGTGTCAGTGAAAATGGTGGCACTCGACCATATTAAGTGGTTAAGCTGATTTTAACCAGTTTGAAAGTACAGCATGCCCATGTGCTGTTCCTCTGCCCTATGCACTAGCAGGGATTGGCCATTTATAAAGAGGTAGGTGGTCAGTACACTTTTCTGACCATATTCCGCACCTTATCACTATAGTCTGGCCTTTTTTCTTAATTGTCTAAGCTCAGTTTCAGCTCTGAATCATTTCCAGAAAAGAAGAAAGCTTTGGAAGCCTTACAGCCATGGGCTTTGATTAGCCTGTCTTCTTAAGGCAAAGAAAGTGGACCATGGTCTCATGCTGAAGTGAAACAAAAGATTAAATTTGAACACTACTTGTTGAAAGTCCCGTGAAGGTAGGGTTAAAGACTCTGTGGGCAACCACAGGGACCTGAGTGCTGTGTTCAAGTGACAGTCAGGATTTACTTTACAGTGAAGATACTTTAGAATTGTTTTTGTCCTAAAAGCTCCTCAAAATCCATAAAGCTCTGTCATTTCAAGTATATCGATCCAGTGCTGACATGTTTTGTTTATAGAGATTGGAGAAGGCACTGATGCTAGCAAAGACAGATCCATATTACTCTCTCACTCTTGTTCTGTGTGTAACATGTCAACCGGCATGTGTTATGGTCATGTCTTAAAAACTCACCTTGTTTCCTAGGCCTGATAATCCTTTGCTGAGCAAGACAGTTCCAGGAACCCTATTCCTTGGGATCATACAGGACTTCAGTGGGTGCAAACAAATGTGAATTACCTTCAGTCTTCATTTTCACAGCTCTTTTCTCATGATGCTTTCTATGATTTGTTTTTTAGTGCTGGTTAAAAGAAAGACATGGAGGTCATCATAACTGATTAGTCCTTTGTTAGGTAGTCCAACATCTTGAACCAGGACTTGATTTTAAATTCTACGGCAAAACACGTAACATCTTTAGGCTGGACACCTGTCAACCAGAAAATATCTTTTTCTTGATAGTCAAGGCTATTGACTGATTTGTAACAGGGAGTATAACAAGCGGTTACACCAGATTTGAATAGATACAGATGCATTACATCTACTTAACATGCAATCTATCTAAGTTTGGTTAACGCATACACTGATTTATGAATGGAAACCAAACAGGGGTTTTGGAAAACAGCCTATTTTGACCCACACAACAGCTAACTAAATGCCCAAAAGTTGAATTTTCAGTGAGGTAAAATGCTTTTGGTAGAGCTGAAGTCTTTCTTAATAGCAGTTACATGCGTTTTTGCACTTCACACACAAGAACAAGAGCAGACCAAACAAAACCTTTCTCACTCAGGTCACCTCAGCTGTCTTTTCTTTAGCATAATGTCTGTGTTCATTTTCCAAAACCCAGTAGTTTCATTCTCTCCCTCTTAGCATGGAAACAATTCCTCCTTCCTCCCCCAAAACAATCAAAATCCCCACCCCCAAACAGAAAGCTAGTACCAAATGATCAATAAAATACACACAAAAATGTGTGACTTATTACATTTTATGCTTCATCCTGAAACCATTATAAAAGTTCTTACAACGTTTTGGCAGTCATTTCTAAAAAGCTGCTCTGTATTGGAGAGGGAGCATATGTACCATGTGATATGACATCTGCCACAGTAAGTAAGCTTTTAATTGAATATTTGAGGAAATAAACATGTAAAACCCATGTAACTTGATGTCAAATAAGTTATTGTTGCCTCAAGGCTTTCTTGATTTTTTCCATTTTTATTTTTGGCAGGAAAGTTTGAAATATTGTACATATTGGAGACAGGAGCACTGTCATACAATCGTCCATCAGGATAGAAAACATAACATTGTATTATTGCTGCTACAGCAGCCCTCCCCAAAATCTTGGCAGTTATCAAAGTGGCATTTGGGATCTGAGATTAACAATGTCTCTGCTCACATCTAAATATATATATTGAGTGCAGGGAGGAAGAAAGGGAATTGACACACATTCAATTGACTGCTATACCAGTACTAACCAGAAACATCTTTCTTGCATTACCTCTGTGTATGTTTTCACTTCTGTAACCCTCCACAACAACCAGTGTTTTGGGTGTTTTTTTTTCTTTTTCCCTTATCATTACAGTGGTCACACCTCATAGGAAGCTTTGCAGCTCAGAGAGTAATGGCGTTGTTCCTTCCCTCCCTAACCCAACCATCCCTCAGTGCCCCTCATCTTTTCTTTCTCCAGTTCTGCACACCGTCTTCAGGTAGAGTGTGAGTGAAACCAGAGAACAACTCCCAAGTAGGAAGCATATCCCATAGCCACATTTTTCAGCTTTTTCTCCCATCTGTAGAGTGTACCAGTTATTTTAAATATCCTTGGGAAGATGTCTGCCAATGGATATATTCATTCCTGTGGTGGGAAGATACACAGTTCTTCCCACCTGTTCAGTACCTACAAGCTAGGAAGCTTTATCTTTTACAAGCTCATATTATCTATTGGCCATGAAACCAACATCTGACTGTTTAAAGAGTTTTGTCTGGTAATTACTTCATTTCTTCGCTGAATTGTGAAGTGAAGGAGCACTACCAAGCACACACAGAAAATCAGACCATGGTGGCTGAGCAATACCGAAAGAAATGCAGACTCACTGCAGACAAGACATGCCAAGTGTTCAGATCAAGGGAAAGCACAGCTGATGGTTAGACTTTTCTGGAGCAAGGTCATGCTCAGTCCTGCAGCAAGTCTTAGCACACTCTACAGTGAGCAGGATGCTGTCATCCTTTGGGGTTGCAGAAGAGAAGACAAAGGATTCTATCACAGCTTCAAACAGATATGACGAGATGACAGGTATCAGTTTGAAAATGAGGAGCCTGTGCATTATCAAAACCTCTATCGTATATACTTAGTTATGAAATTCCATCTGTTTTGCTTCACTTTGTATTTTCATCTATCTAATAAAGCTTACAGCCAGAATATGTGCCTGTTCTGCAAAAGCAGTTAGGTAGTCTAGAAGATTTGGTAGTTGTGTAGGTGGTGCACGGTATGACTGGGATGGAGAGCAGTGTTTGTTTTTCTAGGAAGAAGCTATTAACAGCATGGTGGAAGATCCAGTACTAAACAGACACCTGAGGTTAGGGATTTTTATATGACTACTGATAGCTGGAAAAATTAATGGTAGCCTGTGCAGTCACCAGGCCCAGTGTTTCAGGTTCTTGCCTAACACAGGCAGCACTGCTGTGACTAAAATCAGCTGTAGGTAGATTTTTTCTTGACAGCAGCTCAGAAATTGACTTTTCCTGAATGAGAGCATGTGGTTCACAAGCAGACCTGTGCCAAGAGGCTTTTGGCCAGTTGCTACACCAGGTTGCATCCTTGGGATAGGAGACTAACACAGTTCTCTTACCAAGGCTCTCCACAAAAACAGCCAAGATGAGAAAAGAGGATAGGTACATCCACAAATAAGGCCTATTTCTGCTTTCTGTTTTGGATACAATTGAGAAAGAAGTGGTCTCTGATTTACTAGGTGTTTGAGAACACATATACATCTAAATCAAGCTTGGCTGCCTGATGAAGGTGAATGTAATCTTAGCTCAGGTGTCAATGTGTGGCACTGGCTAGAACCATGACCTGAAGTAGCTGGAGAAAGAAAGGAAACCCATTTCTTTCCTTTGTGCTTCTGTTGAGCTTGAAACTTAGAGCTAATGCGTAGGTGGAAGCCATGGGAGGGAGAGTACAATGAACTCAGCCTTTCTGTCGTTCACCGTGAAGTGGATTTATAACACTGACAGAAATGTTGTGTGTAAATATGTCTGGTTTTAGCTGTCTTCTGGGTTGGTGTAATACAGATAATGACCAGAGGCACCAGTAGGTGAGAAAAGTTGTTTGTCCCAAGCCTTAAGGTAATTCCTGAGCTAAGTTGTAAGAAGAGATAGTAACTTCCCTGATAGCAGGAGACTGAGAATGATGAAGACGACCTATACTGGAAATCACACTGAGATTTTAAATGGCAGCCTATTCTAGGCATACCAAATTCTAAGTGAAGGACAAAATAAAAAAGCAATTTTTTCTTGGATGCTATGATTAGCAAAGCACTGAATTCAGTTGATACTAGTTTTATGGCAGGTTTGTGTTAACTCACCTCTAGGGCATCAGTGTTGAAGATGACTGTGTTGCACCTTTAAGGACCATTTAACATGCTGTATTGGTCAAGGACTTTGCAAAAATTTCAAATATGAAAAAAGGTCTCAAATGCGTTGATGAAATATTCAGTTAAGTATATATTTTACTTGGGTTTACTTGGAGCTTAGCATCTGCTTATTAATGGCTACTTCAAAGCAATCTATTTCCGCACAACGCAGTTGGCACTATCTAAGTGTATTGTCTGGTGCGAAGAAGAGAGAAGACATGAAGAGCATTGGTTTGTCATTAAGGAAAACACTGAAATGAATTTATTTAGATGCAAATACAGATGATGTAGTAAAAACTGCTAGTATCCTAACCACAAAATAAATAAAATGGGCATCTACAGTAATGATAGAATTAAGTAGCCTCTCTCTCTTAAACACATGCACACACACAACTTCTTATACGATACCAATGTAAATACACACTTGGATATCCCTACTTACCCATTTTAGCATGCTTTGGTTACAGAAGCCTCTGTGTAGAATAAGCAGACAAACAATAGCCTTATCCCTCTTTATTTTCAGGGGCCATATGACAAAAAATCCCCTTGTTTGACCCATTTACAGTTATTTGTCTTTCCAAAAATATTTTCCACATGGAGATCTCCAAATCTGAGTGCCATCTGTGAGGACTTCTTGGGTTTCTTTGACAGAGAAGTCTCTGGAGAAAGCCCAACTGCAAGCCTGGGCTAGAATGACAAGATTTTTGTCAGTGAGAAACAAGGACACTTGTGTGTGGTGGGTCCCACTTCCCAGTCATTCATTTTGGGGTAATTTCTTAGTCAGGACTCTATGGCTCACTGAAAGGGCTGTGCTGCAGATGTGGACCCTGTAGTTCTGTCAGCATTCATGTAGCCATGCAATTGCTCTGGGGTCTTCAGAATGGACGTTTTAAGATGGCAATCAGGCTGCGAAATGAGTGTCCCATCCAGTCATCCTGGTGTAACTCAGCTCTGTTGACCATTTCTCTGTATTTTCTTCTGGCTGGCAAAGCTACATGGCTGGAAACACCTGATTTTTTCTTTTTATTTGTTTACTTTTGAAGGAGTAGCTTACTGACCACTTTTGAAAACCACAAATCAAATACTGGATTCATTTTTTGAAAGGAGACAGGGCACTGTAAGCATCATCAAAGAGACAGGATGTTGTATCAGCTGATGATGCATCAGATTATTAATGTAGAATCATTAATATCATCAGGATAGAGTGAATTCACGATCTAGAGACAAAATTGTGTCTCAAATGCAATGGCTACATTTTGTGACATTTGAGAAGCCCAAAGCAAGGGAAGGTGGGCACTATAGTGAGCTTTTAGTAGAACAGTGAGCAGAGACCTGGACATCCTTAGGATGGTCTCCTGGGATTAGGTCAACCTGATTCACACCAAGGGGCTGCCAGCTTTTTGAGACAGTGGAAGGCCACTATCCTTTCCACATTAGTCAAGGGAAGCCATCACCACCTGGCTATTTGTCCTGTCCAGATGGAAAGCATAATTATTAACAAATGAAGAAAATGTCAAAGGTTGAAAGGGAAGTAGCTACTTTAATTTTCTACGCTTCTTGGGAGTAGGAAATGCAAACTGAAAGGCAGACAGCAAGCCTTGCTCATTGGGCAAAATGCTGCTTGGATGTAGGCTGGAATACATCTTGCTGTAAGGTCTGCACTGAGGCATTCTCTTAGCAAAAGAAACCATTTGCCTTTTCACTAGCATTGAAGAGAACAGTTTCTGTTCTGGTACTTAAGGGGCTGCCTTGTTTGTGAGAAAGTCAGATTCAGAACAGAAAGTGTCATTAAATCTTCTTGCATGTTTGCAAAAAGATTTTACTGCTCTGGATCCTCTAGGTCCCAAGAAGCTGTCCTATCTTGGATTCCCACAGCAGGAAAAAATGCTGCCTGGATTGAGGCAGGAAGTTCCTGGCTAGCCAGCTGGCTATCTGGCAACCACTAGTCATCCCATTGGGCATGACTAGCTTAAATAAGCAGCTGAGTAGGCAACGTTTAGATAACAAAGCCTGGTGCAGACATTTTCTTTGTTACTGCTGCTGTAGTTCGGCTGTGCCTTTTCTTTGTTGCCCAGGCTCTTGTGGAAGGCTGGTAACTGCAGTAAAGCAGGTGCTTGCCCTTCTTACACAAACCGGACCAGCCTCTAAATGTGCCTTCAGCATCCTTGGTGCTACCTAGAGCTGAGAATTGGCCTGTTCCATGGCTCAGGTGCTCTTCCTGAATCAAGACAGCTCTGCACATTTTCCACTGCCAAACAGCTCCTACAAGACACATTATAAGCCGTGATAAGTGATGGATTTTGATGGACAGACAGGGCACACAGATGTCATGCAGAATGAAAGGGACCCCAGAATTTCCTTTTTTTTTGGGGGGGGGGGGGGGAGCTAAATAATACTGTGTATGCTGTTCTGCACAAATTTAAGCACACTGGGGCCACAGAAGAGTAATGATTACACTTAACGAGGGCAATTGAAAGGTATGAAGTAGTTCTTCCAAACAAGTTCTAATCGAAGCTGGAACCATACAGACACTGTGCTCAACAAGCTTTCCTATGAATAATGCACCTAATTACCATCTGCTTTTTTCATAACATGGAAAAAATGTGATCACATATAAAATTCTCGCCGTTTCCTAGGATACAAGGTGATCTTCATTTCAAACTAGCTTGAAAATGGCAAATGAGCAAACTTAATTTTAATAAAAACAAGGAAGCTCACACATGTGAAATATAATCTGGGCACTTCTGATTTCATGAAGAAGTATCTCTGTTTGCTTTTCATACAAAACCTAGTGAGAAACCTGATAGTATATCAACAAGGCACTTCATACCCCTGGTTTAGGCAGTCCACGTGGAAGAGAACAGCACTTCTTCTAATGGACAGTGTGAGAACAGTGAGCAAAAGTTTCCATGTTGAACAACAAAACAGTAAACTTGACCAAAAGCTGAGTTTTCAACAGTGTGATTCAGAAGAAGAGCATAAATGACTCTTGTAGTGCAGCTTTTTTTAATTACTGACACAGTTTGCTAGCTTTTTGTGTAGCGAGAGTAGTAAGTACGCAGCTTAGTGAAAACAAGGCAAGCTAAAATTACACGTTTTACTTGCCTCAGCCTCATGGTGAAGTGACTGTATCATAGAATAAAGCTTTTTTTTAAAATCGAGTGATGACTGATTCTTACTGCATATCAGAAGCATCCCTCTTGTTGGTTTAAGGACACCAACTGGGATGTTATAATCCGACTTCCCAGTTCCTAAAACATTGGCTGTCAAGCATAACACAAAACGTCCACCTGAGTATTCCCATTATTCCAGTGAGCTTCCTCTGATGAACTGATTGGGATGATGGGGAAATGAAGGTCCCCACCTGACTCTGCTGCCCTTGATTATACAACAGCTCTGTCATGACAGCTGTCTGGCAAAGCTGGAGAAACATATCGCTCAGGATGAGCAAGGGAAGCAGAGAACAAGTCTCTAAAAGGGTGATGAGAATATCTGAATATGGAAACAGCAACAAGTTAAGTAAGTTGCACCTTAGCTGAGCCACAGCAAGGAGATACCAAGGAAAACATCCCTGAAGCTGAATCCACACATTATGAAAGGGGCAATCATGACTATATAAAAGAAGGAAAAGGAACTTTTTGTGCTCTTCCCCAAGCCAGCTCACAGGTTTGCCTTCATACAAGTTTGGTGTTTTGGGCTGACAAGGCACTCTCCTGCTATGCCTGCACAGCCTTTTACACTCCACTTGGAGGGCAAATCCCCTTCAGTCTCCTTGCCTGGGGGGTCAGCTTCCTTTTCCACACTGGAGCTAGAGCATTGCTCAAGGGTTTGCTCAGCAACCTCCAGAGGATGAGGCCTGTAGGAAAAAAGCATAGCTTCCTTCATGCCTGTGCTTCTGCATTTCCTTCCAGTGTTTATCTACAGAGGAGAGAGGGCTGGGCCTCAGGGGGTGGGATGTTCCCAGATCTCCCAGGGCCAACCTGGGTAAGACACAAGACAATTTTGGGAACTGGGCCTCAAGGGTTCCTGAAGTTTCCAAGTCAGCAACCGTGCCAATGTGTTTGGTGTGCAGAGAGCTTTACCTGCAGTGGTGGGAGAGGCTTTTCCTTTTCTTTTTCCTTTTCCTTTTCCTCTTCCTTTCCCTTTCCCTTTCTCTTCTTTCTCCTCTCCTCTCCTCTCCTCTCCTCTCCT
The DNA here is from genome assembly GCA_030625065.1 of Alectoris magna. NCBI lineage: Eukaryota > Metazoa > Chordata > Aves > Galliformes > Phasianidae > Alectoris > Alectoris magna. The sequence goes on from CM060561.1 coordinate 60,055,339, forward strand.
CTCCTCTCCTCTCCTCTCCTCTCCTCTCCTCTCCTCTCCTCTCCTCTCCTCTCCTCTCCTCTCCTCTCCTCTCCTCTCCTCTCTTCTCCCCTCCCCTCCCCTCCCTTCCCCTCCCCTCCCCTCCCCTCCCCTCCCCTCCCCTCCCCTTCCATTTATTTTGTTATGGTTGTGGGAATGGGTGGGGAATCATAGAACAGAGTCATAGAATAGAATCATTGAGTCACTAAGATTGGAAAAGATCTCTAAGATCATCTAGTCCAACCATCCATCACTATTGCTGACTAAACCATGTCCCTAACTACTACATTTACCCTTTCCTTAAACACCTCTAGAGACAGCGATCCTACCACCTCCCAGGGCAGACTCTTCCAGTGCCTTACCACTCTTTCTGACAAGAAATTCTTCCTAATATGAATAATGAATATGAATGATGAATAAGGAATTGTTTCCAATTTTCAAGTGTTCACACTGACTTACGTTAACATGTATTTGGACACAGAGGACTCTGCTCCAGGAGGAGATCTGCATTGTCACGGTCACGGGACGAGGTGTAGTGAGATGAGACTCACAGAACAAGCTCAGATCACCAGGGTAAGGAAATAATAGAAGTTGGCTATGAGGTAATGAGGGGCTGTAGACTTGAGGCAGTGAAGATGTCCACTGTGATGGAACAAGGTGGTTTCGGATAATGTGGTCACTACGTTTCACTTCTCTCTATCATTCAAGCTTGATAAACAACACTGAAAGCAGTTGGCTGTCCTACTGTTATTCCCTTTTGTCTTCAAAAGTGTCCTAGTATAGCATTCACTTCAGCATGCCAAACAAGACATTGTATTAATCTGCCCTCTCCTCTTAATTAACAGGAAGCTCAACCAAGCCATTCCCACACTGTGAGAGCTGCAGCTCTGCCCTCACGGACTTCCACTGCTCCCTTGGAGCCAGTTCCCTATCTGTAACTGAAGGGAAGCTCAACGCTCATACTTTGCATACCTTAGGAAATGCTCCAAAAGTCAGAGCTACTGCTTAGAGACCGACAGTTTCTGAGGCATCCCACATGACAGCATCCAACAGGGCTAATGGGGTTGAGTATTCTAACGAAGGAACTCATATATGCTAAAAGCAAAAGGCAGCCATGTCTGTGACTATGTATATCTTTTTGGGAGGTGTTGTGCATAATGCTGAGTCTGGTAGTTTTCCAGCTCTTTTCTTCCCATTCCTCTGCCCCAAGAAGACTGCCCTTCATTGATTGTTCTGGAATGGGGTTAAAGGTGGGGATGATCATGATGGTGATTGCCGCTCCTGACATCCCTGCTGCTCCCCTCTGACCCTCGCTATGTAAAATGGCGTGAGGCAGGCACAAGATTCATGTGCACACTTCTGTCCTCTTTACAACCTCTTCTTTGCCAAGGACTGTGTATTTGTTTTAGTTAAGGAAGCTTGTGACTGAAAACAGCTGCAGACTGAGTGGAAAAATAACACCTAAAAATAGCCCCTGCCTGAGAGCACAATGTGCATTGATTTTACTATGAAGAGTACAAGAGCAGGGAGATGGTGACTAGGCTGGTATGTTCTAATACGTCTAGCCCTGCCATATTTAGAGTGCATGTAGTAAGCCAGGCAGCCAAGTCAGTCCATGTAGGTATTTGACTGCTTTGGAAGGGTTCCCGGCAGAGGCACTCCAACTACAACAAATTAGTGTGGTATTTTTGTAAGCTGACAGTGAGGAAATCACCCCACGATATTACCATGTTCTGCAGAGAACAGAGAATACCTAACTGCTGAATAAGGAAGACAAATCTCTCACCGATTGTTTCCACTCGAAACATTTTCCTAGAATAAATTATCATGCAGATAATATCATTTCCTGTGATCTGATGTATTCTGGGATGGAATCCGAAGAAGAAACCCTTTCTAGACACAGTTCACAGACCCGGATGCACTAATTTCTCTTCAGTTTTGCCACCTTCAACAGGCTCAGCCTATACAACAAGCTCAATGGACATCCCCTTTCAGATTCACTACCACAGACAACAGGGATACTAATAGAAAACATACCTCAGTCAGAGAAATAATTTTAATTTTATGACAACTATTCCTCATTTAAGAGGTTGGTGGTAGATTCATGTGCTACTTTCTTGAGAGATGGCAGCTTTAAATTAAGGATCCTTACTGATGAAGAAAGCTCCCTGCATGAACCTGCCCACTGCCTGGACACCTGCAGGCCTCGAAGCCATAGAAGGCAAGGGTTGAAGAACCATGGTGGGTTTTTTTGTTTGGTTTGTTTTTTTTAAGGTGATCCCAAATAATGAAAAAAGCCTCGATCTTAAAAGATGGAAGTCATGCTGGTTTCTGCACCTGTGGTGGACAAGGGCCATAGTTCTGTCTTCACCCTCATTTCTCCTTAGGCTTTGAAATGTTACTAGCTCATCAACAGAGCAGTGCAAATCCACTCTGAGAGCCACAAGATGTCCTGCCAGGAATTTTCAAATTGCTTTTATGCCAACTGCAAGTCTAGCACCAACCTAACTTCAAAGAGAGGAGACCAGTGCCCAAAGTGTGATTCAAGAGGATACCAGACCCAGAACACAGGTGAAGTTCTGTTCTGAAAGGCTCAGTGCTGCTAAACAACTTGAAGTCATTGCTTTTGTTACATATTTGTCTATTGATTTCAGTTTTATCCATTTGCAAGATAAGCTTCAGCACCTTTTGTGTGTATTTGCTATAAGCTGAAGTGTATATTTTTCCCTTTAAGATGCTTATTTTAAAACTATCCTGCACCTCATCCGCTTAAAAAATGCGCAGAATTTTTCTTTTCTTTAGAAAATACAGCTTACATAGTCTTCATAAATATTGGAAGCTGGGGGAAGCCAAGCACTTCATATGTGACTGAGAGACTGTCCCCCACCAAGGGGGGAATGGTGCTTTCAGAGAGGCACCCCAAAATCCTTCTGTATGGTTGGGTAAGAAGGAGATCTGGATGAGTTTACAAACTTCCAAACTCATTCCTGACTTGCTTGCAAGTAGACCAGATCAATTTTCCTGGTATGCTTCCTTCGCAGGAACCACTGAGGAGACATTGCTACCATTCTGGAATGTCAGTAGGAGAGGTTGAGGTGAAATAGTACTTTGTTCAAGGACAGTGGAGACAGGTGCTGATTTTGCCTAAAGGCAGACATTGTCTGGTCTGAGCCCGGGTTCATGAACAAGCACCCATAGCTTGACCTTGATCTCACTGTATTTTTTGAAGAAGGCTGGACATCTGAGACTCACAGATGGGAGATGCTGGGTCTTGAGTTTGGTGCTGCCCAGACCCTGTGCAGGTACTTGAAATAACCTAGTACACAAATGGACAAAAGTAAGCCTTAATCCTAACTGCCCGCCATGCTGTTAGCACCTTCACAAACTGACAAAATAAATGTTAATGAGATGTTAATCAGAATACAAGCCATTTACCTGGAAAGTTATAGATGTGCTTTTCTGTAGACGTTCAAGGCCTGTCCACCTTACTGGTGTTAATATTTTCATGAAATGAATTTCTAAGTAAAGAATGCTTAGGCATGACATGGACTGGGGATCTGAAACAAAGCGACCTGACCTAGCTAACTAATTACAGATTGAAGGAAACTGATTTTGGTTTAGGATATCTGTAATTAATCCATACAGCAAGAAGTGGGTCACTCCGTATAGGAAAAGTAAAAATAATTAATAACTGAAAAATAAGTGCAATCTGGTCAGAGACTTCCCAGGAGAAGAAGGAAGTTGAAGTGTTTGACATACGGTATTTGCCCAACTTTATACCATTTTGATAGAACGTTTTTTTACTAAGAGCAAAACCAAGTGAAAAAGAAATGACTGCATGGTTAATGAGTCAGACTTAAATGATACTGTGCTTATTGGAATAGCTGATTGGGAAAGATGCACTAAAAATGGCAAAATGTGTGCACACAGCAGATAAAAAGAAACCATGTGACAACATTTGTACTGTAAGAGAGATAACTTAAAGCAAAATTACTAAAGGTAAGTCAAAGCCTGTACAATACTGCAGATAATAAAAGACCTAAGGCTAAAACAAGACAAACACAGGAAAGCTATATGTAGCTAGAAAGTTTTTCTGTATATGATTTGCATGTATATGCATCCCCAGAGTTTCCCACAAGGCTAATAGATTATCCAAATGTAGAAACTATTGCTACAAACTCTCCTATATGAAAATGTCATGAAGCCAGTGGGTTCCTGTGGTCCTTGATAAAGAAGGTAAGAAGAGGTTTGGATTTTTATGACAGGACTTAGTCCCTGTAAAAAGGTTAATGAATCTTACTAAAACTTTGAGCATGGGCTGAGTTTGTGGTGAAACCCAAAGGCATGTGTGTTTCAAAGAATGCTAGACATTCCTTGTTAAGAACATCTGATGAACATCCCCAGGGACATTGCTTCAAAGCTAAGCGCTAAGGAAAAAAGGAACAAGGTACAAAGTAGAGACTCATGGAGTGAAAGAGAAATAGGGAGATGGGAGAAAAAAAAAAGAAGAAAAAAAAACACACAAAAAAAAAAAAAACCAGAGAAAAAGGGAGAACTGCCAGCAGTGTTAGAGGCAAAGGTAAATTAGAAAAATCTTCAATATCTGAATTAGGTGCCAAGGCAAATGAACAGGACATTAAAACCATTGAAACACTGTCATTAGCCTGATCATGAAAGTTTTAATATGAGAAAAAATGTATTTCCATGCGTTTATCTGTAATACAATATGAAATATCTCTCCCACAATACACTAGGCACCACACTACCCTGAATATTGAGTAACAAAGTTAATTAAATATATAGAGAGCATGAAAATCCCATGTTCTGAAATGTACTTAGTCTGCTAAAGGTTGAGCCGTGGGCAATATTAATCAGGTACCTAAACCCATAATCTGCCAGTGCATTAATCTGCATACAGTGTCTTTTTGGGAGTTAATAGTCCTGATCCAAAAAGACAACGGAGAAATTCTCATAAATCCTACAATCTCAGTGCATGAATGCTATTTTTTTTGTTTGCCACAGGACACAGCAGTTTGCCCGTTTGGAACCTATCTAGTGTAGGACTACAAGGCATAGATCGAAGTCCTATCCAGAGGATGCACCGTTGCCATGAATACAAAAGAACAGAGTCTAAAGGGCTTGGATGATGGCACTGGGATGCTGAAAGAAAGCCCACCTTTGACAGCAGCTACAAAAGCTAATTTTCTCCAATTTCTTTCCAGAAACTAGTGACTCCAGAAGGAGAGTTACCTTGCAAGCAGAGTTGCACACCAAAGTGATGTCTTTGAGTTCAGTGTATCCCATTCTTCATTCTTCCTCCATTTTATTTCCATTGATCTTCCATTAAGCTCATCCCTATAGGATTCTTCCAAGTTGGATATCCATTTAAATATATATATATAAGAAGAAAAAATGTCAGATTTTCATGCTATTTTAAATCACAGTGAATCTCTAGGTTACCCTTGTGCTTTTTCTTTTATTTGCACTTTCTGTAATTTCTATTTATGTACCTTTGAGCAGACTTTGCTGCAAATTTCAGGATTTTTTTTATTTATTTATTTTTTTCCAAAATATTAAGGATGTTTTAATCAGCTTATTCGATTTACAGTAATTTACAGTACAACATCTTCCCTGAGAAGGACAAATTGAAATTCTGTGGGATCCCTACCACGAACCCTTTCTTCCTTCCCTTTACCTCTGTACTAGCCCTGGATTGGCTTTACCCGGGCAATGAATACACACTGATGAGTCTCAGCAAATCCCATGTGCTTTCCTATGATTGATTATCCTTTAGGTGCAGCACAGGTCACCGAGATTCCACATTGTTGCAATGTACCAGAGACATACTGGAGCAAATTCTGAGGGCAGAAAGCTCTTTGGTTCAAAGGGATTAATTTAATTTCAGCTCTGTTAATTTCAAGCCTTTTCAGAATATCTCATCTTTTCTTTCTTTTTTTTTTTTTTCCCTTTTCTATTCTTTGCATGTTTTCTCCTTGATTGTGTTGGGGCATTTTGAAATCTTCTCAGCTGGCCGACATTCCCTCTGTTATGTTTAGCAACATAGCATTAATAATACATCTTTGTTTCATCTTTGTTTCTTAATATCTCTAGAGAAATAGGGAATTAAAGGTTATTTTTACAAATGTCATGCTCCTCGGGTGACCTGCCTGATAATTTCTTGCCTTAATTTGCAGAGTTAAACATGGGGGAAAAAGGGGGGTTGGGGGGAGGGGGAACCAAACAGGACAGCAGAAAACGAAACAATGGGAAAATCAAGGGGCATATCTAGCTATAGCAACCAGATGAGATTTTGGAGTTGACTTAACTTAGTTAAAACCTAAAATTGTCCTGAAAAAGAGCCATCTCAGAGTTCTGACCAAGTGTTCTGCCTTTTCCTGTGGGTTCACCCAGCTGGTGACAGAGACGCACAGTGAGTTGGATTCGCTTTCCACTAAGTGAAGCCGAGACAACTAGCCTAGAATACATGCTTAACTTTTGGCTGACTAGACCATGCTAAATGGATTTCTGTCCCAATTTGTTGTTTTGTGCTTTTCCGAACTGTTAAAAAACAGCCATATGCCAAAAATGATGGCATTTCCTTGATGAGTGAAAGGATTAAAATTTGTAAAGTCATCTAGATTTCAGATTTGCTTGGAATTAAATGTACTCTGACAATAAAGTTATTGTTAGCCTTCCAGTGAGCGTTCCCATTTTGCTTCATAGCCTAATAGCCACCAGAAAAGTCATTTGAAAACTTATTGTATTATTATTTATGATACATACAAAGCAAATAAAGGAAGAAATGCCACAATAATCATTTAAACATACTCAGTTGTAGCACAGAAAGGAAGATCAAGCTAATTAAATCCTTATTATCACTTTCTGTACAAACAGCACACTTTTCTAATGCACCTTAAATTCAAGTCCCATCACATAAAGACCTGACTGTGCATACATATGTGTGTATGCATGAGAGGGGATGTGGACAGAGGGGAGATGCAAGGAATTCTTCCATCTGCTGGAACTTGTTCCAAAACCCCTGCTAGCTCTGAAAAACATTGGAGCAGAAACTTTCATGCCTTTGCACAGTGTCCAAGTATTAAAACACTGGGGTGTTAGCACTGCTGCGGCTCTTGTTTCCTAAAAGAGGTCTGGTGAGATGGGATAGGTGTGAAGTAATGAGTGATTTGGCACAGAGCATTCTTATGTTCTGCTCTGAATCTTCAAGAGACATCCTGGCTCAGCTGATCAGATTCCTCTAATAACACAGCTACCAGGTCTACATGTGCTGCTTCTTCTCTGCTCTATAGCCAATGATGGTCATAGTTAGTTTAACCACAGTTTAACACTGCATCTCCAGGGAGAGAGTTGGTTTTAATGTCAATCCAATGTTGTTTAAAAAAGAGAGAAAGAATTAATGCATTTCCTGGGGTCCCTAGCTTTCCTAGAAACTTTTCAAGCTGTTTCAGAAGTCAATATTTGCTAAAAGCTGTCAGTAAGGGTGCGACAACACGGTAGCATTGTGGATGTGGCAGCTATGGGACTGGCTGACAGAACTCTGCTGAAAAATGCCAGCTTATCAAACTTTAAACATTGCCTTCAAAAGGCATCTACCAAGTGATAGGCAGGTATCAATCTTGACCATTCCATCATGAGTTTTTCCAATTGTTTGGGTCATCGAAAGCAACTGTACACACAGGGTTGGACCATCTGCCATTTGGACTTTACTTGGTTGTAATGGATGACCATGAGTCTGGGCCTGAAAGAGTACAATGGGCAGAGGGATAGCCAAAAAAACAACTGAGGGAATACCTTAAAAGATTGTTTCCAAGTATTTGGTCAGAACACTTTGCTGCATTACTACTCCTGTCATAGTTATTTTCTTTGAATATTCCTTCGAGATGGTCATTGGCAAGTTACTGAAACCAGAAAATTTTAAACCAGGATGAATGTGAATTTCTGGTACAGACAGCTCTTAATTCTAAGAGATATTTGCATCTGGTCAGAAAATAGAATGGATAGCATGTAATTTGTAAGTCTAATAAATTGGATATCAGTGAGTCACTTACATAATCAAAGTTATCCATCCTCATACCATGCAGCAGATTTTCTGAAATGGGTAATTTTTCAAAAAACATCCCAAGATGTCATGCCTAAATAATTTGGAAACACAGTTAACACTGGAATGTATCGAACTATGTATTTGCTATAACCAGCTTTCTCCTTTCTCGTTTATTGACATATTTCCTTTCCCCACTCTATACAATAATAGCGGCAATGCAGAAAAAAACTCATTTACATTAGCTGTATATTTGATTCATTTCTGCAGTCCTGGGCAGACAACAATTCAAGGCTAAAAATTCAGTTTCTTATTATTAAAAAAATACCAGTCTTTGCTATAGGAGTTGATGATTCAGTGAGAATTATAATTATAATCAATGCATAATAGGCATTTTGCGCCCCTTATAAGTGCTGCCAAGAAACTATTTATTCAGCTAAAGAATTAAATCTTTGTTTGTAAGCTCTTTCTTGTTCACAATAGAAAAAAGAAAAAGAAAAAAAAAGTGTGTGACTTGGCTCATAAGCAGATACCAGTCTGGTTATTTTATTAAGAGTGAAATAATAGGCCTTCATACAGAAAGACTTGTGATGTTTAAAACAATTATTTATTTGTACGTATTCTTATAAAATTTAGCTGCAAGGAAGCTACTGAATGTTTTCTTCCCTTTATTTCATGAGGAAAATACTGTGATAAGTGTATGCCATACCCTCATGTTGGATATTGCATTCATCTCTGGCACAAGTAACTCAAGATACAAAACTAAAAGCATTTCAGACAGACATAACCAAAATTACTAAAGAAATATTCCCGTATGAATTGATGCAAAAATGGGAGAAAGTACTGGAACCTGAGAAAATAGTAAATGATACAGCTGGACTGAGTCACTTTGATACCTCCCATCAATTGTTGTAAAAACAACAAGGCCCTGTGAATCTACCTGGTGATCTTTCTCAAAGACTTCTCAGAAGACAATAACGTAAGAAAAAGACATTTCACACAGCTGTATTCAACTTTAATCATCAGGAGAAACATTCTGACTTTAATTCGTGTCTAGGATAAGTGTGTAAATATGTTAGTAAATTCATCGTGCAAAGTCTTTCAGCTTTAGGAATGAAAACATCAGTTTGCCAAGCAGCCTGTATTTCTCATATATTTCTAAAATGCCTTCACTCGTGTCTTGTATCACTGGTATCTTTTATGGAAGAAGGTGACTTATTCTAAAATATCCATGCCAAGTGAGTGGCATGCATAGAATATGCATCGTGTATCCCAGTAAGAAAAAGTGTTGTGAGAAAGGCTGCTCTGAAATTATTTATCATCCCAGTAAAATGATGGATACTGTAAGGCTGATATTTATTTCAGGGTGTCCTGCTGCTTGGGTCAGCTCCTACGTAAAGTCAGTAAGAATTCTCCCTTAACTTCAAGAGGATCAAGATTGGAGCAGGCACAGTAGAGTCTTAATAAATGTAAATCTTATTTAGGAATATCCTCTTTTGTAACAAGTGCCAAGCTGTGAAAAGCTCCAGGCTACATTAACTTACAACATTGACCGAAATGGCAGAAGAGATTACCATCCACACTAATGAATTTTTTTTAATTACTCATTGCAAAAAGAATGGTACCGAAACTCTAATGAGAAGCAAAATTAATCCTTGAATTGAGATACACTAGTGAGGCTTAAATCAAATATCAAAAAATATTTTCTGGTCTATTATTTTCTCTTATTTTTATTAATCACTGAGTTTTGGGAAAGTAACTGGACTAAGACCTCCCCAGTTACTTACCCATTAGAGATAGCAGCATAGAAATCAGAAAGGAAGTTTTGCCCATGCTATTAACCCTGTTCATCACTCAACTAAGTAGGGATATGGTGATGAAAGAGAAGTATATGGGGTCTCTGAGTGCTAAGGACCATTCCAGTGGTCTTTATTTTCACCTTTCCCTGTGCTGTCACTGATTTAAGCCATTATACTGTTGAATCTTCCTACTGATCTCAAGAGATGCGTATCTATTAAAAGCGAATGCTACTATCACAAACGTGGTAGAAGGTTTTGCGCTTAGTAAGCCATACATGCGGCCTACCATGTGAGATGCTGTGTGTCAAGGTAGTGACAGGAAAAGGGGAAATGGGTTTAAATTGGAAGAGGGTAGATTTAGACTAGATGTCGGGAAGAAATTCTTTACTGTGAGGGTGGTGAGACACTGGAACAGGTTGCCCAGTGAGGCTGTGGATGCCCCCACCCTGGAAGTGTTGAAGGCCAGGCTGAATGGGACTTTGAGCAACCTGGTCTAGAGGGAGGTGTCCCTGCCTATAGCAGGGGGTTGGAACTGAATGATCTTAAAAGTCCCTTCCAACCCAAACCATTCTATGATTCTACGAAAATGATCACCAGTATAGAACTTTCCAGACTGATGGATCCCTTTCCCAAACAATTGTCTCGCTGTGGGGTATTTCAGAGGCCATTTTGTGCAAAATTTAACTGATAGACAAAATGGCGAGAACCAGCCCAAGGGGAATGTGGCTTTCTTCCCTCCCTGCATTGATTCTGTCCTGGGAAATTCATGTATGCCCAGTTCCCTTCTGAAAAACAGGTGGACAGTTGAAAGACAGATTTTTTGCTAGGCAGTTATAATAAAGTGGGTTTTTATAGTCAAATGTAAAAATCAGTATGATACTTTCATTTTTAACAAGACAATGTGAATAAATGCAGGTTAATTGATAATGAGTCTCTTTTTTGTTGTTGTTGTTTTTTGTTGTTGTTGTTGTTGTTTTCCTGATAATAGGGGCAAATATGGACTTAAAGTTTCTGAACTATTTACAGTCTGTTTATAGTAAACAAGTTTCTATTTTCATCTACTTTCTCCCGTGAAAATATTTTGAGTCCTCAACCAAGAGGTATTTGAAGTTTCTAATCTTCTTTCTAAAGAAAATAAAGTTAATTCAGCTGAGTTGCTCCAAGCTTACATTCATGCATGCAAGAGCAGGAAATGCGCCAGTATGTTACAAAAATACACCAACCATCTGACTAAAAGAAACAACTGCTTCTTGAGTAATTGGTTCAGCCACAACAGGTTGTCAGATTTTATCCATGCAGCTATTACACACAACAGAGTACTTCTCTTGTCCAAGCCTGAACAATAACCAGATACAGCTCGTACATGTACAAGCAACCTCTAGAAGCACAATGAGATGATAGTAACAGAAGCAGAATAAATCCATGGGAAAATATTTTCTCCCTTTTTTAGTTCCGTTCAAGAAAAGAAATCTAACATAGATTGCGTGTCTTCTGAAAGGGTGGACCTGCATCAAATATCAGGTCTAAACAACTTCTGCTTTGGAAGCGTTTGGATATTTCATTCATGTTCAATTGTCCCTTTTTCTGCCATGGCCCCAGAAGGTGTCCTTGAGCTAAAGACTGCCATGCAGCTTGCAGACCAGGGAAGATCAGAACTGGACCCACTCATCGAGTCTGAGCTGAGACCACACACCACTTTTATAAAAGGGTGACTGAAGCCTAATGCCAGAAGTCTTGCATCATCTTCCATTTGTAGAATGTAAAAATCTGAAATGAGAGTTAAAATATGGAAGACTGTCAAAACACAGTGAAGGAGATACTTGCTGAAATGAATAAAAGAAATAATTCAGCAAAAGACTAGAGTTTATTAGCCAATGAAGTTTTGCAATAGTTCTCTCTATGCAGGTCCAGCAAAAGTGTAACCTTACAACTCAGCAGAGGTGCCCAGAGTAACCTTGATCAATCTTATACATGATGGCATCGTGAGTCAAAAATACTGAAGGAAGGAGGAATGAGAGGTAATAAAATGGCCAGTAGGGTTAGCCAAAGAATGAAAAATAACAGAAATAATTTTAAATGATTTTTTTCATACAGTGCACAATAAGAAATTGAAAGGAAGATGTTTATGGTCTTCTGTTTAGCAGGAACATTTTTGTAAGTAAGAGGATGCATTCAGTTTTGAACAATAGATCCCCACACTTGAGATGAATATGCCAATCCTCTTGCTGAGATTCTGCAGGGAGAGAGAAGGATGGGGAGTTCAAGTGTTTTGCAAACGAGCAGGCAGAGGTACCTGGAGGAGGACTTCAGTGAGCCTCACTGCTCCTTTCAGTGCCCTCCCATCACTCTGCCTACTATATACTGCCCACAGACTCTTCCAGGTGGACAGAGAAAGCCAGGTTGTTGACAAGGCAGGTAGAAGATCCCAGAAGATCCCCAACTGCACTGACAGTTCGTATGACTGTTTAATATATACAGCACTGTAAAGAATCTGCAAGCTCCGTGATTTTTTGTGGGTAACTGTTCTGTACGATACACAGTGTTTTTATAAATGGTTATGTTTTATCCTCCTGATCCTTTATATCACTCCTGTCCTTTCCAGAAATTCTAATTTGGGAATGAGAGTTTGCAAACTATATCTGATCAACTTTTCTTACTTTCACAACTTGTGCAGAGAAGTGAGTTAACCTCCAAACATGACAAGTTTATTTGTTCATTTATTTATTTTTAAATTCTAATTAGAGAAAGGAAAAGGGTGTCAAGAGTCTTTAGTGATTCACATTTTAACAGCCAGGTTATAATTTATTAATTCCCAACTTATAAAATTTTCACAACCTCTTTCCACGGGAGTCCAAGAGCGACTCAAATTTATTTATTGTTTCTACGTAGGGTGTCATTAAATATTTGTTATCTCCTAAAGTTTGTTGGGAAGCGGGATTATTTTCCACATCACATCACACCAATGCTAATGGGAAAAGCATTAGATGTTGACCCAGCAAATTAAACTGTAAAATATGAGGCTCATTGCTATTAGTACATACAGACACATTTTATGTGCTCCTTATTAAAACCATCTTAATCAAACTCATTGTATTTTAGTCATGTTTTAAAATAATTATTCCAGAATATAAAACACATGAATATGTAAAAGGAATAAGTTTCACTTGAATATGTTCAATTTAACTTTTTTTTTTAAAAAAGAATTTTCAGATTGGTGTCCTTTGACATTTAAATTGATCACCTACCAGTAGAAAAAATAATTATATATATATAAACAGTAGTGAGAGTTGTTTGTGTTTCTCTTAAAGCTTCCTAAGATGCTGCTGTTGTTACATTGTCCAACAAACAAACAGAAGCATTTTTGCATATATAAAGCCCATCTTCGGCAGATTCTCATTTCTAACTCTCTGTATTTTATTATCAACGTTTGAGTAAGAAGGACAAAAGTGTCCCATAATGGGGTTCGGTGTTCTTTCTCTCCAGTGGTTACTCTACCAAGAAAATCACTTGTATTCCTTTTCTTCTGATTCCTTTCTAGTTTCCACTGCCCTAATACACTTACTGGGTCAAAGGTAATTTCTAACATTCTGAAACTAGAAATGAGATTCCTAACTTCGTCCATAATGTCCGTTTGCTAGATGGATTACCTGTGTTCATCCTCTACCATCAGTGGAGACAGAGTCAACACAGAAACTGGAGTTTTGAGCATGATTCGTATGGCCGAAGATCAACATTTACCTCAGGATGAGAGGGATCATGTCCTGTGTTCTGCTATTTTAGTTTTAGTTGAGTTTAAAGAGAGCTGGAGGTCTGGCCCAGATTATAGGTACAGATACCACAGGTCACCTGTGAAATCAGACCACACATCACATGTTGCTAATGTTTTATTTATCTGGCAAGTAGTGAGGAGTTGAGGGCCTTATCTGCTCTGCCTTTGTTATTAAAAACAAAACAGAACAAATAGTTAACAGTAGCTAAAATGTTTTGTACCAAACAGAGCCCAGTAATTTTGTCTTAGGAGCCACAGGACAAATGAGTACAAAAGGTAAGCAGACCCACCCGGTTTTCATCTTCCTCCTGCTGGAAACACGGAGCTTCTCCCATGATCACAAGACTCATACAATTGGGTCATCACGTTAAATTACACTTCAAGAACACTGAGCCAAGAGATAGATAGATTTCCACACCTTATGGTACACCTCTGTATGCGAGGAAAGGGACCAGAGGCTAAGACATGCCACCACATTTCCTGATCGTTAGCACACACTGCAGCAGTCAAATTTACTGTCCACAGCAGCCTCTTTTCACTGAAGGAACTACATACTCTTAGCAGTGAGCTCTGCCCTGGGCAAAGCGCTGGTCAGCACACTCTGGTGTTCTGCAGATGCACAAATATCTTATTTCCAACCTGGGAGTGAACTGCTTGCACTCTAACTGCTTAAATTTTCTACCATATGTGGTGGTACTCCCCTTGCTTTTTTACCAAGTGCTCCATAGACCCAATGTTCTACTGACAGTGTCTCCTCTTGAAAATAGAATGTGCTGTGCATTCTCACCACTGCTTGAAACAGTTTTGCAAACCAGACCCTTAATTGTGACAATATGGAGAATTTATTATGAATTATGTTAAGATCCAAATTTCCCCTTCCCTCTGCTGAGCTCTCTGTGGGGCTGAAATTCCAGGACACATCACACCAAATTAAGAGCAGGGGCCAACTGAAAAAAAGTGTGTCCTCTTCCCAAATGCAGGCAATTCTAAGCAATGCACTTCATCACATAAGGAAGAGGGTACCCTTGGAGAGGTAGCACCTTGTCCCCAAAGCCTGCTGGCAAGTGCCTGCTCTCAGTTGACTCAGCATCCAAAAGCATGGCAGCCAAGAGAGTGAAGAGAACAGGAGTTTTCTGCTCAAAGCTTCTTTAATCAGTTCCTGAGAAGGAAGCCTCTGTGGGAAAACCATGGGATAATGGGAAGTCCTACCTCTCTGAGGCTTGAAGTCCCTGCGCAGTTCGCAAGGAGGGGGGTTCAGGTTGGACATTAGGGAAAATTTCTTCTCATAAAGAACGGAGAGGCAGTGGCACAGCCTTCCCAGGGAGGTAGTGGGATCACCATCCCTGAAGGTGTTCAAGAACCATGTGGATGTAGCAATGAGAGACAGGGTCTATAGCAGTCAGGCATGGGCTGATAGTTGGACTAGATGATCTTAGTCATCTTTCCAACCTTATGGATTCTGTGATTTCAAGGAAAGGCAGCACTCAAAAGAATTTTGGAGCTTTCCAGATCAACAAGAACTAGAAAGTTCTGTACTTTTCTGTTAAGTAAATGACTTTGTTAAATTCAGAAATGCTGCACAAAAGCTGCGTGCACCCACATGTATGTATTTTCCAGTAACTAGTGCATAACTCTTAAAGAGTTAGGTGGAAACGGAACATTAAAATTATCTGTGGAAATACTAATGCACAAAAAGACTGAAGTCAGTATTGGACCTGAGCTAAGGACTCAAACTATGAGGTCTCAGAAGCAGGTGTTAGAGAGTTGGCAGAAGAAACAAACTGGGGCACTTGACTGGACTCTGTCCATACTCTATGAAAATTCAAGTGAAAGGATCCAATGGCTAGATCCTTCTAAAGCATGCTGGTGGATATCCAAGAGGAGAAACTTGGCCAGGTTTGGTTACGTAAGCATATTTTCACACTGTGCTCATAACTGGTAATGTTATGATCCTCTGACCTTGGTGGTAAAAGCCTCAGGAAAACCCTTTGGAATTTAGCCACATAGGTTTGTTGTAGTCACATGAGTAAATTCTGGCCTGAATATCAGTAAATGAGGTATCACATGATTCTCCAATCTGATTTCCAGATGTTTCTTCCTCAACGTCCTCCACGTGTTTCTTGACAACACGAGACATATTTTAAAATCTCACATTAATTTTGAGTGAAATGTGTCTATAAAGGGTGTGTAATCATTATCTGATTGACTTCAGAACTCAACTGGATGAAGCAACTCACTCTAACTCTGCGGCTAGCCCTGCCTGCAGCAGGAAGTTGCTTCCAAAGGCCCCTTCTAATGTCTTTTTTTTTTCCTATGATTTTATGACCCTGTAGCTCTCCTTTTTTGGGCGGAGTAAGGCTCCTTGTTGTACTAGGCATTCTCACTGAAGCCATTTCAAGTCATAAAAACTGACATAACGTGACATGCTACTCATGCTGCATTGCCCAGTCTTGCAGTCCCAGAGTTGGTGCATGCATGGAAGAAAAACCCATTTGCATTTAAGACGTTGAAAAATTACAGGAATATCTGCCCTACAGATAGCGTTTCCAGTAGTGACAGCAACAATTTGGCAAGGTGTGAAAGTACAACAACCAGATAGTCTGGAGATTAAGAAACTTTTCCCAGAAAGGCACTGTTTACCAAGAAGTGGTTGAAGCAGTGTCAGGTCAGTGACAGCCAGGCCTGCCAAGACATGCTTTGCTTGGTGACAGAGGCTCCATGTGGGTCACACGGCATGCTGGCTCACATCACCTCCCTGGACCCAGGCCCTCCATCTGTCAGTCACTCGACAGCTCTTGGACAACCAGCACAGAGTGTACAGAAGGGATGCTCATGGGTTTTAAAAAAATCTCTCACAAAAATAACTCGGGAGACTCCTCACACCAAAGCTGGAAATAGCAGAGAAAACCCCTCCCCGCCTGGTTCAGAGGGGTCTGCATGGTACAGAGGATCCTCCTTTTGCAGAAGCTGTGGGCTGTCAGCTTGGGTTTCAGCTATGCTGTGGCTCCCTGAAGCTGTAGCTGTTTTCCCAGAGGCACAGTGTGTGTACTAGCAGTGTAACAAGGAGATCAAATCAGCCATTTACTGTGCACTGCAAGCAGTGCAGGAAGCAAGCACTGCCCTGTGCTTCATGCTAGAGACATTCTGTGGGGATAGGGGGGTTTGGTTACATGTTGTGTCATGGTCCAAGGAAAAGAAAGTCTGATAGCGAAGGGAGGAAGAAAGAGGGTGAGCAGGAAAGAATATGTAAGGAGATGCAGAGGCTTGAATGAATTTATTTTATCACAGTATACCAAAAGGACAAGAGGGAATGGCCTCAAGTTGCACCAGGAGGGGTTCAAGTTGGGGATAAGGAAAAATGCGGTGCTGCAGTGGCACAGGCTGCCCAGGGAGGTGGTGGAGTCACCGTCCCTGGAGATGTTCAGGAGCTGTGTGGATGTGGCACTGAGGGACGTGGTCAGTGGGGGTGGGCTGATGGTTGGACTAGATTATCTTAGTGGTCTTTTCCAACCTGAATGATTCTATGATTCTGTATGGGAGTGGGATTGGAATCAGGGCAGGAGGGGTAGAAAAATGTGTGTCATTGCAAGCAAAAAGAATATGAATTAGAGATGTTTCTTTTATTTTTTTAATCTCATAGCGGATAAGGTAGAACATTACTGGCTAAGGATTTTCTTGAAGAATGCAATTCTCAACCCAAAATTTTTCTGTAGTTTCAGAAGATGTATTGAAGTGCCAGGGTATCTGATTATTCTGCCTCTGCTTTGGCATCACGTAATGAGAACAAGTGCCACACAGTACGGATTGAAGATTCAGAGTGAAAAAGCTGTTGGGGTTTGATAGTGTTTTGGAGCTCAGAAACGTCTAAAAATACCAAATACAGCTAGTACATGTGCAATGCTACAGCACACAGAACATCTGGGAGTATTCTCAAATGTTCCCCTTTGGTATTGCTTGTTATGCTACCAGAGAGCAGCAAAGTGCAAATGAAAACTTAGTGGATTTTTATGGCGCTTCTAAGTTCAGATGGAAAGACATTAAAAGCAGTAATGGAAGAAATTAATATGTGCCAGTTTACAGCCCTCATTTATTCTAGTCTTAAGGGATACCTACATGTGTTGTGCTGCATCTCTATTTTTCTGGATGAATTATGATCACTCTGGAAAGATGTGCACATTCAAAATGTGTACGTGGATATTTCCTTTATGGTGTGACTTAACAGAGAATTGTGGCATACTTCACAAACTCAAAACAACCTTCACATAATGAGATAGAAATAGTAATCATGTTGCTCAACATTCAAAGACATCACATTTGTTGATATCGTGCTTACTTTTTATGCAGTGATGTCAGTACAAAACTCTTCCCTGTAAATCAAAAATTGAAAAACGAATAGTGATTCAAGTCCAAAAGAAATACATTTTCCTATAGGCCTCATTGAGATTTCACACAGTCATCTGATTTTTCCTTACTGATCTCTTTTACACAATCTTCTTTAATAAAACGATTTAGAGAAATAACTGCAACTGTATGTCTCTGGATTCCATGCATGCTTAACAACATGCTGTTTGCAGGTTGTTGACAAATAACATAATTTGGGGAACTTCTGCATTAAACGGTTCCTTTTCCAAGCATATACATAGCTAAAAATTGCATCAGTTGAAAAAGAATAGCATTTTGCCAGGACTGGACAGGGACTGAAGGGACAAACGGTGTGAAATGGCAGCAGTCAGGACCAGAATCTGATTTAGAGGACCTGGAGAGCATCCAGAATGAAGAAGGACAAAAAATAAAACACATTTTTGTAACTTTTTCAATACATCTTTCAAACTATTCGGCCACATGACTGAGTTTTAAAAAATCAAACAATGTAGGCTCTATGGTAAACAATTCAATTTGAAAAGAAAACCCAAACACGGATGCTCTCAGCTAACCGAGCAGATCTTTTATTTGGATTGTACTTTCCTGCAGATCTTGAGGGAAGCACTCTGTGCTATCTCTTGGAAAACAAACATTTTTGGAAGTAATTCTTAGAGGATGGCTTGGCACAGTTACCTCAAGTTCATACTGTGTTGGGTTTTAAATAAACGTAGAGCTGCAGAGAAGGCCAACCAAATACCTTCTGAAGTCTCTGGTCCATTAGCAGTTATTTGTTTCAACAAAGAAATGATTCAAATTTTAGAAGGATTGAGACAAATTAGGAGTATTAAAAGGGATCCAGTTTATCAAGGGCTTTGGCTTCCATGTGCCTGAAAGCTATTGAAAGAAATGCTTGTAAGGTGAAAACAATCTGAGATGAAATCGTATCAGTGAATACTGACCATATAGGCTGACTTGACAAGATGTTCAATGAGTTCTAGAGAAATCACTAAGTTATAGAGAAACCGTATACTGAAGGTATAACTTAAAAGATGCATTCATTCCACACTGACATCTCCCATATGCTTACAAACTAAGACCCTTCTAATGCAATGGATGCTCTGTTCTTGCAGTATGGCCTGCTTACTCTGTCACTGAGAGACAAAGATACAGAAGGCAAAGTGACAAGAATACATATTTCCATGCAACAAGGTAGATTTTGTACCTGAAGAGAATGCATGTGCACATTTTAATGTATGCTAATCGGAATTTGTGGGATATTAGCACAGGACCTGCGAGCCTTCAGTTAGAGAAATATATTGATTAGAACATAATAACTCACACTTCTTGAAGAGCAGATATTTTTTAATATCAGTTTGAGGGTCTCACAAAAGTTGAGATGAGGAGGTAGGTGCTCATTGCAATTGTACGGGCAGGTATGCTTAGCTTGTTAGTCATACACAGTACCTGTCTTAGTGGAGGTTCTCTGCATACCTGGGGCATCTTTGTATCTACTTCAATATTCTAAGTCTAGATGGCACAGATTTTCCAGTGGTATTTGCCAACAACGTATTTAAATTAAGCTATTTTAATTGGATGGTCAGGTTGGATATTAGGAAACATTTCTTCTCATAAAGAGCGGTGAGGCAGTGGCACAGGCTGCCCAGGGACGTGGTGGGGTCACCATCCCTGGAAGGAATGTGTGGATGTGGCACTGAGGGACATGGTCAGTGGGCATGGTGGGGGTGGGCTGGGGTTTGGGTTAGATGATCATAGAGGTCTTTTCCAACCTCAATGGTCCTATGGCTCTATGATTCTCTGAAAAGTAATTGCATGCTCAGACAATAGCTGCCCAGAAAAGAGTCTAATTGCTCCTGTAGGTCTTTGACATGACACCAATGAGTACCATTTACAACTCACTGTGAGCCACAGCCTCTAGTGGGTATCAGACTCAGGCTGTGCATCAGAAACACTGGATTTCTCTGTCTATCCAAAATAGAAGGCTCTGCAAACTGTGACAGCCTACATACATTGAGTATATGGCATACTTGTACACAGAATGGTGGCCAGGGAGTTTTGCTTTCTCAGTTCTCTTTCCATAAAATCAAAATAGAAATTAGCAAATAACCTTTACCTTTCTTACTCCTCTGTCCCAAGTATACATATGAAAATGAGATCAGTGCAAAAGTAGGCAATAAATTAAATGGGATATTCTGGGCAGATCAGGTGTTTTGTGCCCAGATCATCTTTAAAATCTCAATGGGGAGAGTTACAAGCATGCTGCAAAAGCTGAAGAATAGCCAGATCACAGGATTTGTAATTAGAGTGAGTGCATGGTGCTTCCTCAACGAAAAAAAAAAAGAAAGAAAGATGAGCAGCTGTCTCAGCAATATTAGAGTCAGAGAGGACTCCCAGTGAAATC
Source organism: Alectoris magna (assembly GCA_030625065.1). Classification (NCBI taxonomy): domain Eukaryota; kingdom Metazoa; phylum Chordata; class Aves; order Galliformes; family Phasianidae; genus Alectoris; species Alectoris magna. The sequence continues at coordinate 60,075,765 of CM060561.1, forward strand.
AGATACTCCTCTGCAGAGAAAGTGAATGCTCTCCATCCATCAAGCAGGCATGTGTCACAGCTAGTTGAAGAGAAATAGCTTCTAGAAAGTTAAGCTTCCTCTGAAACCTCAGCATATCTATTAATAAGGGAGAATGAAAAGAAGGCTACAAAATAAACTAGAAATACAAGCAGTAGTCACCTGAGGCTGCACATGATTAACTCCACTAAAGCACATTACATGCCTCTACAAGGAGAAAAATTTAAGGAAATACTTTATTGTATTAGATAATGGCAAAAATGAACTAGTGCAGCTTCCGTACTTCCATGTAACCATTTCAAGCAATTGTTTGAGACTCGATTCTGGTTTTACACTAGTTCTGTATTGGTATGGCTGCATTTATATGGGATAAATTTCAGTGGAGCAATTGCACACATCCATCCATTTAAACAGACACAGATGCTTCTAAGCCTTTGTTTAAATACTTTTTCTCTTTAAATAATAATAGTAATAAAAAAAGTAGGGGTTCTCTGGAGAAATAATATTTCCAAATTTTGTCATGCACTGTGCAAAGATTACTTTACAGTTGCAAAGCAGTGTCTTCGAGACAGCCATTTAGTGTCTAGGAGGCACAGTAGGAAGTAGTGCTGCTTTTAAGAGATGCTGACCCGAGAGGTTTCCAAGACCGGGCAATTCTCAGGGCCAGGTCTTTTCTCTCCCTGCCCTGCTGCTAGCACTGGGCACCACGTCTATCCTACACAGCAGAGCTGCTCCCCTCTCACTCCATCTGCTAGATGCAGCCAGTCGCTGCCATATCGCACGCTGTCCCTCAGCATTGGTATGGATGGCATAGAGGTTTCAGGAGAAGCCCAGCTGAAACCTGCTGTTATTAATTATCATGCAGTGAGTACTGCAGCAGGGAGAGGCACAGGCCTCCTTTCTTGTTTTGCTCCCTCTTTCTCTTCATGTTTACCCAAGTCTCATCACCATTTTGAACTTTGTCTTGGAGTCTCCATTGCTACCACTCAGGTGGATCCCGTCATGTGCTGACCCTGCAACCACCGCCCAGAATCTGAGCAAGAAGGAGGAAGCAGAGGAGCTGGGAGATGCTTGGGGATGATTCCAGAGCTTCTTCTGAATTGAAGCAAAAGGGCCAGCAGTAAGCAGCAAAGATGGAAGAACCGACTCTCTCTCTTTTTCTTTTTTTTTTCTTTTTTTTTACCACAGTGAATTTTCTGTTCTGTCTGTGTTTCCATTATGTTCCTAAACAATAATATGACCTGAAAGTGAAACAGAATTAAGTTGAATCTAATTGAAAGTGCTTTAAAAACAGGTAATTGGCAAAGCAGGCTAACAAAATTAATGTCTGCAGGATGAGGTGCTTTTATATCTCTTCAGTAGAGAAACAGACTTCCATGCAGCATTGTGTCTCTTTCTTCCTCTCACAGTCAGGAGAACAAGAAAAGCAATAGCATCAGGCAAATGTTATTCTTCCTTTGCCTTGGAACACATACCACTACCCCAGCAAGTGAAATTGGTACAATTTAGTCAGATAGCAATTAATCTGTACTCCGTCCACAGCTAGATCCAATGGGGCTTCCATCTGTCTGCCCTAAAACACACAGCGGGCTGGTATCCACGGGTAGAGCAGCAGTTCTCTCCCTTTGTAACTGTGCAGAAGGTAGAGCTGTGGAGCTTTGTGAGGCAAAGAAGCTGAGTTGGCTGACGCAGCCCAGCCCTGCCACTCTCCATCCTGAGAAAGGAGGGTTTTGTCAGCAAGACTGCGCCAAAGGGCTTGGCACACACTTCCTTTTGGTTGCGTAATGCAACTGTCTGGAAACTCGTGAGGGGTACACACCAGCCCCCAAGGCAGAAAACTGCCCAGAACTACTACAAGGCACAGGCAGTACATTTTGTACTTATAAACCCTTACACCTGAAACAAAGACAACAGACTAAAACATCAGTACCCAGACATCTAAAAAGCCTCAGTGACAATTTAGACCATTCCTGAGGATGTCTAAGGCCTGAAACTAAAGACCTACACTCCAGAAGAAGCAGTCGGCACTGCAGCCTCAAGTCCAAGGACTGATGTACCTCCCTGTAGGTTTGCCATGGAAAAAGACAATGTTTGCCCAAAGCCAGTAGCCTAGGTCTCCTCTGCTGCTGCCGAGGGCTGAGCAGGAACCCTTTGGAGTGACCCATCCCATGTGAACCCATCCTCTGGGGGTTGATCTAGTCACCCTTCCATAAAGACCTCTCATTTTCCATTGACTGGTTCAGATTCTAGTTCAGAAAGCTGATGTTCCGTGACTTGGACAGGGGGAGATGGGTTCTTCCCATCTTTCAGCTTGAGTTCAAGCTTCTACCATGAACAGAGCTTCCTTTCAATACTAGTTTTTAACCAGATCAGCATTTTCAGTTGCAATTTGGTAAGCTGACATGGCTTGGCAGCAGGATTTTTGCAGGGCTTTTTGTTAGTTCATACACGTAGTATGAAATAATTGTATGATACAAATTTACACCATGGCACATGTGCTTCCAGGAAATCAAACACTCTGAATTCAGAGTGTTTGATCCATCCAGACAACTGTCTTCAGATGCTAACAGGTCTACCCGGATTGCCTGCTCCAGCAGTGGGCTGAGCGTGTCTTCTGCTAGAGCATCCCAAAGGAGCAGCATATTTCTGTTACCACAGCACCAGGACTTCATTCTTAACGCTCTCATAATGCTATGCTCTAATTGAATTTTTCATTTCTTTTGCAACATTAAATCCTGCAAATTGTTAAGCTATACAGCTAGAGAAGCTGCATGATGAGTTTATAATGTTTTGCCTGTTTTCTTTGTAAAAAGGATGTTTAATGACATATGGTTTTTGATCCAACTCGTAGCAATTACAGTCGTTTGCTAATAAAAGTTTGTTGGTTTCATAATTCAGACAGAAATGTGTCACTGGCCTGTACAAACAAATTTAAACTCATGCTTCAGACTGATCATTTGTGAAGATCAGTGTTCTTCACTTCCTCTGCAATACATTGCAGAATATTTTATAAAAAGTGCTTAACACATAGAGCTATGAAAGAATGCTATCAATATTTAATTAATAACCAGAGGACTCATTTCACAGTCCCAGGGTTTGTAAATTCATCTGTATAGAATGTTGCAAAGATACCACATGGCAAATTAGCACATCTACATTGATAGGCTTGCTTACAGAAATTACTTTTGGCAACAAAGGAACATACTGCTGCACTGGCCCTATTCTTGTGAAAAAAAAAAAAAAAAAAAAAAAAAAGGAGCTCAAAAATGCTGAATTTTTACCTACAAGATAAGGCCAGGCTGAGAAGGCAATATCAAGTGACAGGATGGGAAAGGAAACTCAACTGGAAGCAAAGGCTTTTTGTGAGGTCTTGCAGTGAAGGGAAACACCTATATGCATCTACCCAAACGAAGGAAGTTACATTACAAACACTTACTGCACTCGTTTGCTTTCTGCTTGATGAATAATTAACATGCAATTAATTAACAAGAAAAAATGTATGTTAATACATTCAGTAGTGAAGTTTTTAGTTTCTAGCTACTCCTATATGTTTTAGTCCAATGTGTGCTAAATAACTTATTTTGTAGAAAAAGGGTACTAGTTGAAAACATCAGCTGTGCTTAAGTACAATGCCCATTTTATGTTATCATTTTGTGATTAGAGAGAACTTGTAGTTGGAGAAAGTGTACTAAGAAAACTCTATACCCTCCTGCACCAAATGACATAAAAGCAGGCAGAATCCAATTGAAATTCAATTAAAAATGAGATAAAGTAGAAGCATAGACCTCGCTTATATGTGGGACTTCCTCCAGCTTCATCCTTTGCATTGTCAAAACTCAAACAGACGGAGCAGAAGGAGTGCATTCAGTTCTGAAACTGGAGCCAGAACAACAAGCAGAAGATCCAGGCAATCTGCTGTGTTCCTCACAAGAAGAATTTACAAATAGTGGGAATGTTTTTAATTGTCCGTCTCTCACAAAGAGAAAGGAAAATAGCTTAATGGCAACATAAACTTTTAAAGTCAGACACATCTACAAGTGCTGTGTTAATACACTGCATGCAAACAACAGGTGTGAAGATTCAGGCACCAAAACCTATTATGCTATAAAGTCACGAGGGGATAAAAAAGGAAAATCAAACTGAGAGAAATGCTAGGGCAGATCTCCTTGTGTAAGCAGCCATAGATGCAGTGACCAACGTGGTATTAAAGGTTTGCTTAGGAGTTACTTCTCATCTTTCAGCACCAGTGTTTCAGCCAGTCTTGTCCACACTTCTTCCCCATTCCTCCAAGGCAGATCCTACCACAGTTTTACCTGTAGCCTGTGAAAATGTTGTCCATGTGATATGGTACAGACGTGAACTGCAGCTCACGTGCGCGTTTTCATTGTATGTGTTTCAACAGGAAACTGTGAACCTTGATGTCTTTCCAATCAGAAGAGCTAGGACTCTGAAATTTTATAATTAAAATGGATGTCTGAAATCTGACTCAGTAGTCTACAGTGCCTATAAAATGTCCTCTCTTCTCTGCTGGCAAACAGCGCAAATTCTTTTCCCTGGTTATCAATTAATTATCCCAGTGCGACATTGTCTGCAGCATAGATTTGTACCATTTGCAGATAGAATGGGTTCTGCATCCACGTTCGAAACAATCCTACCTGTAGTAGTAGGCTCTGAGGCATTCCACAGCTTCAGAAATACTAGGTACTACATGAATTTGGATATGACTATGGCACCTACCAAGGAATCCAGCTTTTCCCCTAGCCCCATTCTGGACATCTCTTCACAGCTACGCTCATGTACAACTCATGTGATTCACATATATGCTGTGGCACAGGGCAAAACATATGCAGCTAGTAGACGTGCAACCTTTTGTGCTTAAGTAAATGCATATTGAAAAGGGAGCGACTATAACATCTATATATTTAAATGTGAACATTATAATATCATCTTCATAATTATCATTCCCCTTGCTAGTTTCCAAGATGCTCTTGGAGGATCAAAACACAGCTGCTTCCCTACTGAGAATTTTCACACTTGTAGAAGCCCCAGGTTTGTTTCCGTCCCGGCCAACAGACGGCACTGAGCTGCTGGTCTCCGGGCATGGCAGAGCTCTGACTGTTGACTGTTACTTGTGAAAGAAGGCTAAAACTGACAGGCTGTTTGAATACAACTGAGGAGGGGAGAGGAAAAGGACTTCCATCCAAATGATAGTCTTGCAAAGCTTGACTGTTTTCCTTTAAGCCAGCTCTGATGAGCATTTTTTTCCTCGTTTCTACAAGAACATCAGCATTTGATACACCAGTGTGGGCTTAAGGAGAAAATGGATTTTCACCATATGAACTGTATGCATAATTTCCAGATAGGAAATGGCATGTTACTTTATTCACATACATTCACATTCATTTATTCACATGAAAAAAGAGTTCATATTCTCAGCTATGATTGACATAAGGTACGAAGAGGATTTCTTCTTCAAAAAAAGCAAACAAATTACAAGTACCAGGAAGCAATAAGGCTGTTTATTAACACTCTTCTATCTTCACCCTCCTGCCCAACCCATCACCCATGAAATGGCATTCCAAATCCTTGACATGAAATGATAATATGTAATATCGACCATACGTTCTCTGCCAATCCCATCTGAATCTCCAGCACTGCAAATGTAGTCATCTCCCTTCCACAGCAGGAAGTAGCAAACATTCATACTTGTGCATTACCTTTGTTTGGCACCGAAATCCCCGTGAAGTAGAAATTTTCCCTTTTAACACAATCCCAGCCTCACAAAATGCAGCTCGAAAAGGATGAAGAAAAGCCTACAGTGCCTGAACAGATTCAAGGCACTTTACTAGTAAGACTCCTGTTTAACTTGTATGATTACTCTGGTGATGGAGGTTAACAACCCTGAGCAATGGGAGGAAATCAGACTACGAGCCCACATGCTCAGATATGCATAGATCCAGGCTTTTTATTAATATCCTGGAAGATTATTGGCACTGCCTGTAGTATTGCCTATTTTGTTCATTTTGATTTTTGTTGTAGCCATCCCTGAGAAACAGCAACATTCCCAGAGATGCTCCTTGAGCAGAACAGAATCTACATTTGCGGAATACGTTCTTGGTGCAAGTTGTATATCTGAGGGAAAAATGTTTATCGATCCTTCTAATTCAGTGGCATTGTACCAGCTCCTGCAACATCTGAAGCTCAACAATTAAGTGCTGACTTTTGAAAAAGAATTATACAGACTGCTAATTGTGAGGGTGAAACATAAGGGCAGTTCTCAGCTTTTTGCACTAAGGAAGAGCATTGTGCTCACATTATCATAGAATCATAGAACTGCTTGAGTTGGAAGGGACTCTTAAAGGTCTTCTAGTCCAGCTCCCCTGCAATGAACAGGGAATTATTTGGGCAAGTTCTGGCCCTGAATGAAACAAGACTGATTTTCATTTTAGTAAAACTGATTTCAGTTTAGTAAAATAATTTAGTCAACATAAAACCAAACTGAATGTTGGAAAGAGCTCAAAGTTTATAAGGAACAGAGGACAACTTCAAAGATTATTGCATAACTGAGCTGTCCTCAGGAGGTGTAAATTCCCTGTCACAGCAAGGCATGGGGTGAAGGAGCGATACCTGATCCCCCAACGTTCAGTAAGCATAGAGCAATCGCAATTCATCTTAGGCGACTTGTGACTCAGTGTCACTGTGCCAGAGGGTGGGGGACAGAGAGGGGTTCCTGGGAGAGGGACGGGAGTTGCTTAGCGCCCTGTGGAAAGTGTTCAGAGACATAAGAGAGAAGTCTGACTTAGCAAATGTCACAGTGCATATAGAATGACCAGAGGGCAGCCAACCTCCTGCTAGCGGCACAGAGGGCAGGATTTCCTCCTGTCTGTTTTACAGCCATAGACACTGAGCACTTTCCCTGATCTACCCATGAGGGAGATTTCCTCCTCTGCAGACACTGCCCTCTTCCCCTTTATCTGTTGTAAAATAAACATGAGTAAAGAGGTAATCACGCTTGCAAGCTTGCAGGAAAGCTTGAGAGGGTCTGTGCCAGTTGGGCCATTTTGGTGCAAATGCTTATGGCACTTGTGTGGCAGATCTCGAAGAATGAAACTTCCCAAGGGATGTGGAGAACTAAGATGGAGTGGAAGGGATGGTCAGAGCAGAGAAGCCTCTGGACTCCTGAGATGTGCACAACCAGCAATCTTCCTATAGGTGTCCCAGAGGAATGGCTCTCAGGAAGCACCCAGTGACTGACATTAGTGCAGATTGTGCCGGCTGCACAGCTCAGCACAGCGTGGAAGCAGCCTGGGGTGGAAATGGGAGCTACAGGGGATTGTGTTGCATTGTGAGAAACTGAGATTGGATTTCCTTTCCCCAGAAGATTTTTATTTAATATGAGCAGATTTTTATTTTTTTTTCCAGAGGTAAACTCATAATGCTTGGTAGAACGTAATTAAAGCTGGCCAGAAGCCAGGCCACCTCGGTCCGTGGTTGTTTCTGCTTTAGTTAGGTGAGGAGCAAGGAACGTTGGGCTGGTTCAGCACTTCCACTGAGAGCACTGGCACACATGCCAGGTGCTCGGAGAGGTGCCATTTGTAGAAGAGCTCCTCCCAGGGAGCTCCAAACAGATCATGAAAAGATTGAGTAGCGTGGGGAATCACTGAGCCATCGGGAGTCCAAAGAAATGACACCTATTATTTACAGTCCCGTAAGCATGCTGGCTATTTAACCACGTGGATGAGAGAGACCTGATCCTGCCTTCAGACAGCTTTGAAAGTAAATTTTGGTAACACTGATGTGTGATGCGATATGATAGATTATATGATATATGATATGATACGATACGATATACAAGAGCAAGACAACAGAATGGGCCTAAGGAGGAAGAAGCAGGGAGAAATTAACAGGAGTCACCTGTGATAAATATATATGTATATACAATTGCATGCCTACGATCTCTATATTATCTATAGAGACATACTGAGCTGTTTAACTTCTTTCCCCAGAAGCAGGATATGTGTTTGTAAATGTTGATTTCTGCTCTTTTCTAATGACAGGGACACTTACATATGATGAGGGGTCTTTTCAAGCTCTGAGAGCAAAGTTCCTTCTTCTGAAGCCAGTGTCCCTGTGTGCAGAGCCTGCTGATCTCTCACCCAGACGTTTTAGGTTACTGATGGCACCACTCATGTTCTCAGGGTGACGGTCGTAATCAGCCACAAATATACCTGTATCTCAGCAACATCAGAAGTGATTTAAGCCAAATTACCAAAACCAATTAAAACAAATAACTAAGCATACAGAAGAATGCATTCAGCCTAAAATGCTCTAGTCGACCAAAGCATCTGTGCACCCAGCTGTTTGGTGCATGAAGCAGATGTGACAAGATGTTCAGATATGAAGTTTATGTATCGGGAGATTTCGGCTGGATGGATTCACAGGCTACAGCAAATGTCCTCATTTATCTTTGCTTGTTCTTGTGCTGTAGACTGTTCCAAGGGTCAGACACATGGCATTCAGAAAGTTCTGTATCTCAGGGATGCTGAAATCAAGTACTTTTGGTGACAGGTAAGAAGTCATCTCAAAGAATAAAAGCTTTTTGTGAAATTTCTGATTCTTGAAAATGATATTTTAACTCTTATTGAGAGCATGTTCAGTTACACGAACTACAATGAAATTATTCCTGGGGGTCTTACACCATTCTTGTTCAGCAAAATTCCCATGAAATGATATAATAATGTGCTCTGACACACGAGATTTTATTGCTTGGATCACCTCTTATTTGAGATTTGAATTCAAGCTCTGCTTTTGGAATTGAATGCTTTCTGAGAATCTCATTCTGCCTTCAACCTCTTGTCCCTAGAGGTCCCTGTCTCTTCTGGTTGCAGAGAAGAGCCTGAAAGCATAACCCACACCGTGCTCCAAACACCAGACGGCAAACAGAAACACACATCATTCATTTATTTATTTATTTTAATCTCCTGATTTTTAACACTTAGAGTTGGCAATATTGCAACTGGAATTCGGTTTGAATGAAGACTGAGGGCTGAATGCCAACTCTCTTGCTCGCTCTCTGCAGAAAAGCAATGCCTGGAAATGCCTGGAAACAAGGGGCCTGATTCACAGCTTCCTTCCAGGCAGCTCATACTGCCTTACCCTGTCTGTACACCTAGATACAAATAGTCAAGCATATTCCAAACTAGGTCCTAATCCAAGCAGTACAAATAGCCTTTCTTTAGAACATGCTAATCTCAGGTCCAAAACTCCTTTGTATCTATGATATGTGAAACCCAGATCTATGTTAAATAGGACCATCTCAAAACCCATCTCCAAGCCCTCTGAAAACAGAGTATGCAGAATAATCCTAGGGTGCCTTGTAAGAAGTGTTTTGCCCTCTCTGTATCTCTTGCAGACACCACTGCAAGTTGAGTGGCACAAGAAAAAAGGAAAAAATTCTGCTTATTCTGAGTAGAGTGGCCTCTGCACTCATACGCCTGGGCTGTAATTCTTCCACCACCACCAAAAAAAAAAAAAAAAAAAAAAAAAAAAAGCCATTGAACGCTAGAATTCATTAGAAAAGGGAAAGCTGGCTCTGCTACTTCCAAAAATTGCGAGAATTTCAGTGTGTGAATGTGTCTACCCATGATTTCTGGTTGGTTGGTGTAGCTACTAACAATCTAATCATCTGCTCTTTTTGCATGAGAAGTTCATATATTGTTTTCTTTTTTGATAATTAGAGATCATTTGGGGTATGTGTGAGGGGGAAATCACTTTTCCCATACACCACCTAAATCCTGCCTGTACCCATGTATACCAGAGCACCAAGGGTGAATTCACAGGATCACAGAATTGTTAAGGTTGCAAAGACCACTAAGACCAGCCATCAGCCCACCCACCATGTCCCTCAGTGCTACATCCACAGGGTTCTTCAAGGATAGTGACTCCACCACCCCCTTGGGAAGCCTGAGCCACTGCCTTTCCACTCTTTTGGAGAAGACATTTTTTCTAATATCCAACCTGAACCTCCCCTGGTGCAACTTGAGGCCATTCCCTCTTGTCCTATCAGTATCAGAATTGTGTATATGCAGATTCCTGCACTGCACCAGCAATGTTTCTTTAATTGCTCAAAGAGCACATGTACACAGCTTAGAAAAGGTACTTCTCATCTCTGCTTTCTGTTCTAGGGCTTGGTTTTGGTGTTTTGGTCAGCCATAAATAGAGTTTAAAACTATTGCAGAATACATTTCATAGTAAGAGTTAACAATAAACAGTCTTTTTACAACAGTGTGACATTGTGACAAGTTTGATCATTGCATGAAGTGGAACCAGTGCGAGAATTTTTGAGTATTGTCTCCTGACCACTCATGCATTAAGCCACAATATACTCGTGTATAGATTTAGTGCATTCAGGAATCAATGGGAAGAGGAGAAAAGCGGTGCCCCATCTACTCTAAAGGCTCAAGTTTGATTGCAGTGATCTATAAACACCATCCTGGTGCTGCTCTCTGTAACAAATAACATAACCACTCCTGGGATTGCACTTCATACCTCGGAAAAGTCCTTCTAGGCAACAGGGAAATAATTCTGATTTGTCTGGATCTGGTGCATTTCCTTGCACAATGAACTCTTGCAGCACAACTCACACATGAGCAGTGCTTGAGGAGCAGCAGAAGCTGGCCAGCCCTGTTCCTAGGGTCACCTCACCCACTGACTTGTGTTGGCAAGCACACAGTTTCAGCGGCAGTAGCCTATTAGCTCAGCTGCCAGCGTCCTGTGTCACCAAAATACTTTCCATCAAAGGGAAGCCTCTGCGAAGCAGCAGAGCACAAGGGCCAGCTGTCAGATTTAACTTTGTAATACTTAACCCCTTCCCTGCCCTCCACAGTGGCTCTTCGGATGAAAGAGTCCCTCTTTGCCTTTGACGGGTCTCCTCCTGCCACGGCCTCCTGCAAATATTTGTTGCTGCAGAAAATCATATACTGGCAGCATAGTCTGCTACAAGTCAAATTTATCTGTAAGAAACCCTACTGCCATTCGTGGCCACAGGGTAAGTCTAGCGCTACTATAAATTACATTTTTTTTCTGCATTTTTTTTCTGCTGTGTGCTGGAGAGAGCTGGAAAATTGTCTGTGACAGAGCAGAGAGGATGTTAGCTGAGCCCTACAGACTTCATCACACCTATCCCCTCCCTTGTGGAAAACCAGTGGGAAAAGAGCCATTCATACTGCATAAACATATCAGATAGTGGTACGTCCTAGGGAAATTTGCTTGGGCACCACAGTGAAAGTGTTGGGGGCAGTACCTTTGTGTAGGAGATGGCCAGAATTGTGCCAGCGCAGCTGAAGCACAGCTATCATTACTTACAACTTGTGACAGTACACAAAAATGACTCTGTTAATCAGCCGTGGGTGTGATACGCTCGTTCCTTATCAGGATAAGGTAACGGATGGATTTACCTTGAAATTATAGCTGAGCTCACCTCCGCTCCTGATACGTACAGCTGCTGACTGCGTGTCATTTGTGAGCCATGTGCCCATCACATGCCTGTGGCATGACAAAGGGAAGGCAGGCTCTGCCCCCGAAAGGATGTTTATGTATGTTCTTTCTCGAACGAGTTTAGACAGCACGTGGCAGGGGATATCAGAGCCGTATCACAAGGGACGCCACTGTCAGAGGACCTGGCGTAAAAGCAAAATGAGACGGTGATTCCCCTGCTAGGTGACAGTCACCAGGTCTTCTCGCTGCTGTGCCACCGTGCTCACATGAGGTCACACGGGGTCCATGCTGACCCACAGCGACCCTTGGTCTGTGATGTGCTTCATTCTCTAGGCCTTATTAGAAACAGCCGGAACTGAAGGGGACTGGAAAACATGAGTGGTTTAGAGGACAGCTTATAGTCAGAGATACAGTTAGTTAGGTCTTTTCTTGGTCACGCTTGCTTTTCACTGGCTTTTAGTTTCACTTTGCAGTTTCTAAACTATCGAAAAAATCTAGCAGAAAAAACATGGTTTCACATGGAAAGAATCCCAGGTAGCATAACATCACCACAACATGTTTTTAAATAAAAGCATCTAGTGACAAGTATCTACATTCATTCACATTTGGTCACCCTACTGATGAAAGGACTCATCTATAGAGCATTAAGTATGGGCCACTCTCATTGGTTTGCTCAGCACTTCCCTGAGCCTCAGGGGCAGTTCTGCTGCCTGGCACACATGTGAAAACAGCAGCTTTGATTTTAAAGCCCTGACCTCACTTTTCAGTTGACCAGAAGTTGTTGGGTTGTTTTTTAACAACATTTAGGCACTCACTGCAGTGAGGAAAGAAAAACAGCTTGGAAAAAATCTACAGGAAAATATAAAGTCTTGATTCTGTTGTGATCAGTGGGCAGAAATTTTGGATTGTGTGAAGCTTACTCAGCTTTCCTTGAAGTCAATCTAAAAAAGGAAATCAGGTAATAGTAGGTAGTACAGAGAAAGGTTTTAAAAACCCCGCAAATATGTAAGCTCTGTAAAGTGTTTGAAACTTAAACAAAACCCATTTCCAGGATGTCCAGTTTCAGCTTTCTTCCCTAACTTGCCTTCCTGTGCAACTTCCCAGTTCAGCATGCTAGCAGCAAAGTGTTAAAAGGATTGCTGCACAACTTTACCCCTGTCTAGGAATTTACTCTCCTGTGTAAGCAAGAGATGTGGCTGTGTGTGCAGGGAATAACCTGTTCCCTACAAAAGCGATTGGGGCTCTCAAAATCCTGGGCACATGATGGTGGGAATATCAAATGAATCAGGCATCCTGAGTCAGCACGCTGAACAAAGTGCCTCTAACCTCTGCAAAGGGCAATTCCCTCAGGTCAAGCTGAGGTCACTGGAGCAATGCAGGGAAACCCGTGCAGAAAATCCTGTGTACGGGCCTCGGCTTGCAGGCTTGATTTATGGATGCAACGCCATATTTTGCAGCGTTTTCAGGGGACTCTTACATTGAAAATCAGAGCTAATTATCTGAAAACAACATCTGTTGCATTCAAGTTCCAAAGCATGCACCTATTAGCAAGACGGATCAGAGAAGCACTGATTATTTGTACATCGTTTATTTAAACTGCCTGGGAGCAACGCTGGAATCGTAATAATTTCCCGTTCTCCGTGTCCCTCATCTCGCACCAAGAACCCTTGGCTGCTCCAGGGAACAGGGGGATAATTAACTGCCTCCCAAATACCTCCGCCTTTAACAAATGCAGCGGGACTCTGAAGACAGCTTTGCAACCAGACCACGAGGTAAAGATGCCAGCCCTTAAAAAGCAGGTTTGCCAAATATACCGCCGGGCTGCTTTCCTCTGCTTATCTGTGTTTCTGCTGTTGTACAAAAGAGCTTTCAAGATCTGGCCCAAAGACACATTCTCATTCTTTCTTCCCTTAAAAAAAAAAGCAGACCTGGCACAAGCACAGTAAATAAAAATAACAAGCATATGATGCCCAAGATGCATGTGAACATTAAGTGACGTTGGCAGCCCCCGCAAATAGAACTCCAGTTAAAAATAGCCTTTGTCTAAATGTGGAAAGTGAGTAAATATAGTAGCAGTTTCAGCTTACTATAGAGGCTTACAGGCACCAAGTAACAGTGCTTATTATAGAGCATGTGCGTCAGCAAAGGGGAGAAAGGGAGAAAAGAAAGACAACGCATTCTGCAATTAGTTTCTACAATGAGACGTAAATTAATTTCGCCTCTTGTTATTTTTCTTGTGGCTTACAAAAACGGACAAAGGAAGGAGCACTCTTGAACTGTACCACTGCTAAAGAGAAAAAGAGCTGGAGCTGAGGAGAAGGGCAAAGCTCGCACCAGAACCACATGGAGAGCGCTCTGCACAAAGGACGGCTGCACACAGGGAGACGTAGGAAGAGGTGACAGATTGTGATCTCAGTCTCTCCGAGACAGATGAATGAGGGGTACAGTAACCTGGCTGGAGGAGTGTTTGCTTGCTCTCATTTGTCTGCACATCACCTCATGAGCCAACTTTTGAATTGACTGAAAGAATGCAGCATCGATGCTTCCCCCTGCGTTACAAGTTGGACTCAGCAATCCTTATGGGTCCCTTCCAACTCAGGATATTCTCTGATTCTACGTCTGTGCACTCCTGACTTTCAAAGAAATCTCACAAGTTTCCAGTGATGGCAGAATTCACTTTGCTGCATCAGAAAGCTCCCAAACAAAAGCTGTGGGATAAGTTGGACTCAAAGAAGAGTACCTGCAGTGGGACACAGCTGTATGTTGAGTTACGTCCTCAGGATGTTATCTCCAAATGTGACAGTGCAGCCAGGGAGTCTGTGAACATTCTTAACATTCTCTTTTAGTTGGACTGATGAAAAATAAAGTAACAGTGCTTCGGTTGTGCTTCTGAGCTTCTCAAATCAGAGGTGTGGGTGGGAGATGCCTCTTACCTCTTCCAGTGTTCAATTCAATTGAACAAAGTCAGATATTCCAAAGCAAAATTATTAAGTCCCCAAAACACCAAGTCTTCTCCCCATTCACACACAAAAGGACACTTTCATAGACTCGCAGAATATCCTGAGTTGGAAGAAACCAATTAGGACCCCTTCCCATAGAGTTCAGTGTATTTCTGTGCAGTTTTTTTCCTCCTTTGGAACAAAAACAATGGGGTGACAGTACCAAACAGAAAACTGAATGTTTCAGAGCGTTGGATGAGATGCAGCATGGCATATAAACTGTGGCCGGGTAAGGATCGTCAGTAAAGTTGCCTTATTCAAGTGGCATGGTAAATAAATGCTATAAATTCCTAAGTAGAACCTAAATCAGCTTTTGGCATAGTGCATCACTATAACAAGTTAATCTTGCTGCTCCAAGGAATAGCCTTATATGGTTCACTTAAGTAATCATGCTAAATGAATGTTTAAGTGAGAACCATTTGCCAAATGCAAAGCAAGAACCATATATAACCTCTTACACAACTACATAACACAGCAATGCTGGCTAGTTTCCAACATTCTGGTTTATGTACAAATTAGATCTGCTGACTCCAACCAACACCTGAGCCAAAAAAGAGCTACCTGGAAAATACTAGCACAACTGTTAAGGATTAATTAATGAGCATTTGCCCTGGTCTGTCTTCCTCACAGCCAGGCAAATGAGATTTTTCTTCTCTTTTCCAGTATAGCATAGATTAGTTTCAGCAATTGCCTTTACTCTCATCTCTTTGCTGAGAAGGAAGGAATAAGAAAGTAATAAAAAATGAAAGAGAACATCAGTATGCCAAAAGCTTCTCTGGTTACCCCCAAAGAAATTTGACCTTCTTCTCGTCTGGTGCACTATACTTCTAGCATCCATGCTGTTTCTGTGGTGCTTTTGTCTTACAGCCATCAGAGGCCACACGAAATGTACTCAGAGAAAGCAATTGCACTGGCATTGGTTTAAGCTTACTACTGACTGCTCCCTGCCCTTGGATCTCCCACCACCTGTAAATGTGGGAAGTTAAGCTTGTAGGGATAACTGAAAAAGTTCAGGCGGACCTGCCTATGTCTTATTAGTCATCATTCATCCTTTGTAGCAAGAAAACCTGCAATAGATGCAGGCTTAATTCTTCTTAGAGAGTGCTGTTGAGTTCTTGCATTCACAATAAATCTGTTTGGAAGACTGTCCTTAAAGAGTTGCCATGGTGATTATTTTGGTACCACAAAGTAGAAGCTAAAGTACTTACTAGCCATTTCCAAAATCTTGTCTTTTGGGGGAGAAAAAAAAAAAAAAAAAAGGAAAGAAATCACCAGATGGCATTTGTCAGAAATCCGACATTCTGATTATTACTGGAGTTGTGTTTTTGAAGGAATTCTGGGGTTTGAGGTTTCCGGCCAGAAAAGGGAGAATGGAAGGGGTGAGGGGAAGGAAATGGAAAAACAAAGTCACTATATTTGAAATCCCTTTAGCTTGCATTATTACAATGGTTTAGGAAGAGTTCTTAAAAGAGTAGGAGTTAAGTAATGAAAATCTTCAAAAAGTCTCCTTCCTGACTCTTTACTGAGTACTTAGCATACTGTAGCAGGAACAAGGGGAAATTGTTATCTCCTTGTGAAAACACCACCAACTTCTAAACGGGAAATTATAGCTCCCTTTTGCACCTTACCTATAATGGTAACATAAACGAAACATGAGAGATGTCAAAAAAATCCAGGTATCAGTCTTCCTACTCTGAATAGTACCAGTGCAGGAATGGAGCTCATCAAACTAGGCCAAACTTGCTATGGCTCTAACCCAGCAGGTGAACTTGAGCTGATTTAGTGAAATTAGTGCACCTTGTCACTTCACTGCAAAAAGAAAATAGGAAAAGGTAAATAGGAAAAGGAAGAAAGGAAAAAGGAAAAAAAAAAAAAAAAAGAAAAGGAAAAAAAAAGAAAAAGGAAAAAAGAAAGAAGAAGGGGAAAAAAAAAGAAAAAAAAGGGGAAAAAAAAGAAAAGGAAAAAGGGAAAAGAAAAACATTGATTTAGTTACTTAGACATCTATTTGCCAAATTCTCCAGTTAGCCTTGCGTCTGTATCTGGATTTTACTTCAAATTGTGGCATTAAATTAGGGCAGGTAGGAGTGTTAGCGTGCCCTAAGACATGGTGTTAGGTATTTGCAGGACATTAAGCAGCGGTGCTGGAATGGGCTGGCTTGTCAGGCCAGCACAGCGCAGCACTGTGCAGCCTCCAGCTTGTGTGTGAGGAGCAGGATGGCTGCATTAGGTGCGGGCTGTGCGGCTCTGCAGGCAGAGTGCCACGCTGACAGGGCCACAATGCTCCTCAGATCTGGAGTGAGCGCAGGTATTGCTGCCCTGTGTGATTTAGGGGAGCTGCAATGTGTCATACAGCCTTCTTCATTCACAACCCTCTTCTCTCGCTCCTTTCAGCTGTCAGTTTTGCTGCGAGGCAATAGCAGCTTCCACTTCTTCACGTACAAAGAATTCCAGAGTTTTGGTGAAAAACAGCTTTGTTTACTTTAGACTCTATTTATTTAAAGCTGTAAAATTGGCCCCTTTCTGGCGAAAGGTGCCAGATGAGCAGCTCCAGGAACTGAAACACTATTCACTCTGGAGCTCATTTGCAGCCCATCGGAGCCAACGACAAGCCTCTAATTGACCAGCCTTCTGGCTCCTGGGCCAGGCCTTCGCAGGACAGGCAGCAGCTGTGCAAACTCACCCCCTCACCAGAGCACCTCCGAGGGAGAGCCAGGCTCCCCACACAAGGGCCGGCTCAGCCTGAAACTCACCCAAAGACTGCAGCTCCTGTACGGTAGTGCCCAGAGGGTCTCAGGGTTACCCTCATTTCCCAATCAGTTTTGCATTTCTGTACTTAGGTTTGGGGGGTTTGCGAGTGTTTTTTGCTTTGTTCTTGATTTCCAATTTTACTGCTGCGAGCTGGAACCTGACTCACATGGGGAAGCAAAAGGCAGAGGGAAGAAGGACATCGGCATGGCAAATCCTCAACCCTCCTGCCATTAAGGGGTTTTTTGCAGGGGGAGGGAGTGGTTTGCTGAAAGATTTCCAAGAAAGCTTTCACAGGAGATGCTCTATTAAAAAAAATAAAAACTTTGCTAGCACTTCAGTTTCCATTCACGCATGGCTGCCAGTAAGCTTTCAGAAATTACTTCTGGTCACTTTTGACTAAGACAGTTTGGCTTCACGTTAGCGATGGGTCTCAAAAGCTCTCCCCACAATAAGTCTGTGAGCTCTCCAGGCCCAGCCGGCATCTTCTCCCCTTGTAGAGCTGAAGAGTGACCTGAGAGCCACTAGCAAAGCTGGGGATGGCACCTCACAGGCAGAGGATAGAGAAAGTGAAGATCTGTGATCAGAAAGGGCAGAGATGAAGAGTATTGCCCTGCAATAGGAAACACAGAGGGGCAGCTGAGGATTGTACTGTAACAGTGAATCAGAAGATAATAAAAATAAATTGCATAATTAGTAAGAGGCTCGAGAGGTAAAGATACAGTCATGAGAGGAACACTGAAAATATTTCACTCAATTTCTTCTCTTAATGGGCAAAGAAATAGTGAAGAAGTAGCATGTACAGGTAGTTTATTTTTGTTATTCAAAACTTCCGATCAGCATGGTGTCATCAGTGAAGACAACAGTTCAGCTATAAAAATTGCTGTCTGGATGCACTGTGTACATGGTTAAGGCTTCCTGCTATAATGAAAGTACTGTGCCTTAAAGTTCAGCTTCCCTGTTACTCTGAAAATATTTACGGACATGTAAACAATACCTCTCTGCCTCCTGTATTATTATCACAGAGGTTTCCCTGAGGAAATTTGTTTAACAGTTGACTTATAGCAGCCATTAGGATGAACATAAGAATAATAACCAAGACAGTTTTGGGAGGGAAGCTCTGAAACAGTACACTAGAAGTGCCAGCAAGTTGTACATACAGAGCACAAAGGAGAAATGGAAGAGAATGAGAATTAGCTCCACAGTAGTATAAGTCCATGAATATCTCCATCTGGGGCAGAGTGTCAGTGTAAGCCACTCGATGTCCTGCTTCAAAGGTTGTCACATGAAATACTCTGTTGGCTTGGCTGGGGGAACACAGCCAAACCTACTCCTGGCAGCCTCCCACACATGATGCTTCGCATGGGACAAGGCACCACCAGGCAAGGTTTGCCAAGAGGCTGGACAGGATGGAGGCTTGGGAAACAAGCTGCTGGGCAAATGTGTAGGCCAGGCAGTGATAGTGTCTGCTGTATCAACCTCTTTTTATTTATTATGTCTATAATTTGGACAGACTGACAACAGGAAACCTGGGTCTGCTGCTTCTCTGTACGATGTTTCTCCTCTCAGAAAGTTGTTTCTTTGAATCCTGTTTGTTCACATATTGCCAAATTATCAGTGTGTTCATTTTTATCTCTGTCAGTCTTATTTTCTCATTTCTTGATGTAACGAGTTGTCTAATTACTGCGACATCAATTCCTTAAGGAACTTCAAATAATTACATCTGTGTATTTCAATGACATCCTGAAGAGTTTGGGGGAGGTTTGCTTCAGGCTCAATAGCATCAGGTGCCTCCTGATACTTACACTTTCTGCCAAGATCTCCCTTCTTCCCTACTTGCTGAAGCATCTAGAAACAAATATATGTCAGTACTAATTAAAACAATCACCCAAGTGCTGGATCTGACTCAGGGATTGTCATTGTAATTTTAAGAGCTGCTTTCTCTGCACAGTTGAACAAAGTGCCTTATTTCATTTGGAATTTTTATGTTCCAATGAAACCACATTTCAGTTTTTCCTTCCTTTTGTTTTCAAAAAGAGCCAAATTCTATAGTTGTTCATGCTATAGTTACATGTATTCAAAGGATAATACAAACAGCAATGGGCCAGAAGAGCTTGTTGTGTTTTACAGGATAGATAACAGTGTGCAATGTGTTTTTTCCTTCTTAATGTGCAAGCAGAACTATAGTCCTGTTTGTCTTTCCCAGACCCAAAAAAGGAAGGAGGGGGAGCTGTGCAAAACCAGTAGTAGAATCAGAATCATTAAGGTTGGAAGAAACCTCTAAGATCACCTAGTCCAATTGTCAGCCTACCACCATGCCAACTGACCACGTCTCTCAGTACCGCATCTGCATGGTTCTTGTACACCTCCAGGGATGGTGATTCCACCACCCCCCTGGGCAGCCTGTGCCACTGCCTCACTGCTCTTTCTGAGAAGAAGTTGTTCCCAACATCCAGCCTGAACCCTGGCACAACTTAAGATTGTTCCCTCTCACCATATTGCTGTTACATGGAAGAAAAGGCCAACCTTCACCTCGTCACAACCTCCTTTCAGGTTGTCATAGAGAGCAGTAAGGTCGCTCCTGAGCCTCCTCTTCTCCAGAACGAACAATCTTTGCTACCTCAGCTGCTCCGCGTAAGACTTGTGCTCCAGACCCGTCACAGCTTTGTTGCCTTTCTCTGGACACACTCCAGGGCCTCAGTGTCTTGTAGTGAGGAGCCCAGAACTGAACACAGTTCTCAAGGTGCAGCCTCACCAGGGCTGAGTACAGGGGGACAATCACTTCCCTGTTCCTGCTGGCCACACTATTTCTGATACAAGCCAGGATGTCATTGACCTTCTTGGCCACCTGGACACACTGCTGGCTCACGTTCTGCCAGCTGTCCACTAACATCCCCCAATTCTTTTCCTCCATGCAGCTTTCCAGCCACTCTGCCCCAAGCCTGCAGGTGGACGGTTGGACTGGATGACCTTGTAGGTCTTTTCCAACCTTCATGATTCTATGATTCTATGACTCTGTGATGCATGGGTTTGTTGTGACCAAAGAGCAAGACCCACCAGAGGTGGGACACACTGCTTGTTTCTACCTTAGCCCTTGGCACACAGCACCTCTAGCTACAGATGTCAGCAGGAGTACTCAGAACATGGGACACCATCCCCCGTTCTGTACTTCGCATTTGTACAGAAATGTTGCAGTAAAATTGCCCCAAAGCAAGCAGCCATCTCAACAATGTGTCAGGAGTCACCATACATTCCTGTGTCAGCCATCTACACTTCAAGGCAAAAGAGGCACTTCTAGGGGGGGCTGAGTTATCTCATCCTAGCACAGCTATGTCAAGTATCCCAGGAAATTATATCAGAGAAACCCCTTCTTCTTCCATGTTCCCAAACTATAAAAGGGGTCTAGAAAAAAATCTTAGGTGTTGTAAGGTGCACCTTTGCTTCTGGGAAGGAGCTCACAGTCTTGATAGAGAGGACATCTGGGGAAAGAAAGAAGGGAAGAAGGCCAGTGATGTGCATGTACCTAGCCGCACAGTCAGAAGACTACACTCACAGTAACCTCAGGCCCTTCTGACTAGAACATTGTGCAGGGATGTGGGTGGAGGCTATTTTAAACATTAATACTTGCTGGCATATGTTCCAAATAAATGAGCGGAATGAAAGAGCTTGGAAAAATATGTTGCACTGGGATTATTAATCTCTATGGTATTCAGCCACTTCTTAGCAACAAACATTCCCCTGAGGAATTAGTTCAACCAGAACTCTCTTCTTCGTCTCTGAGTCCTTTTGGGTATATTTGAATTACTCGTGGTGCATGAAATATATTTGGGGGCATTACCACGGGGCAATTTGGAAAGACCTTGGGGAGGGTTTTGTACACACACTGTGAGCAGACAAATCACATTTAAAATCATCCACTTGGAATTCCAGTGTTCTTGAGGAAGTTGCTGCTTGAGATCAGCAACAAACAGCATCTTACTCTCAGAGATAAGGCACAACTGAAACACAACTCTGCGTGTCCCATGCAGACATATATCATCAGATGCATGGTATCTAGTTCTAATCACATTAAAATCCATGACAGGAAAAGTGGGAGAGCAGCTTACTGGGTGCAAGACTAGATGATTTCATTCATGTTGCAGATATGACAATGCACTTTCTTTTTCCCTGGAAAACAATAGTTTTTCTTCTTGAAAGCATGTAAACAGCTTGAGGCAGTTACCTTATCCTGCAGAAAGTTGTACAAAATGATGCACCAAAGATAAAGGAGGAATGTATAACTTGATTTTAACTACAAATTGGAGTAGTAAATTGGAAATTGTATGTTCAGTGGCCCACTCAAATGGACACACATCAGAAAACTACCATGACATTGGAAGCTCAATATATCACAAGACAGTATGGCACTGAAACATTACAGTGGATGACAATAGGGAGCAAGTCCTAGCAGAGCTCTCAAGCCTCATCCTACTTCTCTGGCCTTTGAGCACAAAACTTGTATTTTGGGGTTGATTACCATTATTTCTGTTTCTGCTCCATTTCTGTGGAAGGGACATGGGAGTTATAGTAATTTCATCAGCAATGTAACATAGGTTTTTTATCCATTCCCATACATATATGTGCATACACGTATTATCCCGCATAAAGTAGAATATACATATTACATTACATATTATACCCATATTATAATACCTCTTCTATTACCTATAATACTTATAATGCATGTAGGTCCATGTGCTATAGGTATTATATGTAATATGACAAGTGTAGTACCTATATTACATGTAGGTATAAGGAAGGGTGACCTCTGGAAGATCACATCTGGCCAGATGGAAGCAGTACTGTAAGCCTAACATTCCTTTTGCTGCTGCCAGGCTTGGTTCCTGCAGTGAGATTCCTGCAACCAGATCAAAGAAATCAAGCATGAATACCTTTCCCCTCAAAGCCACATCATGCCAAACATTTGACACACAACCAGAACAATACTTGTGCATGTGGAAGTTCATAACAGTTACAACTCACAGAGAATGTGGGCCCCTGATCTCACCTATGTTGTAGGTATTCTTACAGTGCAGACAAGTACATTTGAAACAGTCATCTAGGTTATCTTCACAGCCAGTAGAAAAAAAATTGTCATTCCTACTGCATGATTTCATTAGAATGAAATGAATGTTGAGTTAAAACATGGGAGAGCCCAAAGGGAATCTCACTGTAGTCATCTAAGGTCAAGTGGAATTAGCCATAATAAGAGAATCAGTTTATAGACCTATCCTCATCTCTTTGACCCAGAACTATCCTATCTAACTCCAGACAGATAATCAAAGCATCCGAGCTCAGAATCTGCCATCTTTCAGAAGGCATCACAGACTGGTACCTTCAAAGCCCAAGACATTGTGATGGACACCCATATCCCCAGACATTTCTCTCAGCCACGCCTACCCTCAGGCTGAGAGATGGAGATCAGCATGCAGAGGCTTCTCCTCAGGAAAATATGGCACTGCTACTGATCCTTTACCTTCTGCTGTATGTTCTCTCACCAAGCCCAGATGCCAAACTGCCCCTGCTGTTGCTACATGGCTCTATGTACCTCATCTCTCTTCATGTCTGGGCCCTGCAAATCTTGCCCAGCTCATCTCCTATGAGACAAAGGCCATCCCTCCTATGAAGAAAGGCTGAGGGTGTTGAGCTTGTTTTGTTTGGAAAAGAGAAGGCTCCAGGGAGACGACATGGCAGCCTTCCAGTACTCGAAGGGAGCTTATAAGCAGGAGGGGGACCAACATTTTACATAGTCTAATAGTAATAGGACAAGAGGCAATAGCTTTAAACTGAAGGTCGTTAGATGTTAGGAATAAATTCTTTCCTCAGAGGGCGGTGAGGTGCTGGCACAGCTGCCCAGAGAAGCTGTGGTGTCCCATCCCTGCAGGCGCTCAAGGCCAGGTTAGATGGGGCCCTGGGCAGCTGAGCTGGTGGGGGGCAACCCTGCCCATGGCACGGGGTGGGGCTGGGTGGGCTTTGGGGACCCTTGCAACCCAAACCATTCTGTGATTCTATGATTCTGTGATCTCAGCACACAATTCAAGGAGAACAAGATCACTCATCTTGGATAACTGCTATTGTTTTATCCATTTGGTAACTCATTTTCATTGTGTATGCCAAGTTTCAAAGACCAGTTAAACATTTGGCAACACTAAACAATTAGCAGATTTTTCATTTACGTAGCAGTAGTCTTTTGGCAATCATGCTGGCTTTCAGGAGAACACTTCCTTGCAGTTTATTGATACATATATGATTACACGTATTTCAGACATTTCCTAAAATAAATACTGATCACTTGCTAGAAAGATTATTATGAAGACTATTCAGTCCTTCCTTCTCACAATCTATTTCCTGCACCACAAAGTCTTCTTTACTCAGCTATCAGTACTAATATCTGTTACACCTCACTGTACATTTCCTGGAACTTAATAAATAAACCATGGAGAGAAATGTCACGTAAGGCCACTGACGCCATTCATTTTTATTTTGTCCTCTTTCATACTGAGGAGGAAAAGAGATTATTGTTTGGTCACTTTTTCAGCATCAGCTCACATTCTGGCCTCCTCTAAGAATAACATAAATATTTCATTTCATTTTTCTTTAAGTTAATATATTTAATTATGCTTGTCATTCAATTAACAACAGTTTGAGCTGATTGATAGCTTAAAAATTCTCATTCCTTTGTGGAAAATTGTGACAGAACAGAGGGGAAAATAAGATGCAGCACTGTAAATATCCTCCTCTGGTTCTCTTGCTATTAGCTACCTCAAATCTCATTTAAAATATAGGCATACTGTAATGTGTAACTTTGATCATAATTATCAGTCACCAGGTGTAGGCTGCTTAGCACTGTGCTCATATCGTGCCCAAAGCCAAGGCTTTCCTTTTTAGAGACAAAGTCACAAGCGCTTTTCTATAACAGGTCTAATCCTTTATGTAAGAGATGGCAGAGGGGCCTTGCTGTTGGGATGGGAAGCACTCTTATCAGAAGCAGCTCACAATGGAAGGGAAGGAAGGCTTTCTTGCTTTCACCGCATTTTTCTTAATTTCCTTTGTTTTCTTTAAAATTCAACTTCAGTAAACTTAATTTTGACATGAAACGAAAGAAAACATTCCTCTAAAGAAACAAAACTAACTATAATTCAAAAGCTTTGAAATAGAAATGTCATTTCTTTTTGAACGAAAACAATTTTGCACAGATGTTTCAATTAATTTGAAGAAAGGAAAAGCATCCAGTCCATATTGTTGCTGTGGGGTTTTTTTTCGGTTTGTTTGTTAAATGGTGTTAGAAGCATGCTCTGCTTTCACTGAAAGGTGTTTGCTGTTCTTGGTACAGACAGAGAACTCTGCCCTGGTCCTTGTTGCTGTCTGTGGTAAGATGCCACACAGCTGAGCCATCTCTGCTCATAAATACAGGCTAATTCTTGAGGGCAGAAGCCAGACTGTACCCTTTCCTTCTTCGTGCATCTGTGCAAAATCTGGGCACAAAATATCCTTTTCCCCACTTGTTCCCCTTATGCAAGCAATGGACAGGAAAGGACTGTCTGCAGCTATGGATGTTGTAGCCCACTGGGGCTGAGTACAGGAGTGGACCAGAGAGGGAAATATCCTGAGCAGCTAGCAGCTTACAGGTTTAGGGCTAACAGAAAGAGTCATCTTTTTGCATACTGCTGAACTGTTGTGGAATGTATCGCCACCAGATATTGGAAAGGAGTAAAAATAATTCAGTGGGATTAAAACAAGCTCACTGGCAGTCTATCTACCTATCATGCACGAACGTGCAGACATGATAACTTGCTCAAAAAGCCCACACATCCCTGGTTTCCCTGGCAAATCGCTGAAAAGTCTCTCTCTGTAATTGCCCAGTTCTGCTTCTCTTTCTCTAAACATCTGCTGCAGGCCACTGTCAGAAAACGCGTGTCAGGCTGGCTGGACCCCCAACCTGACCCACCACAGCAGCTCTCATGGCATGCACTAAGGGTACGAGACTATCTCATCCCACACACCAGCCAGTGAAGCTGACAAGATGCAGAAAGGAGTGCAAACTGCACCCTAATTAATAGTGATGCAAGAGCAGCTCTGGAGGCACTATGACTCCCTGAGACATGACAACTCCCGGAACAGGCATGGGAGTGATAGGGGCTATACACTATCCCTGAAGCAGAGCTTGTTGCTTGATGCTATATTTTAGTACTAAGTATGCGGGTGCATTTTCAACATAGCTGGTGGCAGAAATTGCACTTCTAAGCTGTCTGGTGGATTTATATGCTTAAAGGATTATGAATTACTGCAAACCAGTACCATTTGCGATGTTTTGCTTTCTATCCTACGGGCCCAATTACTTGAGGGCACATTGGATTGTATATGTAGTTAGAGTAGGGGTTTGCTCTGGTTATCTTACATTTTCATTACAGTAAGTTGATACAGAGACACACTTCAGTCTAACAGAACCTCAGCGGCTTTACTTAACTGAGTAAAACTGAGCATATGAGTAGGTAGAGAATTAAGTGCAGGACTCAACAGTCAGTCATCTCTAAGAATGTAACCGCACCACAAGCTAACAAACCTGGAAGGGTATAAAGCACACCTAATCCTGCTTGAATGGCAGTGATTGTTTGTGCTTGAGCCACTAACACACAATCAGATTTGAACAAACAATTTCTGGGATAGGAAGCAAAATCCATTGTATATAATACTGTCAAAGTAAATACGAAATACTGATGGCTATGCTTGAATAGTCCACCTGAAGAGACCATTTCAGAGAGCTGTTCATTCTGGTGCTAACCCAGGATGTGCCGTAGCATGTATCTTACCATGAAGGTAACAGAAGAGTGAGCACAGAGTGAGCCAGGCCACAGAGAGAGCACGGGAAAGGGAAAGCACATGGACTTCTACTTCATCTGCATTCAGAGACAGTGGAAGTACAGATATTATCTCAATTGCAGTGGACAGGTGCAGCTCGCCAGACTGAACAACTGTGATCACTTTCACCAAATAATAGGATGACGTAAGTTGGAAGGAACCTAAAAAGTCATTCAGTTCCAACCCCCACTGCCTTGGGCAGGGTTGCCACCACAAGATATTCTGCCTCGGGCCCCTTCCAACCTGGCCTTTAGAGCCTTCAGGGATGGGGCACCAGCCCCAAACTCATGCAGAAGGAGAAGGCATCTTTCAGCCTTCCAGTAGGACATATGGGGCTCACTAAAGACCAAGTCTTTCCAAGCTATCATCTGCAACAATTTAGAAAAACTGTGATATGACACAGTAGGGACAATTCTGGTACAACTGCTACAAGGGGAAGTTTTAACTGACTGTGAAAAATCTGAGCAATAAAGAATTATTTTGTTATCTAGATCACCTTTCTTTCCGCATGATCAGGTAAGGTTTTAATGCTCCTTCCAGCTGTACCTCTTCCCTGACCTGCAGAATCCTCTGCCCAGTGGGTTCTGGTTTTAATTACTTTAACATGATAGCTATTCAGAGAACCTGTCTTTCTTCATCAGCCATTCATAGAGCTCTGTAAACAACTGCAGCGTAAAGAAGCAATGGGTGGTTGTAGAGAAGACAGGCAGACTACTTTTGAAGATGCATAGTAAGAAGACAAAAATAAACAGACACCAGTTGCAACTAGATCTAAGGAATCCACTCTTCTCTATTAGAGGGGTCAAACACTGGATCGGGTTGCCCAGAGAGAATGCAGGATATGGATCCTTGGAGATATTCAGATGCCCAACTGGCCAAAGCCCTAAACAACACGATGTAACTTTGGAAACTGTCCTGCTCTTAGTTGGGAGTTGGAGTAGAAACCCCCAGAGATTTCTTTTTCCCTACATGATTCTGTACTTCTTTTAAACCTGTATCAAATGGATGTACCTTTGTAACTAATTACCAAAGGAGCCATCTTAATACTCTTTTTTTTTTTTTTTTTTTTTTAAATAAAAGGAAATGGAACAAGTTGATGCCTTTTAAAGAGTACAGAAAATACCATGCAGTTATATCAAATTCCATTGCTAAGATAGCAGCCATGTTAACACAAAACTGCAATTAGAAATCATACTGGTATTTTTATGAGACCCAAAGTTAAGGCCACAGTTATGGCTATTTAGCCACAGAGTTATAGTACAGCTGTGCAAAGAAACAGAACTGTTTTTTGTTACTTTTGTGAAAGTAGCATTTATTTTCTACTCCAAACTCAACATGGTTGAAGACATAAACTATAGCAGCCTGCTTTCTGTCTTTGTATTATCTACAAGTCTGGATGAAGCACTTTAAGTACAGTCTGTCCAGATTTATATTCTAACAAATTAACAGGTGGGACAGCAAAACACCAAACCATAAGTTCAGTTTTCATTTAACCTGGTTTTTAGAGACTTGCAACTTTACTGTGTACCCCATGCAAGGAAATAGTTCACTGAACTGGAGCAGGTGTAGTGGAAGGCCACCAAGATGCTCAGGAGGCTGGAGCATCTGATATACAAAGAAAGAACTGGGCTTATTTGGAATGAGAAAGGGAAGGTTTGAAGATCATCAACAGTACCAGAACTGTCTTTGAGTTTCATACAGATTGGTGACCCCAACGTCACCAAGTGCTGCTGCTGAAAGCCCAAGTATCTTTTCTAACCACATGAGTTTCCTCAGGCACACTCGCATTTCCTCTTCAGGTTAAGCTTCAGATGGAACTTGGTCATTGGCTGCTCATCTACTGTTCAAAACTGGGTTAGATCACCTCAAAATACTACAGTGACTAACTTTCCCCTTCTCAGTCATGATCCCAGTGTACTGTTACGGTTTTTAACTTTCACCTCCCTCACCACCAGCTGACACATCACCTCTATCTTTTACTTAAAAGGATTTGGCCTTTCAGCTACAGACTTGCAATTACTACCTCCGAGCTGTCCATGGAGCCAGGGCAGGGCAGGCAGAGGGGAAGGCTGTGGCCTCTGCCCACAGAGTTTGCACTTAAGGCAAAATCTGTCATATGGAAGAGGGGAGGAGGGACTTCCCATTTCTTAAAGAGAAACTTCTAGTCTGCTATGATCGGTCCCTGCGATGAAGTTTAAAATGAAGATACTGAAAGACGCTACTGTAAAACTCCAGGTGCTTTCAGGATATAGAGAGACTGCCACAAAAAGGAAGAACAAAAATCCAGGGACTGTGCACAACTTACTCACTAAATCTACAGCAAACTGGGAATGCCGCCAGACCAAACTGCTCCAATGAAGAGAGGCATTTGCCACAACAAACATTCCACTTCACATCCTGGATCACACAGTTTTAAAAAGACATATTTGAGCAGCAAATAAAATGCAATGACAGTATCAAATTGAAGATCAGAGAGAATCTTTTAGTACCTGACAGTCCTTTAAGCGTCAAATGTGGGGGAAAAAAAATCAGAGAAGCTCAGACTCTGCTTTGTGCTTTCCACTGTTTGTGCTGAAATGACTTATTCAGAGGACAGATACTGTGAATATGTGAGCTGTGCTATGACCAGCTGGCCTGCTTTGGATTTCAGCCGCAATACACAGATGGAAAGTATGTTTCTAGATTGCATGATTTCTTTTTTAAAATCTGCTTTTTTTTTTTTTTTTAATTTTTTTTTTTTTTTTTAAACAGCAAGCACTGAGGTTAAGGAGAAAGTGATGCAGTTCCTTTGAAGCTTAAAGGGAGTCCAAAGATCATTCAAACATCCTTTTCTGAATGTTCTAGAGACTTGCAGATATTTCATAGTTTTGCTGAAATCTCAGGTGACAGAAATTATCTGTCATTTCACAGCTTGTCCTATGGACAAGGCATGAAAAAGTCAAAAGATTTCACAGGGACATGAAAGCCACCATGTGTGTTTACAGTCTTTGTCAAGATGAGCTACATTTAGTCTGGGCAGGAGTCTTTCATTTATCAACACCTCAAGGGATATAAGGAACTGGAGAAAATAGAAAGTAGGACCATTCTAGGTGCCTTGAAGCATTGCTAGAGTCAAGTTGTCAAAAACAATCTCTCTTCCTGTGCAAGATCAATTTGCATACAGACTGCACAGGCTGTATCAGTCCTCTCTTGGAATGCTGTGTGGCAGCATTTCTGGATTAACTTCTATTAATGATTCCTGTATCCTGGTTCTTTTCTTTCTTTTAAACCAAGGTACAAAACCTTGCAAACTCTTTCACATTTCATATTACAATTGCTATACCAGTGCCTTATTCAGGACAATAAATTTTACTTGGTTGTTCACAGGGATGTGTTATAGGATGGGTATATCTAGTATATTCTTGGTGTTTATGCAGGCATATTATCAAGCAGATTTCACACTTCCAAAATGTGATGTTCACACACAACTAAACCAGGCCACAATATAAGATAACAGGAAGATGAGCATACCTACACAGGTGTACCTATGGGCTCGCTTCCTGCAATCGAGCAGCACAGAACTGTAGCCGCCCTTCCTTCCAACCTTCTGTTACCTGCAAAAGGGGACAATGGTCCATTAATCTGCATGTGGAGGAAAATGAAGCTCAAGATTTGATGTCTTCCTTACTTAGGGAAGTAGAAGAGCCAGTCAGGCCTCAATAAATACAGAATAGACCTGGTTATACAACAGATAGATAGGTATTTACTTCTCAAACTGACACCCACTTATATTCAATCCAGGCTTCGTTACTTTGAACAGATAAGGCTTGTTAAAGAAAGACTTTATGCCAAAACCTTTGATTTACTAAGTGCAATCATTTGTCAGCTTGCAGGTTAAACAAACACATAAAGAAAATGATTTTAACGTTATTTTAAAACAAAGCCCCCCATCCATCCCCCTGCCCTCCCCTGTTCTCCCTCTCCCCGCACACAAAGCACTTTAAAGCCACAGGATTTTCACACACCCGTAAACAAATCGGCGGTTTAGTTTTCTTCTTGTACTGGCAGGAAATGGTCTTCTGTGACCTGGAAAACTCAGCAAGTTTTTGAACAGATACATCCACATTTCTGGGTGGATATATATATATATATTTTTTTTAATTTGTTCTTTTGGAGAATTCTTCAGAAGTATTTTGGTCAAAAGCTTTGGCCCTCAACCAAGGAAAAAATAAAACATCGTAGCAGAAGGTATATTTTGGGGATGTGCAAAATCACCTTTAGCTAGCTTCATACTGACCCATTTTCTCTTTCTTTACTAACACTGATGGTCTTTCAAAACAGCAGAGAAACCGTATGTAAGTAGACCTGCATTGTAATGTTTTCCCATGCAGTGGTCATGCATGCGGCTTCCCTAGAGAAAGCAAAAAATGAATTCCATTTCACAGAGAACCTCCTGCTCATACACTCTGTAAAAATGTGTTGCAGTATTCCCAAAATGGCAAACTGAGGGGTTGAAGATGATAGAACAGCAGTAGCCACAAAAGCAATATAGTTTCAGCTACGTCATTTACTAAGGACTACCTTTGCTGCAGATTCAACTCCTCTAAAATAATGTGATGAATTCTTGCCTCATGTTAATGTAACTAGGCAGTGCTCCAGATATCTCCACTGAGAATATCATTTTATACCAGACAAACAAACAAAAAGAAAAGTCTCTTGAATAGCTTTAATTTTCTAGAATTTGCCAAGGCTGCTTACTGCTAGGCTCCCTGCAGCACTATTTTCTTGGATGGAGAACCCAAGCCCCCTGGTTTCTTCAAGCCTTCTGCCTTGCAAGCATTATGCCCATAGAACAGGCAACAATACACAACAATTACTTGAAACATCAGAACTACAAAAACAGTTCACATTTTGAGTATCAGGTGTCAGCTTTACATTAGTGCAAAAAAACATTTGCAACTAACCCTTACAGAAGAAAAATCAGAGGAAAATTGTATTTTAAAACTCACAATGGCTGTAAGCTTTCTTTAACTCATTCAGTTTGCGATGGGGACTTCATATTGTTTTGGAAGAGTTAAGAGAGCCATTGTACTATGAAGAACTTCTCATCAGATTCTTTTCCCCATGCCATCTTATACACAAAACTGATGCTTTTTCTTCTCAAACGTATTTTTAAACTCCGTGGCACAAGATGAAGTTGGGATAGATAGAGATGGGTTACATTTTCCTTACCTTCCCCAAAATAAGATTTGAGTCAACAATAGGAGTGATAGCCCATTAATGGACCTGGATCCATTTTGAGTTCTCTTTTCCCAGGTACATACAGGATCACATCAGTGTATAAGAAAAACTAATAGATCCTCCTCACTGCCTGCACCAGTAGGCATTCATGGTAATTGCCATTAAAGGACTCAAGTTTTGAAAGAAGGATTTGAGACAGCAAGTAACGCACAACCCCAGTATACATTCTCCTCTTATATATGAGGTTAAATGAGGAACAGGGGGATTTAGAGAGAAAAATGAGGACTGAAGTCAAAAGTACAAGACATACATTTCATGCTGATGACAGTCTGCCTCATGGTTGCTCTCATCTCTGTGTAAGCCGTTCAGGGGCTGTGGCAAGTCACTGGAAAAACTTCAGTATCTGTTTCATCAATTCTCACCACTACAAATATATCTATTAGATCTGCTGTCACCATATTGCGAGTTAAACCTGAAGTGATATGAACAGAGTTACATAAGTACTAATGTTTTCAAGTTTTTTCATGTAGAACAAAATATTTTTAAAATTTTGCTTTTCCTGCAGTTCATTCATCACCGACCATTCAGTATGACATACACCTGACTACCAGCATTTGTGCGTTGTTTGAGTCTTCATGTTCCCTAGACTGGAAGTTAAGAAGAAACGATATAGAAAATAAGATTAATGCCAGGACATGATCCTGAAGCTTCCATTTTTGATCAGCACAGCCACATTTCTCCAGTCTCAGGCAGATGCATTCTCACAGAGCCAGTCCCGCTGCATTAGTCCCTACTGCTTCCTTGCAGGGATATTTGCCTTTAGAGCTGGCTGTCAAGGAGCACTGTCGGGAGCACCGATGAGACTATCAGAAGGTGGCACCATGGAGATAAGATTGACAGCACTGTCCCCAGGGCAGCTGCACTTCCCTTCTTTGTGATTGGCTTCAAAGTAAATTCTTAGCCACCGGTTATTTTTCCAGTGAGAGCATAAAACATTAATCCTGGTTACTGGTTGGATAAATTATAAGAATGGCTGCATCGCTCACAACAAAACAAAAGGAAGAAAAAAGTGATGTCGCTACCTTCCAGTACGGGTGGCCAGGATGGGTGACATTATGTTCCATCTTGTTCAGAACAGAGGTTGGAGAAATTCATATTTTAATTAAGAAAAAAAGCATACATAAGGTAGAAATCAGGTCGGGTTAGTAAGAGCAAGCATAAAAAATAGTTTAAGCACATACAGATAAAATTAGAAAAGCCCATGTGAGATACCCAGTGAGGGATATGAGTAATGTCTTGTTATACTTTCTGTAATTGCATCAGTGCTAAGGCAATGCTCAGAAAAGCTTTGGTCTGGTTGTTGCAAGACAGTTAACGTTATTGATAAATGAGACTGAGAACATCAGCACATTGAATTTCATTTTTTTCTTCACTCCCCACTTAAAAGGCCAATTGCAAGTCAATGACTCACATGCCAGAGCCAAAGAATAAAACAGGTTAGTAGAGCAGATTACAGTATATATTTGGTTGTTTTCAGATGAGCTGAGCCAAAAAAAGATTCACGTAGAAAGACTCTGGGCGGACATTTGTCACAAGTAGATCTGTAATTATTGCTGAAAACTTGCAAAAGAGAGGGAGGTGCCAGAAGATTTGAAAAAAAAAAAAAAAAAAACAACACCTCGTTTTAATTCATGGAAGGGAGAAGTAGGTCAGGGGAAACCACTGACTTAGCTTTGCTTCTATTTTCAGAACAAAAATCACATAAAAACGAAAGAGAAGGAAATGCAATATCGTAATAGTTAATGATAACTTAGTAGGCAGAATGACAAGGTGCCTCAAGAAGAGATCCGCATTAAGGCAGAACGTCTTGGACCTTTTCACATTCAGTGTTACTATAGCAGACCTAGAAAGTGGTTTGGAGAGCCCACAAAATAAACAAGGATGTAGCTGGGAACGATTGCAAAAAGTGCACAAAGACAAGTTTGAATGCAAATATCTCAGAAAAAAATGAAGAATATATATATATATTTATAATATAAAATAAATATAAATAAATATTTTATATATATAAATACTGTATACAGTTCAGTAACAACAATGGCAAGTGTTTGACTAGAAAGAGAAAGTGCACAAACGTGGAGGGAGACTAACTAGCTAAGCAGCATTGCTACAGAAATTGATTTAGGTAATATAGGAGATCATAAGTTGAATAATGCTGTCAGTAAGTCATAAAAAGAAAATATGAAGAAAAAAGGAAAGAAATGAACTGGTTGAGAGAAGGGACATATTTGACACAACAGTGGGGAAAAAAAAGATAGCAGAGAAAGCTCTTCAAATAGAAAATGCATATTTTTTTCTGAAGAAAAAAAAGAGGAAAGTAGCAAACAAAAATAAGCAAAACAGACTAAAGTAGAATAAGCATATAATATCATCTCTTTTCTTAAGGAAATCTACCCTATTGCAATTTCACTCTTATGCTGTATATCAGAGGTTAATATCTGAGTAAAGATAGGTAAATTGGCTTTTTATTATTGAATTATAATCACTTGAGCAATTATAAAAACAGGTGTTGCTTATTGAAATCAATTATTCCTTCACCTGATCACTATACAGCTGATAAGAACTCCAGATTGCTATACAAGTACTCTCTCACTTGTGCTGAAGCCTTCTTGAAAGATGTTTATTAAGCCAAGATGCTTTGGAAAGAAACTCCACTGAAGGACAAGGACAAAGATTAAAATCTTTTAAGAAAGAGCATGCAGGCTGTGGTGTCTGCAGATCTTGATTTGATCATTAAGTAGCCTTGATAGTTAGTTGGCTGTCAAACAGAAGTGTTTTCTATATGTTTACAAGAATTTTCTCCAGCTTCTAGACCTATCATTTATTCTTATACCTTTTAGCCTATGAAGTTTGCAAGAGTACGTTGTAATAATACATTTAGTTGCTTTGTAAAGAAAAGCTGAAATAGTACATCGTGTGTATTCAGTTCAACCTCATCAATAGAATCATAGAATCACTCAGGTTGGAAGGGACCTCAAAGATCATCAAGTCCAACCACAGCCTAACCATAGTACCCTAAATAAAATGACTTGGGAAAACACCGAGAGGTTCAGAGGCAACAGAAATGTTTCCTACGAGCAGCTGGAAAATAGGTTTGAAAAACCAGCAGACATAGGTGCTGTTCTAAATGGAGTTGTGGTTCTTTGTATGAAGTAGCAGGCATTATCTGAAATAGTTTAATAGGGCTAATGTAATTCTATATAGTTGGTAATAAGGAGAAAGTCTACACTAAGGTAGTTTATCTACCATTTAACGGATGCTTATTCTGATTTCTTGTTTTCTGTAATCTTCCTTGAACTTTT
This sequence comes from Alectoris magna, assembly GCA_030625065.1. NCBI lineage: Eukaryota > Metazoa > Chordata > Aves > Galliformes > Phasianidae > Alectoris > Alectoris magna. Next base: position 60,110,503 of record CM060561.1, read on the forward strand.
TTTTTTCCCGGACTGGAGTAAATTAAATGGGACTTCTTAGTAAGTTGGCTACATGTTGGGTTCCATTAGTGACCACTAAAATTTTTATGTGAATTTCAGTCATTCTTTCTCATTGGTTGTCCATCCATCACAGAGCTTCATACATTTGAGTCAGCATTGTGACATTATACCTTCTGTTTGGCTTCATCACTCATCAGGCCATTGCATTCTGGGTAAGCTTATTTTTACATACTTGTGTGAAATCGCAGTTTCTTTATAATTGTGAAAATCCAGTGCTGTTAGTTGTCTAAACATGCATGGAGGTCAGCAGTTTGACTACTTTTGCTGTGGAGCTGACATAAACCAAGTACTTCCAAGAATTTATATTCTTCAGACTCTAAAATGAAAGTCTGATTCTCACTCTGCATATGCAACAGACTCCTTATTTGATCCAATTATTCTGTAGCTAGAGTACCAATTACTTCAAATGCAAGCTGTCTCAGCTTCATTGAGCTATATGGGGTTTAAAAGAAGCTATCTACAAGTTTTTAGAAGAAGTCAAATGCAAAATTATGATACTGGTGCATTTACCCCACTGCTTCATTCTGCATTTTCTCAGTTTTGTTTGAGTTATATGAGAACAGACCTAAAAGTTTGCTCCAGGTAAAGTTGTTGAATAAGCAGTGCTCAGTTAGGACACAACAAGTAGCTTTAGAACAGTTTGTCTTTTTTTTGCTTTGCCTTTTATGTAAGGTGGCACTGACAGAAAGCTTTTTCAATTCACTACCATATATTTTTCTCTCCGTGGATGATAATTATCGTTTTGGATTATAGATTAAAGAGGGTTACAGCTTTTGGTAAAAGCCAAAATATCCATTGCTGTAAATAAAAGAATAAAATTGCCTTTTTAGAAGAATATTTCCCATGTCTGTACAATTTTTTTCTCTTCTAAGCAACTACACCCATAAATCCCAAGCCACGTGTCATGTGAATTTGGTCACTCCTTGGGATAACAAAGGTCTGATACTATCAGAAACACCAGAAAACTTTATCATTAAATATCCACAAAAAGTGAATTGAATTTCTTGCTCTTCCACTACAGGAAGAAGTGTCTCATTTTCAAGAATTATTTTTATAGCAGTGGAAGATTTATGTTAAACAGGCTTGTGCATTCTGTTGTTTTAAGCAGTGACCTGAAATGATAACCCAGCTCTATCAATTTCATTATTTTTTCACTGCAGAGGCACAAGGAAGAGAAAGAGAAAAGACAAAAGCATGATTCTGGGACTAGATTGTATTTCTAATTACCATTCCTACAAGACCATCAGTTTGTTGTTACCTTTGCTGATGATGGTTAAAAAAATGTCTTTGGTCCAGGTTAATTTCCTCTTTCATCCTATAGAGCTCTGTACATTTCAGAATTTTGAGGTGTGCCTGGAAAATACCCTTTGTAGTAACTTCCCCCCAAACAAACAAACAAAAAAAAAACCAACACACAGACACACACACACACACACAACTAAATAGTTGACTATTCCATATGAACTAGAACTATTGTACATTTCTTTGAGACAATTCAGTCATTAGATAAGATAGACTGGAAATGTGAATCCCTTGCAGATGTGTCATTTCCTCTGTGCTGGGTTAGAGCCAGCTGTGCTGTCCTTTCTGATCCCTAGGATTTTTTCTTTTTTAATTTCCATTGACTCTGAGGTCTACATGTCTGTTTCCTCTTTTTCTTACCAATTCCTATTGTGTTTGAACTTCTCAATGCCTCCATGCATCTCTGTCCCTAGAGAGAAACTTAGGTGTTCCCAAGTCAAAAGCCATGCCCCCTCTCCAGAGGGATAAACCTGACCTGTTCATTTTCTACTAGGAAGAATGGATCACCCATCTAAGACCGAATTCATAACCCAGAAATAGCTTTCCAAAAGATTCAGTTCCGAAACCTTTACACTGGTATTACTCAGGAATAGAAGACTCTCTTTAGCTGTCCCCATGATCCTCTATGCAGAAAAGAGCAAATTAATCAGAAAGGATAATTCAGGTTGGAAGGGACCCCAGGCAGACTCTATACCAACATGCTACACCAAAAAAAAAAAGTCAATCGCGATCTCAGATCATGTAACTCAGGGCTTTATCCATCCAAAACCTTTCAAAACAGATTTAAAGTTTGATTGATCAATAATTGCATTGAATTTTCTGTTAAGAGACCCTCTAAAAGAAGAAAAATGCTCCATTGGAGTATTTGTTTTATCAACATATTTTAAATTTAACTACCAGCTCTACATTCTCTAGAATAGAAAAGTTTTCAGCCCTTTTTCCTTAAAGAATGTATGTGAGCTAGGTGATCTTAATGGTCTTCATTATTCTATGAATTACAAATCTATTTTATTTCTAATTTTATAGTATACGATGTGAGGGCTTTTCTGAGAGTAATGCCTCCTATTTTATTATGTTGGTGCACAACATCAGAGGCGGATGTTTGTGGTATGGCAGAAGAAGTTGAACCTTCCCAGCAATATTCTGTTGCATTCTGTTGCCATGTGGCAGATGGCAGCAGAGGGGCAGTCTGACACAATGGTGTCTGACACACAAGTGTGTATGAAGCAAAGATGTGACACTGAATTCTCCATGTGGAAATAAAGAGGCATCCATTGACATTCACCAACACGTGCTGAACACTGATGGAGAACAAACAGTGGCTCTCAGCACAGTGAGGCTGTGGGTGGTGTGTTTCAGCAGTGGTGACAGTGACATGAAAGATAAGCCATGTTCCAGATGGCTGTGCATAGGTCAGAGCGACCTATGTATACATTTGTAATAAAAATTACGACTATAAATAAAAAATTAAATTCTTTGTCCATATTAAGTTACATTCAGACTCAGGGAACCCACTTTTTGATTGCTGACGGCAAGTGTCATATTCGAGAAGTTTTACAGAACATGCTGTAATTCTGAATTTACAACTACTTATTAGCTGTGTTTTTCTCTTCACAGCTTTATCAACACAGTACAATACGCACTACGATGATTTATGATTTCTGCAGTCTAATTAAAAGAATGATATTTCTAGTCAGGTGAGGTTATTATAGCCTAAGTTATGTTCTCTTTTTCCTATCCTATATACTACTAGTATATTTATATACTAATATATTTATTAGTATATAATTTATTTATATATTTATATACTAGTAGTATATTAGTATACTATACTAGTATATTAATATTAATAATTATTTTTAATTATTAATTAATAATTAATTAATAATATACTAATATTTCCTATATATATTTCTTAACAGGGAGGATTAAAACATTGGTAGACAAATATGTCTTTAATTGTTAGAAATCAATTTACATTTTCCTTATTTCCAAGGAAAGGATTTCTCAAGTTACAAGTCCATCATTTGCAAAATAGCAAACATCGCATTACATTTAATGCACAGGGACAAAAGCTGCAGACCTATTTATCCTGCTGATCTGAGTCATGTTATAACCTAGTAAGTATGATAGAGCTGGGCCCTACTTTTTTTTTTTTAAGTATTGAACAATCTATTAGGAAATTGCTTAGCTATTCTTCAGTCATTAACACTAATAAATGTTGAATTCTCAGTGCTTAACAGAAACAGATAATACCCCATAGCATTAATTCTGCATCTTTGGAGATTGGCCAGCACAGATTCTAATGGAATAAGCCAACCATGCAATGAGGGATTTAGGAAGTACTGCTATGCTGCCTACAATGACATTTTATTACTGATTAAGTAATCTCTGAATCTGACTGTTCTGCAGTATTTTTCAACATTCCAGTAGCTAGATTTGAATCCTTTGTGAAAATAAGAATGATGTGATTCTCAGAGAGTAATCTTTTGAAAATGAAGTCAAGTTGTTCAAAACCAGAAGCTGATTAGCTTGCTCATTGTCAATTACACTGAAGCTGGATTCAAGCTGTATACACAGAGTGTCTTTGAAAGCATGTAAAGTAAATGTATAATGCATCTTGAAAATTAGTTTATGCAAACAATGCTTCACACTCATACTTCATAGCCTCTTTTTTTTTTTTTTTTTTTCCAAAGTTTGTAAGTGGAATTTTTAGCTGGGGTCCAGACTTTGAAAAAATCTTTATTCTTACAAACTTCAGACAAGTACTAAGAGTGACTGCACAGGCTTCCTTTCAAGAAATGCATTTCTACATATCAGTAGTAAGAGAAGAACTGGAAGAAAATGTTTGAACTCAGCATCACCAAATAAATTAACCAAGCAAACCAAATTTATCAGTTTAAAAATCATTCCTGCCATCATACGAACCCATGCACCACTGTGCTTAGGAAGTATCAGATATTTTCATTGGCATATATCTCAAGAACAACAACGTATAATTTACTGCATGGGAAATACAGTACATGGTGACTGGTAGAAAGGCAACATCATACTCATTTTTAAGAAGAGTAAAAAGGATGACCTTTGGAACTGCTGATCTGTCAGTTTCACCTCTGTGCCAGGAAAGATTACGGAGCAGATCCTCCTTGAAGCTATGCTAAGGCACATGGAAGGCAGGGAGGTGATACGGGAGAACCAGCATGGCTTCACCAAGGGCAAATCCTGCTTGACCAACCTAGTGGCCTTCTAGGATGGTGTCACTGCATCAATGGACAGGGGAAGAGCCACTGATGTCATCTATCTGGACTTCAGTAAGGCCTTTGATGCAGTATAGAGTCTAGATCTGCCCTCTTCCATTTTAAAGCCATTTCCCCGCATGCTGTCGCTACCTACCCTTATAAAAGGTCCCTCCCCAGCTTGCCTGTAGGCCCCTTCAGGTACTTGAAGGCCGCTATAAGGTCTCCTGGGAGCCTTCTCCAGGCTGAAGAGCCCCAGCTCTCTCACCCTGTCCTCACAGGGGAGGTGCTTCAGCCCTCTGATCATCTTCGTGGCCCTCCTCTGGACCTGCTCCAACAGCTCCATGTCCTTCTTGTGTTGGGGGCTCCAGAACTGGATGCAGTACTCCAGGTTGGGTCTCATGAGAGCAGAGTAGAGGGGCAGCATCACCTCCTTCAACCTGCTGATCACACTTCTCTTGATGAAACCCAGGACAGAGTTGGCCTTCTGGACTTCATGCACACATTGCCAGACGGAATGCCTCTCCTAAAGGACAAGCTGAAAGAGCTGGGGCTGTTCAGGCTGTGAGGTGACCTGATACTGAACCTTTCAGTGTCTATAGGGGAGCTACAGGAAAGAAGGGGGCAGACTCTTTAGCAGGATCTGTTGTGACAGAACAAGGAGAAATGGTTTCAAGCTTAGAGAGAGGAGATTTAAGTTAGATATAAGGAAAAAGTCTTTTAAAGTGAGGGTGGTGAGGCACTGGAACAGGCTGCCCAGGGAGTTGGAATAGATGACCTTAAAGGTCCCTTCCAACTCTGAGGGTTCTATGATTCTATGATTCTACTCATGTTCCATTTCAATCCACTAAAGACTCCTTAAAAAACCAAGACATCTGTCCTTCCCAAAGTGACTATCTAAGACCAGGAGCTGTATTGAAAGGACTGGTGTACACACTGTGGCTGGAGAGAATGTTTGGAGGTTCTTGCAAATAAACTCGTTCAGGGCTTTGTAAGACATATTCTTTGCTTTTTTTGATCATTTTTAAATATGGTTTAATATTAGGCTGTGCTGGGGTGCAATGATAGTGCTTGAGTTTTGGTGCTCCTGACTGATTTGCAAATCTTGACATCGATGAAATGCAATCTTTCTTTGGGAAAGACAGTATTATTTAAAACATTTGGAAGGAATTTTACTGTATTCATTCCATAGACTCCTTCTTAGCCATAACTACAACTTTCTTTCGGTACTTCTTGTCATATTTATGGTCCTTACCAGGAGTGAATATGGTTTGTATTTAGCAGTTATGATGAATAGTTTTTATGCATCACAGCAAAACTTGATATTTTAGATTTATAGTTGCTTTGAATTTGAACCATCAAATATTCATTACATTTTCACAACAAAAAGTAATTCTAACAAATCATTCACTCCGTTCATTTCATATACTAATTTCATGTAAGTCTAGAATACAAATTCTGTGCAGAAGTGAGAGCATTACCACAACAGGGAGCTGGTTACCAAATACATAGAGTCTGAGTATTTGAAGAAGTAATGTGACTTTAATTATTTTTTCCTCACAGGCCAAGGTGGAGTCATAAATTCTTTGTCTGGGAAACATTATTCAGGTTCTTGAAGTTAACAGTATTTTTGTAAGCAGAAAATCAACACTCTTTGCTCTGCTCTGCCCCATTATCTGTACCATGAAAAGCTGATATGAGCTCTGAAAGCAAGTTGTAACTGACAATATTTTGGCATCTTTGTAAGTTTAAGACCTATTTGAAAAATATACATGGTTATACCTGAATACCTCTGTTGTAACTTTTCTGCGGATAAATCACCATTGAACATTTTTTCCCATGAAAACATAAATAGTTTACATGGTTCTTTAGTAGACCCTGAAAATACAAGAGGTCAGAGCTGTAGATTGTGCCACTCGATTTATTTTTCAACAGTACCTGGAAAGCTACTGACTTTTTCCATTTCCATCCAGCCAGGGATGGCAGTGCTGGGGTCAAAGAGAATATTTCACCTCTACATTTCCACTACAGGTAGCCCCAGGCTAAGCACAAACACACTGGCAAAGAATCCTCAACATTCCCAGCAGTTGGCCACCTCTTTATTTCAACCGTTTGATTCAGTAGTTGAGTAGAAAGTAGAAAGCCTACAGCAAGTCTGTTGGATTTTAATCACCATAATTTCTACATTTTAGATTTAGAATGATCAGTGACTATCAAAATTGATCAGACCAATATCAAAATTGATATCTGTGATCGATCAAAATTGCTACCATTGTGGGAGCTGAATCAAGAAGTTTTAAGATGTGTATTCAACACTAGATGTACCTTCTAGATACCTCAGTAAAAGCACTAGATTTGTTTAGGTATTATAATTTCTATATTTAATTAAATTTAAATAATAACATTTTTCCAGTCAAATAGTGAATGACAAAATCATCCATGAAATTCAAAATGAAGCCGATGTCTGCTTTCTTACCAAATCAAACCAAAAAGCTTTAATTAGTTTTGTGGGTTTTCATTTGAATATTTTAAAAATTTCCAAATAAAATTTGGGGAAAAAAAAGTACAATTTAATTATTTTTAATTTTAAAACTAAATTTGCCATAAAAGGATTAGAATCAAACCTTTGTGTTTCTGTGTTTTTTTCATATTTTTGCCTGACATGATTCAGAAACTCTAATAAGGAAAGATGTTCAATCATCTTAAAAACTGAATTATTCTTCAATTGTTATCATGTCTATTCACAATTTTAGACAACATGTTTGTGAAAAAATATTGCACCACGATAAATAAAATGCAGCTTGAATTGTGTTTGTCTTTGTTTTTAATTAGGCTTTCTGGTTTTTTAAGATTAATACAAATGAGAAATTATGCTTAGTCTGCAAACTTCTCAGTAAAGGGTACATCCTTCTTCCCAAATCTTTATCCTTCTGACTATTCTGTGAGTACACAATGAATGCAACAAAAGAAGGAAGGAAGAAAACAAAGTGAAGCAAAATACATTTATTTGATTTCTGTGATGTGTTTTTATAATTGGAATCATGACCTCAATGCTTTAATGTGACAGTGCAAAATTCAGCCATGTGTTTGATAGATTTGCTGGAGACAGAGTCTGACCAGTATCCCCTTAGGCAAATCCTTAAAAGATCAGCATTAGTATCAGATCCAGACAACAAAGTCTTTCCAGCCACAAGATACCACCAGATTCCATCATAGTCTCAAAAGGTAAAGGAAGTACTGAGAAAAATAAGTAAAAGGTTGTTAATTAAACTAGTGAAATAAGGGGGAGTGACTACAAGGAATAAATTACACTAATTCTAAAGCAGAAGCGGAGAGAGAAAACTAGAAATTCCATCATTAGACAATAGAGTATGCAAGAACACAACCCTTAATCTCTGCCGTTTCTTCAGTATAAACAGATCTGCTGGTTGCTAGCATTATTGCTGAAAACAGATCTCATTAAATTGTACACAGAGAATAAGTTTCATCTTTCAGAAATAAAGCTATTACTACATCTTTCTCCAGGAGACCCACTTTTAAGTCCAGATTGAAAACAGTCAAAGACACAGTTTCTTATTAAGTAGTCAACAACCTGAAGGCACTGCTTTCTCTAAAGCCTTAAATAAAAAAAAAGTAAATAGGGAAAGGGGTCCAGAAGGCAGGATCTAATGTAATTTAAAACTGGAATTACATCAGCAGTTTCAAACAGATGGCAGAATGTGGAGATAAATGTGTTAGCTCCTTTAGCTTATTTGCTCTCTCCATTGTTTGCATCATTAAAAACAGGAATAGTTTACAATTTAAAAATATAGTAGGTATTATGCATTGGAAAAATGGACATTCACCTACTGAGTGGAAGGAAGTAGGATTAAATTAATTCGCCATACTTTAATGTACAGTATCTGGGATGCTTTAGGCAAGTCTGCAAATAGGTTTCCTAGGAAATGAGATGAACAAAAATATAATGACCTTGAAATTATGCCCCCAAAAGTCCCAAGTATTTAGCACCCTGGCTCAGAAGTGGTAATTACATAAAAAATACAAAAGATCCTTAATTGCTTCAGTTACAGTGTATCTAGGCAGGTCAGTTACTGTACACAGCTGCGAAAAATGGTACGTGATTAATAGGGAGTTGCTTATGATAGCGCTAACTAGCTAGTGTATAGTGCAAAACACTCATTTCTTTTCCAATTAAAGAAAAAAATCTGGTTTTGATTAGGCTCTTCAGAAGGTCTAAGTCTGTAGCAGAAAAATATTCCACTTTCACGTTGTTAAATGTTTTAGTCAAGGCCCAAGCAGCATAAGTTTGTGGAAAACAGGAAGGATTAAATAAAATAGTGCTTTGAAAATGCTGCAAATATCAAAATAATACACTTCAGACCATTTTGGCCATCCGAATTTGCTGGTTGTAAAACAAAAGAGAAAAACGGTTCAAATAAATAAGACTGATACGAGTGCATCTCCAAAGTCTGAATGAGGCACCAATTTTCCCTGTGATTTCTTAAACTTTAATTAATCATTCTTTTCCATGTAGCTTGAAACTCATCCCAGCGAAGTCTGAAGAAGAAAGCATTCAAAAGTCATATAACAGAACTCACAGTACTTCAAAATTGGAGGTTGGATGGAGGTGTTTGGATAGTTATAGCTGGAGGGTTGTTGTCAACAGCTTTATGTCCAGGCGAAGGCCAGTCAAGAGTGGTGTCCCCCAGGGGGTCATCTTGGGACCAGTGCTCATCAACGTCTTTATCAATGACGCAGACAGTGGGATTGAGTGTACCCTCAGCAAGTTTGCAAATGACACTAAGCTGAGTGATGCAGCTGACACAATAGAAGGGAGGAATGCCATCAGAGGGACATGCACATGACTGAAAAATGTGCACATGAGAATCTTAGGAGGTTTAATAAAGCCAAGTGCAAGGTGTTACATTTGGGCTTAGGCAATCCCAGATATGAGCACAGACTGGGAGGAGAACTCACTGAGAGCAATCCTGCTGAGAAACACTTGGGGGTCCTGATGGACAAAAAGCTGGACATGATTCAGCAGTGTGCTCTTGCAGCCCAGAAGGCCACATGTACCCTGCGCTGCATCAAAAGAGGGGTGGCCAGCAGGGCTAGGGAGCTGACTGTCCCCCTCTACTCTGCCTTCATGAGGCCCCATCTGTAGTACTGTATTCAGGCCTGAGGCCCCAAGTACAAGAAGGATGTTGGGGCAGGTCCAGAGGAGGGCCATGAAGATGATCAGAGGGCTGGAGCACCTCTGCTATGAAGACAGGTTGAGGTGAGTTAGGCTTGCTCAGTTTGAAGAAGAGAAATGTCTGGGGAGACCTCATTGTGGCCTTCCAGTAATTGCGGGGAGCTTACAAGCAGGAGGGGAACCAACATTTTTTAGCTAATCTGATAAGATAGGACAAGGAAGGATGGCTTTAAACTAAAATAGAGGAGGTTTAGGTTAGATGTTAGGCAGAAATTCTTTACTCAGAGGACGGTGAGGCTCTGACACAGCTGCTCAGAGAAGCTGTGGTGCCCCATCCCTGGAGGCACTCAAGGCCAGGTTGGATGAGGCCCTGGGCAGCTGAGCTGGTTGGAGGCAGCCCTGCCCATGGCACGGGGTTGGAACTAGATGATCTTTAAGGTACCTCCAACATAAGAAATTCTATAATTCTATGAACATAGTTTTGCAGTCCCAAGAGATCAGGGAAAAACACTGAACTGGATGGAGAGCCCTCCAGATTTGTGAACTTCTTGGGTTTATACAGCAGCAGGACCCAGGTTGGGAAAAATGTGCAGCCATGATCTTTGGAGCATTAAAATGGACCCTGTGTGTTTGCACCTACTGAAAATACAGCCTGGTCCAATGTGATTCGCAAACCCGAGTGCCCCCTGGGCATGCTCTCAGCATGTTCATGGGCTCTGTTGAGCTCTGGGTGTTGTGCATCTGTGTTTGGGGAGGGGAAGGGACCAGGCTGGGGGCAAGTGCCAACTATCAGAGTGCTGAAATCTTGAACATTTGTGGATTTCCTTCTCCTTTCATCTCTTAGAAGAGGCACAAAACACTGCCAATTCAGTCTTCATTCCTGGCTTCATTCATCACTTCACTGAGGTGGATGGAGTATCTAACTCAGGCACTGATTAAGGATTCCTCTCACAGATCTCACTATCTCAACTAGCTTGGTCCACATGCCCAAGGTGTACTTGATCATAGTAGCTAGAAAGTGACAGTTTTACATAGTAAAAGCTGAGATTCTGGGAAATGGAACAAAACCTTTAAATAAGCATTACTGCGACAAGGGGTTTTTAAAGCTGTTCTACAGATCTCGCTCACCCCCACTGCCCTGTCATCACTTAAAAAACAAAAAGTTACAAGATATTTTTCTAATTTCTGGTGTGCTTATGTACTCATATTCAGACACACTGGATTTAAATCCTGGCCAATTTGTAGTTTTCAGACAGAGTAACAGGTTTTTTTTTAAAGCCATTTTAAGTGCCATATTGTCTATTATCTCCTGGCAGAAGAGTGGATTTAAAGGCAAAGCAAAATTATTTGGCATTATGATTTGACCATTGATGTTGTCCTCAATATTGAGTGATCAGAAGTTTCAGATTTTCAGAAGTGAACACAGACCTGAATGATGCTCTGCTCATCACAAGGCTCGTGGAAAGTGGCAGGGGAGAGCTGGGATGCAGAGAATTGATGCATCTTTAGGAACTCCTGGGAACAATCCTGAGTGATTTTACCAGGGAACTGCTCTTGAAGCCTTATTGAAGCAGTCTGGGGAAACCTATTCTGCTGCCCTGAAAAAGATATAAACGTTGCCTATCTCTGTGGCTGCTCTGATTTTCTATATGTCCAATTTCTAGGTCATCAATGATTTTCAAGCCTTTCCTATATCCATTCCTACCATAGATCGCCATTCACAAGATCAAAAATGTATTTTTCATTATTTAAAATTGAAATACAGAACAGAGAGGAAATCCCCTCAAGAGATAACTGCACAAAACAATATAAACTGCGAGGCAGGTCAAATGTTCACTGACACATCTTGACAATTGCCCCTTTTCTTTACACTGACTCTATTTGATTAAACTGATTGAAATGCATTTCATACTTGTGCTTTGTCAGTCTATATTTTGGGCTTCATGAACAAAATGATACTAGATTGACTTACCCAGATACTTCACATAGCTTGTCATGTTCAATTAATTAATGTTGCTTGTACAGCGTGAGAATATGGAGATTCATCTTTTCATTTCTGCATTTGTTTAATAACTAAATAAGAGGATGATAAAGCATTAAATAGGTAGACAATAGACATTTAAAGTGTTTTCATTTCTTCAGAAACATACAACATAAATTTTAAAGATACGCACATTATAAATCATTAGTTATGTTAAAACAGGAATACTGCAATGCTAACCAAGTCGTGAATAAAACTAGCTATGTTTTCTCTCTCTTTTCCTTTTGTCTAATGGATGAAAACAGATCACACATGCAATTACTCTTTAGAAATCTGAACTTGGATAAATTTAGTAAATCCCCACAGTCTTATGAGGAGATTTTGTCCTGAAGAGGCTTATGATATTGATAGTGAAGTTATTAGAATTTTATTAACTTCAATGACAACAGAGTGGTGCTTCCCCAGTTTCACTTCTAGATATATAATACCCATTCAGACTTTTGGAGTTTCTTATAATATCCAAACCTCTTCTTCTTAAATACTAATCTTTAACTACGCTGAAGTCTATTTTAGGGCAATTCTTACTGCACTAAATAAAAAAAGTAAGAAGTGCAAAACATGAATGACAGAAATTAGTCTTACAAATGAAATCAGAAACAAAGATGTGAATGAACTGTATATTTAGGTGAGAAGCATCAAATATGGTTGTCATTCAAACAGACGTAAAGCAGTCAAATACACTATTCCATGCAGAAACTATCGTTATCTGGTTTAGTTTAAAACCCCTTCCCTCTTCTGTTTCTTGGTCATGAGACACATGGAAGGGCAGATAAGTCATATATAAACTGGCTCACACGTTACTTTATTTCAGCAGCAATGGAGTCAGAAGTCCAGATGGAAGCTATCAAAGCTCCCATTGCCAAAAGTTTGTTCACTGTATTTATAGCTTATATGCCATGAAAATATATTTATATAACTGAGTGCCGGGGGAAGTACATACTTTTCCCCATGTACTAGATTCTCTCTCTCAGCTCCATGGATCACTTTCCCTCTTTTTCTCCATCTGAATGCATATAACATGTGGGGTCCAATAAGATTCATCCCAGGGTAGTCAAAATTGGCTGAGTTGCACTCAGTGATCACAGAATCAAAGAAAGGGGTTAGAAGGGACCTCTGAAGATCACCTAGCCCAACTCCCTGATAAAGCACGTTCCCTATGAAGGTTACAGTGATTTCCTTTCAATTTGGGATATTCTGTGATACTGTAAGGAAGGAGGACAGGAGAGAAGACATTAAGGGGGGAAGAAGAGACGGAGGGAAGCAGGGCAAGAAGAGGGAGTCAAGGAAGCAAAGGAAGGAAAACACCAAAAGAGATGGGCATAAGTAAGAGACTTTAGAAGCAATGAAACTTTCATGTCAGCCACCAGAACTGACAAAACAAGCTTTTTCAGGCAAACTCATATTATGAAAATTAGTCTACAGGTTGAAGCCAGTATGTCTAAGGAAGAATATGACAAATAAAGTACAGCTATGCGTTAAGATTTGCAATAATGCATCTTAGTATCAAACCATGCTCAGGCAGGAGTTACGTTGCAACTCATCTGCAAGTTCCATGAGGCCCTTCCTTACTCACAGAATCTGAGATGAGATTCCACTGCTACAGGCAAGTCAATCAGTATTGTTTCTTATTGTGGAAAAATGCTCGGAATTTCAGTATCGATAACTTCTTTTCTATTAAATTCATAAAATTGCTCTGCTTATATATTTCTTTCATCCAGTAATCATAGAACATTTGCTCTGGTCCATGACAAGAATTTTCTTCAGTGTTCAAGAGCTGTCTTATGTGCCATGAGTTGTCTTTTAAGCTCCTTTTACATAAAAACTAAATAGCTTATTTAATCACTCACATAGGTTTTACAGACTTGCACTCCTTTTCTGAACTCTTCTCTTAAACAAAACTGTTTGGTGCATAGAGACTTGGAAGGATGAGAGTGGCAGTTTCCTTAAGAAGACAGTACCACCTCCTATTGCTACTTTACAACAGCACCTTTTGTAGAGAATGCTCAAGCACACTTATCCTGAGACAACAGAGATTCACATTCAGCTGTTTATTCACATTTGACTCTAATTCAGTCACCACTTTCCAGATCATTCTTTTGCAAATAACAGGTTATTGTATTTTATCCGGCACTGTTTGTACAGACTCAGTCCAGACATCATCTTGTTCTCATAACTGATAAATCCTTGCTCCCACTATTATTTTCCAACACCACACTCACATTTTTGCCTGGATGAATGCGCTGGAACTACTCAAGACATTTCCCAGTGGTTTGCTGCTATGAGTGTCCCTTGACGATGTTGATTACCTATTGACTGTATTAGAATGAGAACACAACAGCAGTGATGCGTGTCTGTGCAGGTGTTGGGAAGCTGTTACTCCACTCAGAAACAAACTAAATTTACTGTAGTCCACAGGGTCCTTTACAGGACCACTTATGCCCATGTACTCTTCTTCTGATGGATGCTAAGTGGCACTCACACCATTCACATTTCATTTCTTGTGTGGGCATATTTATTTGTCCACAAACAGGATAATTTCTGATTTCCTGAATCTTTTCTATTCATTATTTAATATTTTCATCCATTAAAATCCTTATCCTTGTTTAAATTATTTTTACAGTAGTCACATAAATATCAGGCCACGAACAACACTCCAGCAGTCAAAGCAAAATGCTTCAGGGGCAGTTCCCATATCTTCACACCATCTATGCATCAGGCAGCAACCTGTATAATAAACAAACAGTTCAACCTATTGTGAACAATATTTATTTATGTGCTGCAGCTGATTGAGTATGAAAGAATAGGAATTAATTTTGTGCCAATGAATAATCGAACCAAACTTGCTATCCTCAGTATAGATTAGTTGTTCAGACTAACCACATTCTGCTGGAATCACAGTACTTAATGGAATAGGCTTCACGCTGTGCAATTTGCTCAGCCAAAATTTGCTCAAGCTCATCTTCAAAAAGGGCCAGAAAGACGATCCTAGTAGCTACAGACCTATCAGTCTCACCTTGGTGCTAGCGAAGGTTATGGAATGGATAATCTCAGAAGCCATCATGGATCAGTTAAAGGTCTAGCGGGGATCAGGCCCAGTCAGCATGGGTTTATGAATGGTAGATCCTGTTTAACAAACCTGGCTTCACTGTGTGACAAGGTGACCACTTAGTGGATGAAGGTAAGGCTGTTGATGTGGTCTACCCGAACTTCAGTAAAGGCCTTTGACACTGTCCCCCACAGCATCCTCATGGAGAAGCTGGCTGCCCGTGGTTTGGATGGGCTTACGCTCTGCTGGGTTTTCACCCAGCCTGGCTGGATAGCCAGGCCCAAAGAGTTGTGGTCAATGGAGTTAAATCCAGTTGGTGGCCAGTCATGAGTGGTGTCCTCCACGGCTCAGTACGGGGGCCACTCCTATTCAACATCTTCATTTATGATCTTGATGAGGGGATTGAGTGCACCCTTAGTAAGTCCGCAGATGACACCAAGTTGGGAGGGAGTGTTGATCTGCCCGAGGGGAGAAAGGCACTACAGAGGGACCTGCACAGACTGGATTGATGGACCAAGGCAAACCATATGAGTTTCAGTGTGGCCAAGTGTCAGGTCCTGCATTTTGGTCACAACTACCCCAGGCAATCCTGGGGTAGGCTTGGGGAGGAGTGGCTGGAAAGCTGCCTGATGGAAAGGGACCTTGGTGTACTGATGGACAGTTGGCTGAATATGAGCCAGCAGTGTGCCCAGGTGGCCAAGAAGGCCAATGGCATCCTGGCTTGTGTCAGGAATGGTGTGGTGAGCAGCACTAGGGAAGTAATCCTACCCCATTACTCAGCACAGGTGAGGCCTCAACTCAAGTACTGTGTTCAGTTTTGGGCACCTCAATACAGAAAGGACACTGAGGTGCTGGAGCAGGTCCAAAAAAGGGCAGCAAGGCTTGTGAAGGGCTTGGAGAATATGCCCTGTGAGGAACAACTGAAGGAACTGGGGCTGTTTAGTCTGGGGAAGAGAAGGCTGAGGGAAGAGCTTATTGCTCTCTTCAAATACTTGAAATGTGATTGCAGTGAGAATGAGGTTGGTCCCTTCTCACCGGTGACAGGTGAAAGGATGAGGGGAAATGACCTCAAGTTGCACCAGAGGAGGTTTAGGTCGGATATCAGGAAAAACTTCTTAACAGAAAGGGTTGTTAAGCACTGGAATAGGCTCCCAGGGAGGTTGAGTCACCATCCCGGATGTGTTTAAAAGCCATTTGGATGTAGTGCCCAGGGACATGATTTAGCGGAGGGTTGTTAAGAGTTAGGGTAGTATGGTTGAGTTGCAGTTGGACTTGATGATCTTGAAGGTCTTTTCCAACCTGTGCAATTCCATGATTCTATGATTCTAAAATTGACTTCTGCTTGAATTAGCCTGTGTGTGTACTGCAGAGAAGCAATGCCAATGCCAATCTCTAGGCGGGTTTTGGAAGATCTAAGCACACACCCAAGTCACAGTAAAAGCAAACAAGCTGTGAAGTCGTTCTTGCAGTCACAATACTGTGCCATTTGTATGCTACATTTTTTGCATTATCCAAAACAAAAATGAATTTCAAGCTTAAAACTTTGGGTAGACAGTCTCTCTGCCTTCAGACTGTGAACAGTACTACTGGGTTTTTTACTTTCTACTGTCTGTTACAGTGAAATACAAGATTGGGAAGTATAAAATTGAATATCCTAGTAACCGGAAGCACCAGAAGGATTTAACATGACAAAACCACCAGAGAGCATATAAGGTGAACAGGAGGGGAGTCACATGGGTGTGGCTGGACCTCCCCCATCTCACTGCTCCTTTCTAATCCCATCAAGATTTCCCAGGCCATGAATACTAACACCACAAGGGAAAAAGGCTCAGTGACAAAAGTTATTAGCAATAGAATACAGTACAGCTGCTTATTCAATATCAGATGTGAATTAATTGGATCATATTGCAAACAAATTTGAGACAGTTTCAGATTTGGTCTGTCTTCACTGTGTAATACAAACAAAAGCTCATATATTGTGAGCAATTTACTAGGATACTTGCCTACAGCTCTGTGTAGCAGCTAAACAATTGGTTTGGCATTTTCAAAGAAACTGATCTGGTTCCCATGCCTCTTCAATGCATCTAAATTAAAAGTATACTTATCTGTATTTGTAATGTGCTAAATCCTTTCGTATTTCATGTTTCATTTAGGCCTTCTTTCTGTGATACTGCCAATGACTAAGGATGGATTTCAGAGCACTGTCTGCTGCTTCCAGATGTACATGTAATAGATGTCACTAAACATGAAATTTCAGATTTGTTTCATGTAGACAAATACATTCAACATGTAAATCTCGATGTCAATGTTAAAGCCAAAATGGATGATTTTTTTTTCTTCTGTATCATAAAAGACCAGTTATTGAAATAGTCATTCTCCTTGCTTACTTAATATAGCAAGGAGAGAGGAAATTCCTGAAACACTGGTATACTGACAAGTGGAGTTTATATCTGGATTTTACGTCTTTAAAAAGAATGTTATTTTACTATAGAAAAGAAGAGTTGGTTTCTGTGTAGTTTCCTTCAGACTCAGGACAGTTCCTACAGTCCTCACTGGCGATGAACGTGTAAATCTGAATAAATATTTTAGTCCTGAGAGAAAGAAAAAAGAAACAGAAACATTTTTATTTCAGTGTCTGTGCAACTCTGACTTATTTTCTTATACAGATGAATCTACTGGTCACTCTTGGAGTAAGCTGGCTTTTCTGGATCTGAATATATAGCCCCTAAGAGACTTTTTGTCTGGTACTTGGATAGAAGAGTGGAAGAGAGCAAGCCATTTTATCGCTGGCATGTTTTGCTGCATTTCCTGAGTGAACAAACCCTTTTCTGGTCATGTGTTTCCCTGCCTCTTCAGAGGAGCATGGAGATGTTAAGTTTTCCAGCCTTTCAGGGCAGGAAAGAGAGTTGTTTTTCAAGGAAGATCTCTCAAGCCTTTTCTGTTGACATGATCCACTGAGCACGTTTCCCAATCATGAGACACTATCTATCTGCTCTGCTCCTACCCACATTTCCAGTTAAAGCAATACAGTATCTAAATGCCTGCCTCTCATCTCAGCTACACCTTGGCAGACCTGTACCTGTATATCAGATATATGTATATTAAAAAGAACAGACAAATGCGCTGACTCTCTTCTCTTCGACGTTCCTTTTTTAAACCTCTTTTGATAGTTTCCCCCAAGAAAGAGAGTGAGGAGTGTGTGCAAACACTTGTTCTCCACATCAAGCCTGACTGAACGATTTCTCTGCTATTCTGAGCTTCTGGTGAGCTGAAAATTACCAGCTGTACTGATTTGTGACAAACTGTGTGTGTATGCATGCACATGCGCATGTATGTACGTGTGTGTATGTGCAGTCTGGAGAAGAAGAAACAAAGAGATTAACATCATCATACATGATGAAAACAAATTCATGTTTATGACCCAGTTCCATGAAATACAAATGCAAGCAATAGCTTATGGTTAAAAAGTATTGGAGCCCTCACGCTGACATATTATGGACTGTATACTGAACAAGGAATTCTCTAATTCGTTTCTTTGCTGAGATACAGTAAATGATTAGGGCATCAAATACAAAAGTAGCTCATCATTGCACTAATTTGAAAAAGAAAATGAGCTTGGGTTAGGGAAGAAATCAGGTATGCTACTTGCAGTTGATATCACAGGATGGCTGATCCACTCTCGGTGCGTTCAGAGTTATCAATAACATGATAATTTTGTAATATTATGCTTACTAAATGTAAAAATGCTTGACACCAAAAAAAAAAAAGAAGAAGAAGAAATCAGGTTATCCAAGCTTAAAAAGCTAACACTCCTCAGCTGATTTGCAGTGACAAACAGTAATTCATTAAACTGCAGTGACATATTTGCCACCCTTTGATGTCTATGCTCTTAAAAGTGAAGTGGTAACAACCTAAGCTTTTTTAAAATCAGTGTTATGTCACCCCTTGCATGTCAAAATAAACCACAGTACCTATAAAAAAACATGTGGTAACAACTCAAATCCCTAAATCTTTGCCAAAAGTTGACTTCAATAGCTGTCTACAGAGTCTGCCAGAATACTGTCAGCCAACTCATACCATGTGTGCCTTGTAGGGTAGTGGCTTCAAAAGGACATCAGATTTGCCAAAATCTCTCCATCTTTCAGACATAATCTTTGCCATCACTCATGAAATGTAGTCACATCTAACAGGAAGGAAATACATGATGGTCATCAGCACAGGGCACACCTAGGAGAAAATAATGTTTTTAGACCTTGAATAGGAGCATTTTGTGTCGTCAAAATATAATTATCCAGACTAGGATGTATCATTACATCCTGAAATAACACTTTCAAAAACACTTCCTGTGAGCTGTGCTTACCTGAGAACCTGGGAGCCAATCACTCTTTCTGGGAGTTCAGACATTCATCTGAATTCCATAATTGATTTTCTCAAAGGATATTTATAAACACACTGCCTCTTTTCTGAACACATCTGTCTAACCTGTTCCCCCAGCAGGACTGCCCTTAGAGAAGACCTCTCCTCAGAGATTTTAAACGTAATCCATCTTTGACCAAAAATGTGCTGTTTGGACCTGGGAGATGGGCAAGAAGTGCAGAATTTGAAATTCATGTGTGATTGTAATTTCATTGTAATCATAATCAGATGGCCGCTGCATGAGAATGGAGGAGTTCTATGCTATAACTGAAGACCACTGCGTATGGGACAGGTGTTTAGTACCATACAGTTGAGTTCCAGTAGGCACATGGGAGAACCCTCCTACTTTTAGAAATGAAATTTGATGGCCTTTATTTCACCTAGCAGAACAGGCAAGAACATAGACCATCAGTCTGCTTGCGTGTTGAGAAGGCAGTATGAGAGATGGTTTGCTGCAGAATCCACTCTAGGGAATGCAGTTCTTGTGTCTCTTTCATGAACTCAAAATCTCAGGATGGGCTAGCAAAAGGTCACTGACAAACTCAGAAAGAACTCTGATAATCCCCATTGTCACTGTCATTTGCCATGCCCTGAGGAATTTTTAAATCTGAACTTGTACAGAGATTTGCAGTCAATTATCTACATGTCTGGGGTTACAGGGACAGTGCTGTGCTTTGGCAAAATGAGCAAGCAGCAATGAAGGCTTGCATTCTGGGCAGAATGGCTTAAGTGAGACAATCTATAAAGGATGCAAGAGAAGGTGGGGCAAAAGATTCAATGAGAGCAGAAAGAAAAGGAACAAAAGAGACTGGGCAAAAAAAAGAAGAGTGGAGTGGACAAATGGGTAGCTGAAAAGGGAAGGCAGATGAAAGCAGCTTGGGAACCTGCAAACCATGAAATATTATGGGTTTGCACACCAAACAGATACAAAGGATGGGACTGAGTTTCATAACTGAATTGACCAGTGTGGGGAAATAAAGAAATATCAGGTTCCACTGAGGCTGAGGTTGGATGTGAGTTCATTTCACAGAAAAATTCTAACATTAGGGCACACTCTGTGTTAATGTGTAAAGAGAATACTGGCAACAACTCTCCTAATGATGGCATGATGTGTATGGAGCACTGGGGAGGTGGGGGGATATATTCATGGAAGAGAAGAGCAAGTAGTTGGTAGAGAACTTCCCCTCCTCCCTTTGTCATCCAAGATGATTAATGAACCTCGCTGTGGCTCTGTCCTGGTCTCTTCAGAGAAAGAATCCAGTTAGCTTTCTCATAATGGCAGAAGTAATTAAAAAGGGGATCAACTTCAGAGGAACATAAAACACACACAAAAAGTCTGCCTCTTTAATGATATCCCCTACATCCTTTACTGGCGGGGTTTCTGCTAATCTAATACCTGTTAATTTTCTTTCTAATTAGGGCTACAGCTCACCAGAGGCTGCTTTATACTTAATTTGTTGAGGTTTTATTATATGGCTCAACAGTCAGCCAACCACTGCATGCATCATGTGATCTGGTTGAGATCTTTCAGGCATTACTGCACACTGAGGCCCTTGGAGAGAACGTGCCACTACAATTTGTGAGTCACCCGTTCTTGCTCTGCCTAGGTCTTGTCATGTGTGTGCTTGTCAGGATTCATCTCCGTCTCCATTACCCTTGGGGCAGAAGTCATAGTTTGTTTCTGCTCACTTGTCTGATTTTTAGCAGATCATATTCCCATCTTCAGAAACCTAAACAAGTGCCATCTTTGGAGTATTTAAGGTGGAATTCTAAGTGCTGATCAAACTCAACTCAGAAACATCTTTTAATTGACATAAAATATCCCCAGTTCAAATATTTTTTAAGGCACAGGAAGACTGCTATACAAATGAAAATAATTAATTCAAACGCATTCTTTGCTGTTACCAGAAAGAAAGTAGCTGTTTTTCCTTATCTTTCTGTCATTTTGTTATATATTTGCTTACAAGACATTAGAATAAAGATGAGGCAGATTTTATTTTTCTGAAACACATCTGATATCTTTCTTAGTTCTGTTTTTGCCAAAAAGCTTTGCAAAAAAAAAATTATGCACCAGTCAAACAACTGGGAAATTATCAGGAGAAAAATGAGAGAGTAAATCACAGACAAACAAAGTCCATAGTGCTTTAGAAAGCTGAACTCTATGGCACATTATTAAGTGATCGTAAGCCAGCCCAGGGAATTCATTCATTTTTGGTTTTTAGGATGTCAGTTTCTGTGTAACCAAGGGTATTAGTATAGCATTGACTGGGTCCAGACTGGTGACTAAAGAAGATCGCCAACGTCTGTTAAATTGCAAACCTCAGGCTCCATCTTTGTGGATGCCAGGAAGGAGGCATCTGAAGGGTGGTCACTCACAGACCATGACTGATGAGAGCACATGTTAGGTCATCCCAAAACAACACATGAATTCCAGAGAACTACCATCCTGCTTATCTTAGCCCACAAAGCATAGTTTTCATGCAATCAATTCCCATGACTTTGTCTCTACCACTCTTGCAGAAACAGTATAATGGAAACTCCACTTATCTCTACAGCAATCATAGATTCAATCACCAAGTTTGATAAAGACCTACAAGATCATCCAGTCCAACCATCCACCCATCACCAATAGTTCTCACTAAACCATGTCCCTCAACACAGCGTCCAAACGTTCCTTGAACACCTCCAGGGTCAGTGACTCCACCACCTCCCTGGGCAGCCCATTCCAACACCCGACCACTCTTTCAGAGAAGTAGTATTTCCTAACATCCAGCCTGAATCTCCCCTAGTGCAACTTGGGGCCAATAACAAACACCAGAAAAGTTCCACTCTCCTCACTGTGGTCTGGTAGGATTTTACTGAAAGAGAAGGAGAGCACTAAAGCCAAAGATATTCATTGTTGAAAATCTTCACAATGAATAAAAAGTAAAATTAAAATAATGAATAAAAATTCATTCATGTCACCAAATAACCTAATCAGCCCATCTAGCCATATGCCTAATAGCTGACAATATATGAGCTTACTCTAGCTAGCTCAAGAAAATAACTGTTCTAGACCTAATTTCATCTACAGAAGCTAGTCAAAAACAATCTTCACTGGTATTTCGATAGGAGAAACACAGGAATTAGAATTCCCAGATAGAGAAGTTCAGTGAAGTATCAGAAGGGAAGCTGGACTTTTACTTACTGTGTAGGGATGTGCAAGATGTAGCTGACAATTCCAAAGAGCAATTTAGTCATTTTTCATCAGTCATGGAAGACCAATTGTTCTGGAAATATAAATTAGGGTACAAGATGAAGTATTGCTTCAATTCTACCCAGCAAAAGAAATCATCCTCAACTGACAGATATCAGCTGGAAAAGTTCTGCAGTACCTTCCCGTCAAAGAACACAAAGCACAGGAAAACAGACAATCCAAACCTGACCAGCAAACCTCATGGAAATGAAGGAGCTTCAGATGGGGAGAGGTGTTGTACTAGAGATGTGATATCATAACCATATTTTTCCAAAGAAGCCATTGCAGACCTAGGTAGATCTCCAGAAGGAAAGCCCTTGGACAAGAGGAAAAAAATAGAGAGGGCACACCTGCGCAATACACATTTAAAATACGTATGTCACATCACCTGGTGCTTGGTAGGCCCAATGTACTTAACATGCTTCTCAGAAAGACAGCAAATATATGCGTGTCCACTGGGAGTCTTCAGACAGAACTTTTTCTGTTTCTGACCAGGAAATCTCTAACCTGGAGTTCAGCAGAACTGTGAAGGAAGGATGTACCAACAGCAGACTTACTCCAGAAATGGTCTCTTCTCCTGTTGTTCTGCAGGCACCTGCTTATTGGCTACTCTCAGACAGAAAATGCCAGACAGAAAATGCCAAAATGGCTGGAAATTTTCCACACGGGAGGCAGCTCTTAATTCCCTACACACTTGCCACCAGCCTTCCATCTCCCACCTTGAGCTCTTTTTACACACAGTATTCCACTTCCTGTCCTCCTTAAGAGGGACTGCAAACATCAAGAGGCATTACTACTAATGCGATCATCAATGACTGTTGCTGAATATCCATGCAGAAACGTGTGCTATGCACAGGGAAGTGGATAGAAAAGCATCCAGCTCTCCTTCCTTCTCTCCATTCCTCCACCTATAACAGAAAGTCACAGAATCTGCATCCCAGTATCTCCTGCCAGAAGGGTATTTACATTCCCTGGGGCAGGGGTTAGCTAGGGCAAGCCATGCCACAGTGGCACTCCTTGTCCATACCATACGTGTAAATACTAACATGCATGTAAATGCCTGATTTTAGCCAGGACTTCTTGGATCTGCAAGAATAAGGGAAAAGGGCAAATTTCATTTCATGTACGCGATAGTCAAAATCACGATACTTGGTTATGTCTCTGTTGATTTCTCCAAGAGCAACAGGGGGAAGGTCAGGAAGTGGAAGCACCTTTACCCTTTTAAGACAAACTGCAGCCTTGCATCTCCTGGAGTCCCAAACTGTCCCTGGTTTTCACTCATACAATGTAACCTCCAATTTGCAAGGGAGCCATACGGGACAGACGCAAGTCAAGAGTTTGGTAACAGGGCTGGTCCCATATGAAACCTGAAACACAAGCCAGCAAGGGAGGGTCAGTCCTGACAGAGTCAGACGCAATCACCAGGCAAGTTCGTAGCAACAAGGCAGGTCCAACACCACGCCAGGAACTCAGTCTGTAAATTAGGATCCAGCCAGGTTAAATGGGCCCACTGCCACGCATTAGTGCAACAAAGCTGGAGCTATAGGCAGGCACATTTATAGCATAACTCAGGCAGGGGCTGAGATGTAGCAGAGTCCTTGAGTGGGGGGAATAGAGTGGGGACAGCAGGTGACGCTTATCAGTGCTATTAAGAGCATTCATGCACACAGGCTTTTGACACAGTTTTTCTAAGAGCTATGCATCAGAAGAGGTGAAAAAGAGCCAAGAGAGTTTGGCCTGAGCCAAGGAATACCCAATGAAGTAATGAGCCCCAGCTGTTCCAGCGGGTTTAATGCTGCAGCGGTGTCAGACAGGCTCAGCCATTTCCTGTCCCGGAGTTTTGCCCCAGAACATTTGAAAAACAAACAAACAATGGTTAGGGCCAATCTGCAATGACCATGCCCAAGAGAAGAGGCAGCTAGCCAACACGGCACTTACTTTCCTCACACCAAGAAAAGCAAGGAGCAAACAAACTCATGGGGGGGGGGGGGGGGGGGGGGAATTGGAGAATAATAAAGGCCTCAGATTACACTAGATTTAAAGACAATCACTGCAAAATTTAGCACAAAGTACTATCTTAATAGAGTGTTTTCATTATGCATGGTTTCTATGCAAGAGCACAGAATTATTTCTGCATTTGCCACCTTTTGTTGTTTTCAAATTCATCCTTATGATTCTGATCATGACTTTTTTTAATTGAATTTCTCTAAAAGGAAACAAGTAGTTGGGTAAGCACTGGAACTGATGCAGCCTAATTTTGAACAGCATTTGCTGTTGTGATAACTGACTTTTAAACTTTTTAACCCCACTATTAATGACCAGAGAAAGGGAGTCTACACAGGAATTAAAACTTTGCTGAGGAGCTGACAGCCAGCCATTGTCTCCGAATGAAGCATTTACTGTGGCTGTATATTTACATCTCTTTTCCAACCGGTATCTCTGACAGATAACACACAGCTATTTTCCTTCAGGAAGATTGGGAGAATCACATATTTTTTTTCTACTCTGTGCCTAACTTCATGAAGCATCTAGGCAGGAACAGAGTACATTCATTGTCTCTTGGTCCTCTGTCAGAACTTACCAAACTGACCAGCTCACACAAAAGACATATTCACACACACATTAAAAAAAGGTCAAGGAAAAAAAAAAAAAAGCAGGATTGCATAAGTCTCATTCCTTACAAAAGTAAGCAAAAAAGGGGGAACATCAATCACAAAACACTCTTGAAATCGTTATCACAGGAAAGCTAGAAAAGCTCTGCAAAATCAGAAAAGTGGGTGTTCTGAATGGATGTATGAAAGGAACAATAAATAAGACATTAATATCTTATATTTCCTTGTAATACATTGATCAAACTGTCTGCAGAAATTGAGTAACTTATGCCTTAGTCTCTGAGGCAAGAGAGTAATGACTTTTATATAACGGGAGTATTACAAAGATTTTGAGTCTCGCTCAAGATCAGAGAGCAACAGTTGAGAACAATACCTGAGCTACAATGCCTAAAACTATTAGAGAGGCAAAATTATATATCTTCATTCTTTGCCCTTCAATAACAGAGCAAGGAGAAAGAGAATGATAGCAAGGGTATTGCTTCATCACATTCGACAAAGTAGAACAGCAGCCAACTATGTTTTAGTAATCTACATAGTTTAGGGAAGATAGGAATAACTCCTTGATTATTTTTTTATTATTATTATTTTTTACATAATGTTTAGCAATAAAAGAATGATATGAAAGATCATCATCTTTAGGTATATCTTTATGCTTCAAACTGCTTCAAACTTAATGCTTCAAACTTAAACTTCAAACTTCTCCTTCCCTGCTTGTGAATCATGACATATGTAGTTCACTATGAAACTAATGCCTCCCATTTATTTCCCTGGAAACTAGTACAGATACAGAGAGCACAATAACACTATTTAATAGAGCAAATGAACAAGAGCATGTCATGCCTGTGAAAATCTACATGGCCATCCAGAACACAGCACACAGCTTGTCTTTCACAACTGCTAAAACACACCACCCACTGCCTAACTGTGTTCATATCCACTGTTTGGTCTCCATAAACATTCAGCAAGTATCGATGAATGTCAGTGAGTGCATTTTTTCTTCATGGAGGCTCCATCTGCACTTCCATGTCAGACGCCATTTTGTCAGACTGCCCCCCTCCTGCCATCTTTCACACAGTAACAAAATGTAACAGAATACTGGTGGGAAGGTTCAACCTCTGCTGTCATACCACCATCCCTCTCTGATGGTGTGGGCCAACATAATAAGATAGGAGGCATCATTTTCAGAGCAGCCCTCATAGAAGACATGGTTAGAAACGTTCTCAAAAAACAGCCTAGTTCTTTCTTTTAACTCACATCCAGCCACACCTGAGAGATATGTGCCTAAAGCAATGGCAAATATCTCCTTTAATAATGGAAATGTAACAGCTTTCCTAGGAACTGTAATTAAGTACTAGAATGCCCTTTAATATTTTTTTCCTTTGATTTGGCCCTGAGTCTCCTTTACTGCAGTTTAGACCTATGGTTTATATTGTTCATATTTAGATCTACTGTCCTTTCTGTTTTGAATGCTTCCAGAACAGCCAATTCTTTCCTGTATTGGTACACCCGAGGAATACTTCTCCCACCCTCCTTTGGAGTTCTCTTCTGTGATTTTGTTTCTTTTTTAGTTTCTTGCTGGTCACAGTCTCCATTTCCACTTATTCCACTTCACACTTATTCTTTTCTCTCTGCAGAGTACCTCTATTTGGCACACATAATTTCTGAAGCATTGTGCCCAAAATACCATGGAACACTTCAGCTGAAATTTTTCCATCGTACACATTTTGTTACCTCCAGATTCTTTAGTTTGATTTGTTCTTGTGCATGCTCTGGTAGCAGATAAAGATATGCATAAAAGACAAGATAGACAGAAAGACAGAAGGACATACAGAAGAGTTCAGAAAACAAAAATTTAACTTCATTTCCTTCTGACTGGTGCATTACTACAAGCATTGGAGACATTCATAAGGTCCATTAGAATTCAAAGACTTTCTAGGCATCCTCTTATTATAACATCCTACCCATCTCCCGGCAAATCCAACTCTCCATTCCCAGTGTGATAATACTTGCAAATGTTTTTCAAGTGCAAGTTCTTCAAGTGAATTCCTGAAGTTTATTCCTCCAGCTTTGCAAGTGAGTCCAATGTGACCTTTAAGGAACAGAACACTTAATAAAGCTCCATATACTCATTCCAGGTGGATCAAGCTATTGATATTGTATAGTAAAGAATTACCTCTGTAAATAACAGGACAAACAAGGAATGCCCTAATACATTTTTTATTTTTTTAAATGTAATTTCAGAAACTATCTGGAAAAAAAAAAAAAACTGTAGAAAATGGTCTTTTCTTGACAAGACAGTAGTAGACTCTTCAACAAAAGCTGAGGATGTTCCAGATGGAATGTGATTTCACAGTGCAGCCATGAGGCTGAAGCGCCTGTTGCTCACACCGTTCTTCAACCTAACTGGAAGTTACTTCTCATAATGAACTGCAGACAAGAATTCTGACTGACTACACTAAGTAGAACTAAAAATAGAGAATTTCTGTTAGCAAGAAATTCTTGTGAGACACATTAAGCTATATTAGTGGGCTGATATCCTAGAATGACCTCGTTTTCAAAATAATCTTAGTACAGCCACCACTGAACACTTTCTAATCTTGTTTCAACACAAAATCTGTGTTTGCAGGACACTTTCTATACGCTCTGGGCAGCTTCAGTGATTCATGGTTCTGTGACAAATTTGTCATGAAGAAAGTATTCCAGCCACAGACCCTGGAAGCATGTTCCAAGACTTTCAAAATCTCAGCTCTGCGATGAGAACATGCAGAGTTTTCAGAACCTCCTGGCTCCTGGGGCTTTCAGACTTACAGCCTTAGGAAGCCTCAGACTCTGAACATATTTGGCAACCCAGAGATGGGAAATACTGAACAGGCCCAGAGAAGCTGTGGGTGCCCCATCCCTGGAGGCACTCAAGGCCAGGTTGGATGGAGCCTTGGGTAGCTGAGCTTGTGGGGGGCAGCCCTGCCCATGGCAGGGGATGGATCTGAGTGAGCTTTAAGGTTCCTTCCAGCCCAAACCATTCTGAGATTCTATGATACCTCTTTGGATTTTGTCTGAAACACTCTGAAATACCTGCTTTGCCAGAAATCCAGCAAGTCCAACAGGAATTCTACAAAACACCTGTGTTTTAAATTAATGAAAAATACTTGGAAAATACTCAGGCTCAACAAATAGTTAACTGATCAAAACCTATTTCACTGAGAAATTTCCGATTAGCGTTCAAGCAGAACATTTGACCTCAAAAGAGAAAATATGTGTACATATAGTTTTCAGAGTTGGTCTTCGTCCAGCAGCCTGGTGTTTTCCTTGCCTCACTTCAGAGTTGGAGAGACAAAAGGGAGAGGAGAAGAGGATGCTAGATATTCATAGTTCCATTTGCTAACAGCACAGTGTCACTTACTTTCTGAGTATACAAGACATGCAGTTTTTTATATTACATTGTCTAAAACATGGTTTCACTGAAAGTCTTTACATACATGGTTACTCTGAGCTTTCTCCCTATAAAATATCCTTCTGTTCATACTATAAACTCTTTGCATCCTTCATACTGCTTTTGAACCAAGATAAAAAGAGCTATTGATCTTCCAGTGTCTTGTGTATCCTGTCTTCTAGTCTTCCACTTTCTTCTTCTAAAATAGAGGATCAGCCCCCTTTACCATATCTACATTTAATATGAAATAGCCTCTGGTGAGCTATAACCCTAATCAGAAAGAAAATTAACAGGTATAAGATTAGCAGAAATCCCGCCATTAAAGGATGTAGGGGATATCACTGAAGAGGCAGACATTTTGTGTGTGTTTCATGTTCCTCTGAAGTTGATCCCCTTTTTAATTACTTCTGCCATTACGAGAAAGCTAACTGGATTCTTTCTCTGAGGAGACCAGGACAGAGCCACAGAGAGGTTCATTAATCATCTTGGATGACAAAGGGATGAGGGGCAGTTCTCTACCAACTACATGCTCTTCCATGTGCTCATCTCCCTACCTCCCCAGTGCTCCATTCATGTAGTGCTATCACACATCAAGAGTCTAATAAAATCATTTTAGATTCTTGTCCTCTTGTCAGGTTCCTCCAACTGGACATTTCACATGTACTCTCCAAAACACCTATTCAGAGTAGCTTCCAATTCTGTCTGCACTAGTACTACAAAATAGTATCTCCACCTATACATGATCTTCTAATCTTGAGTCCTGTCAGACAATCAAACTTGCATGATGGCAACTACAAAAGTCATCACATCCTAACTGTTAAGTTATGCAAATTGAAGATACATCATCTGACCCTTCACAGTTGTTTGTGTGCCTCTTACTGCAACAGATGGAATAGAAGAAATTGCATAGAGCAGTAGAAGGAAGGAAAGCTAGGCTAATAGTTAATGCACAGAGAGAGGCAGTGTTGTCAATTTAATGGGCAGAAAGCTTTGAATTAGGCCCTTCATCTAGAAGCCTGTGGAAACTATCAGGAGTTTGAGTAAAAGATGCAATTGCCAGCTTTGCATGGTAGGTCTCAGCAAACTAACATTCAAATTTTATCCAGTGAACACATTGCTAATTCTTTCCCTTTTTGTGACAGAAACCATAGAGAAAGGTAGAGAAAAAGGTACAGAAAAAATAAATTCTTGCAAACCTGATCAATGTCCATACATCTACCAGACAAAATCAGTAGACTTCGAACATGGCTGATCCAAGATAGTGTTTCAGTGGATTAATATCCAGCAGAAACTGCTTGAAAGGAATGGTTATTGTCAAAAGGTGGCTGAAATGTTCCTTTAGAAATTTCTTTGTTCAGTGTTCAGTAACCTGGAATAAACATGGATTAGACTGTCACACAGCAGAGAAATTGAGACCAGACAGCCAAATTTTTAAATCCATCTTAGCAATATAGTCTGATAATAGGGAAGAGATGTTTACAAATTCACTTTTCCATTTCTCACATTATTGCGAACAAAATGCAGATCAACCAATCAGAAAATCCAATAGGTAGCATCATGTGGATTCAACATCATGTGTAGCCCATCCTTCACTTCCAAAGTAGTGCACTGTTGATGTCCAACATTCATATCAAAAGTGACCTTTCTGATCTCAAGGGTGACAGTGCAGTACAGTGCTCATTTCTGTTCATTTCTGTTTTTCACTATTCTACGGTAAAATCCTGGACCTAGTGAAGTCATTACAACCTTTATCATTGATTTCAATATTGTCTTTTGTCTGATCTTCTCAAAGAACACAGGAGAACTCCTTTCTGGGGAAAAAAAAAATACAAAACAAAACAAAAAAACCCGCACGTATAAAACACATAATGCAATACATACATGAAGAAAAGATACTCATTCCTCTGTATCACAGCTTTAACGTTAATATTATTAGGTACAGAATCATAGAATAGAATCATAAAATGGTTTAGGTTTTATGATACATGAAAGATTATCCAGTTCCAATCACCCTGCCTAGGTCAGGGACACTTTCCACTAGACCAGGTTGCTCAAAGCCCCATCCAGTGTGGCCCTGAACACTACAGGGATGGAGCAACAGCTTCTTTGGGCAGCCTGCCACTACCTCACCACCCTCTGAGTAAAGAATCTTTTCTTTATATCTAATCTAAATCTACACTGTTAATTTATTGCTATTACTTCTTGCAGTTACTACATTCCCAGACAAAGGGTCCCTCTCTAGCTTTCTCATAGGCCCTGCTTAGGTGTCAAAGGCCTGTCAAAGGCATAAGATCTCCCCAGTACCTTCTCTTCTTGAGACTGAACAAGCCCAGCTCGCTTAGCCTGTCTTTGTAGTAAAGGTGCTCCAGCCCTCTGATCATTCTCATGGTCTCCTCTGGACCCACCCCAACAGGTCCACGTCTTTCCTACGTTCGGGACCTCAGACCTGAACACAGTACTACAAATGAGGTTTCACAAGAGTGGAGTAGAATATGAGAATCACCTCCCTTGCCCTGCTGGTCACATTTCTTTTGATGTAGCCCAGGGTAGGGTTTGCTTTCTGGACTGCAAGCACACATTACTGACTCATGTTGAGATTTTCATCCACCAACATCCCCAAGTCCTTCTCCTTAGGCCTGCCTTCAAACATTCTCCATCGAGCCTGTATTTATGCTTAAGGTTATCCTAATAGAGATGCAGGAACTTGCACTTGGTCTTGTTGAATTTCATGTGGTTCACATGAGAACCAGATCAAGTTCAAAAATATCAGCTCCAAAATTTGGACTCAGCCTTGAAGGACTTTCATTGTCAGGTAATCCCTGTGTGAGTATCCCCTTATAACTAAGGGGATACTTTGCCTGTGCAAGGACAAAGTGTTCTCTAAGGCTCTCTAAGTTCTCAGAGTGTCATCTAAGGCTAAAACAATTCTCCAAGGAACTGAGGACCATTACAAATCTCATTCCTTTCTTGTACAAGGCTCTTTGAGTTTGCTTTCAGAAAAGTGAACAGCAACTTGTATTTAAAATAACATTTTAACCTAATGGATATTAAAAACAAAATCAAAAGCAGTAAAGCCTTAGTAAAGGTAGTGGTAATACAGAAAAAGTCAGTCCAAAACTGAAAAAAAATATAACTGTTCTTGTTGTAACAAGGTCAGACATCTATTTTGGAAAGGCTTTTTATATGAAATAACCTACATTTAGCGGAAGCTTTACAGTTTATGTACAACATGAAGCTGGGAAAACTCTGCTGCATTTGATAAGATATTGGACAGAATGGTGATGCAAAAAAGGATGGACAAATGTAACTAAATGTACAACAAGAAACACAAAATCTGAAGCAGGTGTTGTCATAGTTGTCAGCTTTCAGGTTCCTTCTCTATTCAAATTTTCCATATGACATCTTGAGTCACCCTTAAGGAGCATGGAAGGGCAAAGTAAGGAGCAGTTATCATACTTATGGTTTTACATCCATAATTCCAAGTGTTTTGAATAACAGATTAAAAATATTTACATATGTTTAAGATTTACTTTTCTAGAATTCAAAGCTTTGCTTCTGAAAATCTAGAAAGGATTTCTGGAGAACAAATAAGTCCCAAAATGTCAAAACCTTCGATAAAACATGTAAAAAACCAATTTATAGAAGTGTTTTTAGAATACTTTTCGCATGTAAACAAATAGTCTGGAAGAAATTTTAGTATGAGAGCAAAAAGTTTGAAATTCTTGATGAAAAAGTTTCAGAGGCAAAAGTATCCGAAGTTGCGTCACTTCTGCGAGGATTGAAATGAGAAAATGCTCACCATTGTGAGCATGCTATGAAAACAGACAGCATTGGCAAACAAGAGTCAGCTTCAGTAAACGAGGGAAATACTGGCAAGCATAAACCTCAACCTCTAGCAGTGATATTCTCATTTGAAGACTTAGAGTTCTACACACATAACCACCTATTTCTGTCAGAGTCTACTCTTGCTGCAATCCGTCCCTGGGCAAACGGCCAGTGCAAAATCTCTCCAGCACAGAAGCCCCACTTAAGCCATGGGTTTAACAGGAACATAAATGAAGGGAGTGGTTGAAAATAACCTGCCCTTACAAGGCAATTGTATTTCAGGATTCCCAGGCTATGAAGAAAAGGCATCTGTAAACAACGAAGTCCCTCAGTTCTGCCTTTCCACATCATCTTCTTCACTTTGGAAAAGGAAACCTTGAGCAATTCCAGTGAAAGGAGCAGTTGCACAGTGGGAAAGAGAACTTTCAGTGGTTTTGTTTTTATTTAAACTCTCCTCCCTTGTCTACGCTAACAGTAGCTGAGTGATAGAGCACACCTTTTTTCCAGTTCTGCACAATGTAAGGACAGGGAGATGTGCACTCCTGGAACCTCTTTGCAGATGGTGAGACCTACATCTTTTCCGCTAGCTCATAATCTGCCCCCTAGCTTCCCTGGGGCCAAGGAGACGAGGATGATCTTTATATAGCTCTCCTCGGGGACTGGGTGAATCACAGAGTAACAACTAATCCCTCCTGTGCTCTGCAACTATATAACATCCCAACTGAATAGCAAGCCACAGAAAATAAATTGCAGTTTTAAATACAAAAATCAGGCAGAATGAACAAGCTCGGTTAGAGTAGTTATTAATTCCCACCGTAAACCAAGAAATTAAAACAAAGGTAAGAAAAAAACACAGTCAGAGATTAGAGAAGGTGCAAGACCTGCCTACGAAGGGCAAGATATCACATTCTTCATTTTGACACCTGATGTTTTGTACGTTATCAAAATATATATATATACCCTATAGGTATTGAGTGAATCTTCTGCATGATTTTTTATTTTTCCTGTTAGAGAAGGCAAGGAGACTTTTTTTTTTTTTTAAATTCCTGGCCAC
Organism: Alectoris magna; assembly: GCA_030625065.1. Lineage (NCBI taxonomy): Eukaryota > Metazoa > Chordata > Aves > Galliformes > Phasianidae > Alectoris > Alectoris magna. The sequence continues at coordinate 60,143,954 of CM060561.1, forward strand.
CATGTTTGGTATCTGAGCTGTATCTCATGCACTGTTTGTCATTTCACGCCACTTAGAACAAATCCCAGCTGGCCAGAGTCCTAGTCCTGTGGACTGTGAGTCATGGATATTAAATGACCATCATGTGAGCTCCCACACGCTGCTGTGCTTAGTGTGTGACACTGTAAAGTTGTACAGTTTCTTATCACAGAAGATCATCAGTGTTAACATACAGTCTGAGCAGGGGTGGTTTCATAACAACACAAAATAATACACTCATTCTAGCGAGCAGGAAGCAAGGGTTAAAGACGTGTGAAGCTGAAGCAGAGTTAAGAGTTTTTTCGTTTACCAGATGACCAGTAACGCAAAATAAGCTGCTGATTTTCTGTAAGAGCAGAACTGGGGCAAGAATGGAAAATAACGGATAAGTTTGTTAGAAACTTTAAGTCTCCGCAGTTAAATCCCACGACAGTCTTCTCATAGGGTAAATACGACCTAGTCTGCTCTTACTGAAGTATCCAACTAGAAGAAGCAAATGAACAAAAACACTGAAGAGTGTGGCTACTGGGAACAAGTATAAATCCTGAGATGACTGAAATACCATCTCTCCATTCAGAATTTTAAAACAAATAGTAAGAATTTTTCACTGACATGATGTGGACAATCCTTGAAATGCATGGTTTCAGTCTAGCAGTAGCCCAAGTGAGAAGACATACCAAGAGATACACTTCATGCTAATCAAGGCCATGCAGGAAATCTGTTCCACAGATCAGGCTGGAAAAATCTTCGGGCAAGAAGGAAACATTATTTTCAAAAAATAGCATTTCATACCTGGATTAGGTAGTTCTATTTCATTCTAGTTATGAGCTGAGTAAATTCCTGCCATTAGTAATAAAATGAAGATCTATCTCAGACAACACAGAGGAAAGCCCCGGAAGAGCTAGCTATAAAAATCCATTTCCATCTTCATCAGCAAGATTAATTTACTTAGGAAGAAAATTTTTGCTATCCTCAGAGAAGTGTTGCACTGTTATCTTCTGCAGATTAATATTACGCACTGCTGTCGAAGAGGCATGCGAGTCTATAACAGTCTTCAGTCACTGCTGCAAGAAAATGACTTCTCTTGCTGCCTGTCTCAGCTTAGATCTCTTTTTCAATCTTGCATGTGTTGTTCCTCCTTCCAGTAGCTACCAGCTCCTTCCCACTATCCCAGAAGCTTCCCCTACCTTCGCTTATATTTCTACCACATCACAGCAGAGCAGTCAGCTCTCCCTAGGTCAGCAGAGCCAGGCGTTCATACTGTGCACCTTCTAGGAGTTTTCAGCATCGAGGCATTTAAAATGTATTATATTTCTTAAGTATTGAAACCTTTGTATTTCAGGCCTGTTCATGGGCAAAAAGAGGCAGTTAAAATTCATTACTGATATATTGTATGACAGTTCAGAGTCTTAAAAGAGATGACTGAACCCAGATGAGGAAACTATTTAAATTGATCCAGATATCAACAAAATGAGTAATATAAAGACATCAGTGAGTTACATCAGAGAAGACTGAAGCTGTTCATGAAACATGAAGACTAAAAATTCAGGAGATTTTTGCAAATACAAGAATGAAGAAGGAAGCCTGCTGCCAATGCAGAAACAAGATGATAGAAAAAGTTATGAAACTTCACTGAGGCTATTCAAGACACCAGCATATAGGCAGCCACTTCAGCATAAGAATATCAGAGCTTTCAGGAAATGAAGACATGAGCTGGAGAATCTACTCAAAACCTTCTAATCCTAGAGATCTGGAATGGCTTCTGTTGGCTAAACCATACATTGTCACTTGTTGTCCCAGTTTGTTACAATCCAGTTTTCCTGAATTACATGAAACAGTCCTGCAAGTCTGAAAACAGCCTGATAACATGCAGAAAATGTGTATGTGACAGTAAGGCTAGTCAAAAGCACTGGGGTTCACAAGAAGTCATTGGTATTTTTCCAGGTCCAATCTTTCTTTTTAATTTATCCTGTTTAAGTGAAAGCATTTAAAAACTTTTTTTTTTTTAAACATACTGTAGTAAAACCTCCAAGGGATTTTTTTTTTTTTATGAATAGATGTGCTTTGTTTCTAACAAGAATTAATGCTTTTGCATAAGGGCTGGAAAGCAGTTAAACAAGCAAAGCAAAACAGAAGTCACCATTGATCTCTCAGAGATAGCGCAGGCCTGTCAGTCTGATTTGGCTGTTTGAGAATATAAATATTTTCTTCTTCTCCTTTTACAACTGTGATAACAGTCTGTAAGCCAACGTACGACTGAAGTGTCACCAGAAATTACACCATTTGCAAGAAATGCACTTTAAAATGATTATAGTATCAAAATTATACTAAAAAGCTTGAAATCTGTATGCCCACAGGGCAATATAGCACTACATTTGTGATTTGATGCCACAAGCCTGTAGACTTATTTAGTTCCATAAATATCTTTCAAGGAAATATTTAATTTTTTGGAAAAACCCTACCTCAGAAAACTGTATAAGAGGGATGAAATTGGAGTGTGTCCAGAGAAGGGCAACAGAGCTGGCGAAGGGTCTGGAGCACAGGTCTTGCGGGAAGCAGCTGAGGGAACTGGAATTGTTCAGTCTGTAGAAGAAGAGGCTTAGGGGAAACCTTATCACTCCCTGCAGCAACCTGAAAGGAAGTTATAGAGAGATGGGGGTTGGCCTCTTCTTCCACGTAACAGCAATAGGGTGAGAGGGAATGGTCTTAAGTTGTGCCAGGGTTCAAGTTGGATGTTAGGAACAATTTCTTCTCAGAAAGAGCAGTGATGTATTGCAACAGACTGCCCAGGGAGGTGGTGGAGTCACTGTCCCTGGAGGTGTTCAAGAAACATGTGGATGTGGCACTGGGAGACACGGTTAGTTATATAGTGGTGATGGGCTGATGGTTGGACTAGATGATCCTGAGGGTCTTTTCCAATCTTGACGATTCTATGAAATTGGAGGTGAGATGATCATGTTTTGTTTTCCAGGAACTGAAATCAATTCCACTCCCCATATTTTTTTCCAGTCTTAAGATCAGAGCCTCACTGCAGTCATGCATATTTCCCCCTTTATAACTACTTTTAACATTTCAGATGGTTATGATGTTTTCCAGGATTCTGGAGATCCATGACTACTTTGGGTTTCAAAGGAAATGAAGTTCAGATGATCACACAGTGTGTCCATTCATATATCTCTCTTCCCTCCTCTCTCTCTTGGAACAACTGAGTAATTTTGTTCATATGGATGAAGAATGTCAAAGCTAAGACATTTCAACATCTTCCGTGTTTGGGTAAAGAAAAGAGAACTGAGCTGGTGCTGTCAGTGGGATCCAGCAATTGTGCATGATATGGGACAGCAGCCAGGTGGCCATCAGTGTGTGTACATTGGCAGGGCAATGAGTACCAATGTAGTTCTGCCCTGAAGTTCAGAGAAAGGTCCTGTAACAAAGTTGGGACATCAGAAATGTACTACAGAAAAACCAGCTTCTGTCTTCAGAAAAGAATGGGGATTCCAGCCTCCAAAGATACACAGAAGCACGAGATAAACATCTAAGAACTGCCAAAATTGTGTAAGTAAGGAGCCCTCAGCCTTGCCAAAACAGAGGCAGATATCTATGATTTCCTAATATCCTAACACAGAGGTTTTGCAACAAACACTCACTCACTGAGGGGTATGGCTTTAGATCTCTGTTTCTGTGCCAGAATTCACCCTGAAGCATTCAGTAAGGCACTGTTCAGCTTGGACTGCAAGCTAAAGGTATTAGTACTCACAGAAGCATCCTGCTGAGTGCTGGGAACTTCGGCACAGTTGGAAACCTATCTAGCTGTGCTGACATACAGTGCAAACAGTGGCTTTGCTGCTATAGCTGCCATACTCTGTTTAAAGGTGGTTCACTTATGAACTTAATCTGCTTCACATGCATCTGCATTATCATACAAATTAATGCGTACAAAGAAACTGTTTGTACCTTTCTGCTCAGTCATCTTCCTGGAGGGGGAAAGGAAGGTCTTTAAGGAATTAGGATCTAGAAAGCTTGAAATTAATTGAGCAAACACAAACTAGAGCGACAAATTATAGAAGAGAGGATCAAGCAGATAAAACTCAAAAGTGCTATCTAGCCAACAGTCTAATTATGATAACACAGTATTTATCTTCACATTATCCCTGTTGGGCTGCAAATCACTACAGTTTTTATATTTTGCACACACAACACTGAAATACTGCCTGCAGCGCTGATGCTCACACATAAAACCCTCATGTTGGCATCTTGGAAATTCAAGGGAGAGAGGGCACTTTGAGGGCAAGGACTACCTGAGCAATTCCAGCAGTCTGCTTTATGATGAGATGAATGCCTTGCTGGGAACCCATCAGCACATAAACACCAGGCAGTGGTCTGGAGCTGGCACTGAAAACAGGAGTGTAGGCACAGCCTCAGTCACAGTGCTGAGAGGAACGGGAGAGCTGAGACTGACAGTTATGTCACAGGGAGATGAAGTGAGAAAGACTAAGAGAGGGTTAAACTGCTGCAGAAGACAACTGCCACCGTGTCTGCTTTCAACCAAGAGTCAGCAGTGATCTAACCTGAACTTAACTCCCTAATTCACTCATAATCAGCGTTATCTGTTAACATAGAGATGGCCTTAGAATGTGAGATCCACATAGCAACACTTCACATGGATACATACCTATGAATCACCAAAGTCAGAGTATAGGAGTGACTTTTCACTTTCATTAGGCAGAACTGTGCAGGAGATCATCCTTAGCTTACAAAGTGTGATTAATGGGTCTCAAGGGAGAGAAGTAATGCTTAATTTAGCCAAGAACGGCCATGACAAATTCTGAAATGGGTTTCAGCGTTGAAAGTAAAGAATTTCATCTAAACACCAGGAAGCATGTTACTGTGTGGGTGACAGAGCACTGGCACAGGCTGCCCAGGCACTTTAGGGTCTCCTCCTCAGAGACCTCCAGACTCTGCCTGGTCATGGGCCTGGGCACCCTGCTCTGGGTGGCCCTGCTGGTGTTGGGCCAAACTTAGTCCAGGAAAATAAATAAATAAAGGACTGTCAATAGTGAAGGTTGTTGATATATAAACAACAGGATCCAATAATCAGTCTGATCATGGGGCTTAAGTGCAAAGGCAGAAGTAGAGGCTGAACTTAGAAAGAAATTGTACCTGACATCCTTCACTGCAGAAAGAGGTGCTCAAGCAGAAGTACCATGAAACCTGTGGAGAAGCCCCTGGTCATAGAATCATAGAATTGTTTGAGTTGAAAGGGCCCTTTAATGGTCACTTGGTCCAAACTCCCCTGCAATGAGCGTGGACACCTACATCTAGATCAGGTCACTCAGGGCCTGGTCCAGCCTGACCTCGAATGTCTCCAGGGATGAGGCATCCACCACCTCACTGGGCAACCTGTGCCAGTGCCTCACCAACCTTACAGTAAAAAAAACCTTTTTTTTTTATATCCAATCTAAATCTCCCCTCTTTTAGTTTGAAACTATTTACCCTTGTTCTGTCACCACAGAGCCTGCTAAAGAATCTATCCCCTTCTTTCTCAGAGCTTCTCTTTAGATGCTGAAAGGCTACTCTCAGGTCTCTGCAGAGCCTTCTCTTCTCCAGGCTGAACAGCCCCAGCTCTCTCAGTCTGCCCTCGCAGGGGAGGTGTTCCATTACTTGGATCATTTTTGTGGCCCTCCTTTGGATGCGCTTTAAAAGGTCCATGACTGACACACAGCAAATGGAGAGGCCCATGATGCAGCAGGCAGATGTGGCCTGAAGAAGACTGCAGACCATGGAGAGGCCACACAGGAGCAAGGGAGAACCATGAGGAGGAAGAAGCAGCATGGAAGAGCTGTTATGGACTGACCGCAGCCCCCATGCCCCATCCCACCTACACTGCTTGGGGAAGAGGGAAGTCAGGAGCAAATGGTTGTTGAGCTTGGGAAAAAGGGGAAACAGTGGCAAGGTGTTGTTTTAATTTTTGTCTGTTTCTTACCATCCAACCCAAACTGAATCAATTTCCCCAAGTCAAGTCTGTTTTGGCTGTGATGGTAAATTGTAAGCAGTCTCCCTGTCTCAGTCCTATCCCAGGAGGTATTTCATGTTGATTTTTCCCCTGTCCTTTTGAGGAGAGGGAGAGAGAGCAGCTGGGTGGACATCCAGCCTCCCATCACAAGATGATATTAGCATTGATTCATAAGACCGGAGGGACTGACAATAAATCATAAAGATGGGCACCTGTTCTGTCAAGTAGTGGTAAAGTGCAAAAACAGGAGACAGGAGGAATTTTATTAATTTAAGTCTGTCAATGTAAAACTGTTTTCATTCCATCTGAGGTTTTAGAACTGATACAATAACTATAAAGTACAACCCAGTGAAATTCAGGTGTATTTCACTCTGGCCAGCCATTTCCGTTTTGTATCAGTATAATTTCACGATTGGATTTTTTAATACATGACAACACTGACTTTTATTGGTAACAGTTTGTTAAAGCAGACATACTTGAAACACTAAGAAACAAGGGAATCTGCAGCTACATCATCTAATTCATGTTGAATGGAGATGATGTATCAAAATGTGCCCAGATATGAAAAAAAAAATCTTGAAATCTGAACTTCTAGAATATGAGTAGGATCTGGAAGGCTCTACATATAAGACGTCAATTGTCACTTTAGTCTTAAAACGATACAAATCCTAAGAAATATATTTTCTGTTGCTAGTCCATGTAAACCCTCCTGAAATTTGTGTCTTATGTAGAAGAATTAGTGTACTTTTTATCCTAATGCTGAGGATGATATGACTGAAATACCAATCATATGCTGTAACAGCCTTTGAGGAAGAGAGATGTAGAAAGAATTTGAAGTGTGAAACCTAGAATCTTGTGGGTTGCTTTTGGCCACAAAAGTTCCAGTGCATCAGGATTTAAAAAAAAAATGGTGTTGAGCAACCTAAGCAGGTCGGAAGCTCCTCTTAAGGCCATTTGTGACCATCTCAGCCTGTCACATGTTCAGCGTGGACTGTAGTAGAGGAGTGGAATGCCAAGTGAATTACTAGCAAAGACCTAGAAACAAATTTAATTACAGAGCTCTCCCACAGAATATTTTACTTTCCCTTTGATAGACATTTTCCAGTCCCTGAGTCAAGCTAGATACCTTAACCTACCTGTATTTCAAATTCTCTTTCATATTCAATGCAAATATTAATGTTTTTGGCTTGGTCATAAAACACACAGAACTAAGGAGTCTCCTTTAGGCAACTGAGTGGCTTAATACATCTAAGGGCATATGCATTTTCTCTAAAACATGAAACAGAGCTGGATGAAAACATTTCTGAGGCATAGGGAAACTTCTGAATTGTAGTGTATGCACCTTTCTCCCACGAGAAGCAAATCTTTAGAACTTACTGACTCATGAGAGAATGCATTTGGAAAAAAGTGGGCACCAAATAAAGCTAGGAGGTCAGTACAATTCCAATTTATGAGTGCAAATCACTTGAGTGGGTACTGCATGTGAGGCCTTCTGCCAGTGCAAACAAAAGTATTTGAAAGCAGTTCTTTCCACCCTGTCCCAGAAAGAAAGATGATCCCACAGAGGCGGGTTCTAAGAGGAATGAGAAGGAGGAGAAAACTGATTTGCAATAATGAGCTGAAAAGTTCTTATAGAAAGATTACTGCATAAATAAACATTTGTGATGACTCTTAATTTGTTACTCTGTCTTTACACATGTTTGACAGTGATTATCATGGGAATCATGCCATGGCCTCAGTCTCCACAGTGGTAGCCTGGATGTACATACCATAGAATCATAGAGAATCATTAAGGTTGGAAAAGACCACTACAATCCAGTCCAACTTTCAGTCCCCCACCACCATGCACACTAACCCATGTCACTTTGTACAACAAGTATGTCTGCCAAGCAGCATTAAATAAACGTTTGCTGGTCCTTTACCAGCAGAGCAGATTTACCTTAATATTGATGCTACTGTATTTTGGTAAAATCCCACCTATCCCAGCAACATCAGTCACGTGACTACAACAGCTCTATGTAACGTTAGCAATATTAGAACACCCTACCACATTTCCTGCACTGACAACAACGTTGTCATTTAATTTAGCTTGCTTTTTTATCTAACAAATCTCACGTAATATAAAAACGTGCAAGGCTTAAGGGAAAGACAAATAGGACAGACAGAGCAAGCAATTACTGAAGTAGTCATCACAGGTATTGTAGAAGTAATGACATCAAGCTCTCTCTTGGACGTTCTGTTGACGTGGGAGGAAAGGGACTGTCTGACAGCAGTCTTGCAGGCTGACAAGCTTTCTGGTACTTTCCATGTCCTGAGTTGCAACTGCTCTGCCACTCTTACGTAGAGCGGAAGAAAAACATTTCTAACAGGTCAGCACAAAGGCATGGTTCCATCTGGAGTTACAAAGTTTTCTGAGGTTCAGGCTTTGGGCTGGGACATATCACAAGGATGGGAATTCAGAAATCAGATAAATGTCAGAGAATAAAAGAGCTGAGGCAGAAAGAGACAGATGTTCCCCCTGGCACATGGCTAAACTCACTGGTGGGAAACTTTGGCAAAAGCTCACAGTCTGTATGTTTCTCTTGCTGTTCAGTAGAACTGGGTTTTGTGTAAATTCTGTAAATAAACAAATGGCCTCAAGACTATCCCAACTTTGAACCCATTTTTCATCCAGATGCGCCCAACCTCCTGCAAAGCCTTGGTATTCAATTTGCCTTGAAACCAAAAGGGCAATGAGGCTATCATCCCCTGGTTAGCATACTGAAGTAGCCCAGCAACAAGCAACGTAACACTGAACTACAGATTGCTCCATCCATTAATCTGCTCTCGTCCTTTTCTTTTTTAACAGTGGTGAGCCACAGAGAAAACAAAAAGTTGTTCTCGTTAGGTTTCAGACTAAGTCCTTTTTGCTTTAGTAACACGAAAAATGTGATTGAAATCAACAGAGTTTGCTTTTTATTTGATCTAGAATATGCTTAAAATGGCATTTCTGGCTCTATTTCAGTAGTTCCTGGGCATGGCACTAAAATACGTAAAATGAAAAGTAACAATAGTTAACAATATTGCAAATCAAAGATGCAATACATTAGGAAACTGAAAGAGGCCCAGATGTACTCTTATTTTATTTGAACTGTACTTATTTGACGTATATCAGGAAGGTTGGGAAATTTGAGCAGATTAAAAATCTGCTCTGAAATTCTGCAAAAAGATGGCCTGCAGAGAAGGTTTACATGGGCAAACACATCTTATTGATTAACTTTCATTAAACAGTGTTCTAAAACCGGGACAAATAACAGCAAAACAGAGCGACTTGCCATAGAAATTCTTAATGGTCCTGTAGGCTACATGATAACTACATAGCAGGCACTTTCAGGAGTTGACTGACAAAAGTTGACTGCTATGTCAATTTAATTAAGAGCTATTCTTTGCAACTTCAATTGACAGTTGGGAAATCTGTAAACTTATCTAAACCTGAGCAGCCTTCCACTCGCTGTAGTTCAAGAGAGGATCCTCTTCCTGCACTCTTTCCTTGAACTGTTTCCATGGAATGCTGTCCATATTCAGAAAAAATGTACAGGTTGCCAAACTGTCAACTGAAGCTGTAATGAATGGCTCTAATTACATTCAAGTAGCAGAGAGCATTGCCATTTTAATCAAATCTGAGCTTTGTGAGATATTTGGCAGACATACAAGAGAAAGCCTGAGGAATACAGTGCCAAAATGTTAGTAACCTTTTATTCTAAATTCTGCTTGTCGGAGAACTGAATGCCAAGTGCTTAGCAAAGGCTGGGGTTGTTTTTGTTTTTTTGGCTTTTTTGGGTGTTTGTTTGTTTTGTTTTTGAAGGGGCATGGGGGGGTCAAACATATATCATTTCTCCATGACTAACTAGCCTGTTCTATAAGAACAAAGGAAAACAAAACCAAAAACACAGCCCCATAATTTCAAGACTAAAAATGATTATCAGCAAGTTAGCTAATCAGTCAGCTGCTGTCACACTGCCAGTCACAGAGGAAAGGAGGACCAAAGAGCATCGTTTAAATCAAGGAGTTTCTGCCAGCACTCAGCTTTGTGTTGTGTACAGCGAGAGACGTACCAGCAAATTGCTTTGTCAAATATCTGCTCAGACACTACCCCAGCTCCCTCCCAGATGGCACAGCTTTATGTTCTGGAGCACCTTACCCTAACAATGTGAAAGACTTATCCTTACCAGTGTCTGGTAATCTTTGTATTCCATCTCTTCTTACAAATCCAAAATCTGTTACTAACCTCCAAGTTATTTATTTAGCACAGTTTCCTTTAGGAACTTGACATTCACACATAAAGTATAAAAATAAGTAAAATGTTCAGCAATGGAAAAGAATAAGATAATAAATTATCCAAGCACTCTGCAAGGTTAATAGTTGGACTGCACAAGAAAGAAAACAAAATCTCTGGAGCTTTTCAGAATCTATTCTGGAGGGTGAAGGAAAGCAACAAAGGAAGGAAGCACCTTCTTCCAGAGGAATTCACAGAATCACAGAATCACAGAATTATCGAGGTTGGAAAAGACCTAGAAGATCATCCAGTCCAACCATTACCAATACTTCCCAGCTAAATCATACCCCTCAACGCAACATCCAAACGTTTCTTGAACACTCCCATGGTCGGTGATTCCACCACCTCCCTGGGCAGTGCATTCCAATGCCTGACTACCCTTTCCGAGTAGTAATACTTCCTAATGTCCAGCCTGAACCTCCCCTGGCGCAGCTTGAAACCATTCCCTCTAGTTCTATCACTGATTACACGAGAGAAGAGGCCGACCCCCAGCTCACCACAACCTCCCTTCAGGAAGTTATAGAGAGCTATAAGGTCTCCCCTGAGCCTCCTCTTCTCCAGGCTGAACAATCCCAGCTCCCTCAACCGCTCCTCATAAGGCCTGTGCTCCAGACCCCTCACCAGCTTCGTAGCCCTCCTCTGAACACGTTCCAGGGCCTCAATGTCTTTCTTGCAGTGAGGGGCCCAAAACTGAACACAGTACTCGAGGTGCGGCCGCACCAATGCCGAGTACAGGGGGACAATTACCTCCCTGTTCCTGCTAGTAACACTGTTTTTGATGCAAGCCAGGATGCCGTTGGCCTTCTTGGCCACCCGGGCACACTGTCGGCTCATGTTCAGCCGAGCATCAATCAGTACCCCCAGGTCTGTTTCCTCAACACAAATTCATTCATTAACAAATTCATTTGTTAACATAAGGTTTTCAATGCTGCTTAGGTTCCCTCTCATGAAGAGATGTGTGCCAAGAGTATTCTAAGTGAAACAAGATAAAAACGAAAGGATTTGTCTCAGATATTTCAGGTGCAGCACAACAGATTGCCATCCACCACTTCATTTCCAAGAGATGGCTTTCATTTAATCCACTAGCATTGTGCTAGTCTTGTCCTGCCAGTCGTCACACAGCAATCCTGCAGCTTCATGTCCCAGAAGGCTGGGTGCCAACAAAGTCTTTACACTTACTATTGCATGCTCTCGTTCCAGCTCCATTCCCAGAAGAAAAGGCATTCAGAGGAAGGCTTCTTCCAAAGTTCCAAACAGTCTCCATATTCATGTTCTTTCACTATACATTCTGTGTTCACTTGGTACGTGTTTACGTAGTGCAAAACCTAAAAGATGGGCAATCTGTGCAACTGTCTCATAACTTATTTTGAAGTAGCCTCCACTGCATCATTACTCAGCTTCCCAAACAGTGACAGGATTCAGAGAAAGACATTGCCACAATATAGACAGTCCAACCACGGCCTCCCTCTATGATGAATCTTATCAACCAACAGCCTCTCAATTTCTAATGACTGTTTTCAAGGGTGGATATTGATAGGACAAGGGGGAACGGTTTTAAACTGAGACAGGGGAGGTTTAGGTTAGATGTGAGGAGGAAGTTTTTCACACAGAGGGTGGTGATGCACTGGCACAGGTTGCCCAAGGAGGTTGTGGATGCCCCATCCCTGGAGGCATTCAAGGCCAGGCTGGATGTGGCTCTGGGCAACCTGGTCTGGTGGCTGGTGACCCTGCATATAGCAGGGGGTTGGAACTAGATAATCTTGAGTCCTTTTCAACCCAGGCCATTCTAGGATTTCTAATCCTAACCTTTTTTCCTCACATAGAACCGAATGATTGGAGTTCCAGACTAAAGCACTTTCCTTTTTGGTGAAGATGTTCCTAAAGAAGCTTTCTCTGTTTTTCTTGGAGATTTTCTTGAAAACATTTTTTGGGACTACTGATGGATTTTTTTTTTTTTGGACAAAAGATAATTGTGCTGTTATCTTTTTCCGGAAACAGCATGTTTTGAAGCATCTGGTGAATTAACTTTCTGGTATGCTGATGGAACAGATTAGCATGGGACACGTCACAGGCATCTTCACTGCTGATGCAACTAAAATATCAGATTAGCTAATATAAGGAGGAAAGAGATTTTTTGTTTTTCTTTAATGCTGGTAGTATCCTCCATTCTTTAAATACATGCATAGGTCTTTCTGGCTTCAGCTAATAACAGATGTTTTAAACATGATGTAAAAGCTCCACACAGAAGGATATTTCTCTCCTATCAACTTCAGTTTGAAGCATGGAATATAATTATTCTCATATCATTATCTTAGCCTGCCTAGTTCAAAGAAATAAGACACAATCTGGAAGCATTTCTATGCCAAAAAAAAAAGTGCTAGCCTCTTCTTCTAAAAACTGAGTTGCAGATAGGAGGGAAAGGAGAGAATCCTTTTTCTGGGTTAGTAAAAATGGAGTGTTTGCTTCACTTTATGTTCCAATACAAAGCCTAGTACCATAATAAGCATGAGATAAGAGCATTTGAAATGCACAGAGGACACCTCAGCGGAAACAGTCTGCTGTTCAGGCATGATGAGTACTTGCTGCAAATGATGGTGCCTAAGGAGAACATAAATAGGCTGAGGCAACCAGAACTGAGATCTGTTACTGGGAGGCGTGTTCTGTTCTGTATACCCTGATACCTTAGCATATCTCCCACGTTACTTTGAGGAAGAGTAGTAATGACAGCACTATGAAAAGTAAATGAGATCAGAAACAGGAATGTAAAAAAATTTAACAGATATTCACAGAATCACAGAGAGCCACAGAACTGTAGGGGCTGGAAGGGTCCTCTAGTGATAAAGTCCAAACTCCTGTTAAATCATGTTCCCTACAATAGGTCACACAGTCAGGTATCCAGGCAGATCTTGAGTATCCCCAGAAAAGAAGACTCCACAACCTCTCAGGGCATTGTGTTCCAGTGTTCCATCACTCTGACAGTGAAGTTCTTCTGTACATTAGTATGGAACTTCCCGTGTTCCAGTTTCTGCCCTTTGTTCTCTTGCTGCAGCCCACTGAACCACCCCCATGTACTTGACTCCAGCACTTTCGATATTTATAAACAGTGATGAGATCCCCCTTCAGCCTTTTCTCCTTGAGGCAGAACAGCCCCAGCTCTCTCAGCCTTTCCTTGCACAAGAGATGCTCCAGGCCCTTAACCATCTCTGCGGCCCTCCACTGTACTCTCTAGAAGTTCCCTGTTTTTCTTGAACTGGGGAGCCCAGAACTGCACACAAAACTCCACATTTGGCAGACTAGCGGATAACTTCCCTTGACCTGCTGGCAATGCTCTTTTTCATGCACCCGGGGTTACCACTGGCCTTCTTGACCACCAGGGCACACTGCTGGCTCACAGCCAACTTGTTGTCCACCAAGACACTGAGGTCATTCACTACAAAGCTCCCCTCAAACAGGTCATGCTCCAGCCTGTACTGATACATGCAGTTATTCTTCCCCAGGTTCAAGACTCTACACTCGGTCTTGTTGAAACTCATCAATTTCCTTTATTTTTATATATATATGTTTGTGTGTGTGTGTACGTTCTCTAAGCTTCCTCTGTTATCTTGATACTTTAACATGGAATCAGCTATCTCATCTATTAGAAATATCGTTTGCCTGATGACTGAAGGGTGCAGTGTGGACATTTACATAGGAACTAATCACTTTAAGTTCTTCTTAGAGTCAATGTGCATCTAGTGAGTCTAATTACCACAACCTGAATTAAGCGGATTTTTAAGATAGGTGGAATGAGTCTCATGCTAGTGATGTGCGTTGCTTTCCACCGTCCATGAACAGAGCACTGGTGATCAAGTTAGGAGTTATCAGTTGAGAGGAATCTGATTGCAATGAAGATTGAAGGTGTTTATCTTCACCTTGAAAAATCAGAACCTTAGCTCACTGCAATCTTGCCAATGGGATCATGCTGTTTTACGCCAAAGTAAGAAACAGAATCATTTCTGTTTGCTATATTACTGACAGGGCTCAAAAGAGTTAGTAGCCAGTATGTTTTTGGTTTTTTTTATATATATATTTGGAGGAAGGGAAAATATTTTGAACACAGTAAGACAAAATAATAAGATACAATCCTGGGAAAGCATAAGAAATTGATGAGAAAACCTTCCTTTCTCCAGCTGTGAACAATTTCTGCTACCTTAAGCCAAGATCTCTTAGGGAGATGAACTCCTTGACAGTTTACAGTCAGAAAGGAAAGGAAGAAGCAGACTACTCATAATATAAAGATTCAGATGCTGAAAATGATGATTTACTTCAAAAGAATGCTGCTATCCCATAGCTCTACTGCTACAAGATCTCAGCTGGTACATCTTGAAGTACATTGTAGAATGCAGTGACACCAACGCTTCATTGCATACTGTATACTTATCCCATGACAGCCTCAAATAGGACTGCAACAGCATCTTGATGCAGTAAGGCTGAGTTCATGTTAAGGCAATCCATGTCCACAGAACAGTTGTGGAAATCCAGGTCTTGCTGAATCAATAGTTAGTAAAGCAGTGTTTCCCACTGTTCTTCCCAGGAACTACAGAAGACTACTCCAGGAGCCAAAAACCAAGAAGGCATGAATACTACTACACGTGAGGTCATTTTGAATTGAAGGTAGAGACAGAGCACAAGCAATGTGTTAGCATCTCACTGAGTGCAGCACTAGTCTTTGAGGGTTTAGTAGTTTTACTTAGTTTTGGTTGTTATCATTTTGTTACAGTGGTGGTAGTTTTGTTTCAGTAGTGATTAGAAAATACACACATACATGACTCAGCTGTCCAAAGATCACACTCGGTTTCATATTGAGTTCGTCACCATATTGGTGCCAACTGCTCTTTCAAGACCTGTTAGTCTGTCACGATTACCATGGATCAGTACTATAGCTTTAGTTTCAGACACAGCAGACTGAGGCTCCCATCAGATTCAAGCAGCAGTGACCTGTAATATGAGGAAAGTACTCCCAGCTTCATTAGTCAACCTCAAGTCTTGTTAAATTTGTTGAAGCAACTTTTCTTATCTTTTTCATTATATAACACAGATAAGGCACAATTACTTGATATGATGTTGTTCAGGTCACAAAAAAAGCAAAATTGCTTCTGACAGGTTCTTGGCAATACCAGGCTAAGTATTCACAGGTAAGCTTATGGGAACATAGAGAAAGAAGAGTTGAACTCACACAACTGGTGAAGGAGTTCTCTGAATATGCTGCACTCCTACACAGCAGGGTAGGTATAAGACAAGGTCTCTTTTTAGTGGCTGGCCATTATATGAGCCCCAGGTGGCTCCACCATGGGTCCTCCCTTCTGGTCATGTGGGGAACACAAGTGCAAACAATGTGCCTGTGCTCTCTGGGCCAACCACACCCCTTCACCACCTCCTCAATCACCAGTTCAAGCTGTGACATAACAGTTCCCCTACGGAGGTCCTTATGTGTATTTAATTGGTACATAAAAGGACACAAAGCTCTTTGTTAAAATGAAGTTATTTAGTTAAAACACTCTAACAATAATAAGAACCCTCTGATCACCAGTCAGCTCTGTTAAACAGGCAATAAAATATATGAAGGTGTGACATAGTCCCTACTGGTGAAGTGAAAGCTGTAGCATGATATCTGCTGTAGACAGGTTTTCTGCATCCTTTCACAACCTGTTATTTCATGGTGGAGGCTGACTAAGCAGTCAGGAGTCAGGACAAATGACTTCATGCTGCATCACTATGAACACACAGAATTGTAGACAAATACAGGAATGACGAGACCTTCTACGTGAGGATTCTCCTGAGTTCAAAATAGACACTTCTGGAGATATACAACATACTGATCAAAATATTTGCTTTTAAGAAATTATGGACCAACAATCCTAAGGCTACCCACAGAATAAACCAGCAGAGAATCTTCCAGGCCAATACGTGGAAAGAAATGCAAGCCAGCAGGATCTGGACTGTAGCTAGACCTGTAAGTATTTAGTCCTAACTGCATTAAGATGACTTTGGCAAACCAGTCTACTCTGGGATTTTATTTTTTATTTTATTTTATTTTATTTTATTTTATTTTTTTGCCATATCTTAGCACATCTTACATAAATCAGAATAGGAGTCCATGCTTTCACATGGAGATTTATGGAGACCAACTCCTGGGAACCAGAACCACAAGCAACAATGAGCAACTGAAAAAATTAAAATGTTACAAAGGAGATGACTTGTTTCTCATTTGGATGATAACCAGAGATCTACTCATATTCATTCAAAGCCTTCTCAAAAGTATTTCTTGCCTTTTGACTGGCCCACGCAATTCATCAAAAATTGTACAAAACAATTATTATTATTTATTGCTTGCCACTTCACTTTCTGAAGCTGAAAGGTCTCCCAAAAAGAGAAAGTGACTGCAGCATGTATATAAAATGTATTGATAGGCCTTAGCCTTAATTAAGGCCTTGATCACATGAATCAACGATCATATACAGAAGCCAGTCAAGTGATTAAGTCAGTAAATCCCCCTTGGAGAAATCTAGGAAGATCAGTTTCAACAGCCTGAGCTGTTCCTTATATCAAAGTTATTCTTCAGAAAGGCACCACAGACAGCTCATCAGTCACTCCAGGCAAGTCTCCAGCCTCACTGGCTCTCAGTCGCTCCCCAGATGGTCACAGTTCTTACTAAATAATTCAGTCACATCCCTACTGCAGAGGCTACCATGTAAAGTTACAGTTTGGTTTGGACCTGCACACACAGCACTGTCCATGCAAAACGCCTTCATGATTTATCCAAGTGGTGACATGGGATGATAATTTTCCTCAAGCAACTGCGAAGCTGTCTTGTTGCTGTTGTAGCTACTGGTGCCAGCACTCTTGCAATCGCTTCTGGGAGCAGGAACTTCTGGGTGTATCAGTAACAAATATATGTGGAGCCTGATGCTTTCACCAAAGGTTCTGGCATTACTGTAATGCATCCTTTCAGCTTAGCAAGGAGCATAGAAGGCAAATTAGACAAAAAAAAAAAAAGAAGAAAATATGATAAAAGCATTTAAAATTTAAATGCTCAATTTTTTAGTAAATACTTCTAAGTAAATATGCTTCTCTCAGAAAGTCAAAGAGTCAGAGAATACAGCGAAAGTCTGCAGTCAGGAAAGACACTTGGAAGCACCATGAAGAAAAATATAACTAGTGTAAATCAGCAGAGTCTTCAGGAATGGAACTCTACCCATTTATACTAGAAGACCATTAAGCTCTGTGTCTGGGACAGTGCTCAGCAAAAGCTTCCTCTCACAAATTTTCACTATCCCAGCTATGCTAGTTCAAAAGTGTCACTTTTTTTGAAAACAACATAAAGCTTTCATTGAGGGGAGGGAGATTAAATTTGTCTTTCCCTTCATTTGTCTCCCTCAGTTGCACACTTTGGCTCTTTGCCCCAGAAAGACAAATATTATGAAAAATTTTACAGAGACTCCTGCTGCTTAGAAGATCATGGAATTCATTTTATTAGCTGCAACTATGAACAGCTCTTACAATGTCCTACAAGTTGGCAAGAGACATCCCACCAACGACAGTATTTCTCAGAGGGCAATACAGATAGAAGATCTGTCTTATTAGGCACATTCTTTGCTAGATTGGAAAGCAGACAAAGAAAAGAAAAATAGAAAAAAAATTAGTTTTGTCAAGTAGTATGCTCAAATTGGCAGTTTTCAGACAGAAAGGCTACAATCCTGCTTCACAAAATTCTCACTGATGTGATCATTTGTAATTCCCATAACCTATTGAGAGGCCATTTAAGCATTTGTAGATACACATTCCTTCAGTTACGGAACACGTAGGAACATTTGTATGTTAAAACAAAAACATAAAAGCAATGGAGTTAAGCCACTGTAACACAGCTGTGGAATCATAATCAAGCCAGTATTTTTGACTTTTATGTATAAGACTCTCAAAGTTGTCTCACATGATAGTCTCACAAGATTGGAAAACGTGCTTGCACAGCAAGTAATTTGGCACAAATTGAATGGGCACAACGGGAGGCATGCGTTCAAAGATACCTAAAGAACTAACCAGTAGTTTGGACCCCACCAGCCTCTGTGAGGACTGCAGAGCTTTCAGTACGTACATGGAGCAGAACTTCCGATATAGTGTTGTTTTAAAGTCTATCTTTAGTGATAGTCTTATCTAAGTCACCAAAATGTCAATTGAACAAAACCATTGCACGTAAACAGGCCAAAGATAAACTACTTATCCAAATATGATCATCAGGGCACACAAATTTAGAGGCTAGGTTAAGTTACTCCAGGTAAGCAAAAAAAAAAAGTAGCTGAAAATGTTTATACTCAGAGTTTTTTATAATGGTTCATAATAAGCCTGAAGATGGTATTGAATAGAGATCTAAAACGCTGTCCTAGATCAAATGCTGTTTCATAATTTCATTGACAGCTGACATAAAGAAACAGAGAGCATTCTTCAATTTGCCAACAGCACAACAGGGATGGCCAGCAAGTATGCTGGATGTCAACGTAGTGGAGAACTGATCTCAAAAATTAGCCAGAACATCATAAAACACACCTAATTGAAATCATTATCTACAGTAATATAGAACATAGAACTTAGTAATTAGGCTTAGTACTAGTTCTGGAGAAAAACATCAAATTTAGAGTAGACTGAACACAGATTTTGGAAAAAAATCACCCTATTGAAAACAAAAGTCATGTCAGAACGTACAAGTGGGAGTTCAGTGCCAGAGAAGGTGAAATCAACAAGGCTGTAGGTGGAATACTGTTTGCACCAGGTCTCAAACAGAAATGCCCATTATAGTGCCATAGAATCAAAGAATGCTTGGAAGGGACCTTAAAGACCACCCAATTCCAACCCCCTGCCATGTGCAGGGACATCTCCCACTAGATCATTTAGCTCAAACTCTCATCCAGCCTGGCTTCTTAACACTTGCAGGAATGCAGCATTAACAGCTTCTCTGGGCAACCTGTTCCAGTGCCTCATCACCCTCATAGTAACTAATTCCTTCTTAATATCTAATCAAAATATACACTCTTTTAATTAAATGCCATTACTCCTTGTCCTATTGCTACACTCCCTGATAAAGAGTTCCTCCCCCGCTTTCCTATAGAACCCCTTTAGGTACTCCATAAGGTCTTCTCAGAGCATTCTCCAGGCTGAAGAACCCCAGTTCTCAGCCTATTTTCATAGGAGGGGTGCTTCACCCCTCTTATCTTCCATACATGGATGGCGCTGTACACACCATTCTCCTTTCTCATTATCATAAGTAGATACTCCTAAAATGTCTAACAAATGTTATCAGTATGAACAGTACCAAACAAAGGTAGGCAAACTTAAACACACAAATCAGTACATTGTTACTTTAAGCCTTTTCTTTTCTGCAAAGCTATTAAACATCCCAAGAGACCAGTGAGGAAACGAGATCAGATCATAGCCTGACCTTTTTTGTCACAGTGCTGGTCAACTTTCCTTTTGCAGTAGGATAATAATATCACCTTTCTATCTTAATTTTTCTTCTCTTTTCTTCTACAACCTCATTCATAATGTATGTGATCGTTAGCACCATTTCTCCTAAGGAAGTTTAACCTTTACTGTCTAAAAACCTCCAACACCACTTCCAAAAATCATCTTTTCCAAGCCTATGCATTTTCCAGGATACTTCATAACTTGAAACAAATGACAGAAACTGTGCAAAGTATTTCTGAAATTATCACTTGCTGTATTTGACAACAGAAGAGCTATGAAATTCTGCCACTTCAAAAGATATCCTGACTGCTTGAGTCTGTCCTGGAGACAGTCCAGAGTATCCCTTTGCATAGCTCGTCCTTCTGATTCAAGCTTTCTCTGAAAGGTACAGTGAGAGTTTTTATTTTGATAGGGTTTTTTGTTTGGTTGTTTCGTTATAGAGACTTCAAATTATTTTTATCAAAAAATGCTCCTGCCAGTCTCAGCTTCCCACTCACTCCCAGCCAATATCTACCCGTGACCAACTGTCTGTCAAAGCACAATAAAGTATTCTGTTTATTAACACCCAACTGAATTTCAGATGAAAACATCAAAGCTTTCTTTTATTAGTGGCTTTTCCTTTGAACAAGTGGAAACAGGAAAAGCTTTTTACACCTTTCCCACATCAACATTCTGTTATGTAAGAGTTCCCCTAGCAGCCTTCCAAGCATTTTGGCCCACCAGAGACACCACAGTCATAGATTGAAGGCCCAGACTGGATTATAGATAGCATTCTTGTAAAAATTAAATAGACATTGTTTTAGATAAAGACAGTTCACAACGACAATTGGATTCTTGTGCTTCACATTGCAGCTATGTACATCTACTCATTAGCAAGCATATAAATTGCATTGCCTTTAAAAGATTAAAATAGTCTGTAATCGCCATAGATAATACGTCTGCTTTTATCACACACTTCATCAAGATAACTGAAATACAGACTTACTCTTTACTAGGCAAAACAAATCCTGCTTCACTTTGTGTGAATGAGGCAAAAAGTGTTTATCAAGGGTCAGATATGAAAACGCAATACCAAAAGATAAATATGAAAGCACATTACCAAAAGATAAATTAACAAACAACAAAAAAAAAAGATATATTTACAAGAGATAGGGGAAGATGGCATGTCAGAAGTTTCCTAGTTTTGGTCAGAGATACACACACACAACTTTCAAAAGATCTGAGCTAATGCATTTTAGCTGACCTTTACCTACTGTAATCTATCTGAGGGATTGCATGGGGCCATAAAATATGTGAAGAATTGATTCATAAAATTCATGACGTGTCTGAAATAGAACCATTAACTACAGAAATGAAGCTAATATGGCATTTATTAATTAACATGTAGCATACAAATTTCCATTTCAATGTGACATTAAGGATTCATAAACTGTATCCCTCTCTAAGCAAAATATTGCAATAAGAGATGGTTTCTGAAATTCCGTTGCTTTCCCTTCAAATGAGAATTTTCTTTCTAAACACTTCAGAGTTTTCAAGAGAAATCACGTAAAATTCAAGTGCTTTTTTTTTTTTAAGCAGGAACATTCAGTAAATTTCTATACAAACAATATCAACATCTTTGTAAATACATATATGTATTAAAAAAAAATCAACCATATTTTTCCTCCATGCACTAGCAGACACTTTTGGTAATGGTTCATAAAGAAAAGGAATTTAGCGCAAGTTTTAATTGACAAAATATTGACAATTTAAAATCAGCATTGATATATCTTATTTAGTTGGGTGATTCCATCCAGTTTTCCAAATGTGCTCATTTATTGTATAAATCACAAACAAATGCAACAGACCCCTTCCCTGGGCACTCAGAACAATCCATACGCATAACCACTTCTAGGGTCGCCTTTTCACATCTCCCAAACCAGCACAGGCTCACAGACTCCATGTTGAGCAATGCCAGGGCTTCAGGACGTGGAGAGACAAACTGCTGCATCACTGTAGGCCTATTTGGCTGAGGGGCAATCCAGACGCAGAGGCACAGCCTTCCCTGCCCTTCTCTGTGTTTCCCATGCACAGCTCCTGGCTCCATATCCTTCTCAAACATGTGATTGCACCCACACTGCAGGTTTTTGTTTGCTACAGTGATTATAACCATATCTATAGGCAGATGCAGAGAAATAGGATGAAATGTTCACGTTTACACAGCAGTGTATGGAGAACAGAAACCTTAATGTCAACATGATAAATGGCAGGTCTAGAAGAAATTGAGGGTAATTTTCGTATGAAAAAGTATTCCATTTTTGAAATATCAACTTCAAATGAGCATAAACCCAGTTCTAAATGGTTCTCCTCTTCAGAAACCATATTTAATGTGATACAGAATTATGACAGATGTGACTATAGGTGACTACCTCATATTTTTTCCTCAAGGCTCACTTCTCCCACAAGCCCCTCTGATGCACAGCAGAATGATTGCAACTTTGGAAAAAGATGACACTCTTGATAAATAAATTCCATACGTACTGTAAATTGCCACAAGCTTACACTGTCGATCTGCTAGCTGTGTACTGGATATCACCAATGCAGGGAGCTTTCCTAGCACTGCAAAGAGTGGAGGACATTCACTCAAACAATGGTATGAAGGACGTTTGAGGGAAGATCAAGGAGTTCTATGAGGATTTAATAGAATTATGGAATCATAATGGCGTAGGTTGGAAAGAACCTTAAAGATCTTCAAGCTCCAACCCTGTGCCATGGGCAGGCCTGCCCCCCACCAGCTCAGCTGCTCAGGGCCCCATCCAACGTGGTCTTGAGCACCTGCAGGGATGGGGCACCACAGCTTCTCTGGGCAGATGTGCCAGCACCTTACCGCTCTCCCAGTAAAGAATTTCTGCCTAACTTTTAACCCAAATTTCCCCTCTTTTAGATTAAAGCTATTCCCCCTTATCCTATCTATGTGAAGGCTGACTGAATGGGAATGCAAACAAGGTTTAAAGTGTTGCTAGAATTACATTTTCTTTATACAGTGCAAGTTGGTGTTACTTTTCTATACATAGCTTAAAAAAAAGTTCCCTGTCACTGCTATCGGGTTTATAGCATCTCCTCATTCCCTGTGCACTGATTATGGGTATGTATACATGAGCCATACCATTGCATATTTTCTACCTAGTCAGTAGCTCATGGGCTTCCTTGAACTGAAACTTCTCGAAGCCTTTCTGTTTGAATGTAAATGAATTAGAAATTATGAATCGCTTTTTGTTCTGCTTTCTGACTTTTCAGACTATTTTCCATGTACTTTCTAGACAGGATTTACTCACTGAAGCAATTTAACACATAGAGAATTACAAAGCAAACTGAGACAGGTTGATCTTTTATGTTTTAACTTCTAAGTCACAACTGTCTTCAGCCTTCTGTGAAAAACATCAAAACTAGATTTTTATTAAGCAATCTGACTTTAAAGGTAAGAGTTAAAGGTGAGATAGGCAAATGCTTGTGAACAACTACATCCCTCTTATCTGAACAGAAGGTACCTAAATACCTAGGCAGTTTTGACAGCACTTGCCCTTTGTATTTTGTCAGAAAGCTGCTTCAGACTAAAGAGAAAGCAGATATGACAAGTAACCAGCTGTCCCCAAACTGTTAATAGTGAGGTATCTGTGTACAACAGTTCCATTTCTATTTCTTGAGGTTATTAATGTATTGCAGTTAGTTCTAAGTAGTTCTAAGACTAAATATTACTCAGGCTGGCATGTATTTATTAACATTCATATTAAAAAAAAACAAATATATTTAGAAAGAGTTTTTCATATAAATTGTTTCTAAAATAGCAGAAACTTTCACAATGGCTAATCATTCTCTTCCAGTGCAGGGAGATATGCTTTCTATAAAGGGATTTCCTTCAGGAATCTCACCTTCTTGTCTTTACAGTCTATTCAAATGCAGGTGTAAACTATAGCACAGCTTAGCCCCTGCCTTTCTCCATTGGCTACATGCATTGCTCAAGGTCTTCACTAGACCAGATTAAGCCTTTAGGAATATCCTTGTTTTATGCCTGATTAAAATTGCTGAAGCTAAGCAGTAGATTTCTAGAAATTCTCTGGAATGCTGAAGGAAATTCAGTGTTTGCACCAACAGGGAAATAGGCCAAGCAAGAATAGCACATGACTTCACCTGTTCTTTGAATTTGGTGTGTTAATATAAATACGTTTTCAGTGAATGTGGTTGCACACCTCTGCAGTTGGCTAAAAATAAGAAAAGAATGTCTGATCCTGCCTGCAAAGGCAAATAAAAAATATGGTTCTTGTCTATTGTTGATTGGTAGTAATGGGTTGTTTAAGATTTTTGATTTGCAAAGATAAGGAGAAGGCTGAGGAAGAAACCAATCCAGATTCTTGAACTTTTATGCAAATAATCAATTTAGTAGATCAGATCAGGCCTCTGTCTTTCATAGTCTTCTCACAAAGGAAGTGGCTGAAAAGGGATTTCATAAATTGTTATGTGAGGATCACAGAAGCATATGCTTTAGGTACCTAAAGAATGTCTGAAGACAAAAAAAAATAAGACATAATGTAGAGTTTAGAAACTTGAATGAGTTGGCAGCAAGTAAACAGGTGTTTCTGGGTTGCAGTTTTAAATTTAGGCATGCACTTCTTTTTCTGGGTTGAATATCAAAATACTAAAAGAGAGCAAGGAGACAAGACCTACTTATTAGAGGAGAACCGCTTACCAGACCTCCCAGTCTGAATAGAAGAATTGCAGTGCAGGTAAGAGGATATTTATTTTGATTTAATTAACTTCCATATGTTTTGGAGAGCCTACAGTTTTCAAGTCAAGATTTTCCATTTGGTGAAAATGGACAGATAAAGTAGACAAGGCTAACGCAAGTCAAATCCTTAGCAAAATGGCACACACAGTTCTTCCACTCCAAATTAAAATCACAGGATTTTTCACCCTTCTCTGTTGCCTCTGAAGATGTTGATTCATTGCTCCTTTTTACTTCTGATCAAAGCAATTAATTCAAAACCAAGAACTCATGAATTCATGTTACTGAGTTCATCCTTTTTGCAGAAGAGCTTGAGATTAGAAATTATGGTAGGAATGCAGACTAGACTGCAAAAAAGAGCAAATAAGAACTTTCTAAGAGGAAATCTTATTAAACTTGAAAATTTAGAAAAAAATACAGGAAATGTTTCTGCTCAGTTTTATCAGTTTATTATGCATTCAGATTTTACAAGTATGAAAAACATCATTCTTCTTAAATCATAGAAGACTACACTGTCAGAATGGATAGTTTACTTATTGCTTGAAAACATGTTTAGTTAGGGCTCTACCCTGAGAAATGCCAGCAGAGCCTTCATGTATCAATGTTTGCCCAGGCAAAATTTGTATTTGTTCATGTAAATGTCCAACTAGAACACATAAATATTGATTTGTTTGCATAAGGAAGATATTTTTACTGGCAAGAACTTTTGAAAGTGAGGCCTAACATCTAGTAACAGACTATTTAATGGCTTTTGGAAAAAAAAAAAAAAAAAAAACATTAGCAGGCAATTTTTTTGAGGCTTGTCAAAATATAACAAATTTGAAATATATGTGTTTAAATATTCAGGTTTGACTGTTCTGAATCTTGAATGTAGCATTTTAGAAAGAATAAATTTTCACAGAAGGAAAGAAGGACTTCATTTAAATCAGAAACCTGGGAAAATAAAGACGTGTTTGGTTACTGTTACTGAAACAAACTTTTATGACACTAGGCAAGTATCATAATCCCTCAGTCCCTTAGTACCTAGCTGGAAAAAAATGGGAATACTGATTCTTCTTTTTCTTGTCTTGCTTCATTAACCTTGAAGGTCTTTGGAAACCGGATTGTCCCTGGTTATGTATGGTCAGGATTTGCAGGAATAAGATACAGTTCTCAACCAGAAGTTCCAGAAACTACCAGGAAAGGAGCATTCAGTTTCCACCTATATTGCTATAGAATGTAACTAACTTGTGAAATAAAGCTTTTTTAATTATTGGATTATTTTTTTAATTGTTTAGAAATACTCAAGATTAATTTGGTATGCTTTCAGATAAAACAACCTATGTTCAAAAATATTTTTGTTTACTGTGTACAAAGAAAGCAACCAAAAGTGTTTTATTCAACTCAACTGAGCAGCACTAGACATCTCTTGGTTTATTTTACTGACATGGAAAAGATTTGTCAGCCTCTGAAAACTCATGAGATTTGTGTCTAACCATCAAGTTAAATCATAGAATTACAGAATCACCAAGGTTGGAAAAGGCCTCCAAGATCATCTAGTCCAACCAAATACCTACACCCCACTAAATCATGTCCCTTAATACAACAATTGAATGTTTTTCAAACACCTCCAGGACGGTGACTCAACTACCTCACTGGGCAGCCCATTCCAGTTCCTGACCACTCTTTCAAAGAAAAAATATTTAAGGGAAAATTATAAGTGTTTGAAATCAAAGGAAGTCTGACAGTATTCCTCTTGAAGCTGATGGTATCATTTCAAAGGAACTAGGCCTTGTTGAATTTCAGGATGTATCTGGGCTAACAATAACCTAGAAACACCTACAATGGGGAGTTACAAAATTTTGCAGAGCTGCAAAATTCAGACACAAAGCTGGGTAAGTATTTGGGAACAAGCAATGGTTTCAGTGCACTATTGGAACATGTATTTCACTACACTTGTGGCCACCATCTTGTGACTAGATGAATCACCACCAACTAGAGAGGAATGAAGACCCACAGTCTACCCATATGCGTTGTCTCCTTAGGAGCAAGAAACAATAATAACTGAGCAGCTCACATTGCTTGCTATGTTGGATCCATTGTATTGGATGCAAAACATAATAAAACATAAATGCAAAGCACAATCAAAACAATATTTTTATCAGTGAATAACTCTTATGTATCCTTTGTTGTTCAAAAACTTCTCTTCAAGTAGTAGCACCAGTATGTTCATTGCTGAGAAATCAGTGCATTAATATATTCTCTACAGTTTCCGTGGCCTTTTTAATTACTGTTATTGTAAAATAAATATCTATATTTTCTGAAAAGAATAGGAATGCAGCTTGCTTTTTTTGCTGTATATACTCAAAAAAACAAATCCCTGTTTCTATAAGTTGACAATCAATCTCCATTGTTATTTCACTGCAGTCAGACCATTTGTGAAAATACAGTTCCACTTGCCACCCATTATGTTCCTCTAAATTCTTCTGTTCTTCTATCAAAAGAAGTCCATGAAGAACCAAATTCATTCATTTTTCCAAGTCAGCCAAAGTTTTTGAAGCAGCCACATAATTTGGCTTTTGGATAAATTGTATGATTCTTTTCCTTCCTTTTCCTTTTTTCCCCTGCATCACCCAGAAGGGCTGAGCACAGGTGCTTGGAACATTAAAGTGAACGCTAGAAGCCGTATTGTGCCACAGATCAAAACAGAACATCTGTACGTTAACGCTCATCTCTGACTTCAGAAAGGAACACATTCTGCATCCTGTGAAAAAGGCTGTGCAGTTCCCAGCCAGGGTCTGTAGGTTATAAAGACCTTGGAGTTTTACGTATGTCTGAAACACAAGTAGGTTATACACATAATTTATTTTTTATTTTTCAGTTATTTTTCTCTTAAAGCCATCTCGTATCGCACTACCCACCCCTTGCTATTGCTTGCAGCTAAGTTCAGACCTCCCTTGAGCAGAGGTACAGAGACTGAAAGGATATGCTGGTTTAACAGTACCCACAGTGCGTTTGTGCAGTGAGGATCTCTGTGCAACCTATTAGGAACAGCTCCCTGTCAAACCATCAGAGTGAACAGGATTCATCCTGAAAAGTCATCTTCTGATCTTAATTATTCTGAGGTATTCCCATTGAATGTATGGTCTCATTTTTGCCAGTGAGAAAGTGGTTTCAGTTCTACTCGGTGCCCTGAATTTATAAACATGGCTTCCTTATTCTCCTCTCCCATTTATCTAATGGATGATTTTATAGGACTTCACAAACCATGAGAATTGGTGGGCAATTAGATGTCTATTGATCGGTAGGAAAATACCCTCACGAGTGTACTAATGCTACTTGTATAAAAATATACCACCAGGGAAAATAAAGATTAAAAATTATATTTAAATATAATAGTATATACACTGCAAATATAACAGTATATGCATAATAGTTTTGATGTATTTCTAAGAATTGATCTCTTATCAACAAAAAAAATACGTGCAAGTGCTAATTTCTTGTCATATGATATCAAAACATAGCAAGAAATACTTATTTTAAAAAATAGCTGTTAAAAGTTATAGACACAGATATTGCTTGTTACAGCATTTAAGCAGATAAATAGGGTGTAAAGAGAGAGCATTTTACGTGGACCATACTGGGTCCTTTGTGTCATGTACAAGCTTGCTGGCTTCTGTTGCTTTCAGTAGTTTAATGCTAAGTAGAAATGAACCATGTTTCACTGTCATCAACAGGTAGATGTCCTCTTGGTCTACAGAGAACATTCTGGGCAATTTTTCATCCCCTATTCCAGGCTACACGAGTCCTTTTTTTCTTTTTTTTTTTTTTTTTTTTTGGAATCTCCTCCCTCAAATCAATTTGTTTGCACATATCACAAAAACACTGTGATTTTACAGTTGATTAACCAGTTTTCTGTAATTCAGAAATCTGGTGGTTTGCTTGAGTCAGACAGGCATCTGGAATTGGTACAAACCTGCTGGATAACTTTTAATTTTTAAGAGGTAATTCATGGAAACATAATATTAAAATATAGTTTTTTCAATTTATTTGAAAGAATCCTATTTAAAAAAAAAAAAAAAATCACATTCAGGCACTGGCTATTGTTACATATGCAGTGACCAGAGATATTACAAAGGAGGCTTTATGTAAAAATATACAGTGTATTCTCTAGATGCCAACCATTCACAAAATAATCTGATTTATTAAGAACTTCTGACCTCTATATTGAGTAAGTGAAGTTCAAGGCCCAGATCAAGAGGAAATTAAATAATAAATAAATTAGAGTTTCAGAAGTACTGCAGTTACTTGAATACTGGAACTACTCAAGGCAGAAAACTCCATTCACTTAGATTGTACAATCTTTTTAAGCCTGTTTCTTACATCTATTCATGACAAGCGTGCTGTAGGAATTGCTTTCCATAATTGTAAATTCAGCGTGAAAACCAAAGAGCAGATTTTGTTTGCAGGTACTTGTCATACCTACATTCATATTAGAAGCGCAACTCTCAGATTTTTCCTTAGCTGGATGTAATCACCATTATTTTCTTTCACTAACTTTTGATCTTAGCCTATGTATAGGAAAAAAAATATGTCATTATATTGTGCATATCAAGCACCTATAAAGAATAATAAACAGGGCGGAACTATAGAAGTAAAGGTACTTGCACTGCTCTAACAACTTGCCCCACTAGATCCATTTGTATTGTTCCCATTGCTGGTATTTTACACCAGAACTTCTCAAGCTCAGATCTCTCTTATGCCATGTTTCTTTACCGTGGTCAGGAACACATTTAAAGACTATGCAGAGCCTACCAAGAGATGTTCTTTTAGCCTTTATTCTAACAGGACTGAACTGCTCAGGAATCACTACATTGACAGTTCTTCATCTTCAGTGATTTCCCTGAAATCTTTACCATGGTTGTCCATGTGTACATCAGCTTTCTCATCAAAAACATTACATCCAAATACCAGGTATTCCTCAATCTTATTGGTTGTGCTCATCACACCTTCCCCCAAAAAGGCCTTAGAGTAAACAATAAACAATGCAACATTGCAATTTCTTCTGTGTTTGTTTTTTCTTGCCACTTCAAGGA
Organism: Alectoris magna; assembly: GCA_030625065.1. NCBI lineage: Eukaryota > Metazoa > Chordata > Aves > Galliformes > Phasianidae > Alectoris > Alectoris magna. Next base: position 60,173,626 of record CM060561.1, read on the forward strand.
CAGTTGTCAATTATAGTTTATATCATGTTTTCCATATACTTCATGGTAAATTGACTACTAGCACGTATTAGCAGAAATTAAATGCCAGTAAAGGCCATCTACACCATAGAAAGAATTTTGCAATTATCATGACACTTTTTCAATTCCTGTTGTAAAAATGAGCAATAATCTTCCTACCTTCGTATCACTTCACATTGAATTATGTAGAGATTTCACATACTTGTTGTACTATGCAAAAACAACACTGAATACTTTACTTGAGAATCCAAATTTTTTCTCTTTGGCCACATTACTGTCTTGAGCTATACTACCACTTATCGTCTCGTAAAATCATATATTCTTTTTATATTCCCACTTTTTCCCATGTTGTTGGCAAGATGAAAATATCTGAGCCACAACAAACCAATTTTTTTCTGTAATTCCTCCATGTTCTTGTACTAATTCAAGATGTGTAGCCGTTAAGCATATATAAAGCTACAAATGTTAGATGGCATCTTATAAGGAAAGAAATTCTTGCAGTAGGCTTTTACTCTTCTCACCTTAAAAAATAGGGATTCAACTCCCACTTCCCATTTACTTTTTTTTTCCTCAAAATTTCTCACAATAAATAAATAAATGTGTTTACCTCTTTGATTTAACTTCTAAGTCCCTTCACTTTAATAGCTCATGAGAAACTTTGTTGTTCCCTCTCGCTCTGACCACTTCCTTATACTCTTAAGAAAACAACAATGCTTCCACAAGTGGTTTAGAAGACGAGAAAATGGTTCAGAGTCACTGCCCTTATCCACTACATCACCGAGATACTGATGTATGACTGCATGCCTTATGCCAGAGGTATTGTATCAATGCTCAGTCAATGGTCTTCTAAAGCCAGCTCCTGGTGATTTAACATCATGACATGATTCTTGCTTGTTCTTTGGATTGTCTGTTTTAGCCATGTCTATTTCTTATTTTCACTTCTTTAAATCTGCAGTTTTCTATCTTATGCAGTATCATCACAAGTAGCTTTCCTAAATCTGAATGTAAGCCTTTTGTCTTAAGAAAAATTGTGCTTGGTCTGGTAGGTAAGGGCTCCATCTCTGAATGGTAACACAAACGCAAGTGTGCAAACTGAAGGCAGTATTCAGATCTGCAAAACTGATTAGTGTGATTCCATTGTATTGTGTGTCACAGGTACAATTCCTTCTCATTTCCTACTTTACTATTTCAGTGTCAAGATAATTTTATTGTCAACATTGGAGGCTGTTACATCTTCCTTGAGTTCTTATAGAGTTGATTTACTGTTGCTTCAGTGAGATCACATACACTGATACCATATTTGCTTACAACTGGCACAACAGTGACTACACGGATAAATTTTCATTCTCAAAGGTTCCATTTCTTATCCATTCTTCAGAAATTAGGATGTTCTTTTGATATAATTACTTCACTCTATTTGGATAGGATTTGGCCTTTGATGAGATCCAGATATTCCACATTCTCAGCTCTAGAGTCAATTTTCCATACCTGAGTTATTTATCTGTATTGTTGTTTGTCTGTGCTAATTATTTGGCTTTTTATCAAAAGGAGAATAATATTCAGCCTTTGCCCTCTCACCAGGCTAGAAGACCAGATCCTGATTCTGGCACATCCTCCCTAGCCTGCACATTTCAGAAGGTTCTGCTTTCAGCAGAACATTTGGCACTACTCCCAGTGCCATGGGAACACACAAGAGCTGCCACCATGACTGGAGACTAATTTAGAGTAACAAATAGATATAAGGGAGACCAAAGCAGCTCAAAAACAAGTGACAAACAGAGGCAGGGCTAAATTTATCAAGCAACACATTTGTCCACTCGTTGCTCATTCATCTCTAATGACTCTGTTTGTGAGCATAATTGTATTTTTCTGCAGGGATGTTCGAGAGTACATTTTTATGACTATCATGGAGAAACATGCTAATTCCCCCAAAATAAAGCTTTTTCTTTGTTTGTTTATTGGTTTGAATAATTAAATTTCAGCCAAAAGATTTGGCTTCTCTGAAGAGGGCACAGAAGATCCTTTCTAAAATTCATGAAAAATTTTATAAACTAGACTTTTTCTGAGTCACAACATGCATAGCACCATTTTTACTATAATGAGCTGCTTTAATTTTAGACAATAAAATTAACTTTAAAGCAAATTTGAAATAATATCTGTAAAGGATAATTTCCTGCAGCAGAAAATAAACAGGACACTTGGCACTTTGAAAAAAAGAACCATATTCTTTTATGATCTTTATTTATAACCTCTAAATTACTCTTAAGCCAGACATTATACAAAAAACAAGGATAATACTTTACTAGATGTACTGCAACCCATTTTTAAAAGGATGGTCTAAATAGTTTGTAATATTAGAATTTAATATTTATGGAATGTAGTGAGATCAGACAGCCTGACAAACATTTAAATGTTCACTTAGAAAGAATAAATATGTATCACAGAATCATAGGAATTGGAAGGAACCTGGGTGGTTAATCTATTCCAACCTACCCTACTAAAGAAGGTTCTCTGGTTTGCATAGGAAAGTGCACAGGTGGGTTTGGATATGTGTGAATGACAACTGAAGCTTTATCTGGCCAACAAAGAGTCTTAAGGAGCAAATGAATAATGTCTCACTAATCTTTGGTAGTAGAAAAAAGTACCTTCTACGCTTGCACCAGTTCCACAAATAAAATCATACATTACTCAGAAATAATGGAGACTTATTTTTAGGCAGTTCTATGGCCACACAATTAGAATTTGATGCACTATTAACACTTTTTGCACATATCACTCCAGAGTATAGACAAAAAGTCCTGTAGCCCTACAGTTATTGTGGAAGCTATGGTTGTTCATATCCTCTGCACAGTGTATCCCCCTATTATATGCCCCAGTATAATCATTTTATACAAGGGAATCAACTCTACAATGTTTTTTAGGGAATAAAACTAAAAATAAATTAATTAATCATCTGTATGCACAACAAATTGACAACTTTTACTCTTCACCTAAAGGATTAGATTATCCTAAAATACTGACATGTTTGGTCATGCAAAGCAATAGACATGGAATTATTTGTGAAAACTGGTGTTTGTTTTGGAAACTGAGGTTTGTGTGAATCTCTTCCAGACTTTGGCTGATCTCATTGTAGAACATATAGAATAATGTTTTTCCATCGCAGGCCTCATCTGCCCTTGGATGGATTTGCTGTTCACCATCAACAAAACTATCTACTCAAAATGGGAGTTTTACTGAAAGCCAGCCAAACACTAAAAACTCACCCCTAGTTCACAATAACCAGAGTTTGTAGGACATGCAGTACAGTAAAACATGTACATTTAGAGCCTGCTTATGCATGGTTATTTGAAACCATAAGAAAACACATGCATCAGATATTAATATTTTGACTTGGATGTGTACTCATGCTGCAGTGATGAAAGAAGAACGTTACCCCCAAGGCACTATCTACACCATCCTCAAAGTAAATGGCAACACTCCAACGGCCATAAGTGGGGCCAAGATGTGTCAAGAATATTTCCCAGCTACACAATGACCTTAATGTTTTCTTCTGTATACTCATTACAATGCAACTGACGAAAGAGGACACTGATGAAGTTCTGTGGTCACACAGTGAGAATTTGATGCACCATTAACACTTCTCACATATTGCTCCAGACTACAGGCAAAAGATCCTGTGAATCTACATTTATTGTGGAAGCTATGGACAACAAAACAAAGTGGTAGGAAAAGAATTTAAGAGATATACTTTTAAAACATGATATACACTTAAAACATGACAAGAAACCATCGATTCATGAAAAGACTGACAAGATTAAATAATTAAGTAGCAATATCGTTAAAACAGCTACTGTAGCAGAAAGTGGAACACTGGAGTAAAGCTGGGCTTTTAAGCTTGTGAAGAAATGAGAAAAGGTGGAACATGAAAAGCTTGGAAAATTATATGCTGACAAGTCTCTTCTCAAATCCAAAAAGAGTAGTAGAAAATTACTCCTTATAAATTTAAAGCACTTTAGTTGAGAAAACACACATTGAGCTAAGCCACACTAATGTGCTATGGGGCTTTCAGGAAGTGAAATTGTACCTTTACCTACTTAGATTTTGCTGAAATCAGTTCCTTTTCTCACACAAAAGAAGGGCAGAGCAGGAAGCTGCAAAACCCAGCAAACGTAGTAATAAATGCTGTCCCTTCTAAATACTGTCCTTTTAAAACACAGCCCTTAGAAAGCATCAGAAATGGAAACATATTTCATAAACACAATTGGAGGCAGATGCCAAATGGTATCTGCAATAATGCAGTAATGTGCCAAAATTATGCTACTGGCTGATCAGCTTCCCCTGTAATTTGGACACAGAGTCAGATGTTTTACATGATGTTGCAGATGCTGACTTTACGGTTGCTTGCGCACCCCCTCACTTGCCCATTGCTCGGGCCTGCAGATACTGACAATAACCAGTATCAAACACAAGAAAAATCCTCAAAGTTCAGTGGAAGAGTAACAGACAAGGCATACTAATGAAAAATTCAAACTAACCTCAAGAAAGATATTTAGGTGCTAAAATTTAGTTTCTTCACAAGACTTTGTTTCTATATCATAAGCAATTTTTTTTTTATGTGATAACACCACAAACTCTGTTACAATAGAATCTGGTTTTAACACAATCCACCCGGAAATCTGAATTAAGAAAAGCAGAACTGAATAGGAAATAGAGAAGAAGAAAAAAGGAAAAGCCACTTTTTCCAAAATACCTCCAGAAAGACAAGGAGAGGTGAAAATTTTATGGATAACAAAAGCAAGCAGGCAATGAAAATGAGCGTGAGAAGAAATGATTGAAGAAGATGCCAGCAGACAAGTTTATGGCCAGCCTAGAATGAGTAAGTAAAGATTTCTTAAATAGCAAAGAAATAAAGAAAGCAATGGGTGAAAACTCTCAAGAACTGCTAAACAAATCCATATGAAAATGTATGTATATATTCTCAGCAAGAGGCATGTAAAACATGGCATTGCAAAGTAGTATAAGAGTCTGTAGAAGAGATTACAGCTAATAACCATGCAGCTGAAGGAAGCTCTGATAGGACTGAGGCACTGGTGGTATGTCAGAAGATTAAGTGTTGGGACACTGAAAAAAAAAACCCACAGAAATCCACCATGAGTACACATTCCTTGAAAGAAATTGCCTTACAGAAATTCTGATATTGAATGGTCTGTATTTCTATAAGTGCTAAGATTTGCCAAAGTTCAACTACTTGTTGCCTTTTACCTTATCCACAAAAATACTTCAGCAGAGTTTTGAACAACATTTTGAAAGGGGAGCCAGATGATGGAATACAAAACAGATCTGAGCCAAAGCATACCTCCAAAAAATTTCACTGGTAGAGAGGTGGGCTTCGCAGTTTGGGACAGCTAGAAGTGACACAGGACAGAGATGTAAGGGAGCTGTCTTTGTGCTCCAGTAATGTGATGGCAGCACAGACAATTTCAAGTCCATTTTCTTTAGGCTGGGACTTTCACCTGGTGTGCACATGAAACTGTGATATTTTTGTGCTGTCATAGACTTACTCAGGAAAAATAAGCTCTCTTAACTTCTGCATTTCCTTTGCAGCATATAAGGTAATGGTGCATCACTAGAAAAACTGCCATATTGGATTTGCTTTGTGGTATATTCTTGTAGGCTGAAAACAAGCTCTCGAGAATGGTCAGGAATAGGATCAGTGTTGTTATGGAAAAGAAGATTCAGCTTTGGCTCAATATATAGCTTCTTTTCAGAGGCAAGGGTCCAACATCAAGATTCCCTGAGGGGTGGGATTTGTCACAAATAGACTATTAATTTAGATTTTTTTTCCTATATTCTCTATTTAATTTATGAGATCTGGTGATTTTCCCTCTTTTTACCAGAATGTACTGGTGCAGTGGCTATTCCAGTTTACATTTAACTGAAACACTATATAGTAATGAAGCACTGTGTGTATGCATTAGCTAAGTGGACCAAAGCACAGTGTTTAGGCAAGTACCTGGTTTTACTCATCCATGAGTGACCCCATTAAAGTCATCTAGTTTCCGTGTTTAGTAAAAGAAGTTATGTGTCCTGAGTACTCAGCTGAGCTGGAGTTGTAAAGAGGGCTGTACCTGCCCTCAACAAAGGTGGCACAAGAAGTAAGCAGAATCCGGATGCTCTGTGTATGTCAGGTGTTCAAAAGAAAGCTGAAAGTAAAACTACTCTTTTTTTTTCATGAAATCATTTCAGCTTTCCCTTCTATTTGCTTGAACAGATTAGACCTTTGGATTGTAAACTGTCCTATGTTCTTTCTCAAAGGAAAACTTCTAACAAATTTCTATTCACGCTAAAGTTTATGGGAACAGTGTTTTGCACTCATATTGGCAAAACTTAGTGGAATTTTACGTGTATTTTGCAGACATTGATGGTGATGCACAGCACGGAGTGAAATGGTTGCAAGGTATTTCAAGATAAGAATAAAAGAAAATATCAGTATTAGTTGTCATTTTTAATAAGTACAAATGAGGTAAGAAAAAAGAGCCAGGTAGCACATATAACACAGTACAAATTCCTGCACATTAAGCTTTACCAAAGTGTCTGTGTTGTGCTATAAAACACCAATAATCTGCGTTAACAGAGTAATAAATTTGTAAAGTAAAATGTTTAGAAGTTGAGAAATGTTAAAAATAAATTTATTTATGTAACTTTAACCAAGTTCCATTATGCTTTTATCTATTGTAACAATACAATATATTTTATCTATTATTTATCCAATTAACTAATTTTGTACTATTTTTTCTAGACAATTTCTACCTCAGTTCGGAAGTCAACCAGCAGGTATTCAGTCAGTCATTGAGGAATTCTAAGGCACTTACAATTGAATTTCCCATTCCCGATCTACTGGAAGGTGTCACTGCCCATAAAAAGGGATTGAATCTAGATGATCTTTAAGGTCCTTTCCTACTCAAACCATTTCATGCTTCTGTGATTCTATAAGCTCACTAATGGTACTTATCACTGTAACTTCTGAGTAAAAGGTTTACAAATATCTAATTTATCTTTGTAGCATTGCTGTGAAGAGAAAGGGCTGACTATCCCCAATTTACATTATCCCCAATTTACTTTTAGGTTTAGGAAATCCTCTCATGCTCACAAAGAATAGAATTCAGTTACTGAACAAGATCCGACTTTCTTAGAGGAACCTTTGTTTCTCAGCTTTCCATAGTTGTCTGTCTCATTTCTCACTCAAAGAGCAGGCTCCTTGGGTGTGCAAGCCTTCTCCACTAGGAAAGCACAGTCAATCATTGTAAAAAGCACAGGGAGACACTGAAGAATAGGCACACAATATGATTAGAGACTCTCATAACTCACAAGGAAGGTAAAAAGCTTTTTTTTTTTTTTTAATTTAATAGAGTAGATGGGCTCAGAATTCTGATGTTGTGGAGTTTTGAGAATTGGAACAATACAATAACTACTTTTTTAGAATATGCTTATGTTGTTAAATTAGATATTACTGTTAATAATATTTACAGATACTTTTGTATTTAACACATTTCAGAAATGTATCCACTGATATAAGATATGGCCTTGACCTGTAAAATAAATGATGCAGAGCATCTTTGACATTTTACAGTTGAATAAGGTCAAGGATATTTTCTTCTATTAACTCCTAAATTCCAAGGTTGAAAATCTAGGTATCTCTTCCAACAATGACCCATGGAATAGCTGCCCTCTAGAAGAAAGGAGGCTGCTGGAATAGAATTGTAGAAGCATAGAATCACCAAGGTTGGAAAAGACCTCCAAGATCATCTAGTCCAACCATATACCTACCACCAGTATTTCTGCACTAAACTGTACTCCTTAGTACAACATCTAAATGTTTCTTGAATACCTCCATGGGCAGTGACTCAACCACCTCCATGGGCATCCCATTTCAGCTCCTGACCACTCTTTCCAAGAAGACGATTTTCCTAATAACCTGACTCTTCCCTGGAGCAACTTGAGGCCATTCCTCCTATTCCTGTCACTAGTTACATGAGAGAAGATAATTTATTTTTCTGATATATCCTATCAGAAAAGTTTCTCTTTGAGACTGCAATGTGGCCTAACTATATTTTAAAATATATAAGAGACACTCTTGGATTGTACAAAAATCATACAACTTTGTCTATCAAAAATATGAGCAGGGATGTTAAAGAAGGATTTCACAAACATCTTTTTTTTAAAAAAAAAATGTAACTTATTTACCTATCTTGACTGATGAAAGCAATAACTGGACATTCAAACTGGGGGGAAATAAGTACACAAAATACACAGAAGCTTTTTAATTTAGATCAGTTGACTATTCTTCTGAAGATTGTAAATAAAGAGTATGTGTTCATAACACATAGTGAATTATGCACCCCCACGGTAGCTGTGGAACAGGGCTCTGGGGACAGATGTTTCCTGAAGCCATTCTCTGTGACTGTAACACTAAATCCAGAAGAAAACACTGCTGGAATTTCTCCATGGGAATAGAGCAATAGAAACCATCCTGTAACAGTGGGTAAAAAGTCTGGCACAGGTACCCCATTGGGACTGAACAGATCAGAATCTAACAACTAGAGAGGGAAATGACTGGATTCTAAATCAAGGGATTTAGACTAAACCAGGGGATGACTTGGATTCTAAAGCTACTGCTTCAGATCCAGGTCTAAGGACAGATTCCAGCAGTTTTGTGCTTGTTAATTTTGTATATACTAGTAGCAGCTGCTAACTAGAGTGACCTGTACTTCTAGAAAGCGGCCTTGCTTCACCCTGAAGTAGGGATATTGTTTTATGAGTTGATTCATTTTCTCTTCAGATTTGCTCCATTTTATTGTGAATTTCTCTGTGCTAAATCGCCTCTTGGAATTTTCTGACTTACACTTTTCAGCCTTCTGGCTATATTTGTTAGACAGGAGCAGGGTTCACACTAGAATTCAGGAGTAAGCACCTTGATTTTATAATGTCAACATTAAGGCTTTGTGGCTCGCTCCTTAGCACCTTCTACTTAAGATCTACTTGAGGTCTGTAGTTTATGATTTCTTCATTACCACCTTCTCCCTTCCTCAAACTGTAGAACTCCTCCCCACAAATCCATTTCTTATGATCGTTTTTCACACTTTCTGTTAGGCTCAAACTGAGCTCTAGAAGAAAGAGACAGGAAAATCAGTCTGTCTTGAAGAGGATGGGTGCTTACAAGGACAATTCAAACTGCTGGATGGCAAAGGGTTTGCTTCAGCTAGGTCCAACATAGCTCATGTTGTTCAGGGTTGCTAAGAGTACAGAAAAAAGAAACCCTAGAGTGAGAACCTGCTTCTTTTTCTCACATATTATGTTTTCTGCTTTATAATCACATAGAACTGTCTACAGCTCAGGATGCCAAGGTATTTGGGAGAAGAGTGTCATGGAGATGCCTGATAAGCAGAAAACTCACACCATCTCGAGGAAATAAGGTTATGCATGTGGGCTGATGTTAAAGAAGCATCTTTTAGCTAGTGAGCTGAAATGATCTTATAGAGTGATCTTTGAAAGACAACATGGAAGTCCCAGATGTCATTCTCACAAGACCACTTTTAACAGTAGAACTGCACTCTCATGAACTGAGTTTGAATGTTTGTTACCCAGCAGATGTCTGCATAGTTAGAATTTCCTCATGGGTAAAGAACTATGTGGTTTTGAGTACCAGATGAGTTGATCCAGGGTATGTTATTATTCTGATCTAGCCTGGTGGTCTCTAGAAGAAGACAATTCTATTTTCTGCTTATTTTCCTCTTTCTGAATCTTCCCACAAACACATAAATATAAATTGCCATCAAACTGTATCTCACTGGTACTCAACTGCTTGCTTGTCTTTGATGTCCTTCTTTTATCTTTCCAGTTGTAACCAGATATTTCTCTAGTATTCTTCCCTTTTACGTGTTCCCTCATAAGCACTTTTATTCTATAGCCTCAAGATAGTTCATGCTGTATAGTTGTCATGGTTTTGTACTTTTTGCTATTGGTATTCCACATCATAACATCATGTGGAGCACAGAGAAGAAGTACTACACATCCCAGGGGACCTCGCGGTCAGAGAGGAAAATACGTCACGGAAGCGACGCTGGCACTCTCTCTCTCACTGCCTGGCAGCGAGGGTGGGTGTGCTTCCAAGCCGCGGCGCCTTCAATTTCAAAGTAGGCTTCTCGGTCTTCGGAAACCTCTCTTTCTCTCTCTCTTATTTCACTTGATTTATTAGCCTCAATTCCAATTAGATTGTATTATAGTAAAATAAGTTTTACTCCTTAGATCGTTGCCGCTGCTCTGTTTGTTTCCTTGAGCCCAGCTCCCATCTCCCTACCCCTTTCCCTTTTTTCCCTTCCCCTTTGTCAGGGGCCGGGGGCCCACGGGCCTACTGCCCCCCCTGTCACGGACACAGATTGATCTAGATAACCCCGTGACAGATTTTGGTGGAAATGTTGTATAACCCTAATTTTGATCCTGCCGATCCTCGCCAAGACCATGATCCTGAGAGAGTGAGGACAACACCTGATATATGGCAGAAACTCACCAAGACAGCACCAGAGAGGTACGCCGTTACACTAGCAGCAACATTTCAAAGGTACGAGGAACAACAGAGAAGACCCCTAGTTTTTGAATTGGTTCTTACTCTTCAAAACTTTGAACAACAGTTACCTCCAACTCACGTCTCCATTTCAGCCATCTCAGAAGTAACGGACAGATTGAATGAAATGGAAGAGCAAATGTCTCTATTGGTTAATCGTGATGATCCTGTAGTAGTATCAGAAACGACTGATGAAGATCAGGATCATCAAGGGAGTCTAATGAAGGAGCTGATCAAACTAATGAAAACTCAGATCCAGTTAATTAAAGGTGATGAACCCTCCTCCTCACCTGTATCATCAAAAATTTCAGCTATTAAATGCAAACGTTTTCCAGCTCAAGCAAGGAACAACAGTAAGACTACATCGCGTATTGCCTTGTGGCGTTACCTACGTGACCATGGAGAAGATATGAGGAAGTGGCATGACCAAGCCACTCCAGTACTACGAGCACGGGTGAGAGAATTACAAAACAGATCCATTGCCAGTACATCTGCTCCAGTTACCACAGGTAATGAATAGAGGGGCCCTGCCCTCAGTCAGGGGAGGGAGAGGGATAATAGAGTTTATTGGACTGTGTGGATTCGGTGGCCTGGCACATCAGAACCACAGAAATATAAGGCACTGGTGGATACCGGTGCACAGTGCACCCTAATGCCCTCGAGTCATGAAGGGACAGAATCAATCCATATTTCTGGAGTGACTGGGGGCTCTCAAGAATTGACTGTGTTGGAGGCTGAAATAAGCCTCACTGGTAAAGACTGGCAAAAACATCCTATTGTGACTGGCCCAGGGGCTCCATGCATACTTGGTATCGATTACTTAAGAAGGGGGCATTTCAAGGATCCTAAGGGGTATCGATGGGCCTTTGGAATGGCTGCTGTAGATACAGACAACATTAAGCAGTTGTCTGTTTTGCCTGGCCTATCGGAAGACCCATCTGTTGTGGGGCTGCTACGAGTGAAAGAGCAGCAGGTACCGATTGCTACAAAGACTGTGCACAGACGGCAGTACCGCACCAACAGGGATTCCTTGCTCCCCATTCATGAGTTGATTCGCCAGCTGGAGAATCAGGGGGTGATAAGCAAAACTCGCTCACCTTTTAACAGCCCCATATGGCCAGTGCGCAAAGCCAGTGGAGAATGGAGGCTGACAGTAGACTACCGTGGCCTGAATGAGGTCACACCCCCACTGAGCGCTGCTGTGCCGGACATGTTGGAACTCCAGTACGAGCTGGAGTCAAAAGCAGCCAAATGGTATGCCACCATTGACATTGCTAACGCCTTCTTCTCCATTCCTTTGGCCACAGACTGTAGGCCACAGTTTGCCTTCACCTGGAGGGGCGTTCAGTATACTTGGAACCGTTTGCCCCAGGGGTGGAAACACAGCCCAACCATTTGCCATGGGTTGGTCCAAACTGTACTGGAACAGGGTGGTGCGCCTGAGCACCTGCAGTACATTGATGATATCATTGTGTGGGGCGATACAGCAGAAAAAGTTTTCAAGAAAGGAGACCAAATAATCCAAATTCTTCTGCAAGCTGGTTTTGCTATAAAGCGAAGCAAAGTAAAAGGACCTGCCCAAGAGATTCAGTTCCTAGGTATAAAGTGGCAAGATGGGCGTCGTCACATCCCAGCAGATGTGATCGACAAAATCGCTGCTATGTCTCCGCCCACTAGCAAGAAAGAGACACAGTCTTTTCTGGGCGTAGTGGGCTTTTGGAGAATGCATGTTCCAAACTACAGCCTCATTGTAAGCCCCCTTTATCAGGTGACGCGGAAGAAGAATGATTTTACATGGGGCCCTGAGCAGCAGCAGGCTTTTGAACAGATTAAACAGGAGATAGCCCGTGCCGTGGCCCTGGGGCCAGTACGGACGGGACAGGATGTAAAGAACATCCTCTACACTGCTGCTGGTGAGAAAGGTCCCACTTGGAGTTTGTGGCAAAGAGCCTCAGGAGAGACTCGAGGCCGACCCCTGGGATTTTGGAGTCGAGCATACAAGGGGTCTGAAGAGGGCTACACTCCCACTGAGAAGGAGATCTTAGCCGCATATGAGGGGGTTCGGGCTGCTTCCGAAATAGTCGGTACTGAAACGCAGCTCCTTCTGGCACCTCGACTGCCAGTACTGAACTGGATGTTTAAGGGAAAGGTTCCCTCCACCCATCATGCTACTGATGCCACTTGGAGCAAGTGGATTGCACTGATTACACAACGAGTGCGGATGGGGAACCTCAGCCGTCCGGGAATTTTAGAGGTGATCATGGACTGGCCTGAAGGTAAAAAGTTTGGAACATCACCAGCAGAAGAGGTGTCACGTGCTAAAGAGGCCCCACCATACAATGAGCTACCAGAAAATGAGAAGAAATATGCCCTGTTCACTGATGGATCGTGTCGTATCGTGGGGAAGCATCGCAGATGGAAAGCTGCTGTGTGGAGCCCCACACGACAGGTTGCAGAGGCCACTGAAGGAAAAGGAGAATCAAGTCAGTTTGCAGAGGTAAAGGCTGTCCAGCTGGCCTTAGATGTTGCTGAACGGGAGAGGTGGCCAATGCTTTATCTTTATACTGACTCATGGATGGTGGCAAATGCCTTATGGGGGTGGTTGCAGCAGTGGGAGCAAAATAACTGGCAGCGGAGGGGTAAACCTATTTGGGCTGCTGAACTGTGGAAAGACATTGCTGCCCGAACAAAAGATATGGTTATAAAGGTGCGTCATGTAGATGCTCATGTGCCCAAGAGTCGGGCTACTGAAGAACAACAGAACAACCATCAGGTAGATCGAGCTGCTAGAATTGAGGTGGCTCCAATAGACTTGGACTGGCAAAACAAGGGTGAATTATTTCTAGCTCGATGGGCCCATGAGACCTCGGGCCATCAGGGAAGGGACGCAACATATAAGTGGGCTAGAGACCGAGGGGTGGACTTAACTATGGACGCTATTGCACAGGTTATTCATGACTGTGAGACGTGTGCCATAATTAAACAAACCAAGAGGATGAAACCTCTCTGGGGGGAAGGGCGATGGCAAAAGTATAAATATGGGGAGGCGTGGCAGGTTGATTATATCACCTTGCCACGATCTCGCAGTGGTAAGCGTTATGTGCTTACCATGGTGGAGGCAACCACTGGGTGGCTTGAAACATACGCAGTACCCCATGCTACGGCCCGAAACACCATATTGGGTCTTGAGAAACAAGTCCTGTGGCGACATGGCACCCCAGAAAGAATTGAGTCTGATAATGGGACACATTTCAAAAATTCCCTTATAAATACTTGGGCCAAAGATCATGGCATTGAGTGGATTTATCATATCCCCTATCATGCACCAGCTTCTGGTAAAATTGAACGATACAATGGGTTGTTGAAAACTATGTTGAAGGCAATGGGTGGTGGAACATTTAAGCACTGGGAGAAGCATTTGGCAGAAGCCACCTGGTTGGTCAATACCAGAGGATCTGTCAATCGTGATGGTCCTACCCAATCCAGCCCCCTACATACTGTAGAGGGAGATAAGGTCCCTGTTGTACATGTAAAGAACATGTTGGGGAAAGCAGTGTGGGTCCTTCCAGCCTCTGGAAAGGGCAAACCTCTCCGTGGAATTGTTTTTGCCCAGGGACCTGGGTGCACGTGGTGGGTGATGCAGAAAGATGGGGATGTTCAATGTGTACCACAAGGGAATTTGATGTTGGGGGAGTGCAGTCAATAATTTCATGTGTATATATGTATATAGACCTATACGTGTAATGCATTTTTTTTTTTTTTGTATTGTTTATTTGTATATATATATATATATGTATCTTAAGCATGATGTAGTGATGTAGAATAAGGGGTGGAATGTCATGGTTTTGTACTTTTTGCTATTGGTATTCCACATCATAACATCATGTGGAGCACAGAGAAGAAGTACTACACATCCCAGGGGACCTCGCGGTCAGAGAGGAAAATACGTCACGGAAGCGACGCTGGCACTCTCTCTCTCACTGCCTGGCAGCGAGGGTGGGTGTGCTTCCAAGCCGCGGCGCCTTCAATTTCAAAGTAGGCTTCTCGGTCTTCGGAAACCTCTCTTTCTCTCTCTCTTATTTCACTTGATTTATTAGCCTCAATTCCAATTAGATTGTATTATAGTAAAATAAGTTTTACTCCTTAGATCGTTGCCGCTGCTCTGTTTGTTTCCTTGAGCCCAGCTCCCATCTCCCTACCCCTTTCCCTTTTTTCCCTTCCCCTTTGTCAGGGGCCGGGGGCCCACGGGCCTACTGCCCCCCCTGTCACGGACACAGATTGATCTAGATAACCCCGTGACAATAGTGTCACTAATAAAGTCTTCAGTCGTAGCCAAATTGCTGACATTGAGAGCCAACATGTAGGTGAAAGCATGAAATTTAGCAACAAACTCTCCATTACATTATCTTCATTAGAAATAAAATATCCCTGTTGTTTAGCGACTACATATGCTACTGAAGTTCTGACAAAACTGTTACACTATGGAATTTAAAGTCGGTTTTATTGATGTAGTTCTCAAAACTCATTCAAGAAGATAATCCAGAAGGATATCCATATGGATATAAGTTGGGTCATAAAGGTCTACAGGTCCAGCATAATTCCTGCTCTAGAAAACAGGTGTCTGTTTGAGGCAGTTTTTTTAGTATCATAGAATCACAGAAGCGTAGAATCATTAAGGTTGAAAAAGAGACTAAAATTACCTTGTCCAACTGTCAGCCCACCACCACCATGCCCACTAGCCACGTCCCTCAGTGCCACAACCACACAGTTCTTGAACACTTCCAGGGATGATGACTCTTCCAGAGAAGAAATTTTTCCTAAGAAGCTCGTATATCCAAATTTCTCACAGTTAATTCCATCATCAATCTGTTTCTAAAATGTTCCATCTCCTGGCAGCCTCACTTAAAGAAATAGCCATGATTAGAAGTGGCAAAAAATGCTTCCAGAATTGTAGTTTATCTCCACCATCAAAGCAAGGAAATTTTATTATGGTTTGAAGATGAACAGAAGGAGCCTTACATCTTTGGCTCTCTTGCTCATTTGTAATAGAAGTGAAATAAGCTCTAGTTGTATCTCAAAAAGTGAAGTAAAGAACAAGGCTCTCCTAGGGTCCTTTATGAATGTCCCGCTTCTTCGCCTCCCCACTGCTTTGAGCAGTCTTGCACAACACCTATGTATATGTTATGGAAATCTAGCACATTGCTTGTGCATTTGGGAAAGTAATGGATGAACGTGAAATATTGTGTCTGTTCACAGCAAAAGGGACTACGCAGAAGCAAAGAAAATGGCAAGAAAGCAAACACTACTCCTGTCTTCACAGAAACCAAGTATAATTTCAAAGGCAAGAAGGAAGATCCAGGAAGCTACAGTTCAGTCTGCCACACATAAGTCTCTGCAAAGGTGTTGGAGCAAGTGATCCTGGAAACCACTTCCAAACACGTGAAGAAATTGTCATTAGTTTAATGACACATTTATGTTGTTATGAAAAGTTGACAACTGTCACTTCTAAATGAACAGTAGTGGTGTCAGATATTTCTCAAGAAGTATAATTTTGTTCTCTGGAAAATCCTAATGTTTTCATATTTCTTCCCTTCTAAAATGAAGTGAAGTAAATATTTCCCCCAGGGCTTTTACAAATCGACTTAAGGTCAATTTAGATAAAAAGTTTTAATTCTGATTTTTTGGGGTTTTGTTTTTTGGTGTTTTTTTTTTGTTGTTTTTGTTTTTGCCTAGCTAATAATATCCGACACAATCCTGAATGAAATGCTTTTCCAAAATGAAATATTCAAATACTCTGTCAAGATTATAAAAAAGTTATCAAAAAGCTTTGCTTTGATTGAAAGGAAAACAAACAAACAAAGTACAGTCAATGCTGACACATTCCCACAGAACACTGACAACTTTAATTTAATTGATTTAATTGGCATTTTCTCACTGAGAAACATTCTGCTCTGAATTTCTGAACTCCTTCCACTGAGAAGTGCATAGAATCATTGCTTTGACCGAGGCAACCCGTCATACATCTTTTTGAGCTGACAAAATATATGTTGAGATCATTGATGTTTTTAAGGTTGAATCGCTTTACTATATTGTTATGACAAAGGTAGAACAAGGAAAAGCAGATAAACATTTCCAAGAGGGGTTTCTCAGAGCGAAAGTTTCTTCATGTGCTTTCCTTGAGACAACATTTTTATGTATTGTTTTTGCTCCAGACCATACCTAGAAGTCACATCTAGTTCTTGAATTGATCATTTAACATTATCGCTCAGTTACATGGAAGACTTTGAATTTTCATCACCTAATAGAACTAATCTGTGGAAAAAAACATAATGGAGTTAATGAGGTGTTTTTAAACCAGAAGCTTTAAAAGCATTCAAAAACATGTTCAAAGAGTGATACCAGACTGATACGTGTTAACTGTAAAGGCTTTGTTGATGCACACCAGGCTTGCATTAATCACAAGGGCACGTTAAACCTACGCAAATGTTTTATTATGATTTACTCAATTTGCGACTGTTAATCTTATATTTATGTTGGCATTTGTAAGGTGAAATACTTTCACAAATTATTGCACTCCTTTTATTTTAATCATTTTAGATTAATTAAGTTTAGAGAAGAGACCAGAAATTACTGGTTTCCATTACTATTTATCCAATTCATCAGAGAATTTGTAAAGACAGAAAACATTTACTCTCCCCATCCTCCATTTCAGGATGACTTTCTGTAAAGATTTCTGCCCTGACCCCTACACACGAAGGTTCCTGCAGTTCATTGTTGAAAACTGAATGATAAATTTTTGCAGTGAAACTCTTCAGAAGACTCACTTCACACTTGTCTGAGGTCATAAATGCTTTCTAGCTAGTGAAACTTACACTGTCCTATGGCCATATCAGTGAGCTCCAGATGCTGAAGACTGAAGACACATATATGCAGCGTGTACCATTTACACATTCTGAACTGTAACTGGCACAAGCAGAAAACTTTAGTCACAACTGAACCCAAACAGGAAACTAAAGAAAAACATATGTTGCTTTGGCTCAGTTATGTATAATTTTGCATTAAATACACCAGTTTATTCAAGCAGAAGAGCCTCTACAGATCCACAGATCTCTATAGATATGACAAGAACTGTGAATGGCCTCTACACGTTAATAAGCTGAATATAGCAATCACACAGATAGATCCAAGATCCAGGTTTCAAGGAGCACGCAGATAATAGGCATACAGCCTTATCTGCTATTAGGTAGAGACTTCTGACTTAATATTGAATATACAAAGGCAAGTAGAAAACAAGAGTATAAAAAAAAACAGCTTTTATTTTCCTCTGATGTCATCTGGTCATGTCACTCATCGCAGTTAAATTCAATCTCTAATTGCAACAAGCTACTGTGAACAGCATTTATGAATTTATTACATGGTGCTATGCCAAGCGTGCATTTGAGCACACGCTCCAGTCATTTCTACTTCTGCTTCTACAATTATCTGTCTGAACTCTTCATTTCAAAAGGACCAGGCTTGTTGACAAAAAGTGTGTGTGTACGTAAAGGGTGTTATCATGTAAGACACATTTTCTTGTACACATTTATACTTTTGCCATTGTCACAGTTTCCTAATTCCTTTATGTTTCCATTCTATTTTATAATTTCATCCTGAATGAATTGGTTTGAAAACAGAAGAATCCTGCACCCTGTAGCTCTATTTACATATGCAGAAAATGACTACAAAAAATATGCAGAACACAATATTGTCAATAAGAAAATGTTTCACAGCCACATTGCATGAGGAAAGACAAGCATAGGAAATGACAGTCAATGAACCACTCTCTTCTGGTTTTCATCATTCATATGTTGGGCACTGTAAGTCATTACGAACACATCAAAACTGACATGTCTGTGTAAGCTTCTGCCAAATCTGCAGCCATTTTCAAGGCTCTTTTGCACAACCAGAAGAACAAGAACATAAAGGAAACTGAGTCCATAATATTTTAGGGATAAATAATAAGTTTGGCGCAATGCTATACATCCAAGACCTGTAAAGACAGAAAAAGCAGTTATATGAGATGCGGTTTTATTATGATTGTATCTCAGGAATAATATTCTCAAACATAAAAACATATGCTAACAGATGCTGAAGTGTTTTTTAATGAAGTGTCTTTTTAATGTGTTTCTTTAATGCTGGGAAACTAAAAAAATGATGAAATGAATGTTTATATTTAGGGATGGATGGTAACAGCACGATCAGCGTTTTTTAGTCTGGTTTAGAACAATTCGGCTGTAGGTCTTTTTCCTCCATTTGCTCACATTTTTTCTACCTGGATGGTAGCAAAGTTGCCAATTAAAATTAATTTTATTAAACTTTGCTTCAGGAAGTAGAAGGTGATAATTTCAATCACAAACCCATAAAGATCATTTGCACTCAGAATACCTGGAATTATTTGATTTTAGATGCCACAGTAATCTCTGATTTCCCACTTTTCACTTGCAGCTTTTGGATGCATCACCCCAAAACGCTCATGGACTACAGTATATAGTTGAACAATCTATTACAAGTAAAAAGTAGCAGCTTTAAATACTTTTTAGCTGTTACAGACACAACAGAATCCTTCGCTACATGAGTGTGGGAAATGTGTGCATGACTGAGGGTTTAGAGAACAATATCACATAAGACATAAATAGTACTGGTTAATGCTAGCAAGATACCTATGGATACACGAGAACTTTCAAACGTTTAAATAAGATGTTACATACGTTAGAAAAAGAAGTATTTACAGGAACTCATTTACAACATGTAGTAATTACAACTTCTTGTGATTGCTATAAGGGGTAGCTTTCAGTGGGGATTTTGCTGCCTCTCCTTAGGTTCACATGGTCAGACGCATGACAATCCACTGAGGGCAAAAAACGCACGCATCTGGAAAGTTATCTGTGTATGTATATTACATTTATGGAAAGTGGCAAAGCTCTTCAAAAGACGAAGACCACTTTTTTTATTTCTGCTTTCCGAAATATGAGAGCTAAACAGTCTCAACTTGTTTGCATTATATTTGCAAAGAATAACCTACACTGTTCTTGTTTTGTTGTCCCTTAAACTTCCCTCTTGACATTACACCAGTAGACATCCACATTAAGATAGAAAAAGGAAGAAAATGACCACTTAACATTTCCAGTGAGAAGGAAAAAAGAGGAGGGATCACCAACACCAGACAAAAAAGAAAAAAAAAAAAAAAAAAGAAGTTAAAATAACAGTGTCACAATCTTCTATAGATCTCAGTAGTATTTTCCTCTTCTGGAAAAGAAATTTTCCAACCACTGTACACAGTAAATATGTACAGTTTGTACATACTTAGTCTGTTACAGACAGGGACTGCAGATTGTTTTCCTTAAGTTGTTATTTGTGATTCAAATTTTCTTCGCTCAGTCAATACTTACAGCATAGAAAGAAGTGAGAAAAACATTTCATTAGAGCTTCATTATTCGACCAACTAATCAGAAAACAAGTAACTGCAGACAGATTTGGATGCTTACATTTTTCAGATGATGTCTTCTTTATCATTTCTACCAAATATCTTTAAAATTTTGCCCCAAACATGCAAAAGAAGGGCATGGCAACCAATACTTTCCAGAATAATTTTTCAGTGCTCTGTTGTTCTCTTTAGGCTCCATCTTGGCATCAGTTTTAAGGGGTCAGTTATGATTTAAAATCCCACCCTTCCCACTCAGTCTGAAAGGGATGCCTATATTGCCAAAAGTTAATATTTTTATACATTTTACTCATTAAAATTCACTTCCTTGCTTTCAACTCAGTATTTATGGGATCTTTTGAAATTATTTCTCTTCCTCTTGTGTGCTGTGATGTTGAAGACTGTTAACAGACTAACTGTGAGCAGAAAGAAAGATCATCTTTGTAGATAAAGGGTGAATTCTCTACTGCCTGCGCTGGCACATTTCCATTCAGCAGCTCTTTTGGCACTCACATTACTCTGCCTCTTTACACTACAGGTTGCCATGCTGCTTAACTGCCCTTTCTCTCATACCTCATGCATCTATTTTATCTTCTTAAAGTTTTCTGTATGTAATTTATTAATACTTTTAAATAAATAGCCATTAACTGAATAAAGAAATGATTATTTGAAGCATGCATCCCAATCAAGTGTATGAGTGAGTTTATTCACATGAACGCTTCCACAAAAATCAAAAGACTTATGCACATTTGCACTCAGGGCTGTTCTACAGGCTGTTCAGTTGCTGAAATATCTTCAGCAGGCAAAACTGAATGAACTAAAAAGATCTCAGATCCCTGTTCCCTTCAACTCTCAGTTCTGTCCTGCTGCCTCGACAGCCAGCCTTGCCCTTGTTCCTCAGCTGGTAAATCTCTTGAGTTCAATACCTACAAACAGGTGAATTCCCTGTCTTTCTACTTGAGTGCTGGTATTAACATTACACTGCCAACAAGAGAAACACAACCTAATTTCTTCAAATGCATCTAATGCTAATCAGTTCCCTTAGGACTGTGTCTTGAACCTGCAGGTGTCTCCCTGAGCCTTTTCTTATGGGAATGCTTTAGCTTTTTTAGAAAGATGCCCATGACGCAGCAGGCAGAAATTCTTTCATGCCATTTCTCTGTTCTTTCAAAAGCCTCTGGTTTTCCTTGTCAGCACCTCCTATGGTTGAGATACCACAGGCTTCTTCTCATTCATGCAGTATTTCTCCAGTGACCTCTTTTCTTTGTTATTCTAGGGATGGATGCCCAGGCTTTTCTGAGCAGGAATATAATCATGTTCAGCAGGTGTGTGTAGGCACAAAAGCAAAGAAAGTTCCTCTGTTGCTGTACCACATAGACAGTCATGGTGCCAGTGCACTCCAGCAGATGCTGGGATCATCTGTACAACACTGTTGGGTCATGATGAGGAGAGGAAGTGGCAGCACAGGGCTTCAGTTCACCATAGTTCCAAAGTAAGAGAGAGAAGGTGAGCAGGGAAAGAAATGTTAAGTCCTACCAGCACACATGGAATGTGATGGCACAAATGTGATAAATAAGGGTAGGAACTATCTACTGAGGACAACACACAACAGAACCGTACTGTCCTTGGGTTGGCACCTACTTGTTACCTCTCTCCAATCCAGATAAGCCACATTTTGCCAGGGGAGGTTCATGTTGGACATTAGAAAACATTTCTTCTCAGAAAGAGCAGTGAGGCAGTGGCACAGGCTGCCTAGGGAGGTGGTGGAGTCATTGTCCTTGGAGACATTCAAGAACCGTGTGAATGTGGCCCAGAGGGACGTGGTCAGTGGACATGATGAGGATGGGTTGGTGGTTGGACTAGATGATATTTGTCTTTTCCAACCTCAGCGATTCTATTTCCCTTTGGAAAGGAGCTGCTAGCTAATGCTTAGAAAGGGGGACGATTATATAGAACACCCCTTCTTTTCTCCATTTTGCTGCATTCCTCCTTTTCCTTTCAAATCAATAGGTGTTTCCTTTGCATGCCCTAAAGGTGAGGCAAATTGCTCATGTGCTGTGTTTTGCACAAGATTCTAATCTGACGGCCAGAGATTTCTTATGCAAAGATAAAAAATATATACCACACATACTGGCTATTTCATTGGTAGTGCGGTGAGTTTAACAGTTTCTTCACCACCTGATACACTTGGGGGAAAAAATGAAGCCATACAGGTCTCAAAACACAAGTCACAAACTGGGTGGATTTCTCACTTCCAAAATCTTCAGTGACAGTTTCTGCAAAATTACTTTTCAGTGCATGAGATCTGGGTGAATTGGGGCATTCTTACATACTGAGTACACTCTTACAAAAAGCCTACAGGAAGACCCATTTTTAAAAAGTCTTTCAGAGGCTGTAAGATAATATCGAGTTAAAGAATGCTATTAATGCTGTGTGGGCCACATCGTCCTCTTTGTTCCCTTGGTCAAAGAACAAAATGCCTGAAATTAAAGCTGCATTGTTGCTTTGGTGGACACCTAACTAGTTGAACCATATAATGAGTTAGTCATGACTGTATTTTTAGATCTCCATTTCAGGTAGTCAGTCCTGAAACAATCTGCTCTGGCAAGACAATGCATGGCTAGGGAAGTCAGACTTCCAAAAATAGTAAGCATTCTGCATTTTAGTGGGAGAGCACATCGGACAGCTCTCATACTGTCATATCCTACATAATCCTATCTCTCTTGCTGCTCCAGATACCATCTTTATGACTTTTATCAGCTCCAAAAATGGAACCAAAAATATGGACCAACTTCTGTGTAGGAGCAACTCATAACTGGCAACAGGTTGTTAATGCAGCCTTTATACTATCAATGCAAGAAAGAATTTCCTATTAAGTCTTCTACAAAGCCTCTCTTCTTTTCTCTTACCCATTCCCTGTAAATAGAACTCCATCTCACAGATTGCCTCTGGATGACCGTTGTCCTCACATATTCACAACCAGCTCCTAGATAGTTAGAGAGCTTATTCTGGACTAGGGTGTGACAAAAACGTCCTCTTTAGTGGTACCTCTGTTATTTGTGAAATCATTGACATTTCTGGCTTTAATCAAATATTTTCCTGGAAGAATAGAATGTCTTTTTACCAGCTCTGGAAAGGAGTAATGTGCGATGTGTATCTTGCTATACTGTCCGTGTGATCTCACTACAACATGAATAGCAATTTTTAAGTCTGCAGGCATAAATACAAAATAAAATTATTTTCAGGTAATTCCAGTACTTTTGTTTTATTCAGTCAGAATTCAATTTTTTTTTTTTTTGTCTGCTAAAACAAAGAAGCATGTACCAAACCGAAACACCTAGTCCCACTACTTTTCATAGGCATCTTTATATCAGCAAAAGCTGGTATCTTGGTAACTAGAACTCCAGGGCCAAATTCTCTGCTAGCGTTGTCCTGCAAGACCATTGCCTTCAATTCAGCTCCACTGATTTATAAGCCCTAACTGTATAATGAAATTTAGCCAAGTGGAAAGTAGAATATAAAAGCATTATGATGCTGTCAGTTTTAGAGTAGAAAGCCTTGTAGCTGGCATTTGTTTGGAAAAATAACAAGCTCTGAAGATGTTGGCTACATTTCCTTAACAAGTTGTCTTATTAATGCCATTTCTCTGTATGGAGGACACCGCGTTAATCCTCAGAGCTTAAACAGAACAAGGATTATATTAAAATTTTCAAGTGTCAAAGTCTTTTCAATAAAAGGAAGCCCTGATGACAATACCACTAGGATAGTACGCAGTTCCCTCACAGCACAGGGTTCTCCACTGTACTCCTCTGTTCTTACAAAGTTCTGTAATCAATGTTACAAAACTGGGAACACTAGGTATCCAAGAAGCAGCTGCTACTTCAACCAGGTGACAGTTTCAGGGAACTCCATTTAGAAGTTCAGAACCACCGACTGGAAAGATTTACAAAGCTGAAGTCGCTCTGTGTCTTTCTTTCTGATTGTTCCATTCAGCTGGGGGTTTGTTTGTTGCATTTGGCTCCATTTCTTGTTTGTTTCCTGTTGTGTAACTTTTGTCCAGCAAAGCTTCAGGCCCACTGAAGCTCTGCAGTGTCCACAGGAAGGCAATGTTTGGGCTGAGTCGGAAGTGCGGTACAGAGCAATGTTCCTGCGTGTGGCTCCCTGTGGGTTAGGTACAAACGTATACGGGCTGTTTTGTTCCTAAAACTGTTCAGCTCTCGCAAGTTTGCCTACATCACAGGTGACTCCAATGTTTAATATAACTCTAATGTAAAGATTAGCGTAGCTAGCTAAACAGTGATGTGTACTGCTCCAAAACAAAATCTGTTTATATTTATATTTAACAACAGGAGGTGTATCCTCTAGCAGATATTCCAGTCTGCCTGGAAAGCGTATATGCTCTATTAAAGGAGGCTTACAAAGGCTTTGACGATTCCTATGGTAACCCAGTAGAAAGGCTGTTACCATGGGGACTAGCCAAGCCTATATAAACCTTCTGTCTTCATTAGAGTATCTCTGAGGCTGAATGCTTTAACAGTTACTGTTCTGGAATAGTTAACAGCAATCTCTGCTTTCAGGAAAGCATGCGTTATTTCTTTCTGGTGGAAGTCCAGTTATTCTGCCAGCTCTCAATAATACCTACCAGCCCAAATACCTGTTATGTACCTATATACAGTAAACAGACTACATGATAGTATACACTTTAAAAAGCATTCTGCTATTACTATCCCCAGAGCCATACAATATGTACGATTGGCATTTGAAATTGCAGTTAGTTTTAGCATAAGGACACAATAGGCCACACTTCTTAATTTACATTAAGGAACTTCCGTGCACAAAGTGTCCTCTATCTATGTGTATGTGCAGCTGGTTATCTGTGAAGGTGAATTTCAGTTTCCCATTCATATTCTTCTTCTCATTTACTCATAACTCCTTCTAAAACACTCCATGCACAGAGAGAAAAGAAATCTTTTGAACTGAAATGTTTCATGCTTGTTCTCAGCAAAATTTGCTTTTTCACTTCTCCTCTCTCCTTTCCCCACCCCTCTCTTCTCAATTCAACAGATTTTTGAATTATTCAAGTGCAAATAAAAGCTTTTTTTTTCTCCCCATATGTTCTACACAAAATATTTTACACACTCACAACTCAAAAACAGCTGAAGGAAGAAATTTCAAATTTAAACCTCAGCAATTTGAGTTATCATTAATTTTCCCACCTTTTTCTTATATACTAATGAAACTAATTTCTCCCTTTTTTATGCCTTTTTTCTTTCAAATATTTGTCAGAGCCTTTCTTAGCACTCTCCCTCCTTATCTTTGGGGATGTTATTCTGCACACAAAGATATGCTGTCTCAACTACAGATCTCAGAGTAAATAAATCAAAGAAACAAATAAATGAAAATTCTGAATAATGCTTGAAGACTTCAAACATGTCCCCACTTGCCTTTGTCTCCAATTACCTACCCACATGTGGCAACACAATGTGAGTTCTTGACTTGAGTCTTAGAATTAAACGGAAATAGATTAAAATTATTTTTCTACCTTAAAAAAAATAATAAAATAAAATAAAATAAAGCTGTACAGCTGCCTTTTACAACAATATTTGAGACCTTTCCTAAAAATCAAGGAAAATCATGATATCCCTCCATTTTGGATGGATGGCAATAGAGTCATTGATTGGACATCTATATCTTGCTCACTTCATCAGCTCTTGTTTTGAAGCACCCTCCGGTCAGAGACATTGAGAAATCTCAAGGCTTTCATGCATCCATGAACCCAAACCTTGATCAGCCTACTTTCAGTGAAGCAAACTTTAGTTCTTCTAATAAGATATTGCTTGGACTAATCTGTCATTTTTACTACATGTGTGGCAGTAAGGAGCATAGTTTACTGATGGAACTTTGTAGGTCAGGGGGATGGCTGGACTTGATGATCTTGAAGGTCTTTTCCAACTTAGATGATTCTGTGATTCAATTCTATGTATATCAAAGCCAAAAAGTACCACCACACTTCACAACTTTGTTTTCTCTAGAGATACTTTGATCTCCCATTTGATGTGCAGTATAAGATGGAAACAGAAAGTAAAATTAGTTCTGTTAATTTTCATGTTTGTATCTCTTTTCCATTCACTAGCGTGCTCAAAACAGCACCCCATATGCCTGGAAGACATACACCTTGGCAATTCATGCTCTTTGCTTTTTAAAATATGAAGTCAGAAAAAATGACCAAGGAAAGTATCTACTTCGATGCACGCACTTCCAAGTAGCACTTGTCTCAAAATTATATGATCTAAATGTACTATCTAGCATGTTATAATCTGACGCAACCAGAAAAAAAAGAGCGAGAGAACAATATGTAGTACAGACAGCAATGTTAGTGTATGCCTCAGTTCTCATGAGGATTCAAGTTTTTGGGCCAGACTGGTTTTCAGAACTGCAGGATGAAGAAAATCCAGTTTAGTGTGAGCTCAGTACTCAATTGAATCACTTTAGGCATACAGACAAATGGATTGTATTCCTTCCCTTACATTTACATTCTATTAGAATTGCTCACACACTCACAGCTACTGCATATGCCAACTGGACTCACAAGTGCTTATACAGTTTGAAAATCTGGGTTTTAACATGCTGTGAAATATGGTAAAATACTGGTTTGCAGTGCACAGCTGTGCAAGCAGTTTCTGTTCCACACTGAACTATCAACTGTCTATATCTCCCTGGCACCATAGTCTGCAACTTCACAAGCATTCTCAGTAAAATCCAATAGCATCCAAGAGGCGCTGTAGCAGAACTCCTGTGAAACTGAACAATTAAAACAATTCTTTTGAGGATGACCTCTCCTAAGAAGACCTAATGTTTCATAGAGCTCTTAAAATACCAGTGTTTGCATGTTGATAAAATATTTCCATATTGGACAATGAATATGAAAAGGATTCTGCAAAGTGAATGAGGTGGCAAGACTTCCTGCACTCTCATTTTATTTGCTGAAACTACATGGGCTTAGTTTAAAGTGTATTTTTAGCTCTTCTGCTCATCTTTTCTACTTAGTTTTCTGTTGGGCACTGAAATAATGATAGCTAACTCAAATGGTCACATTTAGACATTGACACCTCTACCAGCACCCCTGTAAGCAGAGCCTGGTGAATGCCCTTGAAGCAGCCACGTACATGCCAGCTGAACAGAATAAGGTCATTTCTCACCCTTGCATCTCTATCACAGCAAGTAATTGCTCAAAGGAACAAAGCTCATTTGATGTTCTTGCAGTCAAGAAATCATTGCCAATTATTGCAGCTGTGAATGATCCATGACCAGATTGGAGACGGATCCTTAAGCCAGCCTCATGGCCACACACCAGATGCAGATGTAGATGTTATGTATGTAGATTTGTAGATGTTTTGATACAAATGGCCTAACAGTGTTGCAGAGGAAAAAGATTGGGTGCTGAGTGATATGTTCGTTCCTTCTGCATGGTGAGACTTACAGTTTTAGATGATTCAGTTAGGGCGTATGACAGCAGAGAGTTTTTAATCTCATTAAAGAAAGCAGTCTTCCTTCCTATTGGATACCTACTGGCAGTCTCCAGAGAGATGACTTCTTCCCAGTACTGCACAGGATCCCACTGCTTGCTGTGCTGGAAGGAATGTGTCAGAACTAATCTTACAATAACAAGTTGCACTGCTGAAACAAATCTTGGTACTGACGTAAGCTGAGTTGTTTAATTAATGTTTATGAAAGGTGAAGTAATATCTTTCCTTAAGAAAATGAGAATTTGTTGTCATAATCACATAGAAAGTTTTCAACCAAACTAACATTACTTGGAAAGGGGAACAGTTATCTACAATTTAATAAGGCAGATAAGGGGTTTGTAGAGCATAGTGTTATCCAAAAGAGGAATAAGCTTTGTCTTCATTATAGGTATTTCATATGTAGCTTCTCATTAAAAGCAATTTGGTGTTGAGAGAAAAAAGTCAGCTCATTATTATGAATACATTCTGAAAAATCAGTGACCTCCACCATATCTTTAAAATGTAACACTCCAGCAGCGATGGAACTGAAGTTAATTGAAGTAACATTAACCACATTGGCAGAAGGGGTATCGTTGGCTGAAGGGGCATCAGTATTTAACATCTCCTTAATTAAAAAATAAGCACTTATGATTCATAGACCACAATGCAAAATGCAGAACTCTGTTCTTATAGGCAACAGAAACTAACAAATATATATCCAGCTAGTCTTTCCTGAATTTCTTTAAGTTTAAATTGGTAAATAACACTAAATTCTTGTAGGTGACTCATAACATATATGCACAGATGCAGCATATTCTCCCATCTTCAAAGAAAAGTCCATTAAAAATTCTTATCAAAAGACCCCTAGGGATATTTTCAGGTGTTTTTCTACTGTGTTAGCATTAGCTCATGATAAACTGTGCTCATATCTTCAAGAATGTTTAATTTCCCACAGTCGGGTGGCCTTCTGTCATTGAAAATCCCATGGGAAGTAGTTTGAATAAAGGGATACTCAGCAACATTCCTCTTACGCTGTATTTTCAATGCTGATTTGTGTACATCTCTAGGGAATCACCAGGGACAAAAGGCTACACACAAGGGTGGGAAAATGTCTGACCATGAGTACTTAGCACTGTGATGTTCTCTATTAGCTTTTTCATGAATCTACATAGGGAATGAAACAGACAGTTGTTGAGTGCTGGACTTTCTCTTCCTCCATGCTCCTTTCCCACACACCTGTTCGTGTACAACAGAGTACTACTATTGAGCCCCTCACAGAAGACAGTCTGATATTATCAAGGCAACTACCTTCTTCCTGTGCCTCTCTTTCTGGTTTCATGCAGAAAGGGAAAATTTGTGTGTCAGATACTTCCCTCACGTCTCAGCTAGCTGCATCAGTCTTAGTTTTTCCATTCAAGTTTGTAAAATCTCTCTCTAATTATTATCTTCCTTTCCTAGAATCATCATTTACCACACATGAGGTGCAATTAATCATGTTGAATTTTGTCTCCGGGAAAAGACTAAGCTCACTAGAAGACTGTCCTTGCTGTAATGCATCCACAAGAACAGTACATATACAAATATTACCTTGAGCCTCTCTTCTCCTAACTACATATGACAGTGGAAGGATTGCATATTACTTTCTTCTAAAAGCCTCTCCTCAACACTCCTGAAAGTACTTTTTTTTTTACTCAATACTCTGTTTCTCAATGAGTCCAAAATTTACTATCTCTCTTTGTCTTCCCTAGGTGGTCTGGGAACAACAATGCCATCACAATCCATATATTCTCCATCTTTTAACCAAACTCCTCCACTCTCCCATACTGCCTCACCCTTACTTCTACTCACTCTACCATTTATTCTATACATGGTGGTCCCTACCCTGTTCAGCCAGTCAAGTACTGCCCATTTTCATTTCTGTCAATGACTTCAGAACAGCTCATAGTCATGTAGAATCATCAGTTTTAGACATAAGAGAAAGGCAGAATCTTCACACATGAAATCACAGAATCAAATATGGCTTCTTTATCTCTTTGTTATCTGGACACTTCTATATCTTTTACCTGCACATGAAGGGATTTTCAAAAATGGACAACAGTCCTCAAGCTAAGAAGAGAATGCCACAGGACTTCTGTCATTGGAGAATGCCATTTATTGCCAGACTGATACCAAGGGAAGTTAGGCCAGAACTGAACACATCCCATCTGTTTTTTGGGGTTTTTTTTTTGTCTTCCAAAGGGAAGCCAGTGTTTTAAGATGGATACAGAGAGAAAAAAGCCTAGTTCTCACAGATCACTGAACAGAAACTAGAGTGCTGCAGCTTTAGTAGGCCTAGAAACAAAGCAATCTGTTACACATCTTCTACTGCGCACTGCTTCTTCAGACATTCTCCCATCACTGTTGCACAGGGGGCAAAAAACCTAACACAACACTGAAATTGCAGTCATTTTCTGGCATCTCAGAACTTTAGCTGCAATGTCCTGACCAATCCTAAAGGATGCAGAAGGTCAGTAGGGGAGGCAAGGCAATAGGCCCGTCCCCTCTAGCTGTGGGACTATGAACTTGCACCTGTTAGTTCACCTGTCTGACACCTGTACCTGTACAACAAGCTTGCATATCAAGACTCAGAGCATCTAGAGCCTCTCAAAGTCCTCCTGGGTCAGTACAGCTTTATGCCACCCCCAAACAGGCGGTTGGTTGTCAGGCACAGTCTGGCCTGGACTATTTTTCATTGTATAAAGTTGCTATGGTATCACCAATTAAAAATTCTAAAAAATAATCTGCATCTGTACAGCATGCTAAAATAACCTACCAAATGACACGTCCTTTCGTAGAAAGCAGTTCTACTAATTGCTGAGGGGCAGATTCCTCCACCCTTCCTCTCACTGAACAGTGTCTTCAAGCTGCAAATACTCCCACTGCTTTCAGCATTTGCCAAGCTGAAGTTTTGCACAGAAACCATGAGTCAGACTCCAAAAATCAGGAGACAGGCTTAAAAAATCATGAGATTTAACTATGGCAAGTGAAGTGTGTTGACCTGAAGAATGAATCTGGCAAAGCAGAAATTCAGCGTAAGAGACAACCTCACAGCTAAGAAACAGGTGATCAGCAGCTTCAGCAAAAAGTGATCCCAAGTATGTCCAAAAATATATGGTCTAATGGACCACATATAGCATAGAACAAAGGGAAATGGTTACAAACTAAAACAGTGGAAATTTAGACTGGATGTAAGAAAAATGTTTATTTTGATAAGGGTAGTGAAGCACTGGCACAGGTTGCCCAAGGAGGTTGTGGATGCCCCATGCCTGGAGGCATTCAAGGCCAGGCTGGATGTGGCTCTGGGCAGCCTGGTCTGGTGGTTGGCGACCCTGCACACAGCAGGGGGGTTGAAACTAGATGACCATTGCGGTCCTTTTCAACCCAGGACATTCTATGATTCTATGATTCTATGACACGCAAGGTCAGGCTGGACGGGGCTCTGAGCAACCTGATCTAGCTGTAGGTGGCCACTCTTCACTGCACAGGAGTTGGACTAGATGACCCTTAATGGTGCCTTCCAACTCAAATGATTCTATTATTGGTAGGCCTGTTCTTGATTCCTCATGGTGTTTGTTGGCTGTCCCTGATCCTGACCCTCCCGCGCTAACATTAGACCTGACTTGTTGCTTTGCTTTTGCCCAATGATTACTAGGACTGTTAACAGAACCTGCCATGGTCAAGCTGCCCTGCTTTGGACTGTTCCTCTTTTATGAGGTCACTGCTCATACTCGGTGAGCCCTGTGTGCTCTGATCACCCCCTAGCTGCCATACCATCTTCCCCCGTGGAGCAGCCCAGCTCTCACCAGTCTCTGAGGGCAGCTTTGCAGGAGTTTGCACACTTGACTCTCCCCTGACACAGCTCGGTGCTGTTCCCTCGGGCCCTGTCGCTGTCACACAGAGCAGAGCTCAGCGCCGCACCTCCGCTCCCTGTGAGGAGCTGCAGCCACCATCAGGCCTCCCCTCAGCTCCTCTGCTCTGCGCTGAGCCAACACGGGGACCCCAGCCGCACCTTATGTTGGTTTCAAGCAGTTAAATCAGAGGACGGATTTAGTCTTGGTCAGACCTGATGCAACAAGAACCTGCCTTTTTTTCCTCCCACTGTTGCAAGCCTTTACACTCCCATATGTACTGCTAGTAATCTTTTACACCTTTCACCAGAACAGCGAGCTAGAAGATTGTAGTGCACAGCAAAAGAGACCTCAGCACTTTCCCTCTTTAATTCGAAGCTTTCAAGTTCACCTTCTTCAGACACACACACACACCAAAACAAACAAACAAACAAACAAAAAACACTTGAAAGTTTTGCAGCATCAGTATCTCAATGAAGGACAACTTAGCTTCAAAAAGTTACCAGCACTGATTTGTCTCATGAAGTATGACTGCAAAACCCAGGAAGAAGCTTTATCATGTAAGTTTGTAAGTTTTACAAGGTTCTTTAATTAAAGATCATAGAATTGTAGAATCATAGAATGTCCTGGGTTGAAAAGGACCACAATGATCATCTAGTTTCAACCCCCCTGCTGTGTGCAGGGTCACCAACCACCAGACCAGGGGCTGCCCAGAGCCACATCCAGCCTGGCCTTGAATGCCTCTGTGCCTTCCTGTCACTATCCACACTGAGTAAACAGCCATTCCCCCTCCTGTTTATACGCTCCCTTCAAGTACTGGAAAGGCCACAATGAGGTCTCCTCGGAGCCTTCTCTTCTCCAAGCTAAACAAGCCCAGTTCCCTCAACCTTTCCTCATAGGAGAGGTGCTCCAGCCCTCTGATCATCGTAGTGGCAAACAAAAGATACAAATGTTTGTATCTGTTCAGGTTATAAGCTTCCTATCTATAAATTCTGCTAATTAAATTCATATTTTATTTTACACAAATTTATTAGATTTTGGTCACAAGCACAGAATCACAGAATGGCTGGGGCTTGAAGGGTCCTCAAAGCCCACCCAGACCCACCCCGTGCCATGGGCAGGGCTGCCCCCCACCAGCTCAGCTGCCCAGGGCCCATTCCAACCTGGCCTTGAGCACCTCCAGGGATGGGGCACCACAGCTTCTCTGGGCAACAACATGGTAATAGTAGGATTTACATAAGAGAGTAAACAAATCTAAGTAAGCACCTTTATTGTAGCAAGAAAAAATGGCAATTTGTAGTGCCATTACATCAAAAAGGTGTTCCTATGGATGATGCTAAAAATTTCTGTAATTTTCAAAAAGAAAATATTAGTGGGTTGTGGTTTTTTAAAATGGTTATTGAGAAGAACTAAGTGAATAACTGTCTGGGTGCTGCAAGTGGGAACACGTCTAGATGCTATAAATTTAGAGATGAATAATCTTTCTTTATAAAAAGCGTAAGAAAAGTACAGAAAAGATGCTCCATCTTAAGAAAAGTCCATATAAGCAGAATTAGCTTCCCTATGAGGAAATAATTACTGCAAGCTGCAAAAATAGAAATAAAATCTCTGACGAATGGCTGGTGTATGAATTCCTGTTACAGTTTATTTATGCAGACAATATAGTGTCTGGGATGAAACAGCTCTGTTGGCAGAACGAGCATGAGCCACTGTATGTGGGCTCTCAGAGCACTGCATGGGAGTGTTTACTTCAGCTCTCCTGGAACCATACAGAAGTGACGTTATCATGCTAGAGCCTGAAATAGGCACTGAAATCGCCAGCACCAAGAGAGAGCTGAGCATGTTGCTGAGATCTTCGTCATCAGACAAAAAAAAAAAAAACACCTAAATAAACTAAGAGGAAAAAGTGTTTGAAACCTCCACCCAAGCAGATCTCACTGAATTCAGACACTGCTGGACTCACTCATTCACACTTTGCCACTGTTATTTGCCTGCAGAGTTTACTGTAGGATGGGACAAACCACATCTATTTGCCCTTTCATATCACTGTGTTTGCATTGCTTTATTCTTCTAAACAAAAGATCAGATTGTGATGGATATTGTCAAAATCCCCAGTAATTTCCAGTGAGAACAAAATACTGGTGGTCCTCTCTGCCTGCATTTTAAAAACAAATAAACAAAACAACCAGATAGATTGTATACAAATGTTGTAAGTAGGTTATTTTTCTAATCTGAAGGATCAGCCCAGAACAAAAATACATTGATTTAATGTGACCAGTTTCAGGCTTGGAAAACTTGCTGATCTATTCTGTTAAGATACTACCAGCAGACCTTCTGATAACCCTTTAGCTGACCAGCCACAAAAGAAAAAGAGGAGAAAATGCATGCACACAAGAGCTGGAAAAGCTGTGGCACATCATGAGCAAGAGAGTCTCTGTAGGTGCACGGCACACTTGGCTTCCTGTGCATCACTCACCCACAGCACTATTACCCAGGTGGGTGAAGATCAGGCACCCTGACCAGCTTGGTGTCACATTGTCCCAACAAGCTCACTCAGGCACTCTGTTGGCACTGTACCCAAAGCCTCGTGGAGAGGCTCACAGTCTGCATTTCACAAGACCAGCCTTGGAAGATGGTGTGGGCATCTACTGGAGGGAGATTCCTCTACAGCTAATAGGCAACAGCAAGTCAAACCATATAAAAGTTCTCTGAATTTGTGTTTCATTGCCTTTCACTGAACACATTTGGAGTCTTGCCATTGATTGCATAACAAAAGGACTGGCCTCTTGGACTTGGGTGCTCTTTTTTTTACTTTTCATTTTATTTGCTTTGTTTGTTCTTTTTAAGTACTCATAACCTCACCAGAAGCTATGAAACACTATCGGTTCTTTATTTATTTCAAATTTTGTCCCCCCTTTTCTTCTGAGGTTCCGTAGCATTTTTTTTCTGTGAAATATTCAGAGCAATTGCTACAGGACCTATGTTCTGACCCCACCAAAAATATTGAGGAGGGGAAAAAGTCCCTGTATACATGGACAACTTCTTCCAATAAAAAAAAGTCAATAAATGTAACCCTACAAAGGCTATTAATATACCCCAGAAACTAATGGCTAGTTTAAAAGCATTCTAAGGGACAGGTGATTGAAGCAGATGCAATTGAGAAGAGCAAATGGCACTTGTTCATGTAATCCTTACTATGAGAGAATCACCAGGACAGGCAGTATGGTAGGAAAGAATCAAAAACTCATGCCTTGTCATGGAGGAAAATATGAAAGAAAAAGGCATGCAAATAAACATCCTGATGCAGAAATATGTTGTCTGCTTCCACATTCTAAAAGTTAAAAAAAAAGAAAAAGAGTATCCTTGTGGAGCTTTCTGATTTTTCAGGGGGGAAAAAAAGCAGTGAACAACAGCATGGGTGGGAATGCATCATGCTTGGTGGTAATTTTTTTTCCATTTTAGCTCAAAATTCTAATATTTTATGATCCTGTGCTTGTATCTCCTCAAGTTCTCTGAGCACTGCTTTTGTACCATGTGAATCCCTGGTTTCATAAGTACATGCAAGGAATGCTACGAGAGAGCCTGGCTCTGTAGTCCAGTTCAAAAGTGGAGGGAATCTTTCCTGGGTGAAAAATAAATAAGTAAAAAATAAACCAACAGGAATTATCTTCACTTTTAATTTTTACAGCCTTACAAAAACATGAAAACATGCTAGAGAATGTTCATTCTATGGCAGGAAAATCTAAGTTACTCTGTTCTCATCAAATTTTTCTATATTTGTAAGCGATGCCTTCACTAGTAAAGGAAGAAATTTTGTGAGGCTAAATGCTACGTATGTGCAGAAACAAATCTCAGTAACTGCTGGAAAAAAAAGAAAAACCATTTTTCTACCACTTAGATATCTAAAACAGAGCTATTTTTCAGACAAAGATCTTTATAATATCCATGGGAGCAGCAAAAGCAATGGCAGCTGATTGCACTAGCTAAAGCAGAATCGATGAAAGGGTATTGGCAGTGAGTGTTAAATAGTAACTCACAATACGTTAGACACAACTGCAGTATAAAAGAAAAAAATCACTTCTGAATGCATCCTTGACATATTGTACCACAAAACAAATGTATCTATTCTCTGATTCTCATGCATACACATCAAATTACGTGCATATAAATAGACATCATTTTTAAGATACTGGGCGCATTTCAGTGTATGATGTAAAGATCCTTTTCAGGCACTTAACCATCATTTCTGTTTCTCCAAGTATACCTGCTGAATATTATCGCTACTAAAATTTCTGAGGGAGTTTTTAAGCATTCCAGATCTTATATATTCATGTAGTATGGGATTTTGAATGTACCCATCTCCAAGACTTTTAATCCTGCATTTATTATCGAAATATATTTAGTCACTACGCTTAGAGAAAAATATATATATTTCTAGTGTTAGTTTAAATTGATATCAATGACTCAACTTCAGCTGAATCTTTGATGCTGAATTTCCTCTGTCTTTCATGACATAACAGATGCATCGTCTCAATTTGTTTGCTTATTTTTAACAATTTTGCTAACAGAAAAAGAAGTATCACAATGTGCACACAAAATGCTGTATCTACCCTAAACTATAGCTTTTCACAACTTGAACATTATGTTCTTCAGGGCATCCCTTGGTAAAATACATTAGTATTAATATCAAGACCTTTAGGCTGGAAGGCCTGAGTAGATCTTTTTATTTTATGCTCACCATAAGAGCCTAATTCATTTCCAGTGAGCTGATACCTAGCTGGTTTTACATTTTTCTGAGGCTATTGTTATCATGCATATCAGTCATTCATCCTAACTATGCAGATGATTTTTTGTAGACTGCAGTTAAGACAAGAGACCTACTATAGTCAGACAAGATTTTTTTTATAGTATTTTATGCTCTTGCACTGAAAGAAAATTACCACAAAGTCTTCCACATATTTCCTCATTTCTCTGTGTATAATAGGTTTAACTAATTAATTATCTACATTTTTGAGACAATCAGAACTTACCCATGCAAGGTCCTGAGCAACCTCATCAAAGCCTGTCCTGCTCTGGGCAAGATGACATACAGAGATCTCTTTCACTCTTAACTTCTTCTAAGAATTTACATTATTGAATGCAATTAAAAGTAATTCTTGGTTCACTATAGTATTGATACACTTATTAAAATGGTTTTTAATCATTTTTATATGACAAATGCCAGTAGGCTTCTTGCTCAAAGCCATCGCTTCACTGGTGTGGGTCCTCAAAGGTTTTGTTCACCTTCGAGGCAACAGACAAAAAGGATTCCCTATTCTGAGTGAACTAAAGCATCTTTCATCTTCAGCTTTCTAAAAAACAGGATTTTCTGAAAGTTGACTCCTTCCTTCCTCTCCCTATGTGTCAGGTGTGGCTATATTACAATACTAATTCAATTTGAATGTATTTCCATCTCTATAAAGCTGTTCCAAGCTGATAATAGAGAGAACGTGGTAAAAAAAACACCTTGAATCTTGCAGAACACATATCATCACAATCAATAGATAAACATGAAATGGGCCAATAATAAAACCCAGAAATGTAATAGATGAGGACAGAGAGCAAACAAGAAAACACTGTATTCTTCACTATAAAATATCCAAGTGTTTTCAATAAGGAAGCCAGACGCGCTACAGTCTACAGTTTGAATGGAAGGTGCATGCCTTCAGTTAGAGAAGATTGCAGAGTGGCTTCACGTTTCCCATAATGCTCCCATCTTCCCACCCATCACATCACTTTGGTCATCCTTAACCTCAGCTACAGATAGTCTTCATCCCTGCTCTGACCTCACACAGTCTTGGTGGCATTGTGTGTGAGACTGCAGCAAATGAAAAGAAATTAGTCCTCTGTGCACATCACTGGCTCTTATTTCCCTGCTGGGGTACAATTTCAGCTGATAGGTATATGGAGGCATTTGACACAAGCAGAGAGAGAAATTACTGAGGTGAGTCTTAACTATCAAGAGACGTAATGACAAAGTTAAGTTTTCACCAAAAAAAACCTCTTTGAAAGCCCATCTGGGGAGGATTTCAACTGCTTTAGGGAATTTCAAGATAATATAGAAGACCCCACAGAATAAGAACGCCAGCATGCCCTTTCCTAACAAAAGAGCACCCAGAGGGAATAGCTAACACTGCTCCCACTGCCTGTCCCAACCCAAAACAGATTTTTCATGGACAAGGACTATGTTTTCAGTGAGTTGCAGCTGTCTCTGGCATGAGGGGTATGAAACCGGCAGTACTGCTAAAATGGCACATATTGTCCTACTTGTGGCAGACCCTGGGTAAGCACCAAAGTCGCTAGCAGGGGCTGGCAGAGATTGAATGCTTCATGGTGCTACAAAAGCACTGTGATGACATGTTCAGAAAATTTGGAAATTGAAGAAACATGGGAGTCTCTAAGACTAAAGGGGGCTAATTATGGGACAGGCTTCTGCACTTTGGAAAGAGCTCCAGATTACTTCAAAATTAACCAGGAAATTAAAAAAAAAATAAAAATCACAATATGTGAGGTAATTGTTGGCTGGTGCAGCATTACATCTATTTCTACAGATTCCTTTAGTATTACCCTCACACAGCATAAGGGGAAGGAAACACTGTTTTCATCACTGTTGATCCTTTCACTGATCCCAGAACACAGACGTTTTGCTTCTTAGAAACATGGGGTTATCGTGCTCATTCCTTAAAGCTGAGATTGTGTTGCTGTGAGCTTCCCTGTGGGCTAGATAGGAAGTGAGTCAACACCTGGAGAGAACAGGAAAGGAATCATAACCCAGGGGTTGTTCAAATTTAACTTTTAGATAACAGAGTAGTAAGAGGGATGAGTGGCAAAATGCTATAGGATGTAGCCGGGACCTAAGGCCACACAGGCTGGCACAGTGGCATCATGTGGATGAGAAATTAAAGTATCACTTGGAGGGGCAATTTTAAGCACTAATCTTACATAATAGGTAGAGTAGGTAGTGTAGAGATGAAAGAAGAATGACAGAAAAACACAGCCCCTTTTTTATTATTTTTATTTTTTTAATTAAATGCCATTTAGTGTTTTAGACATACCAGTCAAAACCAGATCAAAGCAATTTGGAGAAGATGGCAGTTGCACACCGTGAAATGAGCAAAACATTGTTTTAAAAAACTGTAAGGAAGATTTAAAGGGATCTGAGAGAGTTTGTTCTACCACAGAGGCCCAAACCACTGGGGAGCTACAGTATAAATGGGAGCAGAGATAAACCCATGTATTCTTTGTGAATGCTTTACGCCTCTCTGCTGGCTGCACGTCCTAGAAGACGTTTTGCCACCAGGGCCCTGTTCATGCCATTCATTCAGACTTTCACAGGGTGCAGTTCAGCTGGTTGAAATCAGAAGTGTCCACATTAAGGGATATAAACTCTGGAGGCTTAGATACGAGCACAGATTAGCTATGGGCAACAATTCTGAGAACTAAAAACGGGAGCACTGCATCACCGGATGAGCTCTGAATGGAACAAAAGGATTAGCTTAAACACAAGCTCAAAATAGAAAATAATTTTAGCAATGTTGTTCGACTAGGAGGCTTTTTTTTTTTTTTTTTTTTTGCTTTTTTTCTCAGAACTGATCTGCAAAGGAAAAACTACAGCAAAGCAACTTCGCTTCCATTTGGCTCTCAGGGCTTCATTTTCTTTCAGTACAAAATCTACAAATCAATTTAAGAATCTCAAACAATGAAATGGATGGGTTGATATGGTCATGATACCATGAGCATTAGCAATGTTGCTTCTTTTCTGGGAGGGCTCGACTGCTTACCTGACATTGCTGTGCTGCCCAGCAGCCTGGCTGACTTCTCAATTCATGACTAAGTCATCAGGCAAAGTTTAGAGTCTGAAAAAGTGAAAGTATTGTTTAGCTGTGCAGTTTACCCTTCCTTTGAGAAATCACATTGCA
Organism: Alectoris magna; assembly: GCA_030625065.1. Taxonomy (NCBI): domain Eukaryota; kingdom Metazoa; phylum Chordata; class Aves; order Galliformes; family Phasianidae; genus Alectoris; species Alectoris magna. The sequence goes on from CM060561.1 coordinate 60,213,075, forward strand.
GTCAAAACTGTAAAGGTTGCCTCCACTCTCTCCTTTTTGTTAGTGCTGATTTGGGTTGATTTGTAGGGTAAATTACAGACTGATGTGAGACAAGCAGCAGACCAGAGCCCATGATCAGAAGAGCTGCCAACCCACTGGGAGATAGGACTGACCATCCCACTACCGTAGCATGCTGCTTCATGGGCACCTCTGTCTCAGATAAATTCCCAGGTCCACATAGGACTTACTGGAACTACTGTACTTATCCAAGGCAGCTTCAGGACATCAGTCACAAACTAAACAATGTCTGTTCATACCTCCTTTAATAAAAGGATATTAGGGTGTAAGACTTAATATGTGAACAAAATTCTCTGTCTCCCCCACACACATTTTACGCTATTGTCTGTTCCAGCAGGAGATGGACATATCTTCACAACCCTAGCCCTAACTTAATTTACACTCCATATGAAGTCATCTTCCCACGTAGACTTCCAACAGCTGTCCAAATCTGGTTAAAACCTCTTTAACCAAGCCCACAACAGTGCACTTTGCAGCAGATGCACGTGTTGGTTACCAGACCTTTATTTATTTATGCGCCTGCGTTACACAAGTATCTGGCTGTTCAGTCACCCTTTAGAAAGGAGATCAGTAGTTATTTTCAGTATGGTTTCTTTCGACAGCTGTTAGCACAAGAGCAGCATTTGATGGTATAATGTGGGAATCCAACTGTCCCACAGTGTCTAAAGCCAGTGTTAAATGATGAGACAGCAGCCTGATAGCCAATCAGTTCTTCAAACACCTTACAAGTTTGTTGCAGCCTTTGCAATTGCCCTCTTAATGTAGTTCAGTTCAAAAGGAAGTCTGAAAATTGACACATCAGGACCCATTCAGATATTTCAATTCAGAGAACTCTCTGAACTAGGGAAGTAAATTCATCCTTTCTGTTTTTCCAAGTAAAACTCAGTTTACCACCACTTCCAGCCTAGATACAGTTTCCTCATTTGCTTTTATTCTTTGTAGCAGCAGGAGAGATTTTAAAGCTGAGCCGCATATAGCTGTAACCCATTCAATTACTTTCTGGTGAAGGGGCTGAGAAAATCTTCCTTCAGAAAAACCTAGTGACAGTGTGTACATATTCCAACTCACAGTGCATCCGCCAATAAGCTGCTGAGTTTAAAATGCCTTCCTTCTCTTGTGTGTAGCTCAAATGAAGTCAGTGGGGTTTCAAATGAAATAAAACCTGGCACTTCTTCTCAAAAAGCCATATTTTGTTTTGCTAGATCTGCAACACTCAAAATTGCTTAAGTGAAAGCTTCTTGCACATAAAAGAGATGAATTTAGCTTAGGAAAGAAATTCTGTCTTAATTTAAATCCCTGAGGCAAACAGGTGTTAGTCTGGGCAGAATTTGGCCCTTTGGTCCTTTTATTCTACCCCTACATTTAACACTTTCTCAGAGACAACCGGATGATTTCATCATTCACTCACCGATAAAATATGGCCAATGATTCTGAGTCCAAGGAGTAGATCTTGCAGCAATGAACAATGCCAGTCCTGCTAAATGAAAGGAACAGAGAACAAAGGCAATGCCAAAAACACAACTGGGAGAACCATGTTCTCTTATTTCAATTTTTCAGTTTTGCCTAAGCTATGAAAACTATCAAAGATAGCAGAATTCAGGGTTTTTTAATCAGTATTCAAGTAGGTCTAGAAGAAGACCACAGGGATAAACACCCTCAACCCCTTATCAATCTGAAGCAGTTATTTTTCAGAACTGCGACACAAGCAAGAGCCACAGATATTTGCAATCGCATCATTTATTTTGGAATGTTTTTATTTTACGATGAATTAAGAGTAATTTTAAACAGAGTAGGTAATTATATGGACATTTGCTATTCAGCATATGGAAAATATATTAAGCTGTAGCACATGCATACGCCAAACATCCAGCATACCTGCTAGAGTGTATAAAGCTTCATATCTGGGATGGTTTGAGTCAAAAGAACAAATCAAGAGATCTTAGTTCCAGACCACACAAGTTTGGATATGCATAAGTGTCTCCTGGTAGACGGCAGCAAACAAGGAGACGATTGTCACAGCCATCAAACACTATATTTGAAGAACAGTGGGCCAAAATAAATCTTATTTATTTCCTGTCCTCCATTTCAAGACGAAAGCAAAAGAGAATGGCCAAATTAACCAAAGAACAATAGCATTAAAATTTATCTCCTTTCTATTGCTACATCATTAGTGCATACCATGTAGAAATGAAGAAGGTTCTTTGAGGAGTGTTTCATTTTCACTGTAAGTCCAAGAAAAATGCACTCGAAGTGTATTCCTGAAATGCAGAGGAATGGGGTGGGATTTGGCGTTAGCTGACGTGCCAAAAAATTGACTGTTACTGACAGTGACCAGCAGGAGACAATATTGTAGTGTTAATACATCGCACTTAATTCCAGCTCCTGAATAACTGTAAGCTCTTCTGTAATGGTCAGTAAAGCATTTAAAAAAAAAAAAAAAAAAAGTATATATTTTGAAGCTGAAATGGCTGAGACATTAACAGTGGTAAGGTGGATTTTCTGTTGACTTCTCCTACGGCAGAACTGAGCAAATGGCTTTAGTCAATTGACACCTTGCAGGAGTTTTGAAGAATTATTTTGCAACCTGGCTTCTGTGGGCACTCTCACATGTCTGATAACATCATCCTGAAGGAAGGATTTCAAAGATGTTTTCAGACAAATAATGTGTATAATACAAACAAATATGTATTCTATGTACAGAGAGTGAGGGAGACAAACAAGTCTATTTTCTTACGCAGGAGGCACTGCAATAGCTGTATAATCCATGATCATAGAATGGCTTGTATTGGAAGGGACCTCAAGGATCATCAAACTCCAACCCTATAGCCACAGGCAGGGCCACCAACCTTCATATCTAATACTAGTCCTGGCAGTCCAGGGCCCCATCCAACCTGGTCTTGAACACCTCCGTGGACGGGACATCCACAACCTCACTGGGCAGCCTGTTCCAGGACAACACCACTCTCTTGGTAAAGAACTTCCCCCCGACATCCAACCTAAATCTTCCCGCCTTCAGCTTCAACTTCAACTTAAATGATATCCAAGTTCAAAAGACAATGCAACAGTGATGCCATTGATTAGGAAATCAGGTATACAGAAGGCAAAGCAGGCATTCCCTGGTCTTCTAAGAGCTTTCTGGAGAAATATCTCCCTGCTCTCACCTCCAGTCTTCTAGAGCCACAGCACTCTGTAGCAAGACTGGGATTTGGCTGAATGTCTTCGTAATTTTTATGAGCCCAGTGTCTGTCCAGTCACTAATACATGCATGAGAAATACCATAAAGATGAGTTAAAACATCTTACCTTGAGCTGTTCCTCTCTGCCATTCCCCTCTCTTTGGTCCTGTAAAGTCCCACAAATTAGAAATGGCTGAAAAAAGTCAGTGGACAATTCTGAAATATTTGTTTTACATGTGTTTTTTTATCTTGTTGCGGGGAAAAAAGAAAAAAAAAAAAAAAAAGGAAAAAGAAGAGAAATATTACATAGCAGAGACAGGTTTACAGATTGAAAAATAAATATGCAAGGCAATAGATTATGGCACACCTGGAATCTGTAAAGCAATAGATTATGCCTGAGCATACCTGGAATCAGTGGTCTTCCAAATTTACTTAAACATCCTGAAGATGCTGGCTCCAAGCCATTAGCTGTATGTGCAGGGCAAGATGGAGTGAAGAGATGGTAGGAGAATCTATTTAAGGTTTTTCTAAACCAAGAGATAGGAGCACCTGTCCCCTACACATAAGAGGTCTGAGCATAGCTCCACGTGCTGCTCCAATGCTCTTACCAACAGCTGAAAAACAGGAACTGATAGAAAAAAAATACAATGGTTGGCTTAAAGTAGTACCAGAGTAAGGAGATGGTAAATGGTGAGTAGTGAGTGCAGAGCAAGAGCAGATCTGCATGCCAGATCTCTGGCTTCTTCAAGTGGGCCAACTTATCCCACAGAAGACTCTGCATCTGTCACCTGCCCATCCCAAACTGAGAATGTAGTCCTAGCAGAGTGTGGGAAGTCACCAGGCAACATATCAGGAGTCTCAGTGGATCATTAGTGGGAAGGAGACAGAGACTTGAGCCAGTATTTCTTCAGCATTTCCTCAAATAAAAATCCAGTCTTTATTGTGGCCAATCATGTCTTATCAGGAGGGTCATAAATAAATGAAGAAAACATGCAAGAAGGAAAAGGTAGCCTATACAACTGTTGTCTCCTGCTTTTTCCCCGTGCAAAGCATAATATAGTCACATCCTTCCTTGCCCATCCACAAAGTCCTCAGCTAAACTTAATCACAGTTCAGAATTCAGTAGAAGTAGGCCATAAAAACAAAAATATGTTTAGAGAATAAGACTACAGCTCTCTTCCCTGTGACTAAGCATGCCTGTACTAAGAATTTGGTTGTGGAAGACAGACACTGGTGCAGCTATTCTTAGACATCAGCCAACAGGAGCAAGAGGCTGGTTTGTCATTCCCCATGGCTAAGGAGGAGTTGGGATGCACAGCTTATCAGTTCCGACAGAGACTCTATGATCTGTGTCAGTGTGAGGAGCATGCTTCTTGTATCTGAAGGCAAGGAAGAACAAAAAAGCAATGATAGTTAACTGCTGTTCACAGTTCAGCTGAAGTCTCAGACAATAAGCTTTACTTCTAACCAGGAGAGCTCAGTTATGGTAGGAAAAAGCAACAGCAGTGTCTAAAGAAAACTGTTTAAATTCCCAGAAACATTGCTTTCTTAGCTCTGGTACTTTGTGTTTTATGGAAAAGATGGCAATAAACAACTCAGAGTGCATTTTAAACACACACACATCATTATCATGGCTACCCTAAGACTAATCTAGAGAGTCCTCTTGCTTTGTGTTAAACAATAATGCAATCACTGGCTGAAGCAGTTGCAGAGCCTTTGGCTAAGCAACAAGCAGTCAGTATTTCTGGGTGCCTGTTTGCTACCCAACAAAAATGTCAGCATACTGGATACTTACATGTTGAGCAACTCTCTGCCATAAAGGGTTACTGAATACAGTTATGAGCTAACAGCTACAGCACAAAATGAAAACAAATATCACCACCAACGTCCAGGTGTAGATACTCAATTTTTATATTTGCAAGAAAAGCATTAATATCTCATCTTCCTTGGTCCTGAATCATCAGTGACAGCATTCACACTTAGGGGACAAAAAGTGACAATCAGAGGATGAGACAGGAGTGACAACTCCTGACAGCCAGCAAGCCCCATGCACATTGCAATCTCTACATTGAGAACAAACTTCTTTTTTGCAGTGGCTGTACTTTTCAAATCAATAGGACAGCTTACTAGTAAGATGGAAATTGAGGAGATTTGCCTTTATTAAGCTGGGCAATGCAGCACTGAACACTGAGACATCCCCTATTAAAGATACTGGAGAACGTTTGCATGGGGAACCATAAGTAAGGTTTATAAGTAGAAACTGCTATAATTTGGTTGTGCATTTTTTGTAACAGTTATAGAGACTGTTAAGCACTGCTGAAGACTACTTCAAGTACATCTTTGACTCTTTAAAACCGTTTCTTTTTAATGAAGACAATTAGAGCTTTCTTCCTAGCTACTGATTTGCCAAGCTTATCTGGCTTAACTTCTGTGAAGAGTGGTATTGTACTATACACTGACTCTCCATCATGCCTCAGGCTTTATTTATGATTATTTGGCATGCTGTCTAGCTTATTCTTTATGGTTTCTTCCTCTTTTGCCTTGTAGATCATTGTCAAGGTTTCATTGTGCACAATCCTTTCATGGTATCTTGGTGAATGACATATCGCCCTCTCACTTGGTGCTGAGTGATACTATACTCTGTGCATCAGTACATCCTATTTTGACTTTACCGTGCAGAAGTCCTCAGCATCAGAATATGCTGTGCTCCTCGGTTGAGGCTTTTTTCTTAGGTGAACTGTCTGGACTCAATAATTATTTTTCCCTCTGTTCATTCAGACTCAAATGCCTTAGGATATAATCAGCTCATTGGCTAAATAACTTCCTACAACACACCAGTATTTGGCTCAAACCACTTCAGTGGATGAGAGGAGTATTTACTTGAATAATTTTGTGCAGTGAAGGGAATATCACAGGGTTTACTATGAATGATATCAAGTGTTTTCAAGTTGGCAACACAGTTGATAGCACAGTTGTATGGGGTTTTGTAATACTTCATAATGCTTTTGTAAAGACTTACAACAGGCTGTATCTGTCTAAAAAATTGCTAACTTAAAATGATCTGTAACTGGCAATACCAGCCAATGGTTGGAGATTTCACTCTATGTTACTGGAATAGGGAAGTTTCCAGGAAGTCAGACCAGGTTTACAGCAGCAGACTTAAGAGACAGAGCATTTTCCCTAGATGCACAGATAACTCCACAAGATACAGGAAGACCCTCAAGCAGCCATTACAGCTCTCCAGTACAGTAAATGAATTCTGAACTACATGACTCATCCACTTCTGACCACATCTACTATGCAGCAATAAATGCAGCCTGCCATTTTATTATTATAAAATCTGCAGGCTTAACAGAAAAAATAAATGGATTCTTCTCAGATAGGTACATCAGCTCTGTGTTTTATCTCCATTTGCCACTCTCTTTAAAGACACAGTAAACAGAAAAGCAGTATTTACTGGCATAAGGTGACTTTGCTGACACCCACAGCCCTGAGTTAATTTATCATAGATTAAAGTCTATCCTTTTTTTTCCAGTTCTACTCTATACAGGTTATCATGACTGGTCTTCACTTAACTGACTTTGAACACCGCAGCATGGCTTCACATTTCTGATCATCACGTATTAGCTTCTGCATAAACTCCTGATGCATCATATTGTACTAGAGATGAACAGGAAGTCAAAGTTCTGTGAAGACAGACAGTAAACCCCAGCGTTGCAGAAAGTGGTGCTAATGGTTAGAAGATAGCTCTACAAAATGCAAAATCTAATTTGTTTTTGTGGACTATCTGTCCTTTCAAGTCTTATGATGGTCTTTTATTGCGGTTCTCATGATCTATGTTGAGAATTACATCTACAAGCCTACCTCTCAAGAGGAAAACCATTCAATAGCATAACCAGAAAGACAGGATGACTTAACTCTCAGGGAAGGTTTTCTTATTTCCCTTGGCTTAGCACCACAGAAAGGCCAAAGAAAGAATCGTGTCATTAGAAGATATGGAAAGTGCAAGTGAGAGAAACATAAGGAGACTGATATGTGGGCTAGTCATGGTCAGGATAAGACAGAAGACAAAGGAGTGAAAGGAGAGAAGAGAGAAGGGGCAGAGTTTGTGACGGGAGACAGATTCTGTATTTTGGGGAGAAGCCCCAGGATGAAAAAGGGGATACTTGTTGCTCTACAGAGCTAGCTAAAATGATATAAATTGATGAGGAAGATGAGGAATATACACAGGATGTTATTATTTTCAGTTCTACAAATATTTTATACTTGCTACACTGAAACACAATTGTATTTAGAACCTTTTGTAATTCTCGTTGCTTGAGAAATCTCATTGGAGCACATTCATATAAAGGTAGCCAAGACAGTTACGGGACTGGATTATCTCTCACCTGAGGAGAGGCTGAGAGAGTTGGAACTGTTCAGTACAGAGAAGAGAAAGCTCCAAGAGAATCTTGCCAAAGGTACAAATTCCTGATGGAAAGAAGCAAAGAGGAAATCCCAACGTTGATAGTGCCCGGTGATAAGACAGGAGGCAATGGGTACAAATTGGAACACATAAAATTCCATCTGCCAGTAGGAAAATCAAGAAACTGAAAATAGTTACTTTAAAAAAAAAAAAAAAAAAGAGAGAGAACAAGAAAGCAAGCAAGCAAGCAAGCAAGTAGTAGCAACAGGAGAAGAAATCTGCCTCTACAGCAAAATTGATAACCATACTACTACTTCAGGTAAGGAAGACAGTAGATGGCAGTGTCCCCCAGTACTTCCTAGGAAGACACGGATCTCACACTCAACTTCTCTGCTACAGAAGGCAGGCCCGCACCCCAGCCAGTGACAGATGCTAGACAGGAAAGACTTTACTCCCCACTGTAATTTAAAAACTGGAAGAGTAGTGCTATGCAGCCTCTTATCTCTTTTCTCCTTAGGAAAGCCTTGCAGCTCACTTTTCCTGTCTTGCAAGTTAACCTACTATAAATGACATCTGACAGATGACAGCAGAAGATGATGACCATTTCTGGACTGAAGGAAACACTGGTCAGTCATCTCATCTGGTATGGTCTGTAGTAATGAATTATGACAGCTTCCCATTTTTTTAAGTCCTGACATCTGGCCTTCAGACACAACATATTAAAAGCTGGGGAAAAGGTCTGAGGGCAGAAGAGAGATCTGGCTTCCAATTATGTGTTTCTGCTGGCTTCCAATGTCACAATAAACAAATTGCTGTCTCTCTCTGCATTCTGCTTCCTGCTGAAACACAGAAACCTCTGCTTTGGGATATATGCTCAGAAGCAAATAAATATCTGCTCTCCCATTCAGCAGAAGAAAGCATGGTAAGTCCAGTAACTCAAAGAAACAGATTTCTGTAGCAGGTACCTAAACATATGCTGAAATTTTCTCACAGGAAATAGGCAAGATTATTTCATTAACATTTGTAAGACTACCACGATATTAAAGCCTTAAAAGAAGCCTAGAACAGAAATAGAGAAACTAAATACAGAAGGAAACAGCATTTAAAAATGCTTTTTTCAGTGACAGATCAGAACTAGGATCTGGTACAGAACAGATACCTCTCAGAGTTCTCTGGAAGAAGAGGAGCACAACAAAAGGCCTTAGAAAAGGTCAGAAATTAGAACAGCCACTCTTCCTGTGCTGCTGGATATTCTGTTCCCTTGTAAAAATCAACATAACTCTGCCAACCACAATGTTGGGATATATAAAAGCTGAGCATCTGACCTCTTCTCTGAGCTTTGGTGTTATCTTGGACTCAGAAGACCATTATTAAGGTTCTCTGCAGCTAAACAACTGCCGCAAAGCACAGTGACACGAACTTTTGACACCTACAGTGAGACTAAAGAAGGGCATAGACTTTGCAACTGGCCTTGGGTGCAAGGATAAAGAATAATGGCAAAGTAAGCCAATCTGACAAGATATGTCATCAGTATTTAAAATTAGTCTTAATGAGTCATCCAGACATGTTAGAAGAGGGGATCCCAATCCATCCACATTCTTAGCATCCTCCCTCTCAAGCTCCAGACTGATACAAAACCTTTAATTACAGCATGTTAGTAACCTGATTTTCATATGCAAAAGAAGATACAAAAATATAATTTTAAGCATGCTCAGAACATAGTGTGATGCATACCATGGTAGCAAAGGACAGTATACACCAGTCTGAATAGGGACAAGGGGAGACAGGAATGGATTTGTAAATCAATTTTGATCTCTAGGTTGTTACAAAGCTCTGTTTCCAGCAGAATTTGTGACTAAAACCATTTGGAACTCAACCTCACAAGCTGCATCTTCCAGTTTCTCTTGAATGGTTCAGGAAGTGGTGCTACCATCGCTGGAGAGAGAAGGACCCACTGCACCTGAAGATCCCTCATATGCCGATTTTAAAGTACCTCCAAGGTCTTAATTTACTCTCCTGCCCTTTCAAGGTGACCACTGGGTTCACCTTGATGTTACAGAACTAACTGTACTCTGTGGAGCTGTTTGCAGTGGATCCAGAGGAGGGCTACAAAGATGATAAAAAAAAAACTGAAGCATCTCTGCTATGAAAATAGGCTGAGGTTGCTGGGCTTGTTCAGCCTAGCAAAGAGAAGTCTCTGGGGAGACCTCATTGCAGCCTTCCAGTACTTAAGGGGAGCTTATAAATGAGAGGGGGACCAACTTTTTACATGGACTGATTTTGATATGACAAGGGGGGATGGCTTTAAACTAAAAGAGAGGAAATTTAGGAGAGATATTAGGAAGAAATTCTTCACTCGGAGGCCAGGTTGGATGGGGCCCTGGGCAGCCTGAGCTGGTGAGGGACAGCCCTACCCATGGCAGGGGTCTGGGGCTGAGTAGGCTTTGGGATCCCTTCCAACCCAAGCCATTCTGTAATTCTAAAACAAGCAGTGACCGCATCAACTGCTAAACCAATCTGTACCTCCCATTTGGCACTCCAGGTCCTTCAGTGTTTTCTGTTTATCAGTAGAACACCTCACCAGTGTCCTTTCTTCCAAGAATTCATCTTTCCAGGTCACCCTTAAGCCAGTGTCAAGCCCCAGCAGAATAAGAGCAGCACAGACAATGTGACCATGAACGGTTCAGTTGTGCCCTCAAGCTTTGGCGTCTGCATACAGCGTGCCTCGCCATCATATTCAGTGACACATCTTGTTCCAGTCTGTGTGCATGCATGCTTGTGTTTCATGTCAAACAGAGTACAGAATATTTCTAAGAAGGCTTGTCCTATTGTGTAAGAGTTGGTACATACATCCAGGTAATAAAGACTCCTACAGTCTGCTCTACACACACATAAATCTGTACTGAACTGGCACACGCCAATAATTAATATTTTTCAGTTCAGCCATCTAAAGACAAGCAAGCAAAAACAAAGAAAAGGTCACAATCATATTAAACAAAACATAATTTTTTTCTCTTTTCATTTCCTTACCTCTTTCACAATAACAAAAAAGAGCCTGCCTACTTCTTTCCCAAAAACAACAATGTTCTGAAAGATTGCTGCAGGTTTTGTATTTCTCAGTCATCTTTTGAACAACCACTACATCTTCTGTTTTTTTCTACATGAACAGAAGTTCCTAAAGAGTTCAAATCACATTTTCAAAGCATCATTCCTCAAAATTCATGAACAAAAATTAATGAACTCTAATACTATGTTATTATACTATCTATCTTTTATTTCCATCCAATGTCTGCTCTGCTCCTTTATGCAACTTTTAAGAATTTGGTTCAAAAATTGTTTTTTCCATCCTTTCTTATATTTTCCAAAATAAAATAAAATAAAATAAAATAAAATAAAATAAAATAAGGATTTACTGAGCTGTTTTAGTAAGGAAACAGTGAGTATTATCTGCAACACTTAAGGCTCTAAATGCCCCACTGAAAAAACTCAGTTTCACCTTCTAGATGCTATAGTAAAGCTAAGGGAAGAGGCTTCCATCTGACCTAAAGCATCCACAACTCTTACAGGCAGGGGAGAGTAGAACAAGAGAAAGAAAACAGTAGAAGAGGGATGGCTGGAAGACTTTCTGCTGGCTACTATTGTGAGTATATTCGACTAAGAGTGAAATGTATAGGAACACATTTACAAAGTATTTTTACTGGATAACCCCCACCCCTGCACTTGCAGCGTGCATTACTTGTGCAAAGCCAAAGGACTTGGAGACCTCACTACCATGTCTTACTGACCCCTGGCCACCAGCAAACTGCAGAAGCAAATACCCCAATTCCCAAGTCAGAGCAGTGCAAATCCTGACAGAAGTAGCCTCCTTGCAAGATTTTCCTAGTCATGTGGAAACCAGAAGAAATTCAAGTGTTCTACCCCAGGGAACCTATAAAAACCATATTAAGTGAAAGTCAAGGACAAGATCTTCATGCTATAAAACGAATCCCCCTTATCTTTAAAAGGACAAACTTCTCCCCAGTCCTGGCAATGCCCAGGCTCCAGGTGTTTCAGATCATGAATTTTAACTTGATGTCTGATGTGTTAATCTACGTTAAATTAAATGAAATCAAAGATAAAGCTCAGAGGGGAAAAAAAAACAACTAAATTTTGTGATTAATCTAATCTTTTTAATTTATCCTTTTTGTTAGATAATCAGTATATGCCGTTGAATAACCAGAGTATTTCCTAATATAGCTGCTAAGAGTTTCACAATACCATTCATTCATTTTTTTTTCAAAAAAAAGGGAGAGAGTCAAAGCTTTACTGTCTTACATCATTTTCAATGAATGCTTTAGAGTGAAATGGCAATCATGAGACCTCCAGCCTACACAGAGAGGAAGTGGTTTTACAGGCTTGCCAGATTAAAGAGTGACATCACATTATCTTCGTCAATGCTGATTCCAGTTCTTCGATAATCAGGCAAACATGGAAAGTGCTGTTCTTGTATCACATGGTCAGACATCACTTTCCATTCATTAGTGGGGTTAGCACTGCTTGCTTCAGCAGAAGCCCTGCCTCCTCTGCTGTAGGAAACTTGCAGAAGCAGAGAGAACGTGACAGAGAGAGCAATCATCTCTATTCCCAGGCTGATCTCTTCAAAATGTACATTCAGAGGGCCCCTGCTATTTGTTTTTGCCAAAAATCAGAGAAAGCTGAAGAATCCAGTGCTTTTTCTTTCTTTATTTATGTCACTGATCAAAGAAAACTGAAGAATCTGTTCCTCTTTCTTTGCTGTTTCTGCACAGAAGAGACTACTGATGTGCCATCACTTTCAATCCCAAGCTGACCAGCAACAACTTCGGCAATTTCCGTGCATGTGTGAAACATTCAGAGAGCTCTAGCTACTAAAATTGCTTATAAAGTACAGAGACATCACTTTAGATGCAAACTGAAAATGATAGACGTGTTCCCAGTGGCCACAAATTTGCATAGTACATCATGAATTCTTGGGTAACTTGCTTCTTCAGCAGAGCGCCAGTAAAACGACAGACTCTTGCTTTCCTTTTAGGTTCTCACAGTGAAACTTTGCTGAAGTGGGAGATAGCTTGGATTTCTGGCAGAGATTTCAGAAAGCTTTCCAAGGTGAGAAATTAAGATATGTATCATTTCTGTTAACAGAAATTTGAGTTTAACCTGCAGCACTTTCACAGTGAAGAGACAAGAAGGTCTTTCTATGTAAACCTGTATATATGTACAGAACATTACACAGAACAGTTGATATACACTCTTCATCAGGATGCCTGGAAAGGAAAAGTTTAAAATTAAGTCCCTTAGCTGAGACTTAATGCTTCCTCTCCACGTAGGGCACAAAGTAGAGATGCATTACATGCATTAAACATCTCTCTCTGCATTTTCCATGTAACTTTAAAAAACATGCCAAGCATTCTATGGACCCTGAAATGCCCTGCAGTCCAAGACACCCCTATCTCACAGCTCTTCTATTACGTGAGCAAATGTCCTGTACTACCAAAGTGCAAAGCACCAGAATCGCTCTTGCAAGCACGAGCCTTTCTCAGAAACCCCAGATACAAATGCAGAAGACAGCATTAGGAAGCAACCAAAAGAAGATAAGGCAGTGGGCTTCTCTTTTCAGTTTGCCTGCGGACTTCTTTATTCCTTTCTACTCTTCAGTCTGGAATGCTGGAAATGAAACTCTCCTCACTGAGTATGTTAACTGAGAGGACAGGCCTGGAGATGGTAAAGGGAAGGTTTTCAGCTAAGAGTGTGCCTTCAGAGAGCATTAGAGTATAATGTCATTCCATCAGCTCCAGAACTAAGCAGTCACATTGTCTGCGGATACATGCTTCGTGGTTGCCTAATTTTGGCATTCAGTTAGGCAAGAGATTCAGGTGAAACTTTACTCATGGTTGAGGCCCTTATAAGGGCCCTCTCTTTGACTTCTGGTGTCCGGAAGGAGACAAGCCCACTGGACCCAGACCTTTAGTAAGAGCACAGGTAGGCTTGTTCTGTTTTAGGCAGCTTCACAGCTTCTGTAGGAAACATACATCTATTTAAGATTTGAACTTTTTGTCTGTGTAAGAAGCTAATAAAGGAGGAAAGGGTATGGAGAAAGGAGGCAACTACACAGTACACCTCCATAACTGGAATTTCCTTAAGAAGCCAAACTAAGGCACTGGTAAAGTCAAAGCTCCACAGAGATTCACGTAGAGGGAATGAGAGTGCCTACACTGAGCACATATCGCACATAACTTTATGCAAGCAGTGCCGCCACAAGTTGCAGTGTTGTGCAACGAATGCCTTGGCTCCCAGCCGTGACCCACCAGCTATGGAGCAAGTGTGAAGTGGCAGGGCTTCAGGAGGGTTAATCCTCCAAAATCCCTGAGTTTCACACCAAAATCTTTAAGTGACTGAGACATTTACTACACACAGTGAAAAGTCAAGGGAAAAGGAGATCTATGGTTAGTCACAGGTAGCAAGTGATCCTCAGAGGTCTTAGTCTTATTGTGTTATGAGCTGGGGCTGGCCTTTGTAATCAGCCATACTCACCCCAAGCCTTGCTCAGCAGCACCTGCTGTCCTGCTTTCTCTTACAGCAGCACACCCATCTGAGCACATCCAATGCCAGCACAAAGCTGCTGTTGGCCTGTCTGATGAGAGCGTACCACGCTCCCTCGTTTAAATTGTTCAAAAGGCACCTGCAGTTGCACACCCATGCACCAGTTCCAGGCCTGAAACTTTATTTCAGAAGCTTCCCTGATCACTACATAAATGGCAACAACAACAACAACAACAACAAAAAGCAAACAAACTCTAACTTGTTCAATATCACTTTTAAAATAGCAGGATTAGAAACCTCATTTGGCTCAGCTAATCTGGAATCAGTTTATCCTCACTCTAATTTCTGGGAACTCTGGGTAAGCTCAGATGTGAGAGACACCAAATCTTATCAGCCTACAAGCAAGTTGTTCCCTGAAGTAAAGTAAGTTCCCTTTTTCATTCAGGGAACTACGTCATAGGTGGTAGGGAAGGAAATCTCCCAAGCCTGTCAGGCCTAAAAGTAGTATCACATGACAACGCCCACGAGGTTAAATAAGCACTACTCTGATAAACCCCGGCTTAACAAAGGAAAGAATTACTGCTCCCTTTTTGAATTGGAAGTCCCATTCAAGATTATAATCCCCAGACACCATGCCTCAAATGTAAAAATTTAAAAGAGAACTCAAGTATATATCGAAATCATTCAGCCACCGCCAGTATTATTCACACATTCATACAGTTCATCTGAACTGAAGCACTCTACAAATGAGTGCATCTCCCCAGGAGTTTTCATCATAAGAATGAAATTTCTCACCTCTCAAGAGGCAACAAACAGTAAATCATTTAGATCATGAAACCTGGATAGCAAGCAGCAAGTTCAGAAGAGTGCATCTCGTAGCAGAAATTCACTTCCTCAAAATAGTGACATTTGTACTGAATTTATAAAAATCCATTTTAGCCACTTCTCTTAAGCTAGAGTCCTGGGTTCACAGTGGATGAAAATGCTCTGACCACAGATATGTCCTAAATAAAAAGGAATTGGGAAGTGATGCCACCCTCTTCTGCCCCTCAAAGGTTTTGGCTAGGAAGCGTCACTTCAGACCTATATGAAAACATTTCACTTGTAATCACGAGATGCTTACTTATTGCTTTTGTTAATGTTACAAATATAGAATCTAAAGGTCCAACACGACCAGTGGGCCTCTCAGCTATACACTATGCATAATTCTGTGATGAGTAGATCCTTTTCTAGAAAATTCACAATTCAGTCAGGTTACTGGTGGGGGAAAGAATGGGCTGCAGCTTTTAAGCAGAGATTATAAGAATATACACTAGCCAGTTTTGCATAGCCCAGACCTCAGAGCAATTGTGCAGCCCATAGTCTGTGCTCTGTGTTGGCACATTATGGGCAGGGTAGACTCCAGCTATATGCTCTTTCTGTGTTACTGATCTTGTAGCTGAAAAGTGTGTCTGGTCTCTCCTAAGGTTCCAATGCCTAAAAGGCACATAGGTTGCCAGGCAGCTTTATTTAAGCATGGAGAGAAAAAATACTGTGAAGTAAAATAAAGAATCATGGGGCAATAGTCTATTTTGTTTTCTTAGAGGTATGTGAATAGTACTCTAGTAGACAACTCTGGGAATGGTTTCAGCACATAATGGCAAGTGTTTTCTTGCAGGTGCCTCCTATTCATCCCAGCTGAGCTCCTTCTCCTTTACCCTACTAGTGCCAGAGCCTTGAGGTAGCAGGCGTGGTTTTTTTTATTTTTTTAAATCATCTCTCCCCCTTGCCTCTCTGATATCATTCATTTACAGTTATCAGGTTGCTTTGATCTTCTCCCATGTGACTTTTCCCTCCAGGGTATTTCCACTGCACTTTCTCAGAGGAGAAGATGACAGTCTCATGAAGCATGAGCTGCATGTTCCCCAAAGCCAGGAAATTTCACTGTTTTGCATGAATGGACCCGGGCCTTCTTTTTCTCTTATTGCTTGAACAGAATTAAAGGTTCCTTTGAAGGTGTTGATATACAATAGCCATCTTCTCAGCCTTTGCATGATCCTGTTTCCAAATGAACACTAT
Organism: Alectoris magna; assembly: GCA_030625065.1. Taxonomy (NCBI): domain Eukaryota; kingdom Metazoa; phylum Chordata; class Aves; order Galliformes; family Phasianidae; genus Alectoris; species Alectoris magna. The sequence goes on from CM060561.1 coordinate 60,229,328, forward strand.
TTTCATTTACACATATCTCTGAGCATCAGCTATTATTCCATTTAGACCAAAACTGTGCAACTTCACATTAGTCACCCTAGCTAGGAGATGAAGGGTCAGGTGGATCTCCTTTGCACATACCAGGTTCATCTGTTTGCTATGAACCCAGCTTATTTTTATTCTGAACCTTCTCAGTTTCTTTGCTATGAATGAGAGTTGAAGGAAACTTAGTGTGTAGACTCTTACTTTGCTGCCCTTGCTATAGGAGTAATGTCTTAATATATTCAAGAGGTAGTACTCTGATCAATACAAGTATCAAAAGTGTTTTGTGGATGCAAGCTTGCACCACAAGGTGCAAGTTAACCACACTGATTCAGAACAGTTCACAGAATACCTATTAACTCAGTTGACGCTTGACCATTCAAACCACAAACATTTGCATTGGTTTAGTTTTACTACTCTGTACACTACAGGGCAGTGTCAACACACCTGTCACTCTCCAGTCCAGCATTTTTTTGTTCAAGTTTAGGATGGCTAGTGTTGAGCTAGTTATGCTCCTACATAGAATCAGGGAATCACAGAATGGCTCAAGTTGGAAGGGATCTCAAAGATCATCTAGTTCCAATCCCCCGCCACAGGCAGGGTTGCCAAACACAAAATCAGGCACTAGATATAACAGGCTACAATTAAAACTCAGTAGTCCCTTCCTCTGCCTGCAATATTATTCAGCCAAACAATAGTACCCATTTCATAGAGAAAAAAATTCATGACCCTGTTTTTAAGACTTAAAGAGATTGCAAAATATATTAGGGGATGAATTCTAATAGGAGCAAAAATGTGGCTAATCTTCGTGGAGTTTCTTTTAAAAGACTTACTCACTTGTACACACGTATGTGCCCAGTTTGGGTAACTGAATCTGTTCCAGACTGTACACAAGAGTGGAGGTAAATTGGTAAAAACTTCATCAAATTCCAGTGTCTACTAATCACTACTGAGAGTCAAAAAAATCCCGGTTAACTTAGAAAATGCGCAGAATTGCTTTAATATATTATTGACTTTGTCAATAATGTTATGCTCCCTAACAGCATATGTTTAGGTTTTTCTTCAAAACTAGCTATTTGTTTTAAGAAATAAGGGGATAAAGAAGAAGTCCTGGAACCTCAACTAATCTGTAGGATCCATGAGAAAGAGCTTCCCAAGCAGGCAGCTGATTAAGTTGTAAAAATAATTTAGTCACAAGGAGTGCCAGAAGAAAAACATGTGGCAGGAAAAACAGCTAAAGAGAGCATAAATCACCTGCAATTGTTCTGCTTGCTCAACTGAACATACCAATCCGTGGCAAGATTTTCAGAGTACTTGGATGTCCTCTGACGTTTTTTAGATTTGCACCTCTGAAAATCAGGTCAGTGAGAAAATGAGGCTATCTCAAGCCATACAACTAGCATACTAAACAGAATGGTATCAACTGAGCCAGATCCAGCTTGAGACAAAGGCTAAGACAACATAAATAAATAAATACCTACATGTTTGGTGTGTAAGGAAGAAATAAGGGCAAGGCTTCAGTCCAGATAGATTCACCAAGGCACGTTGGTGAACTGAATAGATTCACCCCATAGCACACTAGGATAAACGGATACCAGATGTATCATAAAATCACAGAACGGTCTGGGTTGGAAGAGCCCTCAAAGCCCACTCAGCCCCACCCCATGCCATGGGCAGGGCTGCCCCCCACTAGCTCAGCTGCCCAGGGCCCCATCCAACCTGGCCTTGAGCGCCTCCAGGGATGGGGCACCACAGCTTCTCTGGGCAGCTGTGCCAGCGCCTCACCACCCTTTGAGTAAAGAATTTCTCCCTAGCATCTAACCTAAATCTCCACTCTTTGAGTTTAAAGCCATTCCCCTTGTTCTATCACTATCAGTCCATGTAAAAAGTTGGTCTCCCTTCTGTATATAAGTTCCCTTCAAGTACTGGAAGGCCACAATGAGGTCTCCCCAAAGCCTTCTCTTCTACAGGCTGAACAAGCCCAGTTCCTTCAGCCTATTTTTATAGGAGAGGTGCTCCAGCCCTCTGATCATATTCGTGGCCCCTTGTATGGGACAACCATGCCACCTGCACAGGGAGCTTTCACCTCCTACTTTTGTATTCTGTCATGCCTACAGAGCAGATATCAGGTTTTTGTGATCCAATGATCAGAGTAGATTATTTAGTCTTGATTTGAGCCGGCGGAATTCATCTTTGAACTTTCTCTCCTTCACAGCTGATTATGAAGGCTTACTCATTTTGGCTATATTGGATTGGAAATAAGGTTAGAGTTTGCTTTTGGGTTTCAAAGAAGAAAATTCTGTCAACGTGGACCAATATGAGTCACCATTAAGTATTGAAACAAATCAAAGTGTTCTAGCCAATAGACAGCCCTGTGTCTACATGGGAGGAATGACACAGTAAGACACCATGATTTGCCATTACCTGCTTACAAACTCCACTGCACTGATCTGTCTTTTATTATTTGCGTTCCAGTCAGCAGAAAACAGATGCAACATTACACTGCTCACCAACCTCTTTTTCTTCTCACTAAGGACATGCTGCTGAGAAAACAGCTCCAAACACAGCTCCAGATTTCATGAGAACAGAATTTCTCACAAAGATTTCCAGCATGTCACTACCTCAGTGGATCAAAAGTACCCCAGGAAAAAACATTTCTCATGGCAGGGCAATACTTCCAGCCCAAACTAGAAAGTAGAGAGATGACCATAAACTTAAGAAAAAGGATTACCCATAAAAAGCTGAACCTCCTGAACGGTCTCTTTTTCCAGAGAGAAATGAACATTCACATCAGATCTTTCTTCCATTATCTGTTGTCAACAAATAGAAAATACTCATAAAATCTCCCTCATGAAATCCTCCTAGCCATGAAGAGATATGTGCCCCTAAATTCTACCTGGCAGAACACACATCACTGCTCTGACAGCAGGAGTGATAAACAGGACTTCTGCAGTGGTCAGCATCCATCAGGACAACATAGCTGCAGGAAACACTGCTAAGGATAGTAAACAGAGCCTGACAAGAGCTCATGGTTTTAATCACAAAAGTACATAGCAACCAGACCATGTTTAATCACCTCCCTACTTGTTAGGTGCCTATATAAGGGTAATAACGATACTTGGCCTTAATATTGGAGTTGCACACGGATGAAGGTAGAGTACTCAGGCAGGATTCTGCTACTTCCATGCTTCAGAAGAGTCTCAGCACGAGCCATGTATGCAGCGTCAAGGCAGTGGATGCAGAACACTCAGTCCCGTGACATGCTGACCTCCCTTCATGGTGACATGAAGGCAGCAACCCTAGGGAACAGCTAGTTGGCAGTTTGCAGTGTCTGTCCTGCAGGCACAAAACTTGGTGGGCTGGAAATATCCCCATAAAAAGCAAAGGGAATCCTCTGAGTTGTAACAGGAGTAGAAATATAGTAAATACTTGAACATTGAGCTCAACTCATTAAGAAATAAAGATCAAAGATTTCAGCAAGAGTCACCTGCTTTCCAAACTAACCTCTGCAGCTGCCATGGAAACTGCAGTAACCAATGGCCAGAGGCTCATCACTTCTGCATGGCACAGAAGTCAACACAAACGATATAGGCACAAGACAGGGAACAAATGAAAAGAATTGCCCCTAAAACAATAAAATTTGCATGGCAACCCTTCCAACCCAACTCAGAAAAGCCTATTACAAACAGGCTGGTATTGGAGGTAGGGTGTAATGTATGGCACAGCCCAGGTCCTTGACACGATGGGTGATTCTATCTGAAAACTTGTTCAGGAATTGCTACCATTTACAGAAGACAAAGTCAATCGTTCTTTTTTTTTTTTTTTACCCCCAGAATGAAATACAGACAATTCTAAACAGTTTATCCATTCATTAATTACAAGTATAACAAATCCTGAAAGATTGTAGAACTATGTAGTATTTGGCATAAAAATCCATGATTTAAATCAACCTCTGAAAATGGCCACAGGATGCTTGTCAAATGGGTTCCTCTAACCAGAACGAAGAGCTGAAGAAGACTCTGTACAGTTCCCAGAGCTAGGGATCAGGAAAAAAGTTGCTCTTCTGGCAGGGAGTGGAAATAAAATGCAGCATTTAGATGAGTGACCAACCTTCTTCACGTTGCACAGAGTACATTTCTCCATCCTACCAAGAACTCAGTAGACAAGGGAAGAAAGGGAAAGGAATGAGGAGTGTTACCAACTCCTCTGAAACACCATCCACCTTGTGAGCAGCATTATTTCCACCTGCCCTACAGGCAGACATCCTTCCCAAGAAACGTGAAGGTTGGAAAAGACCTCTAAGATCACCTAGTCCAGCCATCAACCCATCCCCACCATGCCCACTAACTATGATCCTCAGCACTACATCCACACATTCCTTGAACACCTCCAGGGACAGTGACTCCACCACCTTCCTGAGCAGCCTGTTCCAGCACCAAACCACTCCTTCTGAAAATAAATTGTTCCTAGTATCCAACCTGAAACTTGCCTGGCAAGACTAAGGTTATTAGCTCTCATCCTATTGCTGTTACCTGGGAGAAGAAGCCCACCTCCCTATAACGTCCTTTCAGGTAGCTGTAGAGAGTGATAAAATCTTCCCTAAGACTCTTCCTCTCTAGACTAAATAATCCCAGTTCCCTCAGCTCCTCTCCAAAAGACTTGTTCTCCAGACCCTTCACAACATTGTTGCCCATCTCTGAACACACTCCAGGGCCTCGATGTCTTTCTTGTAATGGGGGGCCCAAAACTGAACACGGTACTTGAGGTGCAGCCTCACCAGTGCTGAACACAGTGGGAAAGAAGGCCCGGTTCTTAGCTAAGTAATGATCCACCTTGAACAGAAGGTGGATTTTTCTGCGGAAAAAGAGGAAGCAGAGACTCTCCACCTCTGTCTTCTGCTCCACGGTCCACAGAACACTGTCTTCAATGACTTCTAGTGCAACTCCACCACTGAGAATTCTGTCTTTACATAAAAAAACAAAACAGGTTTTGTTATAGAAAAAGTCGCTTGCACTTGGTTGTGTATAGAAGAGAAAGAGAGTGATAGATGAACACTGATAGAGCACTTGGGCAGAGCTCTGTGATTGTGTCCCATTCTTTCTGAGGTTTAATATTTCTAGACTGTATATTCAGTTAGGGTTCCTTCTATAGCTTGTGTTTTTGAACTCTCACCGGCTGAAGTCACTAGGTCTGTTTAATGCCACATTTGCTCACTTACTGATCACTTCTCTTCCTTTCTCTGTGTATTCTGAGAGGTCATACCAGATAAACCAAAACGGGGTCATTCTGCCATATGCTTATTTACTATGTGTGTGTGAGACCTTTTGTGTGCTATTTTTCACTTGTTATCCATCAATATATGTATTTATCTTCAAGTACCATATGGAGCAGTAGGATGGGGTATATATATGGAGTCAACAGATGGTGAGACTCTGTGATTAATATGTTCTCATAACTTTTTATTGTCTCTTTTCTTATATGTTCTACTTTCTAAGTGTCATTACTTTTGTCGGCCCTGTTCTCATTTCTTTATATCTGTATGCTGTAACACAAATATAAAAGAACTCTGTGTCTGGTTTTGGGATTAATCTCTACAGTGTGCCAAGTGTTACATTTATTGAAGTAATTCATAGGTTTCTAAGGCTAAAAGGGCCCATGAGTTCTGACATGCCACTAAAGACAGAATTTTAGCTCAAGAAGTTTCAGGGTAAAGGGCAGCATTGCTCCCAACTACTGTATGACCACTGTTGGTGTTCTATTTTCTGCCATACGAAATGTGGCAGACATTCTGCAAAACATTAAAAAGTCTTTTAGAAGATGAAATAATAATTCTCACTGTTAATTTGTAACTTGAATACAGACAGAATGGTACATATTGTGTTAGAGCGAGTTTACCATGCACTGCAGATACCCACCTGAGATATCACATATGCTCTGGGACACATAACAGGGAAGAAACTGTGCACCTCCTCCATCCTGTTCCTACGTACCACATCTCCCAAACTGTTCACTTTGAATGGCTTTGCTCAGTAGTACAATAGTTACACTTTGCAGTTGTGGAGTAGGAGGCCTAAGCACATTCACCTAATTCACTGTTTCCAGGAAGCTTTCTGTATCTTCCTTATCTGGCAGAAAGGGCACGTTATCAAAAGACCTCATTTTAGCTATATTGCCTTTCCTGTCAGGTTTATTCTTTCATTTACATGAAATTTATGCATCCAGCACTACAATTCGGGCACTTGCCAAAGTCACTCAGAGTAATTGCTCCTGGTGGCTGTTTATTCTCATTGCCAGGCTAAAATGTGGCTTGAATGCATGACTGACTCTTCTCCTTTTAATCATTTCTGAGCAAAACTGAACTGTTCACTAACATCTTCAAAAAGGATTTCTGCTCTTACGGCAGTATTGTGAAGACAGGAAATCTACATGGCAATGTGAGCAAGCAGAAATGTTCATCTTGATCAATGCTTTACTTACCAGAGACCAGGATGAGATGAAACAAAGCTGTGTCTTTTGGAGACTGCTGATGAAGATGAGGCCAGACTGCAAAGTCTCAGCAAGTGACAGTGAGAACAGTGTCTGTTTCCTTACTGCAGAGGAGATGGTCTGTAAACTTTATGCTCTGTACTCTATGATTCCCCTGAAATATGATTACTAAGCTGTTTTTCTACAGCTTTCTCTAGCTGCACTACATCTGATGTAATGCTGTTTCATTGTAAGCCACCAATTAGTAACAAAAGAATGAACAGCTTGCAATGATGCATAGGTTGAACTGTATCACGAAGAGCCTGTTATTCCCTCATCCAGCAAACTGCTGTTAAAGACAAGGGGATTTGCGGATACTAACAGGGCAGATCAGTGTGAAAACAAGACTTATTTTAGTGTGAGGTTCTGAGTACTACCATTATGTTACAGACAGAGGTAGTGACCCAAAAGCTGTTTTGAGCATTATGGTCACTTCAAGCAGTCACGCAGTACAGACATATCAATTACACTCTCTCCAGATCATGGATGATAAGGTTACTGAATAGGCAGTTTTGCCTCCATGGAGGTCAATACAGACAGCAATTTCAGGTGACTGTCAATGATCATCAAGATTGTCAATGAGTATCAAGCACCATACCCTAGGAAGCAACCAGAATTTATAGAAATGCAGTTTGGCGGAAGGAATCACCCGAGATATCAGCAATTAATCACAGATCATTGAATTCTTATTTTCTGGATGGTCTTGACACACCGTGTTACACTACTGTTGATAATTAATTCCAGCTGTAAGGAGAGGACGTGTGAAGCAGTAGAAGACCTTGCTGACTAGATGTACAGATGTAACCCTGCGTGTTGCATTGAGATTGATGTTAGAAAGTGCTGATAAGCCAGAGCTCAAGTGATTGGTGAATCAGACCCAGTGAGGCTTTGAGTGATAACCAAACACCCACAGGCTGGATGACAAAAAGTGGAAAAAGAGGCCAAGATATGTCATCACAGTAGGTTCTCCCAGTCTGTACTAGCTTGATGATAAATAGTTGTTATTTCATCATTTTTCTGTGAGGAAAGTCTCCACCGATAAAAGCTACATTCCACAGCAGAATTATCTATTTGGGCATTGGGTGAGGGGAGCATGTCTTATGAGTGTATCATTAGCTTATTAACTAGTACAAAAGGAAAGAAAAAGAGCAAACAAAGAAGAACTGAGATTCGGGCTTTTTTAATCCCTTCTTTGATTCAACCGGATTAAAAGCAAGCGTTTTGTAGAAATCCAGGAGATAGGTTGCTGCCTTTGCTGGCATCTCAGAAATATTAACATTTTGTTTACAGAGAACTTCCTTGCTGAATCAGGTAAACTAAAGAGAAGTGACTACTCATTTTCAAGAGCCCTGAATGCTGAGGATTTCCCAACCAGAGCGTTTTGCATGCTTCCAGCCAAGAAGGATTTGGCAAAAGATCCAGATATGTTATGAATGCCTTTCAACTTCTGGAGTTCAGGTTATGTAAACACAACATGTTTACACTGAAGAAGGGGCAGTTATCTCAGAGGAAGAGGTGAGGAGAAGGAAAGGCTGTGTAAATGGGATAAATGTGTGTTAATGGTCTGCTGAAAATATCCTGTGATGACAACAGATGCTATCATTGTTACTTTTCATGAACATACTGTAGAGTCAACAGCAGGAGTGTGAGTACACTGGATTAAGCGTCCTCAAAAACAAATTGCCTTTACACAGTTGTTTTTAAAAGTATTCCAGATATGTTGCAGATATGAAATGCAGATATGCAATGAACAGATATGTTCATTGCTTATGTGCTCACTAAAAATATTTTCTCTATGAATAATTATCTGGTATCTTTTTGTTAAATAACAGCTGGTTACCTATGCAAAAGATGTGAGTTCTGTATTTGAGCACTTATGCCTCGGATTTTAGGCTGTCAGGTTTCCTAACATATGCTTCAGTTGATGCATCCGTTTCTCATGCTGCAGCAAGCAGCTAACTGGAAGCACAAAGAGAAACACTGACCATACTTAATATTGATACCCACCATATATTAAATAACTTTAAGAGTAAAATGTGTTGCACTGACCTATGCACTCCAGTTCTGAAAGCTTTTAACTGTGTATAAACAGCACACTCCATTTTCTAGGCAAGCATTAACGTGATTGTTTTCTAAAAAGAAAAGCTTTGGCTATTCAGCCATGTAGCAGCAGGTACTGCTACTTGAAAATAACTTGAATACCTTTTAGTTGCTGGTTGTTCTGTCAACAATTAAAAAAGTAAATAAAACCACAGTCCAAAATCTGCGTTGCCCATCAGCTTGGAATGACAATGGAAGGAGAAGCAGATGCTGTTTCAGAAGGCAAGTAGAAAGACAAAAGAAAACACTTTCTTTTTTCCAGTATAGAAAGCAACCTCAATTTCACGCCATCTACACAGTCATAAAGAGATGCATACCCTACATCACATATTAATGAGTCCTCCCCACCTTTAGTTAAACCCCAAATGATCCCCTCTCTGTATTTTGCCTTGATATCTGGGTTATACTACTACTTACTAGCCTTCAAACTTTCAAATAACATACATTTTACCTCCATATATTCCAAGTTTGATGATTTTGCCACAATGGTTTGTCTTCTGGGTTGACTGTTTTTCAAGGTTTTAAATAAGATTTCCTCAATGCTTTTTCAAAACCAAATCCAAACATTTACTAAATTCTGTTTCATGAATGCTTTACTTTTGCAATTCTTTCTTATTGCTGGTAGCTGACGAGAAAGCGTTCTAATCCATCTGTTTTGTGCTCCAGAACAGGTAGGAAATTTCAGCTTCCATTTAGCACAATATGAACTAATCTGGTCTTTTCTGAGACCAAGCAGTGAGAAATAATCGCTTTAATGCTGATCAAAACCACAAACTTACCCATATAGACAAACATATAACACAAAAACAAAGCCTTCTTAGAGATCACATGGCCCAGACCAGGTCACTTATGATCAGCTTATGACCCTGAATGTCATTTTATGTCTTGACTCTGGCCTTCTCCAGAGGAGAAGAAGGAGCAAGTCTTGTGGGTTCAGCTATAGGAATGTTTCAGTTTGCAACTTGTCCTGTTGAGGAAGGTCACTGCCCTGTCTTCACTTGCTTCCTCCTCAGTCTCACCAGCACTCCTGCCATTTTGCCTTCGGACACACCTTGAGCAGATTCTACTCTCCCCGAGCAGCATTTTGCTCCACTGAATGTGTTCCAGTGTATTTGGGAATGCATGTACCGCAGAGTTTATTGGGAGGTAAATTGAAAGAAAGCACAGCTCATCATCAGTAAGCAATGCAGAAGCAAGCAAATACAAAGATGCTAGCAGGTTATGAATGATGGCCATACAAGTCTGAAATAAAGCCAAACTTGTAAGCGACTTCAAAATGAGAAGGCAAAAAAATGAATTGCAAAATATCAATGCCATTTGGAAAGATAGAAATGCAGTGTTAAACAAAAAGCTGAAAACATTTAATTATTTTATTGTTGTTTTCTTCTGGCATGAGAACTAAATATTTTTTTTCCCCACTGTATTATGAAACACATTCATAATGCTACTCAAATATAGCTATTACCATATTTAAATGCTTCTTCGCTGTTTGTTACCTATGAAGTTGCCTGTAGCTGCATCCAATTCAAGACAATTACGACATGCACACGAAAGAGCTGAAGGGAACAACTTTTGTTCCTAAACAGCTTACCTCTTCAAAAAGAACAATGTTTACTGAGATAAATGAAGAGAGGGTGGTTGTTTTAGATCACTATGACTAATGTTAAGAAACAGCTGGTAAGGAATATTAGGTAATCACATACACGGGTTGCACATTGGGAACATTACGCTAACATACCTACTATAATTTTATTCTCTTCCCCACGCAATTATTCAAAGCTGCAGCTGTGATACTGACTTTTGAGCATTAGAAACTATCAGGAAAAGCAGCATGAATCATCATCTTTTGCTTGTGTTATTTAACTTAGTCACTCAAGTGCAGCTCTTCGAAGGGGACAGTAATAGAAGGAAGCTAGTAGTTTTCCTTCAGACATTTGTGCAGACCCCTTAAGTTCACCAAGAATAAAAAAGAGCTGTTCAGTTAAAATACCACTACTTCTCTCAAGTAGTTAATCTGTCCATTTTCTGAAGAGTGTTTGAAGTGTTAAAAGACAAAACTGTTAAGAACAGTTGCTTCGCTTGCCCCAAGGCAATTCCTATTCTCATAGGCTAAAACCAGCAAATTAGTTGACTGAAATCTCATCCACTCAGCAGTAGAAATACTGGAAGTAGAGATCTTCAAAACTACAGAAAGTACCCACTGCTGTTCTTTATCAGAGGTGATCACTAGATTTTCAGTGAATTAAAAGTTCCAGCCACCATGCAGTAAACACACTTACCATATATTTGAAAATCTCAGACAGGACACCAGAAATGAGATGGAGGTCTGTAACAAAATGAGTGGCCTCCATTTCCCTTCTTTGGGTTTGACTTTGGTTTCCAAGGTAGTTTTTGCCTTTGAGCGCACAGAACATTTTTCCACTGGTTCAGAACATACCTGCTCAGGAAGGAGAGATGCAGAAAGGCTTATTCTGTGTAGCTGGTGTGTCATACCTTCACAGCTTCCATCCCCTATCATTTTTGAAAGAAATCTGACAAAATAATTTCACCTCATGCCAAACTGCTCCTACTGGCTTTGTGATTAAACACCATTGCTTTTGTGATCATCCATTTAATTGCAGCCAGGTAACAATTAATTTTCTTTCTTACACAACTGAATCCTTAGATAGAAGCCACCTGAGGGTTGGAAGGTTCACGTAAAGCTGTATTTCAGGCAGCAGGGGTAAGTGGCATAGCATTCCTTAGGAGCTCTGGGTACTGTTAGAGGGGACTGAGAAATTCTCCTAATGAGCATTGTTGCCTCATGACCTTCTGGATGTGACTGGGACGTGACACAACTCAAGCTGCCCTTCCCTACGTGGCCAGTGTGGGACTCGTTCTGTCCCAGGCTCTTCCAGTACTTTACAAACACATATGCGCATAAACAAGGATAGATGCACAGAGCAGGTCTTGCTGCCTGTGGTACTTTGGTTAACAGTTTAAACTCCAAGCCAGGAGATATCTGAATAAAAAAGAAACATGTGCTGTGGACCCAATTCTATATTCTTAATGCTTTCTTTTCAATTTGTAAGGGAGCAATATGAAATCATATGCAATGTAAGCATGTTCCTTACATGGTGCGTGCATGATGTAGCCATGATCTGATGTTTCAGCAGCAGCCTTGCAAGCCTCCCATATCTCATCTCCTTAGCTCTGTTTTTTCTTCTGGATCACAGGTCTGTTACTGCAGACACACTGAGATACTGATGAGGCAGCTATCCTTGGAACAGACCTATGCTCCTGTCACTGCAAGTAAGAGGTGAGAAAGCCATAAGGAACAGACAGTGTCAGTAATATCAAAAAGATACCTGTACCTTCTATTCAAAGACAAGACAGCTGCCAACTATTGCAATTCAGCAGCTAGCTAACGTCCCTGATCTGAAGAGATGAGGCAGAGGCCTCCCATACAAAAATTCTGGCACATGGCCAGAAAAGTATGTATTGAGCAACAGCCTGCATAGCCAGAGCTATAAAATAACTTGCTAATACCAACTTAAAACAAAGCAGGTCAGTGGGGTAGGGATGTTTATAAGGACCTTATATCTACCTTAAGTAAATCATAGTAAGAGTGCCAGTGGTACAGGAGAAGGCAGAGGAGGTTTCCAGCCAGCCACCCTTGATTACCAAGCCATTCCTTGATTCTGCTTCCTGCGAGACAGCTGGCAGACAAATTCTTGAAGATTTACCTAGGAAAGTTGGAAATATCACTGAGAATATCAGTGCAGCTCACAGCACATCTCTTTTCTGCATTTCCCTGCCAGACATTACTGTGTTAGCGCAGCCAGTGGAGGAAAATGCGAGTTGGCCAGTCCATTCCCTAACACGTTACGCTGAAATACTGGAAAGTAACCTGGCCAACTAAGGAACTGACATGAATCTTGCTGTGCTACCTTTGCAGAGAGGCAGCAGCCCCTGGAAAATGACCCAGGTCATTTTGAACCTCCACAGTTAAATCCACCAGAGTTAGACCATGAAGGCCAAGCCAGCAGCACTACACTACTAGGTACTCCCTGGCACGGCTCCCACCTCTCAACCAATGGGTTCTTCTCAGATGTGTGAACTGGCTGGTAGCACTCCCTACTTTCCCAAAAAGCTGCTTTGCTGCAGGACATCATGATTATGTGCAGAGCTAGAAGGATTTTTTACTGGCTGAGAAGGCTTCTTAGGATCCAGTGGTTTCTCTGTCTTTGATTGCAAGAACAAGTGTGGCTCCAAGCATAAGCAAATTTTAGAGAGGCCTACTAGAAGATAGCTGATAAGAAAGCACTATTGCGGCTAAAAACATGTATATTAGATAAACTCTCTATGATGTCTTTACAATATAAATGAAAACAAGACATAAATCCAAATAACAGAGGACCCTCTCACACTTGGAATCTTGTGACTGCCGACTACTGCAAGATTTGTGCGTAGAATCTGAGTTCTGAACTCAGAAATACTGAGTTCAAGCATCCCCTCATCTCCAGAAGGGAAAATGTTCAGTCTCAGGATGCAGTTTTCCATCAGTCTACTGGGGTGTTGTTAGAGAGTTCAGAGAGAATAAACACGCTGTTCCTGAGTTCAGGGCTCCTCAGAGTTGCCTCCCACCATCCTACAAACCATTACAGTCTGTCACAACAGCGGCAGAATAAAATAGGAGGAGGGAGACTTCCTCCCCATGACTGTCAGACGTTTTTACCTCAATTAAATTGTGAGAAGCTCTATAGTTGATCTTAAAATGCTGCAGATAGGGAAAAAGAATGAACACTGTTAGAATTTAATACAAATTGAAAATAATATTAAACATTTAAAAAAAAAAAGAAAGAAAGAAAATAATTATGGGGAAGTAGTGTAATTTTGGATGGGGAAAAGATAGATAGAAATTTTCCATGTATACCTGCTAGCTCATGTGCCCATGTGGGCAAGTAGTCCAGAGCTACCTACCAAGTGTTGAAAGCATTTCTGTTGGCCAACAAGGTTGCAAATACCTGCTTGTAAACAGCACTTATCTCTAAGCCTGTACAATGAGTACTGCCCATAAGTGAACGTGGACAGGGCTGCCTGGTAACTGCAAACTAGGTCCTTTGGTGGGAAAAAAAAATACCCTTCTGGTCCATTCATGGAGGAGAAGGGTTAATTTTCAAGCAATTCACCTCAAACTCCAATATCCTGTTATGCTGCCTGGTTTTGAGTAAGCCAGAGCAGAAATGTCCATGCACTCTTTGAGACCCCAAAAGCAGTTCCCTACCACTTTGCCTCATATCCCACCACTGCAATCTTCTGCTTTCTTCTCAGAGGGTTGGCTGGGTCTGCTGGGACAGTGGTGCCAGATGAAAAATAGGGGACCCACCCACCTGCACCCTTTCTCTGACACTTTTTCCAGACAGATTGTATTCAGCTTACATGGCAAGGGTTTGGTGGTGGGGTCAGGGGGCGGCCTCTGTGAGCTGAGCCCAGGAGTGCCTGTATGTCAGATTAGAGCCAGCCCCAACTGCTCCAAATGGAGCCGCTGCTGCCAGAGCTGAGCCATGAGTTGATGCAGGGTATGCTCTGGGAGAGCAGATTTAAGAGATGGGAAAACTACTGGCATTCACCCTGTCCATTGTCACCATAGCTTCCTGAGATCTCTCTTAATGCTAAACTGGATTAGAGAAGAAAGCAAAAGAATAATTCCATCAATGCAAAGCTGATTCTTCTACCCACGTTTTTCTTTCCATTTTAGTAGTTGTGTGAACATCATTGGCTACAAAATCACATCGCAGTCTCACCTCTTTCATAGACCAGAATTATTTCCAGGGCTCTTTTGATGAACCAGTACTTTCCAGAGATAGCACATGCCTCATAAATGAACTTCAGGGGAATTATGTCTAAGCCAAACTGCAGAAGAGATGGTGATGAGAGGTCTTTCGAACTACTTCAGATAACTTCTGAAGTTCATTCTACTGCCCTCAAGAGGAGCCTCTGCTGGGTGTGATTGCCCAGCTTTCCACCAGCACATTTAGATGCTGGTAGGATGTTGTTAGGAGGATGCCAACACTATCATGACCTGAGACGGCCATGGTCACAGTGACACCAGGATGCCTGATCTGTCTCAAGTGTCCCCGGATGACCAAGGAAAGCAAGCTGCTCCCCTGGTCCTTCTCACTAGGGAAGCAGGTTTGATTCACGTGGAATGGTCAGCTCAGGTTTATTTAATTGTCCTGGTTTGAGACATGATGATCAAGCACAGGACTGCCCAACAGCACTCCTCAGATAGCACTAAGTCTTGCTGTCCCTTACACATTCTTTTTTATCCTCTCAATCTCTCTCTTTTTTTCTTCATTATGCTCATTTTCTCCCAGATAAACATGAATCACCCCTAACTGCTATTTTTCCCAGAGGTTTGTGACATAAACACACTCTATACAGAAACCCAGGTGACTCTGATATTCCTGATGGCAATACCTGCAACTTTTGTCAGCTTCTTACTTTATTCTATCATGTTCAGGAATTTCCTATTTCACGTCCAGTAATTTCTGCTCCATCAGCATAATTTCAGGCCAGTCTAGGCTATGATCTATTCATTTGCTTGCAGCTCTCACAGCTGTCACACTCAGGACTAGCCATAAACTTACTGTTCCAAAATTATTGCGAATTATTACTATGGAATACATATGAAAAAAACGAGCCATCATTTCTCATTCTTTTCTCTCCATTCTTTATTATATTTTTCTCTCTTTGCTTATATAATTCAGAGTCTCTTTTCTCTCTCACACTTCTCTCATGTTCTGGGGCCTCTTGCCAACAGAGATCAACCTCATTTCTCTCCCTGGAGGAGTACCAGTTTTACAAATAAAAAAAAAAAAAAAACCACCAAAACAATAAAAACAATAGAATCTTAAATTTGCACAAATCCCACTAATAAAAACAGGCCTAAATAGTATTCTCTGCTGGTTTTTTAATGTTTCTCTGATATAAAAAATAGTCTGAAAAGTATGACTGCACTGTGCGCAGTTTCCAACTACTTCTCTCTCTGACTGAATGCATCTTAATAGAAGCCACTCAGCCGTGCTTTGCTTTAAAACTGAGTGGCTGAAACCCATGATCAAATACTGTAGAAAAGCCCAGGAAAAAAAAATAAATAAAGAAGAGAGAGAAGGGAAAGGGAAAGGGAAAGGGAAAGGGAAAGGGAAAGGGAAAGGGAAAGGGAAAGGGAAAGGGAAAGGGAAAGGAAAGAAAGGAAAAGGAAAAGGAAAAGGAAAAGGAAAAGAACAAATGGATGTGTTAGAGGCAAGGAGCTCTTATTTCTGCAGCAAGTATGTGGTACTTTCCGTAGTAACATATATAGCACTAACCATACTGTTTTGAGGCACTGTCTGTCTCTTCTAGGTGAAACAGTTCCTAGGAGAGCATTATCCCTTGCTTGAGTTGACAAGGAAACTGAAAGATAAAGAGATTAGCCATGAAACACCAGCAGCTTGGCAGAGTCGGGAAGAGTTCTGGTCTCCCATCTCCCAGCCTGATGTACTCACCAGACCGCAGAGGTCAACTTCAGATGCACAGCCCATGGCAGTAACTTTGCCTTGGCCTGCCTGGCAATAGGGTCAAGGAAATGGGAGAACAAGGAGTTGTTTGTAGGACTACTGTGCCAGAGACTGTGGAAAGTCTGAAACAAATACAGCCTTCTAGAAGAACTTGCAGAGCAAGTGGTCAAGCAGAGCACCATACATAAAACTGCAACAGCCACCAACACAGCGTTTGGTTTAGCTGTTCATCAATTGCACATATTTGTGGTTTCTGTTGTGTGGGAAGCATACATTCAAAGCTGGTCATGTGCCTGTCTCCCTCTCACATGATTTTGTGTGAATTCTTTAGCTACAGCAAGTCCTTCAATTCCAAATGCATGCATATTGTGGCCTATTGCTGTTTCAAGTCATGAATTCTAATGAAACAAACAAGCAGGAGGAAAAAAAAAAAAAAAAAAAAGAGAAAAAAAAGGTAAGTCTCTCCCAGCCAAACATGCACCTGTGAAGGATTTTTGTGTAGTTAGCACAATGGCTATCAGTGCAGATGGTGCAGAGTCGCATCATTCTCAGGGAAATTCAGAGATCGTTCTTCCTACAGGGCAGGAATTGGGCCGGCTCGCATCCGCCCGATCACAGCAGCAGGTATAAGGCCAAGCATTACTGTAAGCATCTAGTTACAGAAGTCCTTGTACCAGACTCCCTCCTGTATTTCAGTGCAATACACCCAGGCAAAATCCGGCTATGTCATTCTCCAGTACCTACAGCTTCTCATGATTGCTGCTAATAGTCAATGAAAACTCTTCGGATGTTCATACGGTGCATGCTTGGAAGAATCATAGAATTATTAAGGTTGGAAAAGACCACCAAAATTTCTAGTCCGACCACCCAAGCTGGCATGTTCTGAGGAGGGGCACATAACATCAAGTCATACAATTTCACAGTGCTGTCGCCCCTCCAGACATACCAGAGGCATCCAAAAATCTTCTGTTAAAGAGGTAAAGTAAGTTTCTCCACACATACACGGGAAGAAAACAGCCAGATCAATCCATTCTGATACACGTTCCAACTAAATCACAAACGTTTGAGTCTATACCAAACCAGACTACAGCTCCATTTCAAAATACACACCTTGAGTCTGGACAGCTTCCTGAAATTATGCCATCCAGTCCTTTCATTTACATTAAGACTAAAGAGTGAGTTGGAGATTTCCAAATTGAAGGAAAGTATAAAAGCTTTGAACTAAGCTGACAACATGGGGAGGACACGTTACCTTTACAAGTTTATTTAAGGGTGGTTTGGGGTGTCAAAAGGACCTAATCACAGGCCTGAGGAGACTGTATCTGACAGATCAATTGGTGTGCTGACAGCTAACACAGAAGTGTTTCTTGCCATGCAGATAGCCAGTGATCCTCTGGAATCATCTCTGAAGATGTCCAAGACCAGCCAGTAGCAGACATGGACTTAATCTTACAGTCACACTGTTCCAACATGTAACACAGATACACAACTCTCGGTGCCCAGAAGCAGGTCCTCTTGGTGTCTTGGATAAGTAAGATGGCTTTCTGTAAAACAAAAGAGCAGAAAATAACACAGTAAAGTTTGGGCTGATATCCATTTTATTGGAAAGGTTTTAAAATGTAGTTTTTTTACCGGAAGTGAATTTGCCCCTGGCCTGAAAATCATTAGAACCCAGCTCTCGCCTTCATCCTTTATCCAGGAGGGACAAAGAAAACAGCAGACACAATTCCCTAGAGCCACATAACCCGATACACAGAGCTTACATGACGTTTTCCCCAAGTGGGGCTGAAAAATGCCGTTTAGGCTAAAACCTTCCCTTCCCTTCCCTTTCAAGACAATTTTTATCTTTAATGCACAGCATCCCTTTATGGCAAAAATCAGACTACATGTAATGGATGATGGTCCATTATTTGCACAATCAGCTGACATCAGCTATTTGAAAAAATAATAATAAAAAAGAAGGGCCGGTGCTATTTTGGGGCATATCAATAGGATTATTACAGGAAAACAACCAACGTAATTACTCCAGTCTAGACAGCAGTGACTAGACCTTAACTGTAATAAAGAAGTTGGATTTGAGTACCACAGCTCTAAAAGCTGATTATGAAAAAACCCACCCCCAAAAAATAAACCAAAGAGCAATCAATTAGAAAATCTCTAAAGTTTATTAAAGCACCCAAATACATTCTCCCCACCTGCCCAAAAGGAGCCTTTATGTATTATTATTTGTCATTATAATACAAGAGCTGAAAAAATACATGCAATATGTTTATGAGTAGACCCTTTACAAAGAGCAAAACTAATATAACAAGATTCATGGCTGAAAGCTGTACAAGTTGAAACCACTGTCACTTTTTACAGACACCTATGTATTGGTTACAGCTTAAAGAAATCAGTTTTGTTCTGATTAAAGGGCGGACTAGCGCTACAGATACCAGAAATCCATATGGGATGCCATAATCTTGACAACCCAGCTTTTAATTGCCCCAGAAGTTGGGTCATCATCTTTCATGGATGAAAACATAACAGCAAATGGAAATACTATTTCTCATCCAATATTCTCTCATTCAGCATTCCCGTCACCCTCACTGTTACACTACCAACTTCAATTTATTGAGATAAAACTGATAATACTGATTTTGAGGATAGGGTATTGGACAGTTTCCTTATACAAGACTCACATAACAGGTATACAGCTGAAACTCTTAACTTCCCCTAACATTCCTGAAGCAAAGGTTCCCCTTGGAAGTTCAGTCAGTCATAAAAATCTGTGGTTTCCTGAAAGGTCAGCACATTTTTCCAAAGGAAGCAAATGGGTCAGTTTAGCTTTAATTTTGTTGTTTCAGCTTAAATACAAATTCGGGTATTTGAAAGATGAATGAAATGCTTGCTATTTTTTCTGCTTTAATGTGAAATGTTTTTAAGAAATGGATGATGTAAGATCCATTTGTCAACTTTCGAGCTTACCTTCCTGGCAAGCCTTACATCATTAACTCCAGCACACAGAAGAGCAGGTGCTTGTGATTTTAGGAGCTTTTAAGTAGTTGTTTAGTCATTCACGGCACCGATTCCAACCTCACCATTCTCAAAGAAACTAAAAACTGCAATTAAGCAATCTTCACCTAACGTAGAAAAGTAACTGGGAACAGTGGAGAAGCTTTTCAAGATCCCTTGAACTGCGCCGCTCATAAGACAAAGCAGTTATTTTAAGTTAATAGTTCAGATAATACTTTTCCACAACGCTTCAGTTGTTCCCAATATTTAAGACTGAAAAGTCTTCTGTAACTCTGGAACTCTTTTGGCAAATGAAAAAAAAAAAAAAAAAAGTGACTACAAACATGATTTTAAAACTGAATAATGACTTATGTAGAGCATAAGAGAGCCAAGAACCTACTACTGTTTCCGGAAAATCCTTGTTTGGTTTTTTTGGTATAAAAGCTTGTAAGTTTTCAAGAAAAGCCAAACTATTTGAACACTCTGCACTTTTCCCATTTACAAATATTTCTAATGCAGTTTCACTGCTGTTTTGAAGTAATCAAGAGAAAGAAGCTTATTGTCCTTTCAGAGTTGCAATAGTGAACGACCATCCAAAACATTTGTATTGTCACAATTTGAGATGGTGGCCAGAGAGGAAAGGCGTACCTTTTCCAAACTAATTTTTAATTGCTTTCTTGACTGAAAAAGGAATAATTATTAGTATGTACTTAAAATTCTAGTCCTACTGAGAAGCATTGCTTCAGCTGTAAATAAACCTTGGGAAAAAAAGCACCTCTTTAATCATTTGTCACACAGGAATGGCGCTGGAGAGTACTAATATTTCTTCGGGATGAGTTCCATAATGAAAGTGAGGTTTAATCAACAGGACACATTTAGCATTGCTCTGCAAAAGTTTGATTCATGTGGCAAACTAATGAAAAAAGGTATTTCCTTTAAGACTCAGAATTAAATCTGCACTGTGGTGATGCAGTCTAGATGTGGTTAGAAATGGGCAAAATTATGCCTAGTTCCCGAGAACCTGGTATTGAACTTTTTCAGGTGAGCCAGGGACAGAAGTTCAGTTTGGTTGGGAACTGTGAGGCAGATTAGCCTAAAGGTTGTAAAATGATCAACACAGTTCCTAAATGTAGCTCCGCGCAGCCTGGTCTAGTGGCTGGCGACTCTGCACATAGCACAGGGGTTGAAACTGGATAATCACTGTGGTCCTTTTCAACCCAGGCCATTCTATGGTTCTATGATTCTATGATTCTAAATTTGAAATACTAAAATTTTCAAGGGAAAAGCCAGATTCTTCTAACATTCAAACTAGAAGAATTAAGTCTTTAAAACAGAGATAAGCCATGAGATGAGATACGAGAGAACTGAAATCTTAAATTGATTTGCCAAAGAAAGTCCTCTGATTATCTTTCTGCAGTGCATCTTTTCCTGTGTGCTTTCTGACAGTCTGACAGGTCATTGCCTTTGGGTTGCAACCATGTAAATCATGTGCAGTCCCCTCCTGATCCTAAAAAATCACTCAGGCCTGGCTGTGTGTTTGCTTACTCTCCACAGCCATCTCCTCGCTCTTCAGCCAGCTTTCAGTCTCAGATAGTCCTCCTTTGCCTGACCAGTATGTGTCAAAGCTTTTCTCTCCTCCCACGTGCTAAGATAATCTCAAGATTTGTCCCTTCCTCCAGAGAATTCCCTTCTCCCTGGAGACTCTATACTAATTCTGTTACACAAGTGATATATTCTCAGTTTATCAGCAACTATAAATAGATAACAGCTCTCTTACCACTAAACAACTGGAACATGGCCAGTACAAATGTCTTACAAGGTTTTGATTCCATATATTAACTTAGAATCTTACAGTCATTTAGGTTAGAGAAGACCTTCAAGATCAAGTCCTACCATCCACCTAACACTACAAGTCCAGGATAAATACATGCCCATCAGTGCCACATCCTCATGTCTCTTAAATACCTCCAGGGATGGCAACTCCACTTCCTCCCTGAGCAGCCTGTTCCAATGCCTAATCCTGCTTTCTGTGAAGAAATTCTTCATGCTATCCAATCCAGATCTCCCCTGGTACAACCTAAGGCCATCGAATCACATCACTTGTCACCTGAGAAAAGAGACTGACGGCCTCCTCACTGCAACCATCTTTCAGGTAGTCACGGGGAACAATGAGGTTTTCCCTCAGTCTCCTTTTCTCCAGACTAAACAGCCTCAGTTCCCTCAGCCACTCCTCAAATATCTTGGTTTTTACCCCTTTTATCAGCTTTGCTGCTCTTCTCTGGACAGGCTTGAGCAACTTAATATTCTTCTTGTAGGAGCATACTACTGAGGTGTGGCCTTACCAGAGTTGAGTACAGACGGACGGTCACCTCCCTGCTCCTGCTGTCTGTATGATTTCTGATGCAGTTCAGGATGCCATTGACCTTTTTGGCCACCTACTCACACTGCTGGCTCGTTCAGTTGACTGTCAGCCAGCACACCCAGGTCCTTTTCTGCCAAGCAACTTTCCAGCCACTCTTCCCCAGTCCTATAACAATGCCTGGGGTTGTTATGACCCAACTGCAGGACCCAGCATTTACCCTCTCAAACCTCTCATCAATATCACTGATGAAGATATTAAATGAAATTATCCCCAGTGCTGAGCCATAGGGAACACCTCTTCTGACCAATCGTTTTTAATCCCATTTACAACTCATTGGGGCCATCCATTCAGCCAGGTTTTTTTTTACCCCAGGAACAGTGCATCCATCCAGGCCACAAGCAGCCGATTTCTCCAGGAGAATGCTGTGGGAAACAGCACTGAGTGCCCTGTTAAAGTCCAAGTAAACAATATCCACAGCCTTTCCCCCATCCTATAAGTGGATTATCTTCTTGTAGAAGAAGAGGAGATGATCAGTAAAAAACATACTTAACTGCTATTTTTCCAGAAGCTTACCATTCTTCAGAAACATGGCAGCAGTCCTTACAAGCTTGTACCATCTGATAAGAAACTTTTTCAAATATAAATGCATGTCACTTAAAATTTCTGTGTACGAGCAGCACACGTAAACCAATCGTGTTGAGGTCTCTGCCTGCCTTTCAGCTGTGCATATAAAGGTGTGCAAGAGAAGGACTGCAGTGGTCACTGCAGTGAAATTCAGGATGCTGAGAGAAGTTAAAAACAAAAAACAAAAAGCTAGATCACAACACTGTACTGCAGGAGAGCAGACTATAGCCTGTTCAGGATCTGTTTGGAACAATACCAATGGCTCACCATCCTGGAGAAAAGAGGGATCCAGCAGAGGACATGAAAGGCAATAAGTAGGGCTCCTCTAAGTACATCAGCAGAAAAAGGGAGGAAAAATGTGGCCTGATGCTGAATGGGTCAGGACACCTAGTGATAAACCACATGGAAAAGCCCAAGATATACACTGCCTTCTTTGCCTTGGTCTTTACTGATAAGATTTTCCCTGAGGAATCCCAGGACACTGAGAGCAGTTGAAGCTATTAAGATTTCCCACACATCATGGACAATCAGGTTAGGGAACATTTTAAGCAGCTGGAGATACACAAGTCCATGGGTTCTGACTGGATGCATCCACAAGGACTGATGGAGCTGTCAATGTCATTGAAAGGCCACAGTCAGTAGTCTCTGAAGGATCACAGGCATCAGGCGATGTTCCTCAGGACTGGCAGAAAGCCAATGTCATTGCTTTCTTCAGAAAGATCAGGAATGAATATCCAGGGAACTGTGGCTTGTGAGCCTCACGTCAGTGCCTGGGAAGTTGAGGGAGTAAATCCCCCTGGGAACCATTTCTAAACTTATTCATGACTAACCAACCTGATAGCCTCTATAATGAGATGACTGGCTTGGTAAATGAAGGAACATCAGTGTTGATGTTGTCAATACTCCCTCCCATCACATCCTCACATATAAACTGATGAAGTAGGGACTAGATAAATGGACAGAGTTGGACTGAAAACTAGCTGAACTATTGGGATCAGAAGGTTGTTATCCATTGGTCTGCATGAAGTCCAGATGGATGCCAGTCAGCAGCAGTGTACTCTAGGAGCTAAGATGAAGTTTGGTATCATTTAGCATCTTTGTTAATGATCTGGAGGATGAGGTAGTGTGTACCTTCAGAACATATTCAGGCCATACTAAGATGGGACGGATGGATGATAGGTCCAATGGGTGTGCTGTCATACAAGAAGTACCTCAGCTAGCTGGAGAATTGGGCCAACAGAAATGTCCAGAAAAACAACAAAGGAAACTGCAAAGTCACCCAAAAGAGCAATAACGCCATGCACCAGGACACACTATGGGCCAAGTACAAAGCAGCCTTGCAAAAAAGGATGTAGAATTACTGGTTGATAGGTGGAAAATGAACCATCGTCACTCTTGCAGGAAAGGCAGCCAGTAGCAGCCGTCGGCATTAGGAAGAGCATTGCTATCAGGATGATGGTGATTATTCTGCACTGGTGAGCTGCGATGAGATCACATCTGGAGTGCTGTGTGAGGCAAACACAGAGATACTGGAGCAAGTCCAGCAAAGGCCCATGAAGATTAACCGTTTGAAGTGTCTGACATAAGAACAGAATCTGGGAGAGCAGGAATTGGTTTTACGTGGAGAAGACAAACTGGGAATGAGGAGGGTGGTAAGGGAGCACGTCTTATCTGTGTGTATACATTCAGGAAATCCAGTTTAAGTACAGGCCAGCTGGGGAATCACAGTGCTTGGACACATTCAAGACCTGACCAGATACAATCCCAAGCACCCTGCTCTAGCACACCTTCTAGCAGTTGAACCAGGCAATCTTTCTTCCGACCTCAACTATTCTGTGATTCCATGAAAGCTGTCTCTTCTGATATCAGGCTGTTTACCCTGCCAGCCATGTCATTTAAGAACTTCGATAATGTTCTTCTATCTACAATTCCCAAATCTCTCCAGAGCACTGAATCAGTCTCGAAACCTTGTGGAGCACCTATGTGGGACATGTTACCTGCTGAGGAGTCAGCTTGCAACAAAAGTCACGTTGAGGTTACGCAGCAAAAGGGACGCATGCAACAGAAGACACTGATGGTGGACCACAACTTCTTCCACGCAGCATTGCTTAGTTAATAAGCATTATATTTCCAAATGGCTTCGCAGACCTGCTTTAGAAAATTCATCATGTCCTTCCAAACCACCAGGATATTAAAGATCAAGTACATAGCAACTTCAAATAATCTACTTGATAAGTTTATCCCTTTGTTTGCATATGTAACCTAAGCTGTAATTGGGATTCTCTAACCGGCCTGTATCTGAACTTTCACAGGGACTAAAAACCATCTATCTTTGTCACCAGACTAATCTCCACTGTACTTCAAATATTTTCTCCACTAAAATAAATGCACTAGAGTTTCCCCAGCAAAAGCACTATGTACCTTGCTGGTACACCAGGTACAGTCAGACTGGCAGCTTTAGATTAGCTTCAGATTGCCTACAAGACAGCAGTACATTCAGAAGCAGAAGGCTGTGCTGTGTAACAGCATTGTGGTGAGCTACCAAAGACCATGAAGTACAGTGCTTCATCAATGACCAGATCTTTAGAGAGATTCTCCTGGCAGAAATGCCAAATGAGCATGAATCCTTTATGGCTTTAAGTGTGAAAGCTCACCTTCTGGCATGTCCTTTGTCATACTGAAGCAAAACATTATTTATAAAGAAAAATGTGCATTCTGTACCTGTACTACACAATTATATACAACACCTGTCGTCCTGGAATAATTCAAAATCATATGGAGTAGACATGCAAAAAACTATATATTTTAGTTAGTCCTCACAGTAGATCAGTATAATCTGCCTTTTATTAAGTTACTGGATGCTGTGGCAAAGGGGGGGAAAAAAAAAGTGGCTTATAAGCACTTCGAATTGAGTACTTTGAGACCTCAGTAAGTGATAATCAAGAAAAATGGTGCTAACATCTTATGATAAATTTTCTTTATATATTTAACCAGGATTACTTCGAAGCCTCAGAAATTAAAATGATTATATAGAGTCTTACTTAAGACTTGAGTTTAATAAAGCATATGATATTAGTTTTCAGGATCTCTTTTTGAACTGAGGCAGCTATAGCAATGACAGTCAGATGAGCTCTTCCATGAATGGATGGTTCCCTTCACTCCACAAAGCTTCCTGACACCACCTTTTTCATCACGTCACCAGGCAAGACAGCACATCTACTGTAGATAGTCCAAACCCAAACTCAGCCCACAGCTGCCCAGCAGAATACATTGTTTTCTTCCTACCTGCCTTTTCTTCAGCAGTTTGTTAATTCAAGTCTCTCTCTTCGGTGTTGCCCCTAATTCTCACGTGACATAAAGTAACCCCGAACTCTTACAGGTAACTCAGACTTGGCTGAATTTGTCCAACAGATTCAGAATATATTAGAGTAGAACCGACTGGACAGACAATGCCACAGCATAAGTCTGTTCCAAAAGTCTTGAAATCAAGTTAAAAAACAATTTTTCTTAAGCAATCCATTCAACTAGAACTACTACCTGAGGTTTTAATGTCAGAAAAGTAATTACAATTTTTCCCAAGGGAGGATTCCAAAATTTCCTGTTGGCTATTAAAAAAAAAAAAAAAGTTAAATATTCAGAAAGCTCATGAAATGGGCATAAGAGTCCAACAGGACTGTAATTCGAAGTAATATATAATTTTGTTATTTGATGTTTGGGGAACCTTAAGTTTGCTGCAGGATAAGTTATTTGCTGTAACCTCCAGCTATATAATCTTTCCTACATAATCAAGTTGCTCAGGGCCATCCAGAGGTTTACTACATAAGTCAATGAGCTGACCTGGGAGTAGACTGGGAACTGCACTGTTCATAGCAGCAGAAGCAACTGTTTTGACATGTCCATGTCTGCAAGCGTTGCCAAGGGCTTTTTCACACAACAAGTGAGACAAGCTCCTAAAACTTGTGGTCACAGACAAGTATTATCTGAATAGCAACAGCTTCATGTATATGCAAAGCTGTTCTTGAAAATTACATGTGCACAATGTGTATAGATATATAAAAGGCAGATAAATTTGGTGCCTAATGCTCACAGTTTTGGCGTGCCTAATTGAATGCCTAATGTTTGTTTGGCTTTTTTTTTTTTAGCATCTGTCATTTAACAATGATATGTTTCTTCTCCGATTTCTAGGATTAGCCCTGGAGCCAACAGTTATGATAATTAAAATATCTATCAAAAGAATTGATCAGAAGCTAACCTATAAGGTTTCAGACAACCGATCCTTCCACTGAAATAGGTCATGAGGAAAAGGTTTCTATGAAGCATTTAGAGTAGTGGGTAAAAATAACACTCAGAATTTATCACAGCAAAACTAACCCAATTCAGACATTCCCATGGAGAATATGTCTCATTTAGGGATTTATCTTCATTTCACATACTGTGTCATGACTTTCTTGTTTGTAAACTGTGAAATAAATGCATATCTGTCTCCAAGATAAATTACAATTTCAAAACTTTACATTAAAAAATATGATAATTTAACAGTACTGAACACTGAATACTCAACAACTTGACTTTGAATGGTTGAAAAAGTGTTAAACAAGGTATTAATAAAAGAACAAATACACTTCAATGAAAAATAAGACTTTTTGAATGAAGATACTGTTTGAAATGTTTGGATGCCAGAATAGATCAATACTGTATTCACCTCAAGCTTTCACAAAGCATCAAGAAGGAAACAACCTTAGAAAAATTGAAGAGGAAATGAAGAAACAGAGAAGGATATTCACTGCCTGTAGAAGACTATCCCAAAAGTTCTTGTGCATCCTAGCCCCATGTAAGAGCTCAAAATGGTCATGAAAGAATAGGTCCTATACATACACCACCCAAGAATTTCTTTAACCCATAAATCGTCTCCTACACCAGTTCAACTGTGGGCAATTCTCACATTTGACAGTCTACCGTCCTTTAGGAGACTACGGAGAAAGCACAGACCCCGCAAGACAGCATTCTTCTTCTGTTCTGCAGGCTGATTTACTGGAGATGAAGAAAAAGACAAAAGTTAGGAAGGCATGTGAAAAGATCTGAAGAAGGCAGATTGGGTTTGTGCCTCCAATAATATTTTAAAAGTATAAATGTGCTTCAAAACTACACACGTTTGAATAAATGTTTAAATAGCCAACTCTAAAGGCTATTCCCCTTCAGCAAAGCATGTATCTCTCCAACACATAACTGTGTGAGATTCAGCACGTTTGATTTAAATAATATCCAGTGGGTGTTACTGGAAGTATTTTTGCCTTGAAAAAGGCTGAATAAAACTCATGAATCTGATAATACACCGAACAGTAAACTGTAGTTTGGAGAATCAGTCTCCAGCAATGACTGTATTTTCTCCCTCTTCAAACGGAAGTTATTGAGCTCAGGAAAAGAACTGAATAACATGATAGTATTTTTCCCAAGAAGCAAACCAGAAAGGCTCATTCATTCTGACATCACTTTATAATAGCTATTTGTAGTTGGTTTAAAATATACCTGTCTAGTTTGGATTAGAGATTGGGAAGAAATTCTTCACTCAGAGGACAGTGAGGCGCTGGCACAGCTGCCCAGAGAAGCTGTGGTGCCCCATACCTGGAGGCGCTCAAGGCCAGGTTGGATGGGGCCCTGGGCAGCTGAGCTGCTGGGGGGCAGCCCTGTTTATGGCTGGAACTGGATGATCCTTAAGGTCCCTTCCAACCCAGACTGTTCTGAGTCTATGTTTACTATACATGTTATCTTAACCTATCTTATTAGTCAGGGACACAGTCCTGTTTCATGGTTAGTACTGTCCTGTTGAAATTCAACTCTTCTTATCTCTAAAGACAAGAACTGTCTCATTACTTATGTATTATCTCATACTTTGTCCCAGGCAGAGTATTTTCTTCAGATTTTCAGGCAGGTTTTTGTGTTTTTGCTGTTGTTGTTGTTTTGTTTGTTGTTTTGTTTTTGTTTTTTGTATTTTATGTGGAAGTGCTATGTTTATTTGGAGACTATTTGCCACTCTGTTTCTGAGTTTCAATGATGTGAAAAGAGCACAACCCATGTAATTTCTTCTCAGTTTGTCACAGAGTTGAATGGGAGTCAGAAATAAAACCCAAACCACTTATTGGATCAGGAACTGTCTTATGTGAAATAAAACTTGAAGTATATTTATCCAAGGGAAAATGGCACTTAAATTTAATGTGTGACACACTACCCTTAATTATTAGGAGCTGGAAGAAGTTATTAGCACCTAAATCCAGCTTCAACATGTTTTTCTGGAGATCCTTCAAGAATTTGAGATAATGACACCAACAAAAATATAATAATAACAATAATAATGATAGTAATAATGTCTATCACCATACTAATGAAACTAAAACCATCACATAATAACATCTAGATGATACTACGTATCTTTTCAGAAAATAATCTATTATGCTATATTCTACCTATGATTTATAAAAAATGATATTGGCTGGTTCTTAAAATTGGTAAAGACATATAAACTGAGAAGAGATAAAGATTTTATATCTAAAGTTCAGTCTTAACCATAGTAAAAACACTGAGCTAATTATCATCTCTCCTTACCAAATACCTTTTCTCAACTCTGTTCCACACTTTGTTGACTTTTACATTCCAGTAATATTACCCATTGCACACCTCTTATCAAGATCAATAGGAGTGGTCAGATAAATTATTTTTCTTCATAAATTGATTTGTGGATTGTGTGCTCAGTTGGGTAGAATTGATTGTTCTTTTCAAAAGTAATGCTTTTTTTTTTTTTTTTTTTTTTGCTTACATACCTGTTTGTTTACCTGTACTCCCAGGATGTCTGTGTTTTCAAATAATCTCTCTTTTCTTCCTTGGTCAAGAAAAAATTCAAGACCTGATTTTTATAAATTCTGGTTATACGCAGCTGAAGTTGGCTTTTATCTCTCCCTTTGCAATCACAGTACATGAGTGGCCTCAAGTAGAGAAACACACATCAATTAATCAATTTCTTTTATTCCACAGTAGGCTGAATCCATTCAAGGATGCTGTAAAGCACCAGCTATGTATGCTAACACACTAACATGAAGCAGAATCAAGGTGAAATGTCTCGCCCAGTCACCATCTTAGCCTCTCTGATAGGAATTACTGGGCATATTATTCTCCTCTTATCTGTTATGTATTGTTTTCCAATTAAACCCAAATAATAATGAAAGGCTATAGTTTCTGTGGTCCTGCTGTTTAGTTTGCGATTCCAATCCCATTTCCATAAACTCACAGTTGTTCCTATATGCAGTCAAGGAAGACTGTGAGGCACGTTCCTGAATCATTCAGCAAAATAAGTGCCAAATATCATTTGACAGTAGCGTAGTCATATAATTGTCTATTTGGGTTAAGTTTTGATGTGGTGAAAATGAATGCTATGTATCCCAAGTGCATTCATAACAAAATTAAACTCATTTTGTGGCTAGCAGCAACTAGTTACAGGATCAAAGCAAAAATATTACTGAATGCCAAAAGATCAAGTTCTTTTGTTGTAGCAGAACCACAAGCAATGAAAAATTACATAAACTATTTAGTATGGCGAAAATCTCCATTGCTAAAAACGATTTACAAAAATCAAACTCTTGTTAATGAAAAATTCACAAAATAAATAGAGAAATATTCTTGTTTGATTGTCTGTTCTTACAAACGTCACTGTATACAAACTTTCCGTAGTTTTCCTAGCCTCCTTCTGTGGCTATAATCTGGAAGGAATAATCTTGATCAGAGGCTTCCTTCGACTATCTCACATTACATAATAACACAGAACACTCATGGTAGCCTCCAGGAGTTACAATAGGTTCTGTTTCTCTGTCTGATCTCTCTGTGATAGAGCTGTACTCAATATCTGATTTCTAAAGGCTTTCTGAACACTTCTTAATTTTCATTGCACTGCCTGGAACCTTGACAGTCTTTCATGGATAGAGAAAAGCATATTGTCTTGAAGCAAAGCTTCAAATTCTCACCTCGCCTTTGATAAAACATGGGCTGTGATACCACTGTGAGATGAAAGAAATCCCACCACTTCAGAGAATCATTCTGTTATCAGACCCTAACCAGGCTTTATTTATGAATTTGTAATTTCTGCCATTATGGCGTCTGATATTTTTGCAAAAAGAGAAAAGAAATGACCATACGACTTCTATAAACAGGCACTTTGTTGACTGCATGGGTGGGTACTCACCTGCCACTTGGTTTTGCCCTTCCCCATTCCTCTTGCATCGCAGCTGTTTCCAGCAGTTGGGGCACAGTTTCACAGGGGAAAGAAGGCAAGAGGGCATGAAGCACTTAGAGGCACTGCTTTAAGAGCAAGAGCAGCACTGTGAAACTGATGTGTAACCACATGTAAACTCATGCACAGACCAAGCATACAATTGCCACAGAATGGCTGAATTCAGAATGAGAAACAGAAGGTCCAGCGAGGAGAAAGAACAACAAAATGTGTCTCACATCACAGCATAGTCCATTTCACAACAAGCATTCCTCTTGGTAACAAAAGGAAAGGTTTATTTTAAAATTGTCCAAGACTTATTGAGCAGATCAAGTGTGCCACACCTAGGTGTGGCATCGCCTAGGTATGTTAGTAAATGGGGAACACACAAAGTGGTTACGTATTGCCAGTCGAACATGACAGCTACAAGCACTCATTGCATGGGAGAGCTCTGAGCATTGTGCATGAATCCATCTGCCCTCACCTCAAGCAACCCTTGCAGCTCACTGCCAACAGAGACCAGCACTGGTTCTGTAGACAACCTCAGGACAAACCCTAAAATCAATGCAGATATAATTCCTATGTGTTCATATAGTGCAGATTGCAGAAAATACAAAACTACACGTGAAAATAGTAAGACCAAACTCTTTCTCCTACCAAAGTGACAAACTTCACTCATATCTTTCCTTCCTTGTTTCCCTAAAGTAATGTGTGAAGAACAATTGGTGAGATGTAGCACTCAGAGCTTGGGAAATGAAAATCATTTGGTTTAAATCCAAATTTTTCCTGACACAGTTCATGGAAATAAAAGTATCTACATGCAGACCAGGGCACTAAAAACTCTTGATCTGGCAACTCCACTTTCCCTTTGAGTTCTTTGCATTGTCACACTAGTGTTATTTCAACAGATTAGCTGCGTACATGCTCACAGATATGTGGTGGGCATTGTAGACTGTCATAGATTCAGGTAGCAAATTTGTAACTAAATAAATAGAATCTTAGAGAAAAAATAAAAGCAGCCCTACTTAGGAAGAACAGAATGTAGACCATCCCTGCACCCACTGGCAGAACAAAATCTTTCCTCTACAAAAATAACAGAGTAAGTAATTGTGGAACTGAAAAGAAATGAACCATAAGAGAGTTATGGAACATGAAACCATCACACTACGTGTGGTATAGAGAAGGCAGCTAGACATCAAATGCTTGCTGTTTTTGCAGACACAAGAAGTAGGATCCATTGATGAAAGCTAGCAGGAGACAGGTTTGAAGAAGTAAAAGGAGATGGTTCTACACATAACAGGTGGAATTTGTTCCAATGTTTTTATCCTATCAGCATCTAACTAATTACCAGAAAAAAAATGTAGACAAATTGGATTAAGTTCAGAGAAAAGCTACAAAAGCAATAAGAGGATACTAAACTAAAAGAAAAGAAGGAAAGAGAAATACTTACACAGCGCTGGCTAAATGACTGCAAAGTTAATATTACATCTACAACCAATATTTAAAATGTCTAAACTTTACATTCATTCATTAGTAGAATCATTTAGAAAGACACAAGTGTGTATTACACCAATACTAGGGAAAACATTAAATGATTAACACTGAAGTTCAATGGTAGGGAAAACTTTAATTAGTCTGTGAAATTGAATTAATTGACATAATATTAGATAAACACTAGAATTTAGTGTTTGGAATAGAATAACTACATCATTTTGCACTGCAGAATGCAAAACTAGACAATATAATAAGAGGAGGTTTCCAAAGCTGCTTTTTATTTTATTTATTGATTTATTTGTTTTTATCAGTAATTTGTGGGGGGGAAAAAAAGGACTTTCCAACTGAATTTGAAATACTCGGGCAGAATTTGATTGGTTCTTAGGTTGGATATTAGGAGAAATTTCTTCTCCAAAAGAGCGGTGCTGCAGTGGCACAGGCTGCCCAGGGAGGTGGTGGAGTCACCATCCCTGGAGGTGTTCAAGAGCCCCTGTGGATGTGACTCTAAATGCAGAAGCGCTCCTTCTAATCCATAAGCTGAACATAGCCAAGTAGAGAATTAAATGACTTCAGTTTTTAAATCTGAAGAGATTTCACAGGAAACCATATCATGGGTGTACAAAGAATCTTTCTCCAGTCATATATTGCAAAAATGATTAAAGTAATGTATTCTGAAATGTGATAGGGGGGCTTTGCAAACCATGTAGTCATTGAACTATACAAGAAATACCAGCTTTTTCCAGTTTGAGAACCAGAACTGTGTGATAAGGACATAATGGCTACAGTTTATCCATGGGCTTACACCAGTATCATCTGCACAGACTGTCTAACGTGTTTAGACTCTACAAATAATTTGTTAACAGTAAATCTCCATCGTCGTTATTTAATAATCTGACTGTGTTCTATCCTGCTGAGTGGAAATAGTCAATACTGACTTTCAAATATCTTAATTTGAGGTCATTTTATTGGATGGGCAGCATTAGATAAAAAGCATCCGAATCAGAGCAAACATAAAAGTCTAACATGATTTCATTTGGCAAGGGAAGTACACACTGACATTTCTTTTGTCATGCAAACATATGACAAAAATGCAGGGTGAGTGAGAGTTGTACGCTGCACCATGTTTATCATATGCATGTCAAAAACCTCAGAGGCAAAGCCACACTGTGAACAAGTGGGGTCCTGAGAGATGGGAGAGCTTTACTGAGGAGGGACCCCAGTTGTGTAGTGATGAAAGAGTGCCAGGGCTTAGCAAGTGCTGCAGGACAGAAGAAAGGCCAGAGTTCTTTTAACGACCTTTAGCCACAGGAATGAAAAAGTAGCAAAACATCTTTAGGAGTGGCCAAGACAATGCCTTCGCATCGCTCACCACTTCTAAGGACAAGCGTTACCTTTGCTGGCCAAGAGAATGAAGAAGGAACTGTGGCTTCAGAGGGGGACTGTATCTCCTGGGAGGTGCTGAGGATAGCTTCAGCATCAAGAAGAGCCCAGAACACCAGTCAATCAGGGGCAACTTCCACATTTCAATCTGAGCACACCACAGACTAAATGCTGTTATGCAGCTTTGCCAGATAGGGCTCAGACGCTCAGCCTTATGCAGAGTCAAACCCACAGTGACTTAAAATTGAAATCAGGGTTACCAATAACTAAATGGAAATAGTGTTGTTTCCCAGAACACAGCAAATCTTTCACAATGTACTGGGGTGCATGTTTTTCGTCTGCACTGAGCTATGAACAATAGGCAACTCTCCGCTTTTATTAAAAACTTTGAGGGATTATTATTTTAGTTAAGCCTTGAAGAATTCATACCTATCTGGAAAGGGCAGCTTGTGTAATGAACTTCCTGTTTTCATCATAGCTTTTTGCTGTTGCCTGTTATTACCCAGTTAATACAAACTGCCCAGAGTTTATTTTTAGCTCACTTGAGCCTATTGTAAGGTCTGTTTGAGAACTTAACTTTCCAATCAGAAAATGAAATTACTGCATCTAACGCTGAGCTTAGGAATATACTCTTAGGTCTTTGCAAACAGCCAAAGCATAAATTGAAAACAGGTAATGAATAGCAATTGAATGCAAGTAATCTGTGCAATTCAAAATCTGTCTTTTATTTTCAAATTACACCCTTAATTCGTAAAATAAGCTTTTATTTTATAAAGAAGGCACACTTCATGCCTTCAATCCCCAATTAAAACAGAAGAATAACTATTTGCCAAAATAAGCAGGGAGTTACTTTCACTTGAGGAAAAATATGTTATAATCCAAATGTCTTGAGATCATAGAATCAAGAATTTTGAAGTCTTCTGCATTGAACAACTTTTTCATGTATATCAGCTCAAATGTAGCACAAGTGAGAAGTCTTTAAGACAGAAATGAGACTGAACGTGAACTCTGCAAATGACGCTTTTTAAACAGTCTTTCATCTTCTCACAGAAAAGAAAAAATAGCAATAATAAAATCACATAGAATCACAGGGAAATTCAGGTGAGGGGATTTAACAAGTTCACTGAGTCCAATGTCCTGCTCAAAGCAGAACAAGCTATAACGTTATTTAGGGTTTTAACCCATCCAGTCTCAACAATCCAAGGATGCAGAGTGCACGACCTCCTATGAAGAACCAGTTCCAATATGAGCATCCTCATGGTGAAAAGATTTCTCCTTGCCCCCACTGCAAACCAATCCAGTATCAACATCTGCTCATTCCCTGTTTCTCCCACGCTGCACTCCACTGAGAAGTACCAGGCTCCATCTTTCTGATGACCCTGTCGTAGCCATGGGAATGCTGCTGGTAAGGCCCCCCAAGGCTGTCTCTTCCCAAGGCTAAGCAAGCCATGCTTCTTCAGCCTCCCTCCAGCCCCCTTGCTTTGGCCCTCCACCAAACTCACTCCAGCTTACCACCTTCTTGCTTTTGGTGGCCCAAAACTGAGCAGATTATGCAAACGTGATCTAACAAGTGCTTGTCCAGGAGCCAGCTGCGCTGCCAAGACACACTGCTGGATCCTGTCCAGCCTGCTGCCCACCAGGTCCTCTCCACAGAGCTGCTTCCACCACTCTGCCCCCAGTCTGCACTCTTGCACAAGGTCTTTCATAGAATCATAGAGTTATAAAAGTTGGAAAGACCATCAAGCAATCATCAATTCATATCGGTGACCACTTTAGACCACATTACTCAGTGCTACATCCACACGGTTCTTGAACACCTCCAGAGAAGGTGACTCCACCCCCTCCCTGGGCAGCCTGTGCCACTGCCTTCTCACTGTTTCTGAGAAGAAATTGTTCCTAATTTCCAACCTGAATATCCTTTAATTCCCATGTGCAGGACTTGGCATTCGTCCTTACTGAATTTCCAGTCATTTCTTTACTACAGATAACTCCTTGGATGGTTTTGAAACCGTAGTTTGACATTTTTCTCCTTTCTGTTTAGCTCTACTATTGCAGAGTCCTCTTACTACAAATTAGCTTAAAAAGGTGGGTTACACAATTCCGGATACGTTTAAATCTGATTAGACAAAAAAAGAGAGATAAAGTAGCCTGTCTTGTTTGTCATTATGAATAATTTTTTCACTGTCTTCCATTTGCCTTACAGATATTTTAGATTTACTGCTGTAAGTACTTTGGCTTCAATAGACCCATCAGAATTTACAGAGTAAATCATACACCAAAATAAATCAACATTCAGTCTCTTTAGCTAGTCAGATGAACCACAGGTCACAGTACCTTCTGTATGTACATATTTTCGATAATTTCGCTATTAAAACTTAGTTATAACAATCCTTAAATTACTTACTTTCAGCCAAGGAAAAGTGAACGTGATTTAGAAACAGGTGTATCTAAAAGGATTTGAAGATAAAAGAGGAATCTGACAAAAATACTAACAGTAGGTTCATTAAGTTTCCACTCATTACATATTTCAGTGACTACAAAGGAGATTTTGGTTTTGTTGTAAAAAAAAATAATAATAAATTTCTGACCACCTGCTGCCTGGGGAACTTCACAAACAACGTAATAGTTTTCAAAAAAGACGTTATAAGTTACAGCAAAAGGATATATGGCATAAGCCCCATGAAGATATATTTCTCTGTCCCTTCAAGGAGACCAAATCCAAATGGCTGAAGTAGCATTTACTTTAAACTTTTAAAAAGGAAATGCAAAAGATTCAGGACTGAAGTTTCAAAGCTAACTATTACAGGCTGCTGAACAAAGGAAACTTATTTTCATTCTTGAAGCTTTGATTTTACTGTTACGTCACTGACATTGTGATTTTTAAACTGTTTATGGCCTTTCACTTAAAATTCACCCTTGAGATTAAAAAAAAAAAAATCCAGAAACATTGTCATTACAACCCTTTCAAGACAATTTTTAGTGAAAGCTACTTATGTTCAGTTTGCCATTTGAGTATCTATTCAACATAATGTCTACTTCCCTTCTCTGATTCTTTTTACATTTCCCTTGAAAACA
The DNA here is from genome assembly GCA_030625065.1 of Alectoris magna. Classification (NCBI taxonomy): domain Eukaryota; kingdom Metazoa; phylum Chordata; class Aves; order Galliformes; family Phasianidae; genus Alectoris; species Alectoris magna. Next base: position 60,265,698 of record CM060561.1, read on the forward strand.
GTCTGACATCAAAGATCTCATCATCAAAATAACACAGCAGGTATTTGGACGAATTAAAATATCCACAATTAGCACAGATAATAAAACACAATGGTGATGGGCAGACCTTGGGCAGCTGCCAGGTGCCCACCCAGCCACTCTCGCTCCCCCTCCTCAACAGGACAGCAGGAGAAAATGGGTCAAGACAAAGGCAGGGAGAGCACTCATTCATTACCATCATGGGCAAAACAAACTCAGCTTGGGGAAAAATAATTCAATTTATTGCCAATTAAAAATAGAGTAGGTTGGCAAGAAATAAAGACAGAAACTAAAAGCATCGTCTTTTAGCCACCACCTTCTTCCCATACTCAGCTTCACTCCTTCACTCACAACCTTACTTCTCCAAACAGCACAGCAGGATGGGGAATGGATGCTTCCATCAATCCATAACAGCTCCTTTCCGCCACTCCTTTCTCCTCACACTTTTCCTCTGCTCCAGTATGGGTGTCTCCATGGCTGTACATGGAGATCTGCTCCATGCAGTGCCCATGGGCCGCAGAGGGACAGCCTGCTCCTCCATGGGCCTCTCTTGGGCTGCAGGGAGCATCTGCTCCACACCTGGAGCATCTCCTGCCCTCCTCCTGCACTGACCTTGGTAGCTGCAGGGCCACTCCTCATGTGTTTCTTTGCCTCACTCCTCATCTTCCTACAGCATTTTTGCCCTCTTTTATACACATTTTCCCCAGGGTGCTGTCACATTAGCAGCAAGGCCTGTCCGTGCCTGCTGTCGGGCCATTGGAGTTGACTGGCACTAGCCATGTCCAGAATGAGGCAGCCCTGGCTTCACCTCATAGAGGGGCTTGGCAGCATCCACACCCAAAACAGCATTGGTTGGACTGAACCAAACTCCTTGGCCAACACACACCCTGCGCTCTTCAGACTGACTGATATGTCCCGATTGTCCAGCACTGCTGTGACACTCAGAGGGATCTCTCTTTTCATTTTGGGCTAGCCCAGTCCACCTCTGGGTGGAAATCTAGAACCGTAGTGGCACTGCTGGTTTTGACATGCCTGTCCTCACCTGTTGCAACTAGAAATATTGGACTTCCTGCTGGTTTTCCACTGGCTCAGGTCCAAATACTGATTCTCACAAATCAGCAGCAGAGTAGAAAATGAAAGGTGGATGGACTCTGGCATAAACAAAAAATAGGTTAATATTCTGATGTCCCCAGGAGAAGTGGGGAAAAAAAAAAAACCTGTTATAATTTGTAATTCAAACTGGACTACACAGGTGCCATGTGTTTAGTCTTTATTAACCCCAAAATAACAAATGATTCTTCTTTACAAGCTATGGTTTAGTGGCTTGTGGTAACAAAGGTAATGGGAGGACAGTTGGACTAGATGATCTTGTTGGTCCTTTCCAACCTTGTGATTCTATGAGTCTATGATTCTTTTTAAAAGCTTGCTCCTGGCAACAAAACATAGCAGAATGGGGTGTATGGTCTTACCACAATTCTGTGATGAAAAGGAGGAAGTGGGAAATTTTTCATCCATACCCATAACCTTGATTCAGATTTCTCTAGACCTAGCATACAAACAAGACAATTACTCACCTGCACAAACTGTCTCAGGGGATTATTTTTCTCTAAGGACAAGCTGAGTGCATGAAAATTACATGGCTGAAGCTGGAATTGGTTTGGTGTGTTGGTGCTGGCAAGTCTTTTTTAAGCGTCCTGCTATGGGATACTTAATGACAACAAGTAATAAGAACTTTAAGTTCCTGTCTCGCTGCTAATGTAATCATGGATATTAATACTTAGGCCTAGAATGTTTTCAGGTAAATCACTGTAAATCCAGAGAACCTACATGAGCTGCTTCAGATTCACAAAAATATACCTAGGAACAACAGTTTCGCACAGTAATTATATCACTGATTACATGTCCTTTAAATCATAGCACAATGAAGGTATATTTAACTTCTTACTAAGTAAAGCATTTAAGAAAATCCTACTAAAATAAAATAACTGAAAAATACTGGAAACACTTTAGCTGCAAGAAACTGACATCAGAAGAAATGAATTCTGAGTTTTCAGCACTCCAGCTGCTGCAATTAATGCAATTAAAATGAGAGAGGAAACATTTTAACTTACCCTTCAGAAGCAGTTTACCCAGTGAGGTCATTTAGGGCTGAGGATAACCTGCTGTGGGAGGTCCCATCACTGAAGCACTGTATTTACCAGGGTGACAAGAAGCTCGGGGGAACTGTGTGGAGGTCTGTACAAGTTCTCCTGCAGCAGTGCAGAGGGAATCCCAGGTCATTAATCTAGCTTGGACTTTCTCATGTGTAATCTGTTATACACAAATACTGTATTTCATTAGTCAAAGAAAGTACATCCCACACTGGAACTGGATACAACAATCAAGCAGCTTTAGATATTCAGTGAATTGACAACCATGCATCACAATTCTGGTACGTCAGACCCCAAACTCCATAAAACTGCAATATTTATCTCCAAAACCATAACTGTCTAAACATTTACATCAAGTTTCTTCCATAAAACACACATTGAAAGTTTAGAAATGTTGACTGAATCATTTCCTGTGACTCAGTGATCTGCTATTGCATCTGTGCAGAACACCAGGAGAGCTGTTTTTAGCTTGACAATTTTACAATTCAATGGAATGTTAATGGCCTCTTAAATTTCATATAAAACAGCTTCTTATCATGTCCTTAATCTCTTATCAGATGTTATCTCAAGTAAAAAAAAAAACCTCACGGCCAGATTATAACCATGGAGAGAAGAAGTAAGAAAATTCTCCCATGCAACCGATCTCAGATTGAAGATTAGCAGCGACTGTGTGCCAGCTATTTCCTGTGATTGATCAGATATTTAGAGAATCATTACTCTGTTCCCCTGGTCGTGTGTTACCCAGGATACAGAGAAGGGGGTGTGTGCTGCTGGACTCAGAAGTTGTACACCTACTCCTATTGTGAGCCAGAAGTTGTTTGTCATGCTCCAAAGCCACCCTCGGAGCAGCTCATGGATGTACAGGCTGTTGCAGCTCTCTCTGCAAAACTATCTCTATGTAACACTGAATTTTACCCAATCTTTAGATTTTAAATGGAGCAAATTCCACATCCCATCGGATATCTCTTGCAGATCAGTATGACAGGTTTCACCTTCCCTCCTGCCATATGCAACAATCACAGAAATAAAATTGGTGCACTTCCGTATAAACTCTTAGGAAAAGAGAGAAACTGAATACCACACTGTGCTGGCACATGGACAGAGTAAACAAGCTGAAAAGAGAGAAAGAGTAGATACTTTTTCTCACCCTCCCTTTCCAGCCTTACCACTTAACTTGAGCTGTAAATTTAAAATGCTTAAAAATTAGGTTTCAAATATCACTAACTTGATTTCTTTTAAAACACACTTTCCCATTAGCACCTTGATAAAGGTACTCAGCATGTAGAATGCAGTGTTTGTTTGTTTTAGGAGAGCTCTTACTATGTGATTGCTTAAAGCAGATAGGAGAGAGTGAACTGCATGGCTTTTGTTGAGCCTGTGTTTTAGAGCAAACATCATCTTTGAAGCACAGCCTACTGAGAAGAACAGCTTTTCACAGGAAACAGAAGAAAATACTGCATGCTCAAGACAAATGGGATTCTCCTCGAGCAAGAAAGATGTAATAAACATCTCAATACAAAATTAGTTAGGAAATGTGAAAGGTTGGGGGCTGAGCTTTGCTTTTACAAAGACAAAGGAAGAAAAAGCCTACGCTGAAGGACTTGCAAATTCCTTTAGAGCAGATTTCAGATATAACTAAAAAAATTTAAATGAGTGTTCTGATATATGCCTGCAAACCAGCCAATATGACAACAGCGTATAAGAAGTGGCAGAAATGTGGAACTCTTCCATCCCACCAACAGACTGAAGCATGTTGTAACTCACCACGTTCCTCATCAACCCTTGGTTTTATGCCCCTCATACCCATGTGCACCTAATAACAGCATTTCCCATTTTCCCCTTCAGCCCCTTGCTCCCTGGGGCTGGGGTCTAAGACTGCAGTCTGCATATTCACTGCCACCACCCCATGGTGCTTCAGCTCCTTCCGTCTAATAGACTCCCAGGTCTATTCCCACTGCCAGCTGCCGCACTTCTTGCTGAAGTTTTTCATTTACCTCTACTTGTAAGAAACAACGATGTAAAGATAAAATCACAGAGCCTAGCCCCATCCAAAGAGCTAGAGTAGGTGTGAGTTGGCATGTTGGTGGATTCTGTCATCATCTGAGGGAGACAGTTTTTAAAAGAACAGAGTACACAGGGATTGTAACACTCCAGAATTTCAAACCTAGCTCTTCCCATGGTTCTGTCATGGAGAGAAGGGTCTCCAGCAGCAAAAGATAGCTTAGGGTCTTGGGTGAAAGGAGCAGGTTTTGGTCTGGTCAGTTGGATGTTGAAGATATCAGTCACCCAAGGCAATCTGTCCAAAAGAAATTAGACTTACAAAATAAAATGACTTGGCTTCCCTTGGCCCAAAGATATGACTCTGGCCTTAACTAATAGAGAATGTGCCTATGTTTAACTAGCAGTGTATAACTGTCATGGGATTGAGACTAAAACTGTTGGTTGATACCTGACCTGCCTTTCCCTATTTAGTCATCACTTCTAAAGACCTTTGTATTTATAGCCGATGTCCTCTTGCACTACTAGTCTGAATGTCCAGAGAAATAACTGCTTGTAGTAAAGCAGTTAAGTTTGCTGCCAGCTAAAATATCTGAATCCCACATGGCTCATACTCAGAATTTTGTTGCTCTCTGACTTCTACTTATCTATCTTTTGTCAGATTTTGTTAGAGATGAAATCATGTGAGAATAATGAATTGCGGGGGGAATAATTAATGAATTAAATAAGAGAAGACCAACATCTAAGTCAGAAAATGGAGTGAAGAAGTTCATGAAAATTCAGGCATGGGAAGAGCTAAAAATGCAGTTTATCTATCAAAAATGAATTAAACTTGAATAGGAAAAAAAAAGTGCTTTAAGTGGCATAAAGCCACAGCTTTCAGTTTGATGAGTAAATAAGCCAAACTAATGGGTCTCTGCAGTTGAAAGTATGAGATCCATCTGCTCCTTTTTTCTTCTCTCCTTCTATGCCCCAGCTCTCTTCCTCTTCCCCTGCTCACAGTCACATCATCTACTGTCGTATTTTATGGCTGTATCAGCCACCTCTATGGCTTGATTCAACTCGGAGAAATGGCAGAAAACAATCCATAACATAAATGGCATAAATGGTCTGCCATTTTGGTGAATAAATCAGTTGCTGGAGAGGTACAAGCATTAGAGAAAATACGAAGTTATGCTGGAAAGAGAAAGGGAGAGAAGGGCAGAGGACCTCATCTTTTTTTGTAGTAGTGAACTGCTCTGTTTGCCCACTATGTTTCATTTGACCAACCCCCTAAAAAGACACTGCACGAGAAGTGGTTTTCCCCTACATATTCCACATCAAATTTATCTCGGATGTATGGTAGCAATCCTGGAATTGCATCAAAGTTAGCATAGTTATTCAGGAACCAAGCATCTTCCTATGGCTTCAGAGCACTCCGTGCTGCTTTTCTTAGTATTTTGGCCTTTACACCTCATTTCCCCATTATTTAGTGGAGCTGTTTTTAATGACAGGGATGAAAAACCTCTTTTTCTGGAGTAACAAGAACTATCTGCATTCAGATGGTCCCAAAACATCTACCTACAAAGAAGCCTCTGCCCAATATTCATCCTGGCTTGAAAGCAGAGCAAAGACATGAAATTCTGCAGCTTCCTCCTGGCTCAGAAAGGGTTCCATGCTCAGTTCCATGTTTGCAAGAGATCTGGAAAAAATGTTCTTTGTCTGAACATTATTGTTCCTTGGGGGTGGCAGAGCATGTCCCTTCTGCAAGAGAGAATAGGCTGTAAGGCCCCCCATGGCACACAGCAGCTCCCAGGGAATCTGTGATAGGCCAATAACCTCCTATGCCTCTAAACCATCCACAAACCCCGACAGCCACCATGTCAAATGACAATAGTGCAGAATCCCCAGAAGAGTTTCAGTCTTCTGACGATGAATTGAGAACTTTATTAGAATAAGTAGACCAGAATTCCCCTTAAGAAGGCACTCCCAAAGTATGGTCCACGAGGCCAGCCGAAATGCTCTAAGGCTGGCCTGCAAAACTCTGTTAAAAGCACTGTTTTCAACAGTGTCCCTCTTAAAGGTTTGATGAAACAGCTCAGTGGCACTGCCAGACAAAGAATAAGGCTAACAGTCCTCCACTAGTCAGAAACTTTGGGAAATTCTATCTTAAAACACTTTTCCCTCATCCTCCTGCTCCTGTCAGAGTTTTTCAGCCGCTTCCACCAGATGCCCTGTTACAGACTTGAAGCTGCAGCAGGTCCATCCCTGCTTCCTCTTTCCAGTGAGGCTCTGGTTCTTCTGAAGGTCCCAGAGCCACCTCTGGGGTCAGCTTGGTGACTACCTCGCCAACCTGGTCATTCCCACTCTGAGAGAACTTCTGCCTTTTCTGTTGTTTTGGGGCACTGAACACCACAGAGGTGAACTCCCCTCGAGAGGCCTTTTGCTCCGGTTCCGGTCTGAACCTTAACTTTCATCACATGCCACAGTCCAGTACAGTTTACATACTTCAGCCAACGGCAGTCCCATATGGTCTACCTCCAGTGACAGTGATGTCAGCAGGGATTGCCCAACATTTTCCCTATTTAGTTTTATTGCTTCTAGATGGCCTGATTTCGTCTTGCGTAAGAGTTCTGTGTTTGAGTCGGTAGACCTGAAAATGCTGGATTTTGACACCTACAAGCTTCCTGTCACTTACACTGGGCCACTTGAAAGGAAAGTGGACCTCTCACTTCAGCAGTAGCGTTCCCAGCTGCTGACTGGCAGCATGCCGGACAAGAAGATTGCCCTGTAGCCAAGAGGAATTCACACTGGCTAGTTTTGCTACAGGCTTTTCTCCTGCTCTACCTCACCAGTCTGATCTCTTGTGAAATGAGTGACCTGAATGTTGTATGCTTGAATCCACACTGTATTTCACAATGCCTGGAACATTACAGACCTCTTTGTGATGAATGGTTCTTTGTGATGGCTACTCCTTTCAAGAAATGAAAGGGAAAGGATGCCTTTCTCAGATCCATGCATTGTTGGTTTAGGTCAAAGAAATACTTCTACAAATTTGGATCAGCCAGTAGTTGCAGTGTAGATAAGTTACATCGACTTGGTGCCATTCAGCAGCCACTGCACAAACAGCTCTGAATCTGAAGTGGTATTACTGTGCTCTCAACCTCCCCTTCACCAAGGAACATCCCCAAAACCTACACAGATCGTATATCTTCCTATGACATCCTACTGTATGTTTTACCCCCCAGGTAAGCTGGTGAGGGTTCTAGAGCACAGGCCATATGAGGAGTGGCTGAAGGAGCTGGGATTGTTCAGTCTGGAGGAGGCCTGGGGGAGACCTTATTGCTCTCTATAACTTCCTGAAGGGAGGTTGTGGTGAGCTGGGGGTCAGCCTCTTCTCTCATGCAACTGGTGATAGGACTAGAGGGAATGGCTTCAAGCTGCACCAGGGGAGATTTAGGCTGGGTGTTAGGAAATAATACTTCTCTGAAAGAGTGGGCAGTGGAATGGGCTGCCCAGGGAGGTGGTGGAGTCATCGACCCTGGAGGTGTTCAAGGAACGTTTGGATGTCGTGCTGAGGGACATGGTTTAGTAAGAACTATTGGTTATGGGTGGATGGTTGGACTGGATGATCTTTGTAGGTCTTTTCCAACCTTGGTGATTTTATGATTCTATGATTCTTGCTCTGCAACCAGTATGGGGAATCTTTATGCATGGAGTTCATTCACTAAATGAAAAAATGTGACTACAGAATTATGAATGCTGTGTGAGGAAAACAACAGGAAGTGAAATATATACAACTCCCTTTCTGTTTATTTTGTCCTTTTTTTTTTTTTTTTTTCTCTAATTTTTTTCAGGTGGAGATGCAATAACATGCATTTTTTTGTGCGGTAGCTATGGTCAGTTTTGGATGCATGCCTGATGCCTGTCTCATGGTTTCACCAATTCTACAACACATGTCATAAAACTCTTGTGAAAACACTGACTTTGTAAAACTCTCTCCTGGATGTGCAGTGGGAGAAGACAACCCTTTTAAAGTCTCCTCAGACAATATGGCATTTTAATCTGACCTTAAACTAGTCTCCAGGTATCTCCTGGTTTCAGACATAAAGTAGAACTGCTCCTGGAGTTACTATTAAGAATTTGTTTTGCTCCTTCCCTGAGAAGGAGCCCACATTAAAGACTTGCTCTCTATTACACTTCCTCGCTCCTTAGAAACTTTGCCATAGTATTCATTGTATACTATAATGAGGAACACACTAGAACTTGCCAATTTGACCTGAGAAAGGTGGGGACAAGTAACATGTTTAGAAGTTAAATACTCAAATGCTTTTCGAAGTGACAAGTCTTAGTTTTTCTTAGTGGAGTTTCGGTTTCCCATCCTTTTTTTCTTGTCCTTTTGTCTCTACTATTTTCACCTTTCTTCCTGTCCCTGTACCCCCCAGGATGAACGGCATTCCTTTGTGTGCATATGTAAGAAGGCTGTCAGCAAGAAGCAGAGACAAAGTGAAGTACTGGGCCTACATTCTGTCAATTGTCAGTGCTTTTTAAAAACATGTTTTTGTTGAAAACTGCTCCATCAGTGATCCCAGACAGCCTCAGAATAGTGCAAGAGTCCCATAGATACTGCTTTAGGGGATATAGTCATATTAGGAATGCTCATCAGTGAGGACAACAACAGACAGCAGATAAGCAGGAACAGCTGCAATTAGTGCTCTAAAGACTGTAGAGAAACATGCATATTTTCATTCAGCAGACACTATTACTGTAACCAAAAGTGCATGACAGTCTGCAGGTATAAGAAGCACACAGCTTCTAATATCAGAGAAACTCTGCCATATGTGTCATCTTCACTTACTAGACCCATCATCACAAACAAACAAAAAAAAATACTATAGCTTCTCATTCTCTGACAGTATAAACTACATCCACACCTGGCCATATTAATCTCATCATGATAGTATTTGTACTTCCTCCTCCCCTAACGTACACATAATCAGTTGTTACCTTTATAACCTTCTATTAATGGCTGAGGAGTTCATTTTAATTTATGATACAAACACGGTAATAGTCTCCACTGTGCTAATACATTTCATGAGGAATTTTCTTATAAAATATGAGATGCAGTTCTGAACTAGCCTCTTTACACTGAAATGGTTTTGAAAACCCCTGCTACTCTCTAAGAGGTATATTATTTTCAGGAACAGTTATGCAGTACATCTAGATCATGTAAGTTTTACAAAGTACTCTAGGAAACAAATACATATATACATATTAATGAGTCAAATAGTACACAGAAATAAGAAAAAATAGCTGTAAATTACACTTATTCTGGAGGGCAGCATGTTCCTAGTTGTGAGCTTTGGGATGCGAGGTCACTCCATCTGCCGACATTAAACTAGTAAACCTACAACAGCATCTAAGCATGCACGAAACTTTCCTTTTCACAATACTTATATGTCCCCTGCAGGCTCGTGGACAGGTGTTGTAACAACTCTGCTAGAAATTAAAACTAGCTCAACTTGTAAAATATTTTTCACTTCCTTTTCGGAATCCCTCTTCGCAGATTTGAGGCCAGAAATAAAAGCAATGCACAGTCAGCAAAGGTCTGAGAAGCCTTTAAATATTTGTACTCTGCAGCCAAGGTGGCGGGGGAAAAAAAGCTTGTCTAATTGTCTAATTTATTATGAATAGTTCACACTACTCAAAAAAGATACTCTGATATAACATTTTACCTTACTTAGCAATGCTGCCAAGCAATCACAGGAATACATAGAGGCTTGTTTTTTTCTAGCTGCAAAACAGTTTCAGTAAAGGGTGCAATGTTTTCAGCAACACTATGAGGCAAATACAGACCTAGCAATGAGAATAAAATTCCTTATTCTGGAATACAAAATTGTACTAATAATAATTGTGTCCAGGGAAGGGGAAATTGTATTCTTACAACTATACTGATATAATTGCAACAGAATGAGTAAGAACAAACTGTTCTGCATATCTTTCAGATCCAGTTGTGTAGGATGAACTTGCCACCACTTCTGATCCCTGCTCATAGCCCACCCGCTGCACGTTACTGCTTGCATAGCCCAGCTAACAGAAGAGCTTGAACAAGCACTCACATCAGTCCAGTTGGAGAGGTCATCAGCTGTTCTAATCTAACCTAGCTGTGCCTGTCGTGGATGAGGTAAGAGCACTTACTTCCATAACAAGATTTATCAGGGTGATACTTTTCAGCAGCAAGGCCGGCAATGAAGACATGATATTTTGACATCCTCAGCCAGCTCTGCTATTTGCAAAGTCAGCGGCTGTCACCACAGCCTTAAGCAACTGACTCAGAACAAAGCAATGCCTGTCAGGATCCCGCATTTGGCCCTGCTCAGCCTGCAATTTACTTCAGGGTGAACTTTCAAGATCTGAAGATTTATAACTTCATACCTCTATGTTGCCTCAAGGGGGGAGACTCCCCTGCCATAACTTACTGTACAGTTACATATAAATCACTGTTTGCATCACTGACTGAAATCTGACTAGTGACTCCAGTTATTAGAGCTGAGATGTAATCCTGCTTTATTACAAGCACTGAAATGCACACTCCCATTCTGTGGAAATGGTCTGAAGAACCACAGAATCATAGAATGGTTTGGGTTGGAAGGGACCTTTAAGATCACCTAGTTCCAACCCCCTGCTATAGGCAGGGACACCTCCCTGTACACCAGGTTGCTCAAAGCCCCATCCAGCTGAATGCTTCCAGGAAGGGGGCATCCACAGCCTCACTGGGCAACCTGTTCCAGTGTCTCACCACCCTAACAGAACAAGAAGGCCATTCTGTCTTTAACCCAATGATCTTCCCCCTATCCACACATTACCACATCAGTGCTACTGATGGCAAACATTTAGTACAGCTCTTTAAAGTACTCTGGAGTATATTGATGCACTACCTTACAAGGCCCAATACTTTGAGTTGGCAGTAGAGCACTTACATTAACATCTCCTGGTGACTATGTCCAGACCATGAAGGTTTTCTTACATAGTTCTGCTAAGGAGGAAGTCTTTTTAGTTTGTTTGGTTGGTTTTTGTTTGTTTGTTTTAAGTAGCAACTCTGATGGTAAGTACAGCATTGTACCCAAAGTCTTTCCTATAGTACTGGCATACGTACTGAGTCATTAATACACATCACTTATTCAAATATTTGACACAGACCAACAGCCAGTATTACCCAATGAATCTCAGGTCCGTCCTCAGCTCAAAATCATCAGCTAGAAAGGTGAAGAGGTAATGGAATCGGTTCCCCAAGACAGAGGCCAAAAATCCACATCTTCTAACAAAATTTAGATATGGTCAAAAAAACAACCAAAAATTCTCATGACACAGCTCATATCTACAGTAACATGGAAATGAACAGAATGCTTAATATAATTGCTCTGTACACTAAACTAAAAAATCTTCAGTTAATAAATGAATGGAATTTAAAATGTAAATAAATACACAAGCTACCGAGCTTTAACATCATATATAGGTTTTAAGCTCAACCGTCTTCTGATTAGATTAACAAATAATACGTATACATACATTTGGTTTCATGACAAAACAATTCTATATTTATAAAACTAAATTAGTGTTCAGTTGAAATCTCCTTCTTCCCACAACATCATAAATGCAGTTAGCACTCCAGTCAGGCATGTAACAATGATTCTCTACGGCTTCCTATAAATTCTGCCCTTCTCTTGCTGATGTTTCTCCTTCCATGTTCTTCCTAAGCTGTGATAAAAGGTGCACATGTGGCACCATTAGTTATGAAAACACTAGATATTAACTGATGGGAGGCTGATTCTCCCCTGTGCTTTGCTTTTCAGAAATCAGTCAACGAAGAGGAATCTCAGACCCTGTCTTCATTCAATATCCAAACTAAAAGAATTCTTTAAACTCCTTGAAATTTTGCCAGGGTGGAATTAAAGAACTGAAAGACATTTTTCCATTATACTAATGTATGCATATCCTCAGAGAGAATAAAAGAAGGACTTGCCTCAATCTAAAAGTCTTCTATTGCCATTATTAATGCTACAACATGGTTCTGATTTTCTCCTTTTAATTGGTTCTTTGGTGAATTGAAACACTGATTGCTAATAGTTGAATATATTCCATACATGACTGCAGAAGTCTAGTGGCATATTACAACAGAAACACATATACATGAAATATCCTCTGGAGAGATCTAGCTTCAAACAAATGTCTTTGACTTTTGGCAATGTTATGTGTTCACTATTTATTTTTGTTTAAACCAGGCTTTACTTAATCATAAGAGTACTTACAAAGACAGTATAGTCCTTAAAAAGTTCACTTTTACTTTGAAAACTAGGCCCATGGAAAAAGAAATTAGCTTCTTAAGAGCTCTATTTTATTGTATTTCAAATCCCGAATCGTAACTTCTTGCTCCAGCATATGGGTATCACAGAAAACATTAAACAAATTACTGTAGCATAATGAAATGCCATTCAGTAGCTGAGCAACAGTGACTGGCCGTCTGCTTTTCACAAAATAAAATGCATTATTTTAAACACCAGTGAGGATATACATTAGGCTCTCCTCACAACCACAACAAAGCCATGGTTTTCCAAAACTTGAATTCCCTGCAAAACAGCAATCTAGGTTCTATATTTCTTCCTGAACTACCAGCAAAGCCATGTACTAAGCTTCACATCACATAGTTACTGGAAACTACCAAAGGCCTATCACAGACGTCTCATCATGGAATCATACAATCGTTTGAGTTGGAAGTGCCCTTTAAAGGTCATTTTGTCCAACTCCCCCACAATGAACAGGGATACCTACAGCTATGTCAGGTTACTCAGAGCCCTGTCCAGCCTGACCTTGAGTATCTCCAGGGATGGGGCATCCACCAGCTCTCTGGGCAACCTGTTCCTGTGCTTCACTACCCTTATTGTAAAAAACTTCTTTCTTATATCCAGTCTAAATCTCCCTTCCTTTTTGTTCAAAACCATTTCTCCTTGTCCTATCACAACACACCCCGCTAACGAGTCTTTCCCCTCATCAAGGCCTAAAATGTCCTGCAGACTCTTCACTGTGGAGATGGGATAAAAATGGATGAATCTCACCTGGCCATCACACCTCAGGTTTCAGGGGGAAGGCTCCTCCTTTCTGAACACACAGGCATAAGTCACTTGAAGCAGCACTCTCTGGAGACTCAGCTAAGTATGGAAACAAAGGACACCAGGCTTAGAGAAGAATGATCTTCAGGGGGACAAACAAGTTTTGCTACCAACAGGTGTTTGTTACACTTAAACTATAAGCTTATCTTATAGCAACCCATGGGCCATGTTGGAGTCAGAACAAGGTATTTTTGTTTAACTACACTATCTAGGATGAAATTAGACAACACCCCTAGGTTTGTGCTGCAGGAATAAAACAGCACAGAGCATCCCAACCTCAGCAGGTGCACAGGTCTATACAGTCCAGCTTGCTCTGCACTTCCCTCCTATGGCAACAACCATGGAGAAGTTTCTCCTACATTTTGGTTTTAGCTTTCTTTGTAAATTGGCCATCTATTAAATGAATTTACAGGTTTAGTAACAGCGACAAAGGCTGTACAAAATCTAGTAGAGAATAAACTTAGTGGGGGAGCTCCACCTAGCTGGCAAAATTTCTCTTTTTGGCCCAGTTTATTTTACTCACTGTGAGAGAAATTATTTCACCGAGCAAGTTGCTTCCACACAAAAGCTCACTGTAGAAACCACAATGCCAAATGGGCGTCCACCAGATACACGGACCAGACATCACACCACTGACTCTACTGCACTGGGAGCCTGAACCATAAGTTTCATCCTCCAAGGAGACTCAGAAGTCCTGATCAGGAGAGAATCAGGAAAAAAACAGCTCTGGTGAGTACATTCCTCCTGCTCTGCCCTGACCTCCTGACTTCCACCCAGAATGAGAAAAAGATATAAAGGAACAAGCAGAGCAAAGAGAGAAGTGTTAGAAATATGCATGCCGCGTGCACATGTTGCACCTTCAATCTTTCATCCCTCAAGGAAGGACTCAGCAACTTCACAGTCCTCTCTGCTTCAAATTTTATGAGTGGTTGAGTTACATGTGTAGGATCAGCAAAGGCACTATTTTTTACTAAGGAAATTGATTTTACAGTTAGGTTCAAAACACCGTTAGATTAATAAGCTTTCCCTCTCAACAGGCTGATTGCCAGGATGACATCTATGACAAGGGACTGGGATTTTTCTCAGGAGCTCACTATCTTTTGTATTTTTTGGTTATTTCAGGGTTGCACTCTATTTTAGTGACACCATAATACATCCATGGTCAGAAGGCACTGCCATCAAGGATAAAATGTAAAACCAGTGGAATTCAACGAGTATGGCATAATCCCCAAGTTAGCTGAATTCTGTATAATAACAGGTCAAGACAAAACCAAAAACATAAAGATTTTTTTCCCCAAATTGCAAAACTAATCATGCATGTCATCTAAATTATCATTTTAATCAATTTTGGTCTTTGGAAACGTGACATACTAAACATAAGAGCTTAAAGAGGAAACTAAGGGGTCAAAACTAGTAGATCTGACCTCCACGCTGACCTAACCAGTAAAAGCTATTACTAACAGACAATTGACTAAATTCCTAAAAGAACAAACAAACAAAGACAAGGATATTTCATCAGTTTTCGTAATGATGAAGAATTGATGACTCATGGAGTAATATTTGAGCAGAACACCACTTTCTCAACCAGTTCATAACTTCCTTTGCATGGCAGGAAGACTTAAAATGGATCCTATTGGTCCAGCATAATTTAATTTGATGAAGTAGTCGCTAGCTGGCTTCTAGAAAGAAGACTCTAGCAGATGCCTGCAGAAATGTGCAGAGCAAGCTACTGGTAAAGAACATGCTGAGGGTTGTTTTTATATATATTTTTTTTCTTTAATGTCATTTAAAAAAATCTAAGGAAGCTGCTATGAGTTCTGGATAGCCCCCAAAGCACTGGTGAATTCAGAGAGCACAAATCTATAGAACTAACTCTTACAGGCTTAAATGTGCTCTACAAGCATTCCTTCCACCACGGCACGTTTTTTCTGAGTCCCTTGTCTTAACTATGAAATGAATGCTTAAGGCCGTCAGCAAAGATCTGGGTAAAGGAGTTGTGAGTAACACTTTGTTTACAACAAAAATAATTTCAGCCTAGTAATGAGAAGAAACAGTACACACATACATACCTGTTTGCATGTTATATATGTGTGTGTGTGTGTGTGTGTGCGCGTGCGTGTGTGTTTAGAAGTTAAAAATCACTTAGCATTGTTCATTAATTTTAGAAAGCGGCATACTTGCATGGAACATCTATTATTTTTATATGGCTTATTCCCCTAGCGACCTAAATAGTGTCTTGCACTGAAGATGGAACATCAAATGCCAATACCCAGAACGTTCTTTCATGCAGAAGTTTTAACCACAGAATCTCTATTAAAACTTTCAATTTGATTCAGAAGACACTTTCCCTGGGGCCACTTCTTGTTCTTTTTAAACAGATACTAAGCAAATCAACACTAGAAAATGCATATTTCAGCATTGTCTTATTTGCTTCATATACTGTGGATTTAAAAAAAAAAAAAAAAAAAAAAAGCCAATGACAATGGGAGATGCAGAGTTTGTATTCAAAGACTTAATAAAGAATAGCATCGTAAGTTTCATTTTCTCTTTTTATTATTGGACTGTGGTCCAGCAAAAGGATTTGCCCTCTTGTATGTACATGCATTAACAAGATTGTTTTATTTGTTATGTTTTTCCCTGAGTCCACAGGTTCACACAAAGACAAATTTCAGTAAGAACACCTGACATTTCTCTTTCCTGTCTTGCTTTAGAAAGGCTTCAGAGACAAAAACAAGTACCTTGTCAGATGACATCTCCAGCCTAGGACCCGCTCTGGGTTGCTCTAACCAGCTCCTCATGCACAGACAGTGGTCTGGCTGAGAAGCCACACAGATGCAGGTGTTGCCAAACCTTTTTCCTATGCTGTTGTGGAATCACCCAGCGATGGAGCTTGGGCTGCAGCATCACTGACACATCGGCAGTACCTAATTCTACATCTCCTCTGCCTTGAACAGCACCATCCCCTCTGTCCCTATACAATTGATACTTGGCTGAAAAAGACACCACTAAGACAAACTTGGGGGAAGAAAGAATGAGGTTTTACAGTGAGAAATTAAAAAACGTTCTTTGACATTACTAAGATGCACTCGAGATTATACACCCTCAGAAAGCCCCACGTATCGTCTCTCACCAACCTACTGAAAGGTCATAAACATTTTGATATTACAAGTCACTCGTCGAATCAGCATGCGGAGGGACCAGAACACGCTGTGGCTTTCTGCATGCTTTTTATGCTGAATTTCAGTTACTTTCATCTTCTCACACTGAAGAGCAAAGCGAATCTTCCCTCAACTGTTCAGCAAGTGCTGTGAACAAGACCTGCTACAAGCCACAGTGCCATCCATTACAGCAACTGCTGCCCACACCAGTGCCTGGGATGGGTGGCTGCTCCACCCACCGCACCATAAGTGGCCAACTGCACTGGGAAGAGTAGGCGGTCTGGCTGCAGGCAATTGAAGTCATCCCAAACCAGCAGAAGCATCACCACCTTTGTCCCACTAATCTCTCAAATCACTGCTTTAACCTGTTTATTCAAACTGCCTGCAGCAATGTGCCACTGTAATTATTTTGTTTTTCCCCTCTAACAACGCTTCCTCTTTCCTGTTTTTACATCCCAAAGACTTCATTTGTTGTATTATTGAAAAAGAAGCCTTAACTTGCTCTGTGCCCTCACCATTTGTGCCTCTGCAGAGAGCTATCATACTCAATCTCCCTCTTCTGAAATCTATTGTTTAAGATGAAAAACTTTCCTGTCCTCATATGAAAAATATTCCAACGATCCTTGTTCCAGATTGCAGCTTCTTATCCCAACTCTGCTACATCCTCTTTCTGATAAGGGGGGGCCAAAATGCATGCAGTTTTCAAGATCTCCATGAGTTCGTTAAACAGCCTGATGGGTTCTTCTCTCTGTTTTTTTCCCCCCTTACCCTTTTAGCTCTTTCTACCCCTTCCTAATATTGTTGTAC
Source organism: Alectoris magna (assembly GCA_030625065.1). NCBI lineage: Eukaryota > Metazoa > Chordata > Aves > Galliformes > Phasianidae > Alectoris > Alectoris magna. The sequence goes on from CM060561.1 coordinate 60,282,975, forward strand.
TTGCCTTTTTGACCTCCATTGAGTATCAGGCTGACATTTTCACAGAACCATTCACGATGAGTCCAGGATCCTTCCTGAGTGATAATAGGTAATTTAGAGCGCATCACTGTGTATGTATAATTAGTTGTTTTTCTCTGTGTGCATTATTTTGCATTTACCGATTCCAAATTTCATCTGCAGTTTTCTCACTCAGTCACGCAGAATTGCAAGATCTTCTGCACTGCTTCTCAGCCAGCTTTAGCTTTGATGTCTGTGAGCTTTATCATTCCCTCCATTTTCCCCAGATTGCTTTTAAACATAGAGTACAGAGACAGCTGCACTGTGTCAGACCAGTGCTCCTCCGAAACAAGCGTTCTGCGCAATATTGACTAAAAAGAAAAATGCTTAAGCAACAGCACCAGAACACAGCTCTGGAAGACTTTCCACTCTCAGCCCCTCCTGAGTTTGTACAGTGTGTCTTTCCACTCTTGATGGCTGCCTTTTCTTTATGTTGTTTCTTTATCCTATTGATGGTTTTCTTTTCCATGCAGTTGTTTACTCTCTCCTTGGATTCAGGTAAACTTCTAGCACTCACAACGTCCTTAGGCATTCACAGGAATTCATAGTTCAGCTACACACACTGCAAAGAAACCACCTCCTCTTCTTCTGAACCAAACACCCACAAGCTTCCTCTGGAACAGCAAACGCTCAGTCCCCAGCCACTCCATAATGACACCCATGACTTGGTGGATTTCTGTCATATCAGCATTTTTGAAGACTGAGCCATGTTAGCCATATCAGAACAGGCCGATTCTTTAAGCTTAGGCCCAAAATTTAACAAGAGATCAAAAGGACTGCAACAACCATCAGCATCACCCTGTGCTTTTCTGTGTGAAAAGATGTCATATTTTCTCTCTCCTGTTTAACCTATCCACTCTCATTTAAATGAGGTCTATGACATATCAGTAAGGTTCTCGTCCCAGGACCATTCACAATGCTTCTGCAACAGCTGCATTTCAACTATCAACACATCTGTAAAAAGTAGTACATTAAGGAGAAGCAGAAAAATAAAAGCGAAGTTAAAATTTAAGAACACTCTTCTGTGTTGCTCTTGTACTTAGATTTCTATTGTCTTCTCTTCGACTGGTATTTTTCCTCACTCAAAGAGCAAGCTCAAATAGCACTTTTATTACTGGCCAGGAGACTGAAAGCTCTCAGTATGGGAACTACACAAAAGACTCCTAAGAGCTGTACAGGAAGAGTGGACAAAATTAACTAGTTTTTTTTCTATACTTCCACATACGTTGTTATACTTGGACTTCTTTTTAAAAAGAAACTGAGATCATCCCCATCCACGCCCCAGGGATTTTTTTCTGTTCGGTGTGGAACGTCTAGATTGAAGCAAGTGAATTTCACGCTTCATTCCGAGGACAGTGAGGTTTACAATCATTCTGATGTGTTCCAGGAATGATTCCCTCAGTTGTGGGCTAACTGCAGAAGCAGTTTGTCTCTCCCATTCATTTCCCATTTCGCCAACAATGCCATTGTTTCAGTGGAATGCAGCTGTCATGAGCGGTCGTGACTGCAGAAGGTGTTCCCTAGGGCAGCTTGGGCCACTTCCATCGAGCATTGTGAAGTCTAAGACCAAAACCAAAACCTTGAACTTGTCTCGGTACTCAGCAGGGTTACAGTGCAATGAGCAGAGCTTCAGGGTGCTATGCTTTCAGCAGCCTGTATTACGGAGGAGATGAATTGCTCCATTTTGCGTCAGCTCTGTAAATCTATACCATATGAGTGGCTACTAAAAGTCAGTAGCCAACTAGAGCACAAGCATTCACAGCTTCTACAGCTATTGTGAAACTGGGGAGCAGGTTCAGTATTTATACAAGCAAGAGGCGCAATATGAATTCAGGAAACTATTTAAATATAAATAAATCTGTACAATTATACATCCATGACTCTACTGAATCCCACACGCTGCTCAGCCAAGAATTTATTTTAGCTTAATACTTAACATAAAAACTTCTTTCTTCAGTTTTGAGAAGCAATTAGGACAGTTTTCAAATAGAAAACATTTATGGTTTATGTGGAAGCGTACATGCAAGCTCACATCTTCACATATACACAATTATTATACAAAGAAGTGCAAACTAATTCCTTTAAAGGGAATTCAGGCATCCTTCGAAGAAGTACAGGTTAACAGAACCGGCTCTTGCCTACATTATAGTTTGTTTTCATAAAACTCAAAATCAAATGAAGCCTTTACTCTTGAGTTACCAAACTTCAGTATGACATTTGCAGTATTTTCCTCTGGTTCTTCAAACATACATATATGTATATATCTCCCAATGCACTTTCTCCGGCATTTATGACCTGTAAGGGATCTTGTTCAATATTACCAAGATTTTTCACACTTTCTGCTCCTCCTGTTTTACCAGTTCTATCAAGTTCCATCACCAGTCATTTCCACCATTCACCTTGTTCAGACACCCCTCCATCTGCATCAGTAATTGTCCAGTATCCAAACAACCATAGCCAAGAACAACTCCCTGACTTCCCAGACACATTTTCTAGATTTTCCCCATTACTGACTGAGGAGACTCATTCAAAATGAGGACATAGTTCAGATGGCTGCACTGGTTATTTCTACCTTTTATTACTTCCATAACACTTCTTCCAAGACTGAAGTGCAAGCATGGTATAAGTGCATAATTTTAAACATCAAATGAGTTTGAAAAGAGTAAAAAGCATATCCAAGTACATTGTTATAAATAAAAAAGCTACTGAATGCATACAATACCAGATCTCTCTGACATAGGATTGCAAAGGCTAGCATTCCAGCAGCCCACTCCCCAGCCAATGATGAAGGATCACACTGCCTTTTCTCACATGCTTTCAATTTTGTTTGTAGAATACCTGTAGAAAGACAAATCCCTTCTATTGCCTTGAAGGAAAAGGAAGAAAGTCCTCAGTCCTCTGTGGCTACCTGCCACTTTGAGTAGAGGCCATGTGTACAGGCAGACTGATTCTTCTCCTAAGAGAGGAGACCGAAGGATCACGTCTCAAGTTTTTATCTCCTCTCCAACACAAGAATCTTGGCTTCACTGATGAAGACTGAGCCAAGCTACAAACCAGCTAAAGCACAGGGAAGGAAGAGAGCATCACATGGAAAGGAATGGACAAATCTCACCACACATAAGCAGCTCTGTCTCTATTACATATCTGAAAATACACAGCAAAACCACACTCTACTTTCTCTTCATGATCAAAGTCAGTTTTGAATGACAGTCACTAGCAAGAGTTTATAAGGAAAACCAAATATTAAAAAAAAAATAAAATGTTTAGAAAAAGGCTGAATGTAGTTAAAGAAAAAGCTGTGTTATTTAAACATCAACCAGTAACTACAGGTTTCAATAGCACTTCTGCAAGACAATGTCCTTGTCAAAATATATTTTTTATTAAAATCCTACAAAACTTACATGAAAACACTCCTGACTTCCCTTTAAAGAGGCAAATGAACTGGTCAGCTAGGGAAATGAGATCTGGGAAAGTCCAGAACAGGCTTCTTGTGGAAGGACGGAAACCCAAAACAGACTGGAAACTCTAAAGCCATAAGGCAGAAGAGAGATTAGAGTGAGAAGAACAGAAGGCAGAGAAAACAAGAAGGGCATTTTTTCAGCGTTACCACAAGCATAAGCTGCAACCAAAGGGTGACATTAACAAACCACATTATCTTATGCTCTTGTGCTTACAATGTCAGACTTGAATCATGAAGTTGGCACATTTTTGCTTCTCATGAAAAGAAAAACAAGGAAACAAGGAAAACAATGCCAATTAAAACTTTTTTAGAACGAGGAACCCTTGCACAGTATTGCTACAATCACACTGAAGAACTGCACCAAACAATAATTTTTAGTAATTCAAACACCAAACTGGATTTTAGTACAATTACACACATTGTTATATTCAATTCAAACATGACTTTCTAACTTACCTTTCTTTAGTGTAAAATGAAACATTTCTGGAAAAGAAGCAACAATTACTTGCTTAGGGTAAATATAAGAAAGTTATTTTTACAGACATACACCACAGAAGTAATAGAACATGACAAAGTTTTCCTTATCAAAATTACCTGACACGCTGAATTACGTAAAACATTAGAATGACTTCACTCATTAAAATATTCCAGTTTCCTGAAGTTACAGAGCAAATCTTCCAAGAGAGGTATTCCAAAAGTAAGATTTTTTTTTATATACAAGTAATCAAAGAATGTACAATCCTGTCACATGAATATCAGACTCTTATCATCAAGTGTTGTTGCAAAAAAAAAAAAAAAAAAAAAAGTAGTTACTGCTTGCCATTTGAAATTACAGAAACAGTGTCAATTAGCCTCATCACAGACAGCAACACTGTAGAAGACATTTACTCCAAACACTGAGAATTAAGAGTTATCTGAGCCTGGAGAGACAATATGAAAGTAAACTGTATTTTGCTTCTCTAGCATACCCTAAAAAGTCATTATGCCTCCAAGTCATATTAATCTTTCTCTGCTTTCCCAGTTATTTCCTTGTTTTAACTTCTCTTTTATTGAAGCAACAAGCACTACACTGGTAGAATTACCATCCACGCATTTAAACTGAAACCCCTCCCCCAAAAAATGACTATGTTGAGCACTACCAAGACCACTGACAACTCTCCATCATTTTCCATCCTCCTAACTTAAGACTTTGGGAACCAGCAATGAGCAGAGAGAGAGCTGAAGTCAGCTTAGCTCAGTCTGCAGCCAAGTGTCCTGACGCGGTTTGTTCCTTGGGATAAGATACGTATACATGCTTTTGCTATCAAAGACCTTTAAATGGCCAACTTGTAATCTACAGGAGACCTTTAGGAATCAGCTGACATAAAGCTCATTAGCAGAACACGCAAGTTAAGTTTAATGCAAGCTTGATAATGGTGTTTTTGTTCAACTACATCTAAAGATCCCATTTTACCCACCCATGGCACTGGATGACAGCTCTATCTGAAGTTCTATTTAAAATATCATAGGGCAGAAATACTAAGTAAACTTTTCCCAGGAAGACAGCACTGTAACTTGCCTCCACTGCCTTCATAGCGAGATTCATTGTGGGGCTTGTTCATAACTAGATCCTTGCATCCTTTCATCACCCTCTAGACAGCTTCTGACAGTGTGGAACTCATACTTGGGGGGCATGAGATAGAGGCGAAGATATTCGCTGTCCCACTGCCAGTGTTGTAAATCAACTACCTTACTGCAACAGCAGAAAGTATCCCAAGAGATCAGTCACAGATAACTTAACAGCTAGTTGCTCCTAGTTTCAGCTCACCCATGTAGCCACGTGTACTGTCTAGGAAAAAACACTAGCAAACTACAAACCTTACAGATAAAGCAACTGTAGAACCACTGAGTTTTCCCAATAATACAATTACTGAAGCAAATCATTTTCCTGGAGAACTGAAGCTGCTAATCACCATCAAACCTGAACTCCTAGAAGGCTGACACAGTCTCTATATGACATTCCAACAAACCGCACACATTGTAAAATGGTACTACCTCCAAAGCAAACTGCAGGATTAAGAAATGCTTCAACTTCTCAAAGAACATTACTACTTCCACTATGCCAATAAAACTAGCACAGTGAGGCACACTGACTACAGATAAGAAAGGACAAGCATGACTACTGAACCCACCACTACCTGTATGACATCCACTTGATACACAGAAACATAGAATTGCTCAGGTTGGAAAAGACCTTCAAGATCATCAAGTCCAACCTCAACCTGACCATACAACCCTAACTCTAACAACCCTCCGCTATATCATGTCCCTGAGCATCAAATCCAAACAGTTTTTAAACACACAAAATTTCCCACATGCACACAACGGAACTCCACAAGCACTGAAATCACCAGCTCTCTTAACAAAAGATATTTTAAAATTCAACTGATATAAAAGAGTAACATAAGTAGTTCATACCCTATAATTTAAGCAAACCAACGGAGTCATATTTGTTGACCAACAAAACTAAGCACAAAAATAACCCATACCAGCAAGCGAGGAGGACAGCTGAATTTCCTAAAACACCAAATACTATAAATGTTGTATTAAGTAGTGTCTGCTATGTCAATTTATTTTGAATCATCGCCAAGATTCTTTGGAAGACACACCAAGACTAAAGGAATAAAAGGTATGAATCTTCCACAGCTGAGATAATCCCCTGCTCAGAAAGCTTACAGTCAGAACTAGGTAACAATTTTATTACTACACCGTCTTGCAGCACTTTGAAAAACTAGAATGGTATTCCTTTTCCCGGAATTGTTTTTCAGAAGATTGTTAAGTCAAGCAGACATTTGTTTGAATTTAGCCCTCTGTGTTTAGAAAACATCTGGGATGCCCAAACACGCAAGTCAAAGGTGCTCTCCTAAAGAGTAACCTGAAGAGGTTACTCAGGCATCAAGCACTGTTGTGGGCACACCCACAGACACTACTATTTGGACTGATCCAAGCACTTACGTACTCACTCAAGCCCAGAGATCTGGTGAACTTCCAAGAAAGTTGCCTGTATGCCTAAAGTAGCATACAAGTTTTCTTTCAAGTATCACTCCATTAAGTCAATGTATTAATGCTGTATAATGTCATCACCTACATGCCATACATAACCAAGTCCAAACTGCTGCCAGCAAGCAGTTATACAAACCCTCCTGAGTGTGCTCAAGGCAATATTAGTACAGTTCACCCAGTTGCTCACTTATCCAACATTAACTTCAGAGCTGTGGGGGAGGTAACTCTAGCAGAGGAAAGGCTGCAAGTCACTGGGGGAAGAGTTGCACCTTCAGCCAGCACAGCTGCTGGCAAAATGAATTACCTTGCTACACCTTTAGCCCTTAGGGGCCTAACATGAACTGCAGATGGTGATATCAGCTATGGCAGGCACTGTTACATGGCAAACTGGTAGTTAAACTACCTACCCAGGCAGCGAGAAAACTGGGGAGCCAACCTAAGGGGGCCCAAAAAAGCATTGCCTACTCCCTGGAAGACTGCTGCAGCTAACCCTACTGAGACACCCACTGCGCAGCACGGAATACGTTATCTGTTTCTACAGCACAACAGAAATAGATACACACTCTCTGAAGCTATATCTGGAATGCGATACCCAGGCAAGACGCACTCTTTACAAAAAGATGCTGATTTCCAGAGACTGTCAGCTATCAACGACCTTGCAGAGCGCACAGCATCCCAGCTGCTGGGGCATCAGATTTCGAACAGGTTATGCTAGATAGCTGAAGCCACTAGTTTCACCACAGGCTCCACCTGCACGTAGCCCTGGTCCCATTGCAAAGTGCTTACTGAGCTCCCAACTCACAACCAGCACTCGAAAGCAAATGATTTCAAACACGTGGCTGTGAGCTGCCGCAGCTCAGCGCCCGCCATGTAAGCAGGCCAGAGGAGAGGCCGCACGGCCCGCGAAGCCATCAGCCGCCCGTTATCAACGCGCCGCTACGGAGCGCAAGAAGCGACCTCGCAACCGGGCCCGGGGCGGGCTTAGAGGCGGACCGTGCCCGCTGGCGACAGGAAGGCAGGCCGCGGTCGCCATGACGACGCCACGGGCCGCTCCCCGGGGAGAGCCGCCACTGGCGCCCGCCGCCGGAAGTTTATTTATAGTTTGGCCGGACACGCGCTGACGTCACGGAGCGCACCGCCCCCGTGCGTCAGCGTAAGGCGTACGTAATGGGAACGTGACACACGCACGGCGTGATCTATTTATAGCCGGCAGGAGGCGTGAGGGGCGGGGGCGCTCCGGCCGTTTGTTTGCCGCCCGCACGCGCTCGGGGGGCGGGGCCGGGGCCGGGGCCGGTCGGGGCGGTGTGGGCTCCGTCAGGTGTCCGCCCCCCTGTGGCCACGCCCCCGCGGGGGAAGCCGCGCGGTGGCGGCGGACGGCGGCGCGTGACGGGCGCGGGGCGGGGCAGAGGTCGCGGCGGGGCGTGGGCGGTTGGGGGGGGGGAATCCCCCTCCTCCACGCGGGAAAAACCCGCGGAAAATAAACGCTCGGCGCGCGCCGGCGACTTCCGGGAAGGGTGCCGGCCATTATGCGGCTGTGAGGTGGGACGGGACGGGTCAAGGGGGATGAGTGCAGCACCGTTCCACTTCTCTTTTAGTTCAGCTCTCCAAACGGGCTTTCCCAGGCGTATTTCGAAGCTGCGCAAGGAAGCGTGCGTAACGCGGCTCAGGGTACGGCATTAACAGCCTGCCCTGCCCGGGGCTGGGGCAGCCAGGAGTTTTGCTCCGCTTTGGGTTCGCAACACCAGAGCCTGGCTTCATAGCTCACCTTTGGAGCTGGGACCAGCAGCTCGAGCCTAGAGTACACACACCGTGCTCTGCTCTCTTATATGCAGGGCAGTGGCAAAAAAAGTAGAGCTGATTAATCAGCTCATCCAACTGTGCATCCAAGCTGATTCAGACACCAGAAGTTCTGCTTGTGACTAAAGAAGGCTGGTGTTTAACCTATCTTAACCTGCAGCATGGTGTTACAGCCCACTTCTGGTCCTTAAGATGCTCGAAAGAAGTAGCCTAAGTGTTCTTGGGTCAATTACTCATTTCTTTGTAGGAGAAAAGAAGGAGTCGCTGTAACTGAGGCATCCAAGGCCTTGCGTATTAGTAAGGCATAAACAATAATAGTACAGAGTGTTCATCCGTCTGTGTAGCTTTTATTTCCTAAACCCTCAGCTGCAAAGATGAATGGCATTGTGCACAGGCATGAGCCGGGACAGAGATAAGACCAACACCTTGACGGTCCATTGCCTTGGCAGCCACATCAGTCTCATCCCCATCTGAAACCCTTGGTCCTATCCAAGCCAAGAAACTGGAGAGTCTTCTTGATGATGGGCAGTTCAGATAATACTGCCATGAGATAACTGTCATAAATGGGCAGGGAAACACTAGGACAGAAAGAGAAGGTGGACAGAGAAGAGAGGAGAGGAGCAACCAATGCAACACTATGCGTAGGTAAAAGGAAATGTAGAGATCATTGCCATAATTGCAGTGCCCTCTGAAGAAGCCTAAGTGATTATCTGTTATAAATGATGATTGTCTTTGCAGTCATGATGTTGTATTTATGAAGTACTCCATGCGCTAAGTAAAGAGACAATTCCTTGGTACTGCAGGTGGGCAATTCAGTCAAGAATTAACTATAGAAATGAAGGGCTCAGAAGGAAACTGTGGGGAAAATAACTCACAAAGTGATAATGATAATTCCTATTACTTTACTAATTTTTAAGTAGAATTGACTTTTTTTCCCTCCCTTTTACCCTCCCCCCGCCCTTTTTTTTTTTTTTGAGTGAACACAATCAAATCAGATTGTCCTGAAGGAATGAAGGCCAAAGCTAAGTGGAATTCTTGTGCATCCACGACAAATCCAGTTAAAAGCTCCTTCATTACTACATAATTAACGTACTCAAATTAAGATCCCTCTGAATGTTCCTTCATCTCCTTATTTAATAATCTGCTATGCTTGCATGTCTGAACCTCGTCTGGACTCAGCTTCTCCCATTCCTAATCAGCTCTTACGTGGGCAGGAGGAATTACATTCCCAACAACCCCTCCATTTAATGTGATCACAGTTTGGTCTGTGGGTTCGTTTGAAAGGCAGTCGTGCCTTCCCTCAACGTGTGACCTTCTTTACTTTTAATTTTGAATCTCTGCAAGTGAGAAAGAATCGTCTATTGTCTCTGCAAGCCAGGCAAAGTGAGCAGACTGAGTCAGCCCGGGAATATTCAGGCCTCCCATCTGTGGTATTGCAGAATTCCAGGGCAATTCCACCAGTTGGTGGAGCTTCTGTCTGGGAAAACAGAGCCATTGTGAACAGAGCATACTGCGCATACTTCTAACATTCATAAATTATTTGGCTGGAATCATTTGAATCTTTCTCAAAATTTCTTCCTTTGGGGCAGAAATTTCCAGTGTAGGGCCTCAATCCAACGGCAGTTGGAAAACCTGAGCGTTCACCATCCAGCCATTTCTCTAGCTGGGAAAAAAAAACAACTAAAACCTCTTGACCTTACGGTCATGTGTGATGGAAAGCTAGATTAGACCGGGACTTAATTCAGTCAAGACCGGGGCTTAATTTAGGCAGGGACACCCTGCCAAACACAACAGCAGAGGCTGGGCTAAGCCCTAGGCCTTGCACTCTTCCCTACCGTGACCTCTGTGAGACAGGCACCTCACCTTCCCACTGGGAGACACAAATGGTCATTTTAACCAGGGTCACCTCCTGTTTTCATTTACCTTGATTTATACCAGAGCCTTCTACTTTTATTCTCTGTATGCCAGGATGCTTCTGTGGGGTAGGATTCAGGCTCAGACCTAAAGCCAACACAGGCCTTAGGTGACCAAGTTAAAATTGGTACAGTTGTCTTTAATGCTGTATCCCCTGAAAGAAACAGAATCATAGACTCAATTGAGTTGGAAGACACCCTTAAAGGTCACCTGGTCCAACTCCTCTGCAATGAGCAGGGACACCTATAGCTACATCAGGTTGCTCAGAGCCCCGTCCAGCCTGACCTTGCGTGTCTCCAGGGATGGGGCACCTTCAAGGCCATCCACTTCCATCCCCCTGTCATGGGCAGAGATACCTTCCACCAGACCAAGACCCCATCCCGGCCTTGAACACCTCCAGGGATGGGGATCTACAGTTGCTCTGAGCAGCCTGTGCTGATGCCTCACCATCATCTGAGTACTACTTTCTTCTTTAGATCTAATCTAAATCTCTTTTAGTTTAAAGCTATTCCCCCTTGTCCTATTACTATCTGCTCATGTAAAAGTTGCTCTGACTTAGAATGACCTAAGCATCATGTTATTGGCTCTCTAGGAAAGTATGGAGTGGAAGAGGAGCTGTTATTACAGAAATCACCGTCAACAGAAGGGATGCATCAGGCAAGAATGCAAGTTCATGTAAGGCCATGACAGTATTTTCACACTATAGGCGTTTAATGTTAAAATATGTGAGACATCCTTGGAGCAGGAATGGATGCACAGAACTCCTCCGCTCCAGCAGACAGCCTGAAGCACCAGCCTGAAAGTGCTTTCACCACTTCAAAGGGACAAGTGAGATGCCACCCAGCACAACACAGCGATCACAGCGGGTTCTGGGAGCTGGGGAATGTGGTTTGGCTCTCCCCATCCCTGGAGGTGTTCAAGACCAAGCTGAATGGGGCCCTGGGCAACCTATCTAGTGCCTGATTTAGCGGTTGACAGACATGCTCACAGCTGGGAGGTTGGAACTAATGATATTTGAGGTCCCTTCCAATCCAAGCCATTCTATGATCTCCACCCTCACCCCTCTGCCCCAGACAGAGGAAAGTCTTTGACCACGGTCGCATTGTTTTCTGTGCAAGCTGTTGTGCCATATCCTCTGGTGGGGTTTTCCTAGAAAGCAGCTTCCAAGCTGAGGAATGGCTGGTTTCCTGAAGGGAGGGAGGTTTGTATGTGATGCAGAGGGAGGCACTTTGATTTAGGAGGTTGGACTGGCTGGCCTTCCGAACAGTACTGCTATGCCACTGCTGGTGCCATGGACAGATGGCAGCTGGATGGGATTTATTTTTGACTAGAGTACCTAAATTCCACAGCAAATAGCAGCAGCGTTTTCATTGCCTTGACCCCAGAAATTAGAGATCTGGTCTCGGAGAAGACAACTGCAAGCTCCAACAAGGAGTTTATCACCAAGTTATTTGTGCTTATGACCAAACGTATGAGAGAGCACCGGGAGGAAAGCCCTCAGCCTGTCCCGGCTGCTCGTCCCCCAGCCCTTATCTCCCTCTGCCCACGCTTTATCCCGCGGCCGGGAGCTCCTCGCACGAAGGATTTCCTTCCGACTCCCTCCAAAGCACGCAGCGCACGGGGCCTGACCTCTGCTGCAATAAATCCCCGCTGGGCGGCGGGCCCCGCTCCCCGCAGGAAGCGCTCAGCCCCACGCACGGCCACGCAGCTCGGCGGCCGCTCGCCTCCGTTCCCCCACGTCCAGCTCCCCGCGCAGCGCCGCCCGAAATAGCGCCTGGCGGATTATTTTAAAGCTCTCTCGTCGTCGCTTTGGGGTGGATCGGGTGTTTTTTTAGCCTCTCCGGATGACGCTATTTGCACGCCGTGGGAGACGGCTCGGGGAGGCTGCCGAGCCGCGCGGTGGACGCGCACGCGGGTGGGTGCGGGGCGCTGCCGGGACTCCCGGTTCCGCCGTTCGGCGTCGGTGGGGCGCCGGCCCCTTCCCAGCAGCCTGAGCGGAGATGACGGCTCGGAGCGGGGAAAGTGCCGTCGGCCCGAGCCGGAGCGCCATCAAAGGGGATCCCCCCGCCCGGCCTCCTCGCTCCTCCCGGCGCTTACTCAGCCGCCGGGGGGAGGCCCCGAGCCGCCGCCGTGAGGTCACCGCCGCCGCCCCGCCGCGCTCCGCTGCGTCACGCAGGGGTATCCCCGCCGCCGCCCAGCGGGGCATCCCCGCGGCGGAAACACGCCGCTTCCACGCGCGTCCCGGGCGGAGGGGAGGGGGGGGGGGCGGGGAAGGGGGAACGGTTCGTCCCGCAGCCCCTCCGCTCCACGGAGCCGGGCGGGGAAACCCCCTCCCACGCACCCGCCCGCGTACTGCCGGGTGTCGCCGGCCCAGAGGGCGGCCCCGCGGCGCCCCCCTCCCGTGAGCGCGGAGGAAGCCGGGCGCGGGCGCGGCCCCGTGACAATGGCCCCGGCAGGCGCTATTTTTACCCTCCCGCGCCTATATTTGGTTTGGCCGGACCGCAACCGGGGGGCCAAAAATAGCGCCGCGCGCCCGCCCGCCCCGCGCTACCGCTACCGCCGCTCAATGGGCTCCGGCCCCGCCCCCTCCCGCGCGCGGGGCCAGCGGCTAAATTTAGCAACGCCGCTTGCGTCAATGACGCGGCCGCCGTGCGTCAGCGCGCCGCGCCCCGCCCCTTGGAGCGGGGCCCGTCGCGTCCTGTGCGTGGATTGGCCGCGGCGGCGCGAGGACGGCGTTCCGCCGTGACGTACGGCCGCTGATTGGCCCCGCCGGGGGCCGGCGGCGGCCGCAGGGGAAGCGCCGCCGCGCGGGGAGCCCGGCGGCATCCCCGGGGGGGGGGAGAGAGGGAGGGAGCGAGGGGGAAGGCCCCGCGGGCTCGGGGCCGTGGAGCGGTACAGAGGGCACGGGGCGGGCAGAGGCGAAGGGACCTCCTCCGCCGGAGCGGCCTGCAGCTCTCGGGCCGGGCCGTGTAAAGGCCGCCGGTAACCGGTACCGTGGTGCACCGTGGTACACAGACAGATGGGGACGCGCGGACGGACGGGCACGCAGGCGGCCGCAGAGAGAGGCACACTGACAGACACGGGGGGACACACACAGGCGGACGCGCACAGACAGACGTACAGCCGGAGCGGCCCCTGCTGCACCTCACGGGCGGCTGCTGCGGGAGGGCGGCCTCGGGGTGAAGAAACGGAGGGAGATAATAAAGAATGTATATTACAAAAGAAAAGAAAAAAAATAAAGGAAAAAAAGTCGAAAAGAAAGGAAAAAGAAAGCAAGGAAAAATATGAAAAAGGGAAATAGAAAAAAAAAGGGGGGGGGGAGAGAATAGAAAATAAAAAATAAGGGGAAAAAAGAAAGGAGAAAAAAAAGAAAAAAGTGGAGGAAAAAAGAAAAAAAGAAAAGGGGAAAAAAAACCCACCAAACAAACGGGGGGGGGGGGGGGGGGGGTGTGGGAAAGAAAAAAGCAAAAGCGGAGAAAAGGCTCCCGGGGTAACTGCCGGCAGCGCCGGCCGTGGGGCAGCACAGCTTCCCGGCCCCTTCAGCGCTCAGCGCTCAGCCGGCGCCTTTGCGAACACACCACGGCGCGGCCGCCCCTGTCGTTGAATAATAAGCATCACAACAACAATAATAATAACACCGGTAATCATCATCATCATCATCGTCATGCTATTTAATCAGCCTCAGAGAGGCTCCCGAGGCAGCCGGCTCCGAGCCCTTCTCACTGCGGAGCGGCCGCCTGCAGCGCGCTGCGGGGCTCGGTTCGGTTCGGCACGGTTCGGCACTCGGCACTCAGCGCGGCTCGGCACCGCTCGGCACTCAGCGGCGGGCGCGCGGCGCGCACCGTGCGGCGAAGGGGGGGGGGGCAGTAGCGTCAGGCTCCCATGGCGTCACTATTGACGTTTCGCATTCCAGCCGCTCTATGGAGAGGCCGCTAGGGCCGCTCTCACATAAATGACGTTCCGAGCGAGGCAGCGGAGAGCAGCGCGGAGCAGCCGCCGCCGTCCTCTCTCCCGGCACCGCCGCACGCGCACCGCGGGGCGCTCGCAGCCGCCGCGGGGACGAAGCGCGGCGCCCGCCCGGCAGCGGCTCGCGGGGCTCCGGAGGGCCCTTCCCATGCCCGCGGGGAGCGCGCGGTGCGGAGCCGCAGCCGCCCGGCAACCCCGCCGTGCCCCACGGCCGCTGGACAGCGCCTGAGAGGGAGCGGGCGCCTGGATGTAAAGACGGAACCCCCACAGCAGCCGAGTACGTACGGGGCGGGCGGGGAAAGTTGCGGCGCCGCGCTCGGAGCTCGGCGAGCGGAGGACAACTTTCGCCTCCCGGTGTGCGCGCCCGGGATGCCGCCTCTGCCCGCCCGAGCCGTGCCCCGGGCGGGGGGCGGCGGCGGGAGCCGGGCTCTCTCCGCCGGGTGTTGTCATGGAAATGATTCCGCCGCCGGCGAGGGGATGGATGGATAGATGGATGGATGGATGGATGGATGGATGGATGGATGGATGGATGGATGGCAGCGGCATGACTTCGCCTCCTGGCGCGGAGCTGCGCCCCACGGGGACCGGCGCACGGAGCACCGCCGCGGCCGTGCGGTGCCCCCGGGCCGGGGCCGCGGGCGCGGGGAGAGCCGCGAGGGCGCGCGGTCGGAGGTGCGGTGCTCGGGACGGCGGTGTCGGTGAGGCGCAGACCCGCACCGCTGGGCTTCGAGGCGCTGCGTTGCGCTGCGAGGACATTTCCCAGGGAAAGAGCGGAGAAACGCAGCGTTCTGCATAGGGGCTCGGTGCTGGATTTACCCATTGCTTTCTCAAGGGAAAAAAAAAAAAAAGGGAAAGAAAGCAAGCAAAAACTTTGGGAGCGAGCCGCCAACTTTTCTCCACGCCGCTCCGCTCCGTGACATTCTTCGCCCGCTTTCTTCCTCCTCCGTGGAGACCGCCGTGCGCCGGGGCCGGGCACGCTCCGGCCGTGGGCTGCGGCGCAGCGGAGCCACCGCCGGGGGTGGCCCCGAACCCCCGGGGAAACGGGGAGCTGGAAACGGAGCTCGGAACTTTTAATTGAACGGAGCTTCCCCCTGCGCGGTCCCTCTCGGGTAAAGGAAGGTTTCGAAACTCGGCTGAAGAAGTCGCAGTCACAATGGAGTGTTTCACGCTTTGCTCCTCGTGTTACAGGGCGGGGAGGGCCGTCACTCGGGGGCCCGATGTAAAGTGCACGGAGGAAGAAAAGGGCTTTGACACGGCCGCTCATTGCCTCCTGATTTACAGCCCCGCGCCGCTGCGCTCCCGGCTCCGGCGGCCGCAGCCCGGAGGGAGCCGCGTGCCGGGCAGCTCGGCCGCGTCTCCGGGTAACCGGGGAAAGGAGGGGTCCTCTGGGACCGGGATCGGGGAGGGGGGGAGGTGTGCTGCCGGCCGAGGAATCTTGCAGCTCCCCCCCACCCCTCCCGACAGATAAACTCCGGGGATGCCCGGAACGGAGGGAGGGAGGGAGGGAGGGAAGGAAGGATGGAGGGGCGGCCGCGGGCTCCTCCCGGCAGGTGAGCGCGGAGGGGCCCGGCCCTCCCCGTCGCCCCCCGCCCGGGAGAGCCCCGTTGGCCGCTGACCGAGCCTTCTCACCCCTCCGCAGCGCCCCCCGGGTCGGAAGCGCGCCCCCCGCCGCGGCGATCCCCCGCCGCCGCCTCCGCGGAGAGCTCCCAGCCGGCGCCGACCCCGCCGCCGCCCGCAGCCGCCCGCCCCGCCAGCCCCACCATTCAGCGCGCAAGGTACCCGCCAGGTGAGCCGGGGGGGAGCGGGGACGGAGGTGCGAGCCCGCCCCGAGCTATGGGGGGTGGGCGGGGAGCGGGGGGAACCTGCGGGGCTCCGCGGGGGGCGGGATGGGAAAGCAGCGGTCGCGGTGGCTAGCGCTCCAGCCCCGATCTCCCGCTCGGCTGCTTGGTGGCACGGCACCTCCCGCGCGTTGCGGCGTTGGGGCTTTTCGTGATAGCGTTGGGGAAAGAAGGGACAACCGCGAACCTTCGGCTCCGCGGGGTCATTAGTGTCGGTGCCCCGAGAGGAAGGGTCGGGTTGGGGTCAGTGAGGCGGAGGCGCTGGCAGCAGCGGGGTAGGAGGAGCCGCGTGGCCGTAGCAGACCTTTGTGTAGGGTCTGTTTTGCCGTCCCCAGGTCAGACTTATTTTAGACTTGGGCTTTCTTAGTCTGCCCTGAGCAGAACGCAGGCCGTAATTCTGGCGCGCCCAGAAACACCCCCCACCCACACCAGTCCCTTCCTTCAGCCACTGCGCTTGCCGGGAGCTGCTCAAAGCCCTTTTACCTCTACCGGGCTGCACGTCGGCGCGGCCCCGCGGGGCAGCATCTGCCCCAGTGCTTGGCGGTGCGGAGGTGCGGGGAAGGCATTGCTCTCCCTTTGTATTTACACTTCGAGCCGAGCCGGTGATAGCGGCGGGACTTGGCGTGGGCACAGATATCCATAGGAAGAAAAGGAATGGTGGGAGATAGGCAGGGCTGGGAGGCGAGGCTTGGAAGAGCTCTGTCCTGCTGCCTGCTTCCTTTCTAAAAGCAGCAATTTCAGCAAACGGCACTGTTTTGTGGGGATTTTTTTTCTGCCACTTTTTAATGTTTACTCGAAAAGAAAGAAGATGGGAGCACCGTGTGACGGTACGGTGAGATCTGGTGTTCGGTTCCCATTTACCTGCACGGCAGAGCTATGAGTTGGTTTGGCACCTATTGGTTGGGCTCTCGCATGGCACGCTCAAGTGGGTGTCTAAACATCATTAGCAAGGGGCGTTCTTAAAATACTAAAGCAAACCCCGTTATTTTCAATGCGGCTTTGTGTTTTAACAGGAGTTATTTATCAGCTGCTTACAAAATACAAATTACCACAATTAAGAGGAGATGAACTTAATTTTGATGGACGTCCTCCCGCGTTCCTCTTCTCCTTCACTGGGGAAACGGCACAGATGGGTGCGCTGTACCCCCGGCTGCAGACCCCGGGTTTGGGTTGCAGATATGGGGCAGCAGCCTGCGGTCAGGTGAACCTCACGTGGGCTGCGGCCACGATTTCCTGCCAGCAACAAAGGAGGCAGTGCATCAGTGGGAAATGGAAAAGGACAAAGTCTTTGCAGCCGGCGCACTGCGTTGCTGAAAGCATCCCAGCTCTCAGTGAGCCACATTAACTTTTATGGTTGATGGATAAAACCAATTCTGTTATCTTATCAAAACAGAAATGCCCCATCCTTTCTTCTCTTACATTTTTGCAAATTCAGGGATATGTCTGAGCTCTGACACCCGCTGCCGATGTTGTCCCTTTCGTAATAAATATCGGTTTTAATATTATGCATTTGGTAATCTAGTTTACCCTTCATGAAGATTTTATGGCACACTCGCACGCATACGGGGATAGATTTAGAACCATAAACCGTTCCCGTTCTGCTTATCTGATTCTCATTGACACCTATGGATATGGAGCAGCAGATCTGGGGCAGCCGGAGATGGATCCTTCTCCCACTGACACCGCTATAGATTGGAGTTGCTCCCCAATACCCGACCCCCGATGCACGTTTCTTGCTGAAGGGCAGCAGCTCGGGGCTGATTTATGCTTCTCACCTCCAGGTGAGAGCGGGAGGCTCTGACGGAGCTCCGGGAAATGCGGGCAGCTCGTTGTTGGGAAGGAGGTAGTGAGCGGGGCTGTGGGCTGTGGGGCTGGCTGTAACATCCCCCTTTGCCCCTGCAGATATGCCCTGTGTGCAAGCGCAGTATAGCCCTTCGCCGCCCGGTTCGAGTTATGCAGCTCAGACCTACGCGTATGGCTCGGAGTACAGCTCGGAGATCATGAACCCGGACTATGGCAAGCTGAGCATGGAGCTGAGCGGCACCGAGATCACCGCCACCGCCACCACCTCCCTCCCCAGCTTCAGCACCTTCATGGAGGGTTACTCCGGCAGCTACGAGCTCAAGCCTTCCTGCCTCTACCAAATGCAGTCCGCCTCCTCTGGCCAGAGGCCGCTCATCAAGATGGAAGACGCTCGGCTCTCCACCTACCAGCCCTCGCTGCCCCCCTCAGTGGATGAGAGCATGCCCAGCACCTCCATGTACTTCAAGCAGTCACCTCCCTCCACGCCCACCACGCCTGGCTTCCCCCCGCACCAGAGCCTGTGGGACGAGCCCCCGCTGCCTCCCACGCAGACCTGCCTGCCCCCCGGCCACCTGATGGAGGCCGCCCCCATGAAGACTGCACCTCCGCGCTTCCCGCTCTTCCACTTCAAGCACTCTCCTCCCCACACACCACCGGCGGGCCCCCACATGTGCTACGACCCGGCCTCCCTGAACCTGCCGCTGGGCTCTGACAGACCGCCGGCCGGCCAGGCACCCATGGAGAGCCACTCCTATGGGCTGCCCCTAGCCAAGCGGCCGGCCACCTTAGCCTTCTCACCGCTCGGCCTCAACGCGGCTGCCTCTGGCCTCATGGGCGAGGCCAGCGGTGGTGGCGGTGGCGGGCTGCCCTCCCCACCCAGCAGGAGTTCCTCGTCCGGGGAGGGCACGTGCGCCGTCTGCGGGGACAACGCTGCCTGCCAGCACTACGGCGTGCGGACCTGCGAGGGCTGCAAGGGCTTCTTCAAGGTGAGGCACCCTGCTCCCCTCCCTGCCTGCCGCCCCTGGGCTCTGAGCTCCGCACCCATCATTGGTAGTGGTAGGAGTGGCTCAGAAGGCCAGAGCAGCACCTGCATGAGGAGGAAACCTCAGGCAACGTTGTGTTTGGTCGCTGCCTCAGTGCTGCTCTTGGTGCAGGTATCCCAGCACTGTAGCTGTGAAGCACTGCTGACAGCAGTAATCTGCTTTGAGGCAGACGAAACCATGTGCTGACATTTTTAAGACTGGAATTCCTTCTGCTTTTAGATTTGGGTGCTTCATAATTTCAGCGAATTTAGTTCAGGTTTCGGTATTATTGTTTTTAGAAACTTTTTGGGGAGTGGTTTTGAGCAGTAGACTTTAAAAAGCTGATAAATCCAAGGCCAGGTTGGATGGGGCTCTGGGCAGCCTAAGCTGGTGTGGGGCAGCCCTGCCCATAGCAGGGGGTGAGGCTGGGGGGGCTTTGAGGTCCCTTCCAACCCAAACCACTCTGTGATTCTATGAGTCTGTGAAATCTGGGGCCGATTCAATGTATTTCTTTCAGCACAGATAGGAGTTCTGCCTTTGTTCTGGCAAAAGATATCCTATCTACGACGGGAACAAAAATAGTCCCAAAATAGTTGGAGGGGAGGGCTCACTTCATTACGCTGTTGTTGTCGTGCACAGAACTGCTACTATTACTCGGTAATAACCCTTTGGCAACATGCTAAAATACACATCTCCCCTGCAACTTGCTTGTTCTTTAAAAATAATTATAAAATGGAGCACAAATAACCTGGAAACGGCAGCTCCTGTGGGCCTGATCCTGCCCCCGTGGAAATCCATTGCATGTCCCTCGCTGGGGGCAGGATCCACAGCTTGTCCTGCACCCTTCTTCTCCCGGTTCTAAAGTGCAATGAGCAGCATTTTCGGTGTCCCTTGTATTTAGTCCATTGCAGCTGCTGCTTGAAAAAGAAGAAAAATGTTAAAGTAGCATTTCCCCAATAACTTAATTGCAGTGAAAGATTTAATACTGAATGCTGAACTGATGAATTTGATCCTCTTCTGATGTCTTTCCTATTAATATCTTTCGGCGCTAAGCTGTCTTCAACTTTAAGTACGAAAACAATATATAAATATCCTAACATATTATAATAATATACACTTTTTGTGGCAACCCCTATTACATGCTTTCAAGGCTCACCAGGATTTTACCAATTTTTCACGTACTGTGTAGTCTACATACAGTTATATGTAAGCCGTTTTAAGCGTTAATTACACAGATACAGCTACAGTATAACTCGGTCCATTTTTTTCCCAAAAGTCGGGTCGGCTTTCCCAGAATATCTAACCGAACGTATTTGGAGGAGTTCTGCTATTTTTACTTCTCTCCCCGCTGATTTTAGTGGCCAACCAAACCAGTTGTTGTGGCATTTGCCTAACAATAGCGATAGCAGGAGAAGTACATCACAGATCGTTTTGATTTTATTTTAATAAGGTCAGCAATAATCAAGGGAATGAACCAAGTAGAAAATTGTTCCCAAAGGGATATTAAAAGCGGAGATAATCTAATCCCCAAAGGTAGATGCGATGACCTGGTAATTTCAGATATGATTTTATCATTCAAAGTTGCCTGTCTCCGGAGACTTGCTTCAGAACAATCCTCGATGATTTTCATTGTCAGTAGCTAACACTAATAAAATTGTTTTTCCTGCAGGCTAGTGTGTTAGGAAATTAATTTTATCTAATTATATGAATTGCACTGTCGCTTTTCATGTTGTAATTAAAATACATGTTGTCAGGTTCCAAGTTGCTCGCGAAACTCTGGGTTTGCTGTTTTTCTGTTGCCTTTTCTCAGAGGACGGTTCAGAAAAATGCAAAATATGTTTGTCTGGCAAACAAGAGCTGTCCGGTGGACAAGAGACGCCGTAACAGATGTCAGTACTGCCGCTTTCAGAAGTGTCTCAGCGTCGGCATGGTGAAAGAAGGTGAGGGCTACTGCTATTCTTGTCCCAAATGCTGGAGCGGTACGTTTAACGAGCACGTGTGTGTGTGTGTATGGACACAGATGTCTTTACTATGGACTTGGCAACTTTAGATTCCTAGCTGCCCCCCAAATTCGTGCATCTGTGCAATAACACGTTGATTGTTTTTTTTTCCTGTCGCCCAGCTGAGTGGGTTTATCACGTGTAGACTTTCTGGGAGCCCGGAGTTCAAGGACTGCAAGGTCACGAGGTGATAATTTGACTCTGGCCAAAATGTGTCCTTTATGAACTTTGAATGCCATTCAATAATGCAGTTGGTTTCCACACGTTACCTCGCAGCGTCGGTGTTTCGTTGTCTTGGGTGCCTTTTTGCATAGGATCTTGTCTCGTGGCCACGAGGTGATTGTAAATTTGCAATTAATTTAAATGGAAACTGGATCAACTCATTAGTCCCGGTTCTGCAAATATTTAAGTATGTGAGTAATACTGTGCGAGCATTCCTATTGCAAATACAGACATGGGAAATATAGCCTATGTAGTGCGACCATATTTTTTGACTGCTTTGAGAAAGTTACCGTGAAAGAACAGCCCTGCCGTATAGCAGGTGACATTTGTGTTTCACACTCTGTTTTCATTCAGCAGTAGGGCTGTGTGCGTGAATATAGGGGCACACAGGCGTGCTGCAAACAAAGCACGAGCACTAGGAACACAGCTGGGCTCCAAGGAAGCAGTTATTCTGCTGCTTATGGTCATGGTTTTAAGCAGTTTTGGTACCATTTGTGTTTCTTTGCAATCAAAGGCATCAACAGCGTGTGCTGAAATTGGAGAATGCTCTTATTTTTGCTGGGCTGGCCATCGCAGGGGAAGCAGGTGCTCATGCTGCTCTGTCGTTTTACCGCGTCCTCACCACCGATCCCCTTCTTTTCTGTGCAGTTGTCCGCACGGACAGCCTGAAAGGGAGAAGAGGTCGGCTGCCTTCCAAACCAAAGAGCCCCCTGCAGCAGGAACCTTCGCAGCCCTCCCCGCCTTCTCCTCCCATCAGCATGATGAACGCCCTTGTACGAGCTTTAACCGACTCCACACCCAGGGAGCTCGACTATTCACGAGTATGTCTTGCTTTTCTTTGTTTGTTTTCTGCGGGGAAATGAGTCATGAGCTGCATTCCTAGCTGGTTGGCTGAAAAGAAATGTGAAATTGGGGTGAGAGTAGAAGTTTGTCCAGCCGGCCGTGCCTTGTGGGTGGGTGGGTAACGGTGGGGAAGGAGATGTGCCAGCACTCAGTTGGCAGCTGTCCATTGTGAGGGTCTTATATTCAAGGTTATCTACCGTGTATATTTGAGAGGGTGAAAGCAAATTGTGTGGATCAGTAGAGCAGTCGTCTTGCAGAATGCTGTGATTACAATAAAACTGATTAATCTGCCAAACTCAGGAGTATCCATATATCTGGTATCTTTAATTTTCAAATCCTTCATGCTAAAGTCTAACAGAACTTTGATAGTGTGCGGCTATGAGCGCTGTGTGAAATAACACTCAGTGGATAGGTCCATTTACATTGAGATCACAGGAAATTTGCCATTATTTAAGTGACTACAGAGCCCAGCTTGGGATACCCCAGCAGGAGTATTTCTTAAGTAAAATTCACATTTGGGAAACAAACCTCCAAATCAAAATTCTTAAAGATTGCATCAGCAAAGCTTCACCACCTATTGGATATTTCCTTACCCTAGCTCTTTAATGTGTAGTGTACACCATTTAAATATTGATAGGATATATTTTGAGAGCTTATAAAACTGCTCTGTAGTTATTAAAATATAGCATAGAAGTAGCTTGTAAAATGCATTCTCAGGAAGGCTGAATATATGAAAAGAAAAAAATATAGCTGCGGAAAAACAAGATTCAAATTCCTTCCTCTTAATGAAATACGATTAAATCTCAGACTGTGAAAAATACAGCTGTACTCAGACAATATTCACATTGTCCATTTATCACTTGTTGCGAAGTAATATTTAAAGCTGAAATATGTTTTGTTGTAATTATTTAAAAAGGTATTCTTCTAGCTTAGCATATGCTTACCTCTGTAATTTATAATTACTTTTTAATACATATATATATATATATATAAGATATATAATTTAGCAATTATAGGTACGCTGTAAGTTCTTTTCTTCAAGCTAGTCAGTATGTATACAATCCAACAGTTTTACAAATTGTTTTCAAGAGTGAGTTGTTTAGTGTCTGACAGCCTTTGGGGGAGAACACATTGCCCATATTTACATGTATTTTAACTTACCCAGAGAGTCTCGGGGTCGTTCTGCAAACACCGAGGTCCACGTCCAGCTGTGCTCTTGGACAGGAATCTGCTGGGTTCCATAGCGTTACATGAGCATGACAGCTCAGTCCACGAGAGCATTATCCAATCTCACGTATTTACCTATAGTAGCAACATTATTTTGCATTCTAAATAATAACTAAATGAAAACTCTGACTTTTTTTAATGTGGCTTTCTTCTTTATCCTGCGGTAGCTATTCCTGTTCAAATGGAGACAGTCCATAGGTCTCACTGCTGAACAATCCCGTTGGTGGTTACAGAAAGCACAGGATTGGCAGCAGATTAATTTCGTTTCGGTAGCTAATAGATTATGTATGGTTGTCATGACATGTTAATACCTACGTTTTTCTTAACATTAAAATATATACTAATCTGTTATGCTCGGCAGTACTGAAAATACAAAAAATAAGCTAAATGAAAGCAATAGATTCACATGCTTTCCATAAATCTTAGACTTCTTTAAAAAGTTGAGGGAAATCAGATAGGACTACTGAGTAGACACTGAGATTATCTAACAGAAACATGCAGGAATCCCACTGTAATGCTCAAAACTAATGTGAAGGACCCTGTACCTGTAAGGACGGGCTTGCGGCACACTCTGCTCGGCCGTGACCCTGCCGTGCACCACAAATGGGTGGATCTGGAAGCCTGGCTTGGAGTCAGTCCTAACGCTTCCGTAGTCACGACCTTAATGTTTAGCATGGTCTTCATGTTTGCAAGATGTTTGCAACGTCTTGACTGTTGCAAAAATACAGATAAGAGTTTCGGAGAGGAACGTGCACCTCTTCCCTCCAAACAAATGCAACCATCTACACCAAAAAACAAAATGAAATTGCATAATCTATGAATTTTAAAACAAAACACAGTGGAACCAGTTCTGTTGAGAACATGGCTACTTCTCATTTCAGCACTGGTTTTAACTTACCAGCCCACAGCAATGGTATATTTAGGTACTTGGTTTCAAAAAGCAATTGCTAGGAACAGAATTTGGTTTATGAACTTTTTAAAGGCCAAGGGCCGTGGTCAGGTCTCACACCTGTTTCACTGGTACAATTCCACGGGATTAGACTTCTCAGTAAGTGAGATGAGAAGCAGACCCGGTACCTTGCCGTCCTTCTTCAGGCAAAGCAGCCACCGACTTAAATGGAAGTGTTTATTTTTTGGAGGGGCATTCAGCCAATAATCGCACCCCAACCCCCAACTAAAAAATGTAGCAAATGTCAGTGCTTCTGACACAGGAAGGGTAGATGCATGGAGAAACGAGCCTAGCTTCTAGCTATCATATTGTAAATATGCAACGCCATCGCTGTTAGACTTTTGTAGCTTCAGCAGTTCATGGAGGTCTGATAAATGTAGGCAAAGGGTCGGGCTGGATCATGCTATCGAACTATCGGCCTTTTAGATATACCTTATAAATTAATGTTGCTTGCTACGCACACATCTCCCCCTTGAGCCAGTTGGTGTCGTCTAATTCCTAGCAGGGCAGCAAGCACTGCGTAGGGCAGAGCTGTCCCTTTTTGGGATATCCCTGTGGCAGGGGGGTTGCAAGTGGATAATCTTCGAGGTCCCTTCTAACCCAACCCATTCTATGATTCTCCTCAATGAAATAATCACGAGGGGGAAAAAAGTAACAAGTTTTCTTGTGTGTTAAACTGAAGCATACGTTTTTATGTTATGCCTTCTTATATACCCATTAAGACCATTGGAAGTAAATAATATTTTATTTCAGCTATTCTCTGTAAGTGCTAACTCAGTGTAGCAAGCAGTGACATATTATAGCAGTTCAAAACTACATAATTCCTTACAGTTTTTACCTTTCTTCTAAAAATGCTCTCATGGGCTGAACTGTAATAACATATATGGGCTAATTTCATTTATTTATTTATTTGTTTGTTTGTTTGTTTGTTTGTTTGTTTGTTTGTTGTGCATTCAGTTTAATTAAGTGGCCCACCTGGGGTGTACAGTACTGTAGCATTCAGTTATGTGACATAATGCAGCATTCAGCTTTGTTGGACAATATTAAAGCTTTGTCTTACTTTTGCTGAATGAATGCTTTATAGTTATTGAGAAGAAGTTAATACCTGACATCATTGCACCAACATGCAATGTGTTATATTTTGGGTGAATTTAGGGTAGTATCTTTTTTCTTTTCCCCCTTTTTCATTGATCAGAGGGTCAAGAACGTGTCTTGCCTTAACACTACCTGTAGGCAAGGCAGGAATTTCCATCAGCCCATATTTGCTATTTTCTCACATAGAAAGGAATCACCTCAGCTCGTGCACAACAGGGCAGGTCTTGTAGAGTTTGAGGAGCTGAAGACCACGAGGTGGACAAGCCCACCACCTCACACTCACTATCTTAGCTTCACTACCAGGGGCTGCAAAGTCTCTGCGTACTATCTTTTTCTACCCACTGACTGTTCCCCAGTACATTGTGCTGCAGCCCTGTGCCAGGAGTAGTGTTTTGTACTGCTTGAGCTTCCTCATCAGCTTCTTTCAGTTGGAGGACTGAACAGATAAACCTCTTGCAGTGTACAAATTTTCTACTGCTGTTTCCCATCTTCTGTGTATTTTATCCCCCCTCTTGCATCTCTGTCCTCCTTCAGAGTGGCTGTGGCAGAATTTGTCTCCATGTGAGCACCAACAGCTCAGATAAGGCCAGAGGCTTCTAGGACTTCTCATGTCTTTGCTGTGGTTCAACAATCAATCTGACTGTGAAGCTCTGTCCTTCATTCATTCCTTTCCTGCCAACAGCAACCAGCTCCAACTAGGGCAGGCAGGGAACAGGACGCCTACCTGAGAGGATCTGCTTGCTGTTCTCCCTTTCTGTCCTGTACAGAGGGGATGCTAGGTGATATGTGCAGCCAAAGGGGTATGCCTGTAGTAAGATCCCTCCAGGCTCCCACCATGATCAGTGGAGAGGAGATGTGGGTCCTTCTGCTTCCCCTCTGGCTTGGGCTGCTAGGAATACCTTTAGGCTGATGGACTCAGGTCTCACTGTTTGTTGAAAGCAGCTTCCAGCGGGTGCGCACTCATGGAGATCACCCCATCCTTTCCCTGGCTGAGTCTCAGAGGTAGGGCTCTCATACAGAGTCCCTTCCAGAAATACCCCACACGATGCCTGATGGGCTAGTTGCTGTTACTTTGCAAGCACAGAATCAGCGTAAGCCACCAAAGCTCCTAGTACATTTTCTCTCAAAAAGAGCAGTGCCCTGGGAGTGGCAGGGACCCAGTGCTGAGGAAGTGAGAGAGAGCAGGGAGGGCGCTGCTGGAGGGTCGTGGGGAAGTTCTGCAAGCTGGGGCTGTCGAGTGGTCGTCTGGAAGAGTTATGGCCGAATCAGTGGGATAATAGGTTCTCCTGAGCCTGAAACGCTTCTCTATGCAGGATAAGAGGTGATATGGGGCAGCTGGTTTACTTTCAACCAATTCTGTATTCAAATGAAGCCACGCTGCACGTGTCAGATAAAAGATGATTTATCTTGCGTGTCTCTATCACTGTCTGATAAAATGCAATTTGAGAGGCTGGGGAAGAAATCTGCATTTTGGACGTACTGAGACAAATTCATCAATGGGAAAAATGTTTAATTGCAGTAAGCTAAATAGTGTTCCTCCTTCATTGTGGTTGAAATTATCCTCCCCACCAGATTGCTGTTTCTGTTTGCTAATAGCATGGAGCTACTTGCAAAATGTGATAAATACTGCATATTACTTGCAAATTTCAAACGTCTATAACTGTGGAAATGTCTTTGCAATATACATCTTAATAGCAAAATGCCTCCAGGTAGCTAAGCAGGTAGATAGATGGAGACCTGCTCAATGTGCATTGGATGCGTGTGCCAGCGTTGCTGCAGAAGGAAGCACTGTTAGGCAGGTAGCACCATATGCTCCTCAGGATGCCCTGAAATGCATGTCAAGTTGTAATGTTGCTTTCTGTGGTTTTTCTTTCAGTACTGTTCCACCGATCAGGCTGCTGCAGGCACAGATGCAGAACATGTTCAACAGTTCTATAATCTTCTGACCGCCTCCATTGACATATCCAGAGGCTGGGCAGAAAAAATTCCAGGATTTACTGACCTCCCAAAAGAAGATCAGACATTACTCATAGAATCAGCTTTTTTGGAGCTGTTTGTACTAAGACTCTCCATCAGGTAACTATCTACTTCATTTCCTCTTCAGTTGATGTGAAAAATCCCCCATCTGCACGTTCTTAGGAACAAATACAGCGATACCTTGGAATGCTGTCAATTGCAAAAAACAAACAAACAAACAAGACAACAGAAAACATCAACAATGTCTGCATCCACAGGAGATGATATATAATTTGTTTTATGCTGCAGAAAAAAATAAGGCAGTGATTTAAAAGGGGAGCATAGTTCTCACTAATGCGCTTCTTTTTATTTGATACACCACATCCTCTTCTTCCGTAGTAATCAAAATTGATCCTTGGGTACAGTTTGAACAATTTTGCTTCATACTCATCAGCATAAACTATATAAAAGCACTTTTAGTATAGAAGCTTCTCCTTTTTTCTCTTTTTTTTTATTTTCACGCATGCGCATCTCTTTAGTCTGTTTTTGAAAGGGATAAAGGAGCTTTAAAATCTTGCTCAGATTATTATTCTCCTTAATATCAAGTCACTCAACAGAGTGAGGTGCTATCTGTCAGCCTGGCACCAGTTAAGATGTTTCACCAAAGACGGTTTCAGGGACTGGAGGAATTCCGCACTGGTGATTTGAATTATGCCCTTGCTGCTTTAGGTCAAAAATGACCTTTGCATGTAGCTCTTAACAGGGATACTGGCAATGGGGGGTGGGAGGAGAGAGAACGTGGCAGTAACATCACTCTTGCAATAGGTTCTCACATAAAACAGTCAATTATGTTGTGTTTATTGTGCATTATTGTGTGCGTTTTCCATTGTTTTTTTCTCTGTTAATTTTTACAATATGAAAAACGCAGATCAGGCTAAATAAGTGCTGAGAGTTGCAGAACCCCATCTCTCCTCAGCTTTTATTAGTTTTGCATTTCAAAATGCACGCACGTAGTATTACTGCAATTCAAACACACAGTATTTAATGTAAAATGTCTTCTCTGTTTATGCCTTTGGGCAGGACCAAAATCTTAACTAATTAGACAGTCTACACCACATGCTACAGCTAACCTCGGGCTTATAACTCTACGAAGTAAGCAATCATAGAAGCTTGTTTGTTGTACTTTTGCCCCAAGGGAGAAGCGTATTGTCAAACGTGAATGCCCACATATGTCTCAGGATAATGTGCCTTGGATTTTAAATGACAGACACTTCAATACCGGTTATGCATTTTGCTTTAAAGTTGAAGATGCGTCTCTAATTTTTTCAATTATTTTTATTTGAGGTCTGATACTGCTGAGGATAAGTTTGTATTCTGCAATGGACTTGTGCTTCATAGACTTCAGTGCCTTCGTGGATTTGGGGAGTGGCTCGACTCTATTAAAGACTTTTCCCTAAACTTAAAGAGCCTTAACCTTGATATCCCAGCCTTAGCAAGTTTATCAGCTCTAACTATGATTACAGGTAAGCGTTCCTTTGTTACTATAATGCTGCAGACTCCAGTTCTTTACTTTAGCATAGATTCAAGCAATTTCAGTTAACTTAGCAATACCCTGGTTAAAGCAATTGCAGGTTTTAAGTGTTGTAATGACCTCCCTGAAATTGTAGGCCGTCAGATATATCTATTAAACTGTAATCTAACTCTCTATTTCTTCTTGTTTTCATTGTTTTCTTGGAATTGTCTCTAAAAATCAAACTGCTTCCAAGCAAACTGAGTAGCTCCTACAAAAATCTTTTAAAATCCTTGCTGAATTCCTAGAAAACAACAAACCACCAGAGCAATGTCTTCTGTGTGGGAATACTAACATCAGGGTGGCTTGAGAGCTGGAAGCTAGACAGCTAGTGTAGCACAATGACTGAAAGAGTGCTGCTTTTGGGAGCCAAGCTAGTGTAGGTATTCTGTGTTCTGATTTGTTGAGAGAGAAAAAATAGAGAAAAGTTAGAAAAAAAGATCTCTTCTGCAGCTTTACAAAAGCTTTTGGGTGTGCCAAGATACGTGACTATATCTCGCATTCCGCCCGGTGGGGTGAACAGCCGGAAACTAAAGAAAGAACCTGCCAGGTCTGGCTAGGAAGTACAAAACAGGGGAGCGTAATGTTATGGAGTATCACTTTCTCATCCCTGAACCAACAGAGTGCCTTGAAGCACGCACTGCATACTTTTGATAGGCTTTTGATAGTTTAGGAGGCACGGCTGGAGAGGCAGGCGGGGCAAGGAGTGCTAGGAGTGAGGGTGTCTGACAAGCCACGGGAGCTCAGAGCAGCTGAAAGCCTGACTCTTGTTTCAGAAAAGGTGCTAACAGAAAGGTGCTGCAGGTGTGATGACAGCATGAGGCAGCACCTCAGCATGCCTCAAGCTGAGTCTACCTGGGGATGCTAGGAGCTCTGGTGGGGTGGGTGTTGATTTCCTCCTGCGTTTTAGGCAACTTCCAGTTTGCAGGCAGTAGCCTCATCTAAATCAGCTGCAGTCTTTCTTTGGATAAGTTGATGCTTGGGAAACACTGAAATGAAATGCTTAGTGGCAAATGCAAAAATCTGTACATTGACCAATTCCCATTGACATTTGTAGGACTAAATTTTTGGCTTCAGAATTTGTTAAGGTCCAGATTCTGCTTTCTTTGATAAAACTGGACTTTGATAAAGTCCAGAATAATTTGAGGTTGCTTTGTTCCACATGAAAAAAAATCTAAAATGAATACTACGTTAAACTCATAAAGAATGTTCCCAACTTATTTTTGACTTCCTTATTCAGAGATCACGCACAAGCATACATAGTTACATATGTGTATTATAAATATGTGTGTGGTACATACCTATATATAAATTGTACATGTGTGTGTGCATTTATGGATCTATAAATCAAAGACAGTTACTATCTCTCTCCACGTATGTGTACACACAGACATATATGCTCAGATATGCACAGTGCATTTCTGATATATTTGATGTGTCTTTTTAGGTAGACACAGATTGATGGAGCTTGTTCTTGATTACCTTTCTGGAGACTGAAAGGATATAGATAGATAAAGAGGAGCCCCTGCAAACTATCAGTCTGACTATAGATAAGGCTGTTCTACAGGATGAAAGGTTTTTTCTCCTTACAAAGCCATGTCCTGCTTTTTGTTGAGTCAGACACTATTTGGTTGTCTTTAAAGAGTCCAGGTTGTCCAGTGGCTGGCTCAGGTCACCATACAGTGTTTAACAGAAATATGTTTAAATTGATAAAGCCCCACAATCCTTCCTTTCATTGCTAACAGCCCTTTCATGAGTTTGCTATCTTGTGCTGTTCTTCTCAAAGCTTCTAAACAAGTAGAAATAATTCTTGCTTTTAGAAGGAGAACATTTCTGTCCCTAACAGCTTTAAGATCTCCTGTATTTATCATTTTTTTCTTGTACACCCTACTGTAGGGAACCTACTTTAGCAGAGGGTTGGATTAGATGATCCAGATGTCCCTTCCAAACCCTATGATTCTGTAATTCTGTCATCTTCTCCCCTGTATGAGATGGTGCTTAAAATTCGTGTAGTTTTCTGTTTATTCTTTTATGTCACGAAGCCAGAATATCTCTGCTGATTTGCCCTCAGAAGAGACTGCCTCTCCATGGAGTCTAAATTAGATTGAGGCTCCTGTGTCTAGTGATTTATATTCACAGGCTTCAGATCTCTAAGGGCACTTAGGGACTCAGTCAGAAATTTGGCCACCTGAAAATGGATGGTACTGTATAAAGATGAACAATATTAAGAAATGGAAAATGAAAGAGGAAATCAGGTAGCTGTGGCTGATCGCTAAATGCTGAGGTGGTGGTTCTTTTGAGAATTTCTCAGCAGTAGTATATTTGTAATATTCGTAATCAGGAAAGCCTTGAGATGATTCTATGATTCTATGATTTGCCCATGAGAAATGCCATCCTGTATTCTCTTGACTTTCTGAGTATGACAAGTCAGATGCCGGTTTTCAGATAGTCCTACCAAAAAGGAAGAGCAGTGAAGATGAATTTTGGAAATCAGGTTTAAAAAAATCACATTTTTAAGTGACTTTTTTGAGTCTTGGCTTAGATTCAGTTGGATGTTTTAGTGTCACTGTTTATGCTACAGAGAAGACACTTCTTTCCTGCACTGAACTGCTGGAGGCAGAAGGTAGTAAACCCTGGTTCAAATCCTTCTTCTTAGTTAGAGCAAGAGAGAATGACCTTTTTACAGGAATACAGGATATCCAACTACTGAGTGTCACTGTCTTTTGTGTTGAGGCCATTTGCAGTTTTGTGAATTTAGTTGTTTGCTTTTATTAGAAGTGCTGCACAGCAAATTGTTGGCTTAAGCAACATTTTCTTCATTATTACACAAGTTGCTCCAGTTCTTATTTTACATTTGTCAATTTTTCATGGCTTGAATGCTCAGCCAAAAAAGAGAAAATGAACAAACTCTTGATGTGTAACAGTCATAGCTGGTTTAAATACTGTGCAGCACCTTAGGTAGCAGCAGATCTAAAATTCTCGCTCCTAGTACAGAGTATACTCCTGAGAATGATGACCTGTTTGTTCTGCTTGATTTCACGAGTGCTCTCCATAGACCAAACAAGGACGTGCTCTTAGGAAACAAAACCTCTTGTAGTCACTGAAAGTATCGGTGAAGGAGGAAAGTAAGAGAAGCCACTGCTTGCGTTCATGCGTTTGCCGTTCTATGAGGGTGACGGGAACAACAAACATCTCCCTCCCAGTAAAGGAGAAGGGGATAAATGTTACACGTTGTGTTGGGGAGTAAAAAACATCCCACTGTTCCCAATGCCCAGGGTGCTGAGGGCTGATCTTTCATTTTGGGGTATCAAATGAACTCCTCAGTAACAACCATGGTAGTTCAGAAGCCCTGTAACTAACCTTGCTGACCTGCCTAGAGGTCCTATACCAATGCCCTATCTCAACTGCAGCTGCAGGTCACAGTATATGATGCATGGTTATTGGCATATGCAAACATTTATTCTGTTCAGTAATCTTGAATAGAACAGCAGGAGACCTGCTGAATATCACAGTATTCTCTGCTTACTTTGAGTAGAACTGGTGGTATGCATAGCATAAGGTAAACAGGAAAAGATTTTGTAAATTTGCATCCATTAGCAGATCCATATATTTGTGCTTTCCCTGTTTATTTGATGTTTCCTGGGAATTTCCAGTGAATCCCACAGAAAGAAAAGTACCATGTCAGAGTGCTTCTGAATTTTCAAGATCTTTCAGATCAGAGATTAGCTTGAAAGAGCACCCGGAATGAAAGAATGTCATTTGGTTTATTGTGAGTGGCTTGCAAACAGTTAAAATTCCCCAATGTCATAGCACATCTTTTTTTCTTTAAGCTACTCCTTTAGGATCTTCCTCTCTCTGTCTCTCTTCTCCTTTTTTACTTCCTTCAGTTGGTTAAGAAGGCTTGGACGCAACTTCCTCCAGAGCACATCAGCAGTGCTCTGAGCATCAGCCAGAAGAAAGAAAGAAAGCCAGAAGAAAGTAATTAGAAGACACTCACCCCACATCCACATGAACACAAAAAAATGGGTTCTGTCTTATTCTTTTGGGTCACTTGTTCTGTTGGGATGTAGGATATAATGAGCTAAAGAAGAGTGCCAACATGGAAAGAAAAGCTCTATCCTTAGTTTCATGATGATGACATCTGTTAGTTCAGTAGGTTGCATAGATCACAAGTGTTCCTGTACAACCACTTCATGCTGGACTTTCTCTAATTCTTACACTGTGTTGATGGTGCAGATCTGCAGAACAGACCAGATATGAGCTCAGACTGTTGTTTAAAATACCCCCTTAACTTCCTGAATGGTCACTAATAATGCTCTTCTACCAATGTCAAAATAGAAGGATTGAGATTACAGTGAAGATCATCTGAAGGGCTCACTCTTAGTCTCAAATTTGTGCTTGCTCTAAAACTGCTTGTGTATTCTTTCTCTCTCTTGTCAATTCTCTTTTCCTCTCTGCCTCTTCCTTTCTCTGTCCACATCCAAATATTATTGTTTTGCCCATTTGACACTCTCAGTGGGATGCTACTGAGCGCAGAGCATTCTCGCCTTAATTTAGCCAAGCTCTTTTGGCATATGTTTTAATTTAAGTATTTTACAGACCAGTTCAGAGCCACTGTATATACTAGGCTTATTCACACTCTTACTGCTTTGTTAGACTGGTACTAAAACATTGAAGAATACTGTGAGGTTTCAATTAATGGTGAGTTTATATTTGTCTTCCTGCTGCTGAGCTCTCCCTTGCAGTTTACAGAGTTTTTAGCATCATCAGTTGTACCAAGAAATAGTAATGACGCTGGGCTGGCCAAAAAGGGTCTGGCTGCTGCAGTTCCCTTCTGCATATGGATCTGTCTGACTTTCCACAGGGGGAGAGGCTCACCTCCTCTTCAGCAGCAGATACCCTCAGTCCCGTTGCCAGGATTCTCCGGAGTGGGTGCTTCTTGTGCTGGGTCTATATACGAGCAGGTGGCAGACTGGAGGAGTGTAGGAGAGCCGCTTATAAAAAAAAAAAACCCTCCAGATTGCATTGTCTGCCTTCCCCTCTCCACTTTGATGAGGGAAATACTGTCAGCATCTGAAGTGAAGCACTCACTCCTCCTTCTCCTCTCCCACTCTTTTGATGAGGCAAGAACTCTTTCCTCCCGTAGCTCCTGGTGGTCTGCGTTAAATTGTGGTTTTCCTAAAGCAGGGAGCACTCTATAGTGTCCTCTATGGTCATTCAACTCACCTAACTTCAGGTTCTTCTCCCAGAAGAATACAGATCACCTCTTAAAGGTGGGTCACCCACCTCAACTCCAAACCGTCTTCCAATACCTTTGTCTTTGCATTGATGGTAGAAGGAGCTCAGAAGTCTGGGCCCACAGCTTGGGACCTTTGTGAAGTGCCTGAAAGTTAGGCAGGGTGCATGTGGGCCAGGCTGCAATGGGAAAGAATGCTCCTGGGTCTGTCAAGTTGCTGCCTTGCTGCGCAGCCAAGCATGCGTAAGGCGATCAGAAAGCTGTAGGCAACAGAGCCTGGTGTTTCTTTGAGTTAGAGAAGGGGAAGAGGATTGTGAAGGGGGAAGAGAAAATCAGATAATTGTATTGAAACTGAGACAATCAAGAGGCCTATTTTAAGTCTGTACCATTAATCTGCTGCATATCTGACAGGACCGTTTCTGACACCTCAGAATTAATTAAAGCTAAAACTGACCTGCCCTGACACACAGCGCAGAGCCTAAGGGTCTCTCAGCTACTCGAGATCTTCAAAACACTTGTTCTTTTTGAGAGTGTTTTTCATAAAGGTAGCACCGAACCTGCCTAGCCCTGGTGTCATCTGCCCTAAGACAGTGACCAGGGAAAGGACTGGCGCAACTGGTGACTGCTTTTCCTGCTCTTTGACTCTCTTCCTATCAAGTTTTTGCTGATCAGCATAATTATAGCACAGAATCACATCAAGATTCCCGGAAATTGTGTGTGGGAAAAGGAGAAAGGTGTAAGAAACTTGCCACGTTCTCTTTGCCAGAATGAGCTGCTAAGTTTGCAGAGCTTAAAAGGCAAGACTTCCAATGAATCATTTTGACAGGCTTATGGAGAGCATCTTTGCCATAAATCACCGTTTTTCTTGCAAAAATCAATGGTAGCCTAAACCACGAGGCTGAGAAATCCTATATTCACTTTATCCATGCCTTTTTAATTGTCCTTATAAGAAAGTCTGAATACAATAATATTTACACACCTCCTCGATCAGTTAGAGAAAATCTATTGGTTTTGACTAGCTGTCTTTCTTGGGATAAATCTTGACCTTATCAGTTATATGTGGATAAGAACATCCTGTGGAATACCAGAAATGATTAGGAGACCACTGACTTCAGAGACAGGGTACCTACTTACCACAGGTGCCTCATTTTGCAACCTCCAGGTTAATTAAGAAAGACTGTGGGTCTTTCTTTGTCCTAAAGCCACTGGCTGGGTGGAAAAGACAAGAAAACTTGTTTCCTGCTATTTGAACCCTAACTATTAAACTTAAATCTTTGATGTGACTTAGACCCAAGACTCCTCAAGTCTATCTGAGAGAGGTAATGATCAGCTTGCAATGGCAATGCTAGGGCAGAATGCCCATTATTAGCAGAGAGGCTTCCAAATAGATGGCTTTGACTTCACGGGCCCTGAAGGGATGCCTTAAGGATTGGAGTCTACAAACCCCTTCTATCAGTAAAGCGGTCCCACTTGTGAGAAGCGACATCTGTAGAGACAGAGCAAACATCAAACACTCACATGTGCAATTCATGCAATGGAGGACAATCTTCTTTGTTGGAGACTGCTTTCATGCTGTAGGACCAAAGAGCAGATTGAGGTTGTAGCATGTCTTACTCCTGAATTTCCTTGATTTTGTTATTTAAAGTAAGTCTGCTAATATTAGAGTCTGTGCACATACTGTATTTTGCATTGGCACGCTTCACGGCTAGATGTCAAAGACATAATTTGTTCATGAAACCTTCTGAACTTGTCAGTTTAAGACAAAGACTGTTTAGTTCTTACTTGAAATGTTAACAACATTGCTGTGTGCTCAAAAGCCAGAGATCATTTTCCATACTCTGTGGCAACATACGCATCTACTGAGGCACTGGTTTGAAAATGTGTTCTGCTATTCTGAAGTCAGAGTTGGATCCATTCTAGTATTTCAGCTCTGTAGATCTATAAAGATATCTTCACTTACATAGCCAGGAAACAACATCAGAACCGATTAAAAGATGGAAACTTTTCAAAGACCGCAAGACTGACTTAATGTCCTGCAGATTCTCAGTGGGCTGGGGGTATAAAAAAAGCAACAAACCAACAACAACCTACAGCTTTTCAAAACTGTATAAAATATTTATCTCCCAAGATTTTTAATGGCAGAATCTGGCTAAGTATTTACTCCTAGTGACCTGTGTAGTTAAGGTTTACATAATTACACTACTCAACATTTACTGGAAAGGCTTTAAATATTCATTGACTCCTCACGTTTTAATGTAAACAAAGCACTTAGGGTACCCAAGTTTTTTAATTCCTTCAGGGTGAAAAAGATGTCTGAAGCAGATGCTGCTGCTTGGATGAGTGTTGCTGTGAAGCAGCAGAGCAGGTTGATGGTACTTCATTGCTTCACCTTCTGGCCAGAGACGCATGTGCATGCCTCCTGGTTGTGATCCCAAACTAGTATTTTTGAGGAGATAGCTCTGCGTAAGTCAGTAAAGTTGAAACAGTGTAAAAGGGGTGAAAATCACTGGAAAATCAAACCTTTCCATTTCTGACTGCCTTCATTGAATTCCATCTGTTTTATTGGTTTGTCAAGAGCATCTAGCCAAAAACGTCAGTGAGGGGAGGCATGAGTAGTTTATACACACACGTCAGGGCAAGGCACTGCTGTGCTTGCTTCTGGAAGTAAAGAAAACTATGTTCTTTCCAATGTTCATCACGGGGGTAGACAGAGAAAGTATCTACTGCCACCTCCTCCTGGAGTAAAGAGGACGGAGCAGGACTTGGGGCTATGGGCACAACATAGCCCTTGGCTGTCAGGAGTGAGGGAGAGGAATGGGACAGGCAGACAGCTTCAGATGCATCAAACAGAAGAAATGCCACGATCCCTCACCGCTCGTCCTATACCATCACTGCTTTTTCCATCTGTAGTTGGCTAAAATGAATTTAACCTGTTTTATCTTAGACTACTCTATCCAGTCTAACGCTGTTTTGCGTGTAAATGGCGAGCACTTTGTTGTGGAGCCACTTTTTACTTATCTCTGAATTTCCAAGTCAAAGGAAAAATCAAAAGGCCACAAAATTATTTGAGATTATTCTTCTGAAACATTAAATTAATTCATCCACTAGAGCTTGATAGCAAACAACATGAAATTATCTCTCTCGTGTACTAATAAAGAGCCAGCTTTGAATGATTCACAAATCTGATTCATTGCACCTAAGCTTAAAGAACTGGGGATATGTTTAGCAGCATTGTAGCATTTTAAAAAGCTATTCAAATAGGGACAAGCCGTGGCTTCCCTTGCTTTTAGGAATGTTGAGATTTTTTGCGATGGATAACATAGCAGCCTTTTCACTTCAGGCACTGCTTACTCAAAGCAAAACAGTTAACTTCCAGGCTGTTTTTATTTTGAGCCTTTTAAAGAAGAATAAGTTAAAAAGCAGTAGCTGATCAAACTAACAAAGGATGGCGAGTTGCTTTTAGTTTCTTATAAGAGTGTTTGCAAATTCCTGGTGGAATTCTGGGCCTGGCGCTGATGAAGCTGGCTAAGGATATCGATCGCCACTTGAATTCACTGAATAAATAATGGTTGCCATAGTTATTGAGCATTCACAACTGGTGGGGAAGCACAGAAATCTCCAAAACACCTCCTGTGATAGTTTTGCTGGAAAATCACTCAATTAATTCTGTCTCCTATCGCAGAAATTATATGAGATATACAGGATACTCGGACGCATTGTACTAGAATTTCAGTCATGATTGAGCATCTCTGTTACCTATTTTAGCAGCTAAAAAGAAACAGGGGCTTATCATCTCTTATTTTGTGTGACAAAAAGGTTAACAGACGTCGTATAACCCAAACTGTGCAAAGAAATCATACACTTTTTGAAGCATCTTTTGCTTCGATTACCAGAGCACATAGTTACGCTGAAGCAAATGAGTCCTCTCCACTTGAAGTAGGGATGCTGACATGTCTGTGTTTTTTCTCTCGTGTCCTCACTTTACAGAACGACATGGCTTAAAAGAACCAAAGAAAGTGGAAGAGCTATGCAACAAGATCACAAGCAGTTTGAAAGATCACTTAACTTTCAGTTGCCAAAACAAAGGACAGCCGCTCGAGTCCGCAGAGCCTAAGGTACTGGGTGTTCTTGCTGACTTGCGTTCTCTCTGCACACTGGGACTGCAGCGCATCTTTTACCTGAAACTGGAAGATTTGGTGCCAGCCCCTTCCATTATCGACAGGCTGTTTCTGGACACCTTGCCCTTCTGAGTCCAGCCACCCTACTGAAAGGCAAATGCCCACCAGAGCAGGCAAACGGATCGTGACTTACCGCTAACATTTCTGCCCTCACTTAACAGAAAAGCAGCTCCAGCTCTAAAATGAGGTCTTTTCTGGCGCTTTGTCCTTACAACATGAGGCCTAAAACTTACTGGCTTACTGTTTTGGGGTTGTGTTCTTTGTATTTTTTTTTTGTTGGGTTTTTCTTTTGTGTGTGTGTGTGTGTGTGTGTGTGTGTGTGTGCGTGACTTGGGTTTTTTAAATGGCTAATATGGCACTTTTGGACAATGCTATCCCAGCAGCAGTAAAAGGTTAACATGACTGTTTCAAACCTGTTGTTTAACACCTCATGGGACATGAGGAATACAGTGGTAGAAGCTGTGTGTTTGAAAACAAGAACAGCAAATAGTTGTTTGCCAGGGTAGTATGTGTTTTGTGAGGATACCTTTAGCATACTTCCTGCATCAAGGGCACATACATCAGCACAATCGAAACAAAAATCTCACTTTTTTAACAGAGTACATTCAATTGAACATTTCATATAAATCCAATATAGCAAAATGACGACGGCTGTTAGCTCCCATGTTCAAGTGCAATTTTTTAAAGTGCTGTCTTACTAAGTCTTGTTTATTAACTAATTTATTTTAATATGAAAATAAAAGGAAGAATCCAAGTGAGAAATTGACGTGCACTAACTTACATGACAGAGTTTTCCAAACTTGACTCCGTGTAGCGTGACTTACTGACAAATGTCTGTGGGAGACACGGGAACGACCGCGGCTCAGTTGTTCCCTAGACAAGGAAATGCAAGTAAGTAGTGGCTGGAGCGCACAGGGTCAGCATCAGGGATAGTTTGCCTTTAGACTTTAACAGAAGTACCTGGTTAGTAAACAGACGCACGATGGGTTTCAAGAACAAGCGAGTCTTGTAAAATAGTATGAATGTAAGTGCTAGGAAGGATATAGTGAGCTGCGTTTAAACATTCCGTGTTCGTACTCCTTTTTGTATGTTTATACTGTTGATGCCATATTAATATGAAATAATTTGTTGCATAGTGTCTTTATTTGTATAAACGTTTGTATGCATGGTATATTGTATTGGCTTTGCCTGTATTTATTGCAATGACTGCCAGCTCGTAGGAGCCCTGTTACACACGATAAGGAAATGGGGTGTTCACACTGACTCAGATACACCAGTTGGAAAACTATATACATATATATAATGTGTATATATATATATGTATATACCTATATTTGTGTGTGTGTGTGCGTGAGCGTGCGCGTGTCTTTTTATTAACCATTTGTATATAAAATATCTGTCAGATCACAAGCAGAGCTATTTTACAGTTCATTTGCAGTGACTTCTAAGGCAGTACTGTTTAGCACTTTGATATTAAAATCTTGCTCATGTTTTGCTAAATTCAAATAATATTTAAAGATTTTAGTTCTAAAAAAAACTTTATATGCACTGTATTAAGTCAAAATTTTGTTGGTCATTTTGCTAAGGAAATTTTTGAATGTCAACCTGATGTCACTGTATCTTTTGTTAGCTTTAAACATTCTAGCTTTTGTCTTTTTTTAAACTATGCTGTTTATATGGAAATTAAATTATACAATCAAACAGATGCCAAATGAATTGCCTAATTGCTGCAAAGGATAACCCAGATATCGAGTCACTGTATGGTTTTCAAATAGTAATCTGGTATTTTATCACTTACTATGTTTGGATGTGCTTTTATGAAAAAATTATTCTTATATCAAGATTTATAGTAGTGTCAATAGGGAAACAGACTTCTAATCACTATAGTTAATATTTCCGGTTTACCTGCAGATAATATTTGGAAAAGTATTGCTTTTTGTATTGACTTTTAAGCTTATGTGCAAACATAATAGCATAATTAAATATCAGAGAAGCTAATGTTTCTTGTAGGTTGCTGTAACAAGCCTGACCAGCAAGACAAATATATTTTGACTGAACTTGCTTTTGTATATACTAAATATATATATATATACGTATATATATATACACACACTCACACACATGTGCGCATACAAAAACATACAGAAGCCGAATCAGAAAGTATGTTTACCTTTGTCTCCTTGTGTCAGACACAAGGTCCCTTGGGAAATCACTTCTGCCTAGGGACAGAGCCTGCCAGGCGCTGAGCACCAGCGAAGGGGCCGTGGGCGCTCCTTGTGAGCGGGCCCTTCCACTGAGTTTTCAGCATAGTACAGTGAAATTGCTTTTTGTCGGGCGAGGTTTATTTATTCAGTGGGATGTGAACGGAGGAAGCAGGTCCAGAGCCCCACGTGAGATTTCATGTAGCCGGTGTGCTTCAGTCTTCCATGGATAGTCTTAACTGTGATACTCTCCCATTCCCGTCACCTACCGAACCGTCCTTCATTTCAACTCCAGTGCACAGACCCATCGTAGAGTGCAGCCAGTGACAGGTCACGATGATGAAAGAAGAATTAATGCAGAATAAATCTCCTACCTTCCTCACAGCTCTCTCAGTGTGAACATGCCTTTGTCTAGGCAGAATTCAGGAATATATCAGGTGTTAAGGGAGAGTGCCTTGCTTTTGTTTCAGACAACAGTGTTTCAAGAGTTTCTTCACTCCGCTAACTGCAGTACTTTCTTCTTTTTTCTTCTTTTTCCTTTTTTTTTTTTTTTCTTCTTTTTGTGGTGTTAACCTGTGGGTTGAAAGAAACGCTCTTGTACATATACAATGTAAATTAAAATTATTAAATTGAATAACGTTTTTTTCAGAGGCCCCATGTGTGTTGAATAAGTATGCTTAATTCTGTTAAAATCTGATGTGAATTTTTTACCATTTATAAAACATTAAAAAACTGTGTACTTGAGTCTTAAGAGTGGAAAAATTGGTGAAGCATGCTTAAGAACACTGGCAGTTTAATGGCTAGTCCTTAGGTTAAAAGAGCTTTCATATAAACACAGTGAGACCTGCAGTGCCTGGTTACCCAGCCTCGATTAGCTCCTGACCATGGCTGTCACAGAGGCCCTGTTGTAGAGACCTCCCTCTCCTCGCTGCACTTCTCCATGTCAGCAAAAAGTTGTAATTAACTTGCAGATGATGACAGCCCCAAGGGAGGGAGGGGACGGCTGTAGCCATCCCACAGCACGTGTGTCTGGCTAGAAAGTGAACTGAGACCTGATCCTGTCCCCTGCCCTGGTAGAACCAGGCCCCAGTGGGCACATGCAGCAATTCCTGCGTGCAGACAGCTCTCCTTCCCCTGCCCTTGCTTTGCAGAAGGGATGACTTATCCCCTAGCAGACAAAACCGTTTAACTACAAATCCATTTTCTAAGCAGTTCTGAGAGGCACCTGCCCCTCAGCTAGGCTCCTGCAGGACTTGCTCAGCTGGAGGTGGCACCAAATGATGAGCTGTGGTAGGCTGCAAGATTGGCAGCTCCTTCTTTGGACATGCGGCAAAGCAGAGGGATGTGCAGACTCTTCCAAATCCTTCTCTTTTTTTTTTCTTTTTTAATGGCTTATTTTAAAAATTAAACTACAGTTCTTAAAATACCTAGTCGGTATGTCAAGGAGTTTTGCATAATAGTCCTGC
Organism: Alectoris magna; assembly: GCA_030625065.1. NCBI lineage: Eukaryota > Metazoa > Chordata > Aves > Galliformes > Phasianidae > Alectoris > Alectoris magna. The sequence goes on from CM060561.1 coordinate 60,324,817, forward strand.
TAGGTAAAACACACAGATCTAGTGAGAAGCCCCACCCAGGGTATGAATTCTAATCCTATGAGACAAAGGTAGCTTGCTTGTATTTCAATTTGTAGTTGCTGCAGGGACCATAAGTTGTGTCCCTAGATATCAACCCCAATCTAGACCACCTGCACTCATATCCTTAGTGTGCCTCATGTGCTTGTATTCTTAAATCACTGTGTCAGTGGCTGCGTCCCCACAAAGCAACACAATGCCCCAGGAGCCTGGGCTGGGTCAGGAGCCTCATCTAGTAGAGACCATCCTTAGACAGGAGGCCCCAAAGCACCCCAAAACGAGTGACTGTAATTAGAGGCGAGCCAAATCTCTTTCTACAGCTTTCCTACTGTTGCTTCTCACGTTCAGGTTCATTTGTCCAGTATATAGAGCTCAAATTTCAGTTATGATGCAGAGAGGGGAGAGAAAGAGATTTGATTGTACATAATTAAGCATGCCTGACAAAAATTGGCGACTCCCTCTATGGATGCCATGAAACGTTGTTTGATTAATTATTTGTATTATAGCAACACCTAGAGGCCACAGCAGAGATCAGGACTCTGCTTGGTAGCTACCCCAGTTTGCACCTACAGCACTCACCCAAGGAATTTCCATCCAAACAGAAAAAGCAGAAAGAAGAGAACTCAAGAGAAAAGGAGTAGTATATAGACTGTCATGCCCAAGGGCAGGCAGCTGGGAGTAAAAACCTCAGCTGGCTGAGCTGGTGGCCAGTGAGTGCTCTGATTCCGATTGCCTTTTTTTTTTTTTCCCCGGGGCAATTTTATACAAACACAACAAAAGCAAGCATTACAAAATTCAGAACCGTCCGTGTATTCCAACTGATCTTGTCTGCCCTGTGTGCATGAGTGGTGCCCTGTCATCCACGAGACTTCAAAATCCTGCTTGATCCTAAGTTTGGAAGCTGTGATGCAAGCTATGTAGTATTTGGAAAGGAGCTACTTAGCTGTTCTTTATTAAATGAATGGAGCTGATCATCAGGAATATTACAAGATATGGATTAAACAATAATTACTAATGAATAAAAAAGATCAACTTCTGAAAATGCCAAACTATTGATGCAGTAATTGAGTAAATGCAGAGTCAATTAATCAAACTCGTAACAGCTGATGATACATGTTAGAACTGTACCCCTGGCCTACATTTGTGAGAACTGCAAATACAGCAATTCGTCAAATGTGAGCTAAGGAAACTCATTTACTCTATGGAAACACTTTCAGCATTATTTCTTTGGTTTAATTTTTTAAGACCCTTACTTTTATATTCACAATATGGGATGTTTTGGCTGCATTGAGTTACAGAAGAAATTTGAATATGGGAAGCTGTGACGTAGCTGTGAAAACTGGATGAGATTCTTGAACTCAGAAAAGCAAGGGTTTCCTTACGGAGAAGTGTGGGAATCCAGCTGTAATTCAATACTATGTGTATCTCAACAAACCTACATGTGTATAATGGATCTACTCTAATGTCGAGTACAAGATTCCGAAGTCATGAAGAGACAAGACTGTTGGAAATGCCTTTTTTTTGGTGTTTTTTTGGTTCGAGGTTTTTTTTGTTTGTTTGTTTGTTTTTTGGTGTGGTTTTTTTTTTTTTTTTTTTGCATTGTGAAATATTTTTGATTGTTTATCGATTTTCCTTAAAAGAACACAGAACTCTGGGATTGTTTATGTGGAATTTTATCTCAAATTTAAAATAAATAAATAAACAAGCTAAGTGAAATTTCAAGCAAGAAATGTGTTTAAGTAGTTGAAAGACATTTTAAAATAATGCATTCTTACAAAATCTCCCTCCACAACAACTTGCATTATGATCTGAGGTTCCTCCCTGTGATAAAGGTGCTACAGTAGAATAAAAGTGAATTGCAGAAATAGTTTGAAACTGAGGAAACTTTTGAACCTATCAGAAAGAAAACAGAAATTAATTTACCTTTCTTGGGGCCTCATTATTTATCTTGCTGTGTTTCCTAATTAATTGACGATATTGACGTTTACACAGGGATTTGCTCCTTTCCAACTTCGCTTGATCCTGTGAAGAAGCCAGAATGCTGCATTTGTAGTAGCACATTTATTCCCATGGCAACAGCCAGGGATTTCACAGACGCTAATTGGGGCTGGCAACTTCAACTGTTTTCAGTACAGTCCCATATAATTTTCCTTCTTTTATCCACTTTTCATTATGCCTTACCTTTTGATTGACTTCCTCAATACATTTACAGTGCTTCCTCATGTCCTCAACTTAATGCCTTACCTGATTTACCAGTCTCTACTCTTTACATATGCTCATTTGCACCTATCCTAAGAAACAACTGCAGTGCATTTGTGCTAAGCTCCAGCTCTTACACTTCAAATGAATCCAGGTTTTAGTACAACCAGTTGGTTTCTGCACCAATGTGTGCAGAAGCAGCAAATAGAGGTACCAGTGCACAGCTGTACATTCACACATAAGCGTGCTGCCAGATACTTCTAAAGGTAGATGCCAAACCTTACTTCAAGTGGAGAACAAGCCTTCTGCCCACCTACACTTAAGTTCTGTGATCATTCAAGATCATTCATTTTAATTCAAGCAGATCGTGAACATTCAGAGACATTCAATTTACTATGTGGAGAATACTAGTTGTATACCGTGGTCATCCACTTGAGTTAAGGCCTTGACTTACTCACAGGCCTAGAACAAACTTTGTGTTAGCAACGAATCTTAGAATCACAAAACAGGTTGGATTGGAAGGGACCCCAAAGCCCACCCAGCCCCACCCCGTGACATGGGCAGGGCTGCCCGCCACCAGCTCAGCTGCCCAGGGCCCCATCCAACCTGGCCTTGAGCGCCTCCAGGGATGGGGCACCACAGCTTCTCTGGGCAGCTGTGCCAGTGCCTCGCCACCCTCTGAGTAATGAATTTCTTCCTGACATCGAACCTTAATTTCCCCTATATTAGTTTAAAACCATTTCACCTTGTTCTGTCACTATCTGTCCATGTAAAAAGTCAGTCCCCCTCCTGTCTATAAGTTCCCTTCAAGTACTGGAAGGCCACAATGAGGGCTTCCTGGAGCCTTCCCCAGGCCTAACAGTCCCAGCTCCCTAAGCCTTTCTTCATAGGAGAGGTGCTCCAGCCCCTTCATCATCTTAATGGCCCTCCTCTGGACTTGCTCCAGCAGCTCCTTATCCTTCTTGTGCTGAGGGCTCCAGGCCTGAATGCAGTACTCCAGCTGGGGACTTACAAGAGTACAGTGCTACATACAGAATAGAGGGAGATATCACCTCCCTCACCCTGTTGGCCACCCATTTTTTTTATGCAGCCCAGCCCAGGACAAATTTGGCCTTCCGGACTGTAAGAGCACACAGCTGGATCATGCCCAGCTTATTGTCTACCAGGAATCCTAAGTCCTTCTCCACAGGGCAGCTCACAATGAGTTCCTCTCCCAGTCTGTACACATATCTGGGATTGTCTTGACCCAAGCGCAACACCTTGCACTTGGCCTTGATGAACCTCATTTGATTCATTTGGGCCCACTTTTCAAACCTGTCCAGGTCCCTCTGGATGGCATCCCTTTCTTTTATTATGTCAACTACACCACTCAGCTTCGTGTCACCTGCAAAGCTGCTGAAGGTACACTCAATACCACCATGTTATTGATAAAGACGTTGAAGAACACGAGTCCCAAGACTAACCCCCAGGGGACACCACTTATCATCAGTTTCCTCTTCTACATAGAGATACTGACAATAACCCTCTGGTTGTGACCATCCAATGGATGGTCCACAGACTTTCTGGGTAACCTATATGGCTGCTCAGTCAATGGAACATCACTGAGCAAACTCGAGATTCCCAATCTGAAGCTGACTTGAGAATAAGTCCCAGACCACTCTCTCAGCACAAAGAAATCAAAATAAAACCAAGTAGAGAAAGTATGCCACTATTGCCCTAATTTGGAAAGGAAGACGATAAATAAGACCAGTTAAGAGTACATTCACACTCCAAGCCACATATTTGTTTCTTACTTAGAAATAATCTATTACTAGTAGAAAACTAGTATTAAAATACTAAATTCTCAGTGTGACCACCACCTTCTTACCCTATATGATGCGAAGTAAAAAGCTTCTTAACTACCAAAAATCTGCCTTGGCAGTAAATTGATGAATGTTTTTAGGAGACTTTAATTGAAAGCAGGGCAAAATTACTATATTTGATAAGGACAATGTAATAAAGAGTATAATTTGTCTAAAAAGGTAAAAAAAAAAGGGGGGGGGGGGGGAAGAGCTATTTTACATTCAAGTAAAAAGGAAACTGCTGCAAGAAATCTCATATTCCAACAAATGGCAGGATGAGCTTACAGGAAGATGTAAAGAAGGCCTTTACTGAATAAAGCTTTTGGCTCTCAAGGCTACATTTTGCCTCTTTCTCTTTGAGGAAAGACCAAACTGTGCCAGCTTGCACAATTTTTGAAAACACACACTGCTGCCATTGACTGAAAGGCTCTGTTTTAAAAACATAACACACACTTGGGAGAAATTTGAACCCAGAGCCCTCCAGCTTTTGCGATTGTTTTCATGGCTTCATTTTGTTCCCTATCCCCTTTGATTTCAAAAAGCATCATCAAACTCATAACAGGGTTTTTCATAACTTTTGTGAACTGGGCCACAGTCAAGAATTTCCACCCTGAGTTTGCATAAGTTTCCCTCCTGCCATACAGGGCTCTGCAATGCTCTGCACATACATCTGCTTTTCATCTCATTTCTAAAGGAAGGTCCTGTGGATAACTGTCCCTTTGAAATTAAGGAGCTAGGGAACAAATTAGGGTTCAAGTTTTTCACAGCTATGGATGCTGTGTTTTAAACTGATCTGTTAAAAAAAGCACAAGGGAAAGCATTTCCAGCAGCAAGGCAAGCTGATTCAGTATAGCCTTTTGGAAACAGAGCCAGGATCCACTGCACACAGAATCGCATCCCCTGTAGAAGAGAAAGCTCTAGGGAGACTACATTGTGGCCTTCCAGTACTTGAAGGGAATTATAAACCATGGGAGGAGACTGACTTTTTATGTGGACAGTAGTTTAGGGACAGGACAAGGGGATGATGGCTTTAAACTAAAATAGGGGAAATTAATAGAAGAAATTAATTGTTCAGAGGGCGGTGAGGTGCTGGCACAGCTGCCCAGAGAAACTGTGGTGCCCCATCCCTGGAGGCGCTCAAGGCCAGGTTGGATGGGGCCCTGGGCAGCTGAGCTGGTGGGGGCAGCCCTGCCCACGTCACGCGGTCGGGCTGGGTGGGCTTTGAGAGCCATTCTGTGATTCTATGATTCCATGGCTTGATTCTATGATTTGATGCCATTTAGACTGCAGCTTCACAAGCATTCCTAGCTGGTGTAGGGCAAATCTTCTGCCAGGATTCACCCCGGGTATCTGCTGCTTCCACTGCAGTGTGTTCCTGCCTCAGGCCAGCAGTGGTGACTTCAGGGATGGGAGGTGAAACAAAGCAAGAACCTGGTTTGGTTTAAAACTAACTTAGAACTGCTGTGTACCTCTAAATGTCAAATGGGAGGAAAAGATCAGCAGGTATCTCTATGACCATTACTGCCACGCAACATTTGCATGGGAGTAGCCTGAAGATTTCCCTGTGGAAATAAGGGACCTGTTGCGCCAGGTCCTCTTTACACATATAACTAGAGATACTCCCTCTTCCAAAGGCATTTAAAATTGATGAAGCAACACAGAGGAAAACAGTGTTATAATTGCTGTATGAAGAGAATGTCTACGCACAGAGGTATTCAGTGATTTTCTGTCACATGGGAACTTGGGAAGAGTTGAGAAGTGAGTCTGGATCCCACCATACCAGCCTAACTCCTTAAAAATAAATATCCTTCCTCTCTTATGTCATGAGTCAGCACACTTTTCCAAAATGGTGCACTTAGCCTAACTGTTGTCAAATTGCTTGGGGAGACTCTAACCTGACGTATTTAGCACATCCCTCCCACAGCTCTCACAGAGGCGCAAGGATGTCAGCTCTGATCAGACTCAACCAGGGCTGCAAAACCCATCACGTTTGTAGATCTAAGATGGTCTAGAAAGTAATTCTTCCAAAAGCTACTGCCCATTCTGTGCTTGAAGACAGACATATGAGGCTGCAATGGGCAGCAATTCTAGCAGGCTGCCCTAAATTAACAGCCTAGAAAATAGTATTATATTAACCTACACAATGTTTTTAGACTTAGAAACCTCTAAACCGTAAGAACTCTGGGAGGTGGGCTACTGCTTCGGATCTCAGATTGCAGCCCCATCTGCTGCGAAGAGCTGTCAATCCAACCTATCCAAGTCTGTGGCTTTCTGTCCGGTATGGCATAATGTATAAAGCAAAGGATGCTACAGTAACTGTATTGTGTTTGCAGTCTGCACAGGTGGTTAAAAAAAAAAATAGATCATAGAAGGGTTTTGTTATCTATACTTCTGTACTTACTATTTGAAGAATGATTCATATGACCTGAGCATTTAGAAGACTGCAGTGCCATAAGAATAGAATGGGGAGGAGGAACACATTCTTTAATCAATGTCTATGCATGGTTAGAAAGCTGCAGACAGTTCTCAGTCACTGAAGCAGGTTAAATTTTGTGCATCACAACCACATAAGGACTCCTGTGCTAGTTTCTAGTGAGGGTAAATCTACCCCAGGGTCCTGCCTGCCAGTGGCCAAGAGAAACTGGGAATGAAGCATGTACAACCTAAAAATACACTTACCAGGCATCTCCAAACCTTTTGGATCATGCAACACATCAGTAAAAAGCCTTTGAACATGCACCCCCAATATATGCATTTTCACTTACTTATAAAACATACCCATGCACTAGTGAAGTTCTGACATTTTCTTCCTGCACCCCCATGGATCATCTTGTGCCTTCCCTGGGGTGAGCACACCCTGCTTTGGAGACCACTGCTAGAGAGGATGTCACCCCATTTTTATAGCATTTCTAGAAACAATAAATTATACTTTTTATTGCAGGCATGTTAGTCACCGGAACTCACTCAAGCAGTGCAGACCTGCCTTATTTGGCTACCAGCAATCACGACACACTTGCATTTACCTCATGCACACTGAATGTGATACCAGTTAGAAACAGAAAGGGACAATTTGTCCAAGCATAAAAAACCCCCGTTGCCGTAACAAGCCAGGAACATCAATTTAATGTGGGAAATATTAATAGGAACTGGAAATTGTTCAAGAACATTCTACTGGGTATATTAAAAAAAAAAAAAAAAAAAAGTGCCACAAATCTACAAGTAGGAAAGAATTCATGCTGGGGAAGAAAGAACGTGTGAAACACAGAAGATGCAGAAACGTTAGTCAAACGCCATCAATCAAATTACAAAGAATGCAAAAAAAGGATAATGGCAGTAAACTGCAAATGTAAAAAACATTTTGCTGAACACAGCAATATGAAAAGCTCGGTGGGCATTACAGCTAGAAGGAACGAGAAACAAACTACAGTAAAAAAAAAAAATCTACACCAAATATCTCCATTACTACAAACAGGTATCATCATAGTTTTGAAGAATGGCTCAGAAAAGACAGATGGGTTCATCACTACTTCTCTTCTGATTTCAGAATCAAGCAGGAGGATAAGCTTGCCCAATAAAATGTTGTAGATGGAACAGAAAGCCTGGCATCAAGAATAAAGAGTGTGATGAAGAGTCAGTCGCAATTACACATTTACAAATCAAGCAGCCTAGTGGGAAACAAGTATCATGGAAAGGACCTTTGAATTGGCAACTTACTCCAAGTATCAAAAAAGAATAAAAAGGTGATCCTGGAGAATACAGACCGCTTAGTCACATGCTGAATCTGGACAAATAATGAGAATTTTCACTTAGGAGGCAATGAGCATAGAATTGTGTGCTTCAGATGTGATTAATAATGATCAATAAAATTTCAGGAAGCTTGGGTTTTGAAAATAAAACCTTTTTTTTATCTTCTTTTCCTTTTGTTCACTTCTGCCCAACAATACTAAAAATTGCCTTCAGAGCAAGAACTCAATAGATCATCACAAATTCTAGTGTAGCCAATTTTGTCCCAACCACTGCAGGTGATGCAAACCTTGGTGGGATAGAAGAACCTAACCCAGTCCTGACACACCAGGACTCCAAGCCAGCTCCAGTGAGTCTGAAGTTGTGGGGCTTAGCTTAGGGATGAGTTTTCATGATCTTTATGCACAAGATCTGCCTAAGTTGCCTGAGAAATTTTTTTCTGGCTCTGAATAAGAGAGAACTGCATTTCCCTAAAGATTTCTAAAGTGACCTACAAGTATAAGATTTGGGAAGGACACTTCTGAGTTTCTAAATTCGACAGCTACAAAGCTAGAATTCCGAACATGACACAAAGTGCAAAAATAAGTTTGTGAAATTGTATTCAGATTCTCTACACATGTTAAGAATTGCCATCTTTGTAGAATGATGGAATCATAGAATCCTTAGAGTTGGAAGGGACCTCTGAAGGTCATCTTGACCATCTCCCCTGCAATGAACAGGGACATGTACAGCTACATCAGGTTGCTTGGGGCCTTACTGAGCCTTGCCTTGAAAGTCTCGAGGGATGGGGCATCAACCACACCGCTGGGCAACCTGTTCCAGTGCCTCACCACCCTCACTGTAAAAGACTTTTTCCTTATATCCAACCTAAATCTACTCTCTTTGAGCTTGAGACCATTCCCCCTTGTTCTATCACCACAGATCCTCCTAAAGAGTTTGCTCCCTTCTTTCCTGTAGCTACGCTTTAGATACTGAAAGGCCATTATCAGGTCAGCCTGCTCTTTTCCAGGCTGAAGATCCCCAGCTCTGTCTCATTTAAAAATCTCTGATTTTTATTGGCATAAATGTGTTGGGAATGTCTGTTTTCATCTGAGTTCTCAGATACAAAAATGTCTATTGATGCATAATTGAGAGTAAGTTCTGTTCGTTAATCATTAGTAATAATGTTCTAATTCTGTATCCAAACTCCAATAACAAACTGTGGAGCAGAAAAAGTATGTCACAAGCAGCAAGCAGTCAAACAACTCATAAGCATAGGTATCATGTTCCTTCTCAGTCTTCAGGTGAAGACTGAAAACCATTCTACCACAAGAAATCAAGACCAGCAAACGAATGATGTGAACAAGCATACAAACAAACAAAAAGCTAAGATTATATTTTATGCAGCACACATGCTGATATTGCATCATAGCCCCAGTTAGTTACTGTACTTTCATGCACCAACAGTTATCTTTTTATGAACCATCTTGATAAAGGCTGTGTGCAAACATAATACAATGTGTGCAAAAATACGATCCTCTGTCTGGTGTCAACTGTCGTTTCCATTAGCTTTGACAGAGTTACTCCAGCTTTACCAGCTCAAAAGGAAGAGCTGAACAAAAATGTCACTAGCCACAGTAATATTAATAAGTATTGTTAGTGTTCTGAAGGACATAGGTCTATTAGCTTTCAATAGGTTTAGTATGTTTGTGTATAGGTTTTATATGCAGATACGCATACATTTACGTTCTAATTCCTGCAGTGTTTCCTGCCCGCTGGTCTATATTTTATTTCCACAGAAGCCTCTCACCTTTTCCTTGTGCTCTTTCACATGGTGGTTCCCCAACCAGATGAGCATGCAGATTTTATCTTTATCTCACTGGCAGCATCTGTATAAGTCAGCACTGATGTTTCTGTTTCCTAGGGGTCCCTCAAGCTACTCTGCACCAAGTGTCATTCAGCATGTGTTTCTCTTCCTGCCTCACACCTTCTACTCATACATCTCTAACTGTTAACTTGTTGATGTCTCTGTTTTATCCTGTGCCTGCCTGTAGTCTTCCTCCATATTCCAGGATTAGTGGAGATCCATGGATCAGATACGGCTTTTGTGAGGACAGTACCGGTGCCTCAGAGCACTTAGTAAAAGCTGCATTAGCTATACTCCATTGTGAGCCCAGGAAGCCCCAGCTGCCCAGTCTCCATGCAAGCAGTGCTATTTTTAGTTTGGTGCCACCTTCTGCAGATTTTCTAACATTTTATTTCATTTTCTTAGTAAAAACATATGGCAAACAGATGCCTACGCCGGGCCCCAGGCACCCATTTCTTGTTCCTGCCTTTCCAGAATATCTGGGAAAATTCTGAGGTTTATGCTAATATACACTGAACTTGCAATTTATTTCAAGAGCAACCTCATGGTGACAGGCATGTCATTTTAAAATCGAGTTTCTGTCTCTCTTTTTTTTTTTTCATGGGCAACCTTGAAAACATAAATCAGGATTCAAAGATGATAGCAGCTGGGTATCAATCATAGGAAGCAAGGATGATGTAGAGATCTTCCTTCTCCTTCCCACATGCACCTCTAAAAATTCAAAATAAATCAGATTCATCTACAAATATCAGTTTACCAGTCCCTCTCTTAGGTAACATTTCCTGCACAATGGTATGATCATGGCTACGTCTCAGATAAAAGAAGAATGAGCTGTAGTCTTGAAAAATGTTAAATCTAGCTCTGCTTAAAAATCACCATTCCCCCCTGGGATTAGAATTTAGCTATTTTGCACATTTCTGCAGTGACCAAGGCAACTATGACATAAGAGAGTGCGTGCTCTAAGCCAACATGAAAACATGAAGGCCTTCGGTAGGGCTGTCAGTCTCTGTCATACACATTTTTCCCAGGCACTAACCTTGCTTTATATTGTAATTCTTCTCTCCCCTTTACCTCACCCTGTGTTCTACTATCCTACAGAAACATATTTATGATTCATATTGCAATATGTTTAAACTTATTCTGATTTTCAGAAGCATATGTATATTTATTTTGGAGAAAGTTTATCTTGGTAAGAGGGACCACACACTGATACCAGCATTATTTATTAAGGCTACTATGTGATTAATTTCTCACATGGGACCTGAAAGCCAAGGAACAATATCTCTGGTTTCCCTCTGCTCTGTCTCTTTCCCAGGATTCACTCACTGCAGAAATTTATAACTGGATCTATCTCCCAAGCATGCCCAAGACGTGTCAAGATATGCTTCAGATATCAAACATCAGAATGTAGATTTATTCACACAATTCACATGTTTCATTTAGAGGCTATTTAAATGAACAGCCTCTTGAATTAATTGTCATACTCTCTTTTTCCTCACTAAAAATGTTGCCTTTTTTTACAAATGAAAAGAATGTTGCAATTCCCTGGATTTTTTTTTTTTTTATATTAATATGAAACAATTAATTATGGCTGAAAGAGATGATCTTACCATTTGAGGGACATGCAGTGGAAGTGTAGACATACACTGAATGAAATTGTTCTGAAACTGTACGTAGTCATGAAATGCAATGAGCTCTGGGGCCATAGTCCTCCTCAGAAGTGATTTACAGGTATCTTGTTCTGTATTTTACATCAAAATTATCTAGGGGGAAAGAAGAGAGAGAAATAGAAAACAACTAAGTCAATGCCAAATAGATTTGTGAATTGTACACATGATTTCCAAGAGATGTTTCTTTTCCTCCTGCACAACTTCTAGCAATGCAAAATGTTGCTTACAAAGGATTCAATTTTCTTGTCCACAGGGAGAAAGGGTTAAAGAAAGAAGTCTCTGCAGATCTCTCTGCACTGCATGAGAGACTGAAGTTACTCCTTATGGCTCATGTCCCAGACTCTGTTGTCAGCTGCTAAACCATTTCCACTGCACTCTCTCGGTATCACGCTCCTTTATTTGCCTCAGTGCTCCTAGTTGTTGTTTTATTATTGATTATTTGTTGCTAGTTTTGCGTGTGAGCAAAGCATTTGGTAGCTTGTCTTTAGTACCATGTGGGGCAGCTGCAGACCAAAGGTGTCAGAAGCCACTTGGAGCAGAAGAAATCCTATGTCCCCCTGTCAGTAAGTGGCTGCACTGCAAGACCCTTTATCCCGCACCAATTTCTATTTCACCCCAGACTGATTATACATCTCTGCCTACAGACCCACAGGGACCACAGGAGAAATGTGACTGGAAAATAATTTGATTTCTGGCTTAATTCAATGAAACAGTTGTATTGGTTTCTAAAATGCAGGGATTTTTTTTTTTTTCCCCTGGAATCAGTGTTCAAAGAAAACAGATTGCCATCATGTGCATTGAAAATGGCATTTAACAGTGACTTTATCGTATGTATTGGAATATTAGCAGATACATTATGTGCAGAAATGTAACGCATTTCACCTTCTCCATCTAATCCGAGAGGTTCTTATTTTCCAGCCACCCACTCGGGCATGCAGTTATTCATTAGGTACAAAAATGAACTGCACACCTGAAATATATTCAGATTACTGTAGAACTGCCTCCACCTTGCTGCCACAATTGTCAAGGTAAAAATATCTGTCTCTTTCTCAAGAGATAGATGATGATAATACAGAAATGCTTCTACTCTCAAGGTGCCTGTACTAATACAAGGAGTCAATTCTATTTAAAAATAAATTCACACTTCAGCAGTTGCTGTACTTGATGCATGCATTTCACACACACACATATAAAATGTTAGAAAAGTTATTTACCTGTAATCACACATTTAGAAGTTAGGAAATAAAAGAGCCAAGAATGTTCCGCGCCTGAGGAAACTTATTTCCCCCGCTTTATGTGGCAGTATTATGATACATCGTTAATTATATGAATACGTGCTGCTTCACCTCAGGAATTTGCCTTGTTTAATCCAAAGAACACCTTTTCCTCTTCAAAATTTCTACCTGAGCCACCAGTGCCATGAGCCCCCATAGCATTATTGGGAGTTGGAACTAGATGATCTTGGAGGTCCCTTCCAACACAAGCCATTCTATGATTCCACCTTTGGCCCAGTTTTCTCAGCAAACAAAGCTTCCAATGTTGTGCTATCTTTCTGTCCCTCAGTCCACTACTGAGCACTTTTGAATCCATGGGCTGATTTCAACCAAATCTGACAGGAAAGCTGAGGTTTACGGAAGGAAATCTCACTGATGTCCCATAATAGCTGGGGAAATTAGAAATCCCCTACTGAAGTAAAGGCTGAAGCATGAACCCTGGCACCAGGCCCCCAGGCAGGACCAGCCCTGAGGCAGCCATACATTGGAAGCCAGCTTTCGCTCACCTTGCAGCATGCACAGCTGCCCACCACAGCCCTCATATGGCTTCTCCCTTCTAAGCTCTTCTTTTTAAAAATTGTTTAGACACCAGAAATGCTCTTGGTGCGGTACCCAGGAGGGTGATGACGGAGATTATACTTCTTACTATTGGCATCAACCTGTACAAGGGCTGGTCTGAAAACAATGCAACCCATTTTCTTACATGGGCCCACAACATCAGAGGTGGATGTTGGTGGTATGGCAGTAGAAGTTGAACCTTCCCACCAATATCCCGTTACATGTTATTGCTGTGAGACAGACGGCAGCAGAAGGACAGTCTGACACAATGGCATCTGACGTGGAAGTGCAGATGAAGAACAAGTGTGGAACTGAATTCCTCCACTGACATTAATTGACACTTGGCTGAACATTTATGGAGACCAAACAGTGCATGTCAGCACAGTGAGGCAGTGGGTGGCCAAACAAAGTGAAGCAGTGGGTCATCTCTGTTGGTGCAGATGTTTACTACCACAGCATACAGGCTCTTGCTCATCACAGGCAAAAATGCATAGCTAATGGTGGTGACTGTGTAGAAAAAGAGTGTTTTGTAGCTGAGAATTTGCACTATTAAACGGTGTTACTGTACTCTTTGTATCTGTGGTAGTTTGCATGGAAATAAATAGGAGGCATTACTTTCAGAACAGCTTAGGAACATAGGAGAAATTAGCTTCTTTTTTCTTCTTTTCCTTGCTGCATTCATTGCCCTCATCATCTTGCTTTGGTCTGTCTGACTTTTGGGGCTCTACAGTTCTCCCCTGCCTCGCACACTCCATTCGTCATTAAAACTCCCTTTTAAGCTAAACGTTTGGGCTGTGCCAGTTACATTTGCAGCCCGGAAGCCTGTGGTAAAAATTCTCCATTCAAGGCACGTCAGGGCAATTTCAGTATTAGGTGATAAAAAATTCCCCTTCTTCCTATGCACACAAGCCACCCTTCAGTCAATGTTTCCAAAATTGTCCAGTCTCTAAGATAATACACCCGAGTCACTGATCACAGCTACTATGCCTGTGTCAAAAAATAAAATTAAATTTAAAATATAATATATATAAATCAGCACACTATCGCAGGGTTCTCCAGCCATTGCTGCTAAACATGGATCTTGGACAACGTATTGTAATTTTGCTAATACTGCCAATACAGATGTTTGTGCAGTGGGAGGAAATGGATTAAATCCCAGTGTTCTTTTTATTCAAACACTGCTTCCATTTTCTCTCATGAGACAGAGGTGTAAAAGCACATGGTTGGTAACCTCTGGTGTATTCATAATTGCCATATGTGTCACATATGCACACATTTTCATATCAGTTTTGCTGAATGAGCTTTTACTGCCACTGTTCATCACTAAAAATGGGCTTGTTTAGCTTGGAGAAGAGAAGGCTCTGGAGAGACCTCATTGCAGCCTTCCAGTACTTGAAGGGAGTTTAAAAGCAGGAGAAGGACTGACTTTTTACAGTCTGACTGTCAAGTGATAGGACAACAGGTAATGGCTTTAAACTCCAAGGAGGGAAATTTAGATTATATGTTAGGAAGAAAATTTTCACTCAGAGGGCGGTGCTGTGGTGCCCCATCCCTGGAGGTGCTCAAGGCCACGTTGGATGGGGCCCTGGGCAGCTGAGCTGGTGAGGGTAAGCCCACGGTAGGAAAGTGATAAGTTTTAAAACTTAACAGCTGCACTCCTTTGGCCTTTAAAAATTAAACACTAAATTGATAAAAATACAGTTTAATGTATCTTGGCATGCTATTGCTTTCAAAGTCTCTTTATAACTTCTAAATCCAAAATAGAATTAAAAAATAGTTGTATATAATCATGTATATCTAAGGAAAATCTACCATTTTGCATCAAAATTTTTACTTTTCATACAATCTTCTTGAGAAGTGCTGCTAGTTTTGTCACATGGAGCTACTATGTGCTCTTTGCAAATTACTTCAAGAGCAACTGGGTATATAGAGTAAGATGGCTTGATAACTGCAACCTGTGAAGGAAAAATAGACCAAACAGCAAGTTTCAAAACTTACTGCCAGTCTTATCTCCTGAAAAGAGTCTGATGAGTTAACAGGCATGATGCTGAGAGTACAATCAAAGCTATCATGTATAGGCATGTTTGTTGAATGGGTCCAGAAAGTCTAAGAAGTAATTCTTAGATCTTCACAGTCTGCTGTGAAGAGAGTTAGAACATTACTTCCCACCTGGAACTGAGAATACAGAGGGAGTGGAAAGCACCATTCCCATGCAATTCATGGGCAGTTCTGTGGCAGAGACTGGAATTAAGCTCCATCAGAACAATAGCCTTAGATGTATAACACATTTCTGCATTTCATGCAACACACACCAGCATGGTTGGATTAGATGATCTTAGTGGTCCCTTCCAACCTTGATGATTCTATAATATCTCAGCATTTTCAAATGAAGAGTTTTGGTGATTTACATACAACATCGGCACAGTGGTCACCAGCGTCATTTGAGTGTCCTTTGCTTCAGCTATTGGTGGCTGTGAATGTCCATCTTTAACATCTCTTCCTCTCCTAGAGTACTGATATCATTGCTACATGCTATTATGAGTATTTTTAGCACAGCTACAGGGCTTCTAGGTCTGCCAGAGTGCAACACAGATATAGGGCATTTGGACAGTGGAAAAGGTAAAGAGCTTTGAGGATAAGTCATACATACTGGAATAGAGATGGGGAAAGGACAAGAAGGTGATTTCCTGATATACGGGATCCCCCCTCCTCCAGTACTTCACTGTATCGCTCAGGAGAATGATGACAAGTATTGCTATTGAAGAGCAGACGCAGCAAGAGACTGGACAAGTCAGAAATAAGTATAGTCATGAAGAAGTAAAATTAATAAAACTCTAGGGAAAACAGCCACATTAAAAATTCCTACTTCGAAGAATACCTAAGAGATCTAACAAACTACATGTAAAAGAAAGTTGGATTGCAGACTTTGCACTTAGAACCACAGAAATGTTGTCTCAGTTTCTTTTGAGGCCTGAGGCTTCTAAGAGCTGTTTTGTATTCATCACCTCCATCCTATTCACTTTGGAATTGCTGTCCAACTCAAGAGGTGACCCTCAAGATAAAGCAGTCAGACACACTGAAAATGAGATCTGACAGGATTAGTCAAATGATGCTATTGCTGTGCAAAGTTGCCAAACAGCCACACACCAATTGAAGAGTTTTTGCCCAATGATTCACCCATCTGTGGCTGTTGTAGAAGATGACCACTCATAAATCATTGAAATCCATCCTGTGGACAGATTTGCCACCTGGATTTAAAACTGCTAAAATAACTCATACTACACCAGCTGAGCATTAAGCTCATGCCCCTCTTAAGCTTTTGCACACAAAGCAAATATCTCTGTTCACAGTATCTCACAGAACATTAATCCAATTACTGTTTCTCGGGTGAGAAATGAAGTAATATCAGTCATACTTCAGGCTTTAATTCAAATTATAATAATGATATTTTAAAAATAAACATCTTTAACTAAAAATTGTTTTCCCCACAAGTTTCTGTTTGTTTTTTTTTGTTGTTTGACAGATGAGTGTAACAGTAAGAAATCAGCATTTTAATGGCTCACCTAAATACTACACAAAGATGTAGATATTCAGTGCAATGTGCAGGAAATTAGTAGTAGCATTAGCAGTAATGGGACTTGCATGGCTAATTCTCCACATAGCTAGCTGAACATGTCTCCCAAAGTACTCATCAAGAAATACAAACTTTCAATTACATTTTAAACTAAAATAGGCTTTAGAGGCTTGCTTGCTTTCTTTCTCTGAGCTCAGACTCAGTGAGACTGAACTTCAGGGCTTCACAACGTTGCTGCTTTATTAAAAGTAAACAGAGTAAGATTCAAACATTAAAGAAGAAAAAAACAACTGACAGAACACCCTTAGTGGGGATCTAAGTCTCTTTGGATCATGTATATTCGTTTATGCAGCATCTTCACTCTATGGTTGCAGTACTTGAGAACTTCACAGTTTCAGTGTATAAAAGACACTCCCTGTGAGGTAGGTAATGAAAAGATAACTTTGCAATGGATTTGATATCCTTCAACTTTGCACCTTTGACACTAAACCATTCTTCATTTCAAGAAATGCTGATGAGCACCTCTGCAGCAAAACAACCTAGCAAGGCAGAAAGAAACACGTTTGACATCTGAACCTAAGCCATTTATATTATGTCAGCATTTCATCTTGTGGTTTAGACCTACCAAGAAGGAGGAGACATTGATGGAATTAATTGTAAGTGACTATCTTCTCGTTCTGCGTCTTTCAGAGAAAAGGGTCTGACTTCTGCCATGAGCAACTTACACTTTTCAAGATAATACCAGCAAGCATCACTGTAAAGATCCAGGTCATATGGGGTTCCCTAGATAGAAAGAAACTGATGGATAGCAGAAGATGTGTAAGACAGAAATAAAGCCCTGCAGGACCAAAGAGGGCTCTGATTTGATAAATTATATTTTATGACTTATTAAGATAATGTTTTAGTTACATTTAAAATTGGACACCACTTGCCACGCATTAGAAATGATGGTTACATTTTAGTTAGAGATGTTGTATTAACTTGACATTCCTTTTCTTCACTTCTGACTCACCCTGCCTCTTCCTAGTGTGAACTTCTTTCTTGTGAGTGAAAAGACTTCTTTGTAGAATTTCACTATTTATTATGCAGCTTTCAAGAATTTTCAGTGCACTTGTATGGACAGTTCTTAAGTTAAGTAGACAGCCAAAGAGCTGGCCAAGTAACACCTTGTGGTTACAGCAGAGACTTCCAGGAAAATTCTTTAGACACAGTTAAAAACCAAACAAAAAAGGAGAAATGTATCTAATGATAGGAACTATTAGGAAAACAACAGACAACAAAACAAAAAATACAACTGCAAGATTGAATAAATCTGTCTTATGCACACAAAATAAATACAGTGTGCAGCTCTGTTCCCCTCATCTAGCATAAATAAATAAAATAAAATAAAAAAGTAATATCAAAACTGGAAAAGGCCTAGAGAAATAAACCAAAAAGGATGATAAAATGTGTATACTAATGTGTCCAGAAGGAGTGACTGAAAAAGCCAGGACATTTCAGACTCCCAAGATGACAGCTAAGAGCAGAAATGAGATCTACGTGATACTGAATAGCATGGAGAGGGTGGACTGGAATCATTTGCCAGAAAGAGCCAGGCTTGTAATGCAGCGGGCAGCAAATGTGTGAAAATCCTTGTCAAGGAGCTTTGTGGCTGAAAGAACTCTATTTCATTTGCAGGGGAGACTGGGTAAACACATGAAACAAACACCTACTGGAGTTAATGGGGAAACAAAGCACATCTGGTTCAGGATACCCAAAACATAAAAAAAAAAGTCAAAGGCTAGGAGAATGTTAAGGAGGAACGATTGCCGTATTCTTCCTTTCCCCTCACTATGAACTTGTGGGCGCTGCTGGAGACAGTACAACCCTAGATGGCATGCAAGGCCCTTGTACAAAGAGCAATAGGTCATTATACAGACTGGGAAATTCCTGATTAACTTAAGATTCCGCTTGAAGGCTGACACAGATTCTAAATCAAAAAACAATCTGATAAACTTTTTATCTTCAGAAAAAAAAGAACTTCCAGGAAATGTTTTCCAGAGAATGCTTTTAAACTGAGACAGGGGAGGTTTAGGTTAGATAGTAGGAGGAAGTTTTTCACACAGAGGGTGGTGATGCATCCTTGAGAACAGGTTGCCCAAGGAGGTTGTGGATGCCCCATCCCTGGAGGCATTCAAGGCCAGGCTGGATGGGCTCTGGGCAGCCTGGTCTGGTGGTTGGCGAACCTGCACACAGCAGGGGGGTTGAAACTAGATCACCATTCTGGTCCTTTTCAACCCAGGCCACTCTACGATTCTATGAAATGTCCCATCATCCAAACTAGCCAGGCTAAACCCCTATTCACCTCTTCTCTGAGCAGGAACAACCTTCTTGGCAGAGCTAAACAATGTACTGTCCTTCTGATTACCTGGTAAGGGGGAGGAGATGAAGCAAAGAAGGGAGAGACAACTCCAGAAGTCTAAGAAGTAGTCATAACATCAAATCAGTCAGTGAAAAAATGTGGATTTTCTACTTTTTAATTTATTCCTAAAATTCCCTGGAATTTTATTGACCACACCATTGTTAATGATCTGCATGTGTCAGAGAAACAGCAGGATCAGAATTACTTTCCTAACGAAGAAAGAAAAATTAAAAATGCTTCAAAAACATTTTAATCAAATCTGTTTATGAATGCAAGCCAACAATATGACACCTCTGATCTGCAGTTAAAAGACATTCTGAATGCCTCTCTGAAGCCTGAATAGTTTTACAGAATAAATGTTTACTAGTAAGTATGGTGAATGAATTATAAAAATGAATATTTGCTCAGCTGATTGACCACCTTCTTTTTTCTTTCTTTTTTTTTTTTTTTCCCTGACTACAGTTTATGTCTTCTTGCATTCAGAAATGTTGTAATCTGGACAAAGAATGAAATCCTCACCCTGCTAAATTTTACCACTGACTTGAAAGGCACTAAGATTTGATATAGAATTTCTAAGGTCTTATATGGAAACAAAAAAATGAACATTTACTTCACTTGCTAAAAGTGTCTTGTGGGGAAACTCCTTTTTCTATTAGGGTGACTTGTAGGAATTTGGCTTGAGCTTATACTGACATAGGCCAGCCCTATAACAGACAAATGGGCACAAAACACAGTCCTGCTAAACACTTTTTAATCAAATTGGTTCAACCTTCTCCTGCAGTAAAGTAAAACTGCTCACGTGGCCTTCCAAAATGAAACTGAGAATATTTGACATATCACTGCTATGGCACATAATGAAAGTTGATCATTAGTTCTGAGGGTGAGAATACCTCTGCAGATCCAGTGGCGATGAGAAAGTGTTGGAAAAAAAGGATGGGTTTTCATTAAATTGCAGTTATGTGGCAGCTTCCAGCCACAAAAGGAGCAGTACTTGTTTTAAAATTGTATCTCTTTTGGTTATGCCAGTTGGTGAACTGCTGGGAAGCACAGGAGGAGCTCTGCCATTTCAGGCTCCCCAGGCACAGCACTGTACATGTGTGTTCCAGGAATGCTCTAGGTGTGAGCTCTCACACCTCACCAACAAGTGATGCTTTTGTCAGCAGGGAAATTCTGCTGCGGTCCAGGTGTTGTGGGTAGTTTCTGTAGCCACTAACTTTCCTGGGTGACTGCTTCTGGGGCAGCTGCTGTAAACTCTACATGGAAATCACAGAGTGAGACTTGCCAATATGCTGGAAAAGACAAAAATAACCTATGTGAGCTGGGAGGAAATGTTTTTCTCCAAATAAAAGTTGCTTTGTGCCAATAGATTTCTCTCTTCCTTTTACACTCAGTTCAGCGTAATTGTTTTGATGAATATGTTAATGTACAGTAAACCTCTTCTGTTTCATTATCATTTGGGAGACCTTCTTTCTGCAATATCATACAGGTGATTCTCAATCAAATGTGAGCTGGTTTTGAAGCAAATTACACTAAAATGTGTTGTATCAGATTTCCACCAATCCTAAAACTATAGCACAGCTTTTGTTAACAGTAGCTAACAGCTTCCCCCCCAAATCAACACACAGGATTTTGTTTAGATCATGAAGACAGTTACAAAAATGCTGCCACATATGCCTCAAAATACCACATCAAGAATTGCTGAAAAAGTTTGGTTTTGTCAGGGACGTATGTTAGAAGGAGATCGCAATTTGAACCATGTTGTGCTCCTTAAAGACTGTGGGAGAGAGCAATGTTGGCTGGAACACAGTAAAGACTGTTTTCCATGACACAATGGAAGCTTTATTACCAGCTCTTGCCAGCACGAGTCTTTTGATAGAGAAAACAGTGTATCTGTAATAACAATGCATTAAAAAGGCAACAGAATGTTGAAATGCTCTACTGGAAAAATATCTATCTTTGGGAACATAATGCAAGTATCTGGGAAGTTCTGTGTTTATTGAGTAACGCTCACTGAAATGCCATCCCTAGAGTTATCTCAGGGACTGCACATAAAGGAAACACTGCTGAGCACAGAGCAGGAAGACAAAGTGAAGAAACCATATTAAATGAATCGCTTATCTGGTTCCTGCCTCTCAATTCATACAGTAGAGGACTGAGAATGAACTTGTGGAAGCTCTTCCTCAGCTGGATGTGCAGCAGTTCTCTACTCTTCTAGGAGTCTTCATGATCATTTTTCTTCATTGATGATACAGAACAGCTTCTCTGATAACTGAACAAGACTACACAGTCAGCAGATCTACAAGAGGCCCTTCAAAACTGACCACAGACATGCAATACAAGTCTGAGTCTGCCTGTAATTCAGCAAGTCCACCTCCATCTGCACTTGACAATTTTTCTGAGGTATCTTTTGCCATCAGAGGTAGTATTTTCCCAGACCTGAAGGTGGAACTCTTGTTCCTTTGATGATCTTTATATATGATCGCCATAGCATTTTGCATTGTCATTTCTTGAAGAAATACAGAATTCTTGGAAGTCACTGCATGGTTGTCTGGGAGATCACATTAATAACAGTAGCAAAACTGGACAGTCAGGTTTGAACCTTGTGAGCACAATGAGATGTGCCAGGAGCTCTTCGAGACAATGCCTTGTCTGAACTGACACAACAAAAAAATCTTTCTTTTTGGAAACATCCTTGATATCCTATTCCTTCTTTTGCTGCCACATACGTAGACTTCTTGGTCTTCTTCCGGATCCAAGGCATTAAAGGACAGAAAAGGCAGAGTATAATTTTGTAGTCATAACATCGCCACATCAGACTGCACAGAATATCTGCCTATATATTTTGCATCAAAACTTCCACTTTATATCCTTAAGCTACAGTATACCTTCGGAAAAAAAACCAAACCAATCCAATTGCATTTGATGTTCCTCTAGGTTTGTTTCAGAGTATTAGCAAAAGTTTTATTCTGGGAGTTCATGTCCCATTATGTACCATAGCGCCCAGGCTCCTGTCAGTGCTGCCTCATGCCAGTTACCCTCCTTCAGATTCCAAAGGTGGCTCTGAGGCCTTATTTTGAATGTCAGCCCTCAACTGGACTGTCTTAAGAAAATTATTTTTACGAATGACATTACCATTACTCACTGTTATTACTATTTACAACAGCAGAGTCGTAACTCTGTAATTCTGTATTTTTGTCTAAATCATTGCTAATAGCACCAAGCGAAGAACAAGCTTCCCCAAAAGACATCTATATGATAAAATTTCATTTACAGTCACTTCTCTTGAGAGCTCCCAGTTGAATCAGTTTTTAATGCACTTACAATGACCTACACAGACTTTGTAGTCTATGCTGTATTTATGAAAATAGCATACTGTTCTAACTTAGATGAAATCTATTATATCAATACTATTACCTTTATGAACTAAATGTATATTCAAGGTATTTAATCAAATCTTTTCCCTGAAAGTGTATTCAGCAGTATTTCGTTACATGCATTTAATGACTGCACCCCACGTCAGCACTTCCATGCTTCTTCCAGAGTACCCATACCTAACCAGTTACGCTATCAAATGATCTTTACCATTTTTAAAATATATATGCAGTGTAAACATTTTTAGTATCTTTTTTTCATGCTTTAGCACTCTCCAGCTGTGTTGTGAGCAACAGAACTAATTAAGGCTATGGATTCCATGGATTTGGATCCTTTAGCCCCTAAATAATTTTAATTGCAGTTAACTACAATTTCTTCTCCATGTGCCCTACAAAAATCACATATATCACACTGGAATGATGTGTATGAAAAGTGGATGGCTGATATATATGTACTTAATGGCTGATTGCTGCTAGGAAGAATGTGTAGGAACTGATGTTCTTGCCTGCTTTTCTCTGGTTGAGGGAACAAATTTAGGTTTAAATACCAATTTCCACAAAACTTAAATAAGCAGAATGACTTTATCCAAACTACATCAGAACTAATCCAAAGGATATGGAATGACAAACAGATGGACAGATAACATAAATCTTGTTCAGAACATAAAAATCAACTTAAACTCGTCAGTTCTCTTAGGACAATTGAGGACAGTTAAAAAAATGTTCTGTGCTAATAGTGGCACTGCATCCTTGTTAATTGTTGCTATAGAGATATTGTCAGATAGCCAGATAGTTCAACTAACAAATAGTTATCTCTGCCTAGAGGCAGCAAAATGACCAGATGAGACAGTGGGCTGCCCCTGGATGTTTGGTGTATTTAAGTGAAACCTGCGCTGTCAGTACACCTACATGGCACAGTGGCACTGCTAGCCAGAGGTTGGAATACTGGGATAGCAACTAATTACCCATGTGAGGTACAAACAGAATTCACTTAATTTCAAATTAGAATTTTCATTAATCACTTACTTTGTGAATAATGTTGTAAACAAAGGACTCGGCGAGAGGAGAGTGGAGTCTCACCGGTATGACCCGGGCTGCTTTTGTCTCATCCAAAGGACAGCTACAAAGATGAGGAAGGGTCCAGAGGACAAGAAGTACGAGGAGCAGCTGAGATCCCTGTGTTGGCTCAGCGCAGAGCAGAGGAGCTGAGGGGAGGCCTGATGGCGGCTGCAGCTCCTCACAGGGAGCGGAGGGGCAGCGCTGAGCTCTGCTCTCCGTGACAGCGACAGGGCCCGAGGGAACGGCATGGAGCTGCGTCAGGGGAGCAGCAGCTGGGGGTGAGGGACAGGGTCTGCACCAGAGGGCGGTGGGCATGGAACGGAGTGCCCGGGGCTGTGGGCACGGCCCCGAGGGCTGGAGTTCATAGAGCGTCTGGACAACGCTCTCAGACGCGAGGTTTGAGTTTTGGGTGGTGCTGTGCGGAGCCAGAATCTTGACACGCGCGCGTGAATGTGTCTGTGTGTGTGCGTCAGGCGGGGCCCGGCCACGAACCGCCGAGGGGAAGCGCAGCGCGGCGGCTGCCTACCGGCATCGCGGGCCCGGGCGCCATATGGTGAGGGGTCGCAGCGAGGGGACGGCGGGAGCACCGAAGGGGGAGGGAGGAAGGAAGGAAGGAAGGAAGGAAGGAAGGAAGGGGGCCGGAGCGGCCGCCGGGTTCCGGCGATGGCGGTCCAGCTGCTTTCGGTTTCGCTTCGCTCCCCTCAGAAGCGAGGGGAAGGCCGGGCCGGGGCCTGAGCGCGGATCCTCCGTACGGTAGGAGCCCGCTGCGGGGCTGGGAGAACGCGGGGTGGAGGTGTGAGCCGCCCTGTTCTCTCCTCCTGAGCCGCGGCTGTAGGCCTCGGGTGGGCTACCGTCCCTCGGCGCTGCCCCGGGACTCATCCCGCTCGGGCAGCGCGTCCTTCCCCTCCCCCGGGAGTGCGGCGTCCCGGGAGCGGGCGGGACGTGCCAGGCAGCGTGCGACTAAAACAGTGTGGTGGGTGGATGAGCGCTGCGTTCCCCGAGGTTTTATAAACGGCGGTCTCCCTTGGGAGAAAGGAACCGGAGTCGCCCACCCGCAGCATTAATGTAGGACGTAATCCTTCTCTTGGAGCCCGTTTTCCCTCCCCCACCTTGCTGCCTGTGTAAGTAGGGTGCAGGAAGCACGGGCCGTGGTCACCTGTTGCAGCTGTAGTCCGGGGATACGGACAAGTCAGAAGTAGGGCTCTAATTGCGAGTTGCAGTATTTTGTGGCCACAAATAGTGGTTGTTAGACCACGAGGAACTCGCTTTTCCAGTTCAGCCTTGCTCCAGAAATGCTGACTTGTTGGTCTCGTGCCTTTGGTGTCTGTCTGGATGAATAGGTGGGTGTGCTGTGGTGTGCTCCTGCACCTGGCTGAGAGGTGGGAGGTCAGCCATGCACAGTGCCCAGTGTTTGCTGAGGTCTCCCCAAATGCAGCCATGTGCCCACTGCCCTGTCTGGATGGTGTTTGCCTTGTTGGGTGATCCACAGGGTTGTGACCTGTTGGGATCTGCAGGCTGTTGGGTACAGCCACCAATTCTGGTGGCTCTTCAGGAGACCTGCTGCGTTCAGCTCTTAGCCCCATTAGCATAAATGTGTTTTTGTGTCACTTTGTCAGTGCTTTGGGACAGGTCACAGTGTCTTATTTCAGCCTCAGGTCCCTTTCACAGCCAGCAGGTAAAGATGAAATTCAGAGCCGAAGCGCATGGTGGCTGTAGCCCACCACAGGAGCACATTCCTCCCTAACAGCAGAGCTCAGCCAAGCGAGCAGCAGTGAGTGCTCACTGCCACTCAGTTCTGGGAGCCACATTTTACTGAGGAAGCTACTGTATATCTCTGCATTCCAGCATCTGTTTTCTAAGTGTTTGCATATTAACTTCTGATAAAAGGAGAAAGCTTTTTGACCTTACAGCCCTTAAAAACAAGGCGTCTATGCTTGAGGTACTGTTTTTAGTGGCATTGATTGCTTGAAATGTCAGAAGTGACTTCACGTCAAATAGGAGCATTATATTGCATTTCTTTGGGTAAGCAGAACTCTTCAGGTTTATTCTGCATTTTTTCCTACCAAATTTGAGTGAAGGACACTCTGCAGCTTAACATTTGATCCATGCAACAGCGTTTACTGAAATTTTTGATATGTTACCGTACACTGTAGGAATTTTACTTCTGATTGACTGCAACTGTGTGACTGATTTCTGTGCACTGCTACAGGGGAAGTTCTTGGTGACTGTCAGAATTAAATTGATAGTTTTGTTGTTGGGAATTGTATATATGAAAATCTTTTTACCCCTTACATTATCTAATTTAAATGATGAAACAAGATAGCGTATGCTGCTTGGACCTTTCCTGTTTGAATGAGGAAGTGAATTGCTTATATAAAGATTCTGTGCGCTTTAAATAGGCATTTATTTAGTAAAGATCAGATCAGTGGAACGTTTCAGGCTCTATTACTCTGTGAGAAGTGTATTCAAACAAGAGGCCATGGGCTAATCCTTTGTATAGGATACACTTAAATAATTTTGAAGATACCAGGGCATCTTGAATAGTAAGAGTCATAGGTGATTTTCATATTAGGTGCAGACACCAAGTTAATGGTATTCTTTTATGATAGTTTTAGTTCTAGTTTGGGGTCAGTATCTAAAAAACGTAAACATTAAAAAGAAGGATATATGTGGTGTTTTTAATTTTTATTTTTTTTTCATTTAAAATTACTGAGTGATGTAATGACACAGTCTTATCTTGGGCTTTTTTGCTCAAACTGAGATATGCTTTAGAGACTCACAGCAGTGTGTTCCAGGCTGTCAGTAGTCTGTGATGTGATGGGGAGCGTCTGTGTAGAAAAGACCTGGGTGTCCTGCGGGACTTGATATTGAATGTGAGGCTCAACGCACTGTTGCAGAAGAAGATGGGCAGCCACACTGAGGGGTGCGTTAAGAATGTGGTTGAAGGACAGCGGATGAAACAGCAGATCTTCCCCTCTGTTCAGCACTTGTGAGACTGGCAAAGTGGTTAGGGGCTGGAACACACAGTATTAAAGGAGAAACTGAGCAAGGTGAGTTTGATCAGCCTTAAGAAGAGAAGGTAAAGGAAGGCAAGGTGTCACTGCTGGCTGTGGGAAGGCATTGAGGCATACTCTGCTTGGAGGTATGCAGCAGTAATATGAGAAACGCAGGAAGTTCCATCTGAATGTGAGGAAAAAACTTCTTTGCTGTAAGGGAGACAGAGCACTGGCACAGGCTGCTCAAAGAGTTGTGGAGTCTCCTTCTCTGCAGGTATTCAGAACTCACCCGGACACTTTCCTGTGCAACCTGCTGTAGGAAACCTGCTGTCGCAGGGGGCGATGGTGATGGGATGATCTCCAAAGATCCCTTCCAACCTCCATGATTCCCTGAAAGGCGGTGGGCACAAGCTGGTCTGCTTACAATGAAGGTTTTTTGTCTTCATTGGTTTGTTGTTAATTTGAAGAATGGTCAAAGACAGAAGCAGAGGGCTGGCAAGGGTACGGAGCATCCATCTGATGGGGCAGGGCCTCTGCAACCACATCTAGCTAGATGGCTTCTGAAATTCCTTTCCAGCCTATGCTGTG
The DNA here is from genome assembly GCA_030625065.1 of Alectoris magna. NCBI lineage: Eukaryota > Metazoa > Chordata > Aves > Galliformes > Phasianidae > Alectoris > Alectoris magna. The sequence continues at coordinate 60,351,974 of CM060561.1, forward strand.
CTGTTACTCTGAGATTACTCAAGGAACAGGTGTTCTAGCTTTGGAAATTAATTATGAGTGTTATCCTTAGGAAAATGCAAACACAACAAAATATGCAAGAAAGCTGAGATTTCTTTGTCATTACATCTGGAACTGACATACCAGAAAACCGTGTAATTTTTAACTGTATTTGAATTATATTAACTTCAAATAAAGAGGTGCTACTTTATTGTTTTATTTTTAAAACATTATTTTTTATAATTATATATATATAATTTATATATATATATAGTTTATATATATATAATTTATATATATAATTTTATATTTTTTATATTTTATTATTGTTTATTGTTTTCTTTTTTTTTTTTTTTCCTTATCAATAATTTACAGCTTAGAATTTTTGTTACCAACGCTGCAATATTGCGTGAGGAAAAAAGCAGAAGGCCTAAAGGGAACGTAAGGAGTTTGTCTATTTCTTTCTTAGTTTCTCACCCCTGGTTTGCAGTTCGTGGTAGGCAGCAGTGCCTTAAAGCATCTTACAGACCCTGCTGTTACTGAGTTTACAGCCTGGGAATTAGGAAAATGGAGAAAGTGACTACCCAGAGGCCTGCATGCAGCTAAATACTTGGATTTAAAACCAAGTGCTGTATCAGATTACCTGCTCAAGATGCATGGCTGCTAGCTACATTAACTCTCCTTCACAGTGGTCCAGTTGGTGAGTTGTCTGAACCGTTGGTTTTGACTCTTGTTGATCTCTAAATACCAGTAAAGGTTGGGTATCAAATTAGGATGAATTTTACTTGGTCTCAGCTGTTCTGATACAGAATGAGCTGTGGTTTTCCACTAGCTCACACTGTGCAGTAAGTCCAGAGAACTTGTGTCATCGCTTCTTCAACATGATTCTGTATAAAAGAAAAGCATGACTTGGGTACTGAATTTCTTTAAGGAACCAAGTTTTAATTAATTCTAGCTCATAAACTAGTGGATTAGCTTATAAGCTGTCAGGAAATTAAATGTGTATCCAAAGTGGAAGTACTATGGTTTGGTGTATAATGCTTTTTATCTTTTGTTCACGGCAAGAAGAATCCAGGCTAAGCTCAAACTGGAGTTCAGCCGTGAGATACGAGTGGCTGTTTCAAAGGGGTCAGCGACCAGGCATACTGGTTTTAGAATGATGGGAACAGTGAATCAACACGCAAGGATTTAAAGTTCTTTTTTCTTCCTGAAAGAAGTGAGGCTGCACACTGCATGTTTATTTGAAGATTTGGACAAAGAACTATTAATATTGAATGCGTGGAGTTAGAAAGGGATTTGTAAGGCTCTTTGGTGGCATATCTCTGTGCAGTTTGAAGTGGGGATGATTTAGTAATGCTTGCAAAATCAATTGATGAAATAATTTTCTTCTGCAGTTCTGAAGAAGGAAAAGGTGTTCCAGTGGTAATTCTGCTGTGAAGTCTTACAGGTTGGCTTCCCTGAACTTGTTCAGCTCCTCAGCTTCCTTATTGGGTGGGATATGTGAATGGGGAGAGTCTGCTTGTATCGTTCTTTTTTCTTTCTTTTTTTTTTTCTTTTTCCCCCTAGAAAACCTCAAAATTGTTTTATTTGGAGTTGTATTGGAAAAATGTGAGCTGGGACTCTTCTGTGGAAACCCAGCTTTTCTTTGCCTGAAGTTCTTTTACCTTTTCCCCTGGTGTGGTGGAAGACACTCACCACTTGGCTCCTTCGAAGGTTAAGGGAATTTGTAGGTGTTACCCTCCAGTGTAGGTACGAAGGCAAGGACTGCCCACTGTCTGTGGTTAGACATGAGAAAAATAATGCATATTTTTAATAATACTAATATGCTTGGCTGCCTGAAAAATGATATATTTTTTGAACCTGTTATATTCTGCGAAGCCTTATCTGTAAACAGAAGGATTATGCTAGGTCAAATATTTTAAATTAGTTTGGTTACAGGAAGAGTAAAATCAGGGAATGCCTTCTGCTGAAGGTGCTTTTGCAGTGCAAGCAATTTAAGACAACTAAGTCAGCACGTCTTTTTTGACACAGTCATGACAAAACTTTCTCATACATGTCTACTATTAATTCAATCTCTTGTTTTTGTTAAGAAAAGGATGTATAGAAAGAAAATCTCATTTGAATAACCTATGTTTATACAGCACTAAAATTACAAAATTATCTCACAGTAGTTTTTCCTGCCCTTTATGTGCATTCAGCATAATGGCATTCCTTTACATTACTCGTGCACTCACAAATAAATTCTGTTATGTACAGTTATGTGCATGTTATTGCGTACATATCTTATTTTAGAGAAGGGAGACTTGAAAATTATGTTTTATGCCAATGCAGGGAACAGAATTCAAGCTTCTAGTGTGCTGATTCTGCAAATATTTCAGTAACCTGTTCATACTCTTTGCTGGGTGATGCCTCGGTGACTTCAGGAAAGGACAAATGCTGCTTGGAGTAGAAGTCTTTAGTCAGAAGCTCTTACTTTTTCTAGAAAGTGAACTTCCAGAATTACCGTCTTTTCAGGATATGTGTTACAATTTTAAAGGTGTTTCAGGATGGAAATTGGCAGAGCTTGAGCTCGAGGAAAGCATCTAATCACAAGTGTTATTTCAACAAAGGCTTCCACCTATCTTTATGCATCTTTATTTGCATTTACCTTAATTATTTAGCTGTTTCTTGCTACAGTTAAATTTTATTTACAAAAGAAGATCCCCAAGCCCTGTAAATAAATGGGAATAATGTATTCAAATGCAAATAAAAATGCTAATAGGCTATCAACTTTTAGATAGGTAAGACTGTACTCAAACGCGGTTTTGTTGGAAAAACTGAATTACCTTATTTTGCTATCTTTTAAAAATCTAAATGACTCTATTCTTGTGAACCTGCAATTTTTTAATTTTTTTATTTTTTTTTGCTCTCTCTCTTTCAGGGAGTTTTACCTTGGTAAAGGTATACTGGACGAGTAGCAAGTATCGCCTTCCTTAAAAGGCGCTTTTAGGATGTCTGAAGATGATGAAAAAGTTAAGCTCCGTCGAATTGAACCTGCCATTCAGAAGTTCATTAAAGTGGCAATTCCAACAGATTTGGAAAGATTAAGGAAACACCAAATAAATATTGAGAAGGTTAGTGTTCACTTTTTGCTAATGTGGTTCTTTTTACAGCAGTTGCACTGGAAGGTAATGCATGGATTTTGTCATGTTTAAATGCTTTTGGTTGATATTAGTTCACATGTGATAATGAATCTGAATGTGATTCCAAGAAAAATCGCCGTTGAGTGAAATTCTTGTATATGCTTCAAATACTAATAAAATAAACATGCCGAGGGCAGTTGTGACATGAAATGGCGAATGTCCGTATTATTAGACTCCCTTATTCTGTAAAACAGAGTGGCTGCATCCACACTGCTGTGTTAACTCTTTAACCATCATCAGAAATTATTTAAATAAGAGCTATTTGATGCAGCCAGAACAGTGCTGGGGACAGTTGTAGCAATTAGTTGTATAAGTGATTGGATTTGAACATCCGTCTCTCTGTTTATTGGTAAATATATATATATGTATGTATGTAGCCTGTGGAAACTGAGAAATTGGTTTGTCAAGAAAGGTGGTAAGAGACTCACTAAAACAAGTTTTAATGTTAATGAACGTCTAAAGGGAGGCAAATGAATGAGGCCAGGCTCTTCTCAGTGGTGTATAATGGTAGGACAAGGAGTAATGGCCTAAAACTCAAACATAGGAAGTTCTGTACTAACATGCAGAAGAACTTTACAGTAAGGGTGACGGAGCACTGGAACAGGCTGCCCAGAGAGGTTGTGGAGACTCCTGTGGAGATATTCAAGACTCACCTGGACTCCTACCTGTGCGACCTGTTGTAGGGTACCTGCTTTAGCAGGGGGTTGGACTGGATGATCTCTCAAGGTTCCTTCCAACCCCTACAATTCTGTGACACCAAATAATTAATAAATAAGGAAGAGAGTGAGTGACTTGGAAGAAATGCTTGTTACTTTACTATAACTTTGCCAAATAGGCAATCGTTTGGATGAAATTTTTTATGCAAGATTTCTGCCTCCAGTAGCTTGAGAATGGGAAAGAGGGAAAATCTTTGTATTGTTTCTGAGAACGTAGTCAGGAAATAATGTGTTTAAGTGATAGCCATCTATTCTTATAAGAATAATGTTTAGCTTAAGTGATTGTAAGTGAATAGTAGGTTATTAGTAATCATTTCTTTGAGATGTAGGGATGTGGTTGGAACAGTAACTTGTGGTTTGTTTGTGGGGTGGTCTTTGGAAAGGCTGCACATTTTGCTGTGCCTCTAGAAGCATGCCGTGTTTTGATCAAGAGGGATGGTTCTGGAAAATAAAAAAAGTTTTGGAGATGCTCAGTAGATGCTGGTTAAACTCCACTAACCAAAGGTTACTGAAGGATAATGCTGGGGCATGCTCTAAAGGAAACTTCCTAGCTCGTTCCTAGATGAAGATTGTGAAGAAGAACCTTGGGATGGAAGTTGACAGCGCAGAAGTGGTTGATTGACCATGAGAAGATAGAAAAAACTGAGACAGAGGAGGAAGATCTGGTACAGCAAGGACTAATGATGGCAGATAATGATTGTAAGAGCGTATTAAGGATGCAATTAGGATATGAACTGCAATGTTCACAAATTGAAGAGTTTAGTAGTACAAGATTTGCCTGAAGCAGTGGCTTCTCAATGAGATGAACTGTATTTTTCCAGTCACAGCGTGTTGTTTACACTTTGTTGTTCTTTGTCTAATACATTTTATTACCTAGATGCCAGTGGATTCAGCATTTTCTTGCCACTTTGCAGCAGCCCCATTTTATTCTTTTGGCCAGAAGCTGATCTCCAGCTTCTCCCACCAAGAGCAATTGCTTGAGTTACTTTGTGCTGTAGCCAGACTACAGAGCAGTAGCAATTCAGAGTCAGTATTAGCTTGCTTTTGGGTGAGAATACTGGGGAATCAAGGAGCCTCAACTGTTAAATCTCTCAGGAGAAGCTTCTAGCATCAGTGTGTGCATATTCTGGTGTGCATGGCCATAGAGTTAGTTAATGGTAAAGAATGATATGGAATAGGATGGGATTCAGGGGGTGCTTAGAGGAGAGCTTTGTATTGCTTTTTCTGTGCACGCTGTTCTGTTCAAATAGAGACGGGCTTGGTAGCTAAGTTGTTGCTTTCTTTCTCTTAACCAGAAGTTTCCCAGCTGCCTTTGGAAGCAGTATAAAGAGGGATCTATGGCTTCGGGTAAAATTAGTTTTAAAAACAATATTGTTAGGGCAGTTCTCTGATTGATATATTTCCAGAGCAGTGCTCAGTTAGCATCATTAGCAACAATGAATGCAGAGCAGTGATGTGCACCATTCTTGCAAAGTCTTGAGGAAGGCATCCAGAAATAAAGTCATGCAGTCAATAAATATGGGATGGTGCAAAAGCTGAGGCCTTGCTTGAACGAGGAGCAAATTGGTGGTCAATGGAAAAAAACAATGTGTTGGTGGGAGGGGGAGCTGAGCTGCCGGCAGCACAGCTAAATAGAATTTTTGTCAAATATTGTCCATATAGGTTATAAAAATAAAAATCACACCCTCACTTATTTCGCATCCGTAAACACTCTACCAAGGGGCTTCCTATGACTTTGAGCTCTGTAATGAGAAACAAAGATGTGATTAGTGTGAAGGATGATGTTGGGAGCTGCTGCACCTAGCAGCAGCACCTAGCTGGTGAGGACGGGTTGGCAGCTACTGGTTGATGCTACTGGAAGTCTCTTAGATATTCAAACAAGGAATAATTATGCTGTATCTAGCCAGATAGTGTTGCCATGGTGTCAGGAAAGGGGTGAAATACATTCCACTTAACTCAGCCTTGTGTTGAGCAACTGGCGTTTTTACTGGCCCAGCAACTCAAATGAGTTAAGCATTCCTGTTCTGCAGACAGAAGGGGAATCTTTATAAGGATGATTTTCTGCGTCTAGAAGAAAATTCAGAAAATAGTAGCGCTAGGGATGAAATGAGGCTTTAGGTTAGTTGTGATTTAACGCTTTGTTTGAAGCGCTGCCAGAGAAGCTCATTCTTAGCCACAATTTAATTATAGGAAATACAAACCAGTGTTCTTGTGATGGCATTGGTTGGCCCCATTAAAATACCACGCTTTATTGAGCAAGTTTGTTTTAATGTAAAAATCTCATGCAGTCTAAAAGTATTTGAGGCATTTCTTGTGTTTATTTAGGTTACTGACTGAACAGATCATTCACACTGACATAATCAACTGAAGAAATTTGCGTTTCAGAACAATGCTTAAATATTTGTAAACTGATCTTAAAATTAAGGCGCTAAGTGCATTTCCTCCAGAACATTCGTTTCATGGAAGCCAAAAGTTGGAGCAACGTTTAGTACAGATTTGTCTTTCTGATTTCAGAGTAATATTAATAAAGAATTTCTCCATCTCTAGACGATGCAAGTCTTGGCAGATTTGATATTTGAATTGTTTCTAGTAATTCCACTTAGTAATAAGTACCTACTGATAAAACTTTGAAGTAAACACTTGGCAACTGTGTTAGGAGCTATTCAGCAGTGCTGAAGACTTCAGAATTGTTGTAAGAACTATTACTATTCCAAACTTTACATTATTGACAGCTTTACGAGAGCGTAAGAATAAAAATACATCAAACTTGCATTTGAAATCTTCCCCTCAATATAGTTTTAGATTATTAGAACTATAGCAATAGTTTGGTTGAAATACTTCGATAGTGATTTACGCTCGTATATCTTTTATATGCGTTTTAGCCGTAATGAATGTGTTACAGTATTTCTGTGAGCTGTCAGCATCAGCAGCTTAAGAGGTTTTCTCAAAAATATTTTTTTGTAAATTTAACTTTCAGCCATGCAAACCAAATATCCCTGGGGGTAAAAGGATAATTTTGTAGAATCTAGTCTTGTTTATTTTACAGGCTACTTTTAAGCAAAAATCACTAATTATGTCAAATTGCTTAGAGCGGCAACATTATTTACTTATGATGAAGCCAATATCTCTAACCTCATTTCATGAATATTGATTTAAACCTGAGGTTCCAGAGATAGTCCAAACAATTAATCTACTAAATCACTGTTTGAAGAAACTATAAAATCAATATATAATGAAATGTGACCTTGAGTACACCTTTCCAGGGGAAGTGTATACTATAAATCCACCATCGTAGTATTGCTTTTCAAAGATGACAGTGAGACGCTGTTTTGAGTCTAGTGTTCCATATGTAAGTTTCTAAAGACTTAAAAATTAAGGAACTGTTAATCTGTGCTTGTGGGTTTTTAAAAATTATTTTCCCTTTTTTTTTCCCCTCCTTAAGATTTTTTGTTTTCTTTCACTCTGAAACAGGGGATAAAATGCATGCTTATCCAAAGGAGCTTCAGCTTTGTTTGTCCCTGTTAGGTGAAAGAAAAGTGGGGGTTTTGGCATGCTATCCTGAACTGTGCTGGGGGGGTTAACAGTCCCTAAGGAAAAAAAAAAAAAAGAAAAATTAGTGTAAACCATAGCAATCTTTTCTCTGTTGCACTCAGTTAAAGTAGTTTGTGAAACACCTGTTCTCTTTGGCATGGGCCCGCTGACATGATTAGAAGATGGATGAAGGAGAGGTGACGCAAAATGAGGAGCACAGAAATCTGAGTCTTAACTGCAGTCTTCATCCCAATGTATACATTTGCCTAAGATTTCTATTATTTAAATTGACATCAATTAAGATCTAGCCTGCTGCTAAAATGGATGCAGAAGGCATTCTGAAAAGTTTTGAGTTTTTTCCATGTCTAGTAACGTGGAAGTCTTTTTAAGACAGTCTTCGAAAGAGAAAAGGGCAAGCAGGCAGAGACTGAGTGTCTAAAAATAACCTCATGTTTTGTATTTCTGATGTGGAGTAGAACTATTTGGCTGTAGCGCAAATTAAATATGTGAGTATTCTGTAGGCATTTTTAATTTGTGGACCTCAGATTTATGCGTATTTCTTAATGCTAAATAGAGGTAGTTGCTGTCTTTAAAGTTTGCTGTCTGTTCTGTCCCTGAGCCAAACAAGGTGAACATTGGACAGTAGTATGGCCTTCTTTCTGATGGGTGACAAAGGTAGGTCAATGAGGAAGTTTTCTGACTGCACGAATGTCATTGTTGTGGATCCGTTCGGTCATGGCGTTGTTTGAGGCCATGCATTTGCTGGGGATTTCTAGAAATGGTGAAAAGCAAGATTTTATTATTGAGAATGTGAACATTATAACGCAGTCAGTTGAAACTGAAAAAATATATGTATTTTTCCCAAACCCTTCTTGTTTCACCCTTAGAAGTACTTGTTACTTCTTCAGAGATGACTGAGCTGGAAGGACTAATGCTGATCCAGGCTTTTTGTGAACTTTATATTAAAGAGTAATGGCAGTAATTTTAATAGTGTAATAATTTATACAGAAGTTGCTCGTTTTCAAGAAAAATAACTTTAATATGACTTAACTGGATGTTAAAAGTTTTCTCTTCGAAAGCACTACAGAATTGTAACATGAAGGAAGTGTTTCCTCTGCAAATGAGTGACTTCTTATTTTTTGTCATGCTTTAGCAAACAGAGTAACATGTGATCCTCATTGCCCTGGCTTCCTTAAGCAGAGAGATAATCAATAAAATACGTACATAGTAGATAAAATGGTAATTTAATTGGCACCAAAGCATATTAGGAAACTGGGGAGTTAAAATTTACCTAAAAATACAACAAAAATAGTGATAAATATTTTGTTATTTAAACAATTCAAAAGAACGTCCTAATATTGTCTGGCGTTTTAAATCTTTCCTTTGATGATTTCACAACCTGTTCCAGGATTCATAACTTGTACTTTTCTGTTATTTTACTCGGACATTCTCTGCTTTGGATCATATACGTTGCTTAGGTCAACAGGCAGTAGCAGGGATTGATACATTTTAATAATGAAAAGGTTTGTATGTGTTGATATGCAGTGATTTTGCAAAACTTGCATTTAGCTAATGGAACAACGACTCTGGTCTGACCTGTGTGAAGTGCTATATGGATCGTTTCCCATTTAAACACCAGTGGAGCTTCAGGCAGGTGCCAGATTTGCCTTGGTGATCACTGTAACTGTGTAACTACATAGAAAAAAAGGGAAAGTGTAAATGTAAACAGTAGTGTTGTGTAATGAGGGTGATTCTCTTTGTAAATAATATTAGATACTTTGTTGTCCTATGTAACCAGTCCCCACCCCTCCGTTCCCTCTTCCCTTCCTTTTACTGACTACCAAGTGATTTATGCCACAGCAGTGTTGGGGTGCTGCTGTATTTCTTTGCTGTTAAGAACCAGCACCAAAACCGGGATTATCTGCAATTCAATGAAAATATGGTGTACAAAATTATCCACAAAATACATTGCCTTTTAATTCTGATTTTGCAGCAGAAATGCCTATGACTCAGCTCTTTTTAACTATCAGTTTGGGAAAATTAAAACGGTTATTTACTGAGGTTTCCTTTTTCTGCTTAGTCACTTGGGAGGGAAAAAAAAGCAATTACATGGAGTATTTTTTCTATCTTTTAGTATCAAAGATGCAGACTCTGGGACAGATTGCATGAAGAGCACATTAATGCAGGACGAACAGTTCAGGTAAGGATATTAAAATCACAGTGATGTTAATGGAAATAAAATACATATATAATACGTGATGCCTTAGGGGCAGGTCCTTGCAGAGAAGTATATTTGACAGGGGGGTTTGCCTGAAATATGGTATTGCATTGCTTTGTTTAAAAGGTTAGGGATTTCCTAATTTTGTCCTATGAGGCAAATCCCGTCAGAAATGTTTTGAAGCGCGTGGGATGGAATGTCAGTCGGAGTGCTCACAGTTCTTGAACAAATAATTTCCAGTCGTCTTTTCAAGTTCTTGTATTAAATTATTTTGTGTAAATTTACGGTGAGTTTTTTTGATACTGTGTATTAATTCTGAAGCATAGTTTCAGATCAAACACAGAAGATCGGCACTACTAGTTTGATGTGCAATTCTGTTATTATATGCATCGTATTTTCAAAGCATGAAGCACCAGACCCATTTGTCTGCATGGCATCATCTCAGTGACTTCATGCATAACCAACCATAACTCAGCACAGAAGGAATCTCATGCCTGCTTCAAAAAAAATAAAAAAGCATGTCCTGATGAAAATGGGTGCCAAAGGTAAATGCCAAACATTGGTAGTACACAGCCGAAGTAGACTGCAGAAAACCACGAAGGCCAGATCTGCACAACAAAATTTTGCTGATGCAGGTACAGCAGCTTGTACTGGCAAAACTGTGGGAACAGGCCAAACTTAGCCAGCAGGAGAGGCATCCTGTGTTGATTTTACAGTTGTTTTTCAGGAACAAACCTTTTGTGACCTGTCCTGCATCAAGCAGGCCTCCCCAGTGGGGATGACACAGTCCTAAAACATGGTATTTTAAAATTCTGGTATTGTAAAATACCATGCTTATTGCAATGCCTTCCTGACTCCTGTGGAAAATTAGGCCAGACTAAAAATGGAAAAAGAAAACAAACAAACAAAAAACCTGGGAAAGAACTTCGCTGTAATTGAACAACAGCGCTAGACAGAAGGCAGAGCTAGAATTACCCTTTTTTGAGGAATAGAAGTTATTAGTGAGCTTTTTTTTACTGTAGATGATTAGAAGTTATATGTGAAATCCACTGGATTTTTTCTGTTATTTGGAGATTTGAGTGGTTAGTATGTTTTTCACTAAGCATTTTTGAAATTTGAACATAAAATAAGTTTATTGCTTGTAGCATTAAAAAAAGTATGCCAAAGGGGTTTGCAAAATCAGTCCTGTTCAGGTGTTTGCCCATGTCTGTGCTCTAATCTGCATTCACATCTGAAAGGTAAGAGAGGCTTGTCTCGGGGCACCTTATGATCAGTGTTGTTTGTCTACCATGACAAAACTAACAAAAATTACAGAAACAGCAGTTATGTTGAGGATGTTTTTAAACACATGAAGTCTCCTAGTAATAAAATATCATACTTGTCTCTAGAAATGTTTATGTTTGGCTTGGCCTAAAGTTTGTGATTTTCACTTTCAGTCAGAATAAATTTTCTTTTTATTCAGTGCTCGTTTAGTCCTGCTTATAGATCAGGATGCAAGTTCTGCGTCAAGCTGGTCACATTCTGATACCCAGAGGGCCAAATAACGATCTGGATCTGCAAGAAGTGTAGAGTAGCTCTCTATTTTAATTAAATAGTTAGTAGTCTGGAGTAGTTGATAATAAATTAGATGACATGTAGAATGTGTTTGCTGTAAGCTGTTTAAATGTTTACCAATGGACTTGTGATCTGTTTGTTTGCGAAGAAATCAGATTAATTATTGTGATACCAAATGTTCTCTGCAGCACACACTTTGCTCTCAAAATTAGATGTTGTAAAAATACATTAGGAATCCCTAAGTCAATATTGACCTAAGGCATCCGCCACAGGTTTTAGACAAATATATGCACAGCCACTCTACATTTAATCCATGTGCACATAATTAGCCATTTTTCTGAATTTTCAGTTTACCCAGAATAATTACTTCTGTTTTAAGTTTGATGATGGTCAAAATTCTAATAGAAGCATAGATGAGCATAAGTGGATACCTCTTCTTTCTGGGGACTGAATGCCACAGGAAAAACTTCTGAAAAGGAAAGCGAGGAAATGGAAAATCTGTGCAGGACATGAAGACACCCTGACAAAACAACTCTTGTATACGCAATTGTTCATGGTATCAATGAAGGGTTGTGTAAAATCAGCTCACTGTTGCAGCCGGTTGCTATCTGTAGGGTACATATAGCCGTAACTGAGAGTTTGCTTGGCCTGTACCAGGAAATTTTTACCGTATATCCTTCGTAACATTACTTTGAATGAAGTCAGAGAAAGTAAGTGATGACAAGAGTACATTTACACAGCTAAGCTACTGTAATACTTCCTTTAAAGTGTTCTTTATGTTTGAGAGAGGTTTGGATGGTAGGTTTATTTAGAGGTGCTATTTGGTTCTTAAACGACAATGTGCAGAATGGAAGGAGTGTTGAGTAACGCACAGAAGACAGGAGATAAAAAGGGACTGATTCACTGGAGGTGGCAGATTGTATGGCTTCCGTGTACTATTTCAGCATAAATCATTTGAAGTGTAAATTGTTGGAAGTAGTGTATGACATGACATGTAATGATAATAAAGAAGAAAAACAGAATAATGATGGCAGAGACTGAACGTAATACTGGCTTGATTACAATGATTCAGCTAGTTGGTGGCACTGGGAGCTGTGTAGGCTGATGGAGGAAGCGTAAGTAAAATGCTGGAGTTTCTGTGTGCTCTGGGGTATCAGTATTGCCAAGGATGGGAGTCTGAGGCAGATACTTCCATGAAGAATGTTAAAGTAGCTGCTGTTGCCTTAGATAGATCTTCAGATTTTTCCAGAACCAGCGGAGATACCTCATGTTGTGTGGAAAAGACCAAAGTCATAAATATAAAATGATCCTAAAACTCGAGTTCTACCTCCTTTTCAAGGGCTTCGGCCTCCTCACACTCCACTGACATTCATGTAAGGTGAGGCCATGCAGACACAGTGTTTATCCTGATGTCAGGGCCTCTTCTTGGGTCAACACTGAAGCACTGTGATGTACCTAATGCTCTTTGTAACTACGTCTTTCCATTGTGCTGTTATTTGCCCTTGGCCCAGGCTCAGTGCCATGACATGGCAGTGCAGGTCACCATGTGTGTTTGCCTGGAGTTTCATGATGGGAGTTCCATTGTTTCTTTCTTTCCTTCTTTCTCATTTATTTATTTTTTGACTAAGTCACTTGCTCTCAAGAGACAGGTGTAGCTAGTACAATGTTTCTGGTAAATGTTCTTGAGTGTTACATGCTCAAGTATGAGCTGGTGGTGGGAAATGGCTTTGAGGGAGGGAAGGTTTGGGTTGGATATCAGGGGGAAGTTCTTTACCCAGAGAGTGGTGAGGTGCTGGCACAGGCTGCCCAGAGAGGTTGTGGATGCCCCATTCCTGGGGGTGTTCAAGGCCAGGCTGGATGGGGCTATGGGCAACCTGGTCTAGTATTAGATATGGAAGTTGGTGGCCCTGCCTGTGGCTTGGGGGTTGGAGATTCATGGTCCTTGAGGTCCCTTCCAACCTAGGCCATTCTATGATTCTGTGGCACTTTTTGGTGGCCCACAGTAAGTCTATAGAAACAAGGCATCTATTTTTCATTAAGGTACATTGCTTTGAAGATTTGGCTGTTGCCATTAGTTAAAAAAACATAGTGCTCTGAAAAAAAAAATGCTGAAAAAGACAAAGAAAAATGATTTTACTCTTTTTTTTCTATTTTGAATGTGTTGAAAATTGTGTTGTAATGAAACAGTGAGTAGTTGAAAAAGAAAAACTCGTGACATTTCCATTTGCATTTTGGAAAAAAAAAAAAAAAAAGTGTTATATTTGTTCATATAACATAGCACTCCAAATCTGTGTACAGTTTGGAAAAACTGGGCTCACTTTGTGTCCCTACCTCAGTTCTGTACCCGTTCGTGAACGGTGAACCTTATCCCAGTAATATCCTCTGAGTCCTAATGGGTGAAAGCATTACATAGAAGCCATGTAATATTATTTCTGTTGTAGAACACTGTAAGGTCGTGAGAGACTCAGGGATTCTGTTGGAGAGAATGGGATTAGAATGTATAACGATGTTGAGATCAGTATGATTTTGGATAGGGACAAAGACGGTCCATAGGCAGGAATCACTGACAGTGTAAATCCAGCATGTGAAGCTCTTCAGCTAGTAGTTCTGTAGATTAGAACTTGAGAGATACGGAGTAAAAGTGAGCCTGCAGTGTTACAGTGACCAAAAATAAAGCCAAATAACATCATGAGATATATAAACCAGAGAGCAGTCAATGCACAATATCATACAGACTCTTTGGCCAGCATTAGTAGGATGCCAGGACTTTTCCGGTTTGGACACCACTCTTTTATAGAGGCTATGGACACGTTAAGGAGTATTCAGGGAGAGCAATGAAAATGATCAGAAATTGAGAAAATGGAACTTATTTGGAAAGGTGGAAAAATTATTATTTTATGTTCGAGAAGTGTTTGACAGTGGCATGTTATCTGCCTGCAGACTTGAAAGATTGCTGCACAGAGGACAGGGCATGCTTTCCTCTGCGTTTCTGTTAGACATGAGAAAAAAAACTGTGGCAATTAGGATAATGAAATCCTACAGTATTATATCAAGAAGGTTGTATCTCTTCGTGAAGAAGTCTTTCTGAAAGCAAATTAGATAAGTGACTATCAGAAGGGAAGTAATGACAACGGATCACTCTTTGAAGGGATCACAAAGAGTTTGCCAGCTTTGTCCTACATTTTTTCTGTGAGAAAGCCATTTGAAATAAAGAGTGGTTTTGTTCTGTTTCGTTTTTTGAAAGCTAACAGACCAGAATTCCAAATAGTCCAAATATCAAGAAAAATTCTGTAACTTCTAGGCTCAATTTGGTGAATTCAGAACTGGGGAGTTTACATAAATGAGAACAGTGTTTTGTGTTCCCTTCCTTGCTGTCCCGTGAAAATGATTATGAAAAAGAAGTAACAGCCATTTGCGTTTCTGTAGCATTTATCAGGTTGCACCCTGGTGAGCTCCTGAGGTGCGTCTCCTCACAGCAGGGCTTAGGGCCCTTGCTAGGCTGATTACATTTAGCTTGTTCAATTGACAATAAATTGAATGAGAGTCATTTCCAAATCCACAGACCAAGAGGTACTAAAACTACATTTCACCAAATATGCAAATGCCGTTATTTGATTCCTCTGTCTTCTTTCTCGCAAATATTTGTCTTTGATCAGCAGTATAATAATGTGCAGTGAAACTAAGGATTAGACTTAGCCATGCCTTGGAGTTTCTATCTCTTAAAGCTTCTGTTCAGGATTTTGAAAACTCGAGCACCTTTGGTCATTGTACAGTGACTGGGTCCCTACTACAAGCAGGATGTGGACCTGACACAGTGGGTCCAGAGGAAGGCTGGAGCGCCTCTCCTAGGAAGGCAGGCTGAGGGGGCTGGGCTTGTTCCGCCTGTAGAGGGCTCCGGGGAGATCTCACTGAGGCCTTTAAATATACAAAGGGAGCTTATAAGAAAGGTGGAGAAAAGTCTCTTTACCAGGATGAGGGGGAACAGGTTTAAATCGAACAAGCGTAGATTGAGATTGGATATAAGACAAAATTCTTCATGATGATGATTGATGAGGCACTTGCACAGGCTGCTCAGAGAAGCTGTGGAAACGTTATCCCTGAAAGAGTTTGAGGCCAGGCTGGATGAGGCTTTGAGGAATCTGATGTAGCAGGAGGTTTCCCTGCCCATGGCAGGGGATTGGAACAAGATGGTCTGTAAGGTTTCTTCCAACCTAAGCCATTCTGTCGTCATACTCATGCTTTTGCTATACTAGTAATTTGCTCTAGCTAAACTTACAGTGGTGTAAATCCCTCACAGAGCTGCATCTGAGTTCCAACTGGGAAACTTTCCTTTTTAAGAAGCTGCTCACACCAAACTCATTGTTGACACTGTTTCGTATAGGCTGCTAAACAACAGGTTTTTGTTTGGCTTACCATTTTCTGTCTCCATTAAAGCCAAAGACAGGATAGTAACTTTATTCCTGAAGCAGAACAGCATGATCACCTTCTCTGTGTATGGTTCCTGAAAACTTAATAATGAGAAGTTGCATCTAGATAGTCCTGTCTGGTCTTTTAAATTAAATTCCAAGGTTTTATAAAATGAGAATTTTGGCATGTGGTGGACTGTGACAATGGTAGCATTCTCCCTTTTTCTGTTCTCATGGGGAGACCACGGGAGAAAGATTAATGTGAATGTATATGGAAAATTATTGCACCACGTTTCCAATTTAACTTGATATCTTGCAAAATTATTTATTGTGTCCATCTCCCTATTTATTTTGTTGTTAATTACTGTTTTTACCTGGGGTTAACCTTAAATAACGTAGCCTAAATTGACTGGTAATGGTATTAATTTAAACATACAATATAATATTCTCATATTAATTTGACAAATGATTTTTATGAATCAATAGTTCTTTGGTTGCCTAATGTGTCCCATACAGCATTACTTGAATTTGTTGTTGAATTATTTTCCTTCTCTAATTATAATTCTGTTTTTTTTCAAGCGCATTAAAAATGTTAGTTCTGCTGGTTTGTATAAATAAAATAAGTTCCAATTACTTTCTGCTTTTTCAGGTATGCAGAATTGCTTTCCTAGGGCATTATTATTACCTGAACCCGATTTCTGTTATTGAAAAAAAAAAAAAGCCCACAACCCTTTATTTTCCTAACCACTCCCTGGTGTTAATCCATTCTTTTGTTCTGCTATGAGAAGAATATTTAAAACAGTTTGTAAATAGCAGAATGAATAATATAAATTACTGTATCTCCTTATAATGTAATGCAACGAATATAGTTTTTAATTGAAGTCTTATTAAAAACAAAACAAAACCAAACATAAAAACTGTGTCCTAAAGCAATGAGTAGTGTAATTTGGGCTATCAATTTCTTTTGTTCATTTTTTGGAGAAAGAGAAGCTGCATGCATTTCCAGATTTTAAATGCCTAGGCAATGAAATTTTTGCCCTAGACAAAAATTTATGTTGCAGGAGATGCCTGCATACGGGTTATTCTTGCTAGTTGTGAGTAGTTCCTACCTGCTTTAAACCCTTGTAATTAAAGAGATATTTCTGTATCTTAGTAATCCTTCTCCTTTGTCCTTAAAGGTGTCCTTACAAAATAAAAATGATAGATTGGGGAAAACTGAGGATCACAAACTGTTGTATTCTGAATTGCATTAATCACCACAGTTGCTTATTATTTAAAAAACAGAGACAACAACAAAAACACAGATTCTAAGAAGTAGTCACTTTATTTAGATAGCATCTTGACTTTATGCAACCTGTGTAAATATTTTGGCAAAGGACTATACCAGTCACAGAGACCAGAATAATTTCAATAATTGCAAAGTGAATTGGGTGAATTGTGAGCCCCCAACACAAGAAGGACATAGAACTGTTGGAGCAGGTCCAGAGGGGGGCCATGAAGATGATGAGAGGGCTGGAGCATCTCCCATACAAGGACAGGCTGAGAGAGCTGAGGCTCTTCAGTCTGGAGAAGAGAAGGCAGCAGAAGTATCTTAAAGCAGCCTTCCAGTAACTGAAGGGGCCTACAGGAAAACTGGGTAGGGACTTTTTATAAGGGCAGGTAGCAACAGGATGAGGGGAAATGGCTTAAACTGAAAGAGGGTAGATTTAGACAGAAGAAATTCTTTACTGAGGGTGGTGAGACACTGGAACAGGTTGCCCAGAGAGGTTGTGGATGCCCCCTCCCTGGAAGCATTGAAGGCCAGGCTGGATGGGGCTCTGAGCAACCTGGTCTAGAGGGAGGTGTCCCTGCCTATAGCAGGTTGTTGGAACTAGGTGATCTTAAAGGTCCCTTCCAACCCAAACCATTCTATGATTATATGATCATTTAAATATTTTAGTTGAAACCCTAAACAAAAGCGGCCCGACTTCTTATCTCGGAGAAGTGGATGAAGTTGACAACAAGGAAACAAAAATATTGGTGGGGATGACTTAAAAAAAAATTTCTCCCATGTTTTGAGGTTGGCTGATACTACTGAAAATGGTAATAGGTGCCATCTCGTTCTTGATATTTGGTTCTTACTCTTCTGGAGCAGATGGCTCAATTGCTGTTATGGAAAGTAGCACTCTTCCAAAAAGACTCTGACCAATACATTCAAGCGTCTGCTCCGTGTACGGTGTGTACAAACTGTTGTTTTTTTCTAAATTCCCTTGAAGAAGGAATTACTGCCACCATTTCTTTTTTTTTTTTTATTATAGAAAGAGTGACATTGCACAAGAAAATATGAAAAATACAACAGACATAACAAACTGGTTATGATCCGCTTGTGCTTGCAAGTCAGACGCACTCGGCGGTACTTTCAGTGAAGCAGAATACTTACGGTAGTGACTTGACAAAGAGTAGGAGATTGGCCATTTGTTCAAAATGGAGAGGCTTTAAGTGGTGGCTTGTGAAGCGAGGGCTTCTTTGGGGTTTTATGGGGTGACTTTTCTGCAGGAGTGGTACAAAAAGACCAGGGAATAGCTCTGGGTCATAAAACAGCGGAATCTAGGAGACCCAGGAGAGGTTCAAAGGGAGGTTTTAGTGTGTGACTGGAGGCAACGGCTGTAAGCACATTAGGAGGAGTCTTTGGTAAGTGAATCAAAAGCATTCAAACAGTGCAGGCTGGAAAGAAGAATGGATCTAGAGGAGAGGTGGCCAAGAACAAAAAGGGACTTTTAGAAGTTTTGTTTCTCCTAGTTTATTATAACTTAGAAATGGCACTTTTTATGATCACTTAGAAAATGTAATTGATCAAAATGATAGTTGCTTCCTAACCACAGAAGGTGTTAAATATGTTAAAATTGTTACAGCAACTCCGAGCCAATATGAGAGAGATGGAAAAACTTTGTTTGCGAGTCCGACAGGAAGACATCCCAGTTCTGCAACGAATGATAAACCCAGTGAAAGATGAAGCTTCAGCTGCCATAAAACACTTCCTGCAGCTCCATTCTGAATCTGCAGAAGAACTTAAAAGGCAACTAGAAGGACAGGAGGATGCCTCCTTAACGAGATCCGCAACTGTAGGAGGAGGTATTAAAATTTCATTTCTGTATGTATTGTATCTACATTGTTGTGTCCATTCAGCACTTTGGACCAGATATAGATGAAAAAAACTAAAGAGATTTCAGTCGAATAACAGTTGTTAATTCAGAAGTGGATTTTCTTTCCCTGTGCCACACTTTTCTTATTACCCATTACTGAGTTTTGATAAGTAGTTAAGTATCTTAACAAATGAAGTAGGTGTGGCCTTCCGTGAAAAAGAGAATACCTCTTTCTCTAGCCTTTGATCTTGGTGACAGACGAAAAGCAGAAACTATTATAGATCTGTTTAAGGTTTTGAAAGCGCGCTATAGCACGCAACAAGCCAGATGTTGGCTGTTTTTCCTTCCTGTCTGCACAAAATGGATTCTCATTCTCTTGTACCATTCTGCCTGCAGGGCAAATACTTACTCTGCAGTGGCACTCGCCAGCGTTCTGTACTATTAATCTGTGAGAAAATTGATTATATCAGTTATATCCTTCTACATAACAGTAATCAGATTTATTACTTCAGGAGCAGCATAGTTTAAAATTGTTTGGCAATTTCATGCCAAACAATGGTGTGGTTTCAGTCCCTGGCACTGTGGAAGAACCTGCCCTCACATCTTATTTCATGACCCTTCTTGATGCTATATAAAGAACGGCAGGAACTGTTTCAACTGTAATTAGCAAGGAAGTAAGTCAAACAGAGAAAAAAGTTGATTGGGAAAAATGGGCTTTCGGGAACATCGCGTGTAGCAATATTGTAAAGTGTTACAAAAACCAAGTTGTATCAAATCTGCAATTCATGTTTTCTTATCAGACGGGTAAAAGTGATTTAATTGGCTTCTGACACATGATTCTTGATTATTTTCAACACCTTCAGCGTCTTTTAGCATTCGGATGTTTCTGAGCTGATTGTTTAGGAGTTAATCCTAATATTGTTGTGGATGTCAAAGGCTGGCTATTTGCTGCATCCTCCTTCCTCTCCAAATAAAAGAAGATAACAGAGTCTGTTCTCTTGCAGTCCTCTGGGATACTCTTAATGCTCTCTACAGAGAGAAAAAATATGTTTGTGTTTTCCGAGGTTGTTTCTTAAATAATCTGGAGTGACTTTCATCAGACACTTCAGGTTTCGAATACATCTAAATATTTTGAACCTGTTTTCTTTATCCTTTTTTTTTTTTTCTTTTTCTTTTTTTTTTTCCTTCTTGTTAAAATTAATTGCATCAAGTGTCAGATTACAGCTGCTTTTCTGTGGAAGGACTGACTTCATCTAGCTCTGGGTCATCCTGTTGTTTTCTTTCTTCACCTGGTGATGCGCGTACTTATACTTCCTTTGACTTTCTCCGATGGAAACTTTCTTACTACCATTTAATTAGCTTTTCTGCATTCCTTTCACTACTTGGAGTTTCTTTCCTATCGGTTCTATTAACCAGTTTGCTGAATTTGTTGATACTTCTTTTTTGGGGCGCTCGCTGTCTTTGGTCTTACTCTGAGATTTAGGATAGGCAACTCTGGTATTAGTCTGTATCAACCAATGCTTTCAAGCTCTTTATGACCTCTTCTTGACCTCTTCTGCGTTACAATCGCAATAAAATTTAAAACACCTTTTTTCTTGGTAACATTCTACAGTTGTCCCCAGTACATTCGGTTATTTTATTGGAAGGGCCTTTTGGTTTTCTAACAGTTACATGGATAGCAAGTGAGAACTACAGTGTAATTTCAGAGATCAGGACTGCTTTTTATTCTGAAATACCTTTAAATTATGGTGGAGACCGAGCATAACCACACCTTAAAAAGACAAGAAATTGATCACAGAGATTGAGATGAGAAGATTGAAAATCATTACTGGAATGACATACTCCTATATGTCAGCTCAGGAATACAGAAATAGTTCATCCCATTTAAAGTGAAACATACAGTAAGGCAGACAACTAAATTTAATTATATAGGTTTTTTTTTTTTTTTTTTTTAATGGTTTGCCTGACTGCTGTGAAAGCAGCTCTGCTGAATTGCTAGAACGGATGCAATGTATTGCCCGTTCTTTTGTGCTTAGAGGCTGCAGTCCTGAAAGGAAATCTTGGCTGCTGATCTTAATCAAAGGAGCTTCAGTATGCCTGTTCTCTATAGCATGTTGCTTTCCATCTGGTAGAGAAGTAAGGAGTTTACAAATTCAAATTGCCCATTCGGAAGGCATGTCAGTGAAATGATGTGACTCCTTCACCTGAGCTCAGATCCAATAGAACTGAAATTTAATTGCATTTTAAACAAATATTAACAAAAGGTGAGACTCTACTCTAAAAATTACTAAAATCTTTTAAGGGGTATATTGAATATTGCAGAGCATTAGATTTTTATCTTGAATGTAATGAGGTACGGGGCTGCTCTGTGAGTTCTGCAGAGGTATTTTGTATTACTGCATTTCTGTGGGAATGCTGTAAGTGGTGGAGTCATTTCCATTCTCAGTTCTGTTAAAATTGGTTAGCCTTGATAAAACGTAAACTAGTGAATATAAGTTTCTTACTTGTATTTTCAGCCCAAATGTGACTTTACCTTTTTGGTTTTTTCTAATCATTCTTATTCTTTAACTGATGTTTTGGAATCGAGGGAAGAATTTTATTGAGAACTTTTAATGTCACTGATTTTTAGCTATTAGTGAATAATAACAGTGTAAACTGGCTGAAAATTTAAGTTCTCTTGATTTTTGTGCCATTCAAATCTTCAGCATCATTTCTGTGTTTCGAGGGACGCGCTTTTCTGCAGTAGGTCAGCGTGGGTTACTGAGAGCAGACCAGAGCAGGGAACGTAATTTGTAAGGAGGCAAATTTCTTAAAGACTTTTCTTTTTCACTTTTGAATTAAGAATATTGCAATTTCAACCAAATGAGCATGCGTGTGGCTGATTAGAATACGATTTCTTGGCAGAAGAAACTGGTTAAGGTGCTGGCACAGGCTGCCCAGAGAGGTTGTGGATGCCCTGTCCCTGGAGGTGTTCAAGACCGGGTCGGATGGGGCCCTGGGCAGCCTGGTCTAGTATTAAATTGAGAGGTTGGTGGCCCTGCCTGTGGCTGGGGCGTTGGAGCTTCGTGATCCTTGAGGTCCCTTCCAACCTGGGCCATTCCGTGATTCTGTGGTTTTGAAATAGGGTCATGAAGGATTGGAATGGGGTGAAATGCTCAAAACCAATATCAGGTGTCAGAATATTCAGGAAAATTGGTTTGTCCAGAAAATTTTGATACAGGATTAACTGTACCGAGAAAAGGAATGTTTTAGGATGGAGTGTTTAACATTAAGACCAGCAAGATATGCTGTACTTAAAGCACCCCATGAAAAGAGCCAACAGGGCCCCGGGGTGCTGAGGCCAGCACTGCCACCAGGAGAGTAGAAGGGGTGTCCGTGCAGCCTCACCTCCAGCTCCCTTTGCAGCTCTGGGTGCTGCAATATAAAAGGGACATAGAACTGTTAGAATGTCCAAAGGAGCACTATGAAGATGTATGAGGTCCCTGTGTCGGCTCAGCGCAGAGCAGAGGAGCTGAGGGGAGGCCTGATGGCGGCTGCAGCTCCTCACAGGGAGCGGAGGGGCAGCGCTGAGCTCTGCTCTCTGTGACAGCGACAGGGCCCGAGGGAACGGCATGGAGCTGTGTCAGGGGAGGGGCAGCTGGGGGTGAGGGACAGGGTCTGCACCAGAGGGCGGTGGGCATGGAACGGGCTGCACAGGGCTGTGGGCACGGCCTCAAGGGCCGGAATTTAAGGAGAGTTTGGACACCGCTCTCACACGTGTGGTCTGAGTTTTGGGTGGTGCTGTGCAGAGCCAAAATCTGGACTTGGTGATCCTTGTGGGTCCCATCCAACATGGGATGTTCTGTGGTTCTAATTAATCTGATGTTACAGATCAAAAATATATTTTGGAAGAGCAGGTGATGATAGTAGAAGTTAAAGTGCCTTCCTCGTCTGGAGTTTGAAAGGAAAAGGGATAGAAGTAATTAAAACACAGGTCTGAAATAAAACTTAGCCCACCGTTGTTGCACTGCTTCTCTGCATGCTTAGGAGTTATGGCTGAGTATCAGTTTCATCTATGTTAGAATTGTATTGATCTGAGAGAAGTAAGATTTGGTGCTTGCTGTCTTTTGAGATGCTGGGATAAAAATGTTGAAAAATGGACACATTATAAAAATGTATTGTTTTTATTTTGTCTTAAATTAATTCCATGTATCAGCACGCATTATTACTCAATTTTTATTGAGAAAGGTTATTTTATTCATTTTTCATTGTTCGTATGGGTTGCAGTAACAGTTATATAATATTGTTACAGTACCTTGGCACATTCATTGCTTCTACAGAAGAATTTAATGTAATATTTACACTACAATATTGTTAGAAATACCTCTCCAGTCTTTCCCACATTAAGCTTTCTACCCTCTTAAGGAATAAACACCGGCGTCCTACTAAAGTAGCCATCTTTCCGAAATCATAGCTGTCTAAATTAGCATGATCTTTGCACTGTGTTGAGGGACATACATTCTCCAGCCTGCTTTTCATATTCCCAAGCTATTACTTAATCCTTACAATGGCAACCCAAACTTGCTGCTGTTCTTAACTAGCACTGAATTAGTTGTCCATAGTTAGGCACTTGTCCGTTGCAGCTGTAATGGCTCAAGATGGGGCTTTTGGCTGGAGAAGGTATGCGTGTATCTGTTAACTGTATCTGCTTTCCACCGTGCCACCTGGCTGTCTCTCCTTCCACATTTTTTCCTCAGTAGTTTGTCCTACTGTCTTTTATACTCAGCAAAGACAATTTAGAAAGGAAGATGCTCGAGAATATCTCCTTTACCTTGCTGAGCTTTAAACATTTGCCATCGTCCAAGTACCATTACCAGTGGGACAGAGCACTGCGTGTTTGGCAGCATGGTACTTGGTTTTCATTGCTTTTACTTCAGAATTTTTCTCTAGCTACTCCTGGGCACAAACAGCTGAAAGCCAGACTATGGTAGCACAATAATCATAAAATAATTGACCAGCTTTGGAAGTGCAGTGTTTAGGTATCGTGTGGAAATGAAGGTTTTTATCCCAAGCTCGATTTCCTTTTGCAAAATTTTAAAGCTCAGCTAGTAGGTAATTAATGGACTGGCCCTAACTTTGACACTGTAGGTTTCTCATCATTCTCAGAACTGATGGTGAAAGTGCACTGTTAGAAATGAGCCCATTTCTTTGGCAATAACTTCCTTTTGGGAAATTGCATAGTGCAGTGAGTAGGACTTTTGCCTGTGTGGTAGTCATCGGGGCTGTTCCTAGCCTTGAATTATTTAAAATATCGATTTATCCATGAGAGACATCAAGAGTGAGAAATCTTGCATGTCACCTGCAATCTGATCCAGTGTGTTTATTTATAAACACCATATATATATATTTTTTCATCCAGCAACTTCATACAACACAGAAGCAAAGGACGGGTCTCAAAGTTTAATCCAGATGTGCTCTCCCCTTCCTGAGATACCTCAGAATGAAAATGCAGCCGAGTCCTGGGAAACGTTAGAAGAGGTATGCTGGGAGTCCCTTACTCTCCTGTTGGTATTCTTGCTTTTAACACCAGAATACAGTTACAGAGTAACTTTTATTTTTTGTTTTATAGGACTTGATTCAGCTTAGCCAGTTGGTGACTGACTTTTCTGTGTTGGTCAGTGTAAGTATTAATTGCATTCCGTACTGGAAGCTTTCAGAAATGAGGGTGAGTCGGGGATAACACCTGGTTGGGGAAAAAAGGAGAGCAGTACTCCTGTCTGTAATCTGTGTGCAAGCTGAGCTTGTTGTCACTTAATAACAGCAACAGAATAGCAGAATCACATGAACGGAATTTATTCAGTCCGCTGTTAAATAAATTATGAAATTATAGACCCTGTTGGGAACTTCAGGAAAGTGTCCCCCATTGAATGGGGGCAATGTATTTCCCCACAGTTAGCCAAGATGCCCAGGTAAAAGTCCTGACTTTGCTACATGGCACCTGTGGTAAATACACCTCTAGTTTCAGTTGATTTGTACATTTGATACTTCCCAAAGTCATAGCTGATGGATATAATTATTACATTTATATTGGATTATCTAGCATGAAATTGGTTTTCTTTTGGTTCTCAAGTAGTAACAGAAGAGGACTGTTGCTCGTTCCTCTTCTGTTCCTACTGGTTCAGATCCTGTCATTCAAATCCTGTAGATTTCTGAGGAGGTGGTGTTCTTTTATTTCAGCATTAGTGCTGCTATTTGCTCCTAAGCAACTCCAGATGTTGTAGCCAGTGCCATTTGCCTGAGGAACCTTAGAAGCAGCTTTGCATCAGACATCAGACTTGTAGCCAGGTCTCATTCATTCCTAGTTTCCAATAGTAGCAGTGGTGATAGACTTCACTGTGTAAGTTGGACATTTTTCAGGTACTTTAATCTCTTAACCAGGGGTACTAGGAAGAGTCTGAAGCTTCCCTCACCTCCATCATGCTCTCTCATTTATATATGTGGCATCTTTTATCATCCACACTTAGTTCCCAGTATTTAATTCTTCCTTTGCCACTGGAAGTTTAAACACACCGTTCTCAACTGCCACAGTGGTTGTTTAATCTGATCCCCTTGCTGTTGGGCTGCTTGGGATAGATGAGAGAGCTTTTGTTCTTCCTGCAGAAATCTGTGCTGCTTCACGCATGAGATTTGTTGGGCTTGAAAGGGACTTGAGAAAGGAGGGGTTCCTGTTCCCAGGACTGGATTTTACACGTAGCCATCAATTAGGCATTAGACAAGAGTCAGAATTGTTTGGTGGTCTTTGATAGATGGTAGATGAAGATACTGGAGTTGGACTCAGCATTTTCTGAATTCGAAAGAGGACAAAGTTGTGACTGCCTTGTATTTAAGGTGACCGTCAGCCATCTGATTATTCTGTGGCATGAAATAGCCTCAGTGCCACAGAGATCAATAAGAACAAACCCACAAAACCCTCTCTCTGTCCTCTCTGCTGCTCCAGTGTTCTCTGGGAGACTGCAGGGGAATCTTACTGCGTTTTAAGGAAGGATTCTAATACTTCTTTTAAATCAGAAAACAGTAAGAGACAAAGCAGTAGCAAGCATATTTCAGTAGTCACTGTCATATTTGTAAAGTGAAGTCAGAATCACAGAATGGCCCGGGTTGGAAGGGACCTCGAGGATCGTGAATCTCCGACCTCCCTGCCACAGGCAGGGCCGCCAGCCTCCACATTTAATACTAGACCAGGCTAGTCAGTGTTTTATAATACCCTAATTAAGTACTTCTATTTAGATTTCTCGGCGCAGCTTTGTATGTTGGAGTTGGTACTGATAAATGCTTTTTATAGACATCTTTTTGAACATGAAGCTCAGCAGGAAACACAAATGCTAGTTTGGACTGTTTTTCCCTTTGAAGTGCAAGCTCATCTATTCACAGAGAAGATTTAGAAATCATATGTTACGGGTTGTTTTCTCTAACAGTAGCAACGCATTGTGTAATATTCCCACCGTATTATTATTTGACAGTTAAGCTTTTTTTTTTTTTTTAAGTATGTTTGTAATTTCAGCACAGTTTATCAGATCCTATTAATGAACCGCCATTAAGGCTGCATGGCTGCAGTGTGCGGCAGATGAAAGCAGCTGTGGGGCCCTGATTACAGGCATTAAAATGGTGTGTATTGGCTCACCGCTGCTTCCCAGCAGGTTCCCTCACTCATAATTCCTTTGCATCTAGTCTCAGCAGGAGAAGATTGACAGGATTGAAGACCATGTCAACAGTGCTGCTGCGAATACAGAGGAGGGAACCAAAAACCTGGCGAAGGTAGGGATCTGCTCCTGCTGCTGGATCAATGGTACTCTGCTTCCCGGCAACCTCTGTATTAACCCCATTGATCCGCCGTCTTTAATGCTGAGGGAGCCAGCAATTAAGGAAATAAGGAAGAAATGACCCGCAGGTAGCAGGGGGAAGAAAATCAATCTCTCTTGTAATTTTCTATCGCACCCAGGCTACTAGAAAATAGTTTTTTTTTTTTTGCTTCAAATCACGTTATGTGATACTCTGATGCTACTTCGGTGTACCTGCAAAGATGTGAGCATTCAGCGATTGGCTCACAGGAATCAGATGAGCGTGAAACAACAGAGCGATGGGGACGTGCAGCTCCAATGGACGTGATGCCAGTGAGAGCTGCTCGTAAGCCACAAGCCTGGATTCAGGCACACTACTGGAAAGTCTGAGCATTGTCTCTCACTTGATTTAGTGATGGAGACAAAGTCATAAGTAGTATATGTAGTCAGCAAGTAGTATGTAGAAGATCTGGCTCCAAACTGCATACGTGAGAGAGTTTTTAACTGTTTGGGATTCATACATGTGGGTAGTAGAGCATCTTTTTTCCTAATACTAATTTGTCAAATGTGTTTATTTGCTGAGCATTGAATTCATTGCCAAGAGCAATGAGAGGAAAAACACACCTTGCAACAGGAAGGTGTTCTAACCCTTTTTCTTTTTTCTTTTTCCTCCTTCTAGGCTGCAAAATACAAGCTGGCAGCTCTGCCCGTGGCAGGCGCAGTCATTGGAGGAGTGGTGGGGGGTCCTATTGGTCTCCTTGCTGGCTTCAAAGTGGCAGGAATTGCAGCTGCACTCGGTGGTGGGATTTTGGGTTTCACAGGTGGAAAACTGATACAAAGAAGAAAACAGAAACAGATCGAGCAGGTCTCTTGCGGCTGTCTTGATCTTTCTTGCCAAAGTGCCAAAAAATCCAACTGAAGTACAGACTCGTTACATCGAGGAACAGAAGTGCAGTAGCTGTGCTAATGACAGACTTGCAGCCTCCTGCTTTAGATTTGAGGCTGAGAGGTGTGAATTCCGCAGCAGTACGGTTATGTGGGAAGGGTAAAACAGTAACGTCAGAACTTCGGGGCTTCCTCTTTTGAGACGTGATAAGTGACTTCAGTCTTTTAACTCTGAGAACTGTTGGATAACTTTTAATTATAGAATTCTTATTAGAGATACGCGAACAGCTGATGGGTGACAGGTGCTTCAAGCCAAATTTGCACAAAATGCCTTTCAGATAAAGAGATTAAGGAAAGTAGTGCTTTCTCACGAACACCCTCCCTGGAAGACGGACCTTGTATTATATTATTATAATAATAATTGTATATTATTCTAAATTCCTGTCCACCGGACACAGCAAAATAAGTTCCCATCTATCCTACATGTTCAGGGCACTTTAAAATCTCCTCTCCTTTATCTGTATTCCCAAACTCCTCCTGCGTATACCACCAGGACAGAAGCACTGTTTCCTGTAGAGTAAGGGTAAAACATTGGGTGAGTTAACATGGAGAAACATAAATATATCCAGCATCTGTCTGCATCAGCCAGCTCTGATCAGCACCTTTTATTTATTTTATTTTCTATACTCCTCAGCTATTCAAAGCGTAGTTAAGATTTAAACAGCCTAAGAAGCAGCACTGGGGGAAAGAGTCATTTTTCCATGGCACTTCAGCTCCTTGGCTTGTCTCAAGAACCTTGTTCAGAATGAAGCGCCAACCTCCAGCACTCTGAACCAGGAGCCTCAGCTGCCTTCAGCAGTGCTCAGAGCCAGCTGCTGCCC
This sequence comes from Alectoris magna, assembly GCA_030625065.1. Taxonomy (NCBI): domain Eukaryota; kingdom Metazoa; phylum Chordata; class Aves; order Galliformes; family Phasianidae; genus Alectoris; species Alectoris magna. Next base: position 60,380,283 of record CM060561.1, read on the forward strand.
TCGCTTCTCCTGTCCTGGCACCAGCAATGCTGTGGCAGGAGAGCTGTGCTGGAGGCGCGCTCTCTCCGTGGCCTTTATCTAAGGTTGGGTATCTTTTATACCAAGGGCGGATGGAGAAGCAGCAAGGCCTGGTGACAAATCTGTTCAATGGGGCAGCTGTTGTGCTGGCCGCTTTACAGTATGTGATCCACCCTCGCTCAGGTCAGCACCTGTACACCGTTCAGCTCTGAGACTTGTGCTCTGTTCCCCCTGTACGGCTGCCTCTTGGCCTTTTCAGTGGAGATTTTGGGGCGTGTTGTTAGGGCTCTCTCTATCTTTTTACAGTAATATTCTGCCTTTCTGATGTCACTGCTTCAGAAGCCATTTGCTTCTGTAACCTCTGCTGTTGTACACCAGAGCGCTAATGCTTTTATTTTCGCATCATCTCACTGTCACGCATACAGTCCTACCTCCATCTTTTGAGAATGGAGCGTTCCCTAGCAGGGAATGCTGGATACAGAAGCGAACTGTACATACAGAGAGCTCCCTTTTGTTAACCATGGGAAGAACCATCTGCTAATGACAGGTGATAGGATTTTGTGCCTAGAGACACTGTAAGCAACTGTTAATTACAGCACAAGCATCTTTTTCTGAACGGTTCTTCCGTACTACTTTTACAGCGTGATTGGAATTGCTATCAACCAGAGCAGCACATCTGTTTTAAGCAGGGCTGAGGCTCAGGGAAGCAACGTGTACAAGAACAGTTCTCACAAGCAACCATGAACGCTGAACACTGCGTGTGCTGAAGCCACAGTGCCTACATCTGTAAAATCAGCAGGAGTTGGAGACGCGACCCAAGTAATTCAGCACGTTTCCTCCTGTCATGCAAAAAACCTTTCGTTTAAATGCATCTACTTTGGGCGTCAATGTATTTAATGAGTTTGTAACTTCATTGAAGGCTGTTAATTCCAGTGACTGGTAATAATTTCTACGCTTACTTAAAGAAAGAAACCAAGGAAGAAGTGCTGAAGTGGAAACTGTGGTTGATTTCAGACAGATAGCTGGATCTGCTTTCCTACTGTCTGCTTCTGAACCCCATACACTTCAATGGCAGCAGCCACATCAGGCACCGCAGGACTTCCTCACTCCTCCTCCTAAGGCCAGGACAATCCATGCCCACCAAGCTGAACTTCTGCCACTGCTCAGCCAGGGTCAGCTTCCCCCAGGCTTCATAAGGCATCTCACACAAGGACTGTTCTCCTTCCTTGCAACTTAAAGGAAGCAATTTCAAACCACTGTGCACACACTAAATGTGGGGGGCTGTTCTTTAAGCTACGATTTTATTTTTTAAATAGATGAGTTATTTACATGAGCAAAAAAAATAAATAAATACGGGCACCTGAGTAAGCACACTACATTTAAATTGGTAGGCACGTTGGTCAGAAGATAGGTAGGCTATACATAATGCTTCCAGACTGAACCAAGGCTTTTGCCCATCTGTACAGAACTGATTTAGAATGTCAGCTTTTGTTCCCTTTTGACATGAAAAAAATCAAAATCCTTCAATAATTCTGTTATTAAAATTATTATTAACATTAAAGAATCTCTGTATTGAGTCACTAAACTACACAATTCCACCGTAAAATACTGACACTGACTGAAATCAACACAAGTTCCCAAAGCATTTAAGAACTGGTGCAGATCTGGTACTTCAGACCAACTCCTTGAGTTCAGTGCGAGTTCTGCGTGGGGATAATGGTTCTGTTGTCTGATAGCTTCCCAGGAGAGCCTTGGGGAGTGGTTTGCCAAGCACTCAGAGGTTCAGACCAATGACGCAGAAGATCAGAGTGAGTTTATCACAGCTTAAATGCCGTACTTGCTCTACTTAGGTAAATTCTTTGTATCTTATCTTAAGATACTTCAGAAGCTCGGCTGCTGCTGACCATTGCGTTAGGTGTAACTGGACTTCTGCTGTTCAACACCGCTTGCAAAAAGAAAAACAATCGCTTCAAAGTTGGTACATCTATGTCCGTGATCACCAAGAACCCAGGAGAATCAGGTCCTACTCCAACAAACACAGGGCGACGTGACTTCAGCACGCACCTGTCAACTAACCGGCAACTTGTTCCAAGAGCTCTGGCATCCCCGCACAAGTCCTTGCTCAGAAAAGCAAACACGGAGTAAGAAAGGGGCTGGGTGTGGGGTGGCGTATCTGATTTCCACAGGGAAAGCCATTGGATCAGTAGATGTAGAATGAGGCTCTCTCTCTCTCTCTCTCCAGCACAAGAAACTCAAATGTCACCCACCAAATGTCTTAAGATCAGCCCCTGTAGGCACCATGCAGGAATTCCAGCCTTAAAAACTACCCTGTTGACAGCTTTGGATTCAAGCTGAAGGCGGGACGACGGCTGCTAAAAATGCTTGACTTGCTATCAAATAGAAGACTTGGCTTTTTGAAACTTAATGTAAACTCCAAAATGCAGATTCACAAAACAGACCAAAAAAAACCACCCAAAAACAAAACAAAAAAAACCCCACAACAGAAGCAACCCACCAACTTACATAACAACAGTCTTGCAGTGAGCTACCAGTTCTGCATCTGCTCAGTTAGCTGCAGTGTAGTGCTGAGAGCACTAAACTGTGTCCTCTGCAGGTGGCTGTGGCTGCAGGTGCCTGACTGAGCAGGCTCTGCTGGGAGCAGTGCTTGCACAGCTGCACAGGCCCACATCACTCTTCTGTCACATACCTGAGGAGCTGACCTAGCTGAGAGGAAAAGGAATCCTGAGTTGTGAATTGCAGAAGTTGGGGCACTCACTGAAGTGAATAGGAACCCACTGGGAACCACATACCCAGAGAAGCAGCTTGCCTCTTAGGTGCCCCCAAGTCACCGACTTGGATGCTCACAGCATGTGCTATGCAAATGCAGAACTAATTAGTCTCCAGCCATGCCCCTAGAATTAACAGGTGGTTCTTCTCATCTTACAGCTTCTTTATGTTCACTTCTCGAAGCAGCTTTTACATTTGTTGAGATAAGCCCGTATTCTTGTATTATACACAGCAGAAAAGCCCACAAGGAAAGTAACAATTCCTCCTTCAGAGCAAAATAAAAGGAGTGTGCAACGAATGAGGGAAAAGCCACACAAGAGGATCACGATTTGGAATGCTAACGCTTGCGTAGTCACAGTGCTGTTCATCTCCCCTACTCCTCTCCTCCTCTGAAGTGTCTCTACCATTGGTGCTGTTTTAACACAACTGTGTGTACCGTATCATCACTCGAGGAAACGAGCTGGCCTATACAGCCCTACCGTGCAAAATACAGCCATTATCATTACAACTTCACCTTCCCTCACTTAGTAGTTTAATAATCAGAACTGTTTAACTGCTTAAACGTTTAGACCCAGTAAAGCACCACACAAGGTTCTGTAAAACTTTAATTTATTCCCCTCCCAAGTATCCAGAATAGAAGACCCTCTCAAGTTGGAGAAAAACGTGACAAAGAAATAGATTACCAGGAGAGCTGTTCACATGAAGAAGAACAGAAAGCACATACTACCAAGATTACACAGAAAACAACCCCAAAATCCTATTGAATGGGATAGTGCAAGTTAACAGCATGTCTCTGGCAGGGATACCTTCATTTGGATTATAAAAGTTTTACAGAATCGTTACATCAAGTGTCTGGGTGGGTCTCTGGTGTTTGACTAGAGCATTAAGAACGCACTGTTGGAAAGATGCTGTACAGAACGACCCACCAAACCCATTTATTTACAAGCCTGGGGAAGAAAAAAATTATTTTTCAGTTTATTGAAAATAAAAATACACATAGAATTATGAAAATATAGGTTTACTATTTCCACCACACGGAAGTCAATGCTGCTGTCTGAAAGGCTTGCAAAATTATTTCAAGTTTTTAAAGTTCATCTTTTTCCCTCAATAAGGTGTACCTATGTTCACTGGGTGCCAGTTTCTGGAAGGAGCTCTCTGGTGGGCTGCTGGCTACATCCTGAATTGGCTGAAAAACAGAACAGTAACGGTGCATGTTAGATTCACTGTGGTGATCAGTCCCCTCCGCTACACAGACAACTATGGGTGTGCACAACCAGCCGGCGCTGCCACAAATGGAGCTTCGGAAATGCAAAGGCCCAAGCAGGTGAACGAACACCCTGACACAAATTAAGTACTATCAGTTGAGGACATTCCTTCTGTAAGCAGAGCTGGAAGGTCAGCCTGTAAGTTTCTACGCAAGTGACTTAATAGTATTTCGAATGCACCCTGTTGTAGACTTGAGCGTCCGCCACCTGCTTCGAAGACGCTGTGGTTTGTGTGTTCATTTTTGAGACACCGGGGCAAAAGTGCAATTGCTGCCACAATACTTTAAAATTAATTTCCTATAAAAACTAAAAAAAAAAATGCATGCAATTCAAGGGACACAAATGACACAGGACAGCAGCCTACGGTTTAATTTATGTCCAGTACTTCCATCGCACAGGCTTGCACATCTTCCATTTGATGGCTGGACACCATACACGGATGAGAAAGGAAACAAATGAAGGACACTGGATTTTGGGTGCATTTTTCAAGGAAGGAAGGAGACAAGCTAGTCCGCAGCTCCACGCAGTGAGCCTGGGCCTAGATACTCAGCAGAACTCAGAAAATTAGCAGGTTTCCTTCCACCCTGGCCAAGCTTCCAACACATCGCAGTTGCTTCCAAGTATGTCCAGCCCTAAGCTGATTGTCTCAGTCTCCAGCTCCACTCAACCACATCTTCTGCCTTTCCTCCCCACTGACCTGAATTCAGGTTGCTCGTTGAATTCTTGAGAAATACGGGGAGTTACCAGCCAAAGGAACTAATGGGAAAAATTCAGCCTTCATGTTTAAGCAGTCAGCCATCATAACATTCAGAAGCAGTAAGTCATCCCGCCCCTGCCCAAGGCAACCCCTCCTGCCTCCTGCTGCACAGCACAGCCAACTTGTTCCTTCCCACTGGCTGCAGCTATGGGTATCCTCTGCTCACAGAGCCTTAACGCTGCCCTACCTGGCACTGACGCTGCCCCAGCTGAACCCGAAGCCAGTTTGAGTTAACTTGAACAGCCTGTGCATGGGGTGGAGTATTGGCACAAGAAGGAGCTCAGCGTATTCCAGCATCAGAGACAGCCCCCGATCTTAACATCCAGTTCTGCTGTGAGGCCAGCCACTCATGACCTGGCTGCACAGTACTGGGAACAGTTCCCAGCTCAGCCATCTGCAGGCTTTTGCAGCTGCTAGTCCAGTCTCTGCCCCTACACTACATGTTACTGCCCTGCCCCTCCTCCAGGGCTTTTCTGCTTTTAATTCTGTTAACTTTGAGCAGAACAACAGGAGGATGTGCTCAACACCCTTAGCATGGACCCATCCTTACTCCACCCTAGAGATAATCAGGACAACGGGCCTTAACAATCTCTGACTTATGGGTTCTGAGATAGCCCAAGATGCTCTAATATGAGAGAAGAGTCCCCTGGGACCAATGCAGCCCTGTAAGCCCTGGAAAATAAACCATTTAAGGCAAAAGCAGTATCCAAAAACAAATACGTCTTTAGACAGGGCCTGCAGTATTGAGAAGTTGCCTGACAGACCTGTATTTACACTCTTCAGCAAGCACGTGAGCAGAAGGCTGCATCATGAAGACACAAGGCTGAGATAGATGGATGGGGCTGAGCAGAGGGAATCGGGGCTGGTAACCACATCCTTTCTTCCCTGCCTCCTGCTAGGCTGAACTAAAACAATGAGGCGTCTGGAGAAGGATCTACTAGATTCTATTCCTTTTTCTTCCTGAAAAGATCCCAGGAATGACTGCTATGCGCATAAATACAGAGCAGAATAGTCTTTGAGCAGGACCAACAGGAATCTGAACTGACAGATGTGGTGTGTGAGCACTATTAATGTTGCTTTTTCACTGCATTAATAAAAGTAATAAGCCCTACTGCTGCTTATCAGTCTTTCACTGACACTCTAATAATCTGCCTCCTGCTTGAACTGGTGACCACAAGTAAATAATTAAAACAGTCAACTGCTGTTTCCCTCTGGAAGCATTCTCTCAGTGTGCTGTACAAGTGACAATGATCTATTTTACTTCTGCAGCTATATATAAAATCAGTTTTCCCCACTGAAATAAGAGCAGCTTTATGAGCTCAGAGCAACCATCTAGCCCAAGACCTTTCAGTGGAGAAAACAGCTACTCTTACATTCTTCCATTATACAAGGCAAATAGGAGCCTGCTTCCCCCTAATGTTCTTCTTCCCTTTAACCAAAAGCAGCTTTGGTTAAACAGCAAAATAGAAACAACTTCTGCTCCTTTAGGCGACTGGAGTTAAAAGCATATACACATTAAGAAGTACACCTATAACAAGGAGGGAAAAAAAGCCTTTATTAAATGGCCAAATGAAATGTATTTTCTGTAACCTTACCTGTCCAGGTGCTACATCAGTTGGGTCAGGGCCATGATGAAACTCTCTATGCAGTTTTCCAGAATGCAAGTCTAGTACAAATTGCTTCAGTTTACCTGGAACTCTGAAATAAATGAACCAAACATCCACCTGTTTATAAGAAGTTAAGCCCAAACACAGAAGACAAAGCGCACCGCTTAGAGTAGCCAACTTCTGTCCATCTGGCACACTATGCCTACTTTTAAGTGATTAGTACAGGACAGAAAGCAAGTGGTTGGTTAAGGCATCCTACCAGCTTCTTTTTCTTTCCCGTCTCTTGAGAACACAGCAAGTATTTCATCTTTTCAATAACTCCCACAGAGCTGTGCTAGCCAATAACTTCATTGTATACTCGCTTCAGCTCTCCACTAACCATCATGTAAGAGGGAACAGCAGGCTCCAAATGCACAGTTTACAGATACAAATGACGGTTGGGTAGCAATATTGACAAAACATCTTTGAAAGGTTCTCTACTGCCTGAGTAACTGCACGTACACTAGAGATAAGCAATAAGAGGATATCAATTTAAATCTAATCTGAGATCATCTACTGTCACCCACAGCAAGTATGCTAAACTGCAGCATCCAGAATTATTTGGGAGATGTCAAATAGACTAAGAAGCTTACAGCGAGTTGATCTAATAAGCATTAGAGATGAGATAAAAAACTAATGTGAGCATCATCATATAAACAATCAAAAGATAACTTATGAATAGAGGCAGGTATTGTAAGGAGTCCTTCAATACGCCAATGATTACATTTAGGAAAGCAGAAGAAAGTGTGGTGAGGCCGCTACCAGCAACACTCCAGATCACCATTAAATTCTATGGATAACAATTAGCGTAATGTTGCGTCAGAGGGTATGTGGGCAGCAGTGCCGGTAACTGCAACTAACCAGTAGTGCAGTGATACCTGGAGGGACCTCCTCCCCTCCCAAACAGGATCGGGAGTTAGCGCTGATTTAGAGAAGGGTGTTCACCCCAGCCCAGCTGCTCAGGCAGCAGAACTGCTGCTCCTTGGGCCCCTGAGCTGTTTTAAGCTATTCTCAAAGGTCAGTCGCATCGCTGGAGGTATTCCCCTTCAACTTCTTCTTTCCTAACGCAGCAAGGGCATTCGGCGCTTTGTAGCTCAGCCAGTTCTCTCTGAAAAGCTACAACTGACCCACTGAACAGTCCCTGTCACCATCTCCAACAGCTCCAACAGCTGGCTGAGCAGGGCCAAGTGGCCAAAGCAGGAGGAGAAAATACCCAGGAAATGGTCTGAATTGCCTCTGAAGAGGCCGTTCCTCAACACACAACTCCTGAAAGAGAACAGCAATGCTACGAGTCAAAGAAAACTTCTGGTGGGCCAGTGCTGAAAGTGTGAGTATCCAAACACTATTGGTTGGTGGCAGGGAGGGGAAGTCTGGGGCCAGTTTGGAAAGGAAAAGCAGGCAAAGTACCTGTTAGTACTCTGACACCAGAAACAGGATGCGCAGAACAGGCAACATGAAAGTCTAAACATCTCTATTACTGTCTACAGGATATCATGATTTGTTTTAGGACTGTTTTAAAAGTGACAACACAGAGTGCTTTCAAAATGCAAATATCCCACTATTTCTTTCTTTCTTTTTTTTTTTTTTAAACACTTATGTGCAGTTAAGATGATTATCTTCCAAAGAAAAAGAAACAAAAAGATGGTCACAATCAGGATTTCAACACGCATAGCTTTGGATGTCTGAAAAGCACTGTAACGGATCCATAACACTGATAGACCACACTTCCAGAAGAAGCCTGTGGAGAATTACAGGGAGAAGCTGGGACCGAATCCTTCTTTCAGACATAAACATTTCAGGAAGAAAAATGCCTGCTGGAACATTCACTTTGCGTGCGAAGTATCAGCTTTTAATCTTCAGCTTCAACCAAAGTGAACTATAATAAAAATATACTGAGCTTTTAAAAGCAAAAGTGGGCAAAAGCTGAAGTCTCATAGCTTAGATTCCTACCCAAGACTTACCTGCACATACACTGCTTGCTATCTCGTTTGAGACAGAAAATGGAGTTTAACACAGAACCTGAAGACAAAGACAGAACACCTGAAGATCTCCTATAGGTCCCTGAAGATAGAATGCACCCACCTTTACTCCTCAGCTGAGCCTAGGACATCTGCTTCCTATGGCTGCCTTCAAGGCAGTGCATTATGAAGGGATGGGCTGATGTAATGGGGAATTATCAGAGTGGTATTTTACTAAAGCACCCTGATACTTCTCTCTCACACTTTATTGAAATAATATGCCATTGATTGGTTGTTTCTCATGCTGCACTTGGAAAACTTCAGAAACTCAGTCAACAAGGATTTATTTGCCAGTGCTCCGGGCTGGACTAATACAGGAAGTCTGGAATCACAAAGCAGGAGAAACCAAAACCAACAGGCAGGGAATTCTCACATGGTGAATTTTAAAATAATAATTGCAGAACAACAGTGAGATGTTTTGCATGTTATGTTAAAGCTTTTCAAGTTAATTGCTACATGAAGAGCACTGCCACAGATACTACATCAGGCTCTAAATACCTGACTACTGAGAAAAACAGCAAAACTTCAAAAGAGTAGCAGCATCCAGCAAGAGATCCTCTTCTAGCACAATGCAATGAACTCCATTTAAATTAATACTTCACCAGTCATAGAATCATAGAATGCCCTGGGTTGAAAAGGACCACAATGATCACCTAGTTTCAACCCTCCTGCTATAGGCCAGGGTCGCCAGCCACCAGACCAGGCTGCCCAGAGCCACATCCAGCCTGGCCTTGAATGCCTCCGGGGATGGGGCATCCACAACCTGTGCCAGTACGTCACCACGCTCCGCTTGAAAAACGTCCTCCTAATATCTAAACTACAAGTCCCCTGTCTCAGTTTAAAGCCATTCCCCCTTGTCCTATCACTGTCAGCACTCATAAATAGTTATACCCCCTCCCTGTTTGTAAGCTCCCTTCGAGTACTGAAAGGCCACAATGAGGTCTCCCTGGAGCCTTCTCTTCTCCAAGCTAAACAAGCCCAGTTCCTTCAACCTTTCCTCAGAGGAGAGGTGCTCCAGCCCTCTGATCATCTTAATGGCCCCCCTCTGGATCCACTCCAAGAGCTCCATGTCCTTCTTGCATCGGGGATTCATATCACTTTAAGGTCTCTCACTGAATTATGTGCAGGCAGTGTTACCTATTCCATATTCACTCATCTTCCCATTGTTATCTTGTTCTGAAATATAAGCATGATTTCCTTTGTTCTCAACACGAAATGCGAAGTGAAAAATACTTACGACAGGTCGTTGAAGTCTGGAAAGACATACATGTGCCTGAAGCTATCAATGGCAATAACTGGACAGTCTGAGGGAGTCTTCTGAATGTGGAGGAGTGGGTGCCTGAATTTGTCACAGTCAGCATGGAGGAAGTTTATTGTACCTTAAAATTGTGAACACGTAAAAATCCACATTAAGATTTGTTTTTATTATCCTGAAACTCTATAATTCCATTAATAGTTCAAAGGTAGAGACATTAGATACAACACGCAAAACTTGAAAACAGATTCAAATAGTGAGGCATACTAAAATAATAGATTACCTGAAAGTGCTTTTGGCCACATTACGAACTGACGTTTGTTTAACGTCCTCTCGAGCTGTCTGAAATCATTTGGATAAAAAGGCTTTCTTAAATAGTTACCTATTAGTGCATTGTGTTTCTATTTGAATCCTTTCTAGAGGAGTCAATCTTCATTGTCAAGAAGTTAAAAAAGAAAACAACCTAGGACTCTGGCATTTGCTTTCACTCTATATTGAGCTCATCTGGAAAAAAACAAACGGTTCCAGCAGTAACGAGTTGGTACAAACCTTTTTCACTTATTAACTGTCGTGCAACCTCCTGTTGGAATTTCTCTAAACTCTCCAAATCATCCTTCATGTGGAAAAGTATGAGGAAAGGAAGGCCTTCTTCTGTCAGTTCCTGCACAGAAATCAAAAGACATGTTACGTTTCTTCCATTTCCTGAAGACACTTGAGTGATTCCAACAATTTTCAAAGCTGGCGAGATTCCTGCTTCAGAAACAGCCGAAACAACAGAACTAAGGACATTAACTGCTGACTTTTCATTGAAGACACCCAACTGACACAGTTAACCACGTTTCCTTCCCCTTACCACATGCAGCAGTTCAAGGATAAGGGTATTTCATTATCAGCGTTTCAGGAAAGGATACATTGTGCAACGGAATAATTGCTAGAAAGAATCCTTCTGATTCTCAAAACACATCTTCGTAGAAACAGCAGTAAGGCCTGAATAGCACAATATGGAATGAATGCTAAACGAAGGCTGAGTATGTATACTGGACCACGTCCGGTGTTGCTTCACATCCTAAGTTGATGGTTTTCCCTAAGACCACAGATGAGCATCTTTAAGCATTCCCAAGGGGGGGGAAAAAAAAAAGCAGAAACTAATGACATGGCTGTAAGTGCGTCCTGACTGGTCAACTGTAACGTACCATTATTAAATTCACAGCTAATACATTACTAAAGGTGACAAACCAATGTCTCTGTTGCTCAGGCAGGCTTTAGTTCCCTGAAGGGATGCATTCTTGCCTCTTAAGTACCTTCTGAAGATTTCTCTCCAAGGACAGATAAGTCATGAACTACTTAAATATTTTATTCAGGATTTTTCTTTTATTTCAAACCAACACCAAGCATAAACCACACATATCTGCTTGCTTCAAAAGTGACTTTTTAGTGGACTATCCATTCAATTTAATAGAGGCCAACTGAAGAAATAATCGCTTATCAAAGAAAATGCCAAAGACCTCGCCTATCTTTTATTCGTGCAGCTGATATACAAGCAAGTACTGCTACTTCTTTTATTCTGTTCTGTATCCAAATGAAGACCACGCTTTTTGAGAAAGCTGACTGACACTTGTTCATTCTGCCACCAAGGATAATAGCTTCTTCAGACACTTTCCATCTGCAGCAATTTGAAATAAATGCTTTCCCCAACTGTATGCAACCAGTTGCATCTAGAGAACACAGAATAGATGGCACTGTCTTTCCAAGCAAGCCTGTGCATCAAACCAAAGCTTGGTCTTTTAAGAGCAGATTCCAAAGATCCTCATTAGTTCAGCGCTCTTGGCAAAACCAAAACTTCCCAACCAATCTCTAAAAGAACCGCTCATCACATCTGCTCGTTCTCGTTTTTAAAATGAAGTCCCTGGTAGAAATATTTGCATGTATCTTTAAGTGTTCTGCTATCAAACACACAGCGGAATAGTCACAGCACTGAGGGACACGGTTAGTGGGCACGGTGGTGATGGGCTGACAGTTGGCCAAGACAATCTTAGTAGTCTTTTCCAACTTTACCGGTTCTCCGATTCTATATTTTTACTCAGCATTATTGTGCAGTATACATTAAGAGCCCACGTAAATAATAAACAATTTATATTTGCATAGCATTTACATTCTTTTGGGGTAACAGCAGCCGTGAATTTTTTAAACAAACGTTGCTAGGCAAAAACGTCAAGTTGGAATTGAAAACATTTACCTAAGAAAACAGGAATTGGAGGTTGAAGGTACAAGCAGAAAAGCCAAGACACAATGTGACGCAGACCGACAGCGATGAACTTTGGCTTCTAAGCCTCAAAAATCCAATCTTACCATGGGAAAAGTACACTAAAAATCTTATCAAGCAGTTCTGAACATGTTGGCACGTGGCATCTATCACATATTGCTTGAGTTACAAAGGACGAACGAATATTTCTTTAGGAGAACTTTCCAACAGAAGTTAGCAGTACTGACCAGACAGTTGGACTTCTAATATTACTGCATCCCACCCTATTCCTCCATCATGCAAATCAAGCGTTCTGCACGTCCAGGGCATCGGTGCTATACACACTGACCATGTGCAATAAAGCAATTAAGAAATGATGTGAACTGAGAACAAGGTATTCTTCTATCACATGACTGATTCTTTGGTGTCTAATCCAATGAAGGCCACACACTGCAATTTCTTACAAACCTCACCGGAGTTTATAGCAGATGCCGTGGCTATGAACAAACGCTCCTCCTGAGGTGCTGTACGCTTGCTACTTGTTTGTTTTCCCTCTCTTTATTTTACAAAAGAATGATCATACCGAATTAGGAACAAGTGAAAAAAATGAGTAAATCAAGAAAGAAAAAAGAAAAGCACTGAAAGGATAACGAGAAGTTTGAAAGCATCCATGCAAATCCCATCTTACAGCTAGAAGCAGAAAACCAAGGAGAAGGACACGTGAACTTAAAACAGTAAAGAAAGTATCAGTGCCTAAACGCACTGCCAAAAGCCGTCACACGGTTTTTGTCAAAATTCACAGAAGTATCCAGCTCCAGAGATGGTTAACAACCCTTTAAGGTACTCAACTTATTACATAACACTTTGGACATGGTTGATACATACAATTTTTCCTGACTACTAACTTTGACATTAAGTTTTAAATGCTGACTGACTATATTTAGAAGTTCACAACTATTTTGCTAACTGTCATGAACACAGAGGACTTGAACAAAATGATTCCAAGTGGCCCCTTCCAACCCCAACCATGCTGTGATTCTGTGTGAGTATACTGACACGGGTATTTTCTACCTTGACTAGAAACATTTTTCCAGATCAAAATCAATGCTTTTTGCTTATGTCTGAATGTTAAAACAAGTCAATCTCTCCCCGTAACACTGCATTTTAGATGAATAATAGTCTACCCAAGGTGTTACAAACTCACCCATAGTTAAAGATGCATTTTACACAGGTACACTCTTAAAGTCTGAGTCTATCCTCTGCAAATCTCCAGAGGCTTTGTATACAATCTACATGCATGACTACAGCTTTTTACTTTACTAGTGTAAAAAAAACAAAAACATCACAGCTTCTCCTCCTGTGAACTTCAAGTCTAACTGAAAAGCTCCAGAACAATGAAAAGACAAAACATACCAGCTATTTTTTGTAAAAAGCCAAGCATGCAGACGTTGTTACGCGTGAATTAAAAACCTCAGGAGACATCTTGGTTCTGAGAAAGAAACCTCAAAAATAGAAAGGTAGAAAAAATTCTTACCTCCCCATTTTCAAATGTAATTTCTCGAACGAGCGGCACACATTTATCTTGTGTCCATGCATAAATCAAATCAAAATTGGTTAGGGAGCCCAAATACACCATATCCGGAGCATTCTCCTGTTGAAAAGAAAAATCCTAGTTGAGAAATAGTAAAAATGACGTGGCTACTGACCTGATACAAAGGTGACAACACCTACATAAATACTGAAATCCAGTCTTACATTTATATTCAACTGCTGTCCATGCAACACCTCCATAAACTACGTAATAAAAGCTACAAGCAAATAAATATGATCACTTTTGCAATCGACTCCACTTTCTAAGATAAGAGGAACTGACTTCTGTCTGGTGGACAAATAGTATCTCAGAATCTAAAAAGAACCTCAACCATTCATATGGATACCCAGTGCAGATATTGAGCTCCTCCATGCTGACAGTTACAAAGTCTCGCCGAAAAGAAAAACCAAGAACCTCCAGGTCTTGCAACTGGTCTTCTACATTTGCATTGCCAAAGACTGGAATAAATAATAGCTTTCCTTAGTTTACTGGAGTTGTAACCCAGAATTCAGTGCTTCCATTTTAAAACGTGATTACAGCCTGAGTTTTCCAAGCTGAGGGCACGAGTAAGCATATATTGATTCAGACATGCCATTTAAACTAGCCAACAGTAAAACATCTTTGCATGAAACTGTTTCAACCTCTCTTTCCCCCTAGGTTGCGCTTTCTTTTTCTAAAGTGCTTCCCAGCATCAAATTTGAGAAAGGAGCATATGTTCAGATATTATGCTTCTAAAAACCAAGTCTTGCAGATTTTCTCCCATAATGATTTTATTCTCAACTATGACAGTTTGTTAACACGCTTTACTACTTTTCCTTTAGATTAAGTGAACAGCTTTTACCTCCCCAGTGTGCTAGGCTGTGTAAGACAGGCAAGCGATAGTCAGAAAATAGCCAGTAATTGTCATTTGTGTTGAGAAATAAGGTACGCCAGATGTTGAGCTTCCTGGGTTTTTATTTATTTATTTTAAAGATTTCTACTGGACGTAAAGTATCTACATACATGGTAAGCTGCCTGCTTTTCTAAGGAAAAAAAGTACTGGACACTGAAATCAAAAACATAGGTTTGTATACTTTGTTAGCAACAAACGAGACTGAGATCTTTTTCATGGACTCCGAAGCACCAGTTCCAACAACCCTCACTAATTCTCTATCTCTTCGGCAATGAAATAGAACTGAAATTTGAGGTGCAGTAAAATACTGAATGGTCTGTGTGTACAGTCTCTATTAGCTCATACATATAAAGATAACAAGCAAAATAAAATACATAGTTAGACTTACCCCTGGTGGCTTGTAGATTATATTGTCTCCGCTAAATCGCTCTGCTTTTGAAATAGCCCTACAACAAACCAACCAGTAAGCATGTCTTGGTACAGACAAACAAAATAACTAGGTTAGCAAAAATCATATTTCCATTTGCTATCTTCTCAAATTTGGAAGGAAAAAAAAATTAAAAGGCGTCCTCTTCAAAGAAACCATAAAGTGATAAAGAAGCTTGGTCTGTCTGGATGAGAGGGCAGTAAGGGAAGCTGCAAGGCATACCCATGAGATAAGAAGTTTGGAGTAGAGGCATCAAAGTCAAAGAGATGAACACTCGCAGCATGCAGCTTCTGATCTCTGATGATTTGGTAACGTGCACGCCTGGACAATATATGAAGTTTCTCCTTGATATTTAACTTAGTATTTCACCTTGGTGAATTCCACATCCTGCCTCTGCCATATTTTGTTACTCCTCAATCCCAGTCACAACAGATTCCCACAGAATGATCACT
Source organism: Alectoris magna (assembly GCA_030625065.1). NCBI lineage: Eukaryota > Metazoa > Chordata > Aves > Galliformes > Phasianidae > Alectoris > Alectoris magna. The sequence continues at coordinate 60,395,633 of CM060561.1, forward strand.
TCTTATTAAAAGAAATGGGGATGGGTACACATCCAACATGAGAGAAAAAAACAAGAAAAGTAAGCCCCAACTAAGCTCTCTTCAGAACCTTCATCCATTGCAACAGGTGTCTTGCCCTCCACCATGCCTTGCTGTCCCACCATACATCACACTGGCAAAATAGAAACAACTGGTTGCATGTGCCTCAGAGTGGGATGAACTACTTCTCTTTTTTCCTTCTTTCACGGGTTAAAAAGAAAGTACATCAGCCTCCGGGAACTTTAAGCGTTCCAGCTTCTCCAGTTACAGTATCTCTTGTATGGACTCAACAGAAGAACTGCAGACTAGTTAAGAGGGAAGGGGATAGAAGGGGAAGAGAAGGTAAAATATCTCAATTTATCTCACTGTGAGATGAAGTAAATGCCCCAGGGTTCTGAATTAACTAGAGGGCAAAGTGAAAAAAGACATCACAAGGCTTATGTTAAAGTACCTAAGTTTCACTCATTTTCTTTGATCGTTATCCTTCTCACATCACATGTCAAAGATGCCTTGCTTAGTATGTTATACCTATCCATATTTTCACCAGCTTAGAGATGTGCATTTTAAAACAGATTTCAGACTTTCAGACATAACTACTCCAACAACACAGAATTAGGCTTTTTTGTAATCACCATCATCACTGAAGTAAACCACTCACTTTCCAATCGATCCTTCCCTGAGTAAGAAGAAAGCAAAGACATCCAAGTCACCTGCCCAATTACTGCTCGATAAACTCACAATAATCTAGTAGAAAACAGAAGCTGTTGGGTAAGTCTGTTGTGGACCCCAAAAGACCCTCTTCCGTGTTCTCCCATCTCCATAACTGCACTTGTGACCAATTTGTTTCAGACAATGTAAAGTGGAGACTTTCATGATATGAAAATACCAAATGCCCGCAGATATTCCTTTTAAAAACAATAAAAATGGAAACATTACAGTTTGTGTTTCATGCCTCCTTGAAGCAATTACCTAGAAAGCGAACCTTCTGGAAACAAATTAGCCTCTCATACTTGCTTGCTAATGTTAGAACAATTCTTAAGATAAATGTATTTTTTGGGAGCTTGTTTTGTGTTTCTGCACCTGACTTTCTGTGCTGCAACACAACAGCACAAATCCACTCTCCTCGCTTCTCAGATATGCCCCACTGTCATTCTCCTTCGACAAACTAACTGTGGCATGCCTTTGTCAGTATACTCCCTATCTCCCACTGCCCACAGCTCTTCTCTCACTCACCCTGCTGTGGTTACTACAGATCGTAATAGAATTGTTAGGATCATTTGATTTAAGAGTAACTAAGTATAAAGGTGCAAGGAGCATTAATACAGTTTAAAAACAAGCTACTGTAGCTACCTGAAGCAGGAGCAACTTTAACATAACAAGAAACAAGTTTGCCTTGACATAAGTTGGTTAATTTTTACTGCTGAACTCATTGTTTTCAGTTTATTTTGGCCTACTGGGCATTTGAACATGACAACTCACATTACTATTATATATGCCACACCATAACACCTGACAAACTGCCCACATCAAATTCAGAACCCCTGCCAGGGCCCACTGGGATGCTGAGGACAAACAACCCAGTCGATCCAGGAGTGCTCCCAAGGAAACACTTTGCTATTTATAACCCTAGCAGCAAACACTGCTAGAGAGCCAGGATCTCCCTTGGAAGTCCTTTGGCACATAATTCTTTGGAAGCCTGACTGCTGCAGCCGCTCAGAGATGGAAACGGTTTCCACGACTGCCGTCTGGAAAGCTTCATTCGCTTGAAAATGCTAACAGCTCCAGGCTAGCAAGGGAACAGAAGTCTGGTGAAGAGAAAAATGATAAGCCTGCTGCAGGGCCATAAGTTACATGGGTAGGTTACAGTAACTAAAGTCCGACTGTCACACTGTGTATGCTTACTGCTTGTATCTAAAGAAAAAAAATAAGAACTCCATAGTACCTACGTTAGGAATAGCACCCAACAATCGAAAGTCAACAATCTAGGGGTGAGAGACTACTTCCCATTATACCCCCACTGAAAAACAGCAGACTAAAGACCAGCAGACTCAAACAATGAGGGGAGAGATTCTTGTAAGTATTGTTACCTAATGATTTATTGAAGGTATTTCTGAGAAGAATGAAAAGCCATTTGAGGAGGCAAAAAATAATTCCAAATTCTATTAATAAGTCTGGCTGGCTGCCCTGAGAACAAGAATGGATGCGCTCATCAGAAACCACATTTGAGATAACAGACAATTCTTTGGGATGAGATTGACAGACCAACTTCAGTTTCACAAGATTTGATTATTCTCCCACAGCCAAGGCTGTTTGCACAGTCATAGCACACATAACTTAGAACTGGAATGAAAGAAAAGACCAAGCCCCCCCTCCTCCCCGACTCCTCTATGTTACGTTCAGATGGATGAAACACCTATCTTAATCCAGTGTCTTCACTGCTCTTCATTCATTACATGCAATTCAAAAAAAGCTTTAGGGCAACTGTATGTGGTATAAAAGCTAGTATAATCCATACAAATTACTGCTCTTGAACTCTGGGTAGACTGTAAACCGATGCTTTCACGTTTATGCCCAATCACTTCAAATTGATTGTTCCAGGTACCTTAAACATTGAAAAAGGAGTCTGTAATTGTGTTTTATTACGCTGCTTTAAAGGAAAATGATTCATTCCCAATTTATTCTGATCTCCCTAGTGAACATCTTTTAACATTTTTATGTGGGGAAAAAAACAACAACCCCAAAACAGAACTTTCCCAACTCTTCCCTACTTGTTCCCCTCCAAGGAAGCAGAGTTCCCAGGCACAGCTGTCTAGCAAGCCCTATGATGTTGAAATGTCTGACAATTAACGACAAACAAAAAAAAAAGAAGAGGTGGTAAACCCATTAGATTTCACACCAGACTGGAAGAACAGTTTCCTTCCTTCTCTTCCTTCACTCTTCTCAGTGAGTTTAACTGAGAAGGTCTAGTCTCTTCAGTTACGATACACTGAAAGTATTTCAAAAGTCCAATTAATTAAACTGTATACCATCCATTCGCATAATTTCAGTAATGAAGTCACGCAATTGAAGTATTTAAAAAAAAAAACCAAACGTACCCAAAGGCAGACAGGAATACACAATCATCGTGTAAAATATTTGCTACTCTTTCAAATGTTCTGTAATTGTCAGAGTCCTTTTGCTCGAAGTACCCAATGATATTTCTTCTGCTGCGCTGTAAAGACAAAGATTACACTGTAAGTCATCGCAAGTTATTGGAAACTGTCAATACTCCACAAGGATATTAAATATAGAGATGCTGTTTATTTATTCAACAGTTAGCAAGTATGCAAAACATTTCTTTCTGCCTCCAAATGATGCACATTAATACAAAGACTAACAGATTTTAATATTCAGAAACATCAGTACGAGTATTTTCATAACGAAATATTATCATTTTGTCACACACGAGATTATTTTCAAATGATTAAAATTAAAATAAGTAATTTGGTACCATAATAAGATTAATGCAGTTGAAAGAGGGATTATATTGGAATAATTTGTAAAACTGGAATTATTATTATTACTTCTAGCTCAAAATTATCGCTCGACATTTTTGAATGGAAAAAACCCCCAAGAAGTAAAAGTGTTCTTCAAGCACGTTATCTTTCACACGCTTATACTTGGAGGAAGGAAACTGAACAACTTACATCAACGGTATTAATTTCTTCCAAATCCTGGACCTCCCGAATAGGATTGCTCTTCTGCTGCCTGATATAATCTGCTATTGCTGTCACAGACCTCTGACCCCTGTATTCTCTCTTCATCATCATTCCATTCCGGAAGAGCTTCAGCGTTGGGTATTTGCTTATCCTGTATCTCTGAGCTATATCCGCTACAAAATCAATTCAGGAAAAAAAATGTACCGATACAGAAGAACACTAAGCATGGTATGTTATACATCTATACTTGCACACAGGACTCAAACCTCTGAGCCAGCAGTCACACATCATTAAAGAGTAAACTAAAAAAAAATAAATAGAAAATCACTACAAGAGAGAATGGTTAGCAGCTAAACCCAGTTCTTAACGCTTTGCCTCACCGTAAAATATTCCTAAGTACGATCTGTCAGTTTTGACTGAGAAAAGATTTCACCAGTTTCCTAGATACCCTATCAGACTACTAACTGCAGTCAAAATTGAGGCAATGATATTTTTATCTCCAAAATTCAGACTACTTTTAATTCAAATTCACACTAATTTCTTGAGGAAGGATTAATTATTTACCAACATATTCAATATGAAGTGTCAGACCAATATTTTTTCCTCCTTTCCAAAGCTGATACTTTTTAGTTACAGTATGAAAGAGTCGCCTCCAAAAAGTCAGGAGAGATAGCAGTGAGGTGCTGGCACAGGCTGCCCAGAGAGGTTGTGGACACCTCATCCCTGGAGGTGTTTAAGGCCAGGTTGGATGTGGCTCTGGGCAATCTGATCTAATACTCGATGCAGCAGTGGCTACTCTACCTGTGGCAAGGGGATTGGAACTTGATGATCCCGGAGGTCCCTTCCAACTCAAGCCATTCTATAATACCATGATAAGCATAGCCAGGGAGGCATCACTTTATATACTTGCTCATCAGAAGAAAAACAAGGTAGGCAAGTCAGGCATCTGCTGCCTCTCTCTAGTTGATAGAAGGACCTTCGGTCTGACAGTCTAGCAGTTTATCATAATTAGACCAAGGTTTGATAAAAGACAAGGAGACCTATGTATCTAGGTTACCCATCCAAGCCACTGAGATTCAAGACTTCTTATGCTACAAAACTCCACACCCAGAGAACACCAGACTACCCATTTCTTCCCCCCACAAAATGAACTTTTTCTTCCAGATATTTCCACTGTGATACGACGAAGTATGCCTTGCAAAATCCTCATCTTAGGAGGTCTCGAAGGTTACCCAAAACAGACATTTCAGTCCCTAGGGCTGTGAATCTTCATCAGGTGAAGAAATTGTATAAAGAAATTAACGGTAATAGAATGCCCACTGCCAAGACTGAATTTGAACATTGCTTTGAAATGCATGATCTTTATAAATTACAATGAGATTCCATGGATACTGGTATTTGAACTAACACAGAGAGATGATAGCTCTACACATGGAAGTATTTGAAAGCCACCCTTTTACAAAATATAAAATGCAAGTACATGAAAAACTATTTGAATTCATTCACAAGTCAAACAGAGTAAATCTTAAATGTTTCATTAAACCCTGGCATTTGATACAGGGAGAGTTAGCACAAGAAGACCAACTACAACATTACACTCCTTTTAAAATTGGAAATATACAATGCAAATACATGGAATACTGTTTGAATTCATTCACAGATCACATTAGTTATAGTAAACCCTGAATTAAATTTTAAAATATTTCCAGACATTCTTACTGACTATTTTCTGATGGAAAAAAAGAAGTGCTTGAAAGAGATAGATGGGGCTAATCTACTTAAAGAAAACCAAACCAAACCTCCCCTCCTAGCCATAACTTCGTATCTTCTTTAAGAGGTACAAACTTGTCTTGCATTGCCAGCCATTTCTAGCACAGTGTCACATATTCCTCCACTCAAAGAAATGATGAAATCTGCATTGGTGGGGGCAAGTCAGACTTTTCACAAAGCACTTTACATACTACCTAAGCTACAGCTTCACACACACATGCAGCCTACGACTTCATTCTCAGATGGCTTCAGACTTCATTACTCAAGGTTAAGATCACAATACACCATTCAAAGAATTGAGCTAGAACATCACGTCACTGAGAATCCAAAGTCCACCATTCCTAAATTAAAATTAAGTGTACAATGAACATACTGAAACACAGCATGAAGACATACGATTACTGTTAGTGATCCTTTTGTAAGAAGGAGCTTCTTAACTACGTCATGAGTGGGAGTCTGAGTACGATCCCAAGCTTTTTCCCCTCTCTATTCAAGTTCACTTACAACAGTTTTTTTTTTGCTTGCTACTCTTACACAAATGAGGCACTACATTCACCTTAATGATGTATTATGAAATACTTAACAATAGCTCTCCCCTGTTAAACCACTCCTCTCATGACTTGCACACAGTCATAAGACCTGGCAATATTCATACGAAACAGAGCTAGGAAGGACCTCAAGGGACCACCTAAATTTGGCACCCTACTCTGTACATCTACTAGATTACTGGTAACCTACACGCTGGACCTAAACAGGTACAGGAAAAGCAATCGACGTTCTACATCGAACTCAGTTACTAAGAAGCTGAGAAACAGCAAATTCAGACCACCACCTGCTGCAAAGGAGCATTCACAACAGCCCTGCCTTCTTCTAGCAGAGCCTCATCAGTAGGTATCCCATAACCTTTTCCTACAGTCTAACAAAATGGCTCTCCCGAGGAGAGCCATCAACAGCTTCCCCAAACTACTACCACTTAGTTTATTTTACCCCAAAATAGCTTTCAGACTGATTACTTTTTTCTTAGCTGAAATAGCAGGAACTCAACAAAATCTGCGTATTTGTTTACAGTTTCATTTAACTTCATTCCTTCTTCACTTATGAACCCCAAAGCTTATCACACTGAGTTACTTTGCTTAACAAAAGCACAGTAGCAATACAAGTAATTTTTACTTTATTTTTTAAGACTGACATTAGCACACCTTACAGATCAGCAGTTCACGAACGTGTTTCAAAAGAGGAGGAGCTCCCTATGGAATCTGTCTAGCAAAGCATCTCTCAACATCCCACCAATGAGAAGAAGCTTTCTGTTTTGAAGTTCAAATTGATTCAAACCAGTTTTGCTTTGCAATTTTTCAAGCCAGAAACCACCTCATGTAAAAGGAAATAATGGTACAGTATATATTTTAATTCATAGAATCATAGAATCATAGAATCACTCAGGTTGGAAGGGACCTCAAAAGATCATCAAGTCCAACCACAGCCTAAACATAGTACCCTAACTCTAACGATCCTCTGCTAAATCATATCTCCGAGATTTCATAAGAATTCTGTGCCAGAAATCCCAATTTTCAATTCACAGAAACTATTCACAGTCCTCCAGAATCATGAATCCCTCTGTGCTGCAATATTCACTTATTTACAGGAGAGCAGAAATACAGTAAATCTATGGTATGAAGTGGGTTTCTAACATTGCTGCTTAACACAAAGAAAACACAAAAAAACCCACAACCACCTAAAGGTCAACAAAAAACCCCAGCAAATTAAAACCTTAATAACATATATGCAGAAAGACCTCTTATAATATTACAAGGAAAGTCACTTACTAGGTATTATATGCTTTGAATAAAGGTGTCATTTCTCTAGCATAAGTATTATGCTATAATTTCAACACACCAAAAGCAATGAAGATTTTGACAGCAAAGAATGAAGTGGAACTTAGATACTTATGAGCTGTAAAAAGATAAGGTCTTGAAAACAAAGTACCTGCCTCAACAGATTTACCTTTAATGTATGTTCCACACTGGTTTAATGAGCAAAAATAGCCTAAAGACTTAACGTACAAATTTGAATTATAATCATCTTCTAGAATACTGATAAATTGGTGTAAACCATAACAGTTTATTAAACCTCTGTATGTGTTAATATTTAGAATTCGTATTTTTCATTGCATTGTGCCAACTATCGCTTCTCAGAAAAACATATTTATATTGGTTATAAGAGCAGACAGAATGCTGGCTTTGTCATTAAGCATCAAACATTTGGCAGTGCATCAATAATTCTCTTTAATTTGCTTTGCCCTCAGAAGCTGGTGTGAACTGCTGGGACCTGCAGAGCGCTTCAATAATAGTGCATTAAATGGAAAGTATCTATGCCTAGCTGACCATTTGAAAGCTATTTCTGAGTGTTCTGAAATCAGCTATTGGGGTTCCCTGCAGAGCATTGGTTTCAAAAGAAACAAATTATTTGTAATGCAAATAATCCACCATCTCTAGATCTTAATGGGCAGCTACAAATGAAATCTGCAGGCATAAACACCCTGAAAATATTAGCACATACCTTTTACTGCTGCTAAAATACAGAAATAAAGCTAAAACAGGAGGAAACAAAACAAAACAAGATAATAATCTAAATTCCAACATTTAGTAAAGTAGTATATATGGTTCAATGTGGATAAATATAGTAAAAACTACTGCATACACTAAAATCATAGAGTTAAAATACTTCACTGTTAGGATATAAGCAGTAACTGTGTGCCATGAGACATCCCACTGCTTACAACTAGCTTACAACTAACATTGCTAACAACTTTGCACATTTTACAGTTTGTGCAACAGAAGACATGTTCATCTACTTATTAAATTAGGTACAAAAAACAGAGAACTCGCAATCTTCCAGTACTAACAAGAGAGACTATAACTCTTGGCTGCCTTATAACTATCCAACTATCTAGCCTGCTACTCCTATCCAAGGGGAAGACTTAATCCCAGATGCATTTAGGGTTCCCATGGTCACGAGCTGGTCCTACAGATCTTTGGGATGGGACAAAATCTCACTGGCTGCCCCTAACAGTTTGAAAAATCAGTTTCAGCTACCACGTTGATACTGTTTACTTATTTAAATGTATATTTATGCTTGGGATCTCCTTGAATTGCACAAATTAGGAGTTCTGTTTTGTTGGGTGTCTACGTGTACATATACAAAACGGAGCACAAATTGCTGCCAGTGGAAGATGCTCAACTGAAGTTACTGGCTTTTACATTTACAAGAGAGCAAAGATACTTCAAGAGAAAAATCCCCTCTAGCACCAAAACAGCTAGATCACCAAAATGAGAGAAGAAAAAAGTAAATGAAATCAGTTCTCACAGAGATGCTTTCCCCCGCCTCCCCCTTTCTTCCTCTCTTTAGTACTTGAAACAGAGCACAAAAACACAACTTTCAGGCCAATGGTGAATCCCAGAGATGTGTTACAAACTAACAGCAATTCATCAACTTTCCAAGTATGATTCTTCCTACAGACTAACAACATCGTAAAGACTAAATGTTATAATTAGGGTCAGTTAGAACCGGATCTTTGTTGGGATTTGAGGCCACCTGGCAACTTTTACTACACTCTAAGAATCCTAAACTTCTATAAATAAACTATGTGGGCAAACGCTGCTCTTTCAGAAGTACAGTATAGCAAAGCAAATCTTACACTAAGAAAATCACCACAATAATCTCAGTGCTACCCATCTGTTTGTCAGTAGGTAACAGATGTTCCTTACATTTTACTTATTATGAGATTAACAAGAAACTTATGGGATTAACATGATAATAAATTAAGTATCTTTTTCATGTATTTAGGGGGACATACCAAAATAATCAAGCATTTCTTCATGTGTGCAAACAGCAAAGCAGAACAGCTCTGAAACTACCAAGTATGCAAAAGGCAGCTTGCAGTTCACTGTAACTTTTTGAGAAAACCACTGCTTCTTGATCCCCAGCCAATTTGCTTTATGATTACATTCCCTTTTTCCCCCAATAAATGAGAAAGGCTGAACTGATAAAAATTGTGCATCTATGGAGAAAAGGAGAACGCAACACTGGAAATTGCCCTGACAAGTTTTGAAGAGGTTCAGCAATAAATACAAGCAACAGCCTCTGGACTAAATGATGGAGCAGGTCCAACCACACTTTAGTCTGCTCTCTAATAACTTACTGGTAGGATATCACAGAAAAACTAAATTGAGATCTACTTACAATGCTGATCACAGTCCACTCTAGCAAACACTACTTGATTCTTATCTGGGTATTCTTCCTTAATTACATTAGAAGCCTCCTCAAAAATAGGATGCAACATTTGGCTGAAGCGGCACCTGTGGAAAAAAACCGTAAGATTACAATTTCAAAGTATTAACTTTAAAAAATTAACTATAGATTAAGGAAATATTTGAATAATTCAGGTGGAAAAAAGTATATTCTAGAAGAATACATAATTCAAGATGTGTTCCCGTGATTTATCAGTTTAAGAAACAACATTAATCAACTAAGTCTTTAAGAAATACACTCTGATATTCAGAGTGTTCGCTCATCACTCTTTTTCTACCCTGGACAAGTAGCTTTAAAGGTCTAATAAAAGATTTGCACTGTTGAGATTTGAATATTCACCTATGATCACTTTCAAGAAATATCAGAGAAAGAACTATGCAACTTCTGCTGTTAAACATGTAAGCATTGCTCATTATATTATTACTCAAATTTGGTGAAAGTTGTGGCTAATTTAAACAGACTGCTGTTAGATTACTACAAACAAAAGAATTCCATGGGATTCTTCTAACCATGCCAGATTCTGAAGAAAATTTTCTCTTTCTGCCCATGGAAAAGGCTGTAGATGTTCATAAACGAGGCCTCAGACATTCTGGTGGTTTTGGGGAGGTTAAGGTGACATTACTGCACCAGTCCATCATTAATGTATCAGTAAAAGAACTTCACCTGTTCTTCCAAACACATAGCAGAACTTTAAGTCATAACAACACCATGGAAGTCATCAGGACAAGACCTCAAGGAGCACCTCAAAACAGACCTGCAATAAAACTGCCTCCTCTGAAGGCTGGCGCATGGCAGCAAACGTTCCAACTATAGAGGCAGGTTTTCCTCCCAAAATACAAACAGGGCTGAAGCTCATCTCCCGAGATAAATCTGACACTGGCCACAACTGAACACCACATTTATTTAGCATGTATATGTTACATATGGCTTCTGCGTCCCTCATTCTCCTCCATCATTACAGCAGTATATACACATCTGTCCTCATTCAATTCATGTTATACCATAGGCTGGAAGTACACAATGTTAGGAGTTTAATTCTGAATGTCTCTATATGACAATCCTAATTAAGGCTCTCACATTTTAAATTTACAGCCTACTACAATGGCAATCAACTTGCAAGCTCAGACAACTTCTACAACAGCAGGGGCTGTGTTAACAGGGACCTAAACCAGGACTTCTGTTGTCCTTCTGTATCAAGTTTTAAAATACTATTTTCCCTAGACCACAGGAAGTATCAGAACACTAATTTTTAACCTTCTGTAGATTGCCTTCAGCAACATACAAAACCACTTTTTCAACGGCAATAAATATGCTACATGTCAGTGTATTAGAGCTACTCCCAAAAATTCTATTGGTTTCATTGTTTCTCACATCAATAGAAGTTGAAGAGATGCAAATGAACACAAAAATTATCTATAAAATCACAGAGGCACACGCAAAGGTTACTTAACAAATTAAGTTTGGTATAATATCTATCATTAAGCAAAGATTAAATGAAAACTTCCTCACTGAAAGGTCCGTTTTATAAGAAAAATCAGTATAAGAATTATCAGTATTATCAGTAAAGGCAAACTGTAACTTTGTCTTAAATTTGTGCACTTGCTATTTCTAGGCCGTACACACCAACAGTCTTGGGCATACACGGAATGTGAGAGAGGTGAAAAGAATTGGAACTTTAATCTGCTCGATGACCTTTGAGTCTGACAGACAACATTTTGTGCTAAGAAAGCAAAACAGCAAGCGGAATATTTAAAGTACAATATTACCTCGGTTTATATATTTGTTTAAGTTATAAAGCTATTTACATCCAAATTCACTTTAAACAAGGAACAGAGAAAGTGATTTATTTCTCTGACCTCATTTTCAATATTAATTTGCATATTAAATTTTATTTCCCTTGAATACTTTACTCATTTGCTTATTGTTAAAGGTTCTTTTAGAAATACTAATGCTTGAACAGAACATTTAAAATTACTTCTAACGCACCTGAAAAATGGAGTATGGGTACTTAAGTTAATTCTAACAATGATTTTATAGGCAAGTTAAAAATTAAATCAAACAGTTCCCACTAAGTATGTCCTTCACAGTAACTGACCTCATATTCTTCCCTTCTCTATTTGCTCAAGTTTCACAGAATTGCAGGGGTTGGAAGAGACCTCAAGAGATCACCAATTCCAACCCCCCACTAAAGCACGTTCCTTACAAAAGGCCACACAGATAGGTGCCCAGACAGGTCTTGACTATCTTCCTGGAATGAGTCTCCACAACCTCTCTGGACAACCTGTTTCAGTGCTTTGTCACCCTTACCAAAAAGAAGTTCTTCCACATGTTAGTAGGGAACTTCCTATGTTCAAGTTTTAGGCCATTACTCCTTGTCCTATTGGTACACACCATCAAGAAGTGCCCAGCCTTATCCATTTGCCTCCCACTTCCCTTTAGATATTTATAAACATTAAACAGCTCCCCCCTCAGTCTTCTTTTCTCCAGGCTGAAAAGACCCAGGTTACTCTGTCTTCCCTCATATGGGAGATGCACCTGGCCCTTTTTCATCTTTGTGGCCCTCTCCTGAACTCTTTCTAGGAGATCCCTACCATTTTTGAACCAAGGAGCCCACAACTGGACACAGTAGTCTAAGCGTAGCCTTACCATGGTGGAGCAGAGGGGAAGGATCACCTCCCTCAACCTGCTGGCCACATTCATTTTAATGCAGGATCCCACTAGCCTTCTTGGCCACAAGACCACACTGTTGGCTCACGGCCAACCTGTTGCCCACCAGGAGCCCCAGGTCCTTCTCCACAGAGCTCCAGCTCCAGCTCCTCTCCTAACCTGTACTGATGCACATGGTTATTCCTCCCCAGCTGCAGGACTCTACACTTGCTCTTGTTAAACCTCACCAGGTTCATCCCCGCCCAATAATCCAGTCTGTTCAGGTCTCACTGAATGGCAGCACAGCCTTCCGGTGCGTCAGCCACTCCCCTCAGCTTTGTATCATCAGCAAACTTGCTGAGGATGGATTCTATCCCTTCATCCAAGTCACTGATGAAGCTATTGAACAAGAACGGACAACCCTCAATTTGCTAGTTCTCCACCTGGAAGGCTTTCCTTTAGAGATCAATTTGACTTCTTCGAATGCAATGCCATGCTTTTTGTTTACTAGTAAACACGTAGGGGATCAACAGAGAGGAAAACTAAATATAAAAAAGGAATACTTTGAACAACCGTATGCTAAAAATCAAAAACTTAAATGAAACCCGTCTTGCTACGAGGAAAAAAAAAAACAAAACAGCAAGAAATCTCAAATGAAGAAACACAAAACAAGTTATTCCTTACTACCACAGAACCTTTCTTCCTTTGACAAAGGCCCTGAATGAAACAAAATATGACAGAACAGTAGAAGGGGAAGTAATCAAGACAAACACACACACAAACTACAAGACAAATTAAAACTAACAGGGAAGATCTAGTTTGAAAGTAATATACCATTGTATCTTTAATAAGGATATTACTGCCAAACATGACAGTTTTCAAAAGGAACAAGTTTAAACATAGGAAAACAAGAAACACTTTTATAACTTACCAATCAGCATAAAAATTAACTAAAGCAACATCTGCATTGTCTGGGAAGGGAAGAAGAAAAGAACCCAATGTCACGTTGAGAGGCAAAGTGCTTGGCATTTTAATCCAAGATTACAAAAAATATGCACAAAAGTATAAAAGCTAGTATAGATTACTCTGCACACAGTCTGCTAGAAAAATACTGGGATAAATCTTAGCTGAAATATAATCTATAGCAAGTGGGAATGTGATGAAGGAGGTCTACAGTCAAGCATTTTTTTGATATATTCGACATTAAAGATGACAATTCTTAAGGCGTAAGATGTAAAACAAGTAACACATTAGACAAAATTCTGGATTTACAATGAAGACACTGAAATCCAGAAGCTGTACTCCAGTATCTCTCTTAAACATTATGTATTTGCAAGTGCTCAAAGAAATAGTTAAAAGCTAAAGTGTTAGCCGTTTGGGTTTGAAGAATGACAACACGTGGGCTGCCTGTGCAACCTGCTCTCATTTGTCCACATCTGTCTTACTTGTTAAGATACTGGATGCTAGGACAAAACATAGCAGAGAAACCTTCAAATTCCCCCTCTAAAGTTCTAAGGAAAACACTTGAAGAAACACAATACTACAGGAATAAGGTAGCAAAATAATGCTCCATTCAATATTTTTAAGTAAAAAAAGATTTCAAAATCAGAAAGACACATGCACTTAAAATCTCCTGCTTAGCAATGAACCGTGATCTTTGCACAACACAATAACCATGCTGTAAACTGATTTTTATTAGTAGTAACGGACTAGATATTAAAGAAAAATTTTAACATAGTCACATAGCTCATTGAATGATTCCACATTTTTCAGCATATAGAAAGGTATTTACAAACAGATTTTGTCTAGTCATACATTCACTACACAAAGCAATCCTGCAGTCAAAGGCAAAATAAAACCAAATACCTCCCTTTGAACAGTTCTAATTAAAAAGGATATTTTTATGAACATATTTGCAACAACACAGTATTTTTTTTGTTCCCTCTCTCTCTCTCTCCCTCCCACCAATCCCCCAAACACAATAGATATCAACAAATGGCATCCAGACAAGATACATCTGTTCACTTTAAGGCACTTTAAATACTAATTTGTGTCTGAGCCATCAGAAATCAAGAGAGCACTTAACCTGAGAAAAAGAATAGCTGAACAAGCGGTGCATTTAATATGACCCACTACCATGGGTTTCAGTTATTGCTCTTTTTTGGGAGCTCTTAAAACACTCTCCTGACAGGCTCTGGTTATTTATAATTGAAGGTTCTCATCTGCAAACAAGACACTTGGTATTTTTCTCAGACACTTCAAATTGTCATTTAGGTTATACCGAAGTAATCTGTTAAGCAACATGTTAAGTTAGCTGTCTGCACTAGAACTTCTATGCAGATTACAATTCATATTTTCAGAGCTGGGGTATACATATTCATGTAATAATATTGCAAGATTCTCACAGATAAGGGACTGTAAACAAAGTAGTCCGTACATTGTGCAAAGTGAAAAAAGAAAAAAAGATTCAAAGTACTCACTTAAAATGTCATCTATATTTCCGCTATCTAGACTTGTTATTTCACTTCTTGTTGGATTAAAAAGCCAAGACACCTACAAGAGAAACCAAACCGGTCAGGTATGTAGATATTTCAACAGCAAAGCAGTAACACTGAAAAGCTGGAGAAGAACAAACAGTAAAGTAACTATAAAACAGTCCAAGCATTTCAGACGATAGCATTGTCCTAAATGTAAAAATAAACACTGTTTACAGATATAACATTCTTGCACAGTTAAAACAAACCTGATCACCTCTTCATATAATGCTTTATTATGTTGGTAGAAATATATGCTGGCAGAAATGTTACAGGTGATATTTGTACCTTTCGGAAAAACCTCTATTCTTAAATGCGTTCCGAAGAGAGAAACAAAACCCACATTTTAGACACTCATCCACCCTGCACATTCCCAAAGAGTGTAGGCCCATCCGTTTCACCCGGAGACAAGTTATTTCTGATGCTACTTACAGGAATTGTCTGGCTAAAAGGCGTCACAATAGGTAATGCTTGCAAATATATTTTCTTAAAAAGCAATAAAAATGGATACGAGACTGCAGCTAGTTTAATTAGATAGCTCTAATATCTAAACGTAAACGTTATCTCCTGTATTTTTTATCACTGCCTCTGTATCAGCACATAATAGGCACAAACTTAGCAGACTTCTTAAGAACTAAAGAAACCGCATCAGCCATATCATTCAATCTCAAAGCAACACATATTGCTCTTAATGCGACTATCCTAACCACAGTTTTATGGAAGGGCATGCTCCCATATTCACTGCAATAAGCATAGTTCTTTCACCTCAAAATGCGGTGGAGGAAAGTACTAATGTGTGAATTGTAATATGCTTGTACTTTGGAAGAGGCAACTGTACAAGTCTCTGACTAATATAAACTCTTGATCTGGGACGCTGACATTTCCTACCCAAGCAAGCTGGTCAGAAAGTCAGCCCTTCTTAACCTGGGCCAGAGCATGGACTAAATGCTCCACTGAGATGTCTTTCAACCTACTTTCTTCAAAGAGCCTACAATCTTTGAGCTGAGAGGGATGATAGGAAATGGAAAGGAAGGTTTTCGGTAGAGAACTGACAGAAATGCACGCAGGTCAAGGAGTCATGCAGAGAACGGAGAATCAAATAACCATAGAATATCCTGAAGGGACACACAAGGATCATCATGTCCAACTCCTGGGTCCACATAGCGTTTCCCAACATTCAAACTATGTCTGAGAGCTATGTCCAATGCTGCTTGAACTCCAGCACTCGAGGCCATGCCCACTGCCCTCTGGGGAACTCTCTTCCTAATCACCAACCTGACCAGGGCAGGTCATGAGAGAGCAGAGCTCAGCACTGCCCCACTGCTCGCTCCCCTCATGAGGAGCTGTGGGCTTCCATGAGGCCTCCCTCAGTATCCTCAGGGTCTTAGGTTTAGTTCTTGTAGCTGCAAAGAAACTCTGCTTCTGACCCGAGGGCTGCTTTTACTATAGGCATTGGGACAGGGGGAATAAAATAAAGCTGAACACAGTATTCAAATCCCAGTGTGTGAAGAAGCTGGAGCATTGTAATATGAGGATCTTATCATTTCCAGATGAGTCTGAGACCCCTCCCATAGCAGAGCCATGCCAGTGGCTGACCATCTAAGAGCGTGATGGATTTAGGAAACAACTACAAGTAGCGAGACCCCAGGGCATGCTTGTCTTTGACACTGTTTACACTTTATCAAGAGACTCATTCAATGCCAAACATTAAGTCTTTCAGCATTTGTTGCAAATGCACATCAAATACCGACTTCTCAAAAACATCAGATATAGTGGATGTCTGTTTCCATTACAATCAGTTTAAAAAATGATGGGAATCCTTCGCAGTGAGACACTGTCAATGAGTCTGAAGTTATCACCATAAGCAGCACAAAGGTGAAGTTTCCAGCAATGATTTTCAATTCCTTTGGATTTGTGCATCACTAAACACTTCTCAGTGAAGATACTGATCTCCTCATATTTCCCATATAGAGACTGCTGGGTTGCACACAGAGTCTGTCTTACACTACAAGCTGACAGGTCACCAGCTGCTGTAACACAGAATGTCCACCACTGTTTTTCACTTGCTATCTAGACATCACCGTACACAAGTCTAAGATCTCTGGAGGACCTTGCACAGCCCTCCTTTGGCACCTGAAGTCTACCAGAGGCAAAAGTCCAACAGCTGGCTTCTAGATGATGGTGTAGAATAAAAAATTATGATTGAGTTCACAGAGGAAACTACCAGCAGAAGGACACTGTCTGCTATAAAGTACCCGAGTAAGCAAGCTGCGGGATGCACAGGTTGCGGCAGCTCAGCATGGGGGAAACACTTTTGAAGAGCTGCGTAGCTGACTGCAGCCTAACCAGGCAGAAGAGAAGACTGCTTTCAGTACTTGCAGAGGAGATAGCCACCATCAGTACAGGCACCTCGCTATCACCCCCCTGGGTGGTGAGAGGGATAACAAAAAAACCCGTGCTTTGCTTTGTGGAGGCGCAGATAGGAGTACTTACATTTTTGGCAATTGGTCAGTTCAGCCTATGAGTGAGTTAGCGTACTTTTTTTTTTGGTACACGTCACATTGCATTAGGTATGTGTGTAACTGAAGCAGCAGTAATGATAAAAGCAACTGTGCAGCTGTTCTTGTTAAATGTAACAAATAGTGTTACTCAAAATTCCTTTTACTGGCTGCCATTTGATCCAACCACAAGTGACTGCAAAATCATTGTGTATTAATGTACATTCCTGGGCTTTAGCTGCCCTGCAAGTTCTCAGAATGCTCTGACTGTACATTTGAAGATCACAGGGCTACCCTACCTGTACTGCTTACAACCTCCAACAATGCTTGTTTACTAAGAAAGACCACACAACCCTCTCGAAAGTAGGAACTTCAAATGTTATATTTTCTTAACATACCAAACCGGTTAGACATCAATTTCTTAAACCACATGGCTTTTTCTAACACAAATTAACAGCAGCAGCAACATTAATCTAATAGGACGAACTAAGCATAAATTAAACATAACATAGATAAGCATAACATTTGCAATCAGGAAACAGGTTGTGTTATTTAGCAGATATATTTTAATGGATCAGGAACTGCAGTTTAATTTGTAGACTGCTACACTATGCCTCAACTTGCAATGCAAATATTTAACAGCAATATCAAACTGTAGGACTTCCTACCAAATAAAGCCCCCTACTAAACTCCGTGCTACATACAGAATAAGTACATTAAACCTAACACTTCTTTACAGAACAGATAAGATTTCTGAATACTTTATTAACACTTATTTGCAGAAAAATGTGGTGCAAGCTACAGGTACTGAAAAACAAATACCCCAAACATCTTCATATATTGAAGGTAAAAACAAAGTTAAGCTGTAGATCCTCCTGCACCTCCAAATGAAACAGAAGTGGAAAACTATTGAGACTGAACACTTATTTCCCCTAAAGCCACACAAATCTTCAGATAATCAAAATATTTTCCCCACTAGAAGTGGAAAAGTTCCATTTTTGTCAGAATATATTCACAATCATATTCTTAAACATTTTAACTGACTAAATAATTGGGGGTGTCAAAACTTTTAAAAACTAAGTACACAGAGTTAAGGGAAAAAAGCCTTCCTTTAAGAAGTGTCAATATATATGCAAGGCTCACTTCAGCTCAAGCTTTCATCAGTGTATAATGCCTGTAAGGAAGAAAGCACACCCTTCTGACCCGGTAATCTTGCTGACCCCAGAGATTCAAAAGAGTTTATGGTACTGCTAGTATTAATATTTAACACACAGGAATACAGATTCTAATTCAAACTGTCAAGAAGTTATGCTGTTTTGAGAATATCCTCTGACCTTTGATGAGGCCCATGAATGATACCCAGGGGCACAAAAGAAGGTATTTTTTTAAGGAAATGATTTCTGAATATCAGTTGCACACATTATAAGACAAGTGTTGAACTTACGTTCTGAAAAATATTGTGGCTGACAAAAAAGCCTTTAATTATGTGGGTTTTGTTGTTTGTTTTTTTTTTAACTTTTAAGTGCAAATTTAGTATTCCATTGGCCTACATCAGACAGACAGACAAGTAACCAATCGCATTTGTAACTGAGAAAAGAAATAACCCAACCAACTGCACAAGACCACTACAAACTCACTGGAGAAATACTGCTAGAACACTTCAAAATGGTAACTGGTGATATAAGTAGCCAGTAGAAAACAATTCAGGCAGCTGCCCCTGTATCAGAAAATTAACTATATTTTGATATGATTTTGCATAATGCTGGACTGAGATTGAACATGTTTTCAAATGTTCACTAAAATCCGAAAGCAGAATTAAGCAGTTATAAAAGAGTCTGCCAAAAAAATAAAGATACAGTAGAATATTTAAATTCTAAACACTTAAGAGAGAAATTGCACAAGTTAGATGAATGATGGCTTATAATTTAACAAAATACAGACTAAAAGAAAGTGAGCACGGAAACCATTTATGCAATTACAGAACGCATTGCTAAAAAAAGAAAGTCAGGAATCAAACAACACATTTGCAAAGATAAAATGTAGTTGATATAGGGGAAAGGAAGAGGAGGAGATGACACACGTGTACATATATTCCTCTTGACCTCAGAAACTGTTGAATGTTGCCTGAATAGATGATCAGCTCAGCTTCCTGGAGGCTTCTGAAGATAAAGCTGTGGGCATTTTTCATTGGAGAAGCTCAGTAGGTACAGAAGTCCTCCTACTGCTGACCTAGTTTCTTCAGGTGTACAGAAATCTTAAATATTACACAGTAACATCACAGGGATTTCTTTCGCATTTGTCCTTCAAACCAGGCACTGCACTGTAGGAACCACTGAGGGACATAGGTGGAGGTGTGGAACGCACAACAAAACTTCTCACTTTAGGTTGGAGCAACTAGTGGCAGGAGCCAGTATGCACCTGTTTCTGAGCATCAACAACACACTGGTTGACATTTATTTGTATTTTTCCAACAGGCAACCTCAAAGCGCTGCCCAAACAGTGACGGTACCCTCTGCTGAGGCACGAGACTACCCAAGTTGCCTTACACGGAACAAAATGTCTGGAAAAAACCCATCCCATTCTCCTTGGCACCCCTCCCAAATGCAAACCTCTGACTTCAAATACCATATCTCATATCCCTTTTACGAAAAGGAAACAAAAAAGAACCCAACCTAAATGGCTCTTCTGTTGACAGGTTAGCTGTTCAATAGCCACTGCATACACCCAATTAATGAAGCCCACTGGTTATTCAGGAGTTTTAGGTCAAGCTTTTAACATTTTACTCTTAGCAATTAGCACTGCTGGTTCTTCAGTCACCAACGGGACTGAAGAGTCTGACCAAGGGGTTTAGTGACATTTCCTTCCTGACACCATTTCACTTACAGAAGAGTCTTAACAGTTTAACTGTGTACAACCTTAATACTATTAAAAAAAAAAAAAAAAAAAAAAAGAAAAAGGAAAATAAAGTAATTCTGTTGTGGTTTAGATTACTAGATTTTTTTTCAGTTACTTTTTATTTCTCAGTATGAAACAGAGGTCCCCACTTCCAGAGCAAACCCTGTTCTTGGAGCATTATAATTTTTAATAAGCAGTACACCTGCAAGGCAGTCAGGAAGCCCAGCCTTCATTTCCACCTGCTAAACTCCCTACTTATCCTTTTTTCCTGCTGTGAAACCCTAAAGGCACACAACGGAACAGTCTCTCTCCTGCACCACAAAGCCCTTTTATGCTTGGCAGCCAGCTCTGTCCCACTTGTGATCCACGCTGACATATTGAAGTTACTACCTGAAGTCCCAGCCCCACAGGACTTTGTGGCTGACTTTCAGTCCCCACGTACATCTTCCTTCTGCACACTGCTGATCAGCTGCTGCTCTGAGATCTGCATTAAACTCAGAGCCAACAGGAAGCAGACGGGTTTACAGCCTGCTGCAGGATGCTGCAAATTGAAAGGAATCCCAGGAGAAAGCAGCACTGAAGCTGACAGGCATCGTGAGAGTCCCTGAAGTCGGGCTTCAGAGCCATCAATCACAAACATCTCACCGGTAGCATTCCCAAAGGCCCCATAATGAACCATAGAGCCCGGAGCTGAGAGAGGCAACAGTAAATATAGAATGCTGAGGAAGATCAGGAAAAAGAGACCGTAACCCCTGCCTTCTGTCACAGTAGTTCAATTCTTGTTATCACCATATTCCAGAGCATGTCAGAACATTGCTGTGATATAGACTGACTGAACCCTGCCATCCCATACTCTGTTACCAAACCAGATTTTTATTAGTAATATAGTATCATACAATCACAGAATGGCTTGGGTTGAAAAGGACCGCAATGATCATCTAGTTTCAACCCCACCGCTGTGTGCAGGGTCACCAACCACCAGACCAGGCTGCCCAGAGCCACATCCAGCCTGGCCTTGAATGCCTCCAGGGATGGGGCATCCACAACCTCCTTGGGCAACCTGTTCCAGTGTGTCACCACCCTCCGTGTGATAAAATATAACGTAGGCTACTGTTATTATAAAGCAACACAACATACTATATTGGTACAAAATGCTAAGTAATGATGGCTTTAACCTTCATTTAAGTCAGCAGAAGAATTTTTAAATTGGTACCCAACAATTCTTTTCCTACTATCGTCTTTCAACAGCCATATTAAAATTCAATCAGGGACATTTAAAGGACTCAAAGGAACCTACTGAAAACAGATTTAGGGATTGCAACCACCAGATTTTCTCTCTGTTCTCACGATGCTAACTAACTTGAAATACAGATTACATACATAAACACACAAACATAAAAAGTAAACCTCTTTGGCTAAATCGTTATAAAATGGGATGGTCTAATAAGGCTAAACAGTGCTATAAAAGCTGCACAAAGCTAGGTGGACAGAGGGCTATACCGAGAGGCAATGCGATTTCACATTTTTCTCCTCATGTCACCAACTCCCCTTTTACAAGTGTCTCAGAGGAATACTTGCTATAGGTGCATTTATCATCAGTATAACCTTTTGCAGAAGAAAAAGTAGGAAACAAAAAGCATTCATGGCTTTCAACTGTATTTTGCAATTCTAAATGATATCGATTCTATGCTCCAGATGAGGCAAAACCCTTCACAATTAACAGTTCCTACAACTGACCTTAACTGACATGCAGAAATGGTATAGGATTGTCTTGTGACTTTTATGCCTGGGTACGATTCACAGTGGCTTCTTACCATAGCACTGAAGGCCCCCTGAAAAAATGGGTAAATTTACCTCTCAACAGCTTGTACATTATTAATAACATGAAATGTTCATTCAAGAAGTCCACCGCAGAGAAGAAAATTAAACCTCAGTAGCAAAATATGTGATTCAAGGCATCACATTCTTCTTCATAAAGCTACAAACCACAGACCCATACATTTCAACACCATTTTAAAGCTCAAGTCTCTGGGCACGTATCTTAAGGATCACCGGCTTTCAGAGAAATGCTCAAAACAAGGCTCAAAAATGACATGAGGTGTGTTTAAAAAAATGTCACAGAGATCAAATCTGTAAGTAGTTTTCAGTTCAACTCTCTTATAATTTTCAGTTATTTCCCTTCTTGGCTCAGAGAGGGAAAAAAAAGCGCAGTCTCCAGTCAGGACCACTACACACCGGTTCTCCTTGTCTGAATCGTATGTAGTCCATATATCTACAAAAGATGTAAATGTGTGTCTAAACAACTGTACTAACTCACAAAAAATAAATGTTTAAAGTAGTTCACTTTTGCAGAAGCATGAACTTTCCGCAGCTTTGATACCATGAATTCAGCACCTGAAAAAACTAACTGAAAACTCTGACTCTTTTAGATATTTTATTTGCCACGCTTTTCGTTCTTGCAAAAGAAACTAGAAAAAATAGTATAATTCGCACAGACTTGTAAGAAATAAATAAATGAAAGAGGGACAAAACCTCATATTCAATTAAAGCTTCCTTGATTTGATGTAGCCATTGCTAAGTAGCCTGACTACCTGACACCAATACATTGATTCACTTTCAGGAGGGAGCATAGTACATGAAATAGAAATTATTAGCATCAGCTAAACTGCAATAGCTGTTTCTGAAAGTCAGTACCCCGAAGTTTCTGAACGTGTCAAAGGTATGATCCAGCAAGATAAAAGAAAGGGCTGCCGGGTTTTATCTGGTCCAGGAAGCAATCCTGAGAACAGAACACAATACTTTGCTGCTCCTTTTCACTGTGCCAAGGAAAAAAAGACCTGCTCTGCATTTAGGGAATTACTATTACACATAAAAGCCGTCACCAGAACTGTTCATAGGAGACAATTTAAACCTTGGTGTTTAAGGCCACGTTGGATGGGGCCCTGGGCAGCTGAGCTGGTGGGGGACAACCCTGCACACAGCAGGGGGTGGGGTTAGGTGGGCTTTGAGGTCCCTTCCTTCCCAAACCATTCCATGATTGCACGTGTATTCTCTCTGTCCTGATCATTCTTGGACAAGCAACAGAAACGGACATTAGAATGAAAATAAGAGTCGTACTCTTCACAAGAGAAGGGAACCTGCTTTAGCCAGGGGATTGGACTCAACAATTACTATAGTGAGATCCCTTCCAACCCCTGCAATTCTGTGATTCAGTGAGTTGTGTGAAAGGAGAAGCAAACAAACTGTATTCAAAGTGCGGTCCTGGAGGTGGAAACTAGAAGTAGCTGTAGTGTTTTGTAGTGTTCTCACCAGAAATGGAATTTCCTATATAGCACATGAATGTTTGCTGTCTTGGAAAATTAATTTACCAGCTTATACACTCATTCCTTCAGATTATTCCACATCTGCTGCCTACACACATTCCAATGCATTAAAAATAACACAATTCCTGTTAAGTATTAATTTCAGCAGATTCTAATACAAATCAGTAGCATTGTTGAACAAGACAAAAGCCAACTCATTTCAAGCGAAATACTCTATTTCAACACCTACTCACTTTCAGTTGCTTATCTTTTCATTAACCATGTATTCACTATTGCAAATACAATTTATTTTCACTTCTGCTTCAAAACATGGACTTATCTCTCTCTTTGTGGTGTTAAAAAAAAAAAAAAAAAAGATGTGAACTTTCAGCAAAGACAAGCCTGTGGAGTTTTTACCTTTGAGGCTGGAACTTGTTTTCAGAGTAGGTAGGAATGACAGAAACCAGCTGTTCAAATGCAAATAAAAAAAGGCTATCATAAGCACATATGAACTAGCCCTCACGATAAAAATACCTCAAAGGCAATTTAGATAAAATATCAGTCAGGTGGTAAAACGATAGTGCAGCTGCATTTTCACATATCTGTAACATTCTGCAGATGATTCAGGGAGGCAGTGTCTGAGGTGTAAGTCACTCTGCTTGGTCTGGTGCTTTTTGGTTTGTTGTGCTTTTTTTGTTGTTGTTGTTTATTGGTTGGGTTTCTTTAGTTTGCTTCTTTTTGCTGTGTGTGTGGTTTTCTGCTGTTGCTGTTTTTTCATCCAAAGAGGAAAGCATCCAGGAGGTCCACGCAGGAGTGCCCATAATAACAGTAAGCAAGAAGCTTGCACACATTTGCTAGCACAAAGCCAGTTCTAGAAGAAGAGTATTCATATCCTCATTGAAAGATGAAGATCAAAACCCTGTGGCTCCAGAGGCACTAAGTACAAACTGTCTTAAACTACACAATTGATGCACTGGCTTAAACAAAAACAAACAAAAACCTCAGCAAAAATGACAATTATATAACCACAGAATACTGAATGCATACAAATAGAATGAAAATAAAATAAAAATACACTGAAAAGTAAAGCTAGGGTCATTCTCTCCACCAAGTTTACCCAAGGGGAAGAAAAACATGTTAGCTTAAATGCCACTCAAACAATATTAGGGAACACAAGCAGACAAATCAAGTCTCCACTAACACTGTTTAAGTTGTGCTGCTCATATTTCTGCCACTGCTGAGCTGTACTTAGGAATGAAAAAATTGGCTTCCAAACGCAGAAGCACAGCCAACTCGATTTGGCCCAAATTTTTTTGCTCAAGGCAGCAAGTGCTAGAAGTAAAGCAGGAGAGAAGCAAGTGTGCGGGTGACAACTAGTTAAATTCCTACTCTCTTCCAATTTTAGAATCACAGTCATGCTGCATGAGAGCCAAACGAAACCATTCATGAATATGCACACAACAACCACTGTTCATTAACTTCAGATCTACAACTTCTAGCATCAGTACTTCCAGCACCACTAAGATCTTCCCGGTGATGCACTTCTCTTCCTTCAGCACAACTGAGCTGCCACCTTCCCTCACACAACCTCCCTATGTTCCATCAGGAGGTCGAGTGTTCCTGCAGCTATCAAAAGACAAATAAAGCACAACAAAGCCACCCAGAGCACATGAAACTTTTGTTTATACATTAATAACATTTGAGATTCAGTTGCTGCTGCTGCTCCTCCCTCTTCTTCTGAAGAGAAGAAGAAAGGAAGAATACCTTAGATTTCCTTAATTATAAACTTCCCATTCCCACACCATGTGAACAGAATCACAGTATGGCCTGGGTTGAAAAGGACCACAATGTTCATCTAGTTTCAACCCCATGCTATGTGCAGGGTCGCCAACCACCAGACCAGGCTGCCCAGAGCCACATCCAGCCTGGCCTTGAATGCCTCCAGGGATGGGGCATCCACAACCCCCTCGGGCAACCTGTGCCAGTGCATCACTACCCTCTGTGTGAAAGACTTCCTCCTAAAAAAGCCCAATTCCATTTATTGTTAATTCCATTCATATGTTAAATAG
The DNA here is from genome assembly GCA_030625065.1 of Alectoris magna. Classification (NCBI taxonomy): domain Eukaryota; kingdom Metazoa; phylum Chordata; class Aves; order Galliformes; family Phasianidae; genus Alectoris; species Alectoris magna. The sequence goes on from CM060561.1 coordinate 60,421,371, forward strand.
GCAGTAATAGGAATACTGCTTCATAGCTGCATTGTAATCTACATAATGGCATTGGAAAAAATCTCTCAATTTAACTGAGGAAAAAAAAAACAAAACATTTTGCAATGGATTAATTTGTTATCTTCGACATCGGAACGTAACTTCAAGCAACACGGCCTGGACCTGAAGGGGAAAAAATTCACTTTTGGGGTCACATCTGCACTTACATATTCATACCATAGTTTGAATGAGTAGCTAACTTCAGGCTGCATAGGAGTTATTTCTACTCTAAGCAGCTGCTAAAGGCCTGCACGTATGCAGTCAATTTCTCTTGGATTACTCCGGGTAACAGAAGAGTAAATAATGCAGTGGACAGGACACATGCTACAGATACACTGGAATGCACAAAAGAATGTGATACAAAGACGCTTTACTTCTGCTTTACATCCCCCAGGAAATATGAACTGTGCGAAGTTCCAGGCTGACTCCCAAGAAAACTTTCAAGCAAGTATTCCAGACGGGTCCTAAAAATACTATTTAGAACACTTAGATAGTGCAGTGCATGAACTGATAGAAAGTATCAGAAAGACACTGGCTCTGCAGTTCATAGAATCATAGAGTGGCCTGGGTTGAAAAGGACCATAAGGATCATCTAGTTTCAACCGCCCTGCTGTGGGCAGGGTCGCCAACCTCCAGACCAGGGTGCCCAGAGCCACATCCAGCCTGGACAGAGTTAACCAGCTCAGTGTAGTGAGCTTACCGTTTACAAGGCATGGGACTGGTTTCTCTCAATCACAGCATTCAAAATAGCAATGAAAAACCTCAACAATGTATTGATACAGATTTTGAATGACAGTATCGCAGCTAAACATTATTTCAAAATAATCTAATACATAGCAGCTAGGTAATACCAATTCTACATATATATTGGCATCATTTCTGCAAATTTTGTTGGCCTAAGAAGTTGACAGAAAAAAAAAAACATGCACAGAAATAAAAAGCCCCTTCCCCCCTGCAATTATATGTTCTTAACCAAAGCAGTTTGAAATGTCAAAGGCAATTCCTGAGAGGCCTACACACTCGCTGAGCTCCCATCACTAATTAACGGATCATTAGTAGGAAAGAACCCCTAACTGTTCCACTCTGCACCACATACTGTCTTAATTACCTTTGTGAAGCTACCAATTTGTCTTTCAGTCATTCTAGCCAAAAATCCCAAGTGAATCGACTCAACAGGGAGAAGAAAAAAAAAAAGAAGAAAAAAAGAGTACTTTCATACACACACATTTATGAAAAATCCATCACTTTTATGACTGGCAAAGGATTTAGGGGCTAAGCATTTCCAACAACATTTAAGAAAGGGATATCAATAAACTATGGCAGAGACAGAAGTGATAGACAGAGACCAAAAGAACAAAAAGCTCTTGGGATTACAAATGTGGGTATATCTGAAACACTTTCCCTTTGTGAAGCTTTTGAAGAAGTTAATTATATCATCACTTCATAATCACGACAGCTATGGGAAACAGCAAAACACTACCACAGCTGTTGTTTTCTTTTTCAAGACCATTGGAACAGGCACCTATTCCTTGCCTTTCAAAATACTTCCTTGCAGAGCTCCTAATGAACAAGTTAACTCCGTGTTTATGCCCAATTCCCATATGAATCCATTTGGAGATGAGATCTAAGCTGCACTGCCAGTTATCTTACAGTAGAGATTAGAATGTTTTTCCTCTTCACAAATGTTAAATAAAAGGGGGGAAAAAAGCCCAAAGAAACCCCATGCAGCACAAGCTGACATCCTCACAGTCTTCTTTTTGGATGCACCTTGATAAAACACACACACTGAAACCAGGCAAGAAGCACTGATGCCAGGCAAGACCAGAGACATGCCGGTAGCAGGAAGTATTGCCAAGGAACCTGTTTGTTCACTACATTACTGTTCTAGGGCTCCACTATCTGCATTCAGTTTGTGTTTCATGAACACCATTTGGGATACAAAGTTCCAGTGATAAAAACCTAGCAAACAAAAAGAAGCCTTCCACTTCTTTACCATTAGGATCACTTTCCTTTCTAAGTGAAAGCAGCAAACCTGAAACCTCCATGTGGGTTAACATTTCCTTAGTTGTACATTACATAGAGTATCTCGAGTTGGAAGGGACTCATCTAAGGATCGTTGAGTCCAACTCCTCGCTCCATGAAGGACCATCCAAAATTCAAACCCTACGCATAAGAGCATTGTCCAAACGTTTTTTGTAATGTGGTAACCCACTTCCTCCATGAAATAAGCCTTCAGGAGCTCCAGCAATTCATTTCATCACAACAGCTGATAAAGCTTCCAGCTATAGCTCACTAATGGTCAGGATTCGTAACAATTTTCATTTAGCATCTACTATGTTTGTGTTTTGGTTTTTTTTTTTAAATAGAGGCAGAACTCAAAAAAAGTAACAAAAAACTGAAGACAGTCAGTTCTTAATAACAATTCCATTCACTTACAGACCACAGCTCTGAAAGGTGAAAAGGGCCCATGAGAGTCAGTCAACTGAGGACAACCTCTTCAAAGCACAAAACCCACCCACCTCACTACGCAGAAAGCTATCGTGGCAGAAGACCTACATGGATCAACACAACTTGTGGAAGAGTTCAGAAACAGAGACTGAAGTCCACAGAATGCAGAGGTAGGCAAGGAAAGGAATACTTGGCATTAGTATAAAACCATTGCTTGAGCAGGCAGGGTGAAATTAGAAAAGCCCAAGCCCAGCTGGAGTTGAAACTAGAGAGGGATGTTAAAGATCAACAAAAGGTTTCTACAGTTATGCAAGCAACAAAAGGAAGAATAAAAAAGACTGTAGAGCCACATGAAGGTAAAATCAAGTCAGAATCCTATTAAACAAGTTGGACATACACAGATGCTCAGAACCAGATGGCATGTACTTTCCTGAGTCCCCAGGAAAATCATGGAGGCAGATTTTCTTCCCAGAAGTCACATCCACCCAGCAGAGATTTAGAAATATTAAGTCAATCGGATCAATTTGATTGTCCACTGTAATAAGATGACTATTCTCTGTAAATGAGGAAAGAATACTACAAATTGTTTGTCTTGGCTTTAACAAGTTTCTGACATAGTCTTTCAATGCATCCTTAGAGCTAAATTGGTAATACGTTAACTGAATAAGTGAAATATGAAGTAAACGACACAGCAGCTGGGCTCAAAGGGCTCTAATCAAAGGTAGTATGTACAACTGGTCTCTAATGGAGTTTCTCCAGGATCAATATTGAATACAAGAGATGTTTGTCTTTACTAATGACCAGGATAGCAGAACAAAGTGCCTGCTCAGCAATTTCCTGAGGATACTGAACTGGGCACCTGTGCAAGAGGAGAGATCTGCCACGCAGTAAGACCTCAGTCGGTCAGAGAAATGGTGTGACAGGAATCTCATGAAGTTTGATGTGGGCAAAGTCCCACACCTGGGGTGGAATAAGCCCACGTGGGCTAGCAGCCAACTAGATAGAAAACATCTGTCTTCTGTAACAGTCAATTTCTCAGTAGTCGAATACATAAATTATGAAATTCTTTTGCAATCTATCGCTTTTTATAACACCCTTTTTGTAATCACCAGAGCATAATTTAATATGAACAGAGTACTACAACTGGTTTGGAAAAATTCAGTATCCTAACATCCGAATCTTCATCTGGAAGTGAAAAAAATATTCAGAATTAGTGCTGAGTACACCAACAGCTTCACAGAATAACTCTTAACAATGTAAAATGAAATATCTGAAGGTCAACAAATTTAAAAGTCAAATTCATTCAATTCCTAAAATCCTTCATGAATATTAAAAAAAAATTAGATTATGTGAACAGCTGACACCACCAATTGTTTTGAGAAAGAAAAAAAAAAAAAATCACGTGCCTACCAGTGGCTAATGCGCTCCTAAGGAATATGCATCAGAAAAGGGAAGAAGTGCAAAAGGTAGAACTCAGAGAAGGAAATTTTGATCTCTCTTTCCTAATTCTCAAGGACACATCTCACCTCTTCTACTTCTTAGGGGAGCTCTCTGCTTCAGTTCTGGAAGAAAACATTGCTTACCCTTTGACATAGCACCCTACATTTGCCAGTAAGAGCATCTGTAATACCGTGTAGTCAAAAACTCCTTCACACATTTTCAAACATCTTAGTCCTCTGAAGAATCCTTTCAGTTTCTCCTCTTCTCAGCTGAGTGCTTCAATGAAAAAGCTTGTCAATTACATGGCATAGCATGAAGAATGTAATAGATCAGTAATAAACTTCTCCTACTTACCTAGGAAGAGAGTGGGAGTAGGGTGGGGAAGTTCCTCACTTAACAACTGATCTACTTGGAACTCCTGTGCTACTCTCGCACGGAGCCCCCTTTCATTGTTTTATGGCTCAGTGACGTAAAATTTGCCTATAATCACAACGTTTGGCTAATGCTCAAATTCAGAATATTGCTTTTTGAGCAGGATTCATGCAGAGATAAACAAGTGCATAGAAACACACTCTACACGCTGCAAGATTAGATAGTTCAATTTCTCTCCGAGCAACTTCCTACTTCATTTAACAGTAAGAGAAGACATTATTTAGTTTTCACTTTTACTCTTTGGATACTCGATGTCATACTAACAGGACAAAAGGCAGTGGCAATCAAACAAGAAACAGAAATATTACCCTCTAGCATTTTTTTCTAATTAAAATTTTAATAGAAAACTCAAACAAGAGGCAGTAGGCAATGAATTAAGTTACTGCTTCTAGCAGCTGCAACTGCATTACTATGCAGCAAGTATTTTGAAAGCTACACTAAAAATACAAAAATTATAGCGTAACACAAACTGTAACACTAAGTATTACCTGAGAATAACAAAGCCACATCAGCTTATGGGAAAGTAAATACAAACAGACAGCAGGATATTCACCAGGCTTCCACAGAAACCCCAAGTGAATCACAGAATCACAGAATTATCGAGGTTAGAAAAGACCTAGAAGATCATCCAGTCCAACCATTGCCAATACTTCCCAGCTAAATCATACCCCTCAACGCAACATCCAAACGTTTCTTGAACACTCCCATGGTCGGTGACTCCACCACCTCCCTGGGCAGTGCATTCCAATGCCTGACTACCCTTTCCGAGTAGTAATACTTCCTAATGTCCAGCCTGAACCTCCCCTGGCGCAGCTTGAAACCATTCCCTCTAGTTCTATCACTGATTACACAAGAGAAGAGGCCGATCCCCAGCTCACCACAACCTCCCTTCAGGAAGTTATAGAGAGCTATAAGGTCTCCCCTGAGCCTCCTCTTCTCCAGGCTGAACAATCCCAGCTCCCTCAACCGCTCCTCATAAGGCCTGTGCTCCAGACCCCTCACCAGCTTTGTAGCCCTCCTCTGAACACGTTCCAGGGCCTCAATGTCTTTCTTGCAGTGAGGGGCCCAAAACTGAAGATACTCCTTAGGAAATGAGGTATAGGAAAACTGTGGAGAGACTTTTTGTAAGGGCATGGGGAAATGGCTTTAAGCTGGAAGAGGGTAGATTTAGACTAGATATCAGGAAGGGATTCTTTACTGTGAGGGTGGTGAGACACTGCAGCAGGTTGCCCAAAGAGGTTGTGGATGCCCCCTCCCTGGAAGCACGGGGCTTTGAGCAACCTGGTCTAGTGGGAGGTGTTCCCGCCTACAGCAGGAGTGCTGGAACTGAATGATCTTAAAGGTCCCCTCCGGCCCTAATCGTCCTTTGATTCTATGTACACTTTAAAATTGTGAAAACTTTTCACATTCTCAGAGTATCACAGGACAAATATATTCTTCCAATGGTGCTGTCAGATATGTTAAGAAATAGGTGTTCTTGCTTTGTCTGGGATACCTTTCCAAACACGCTACAAAGAAAAGGCGTAACAGTAGAGTTTTGAAACACAATAAAATACCAGAGATATGCGAGAATAGGGAAATTCTTCTACAGTTCTTTGAGGGGAAAAATAATTTAAAGAGAGTAAAACAACTTCCCCATTCACTTTCCTCCCTATCAGTTAGTAGTTTCCTCTGTTCATGTCTGTTCCTCAGGGACACCGTATGCATGAGTCTCTCGGTAGATTATTGAGCAATATGACAAGTATCTGTTATACGTATGCAGTAGGAGCATGTGCAATGGAGTGAGTGTCTTGTGTACTTGGTCTGTAATGAAAATTGCAGAACATCTGCAAGTGAAGGCAACACAAAAGGATTGGTTAGAGCAAAACTAAAGAGCCACACCTTGCCTTAGAGAAGAACGTGGTGAGGCAGCATCATGTCAGCATTTATTCCACTATCTTGGATTCAATAGATCTGTCCTACCTAGTGTTAAGCAATACAGCAGCGTGGCAGAAACATCATTCGTGTACAAGCAAGAAGTGCACCACATGCCATTTTTTCAGTCCAATCTTGCAATCAGCTGTACATCCTCCTCCACAGCCTGGGCTGTGCCCTGCCCGCCTGCCCTTCCTCTAAGCTCCAGCATTAGAGAAACAGGGTTCACACCATTTCCTCCCTACCCCTCTCTCCAGACACTGTTTCACAGCAGCCCACTCTGATCCAGTACTAAAGTAGCACATGAGAATTCAAATTTAGAAGGGAAAAGGTCTGTTTTGGGCCTGGTGGGTACCGCTGTACTGTGACCTCCAAGCTAGCAAATCAACCTTTAGTGAGATTGGGTGGGATATTAGGAAACACACCGGTCCAAAGCTCTCTGAAACTTTAGTTATCTTTTACTGACAATAATTTTTAGACAAACGAACTACACTTGATATAGACATTGTGTTATTTTCTTTCAGAGTATTTCAATTCTCAGCATCTTTTATCTAGTTTTCTGTACTTCCAATACAAGTACTTCCTACACTCAGTCTACTTCAATTTCCTCCTACTCCCGTATTATATGTCTTGCTTTACTAATATGCAATGTTCATCACAGAATCATAGAATCATAGAATCACAAGGTTGGAAAGGACCTACAAGATCATCTAGTCCAACCATCCTCCCATTACCATAGCTACTGAAAAACCACTAAACCATATCTCTTGGCTCCTTATCCAGACGCCTCTTGAACACTGCCAGGGATGGCAACTCCACCACCTCCCTGGGCAGGCCATTCCAGTGCCTGACCACTCTCTGAGAGAAAAAGTTTTTCCTTATGTCTAATCTAAACCTCCTCTGGTACAACTTGAGGCCATTTCCTCGGGTCCTGTCTGTTGCCTGGGAGAAGAGGCCAAGCCCCTCCTCATCACATCCTCCCTTCAGGAAGTTGTAGATTGCTATGAGGTCTCCCCTGAGCCTCCTCTTCTCCAGGCTAAACAATCCCAGTTCCCTGAGCCGTTCCTCATAAGACTTGTGCTCCAGACCCCTCACCAGTTTCGTTGCCCTTCTCTGGATACGTTCCAGGGCTTCGATGTCTTTCTTGTAGTGAGGAGCCCAAAACTGAACACAATACTCGAGATGCGGCCTCACCAGAGCTGAGAACAGAGGGATGATTACCTCTCTGCTCCTACTGGCCACGCTGTTTCTAATACAGGCCAGGATGCCGTTGGCCTTCTTGGCCACCTGGGCACACTTCTCCTTGCCACATCCTTCTCCTTGCCTCCTCTTCCCCTATTTAGAAATGGGTTTTTAGCACTTTTTAGTGTGCACCTGCTTTGAACATTCAGACAAACGAGTTTTACGACAAGACAGGGCGCATCATTACACAGCAATGCAAAAGTTCATCAGTCATACTTCTGGTGCGCAGAGCTCTGGAAACAAAGGCAATACATACAAAAAATAAAGAATGACTTCTTTCCCTCAGAAAAGCATGCTTCTGTGTAGAAAAGACTGTGTAGAAAAAGAAATATGCTTATCCAAAAGTTTGGAAATTTAATATCTTCAAGACTTTATTGCTATCACTAAGCAAGTCCAGCTTAGTAAGCTGTTTCCACAGCTGCATATCAATGCATTCTGTTCTAGGTACCACTGATTTAACGCTAATAAGCTCACATCCACAAAATACACCAACCATCATGCCCAAAGACACTCTGCTGGACAGCACATCCTCTATGGATGAGAATGGTTGAGGGAGCAGAGGGCACTCCCAAACCTTACCATATAAAACCAGTTCCGTTGTTGGTCCCAAGCATTCATAATTGTTGTTGAGAAAGTAAGTTATTGGAACTTTGAAGGCAGATCGATGCACACTACCAGATTCTCCAAATGCCATAAGAAAATAAGCACCGTATTTTTTACAGCTACTTTAAAGAAAAAAAAGATCCTCTCCTACTCCCAGTCTGCTCAGGACAACTTCTTTTCCAAAGCTCACATCAAATCTACTCCAAGAAGTGATTCATTGTCTTGATCCAAGTGCATAAGCAGGCATCTTACAACACAGGGGCATGTCTGATATGACGCTGAAGAATTACATAGAAAACATTATATGTAATTATATTTAACCTCCACAACACCTCTCAAAAAAAAGGAAACCACACCATCTCTAATCTGTACTCTTTGTGAGGTTTTATGTACACAGTTTTTTAATCTCATTAGAAATTGGTTTAAATGGCAGCAACTAAAGCATGGGGAAGTTTCAGATCTTCACCACAATCTATTTTTTAGTTGACGTGCATGTATCTAAGTGATGCATATTGAATTTGCATGGATCCACTGTACCATGAAGAAAGAAAAATGCTTTCATTACCACCTGAGCACTTTCTCAAACTTGTACTTGCCTGTTTAAGCTGTGTTTTAAAACAGTTCACGCTCTTACTTTTCACTCAATAGAGTCTGTACTCAAAATAATTGCTAAAATGTCGATTTTAGCCTACAGACAATATTACTGCTGTTCTAACGCACAGATATGACTTGAAAATCCTAGGTTCCTCAATGTAGTCTCTTGTACAGAAAGCTAATACACTATAAATAGCCATCTATACATAAACACTTCAAAAGTGTCTTTTTCAAAACCTCACAAATTCTGTATGCTTACTAAATTGGAAACCGCAGCAAGCTTACAGTAATTTAACTAAAGTTCACTCAGGAAGAAGTGCACATTTCAAAGAGGTAATGAGCGATCCTGTTCATTAAGCACTTGTCTTCAGGTTTCTCGTCATTCATTAGCCACTGCATCGCTGTGTATTTCCTTTACATCCCCAGAACTCTATCTGGAATCACAGAATTTCAACTATCACAGAATATCCTAAGTTGGAAGTGACCCTTAAAGGTCACTGAATCCATCTCCTGGCTCCACATAGGCCCACCCAAAACTCAAACCCTACGTTTGAGAGCAGTGTCCAAACACTCCTTGCACTCCAGCACTTGGGGCTGTGCCCATTGCCCTGGGCAGTCAGTTCCACGCCCACTGCCCTCTGGTGAAGAACCTTTTCCTGATGATCCAACCTGAATCTTCCCCAGTTTCAATATATTACCTCATACATATAATTCACTACTTAAACGGCTACTCTAGTTTAAAAAAGAAAAAAAGAAGGTATTACTCACTTATCTAATTTTACCTCCAATGATTCCTTGTTTTACTCTTCCAAACGCTTAAAATAAATTGATTAAGCAAAACCTCATTAAACTTACACAAGACCCCTTTGGCTCTGCAAGTCTCTTAAGCTCTAAAGGCTCAGGATGTGGCTCAATAGAAGCCAGGAAAACAAAGAATCAGTACACTGGCCTGTTTAAACGATAAGAGGGCCTCCTTATCTCCACAAAGGACACGCATCAGTGATTTATGCAAAAGGTAGCTTAGATTGAGCCAACTTAAAAATACCAAAAAGCCACATTGTGACAACCGCAGCTAAATTCCACGAGCCTCTTGGGCGCTCAGGAACTTGTTTCCAACTCCGCCCGCTAAGCTCCGAGGGGACTGCCGTCCCCATACCGAGCGTGCTGAGGGAACAGGGCCAGAAGGCCGCTGCGGGACGGGCAGCCCAGCCCCGAGCGTAGCGGGGACCAGGCCCAAGGCGGGAGCCCCGCAGAGCGCCGGGCGCAGGCCGTGCCCCGCCCCGCAGCCTATCAGCCACAGCCACAACGCCGTCCTCCGCCAACCGGGACCGCTCGCTCTCAGCCCGGGCCCAGCAGGTGCCGGCGGCGCCGCTCCAGCCCGAGGCCGGCTCAGGAAAGGGCCTCAAGCCGGTGCCGGCTGCCGGGAGAACGGAGGGCCGCGGGGCGGGTGGGGAGAAGCCGGCGGCTTACCAAGAGGAGGAAGAGGCGGCCGGGCTGAGGCAGGAGCAGGAAGATGGCGGGTCTCATGGTAGATCAGGCGCCCGGCGGCGGGGTGGGGGGGGAGAAACGCGGCTCCCACGCTCGGCGGCCGCGGCGGTTCCGCACTTCCCCCGTCGCCAGGAAACACCCGCGGCCGTCCCACCGGCGGGCCCCGAGCCGCCCGCCTCCGCCACTCACTTCCGTGTGCCCGCAGGAGCACGCCGGGAATCGTAGTTCGTAGCCGGGGGAAGAGGGAAGCGCGCACACCCTCCCGGCGCGCCCCGCGCGGAGGGCCCATCTATCCCAGCATGCAGCGGGAGCGCCCCCTCCCTCAGGGCGGGGCGGGTGGTGCCGAGGTGAGCATTGGGGCGCGGCGGCTCTGGTGGGGCGGTTGTGGGGCTTGGAAGGGTTGGCTCGTTTGTTCTGACCTGGGGCTCGTTATCCGGCCGTGAGGTTGTCCCCTCCACTCGTTTTCGTTGCTTCGGACTCTGAAAAGTTCTCCGCGTTTACATAACTGGGGCAACTCAGCCCGAGAGTTGCACCAGGTGGCTGTGCTGCCTTAGTCTCTCTTCTTGCGCCTATACATTGAATGCCCAGTCTTCTGGATTCGCTCCAGTTCTCAACTGATGTTTTCCTGGCAGCTCGTTCTTAGCAGCTTTATGAATAAAACGTGATAGAGTGGACTTAACTTTTAACTGCGCTGTGTTGTTCTGGAGAGAGGAATGCTGTAGTTGTGACTGTGGGTGTAATGCAGAGTGGAACGATTGTGGTTTGCTATGAGATTTCACATGGTGTCCCTGTGACTGTCCCGGCTTTTCAGATGTCTCATTGCAGCCCGTGTTTCTCTCCATGTTAGTTTCAGAAAGAGAAAGTGAATTATATGCTTGATTCCACTAATATAGTGTATGTAGCAGATAATGCCAATAGCGTAACTTTTTATAAGTCTTGTAGTTATTTCTTGATTATTGTTGGGTTTTGTCTCGTAGAAGTAAACACCACACTTTTGTTGGTGAGAATCTTTATCAAACCACTCTTCCAGGAGAGGAACATCTGAGTAAAGCGACATATTTTCCTTTTATGGTTCCTCTTAGTATCTCATAATTTCTCTGATCCCAAATTAGGTCTTTCAACATAGCGATGATACTCTGCTAAAAGTTGTTGTAGAGGTAATTGACTGCTTCTCTTACCAATATGATTACTGACACTTTGTACAGAAGCGATTCTTCTTTTTTTTTCTTGAAAGTTAGGAACATCATTACTAATTCTCTGCAACATGCAGTCAGTTTAATATTATTGCTGACTTATAACTGGGATGCTTCTGGTGCTTTATTAAGGTCTCCAGTATTTGCTGAATTTTACACTACAACCCATGGATGTCTTACAGTGTATTCACATCCATTTGTAATCTGTTCGGGGTGACTTTGTAAGAACTGTCACCAGTGTGGAGTTTTTAAATGAGATTAACGTTAACCAAGCTATATTGTTAGCACTGGGAGAGATGAGGTAGGAAAATGCATCTTTTGTCATAACTGTTTTTATTACTTTTTGTCATAACCTTTCCAAAATACAGCTAGAGCAAATACAATATTAAAAATACGTTTGTATTCCAAATACCACTACTGCCCATTCCCATTTATAACATGTAAACCTTGTCTTATAAGCTATCTTGTAAGCTAGGTCATGCTTCGCTTCAGGGATTAATCTGTGTTTTGTACTTTGCAGAATGCTGATTCCTCACCTCTTCCTCCAACAACTGTTGTAGATGTCCCCCTAAAATAATAAAACCTAAAAATAGATGTTTTTAAGTTCTTCTGGTGTGTATTTAAACAGTGAGTCTTTAACTCAGATGCCTTTTTGGAGTCTTTTTATTAAATTGGTTCAATGTAGGGCCACAAAGATGATGAAGGGACTGAAGCACCTCTCCTGTGAGGAAAAGTTGAGAGAGGGGGCTTCAGCCTAGAGAAGAGGTGGTCCAAGGGGAAATCACAGCAGTGTCTGTTAAGTATGTAAAGTGGGGGGTGCAAATAACACAGATCCAGGCTCTTTTCGGTGGTGCTCCATGCTAGGAATAGAGGTCATGGGCACAGACTGATGCACAGGAGGTTTCGTCTGAACGCCGAGCAGCACTTCTATGCCCAGTGGCTGTGGAGTCTCTTCTGAGGTATGCAGAAGCTGCTGGGACATGGGCCTGGGCACCCTGCTCTGGGTGGCCATGCTGGAACTGGGACTGGATGGGACCAGATGAGCCCAGAGGGCCCTGACAACTTCAGCCACGCTGTGATTCCTATTTACAATTTCCTTTGTTTGGTTCTATGTGACAACGTAGAAGATGGAACTGTGTTAGAACCAGATAATGCACTGTATTCCTGTAGCATGTGAGGAAAACATTTGATTCTTCGTTCTATTGAATACCCTAGATAATAAAGCCGTCAGAGGGTGCTTAGAACTGTCAGTACAAGAGCTGGAGGGAGCATTCTTCACTTGTTTAAAAGAATTGCCCAAAATATTCAGGTATGGTTAGTGGACAAGTCATGAGGAAGTATCTTTCAACCATGCATGTCTAGACCAGCTGGAACGATAGTGGAAGAGAGAATCTGCAAGTAAAATGTAAAGCAAATGGAATAAAATACATCAGTGGTAGCTTTGGGGATAAAACTACTATCTCAAAATCCCAGCAGGTGTAAAATTCCAGTGGTGTATATTGGCCTTCTTAAAGCATAGAGATTGATCATTTATCTTTCTATCCACGGGAAGCTTACTGAGGAAGAGACAAGGCAGTTTAAATTCAAGCTGCAGTCTTACACATCAAGTGCCCATTGAATTATATCGCATCCATCTCTGCAGCCTTCTTCCTTCTCTTTTTTTCTTCCTGTTCGTATTGCAGCTAAGGATGGTAATGTTTCCACTTGTGGTGTTTTATGACACTTTTTCTGTCTTCCATGACCATACAAGTGGAAATGTTCTTAACCCTCTCTCACATTAGCCTCTTTGAACTCTTCTTGTCTTCTTCTAGGAGTAGCTATGGCTGTGAATCCACTAATCACTCATTCAGTTTATGAGAAAGATCATCTGCTTATGTGTTAAAACAAGTATACAAAAAAATATTTGGTGACTTTCCTGGAACATAGAGGAATTCGATAAGGATGGAAATGTTCATGACTTCAAGAGATACTGAACATAGTCACGTTATTCTGAGGTTTGTGGTGGAAGAGGACAGTGTCAGGACAGGATCCTATTGTTCTGTAAGTTTTAGTTGACCAGATGTGGCTCCAGAACTATTTCCAGTTGTTCTGAAAAACACTTTCATAAGATTATGAGGAGTTCATCCTCACACCTCTGCACCAACATTCTCAACTCAGCAAACTCGTGGTGCTATGAGGCCCTTCTTCATTTCTGATACACAGTGCAGATCTGAGTTGATCATTATCAAGGCCTTGAGACACTAGTGGTTCAGTGCAGACGATAGTTCCATTTCAAAAGAGGCTAAGAAGGCAAATGTACTAGTAGGCATAATTTAGGTAACAAATGGAGAAGAAAAAAGAGGGAAGACCATTAGACCAGCCTAATTCTAATCTTTGCCAACGTATTGAATGCCTAGTGGTGTTAAGTGGAGTGTAGTTTCCATCTCAGCGGGATATGACAGAATTGTGGAAAGGTCAAAAAAAAATTAAATTGCTAATTAAAATGTTTGGACATACATAAAAGCTTCTGCCTAGGGAACAGCTAAATAATGTCCAACACTTTCAGTTAAACGAATATATGATTGTAGAAGCTATGTCAGAGATGTGTAAAATGTTGATGGATGAGAACTTCTGCTTACTTTCCCTTCCAGTCTTAGGTTTAAGGGGCCTCAAATGCCAAGAGCCACCTCAAAACAGATGGAGGAGGGCAGTTAATCCATACAGTGTTTGGTTGTGCTGTTGCACTCCTTGATCAGTGGATATAGTGAATAAGCTTGAGAGAATGACTGTACAGGTTTGTAGAACAAAAATTAACAGAATTTTACAAGCTCTAAATACACAGAAATAAAGTCCACTTCAGGAAATGATTGGAATAGTTATAAGTTAGGAAAATATTTAGAAAAGAGGAACAAAAGCGTACATATATTTACCTTGTTCTTTGGCATTGGCCAGTTTGAGACAGAGCTTGATCTGATTCAGTGTGGCTTTTCTTGCACATGTTTTCCTGCTTCTGTTCAGGTCTGAAGAAGACTCAAGATCTAAAAAGTTGGTCTGATAATTTCAGCTATGCCAGTTGGTCAAATAAAAGATACTACTTCTGGGTATGAACCTTGTTCTACATATATTCCTAAACCATCATGGTAAAATGCCACCAGATACCAATACTTGATGAACACCACAGGTTACTTGAAGCATCCATGCCAGCACTCTGAAGAAGGATCTGTTTAATGTATAGATAAATATTGTCCTGTTTGTGGACTTTTGCAAAGCTTATTGGCTGAAATTTATTTTGAAGGCAACAAAACTATAGAATATTTATATATATATACTTAATGTAAGCTTTTGTTGATTGACTCTTGACTAGAAGTAGATTTAACTCACGAAAAAAGAAACGCATTTGTTCTTCCCTATTTTTTAATGGGGCTGTTTATTCTCGTTAGCATTGTTTAAGTCATTGTAATGTTATATCAATTCTTTTTATTTTTTTTCATCCCCTAGAACTGAATTCTTACAAAATATGTTGGTGGTACCGATCTGACCTATGATAATACCTTGCAAGAGTATGAATATTTCAGCAAACTGCCTCTTCAGTGGTTCCTCATTAGCATCTGAAGTGCATGCCGCTGCTGTTAATGGGGATAAGAGTACCCTCCTAAAGCTAATAGCAGGTAAATGTTTTTATTGTATGTGCTTTTTGGTTTTGGCTTATTGTTCTGATTTTTTTAACATACATTTTTGTTTCTTGATTGCATGTATTGCTAGAAAAATTGTAGTCTTGAAAACAGAGCTGATTTTTCTTACTTTTTATTATTTGTTGCACTTGATTGATACTTTCATGTGAAATACAACAGAAATTTGATACGTGATATAATCAGAAGAGTTGTTCAGGACTCATGTTCCAGGGAATTTAAAATTCAGGAGAAGTGCTCTGGGCTGAAATATTTTGACCCCATATCCATATGTTTTAGAATCATTGATTGTTTTGGGATATGGGAAAAACTTGTTTTTCCAGTGATTTGTATAGTTAATAAATTCTTGACACTTCTTAGAAATAAGTCCTATTTGTTAATTCGATGCTCACACATTAATAATGTGTCTCATGACAAATTAAAGATAAGGAAAGTGTGACTGACCCCGTGGAAGCTGAAGTTAAAATGTTCCCAATCATTTTTATCCATTAAAAAGCCCAAAATGTCACCTCCCCTCTCTGTCTAAGAACTGGAAGAGTATTACAAGGCAGTAGTTTTCAAAAGCAGCTTATGTTATGTGTTCCAAATGCAGTCTTATATATATTTGAAAGTCTATCTAGCTGAAAACTAGTATTTTCAGCAATTTTGATTAAGTGCAGTTTCAGCTGATAATGTAGAAATTGTGTTTGTTTGGCCTTGTTTGAGAAGCTCATTCCTGTAACTTCGTGAGGCTGAATGACTGGGAAATAATAATTAAAAAAAAACAACCAAACACCTTAGTTGTGTTTATACAACTAACTGCCAGTTTTAATGGGAATAACGTCTCTGATGCAGACAGATCAATGTAGGACAATTCATTAACTGTGAATGGGTGGTTGATATGCAGATACTTTAGAAATCTGTGGGATGCAAGTCCTTTAAAAATTTGTTTTTAAAAGTTTTCAGCCTGCACGGAAAAGGGAAAAATGTCTGATTTTAAAATTCCTGGCTAACAATCAGAAATGACAAGAATAGTTTTTGTGGAGTTCAGTTTGGTTTTATTAATCTCACAGCCAAAATATACTTTGAAAATGCAAAAAAAAAACCCAAGTACTTTGGTATTGCTGGCACTTTTTGTCAAATGTACTGCAAAGCACACGTTTGAACCAGATATGGAAATCATTTTTTTTCCCCCTAAAGGTAATAATGCAACAGCGAAATGAAAATGCTGTGTTCTTTGTAAATGTGGGAGAAAAAATGGCATGATCCATGAAGTCTTTGCTGTAATGGCAGAATTTGGCTCCTTCTGCTTTGTTGTGTCTTTACAGGATATGACACAGACCTTACTTTTGCCCAGACAGGACAAAAAAAGTATTGCCTAGCAGAAGAAGAATGCATCAGAGTAATATTTTTAGCTGTTTACTAGGCACAGTTGAAAGTATAACTCGATGCCAAAAGTAAATTGAGCAATTGGTGTTACTCACCAAACTTCTTGACTTCATTTAGACGCACCATAGAATTGAGGACAGTACATCAGTGCTGTGTGTGCGTATGCTGGATTGCTTAGCGTCATGCTGCTAACACAGCTAGCTGCTGCATCTGATTGTGTTGACAGCAGTATATCCACTAAGGTAAAGTCTCACTTTCTGTTTTAGGGGAGGAGAATAACTGCTAGTTTCCTCTTTGACTCTTCCCTATTTGGTTTAACTCCTTTTTTCCACCTGCTGTAGTTTAACAGAGCGTGTGTGACTGTATACAAACATATACAAACAATACACTGTATTTTCCTATAATTCATGAATTTGGACACTTGTAATCCTCCCTGACACCACCTGTAATTTTAGAGGAGCAGGTGTCTGAAATATTACAGTGCGATCTATACAATTATATATAATATAATATTGCAGTGTGCGCTTGCAGCCCAAAAGGCCAACTGTGTTCTGGGCTGCATTAAAAAAGGGGTGGCCAGCAGGGAGAGGGAGGTGATTGTCCCCCTCTACTCAGCTCTTGTGAGGCCCCATCTGGAGTACTGTGTCCAGGCCTGGGTCCCCCAGTACAGGAAGGACATGGAGCTCTTGGAACAGGTCCAGAGGAGGGCCATTAAGATGATCAGAGGGCTGGAGCACCTCTCCTCTGAGGAAAGGTTGAGGGAACAGGGTTTGTTTAGCTTGAAGAAGAGAAGGCTCCAGGGAGACCTCATTGTGGCCTTCCAGTACTTGAAGGGAGCTTATAAACAGGAGGGGGAACAGCTGTTTACGAGGGTGGATAGTGATAGGACAAGGGGGAATGGTTTTAAACTGAGGCAGGGGAGGTTTAGGTTAGATATTAGAAGGAAGTTGTTCACAAAGAGGGTGATGACGCACGGGAACAGGTTGCCCAAGGAGGTTGTGGATGCCCCATCCCTGGAGGCATTCAAGGCCAGGCTGGATGTGGCTCTGGGCAGCCTGGTCTAGTGGTTGGTGACCCTACACACAGCAAGGGGTTGAAACTAGATGATCATTGTGGTCCTTTTGCAACCCCAGCCATTCTATGATTCTATGATAATGTGGTTGTTTTGTGGTTTTTTTTTGACAAATCAATTATTCTTTTGACAAATCCTGTACAAGTTAAAAAGCATAAATATACAAAATCAAAGGTAAGAAGAAAATTTATGTGGAGAAAGGGAATTTTGGAATAAACTGGCCCTGTGTGTTAAGAAGTCGTGATGCTTAAGTACAGGACTTTCTTTGACAGCCTGTAGGTTAAATAACATAAAGCGTAGTATATGACAAGTGTTTATTGTATAACCCATGTGCAAAGTCTTGCATTTTGTGAGTTGACTAATGCTGTATCACATTGTTTTAGAACTGCATGATCTATGGCTCTGGGTAATGCTCACTGTATTTTCTTGGTTGTGTTTTGCAGCACTGTACATTTCTTTGATAGGACCCTCTGTGTTAAGAATCATCTGTATGGTTTTAATCCCAGAAACAAAGGAATCAAAAGTTAATTCTGTGTTTGGATGATCATCTTATATTTGACATTTTCATGTGGTGTCTAGATAAGATGTATGTAATTTTTTTAGTTTTTTATGGGAACACAGAAATGTGTAGAACAGCTGTTATACCTAAGTGTCCATTTAGTTCAGTTCACTCCTGCGGCGGTTTGAGAAATACATAGGAATGTTGGTGTCTAGTGTGACTGCTTGTATAGACTGTGAAGAATCAAAGATGTCTCAATATGAGGGTTTAATTTCAGAACTGGGCCATTTGATTCCTTGGTGTTTGTGATCTCTGTTGGCAACAAGATTATGAGATGCATAGTCTGGGTGGGCTGAGGGTGAAGGTGTTGATCCTGGAAAGAACAGAGAATCAAACAAACTTCCTTTCTTAGATCAGCATGTGGAGGAGAGTTCAATGTTGTCAGAGCACATTTTAATCACGCTTAAGTGTGGATGTTCAGAAGGCTGTTTTTCCTATCTTGATTACAGAAAATAGTAATTCACTCCAACTGTGAAGTCCACAAGATGTTGTGGTTAGTGCATTTCGTGGGTTTAGTCCTTCTTGTCACCTGATGATGATGTAGTAGCTCCTAGTACTTGGCTTAGCTCTTACCCTGAGCACTCTTTCAGTGAAGTTCCCACAGGGCTAACCATTCTAAGGGCCCTAGAGGCTTGCAAACAAACACAGTGATTTCTGAAAATAGTTTACCTTCAAAAAACAGGCAAATCACTGGCATCAAGTTTTGAAGGTCTTGCTCATTTTTTATGCAGATGGTTTACAGTCATGGAAACCTTTTGTCATCAGCTACATCACTGTTTGGGAGCTGAAAAGAGATGTCTGATGGCCCATTCCTCCAGTTCCTCCAAAAAGAAGGGTTGTACATGAGCTCTTGGCCATTTTTGCTATTCTTAACATCAGCCATTTATTTTAGTCTGTACATTCTGTATATCCCCTAGCATTGTATAACAGACAACTTGGAATTAGAGGTTTAACTCAGCTGCTGATTTAAGAGAAAGTGTCATGTAAGCATAGGCCACATGCTCGGAGAAATTATGTTTTTGTATTTATTTTCAAAAATATATGTGATTGTGTGAGTCCCATCAGCTTCAGTTAATATGAGGCATTGTTGAGACTGAAAAGTGGAGTAGTTCATAATTTGGAGAAACTGGCATGTTCATTTGGATCATAGCCATGTTAGGTTATGCTTTGGAGCTCAGTGTGTGTATCTTGCTGCACAGGCCTGCATGGTTGTTCATAACTGGCTTTGATGTTTCTGTACTGTGCTTTATAGAATGGCAGAGATGCAACTTTGAAGAAGCATTTTTTTGTTAGCTAAAATATTGAGATGTAAGACATCAACAGCTTCACGATATATACATTTTGAAATATATTGTGTAGTAATAGAGGAAAGAATTACTTTGAAGCTGCAGGCAGTTTGCAATGAAATCATAATGCTTTGGAATGGAAAGTCTAGCAAAAGACTTTGCAAGTTGAAGAAAATAAAAAAGGAGTAATTCCGCTGATTAACTGGTATGTTACAGGTTGAATTATTTCCTAATGAACATGTACTTTATAAATGATACAACTTGCCATCTTGAGCAGAAGTAAAGAATTTCAGGTTTCAAAACAAAATGGAGATAGCACTTAAAACACCTAAATGAATATTTAAATACAAGAGCTTTTTTCCTCAACAGTTTTGATTACAAATTGGAATTTTAAAGCAGCATCAACCATGTACATGGTACTAGTAAAATTGTATTTCCTATTTTTTTAATTTGATTTTTCTTCCATAGGAAAACGTACTTTGCTCATTTGTTTATTGTAAATTTGAGACTCGCCTGTTATGTTCATTATGAGAAAGTTTCTAGAGGAAAAGCTGACAGGGATATGTGCAGAGTGGTTATCTACAGAAGGTGGAATCGTATCTATTCTGTGTCTTCGCTTAGGTAATAATACAGTAGGAAAAGATAGCATCCTATTTAAATAGTTTGAAGTTGCATAGAAATAAAAAAAAAATGGATATGTTTTTCTACATACATGGTAGAAGTCTAAAAAAATTAGACAGGAGAGCTAGATATCTTATTTTAAATGAGACTACTGATAGTATAGTCAGAATGTAGAACTTAACGCAAAGGAAGGCATCGATGTGGGTAATGTTTCTTCTGCATACTTTGTCTTCTGATATATCAGCGGAAGCCATGTAGGCATAAAAGTTGTGATGCACATTTAAAAAACAAAGTAGAAAATAAATGTTGCATTGAGGATTTCTAACTTCAAGTCTAAGTAAGGAACGATCGTATTTAACATTCTATTGTTGTCCATCTAACTGATCACAGTAGTGCTGAAGGTTACTCTTCTGTGTTGGGAAAATGGCATATTGAGGATTGGATCCTAAAATGAAATTGTTAGAAATAAGTAAGGGGTTGAGAGGTGAGATTTTGTTGAACTCACAACAGGATCAGATCTTGAGTTGATCCTGACCATTGGAAGAATCTGTATCAGAATGCTACAGAGAGAGATGTTGTAACTCAAGGTGTACATGCATATGCTAAGCCAGCCTGATACAGTTGTGAACTCTACAAATGAAGGCTATTAGAATAAAAACACTTACTGAGGAGAATCTGAAGATGAGTCTTAAAAGTAAACTCCTTGCTTGCAGTGTGAAAGCAGGTGCAAAAGTATTCATCAAAGGGATAAGTGTGGGAAGATCAGTGGGAAGCAGACATGGCTCATCAGCAGTGTGACTGGCTGCTGAAAGTAAGCAGGTGTACTTCAAAAAACATAGCTTTTTCTGAGGAAGATAGATACACGTAAAAGAATACAGGTAGATACAGGTAAGGTTCATAGAATCATTAAGTCCCCCATAACATCCTTCTCTTCAAATTGGAAATATATGGATGTTACAAGTGAACTGTTTGATAGACGGTTATGAGATTGCGCTCGGAGAGTGGTGGTCAGTGGCTCAGTGTGTGGATGGACGTCAGTGACAAGTGGCGTCCCTCAAGAGGTCAGTACTGGGATCAGTGCTGTTTAATCGATGACATCCACAGAGGGATCAAGTACACCACAGGTTTACAGATGATACCAAGCTGTGTGGTGCAGTCAGTGTGCCCGAGGTACGAGATGCTGTCCAGAGAGACCTAGACAAACTCGAGCAGTGGGCCCAGGTGAACCTCATGAGATTCAGCAAAGCCAAGTGCAAGGTCTTTCACCTGGGTCATGACACTCTTCAGTATCATCAAACTGGGGGATGTAAGGATTGAGCACAGCCCTGCCAAAAAGGACTTGGGGGTACTGGTGGATAGTAAGCTGAACATGAGCCAGCAATGTATGTGCTCTTGCATCCCAGAAATCCAACCATATCCTGGGCTGCATCAATAGAAGTGTGGCCAGCGGGTGGAGGGAGGTGATCCCACTCCTCTACTCTGCGCTTGTGAGACCTCACCTGGAGTACAGCATCCAGATGTGGAGTCCTCAGCACAGGAGAGACATGGACTTGTTGGAGCGCATCCAGAGGAGGGCCGCAAAAGTGATCTGATCATTGGAATGGAAAAAAAAATGTCCTCTAAGTGTCAGTAAAAACAGATTTTATGTGTTGGTTTTATGTGATGCTCCATTATTTTGATTGCTCTGTTTATATTAAAAGTACCCATTAATAAAAACCTACTGCTTTTAATCAAGGGATTAATTATTTAATTATTCTATATAATTCTTTGTTGTTGTTGTTATTATTTTAGGAAACTCTGAACTGAAAGATAAAGAGGACCAATTTGGAAGAACTCCACTTATGTACTGTGTGTTGGCTGACAGGGTAGACTGTGCAGAGGCATTGCTGAAAGCTGGAGCAGATGTTAACAGAGCTGATCGTAGCCGAAGAACTGCTCTCCATCTTGCTGCACAGAAGGTAATTAAATAAGTGCTCTGCCATAATAGAAACTTACGGCATTCACAGCAAGTATAAAAGAGATTTTCTTGTATTGAATAAGTTTTTAGTATCTTTGGAAACTTTTGTTGTTATGGAGGCCAATATTATACGTATATATTTAATAATTGTATTTGTGGCTGTCCGAAGGGAAAGTTCACCATGAGGACTATGAGCCTCTAGGTGAGGCTGTGGGGCGTGGTTTCTGTCCCACTGTAATGGTGGAGCAAATCCGAGTCCTCTTCGGGAAATTGAATGTATATAAGTCCGTGGGGCCAGATAATATCCATTCTAGGGTTCTGAAAGAGATAGCTGATGTGTTGCCGAGCCACTCTCCATCACATTTGAAAAATCATGGCTGGCTGGTGAAGTCCCTGGTGACTGGAAAAAGGGAAACATTACTCCCATTTTTAAGAAAGGGAGAAAGAATGACCTGGGGAACTACAGGCCGGTGAGCCTCACCTCTGTGCCTGGGAAGATCATGGAGCAGATCCTCCTAGAAGCTATGTTAAGGTACATACGAGATAAAGAGGTGATTTGAGACAGCCAGCATGGCTTCACCAAGGGCAGATCTTGCCTGCCCAATCCAGTGGCCTTCTAAAATAGAGTGATGGCTTTGGTGGGTGGGGGGAGGGCGATGAATGTCATCTATCTGGACTTCTGCAAAGCCTTTGACATGGTCCCTCACCAAATCCTTCCCTCTAAATTGTTGAGGTGTGGATTTGAAGAATGGACTGCTCGATTGATTAGGAATTGGCTGTCTGGACGCAGTCAAAGGGTTGTGATTAATGGTTCTGTGTCAGGGTGGAGGCCGGTCACAAGCGGTGTCCTTCAGGGGTTGGTCTTGGGACCAGTGCTCTTCAACGTCTTCATTGGTGACACAGACTATGGCATCGAGTGCACCCTCAGCAAGTTTGTGGATGACACCAAGCTGAGAGGTCCCCAGAGGGACCTGGGCAGGCTGGAGAAATGGACCCATGAAAACCTAATGAGGTTCAATAAGGCCAAGTGTAGGGTGCTGCACTTGGGTTGGGGCAATCCTAGGTATTTATACAAACTGGGGGAAGATCTCCTTGAGAGCAGCCCTGCGGAGAAGGACCTTAAGGGTCCTGGTGGACAAGAAGCTGGACATGAGCCAGCAGTGTGCACAACGTATTTGTGGAATCTCTCTGTCTCAAACTTCACTGATGTTATTCTGGACTATTTGCAAGAGGCGAAAGGGTTAGGATACTCCCTTACTGGTCCATCTATCCACCTTTTTCTAGTAGCAGATTTAACTTGCACCTTATCTTGCCTGGAATCCTTGAAGTTGATAAGATAGGGTCAGAAAATTGAACTGTTAATACTACTTGGAATATCACTGCTTTGGAAGACAACCATGGTTATGCATTGACATAATAACCTTTGCTGATTTGTAGTTTAATAATAATAATTATGTTCTTAATTGTAAGTCTTCTGTGCTTTACATTACATATCTGTTATGAATTTCCTCTTTGTTAAAGAGCTTTACAAGAGGAAATTAATGCAGCTGCAAGACAATGAGGTGAGAATAATCTCATGTAAACGCAGAGATTTATATTGCAGACATCTAAAACTGAGGTAGTTCTCTAGATCACTTCTAAGTTTCTGAAGAGAATCAGGCACTTCCTTGGTGTAATTAATTTACCCTAAAGTATAGATGTACACCTTTGGACATGTGGATTAGCTTAGTCATCCTTTTAGGCAACTAACTAATGTAACTTATTGTATTGTAGATGTCTAAATTGTGATAAATGAATCTCATGGAAGGCATACATTTCTAGCAAGTAATTTTAAAATCTTCATTTATATGATGTTTCATACTGTCTTTATTTTGTCCATCAGCCTTCAGATGCAGCTGGATGGATGTTTCTATGTTTATAGGCAGAAGGCTTTGTAAATGAAGTTACCTGGCTGGTCTTCTTTGAGTTTTCTTCTGTTCTGCTGTACAAGGAAGAAGTTGTGATCTCTCATATTAAGATAGACAGGTGTCCCAAACAATTTTAAAAGTCTACTTTCTTTAAAAAGTAA
The DNA here is from genome assembly GCA_030625065.1 of Alectoris magna. Lineage (NCBI taxonomy): Eukaryota > Metazoa > Chordata > Aves > Galliformes > Phasianidae > Alectoris > Alectoris magna. The sequence continues at coordinate 60,445,363 of CM060561.1, forward strand.
AAATAAAAGAAGGGAAGGGGGGGAGGTCCAGTCACTAAATTCAGAAGATTAAACAGCAACAAAAAAAAGGAAATATACAAAGTATGGTAGCAGTACACTGTGGAGATTGCTGAAGGAGTTTCAGATGACATCTGTGACTTTGTAAATATATATGTAATTTAATGAGAATTGAAACAGCAACTAATTGCAACAGAAGTAAAATCATTAACATGATTTGCCAGTAATTTCACAGTGAGCAATTGTATTAATGTGTGCGTGTAGGTCTTTTTCTTTTATGAAATAAGCTTGCTGTGGAGAAAGATATGAGTACTGAGATTTGCAGTCTAATGAGATATTCATTTTCACTTGTGTTTTCTTTCAGTCTTAAACTGAATCTTACGTAAATACCCACATGTGATATTTCTGAACAGAAGTGTTTCTACATATCCAAATTGCCTGTATGTGATTTAAAAAAAATATATCTTTTATTAAAAACAAACAAACAAGCAAACAAACAACAGGCCTGCTTCCTTCTGATTTTCTCAGAGAGGAAGCTCACTTATTACCAGTCTGTTTACCCTGGGGAAGTAACTGTCTCTATGAATTCCCTAAGCACAGCGTTTTGTGTTAACAAAGATAGAAGAAAATATTCAGTAGTTTTGTTGTTGGATGCTAATGGTATGCGCTTAAGTAATCTATCAGGTTGCTTAACTATCAGGAAGTTGGTTTTGGGAGGATTCATATTGCCCTGGTGGGAAAACACACCTTTTATTGTCTAAAAGCATTAAATATTCTATCAGTTAAATAAGTTCTTTGCTGACACAGTTAACTGGAGAGATAATTATGTCCAGGATGCAGTTAGGACTTATGTGTAAAGTGTATGTTGCATATATGCTGTGTATGTTTTAAGGATTTTAAATTTTAATTGTTCTTAAACTAGAAAAAATAGGTTGGTTGTCTGTGTTCATCGGTAACCATACAGGTAAAGGAGGACTTTTTTCCTTTCTTCACCAAGGAAAAGATGTTTGTTTAAAAGCTCCTGAATAAAGCTTGGCTGGGAGCATGCTTACACCTTTTTCCCTCTCTTCCTTTTTCAGAATGTGTTCCTTGGAGCTGTAATGTGCTCCTCTGTAGCGTGTAGTATGGATCCTCTTAAATCATTCATGAGGCATTATTTGCACTGAATAAAATAAAACATGCACTTCTAACATTCTTTCCCAATCTATATCATGAATATAAATATATAATCATGGTGTCTTTCAGAGATTACTGTGGTTGGTTCATGTTATTTCTATCCTAGACTGGTAACTTTTTCTGAAATTCCCTCTTAAGTGAAGCCTCACAGTGAGTACATACTAATTCTGTGTGTATAGCTTCATGATGTGTGAATGAGCTTTACAATCATTTCATCATATTTTCATACAAACGTGCAATTTGACTAAGTGTTAAAAATCTGAAGAGACTGCAGTGTGAAACGTGCATGTGGCCTACTAGCCAGAATAGGTGATTTTATTATTTTTTACCTGCAGGAGTACAGTTTCCTTTGTGTTTAAGTAAACCACAGAAAACAACTGATATAAATGTTTACTTTCCCGAACAAAGGGTTCTTTTTTGTGACTGCAGCCTGAAGATGCTCAGGGATATAAGGCAGTTCTTCTTGTGTGTGTGATATTACAGATAAGCTGGTCTAGATACTGTTTGTCAGGAAGAGGGTTAGTCCTGCCCATCCCCTTCCACCCACTCACTTTTCACAACTGCAGAACTGCTCTCTGTTCAGTGAGTCAACAGAAAATGAACTCTACCAAACCGTGATTCATTTTCTGCCTACTGAGTGTAAGTTCCCATGCTTCTATATGCTATTCACCATTGGCTGTGCTGATGCTACTGTTGATTTGTGCTGTAATCCAGGTGATCGAAACGATTAAAAATAACTACAGGAAAAGTTTAGGGAAAAACAAACAAACCACTCACTTTGTTACAGAGGTCTGATTTACAGTATGACCTCTTAGGAAGTTGCTCTGTCATCATTAAGGAAGAAGAATAAAATAGCCAGAGACAGTGCAAGGCGGGAATTTACTAAATGACCCTTGACACTACAAATTTAAAAAAAAAAAAGGAAAAAAAAAGAATATTAAAACCTTATGGTAAGAATTTAGCAGCTTTCCATTTGAGCTGAGGGAGGACAAGGAAAGCCTTTTCAAGTGTTTTGTATCTGATAAATAGAAGCTGTGGCTTTCTTTCAGTATCTTGTGTCTCCATTAGTCTTCTTTGGACCTATTTTACCTCTGCATAAACATGTATTGTTTTAAGGATCACTGAGCAAAATATTGAAGTCTGAGATGATCATCTTGAAATCAAATATTGGTCTTTTCTAAGGAGGATCAGCTTTCCAACATACCATCTCTAATTGCACTGTGTCTCCACTGAAATATGCAAGGTAGCATCTTGTGGAAACCACTGTTAGACAGAAGCTATTTTGTATGTAGTTACAGAGAAAGTCATTTGTTTGAGAAGATTCTAGGAAGCAACACTAGATACTAAGAGAATGATCACAAAACTATCCTGTGCATTTTTCAACTTCAGAAACTCTTAATCTTGACTCATTATTGTACCAAAGGTGAGAAGAAGAGGGAAGGCCCTCCTAGTCACGTGTGGTAAACTCTACAGAGCAGTTTAATTGAAACCAAATGCCGCTCAGTGTCTTATGGATTCTTCAGCTTTCTGTAAAAGCTTAAAAACAGTTTTGATGGTGTGGAGACCTTGATTTGGGCCTTACTTTGAGAGACTGATATACAGTTCTGATATATTCAGGCAATACATTTTCAGCTTACACGCTTTGTCATTCCATTGTAACAGTACAAGAGCATACATGTTGATGACTCATTAAGTGCTAAGCCTCTAGTCATTTGGTATCTAGCAGTTAACTGTCTCTACTGTCAAGCTGTGGGTTAAAGTCCAGCCAGTGCTCTTGTCTGCAGAAGTTAAAACTTTAGAAATACTGTTTTTACAAGTCTGATTTCACTCACACAGGAAATAGCAAGACATCTGAATCTGCTTTCTCGCTGGTTTTATGTTAGTATAAAATCACAGTTTAGGGAAAGGTTATGTGAAATTTGCATCCTAGATCAGGCTTTTTAACTTCAAGATCGAGAGTAGAATTTCAGGGTAGCTAAAGATCAGACACTGTTTCTGTGTAGGCTGCACTGATAAATATGTCAGGTTTGTCTATAGGCTGTGGCAGTAAAACTGACTTAAAAATTATTTTAGTAACTGTTGGCTGCTAAACTTACTGGTTCAAATAAAATATTTTTGAAAATACTGCTTACAATTTGTGACTACTTCCCTGAATGTACCTGCTTTCCAGCAGTCATTTTATGCGTCAGAGGAATCGCCACATGCCTGAATAACAACAGCAAAAAAGCAGTATCTGTCATTGACTTTTGATTGGTTTGTATAGTGAAAGAAGAAATAAAGCTGTCTGAGGCACCAAATTGGGTTACACTTCAACCAGCTGATGGATTTGCTCAATAGTCTGCTATAGGCAAGAATGTGTCTATCTGCCGCCATTTGTAATAGCAGTATACTAGTTTTCGTCATGTAGAATAGTAGAAGCAAAACCTGAAGGTGGATGGAAAAGGTTTAAAGTGAGGATGTGCAGTAGGCACTTGTGGGGTGTTTAGTTAAATACTACATAGTAGAGTATATTTATTGGAAAAGTGTAATGCTTTTCATTTCAATGCAGACGTGCACATTAAGTGTTGATCCCCATTGCCTGGGGCACTTAGAATTTTTGAAAGCTGAAGTTTCAGACTGATAGCCTTCACTGTAGCATTCCTGTTTTGAAGGATTTTGTTCTAGTTGTAATGGTTACAAAGCTGATTTAAAAATAGAACAAAAAATAAGTGCATCTATGATTTTTGTGAAGATGAAAAGATTAACTCTTGTGATAAGTAAAGGATGTTCAGGTATGATTCTCAGGGAGGTAAATGCTGTGGAACACAGTTTGAAGGTCATCATTATATATGATTTCTGTTTCTTACATATAATGATGGATTACCAAAAATAACAGTGATTGACAAAATATCATAAATAAGTCATACAGAAGAGAACTCAGAAATACTCATAGGAGAGACAACACACTGGGCAAATATATCCAATATGCATTTACAGATTTTGCTGGTATGATTAGAAATCAAGAATACTAATTTTTCTTCATTGCTTGGCACCAGGGGTTTTAGCCATCATAGTTAAAGATTTAAAAATAAAAATAAAAATGAGAGACTTAAAATGGAAAGACCAAATGAGTATACTTCTAAGGGAGTAGACAAAATCAAATTGGGAGAATGGCATATATTCTTTTGCTCTGTAAATAAGTTGTGTGTTAAAAAGTATTGGGGTCTGCTAAGTAGTGCAGCACATATAACCTGTGGTAGGCAGGAGGTTGCTAACACAGACAGTGAGGGGCTTTTTCGTGTTGGAAAACTAAAATAGCTCCTGAGAATACAGTGGACTTCCTCCCCGTTGCCAGTGCATGAGTTCTATTCACTTGTCCTTGGTGTGGAGAGTTCAGCTGCATCTGCCGCTAGAGGTCTCTTTCAGCACAGATAGTTTGGTGGCAATTGAAATTTATAAATTATGGTCTAACCTAGTTTTAGAAAAGAAAAAATAACCTTGAAGGGTTTTAAAAACTGAAAATAAAAATATATCTAAGAAATGCTTTACTGAGATGCTAGAAAATCCAAATAGTTGTCTTTTCAGGGATGTATTATATTCAGAGTACATTTTTGAGAAGCAAAATAATAATTTAACTTTATTCCTAGAATTGGTATGTACAATTTCAAATTTTCAGTATTTTTACCAGTTTATGTACATTTTATGAAACCCAATTTACCTAAATGTCTTTTAGGTTCATTTTTTAGCACAACGTTAAGGTTTCTGTTTGCCAACTGTTCATTTTAATATCTGTGTTTTATGATATTATTTATATGATATTACTTATTACTCAATTATGATGATACATGTGAAATGCAGGTCTTCAGAGAGTTTGACTATCTGTATATGATTGCGTCTATTAATAAAGTCATGTTCAGCACCAAGAATATTTTGTAAACCTGAGAAGTTACATTGGTCTGAGGACAAATCATGCATTTATTTATTTAAACACTGAATGCATCTTCATAGTGTTTAGACCTTAAAAAAATAGTATTATGCTATTACGCTGCCCATTGTACTTAGTTTTCTAGGCATCTAGACAGCGTGGATGTTGCACAGCAATATTTTCTTCAGTTAAACTGTAGATTTTTCCAAATTAGAATAGCAGATACTCATGCCTTCTGTCTGCTTAAACCAAAAAAAGCTTTTATTTCACTTAAATCTTAATGTCGTTTTATTGAATGTTATTTCATTGTTAGTAAGTAACTTCAGAAGTGTAGAAGTACATTACTGGAAAACACATTCTTTTTGCCAGTTGATAAACAAGCTGATTAATTATAGTAGGACAGTGCTAATTGGCTTTTGACTTTCAAGATCTTGCGTATTTTTACTCACATTATTCCTGTAATTGCATGGTCTTAACAATGCTCTCAGGGTTATGGGGGCTTGGAATTTTCTATATATGTTCTTTTTCTGTCGTTTGTTGCGTTAAAGTGTCTGTTCAGAGGCTGTGCCTCTGATCGCTGTTACTGCTTTTGGAGTATGCTGTGGAGCAGTGTGGCTTGTGGAAGCATATGTATGTTGTTCTGGAAACATACATTATTTTTCTTGAGTAGCAATTTAAGAAAATTTCTAATGATTAATTAAAAACATGCATTTCTGGCTCACATCACCCCACTGGAGAGAAGAAAAAAAATATGGAAAATTGTGTAGATATCAGTTGAGATGGTAACTGTAACATCTCTGTCCTGTAGCTTGGGATTCCTTTTTTAATGATGTGAGTCCTTGTCTGCTAAGTATGTTTCCTACCTCAAGCTGGAGTTTCCAGGGTTAATTTTTGCAGAGTTTCTCTGTGAGTTTGTGAAGAGTTCTGTACAAAGGGAATCAGTACAACCTAGTGGAGAGCAGAGTCATGAGCATTTGCATCTCTGGAATGTTTTTATTGACAAACGGTAGTCTGCTATTGACATTTGTGTCCCTTGATGATACTTCTATCCTAGCTTATCTTTGCTGGTCAAATGCCTTAATTGTTCTGGCCTTTAATTCAGTCAAAGTTGGAGCATGAGTGGAAGAGAAAAGGGAAGGAACAGGTCTAACAGAGCATCAAGCTTGAGCTGTGATGCTGCTGGCAACGATCAACCTGTCATAATGTTATGATTTGTTCATTTTTATACCATTTATTAGCCTTTACTTGTTGTGCCATTTGGCCTCCAGGGCAGATAAAGTGCTGTCTAATTTGGTAGGTTTGCTTCTGTCAGAGTGGCCTCGACAGAGAAGGTGTTAGCTGTAGTGACAAATAATCAATAGCTGTCGTTGTCATGAGGAACGTGAGTAGTTGGGCCTTTCATCTGGAGGATTAGAGGTCTAATTGGATTGAGAATAGGGGAGGGTGGGCTGTTGGGTAACCCTGTCAGCTATGTTAAGCTGTCAAATGTCAGCCTCGCTGAAAGGAAGAAGGGATGGTTAGCTTTCAGAAACAAGGAAGAAGACATATGAAAGCTTTTTAAAAAGTAATAGATAGAAAAGTAGAATAGGCTAATGTGCGCTTTAACCCCCTCATGCTTAATTATATATCTCTCCAGTTAATGAGGATGCATAGCATATGCATTTTCTCTTTTTCATGCAGGCATGTGTAGAATTCGTGTGAGACAGATTTGGCAGCTTGGTACCAAGTCAGACTGGTTTTGTGTCTTGCAAAAAAGCAAGCTAACTACTCAGGTGGGAAATAGAAACGCACAAGATTATGACATAGAGAAGGAAAATAACCACCAATGGGGGAAATCACTTAGCAGAAGCTAAGAAGAAACTATTAATCTTTTGTTGTAAAGATTTGGCAGCCTAATAGGACCTCTTTTTTTTTTTTTTCCTTTTTTTTTTTTTTTCTTTCCTTTTTGAGATAAAAGCAGTTGTTTCAGTGCTGCTGTACATGGAGTAAGGACAGTTACCAAGTTCTGCAGAGTACTGTCAATTGAATTTCATTGGTTGTTGCTTTTATCCCTTGCTCTCTGCTTGCTTTTGGGGGAAAGATTTGTGTTCTTTTGAAGAAGACAAATCCAATAAGAGCATGACTATGCTAGCAAAACAAATAATTTTTTGTGTGTTAACGTCTTAGAAGGTTTACAGAACTACTATTTACTGTACCAGAACAAAATAATTCGGCTAGATTTTAAAAGAGGATTTTGTTTTTAGAATTACTAGAATAATGCTTGCTTTCTTCCTAATTTTGTTGTGTTGCTCTATTCAAATCAAGTCTTAACTGGAACAACACCGGTATCTTTTTTTTCTCTGTGTAACTCCTTCACTGGCTTTTCTGCAGTGCTTGGCTAAAGTCACCCTTTATATAACAGCCATCTCTTTCAAGGAGCTAGCATCCTTAACTACTGATGACCTTAAAATAGTAAAGTTTTTATTTGTTATAGTGAAAAGTGTGTCGTAATTCAGTATCTTACTTTCTAGAGCTTTATCCGGCATTTGTTTCTAAAATCCTTGCTCTTCTGAGTATTTTTTTTTTATGGACAAGTGTATTACCATGACAATGATTTGCTGCTTCCCCATTTTATTCCCTTCTTTATCAAACTAGAACATCTCCTTCAGTGTTGCTTTCTTTCTCTTCTTCAGCGATGTCACTGCTATTTTCATTAACCTGACTGACTTACTTTCATTGTACAAACTCATCTCTCATTTTCTAGCACGATATAATTTCACTACTCTGCATTTCTGCTGTGTTTTTTGCATGGCTAATCTGCCTTGCTTTGCTTTTATATCTACTTTTACCATCTTTCCATGCTTGAAGTAAGCTTTCACAGTCCAGTCTGCCTAAGAGGATGTTGTCAGGCCCCAAACATGTATTATCATACTAGTGCTTCAGTTGAGCAGTCTTGATCTCAAGCATTTCAGATTTCATTTAAAAAATAATAAGAAAAGAAAAAAAAATTCCAACTAGGGTGATTTTCTAAAAGATTTTGAAGTCATGGATTAAGTATGAACCATGATGGTAGAACATAGAGAAGCTCTCCTTGTGTTAAAGCCCCAGCAAAAAGGAACTAATTCTGTGCAGCATATGGAATGATATCTTAAATATCTATACAGCCAGCTGGTAGAAATACTTTATTTTCATTTATTAAATTCACTTTCGTACTTCTGTGAGTAAAATTTAGAAGAGCATCTGTGCTGACGGCTTCCACATTATTATCTGATCTTTTCTAGCTCCACTTCCATAGCAATAATTTTTCGGGCTGATAGCAGTGAATAAATAAGACAATAAAGGGATTCTGTTGTTTAAAAAACAAAACAAAACAAAAACCAAGACTCAGAGATTTTGTTGGGAAGGCAGACTAGAGCTGAATAGCTTGTTAACATGTTTTAGGACAGTTGGACCCATCGAAGCAAGTACTTTGTTCAGGCAGGAGCAGAGGTTGTTTTTGACAGGATGTTGTTCCACGTTGTTGGATGTTTGGCTGCTTTAAGTTGGCTTAATTATCTTCTTTTTCAAGTTCTAGAGCAATGATATCACTTTTATCAATGATTACTCTCTCTTATTTTCTTCAAATAATAGGTGAAAATTTCTTCAGCATTTGAACTTGTAAATAATGATTGCGTCTTAAAAATGTGCTTCTTAGTAAACATGGTACTATACTTGGTGTGTTGTGAGTTTATCTGAATAGATTTCATTCTGTTTCACTTACTGTTGTTCTTTTAGCATATGTAGCATTGTGGCATCCCTCAGTGCACAAGAGATCTGCCCAGCTCTTTTCCCAAGACATTGATGTCTGCAGCCAAGTGTCTATCTTACAAAATAGATTTACAGGCAAAGGCAATCTCCCTGTTTGAGTGTCCTTTCCAAAACATCTTTCTTGCATTAATTATCCCTCCACAGCTGACCTCACGACTGATCTTTAGTGGTTTCAAGAAGAAATATTGTTGTTAGGACTGAGAAACCACTTACTTGTTTGTGACCAGATTTGTCACTGACAAATTCAAGCTGGACTATTGCTAGTATTAGCTCATCAGTTTGGCTTGGTTTCGTTTTGTGAGCTGCTTGGTGATTTCTTTCTGAATGAGGTGACTTTTTTCAGGCTTTCTGTAGTAAAAAGTGAAGGTATTTGTTTCCACTGATTATTAATTTAAATTCAAATGAATTGGTTTTCTATGAAATATTTCCACATTCGCTTCAATACATGTAGTACCAGGAATGGATCATTTTGAAACATGACACCTTTCTGCTGAATTCTCCAGGAATCTTCTATCAGGTGACTGACACATCCTTAATCTGATGCTCAGGCTTGTCAATTGAATCAATAGTATGCTAGATAGGCTGGCTTCAGAAAGAAAGGCCGTTACGATAGAAGGTATTTGAAATACAAATTCAGATCTTATGATCAGCCACAAACTCTAGGAGCACTTGTTTTTCATTTCTCTCTCTTTTTTTTTGTCTGTAAACAGTAGGTTAAATTGTTGATGAAAGCGAATTAGATGAATCGCTCTCAGGACAGTGGCATGTGTAAACCACATAAGAAAATTCTGTAGTTTCTCAAAAATCAATAGCATTTCTTAAAATATAAATTCAATTTATCTATTAAAATAGTCTTTTTGGTTTCTTTGCAGATTTATTTCAAATACTTAGGTTTTTATTAATGAAGAACGTTACCCATTTTTATTAGAGGAATTATTGCTACTGAAATATTCAGTGTTTTATTATTAATAACTATATGTGTAGTCTTCTGATAGAAATATATTTAAATATAAATCTGTGTATGCATAGAACACGTTTTTTTTCTTGTTCCACAACTATGGTGCAGATTTAGGAACACTTGAAATAAAACCAAGCTTGACCTATTGTTTTATCTGCCCGTACTTTGAACAGAGAGAAATAAATCCAGTACTTTTGTTAGTGTTAAGATGAGGTCTGAATAGCTTGCTAAAGCTTTGGTTTATTTCCCAATACTGTGAGTAGATCTTTTTTAATCTCATGCTTCACTGTAGTATCTCTAGAAGCTGTGAAATATCATAATGTGTTTATATACAAGCTCAATAATTATTTAAAGTAAGGGTAAACTTATACTGTTAAAGGTTATTTACTGTATGAGTTTTCTACTTCTGTAATAATCCTGGAAATTTCACTGTGGCTGGAGATCTTTTCTTATGAAATAGAATTTGGTATGTAATTTTTTAATAACTTCACATGATGATTTGTTAAATAGCCTAAGATATTTGGTAGTTTTGTCTTCTTAAAGTATGTACTTGTGCAGTTTTTTTGTGTAGGCATCCTTTGTCTTGTGAAAATACTTTTGAACAACCTTCCTAACTTGTCTTGCATCTCTAGAAGAACTGGCAGTTTAGGAGACATTAGGTAATGTACATCTAAATAATCAGTAACAGACATTTGCAAAACATCAGCAGTTATGCAAAATATACAAGTATTTACTGAAAATGGAAAGAATGCTACAAATTAGGATATCAGTCAAAACTTTACTAGGATTGGAAAAGAATGTGAATATAGGAAAATGCAGTTTTGAAAAGCGAGACTACTTTATATCAGGGATGTATTAGCCTATTAAAACTACTCCTACTTCAATGCGGTTTAACTTAAAGCCATTCAGATGAAGAAAGTGAATGTAACAAATATTTTCCAGTACTCCTTTTCTGGGGAAGGAGATCAGTGCTTGCTAATAAATGTTACAATCGCTGTATAAGTTTGTTTTCAAAAAAAAACTTGGTTGTAGAGTATTCCCAAAGAAGTGGGCAGTGGTGCTGTGAATATGGATGATGCGTGTCATGTTTTCTCATAAATCCCCAGAGACTGTCTTTTGGGTATTTGTGCAGAGTGTCTTCAAAAGATTGCTGTGGGAAAATAAGTCAGTAACAGTAGAACTGAGATCAACTGGAAATTAGAATGCTAATTGCATTTTCATACTTGAAGTATTTTTTAAATGAAAATGACTAATTTGTATAGGTAGGCTATAAAATTCAAGAGCTGAAGAGTTGAAAACACTACACAGAAAAAGCAAGTACAGGCCATGGATAAATGAGTTCAAGGACTGTAAGATGTAAGCACCTATTTTCTTTTAACTTATGCTGGGAAACTGTTTTACCTTAGTTTTTACAACACTGGTCAGTTTTTGTCTCTATTGTATTCTTTGACTGTATGCCAATTGATAGTTCTGTCCATTCCTATGGAAACCAAGATACTGAAGCCAGTCTCGCAAGAGGCTTTAGGAAGAAGTGCTTGAAGTTCAGACACTGCCTTGCTTTCAGTCAAAACATCTGATACAACTGGTCTCGAGTCCTACTGATGTTGTTGGCAGATGTATTGCCTGAGATGCTTTGCCAGATGGATGGACATGATCAACTTGGAAACTGGTAAATTGTGAAACTAGTATGCTGCTAACAAAGTTGCTAAAAGGTACTTTGTGAGATTAAACCCAGTGTCAAAACTGGTAGTGTTTTTGCCATAGTTTACTTGAAATAATTATTTCTCATATGTAAATCTGCTGGTGGTTTGCTGCGCAGAAGATATCGCAGCATCCGTGTGTTTCCAGACATATGTACTTTAAATTTACAAAATCCTTTAAATTATTCAGCCTCTCATTTGGTACATTTTCAATAGGGATGTATTTTTGTACCTTCCATGTTTTAATGAAGAATGATTAGTCCAGATATTAAGAACTATTGCTAAAATAGAATCATAGAATTACTCAGGTTGGAAAAGACCTCAAAGGTCATCAAGTCCAACCGCAGCCTAACCATAGTGCCCTAACTCTAACAACCCTCTGCTAAATCATATCTTCGAGCACCACACGCAAATGGCTCTTAAACACATCCAGGGATGGTGACTCAACCACTTCCCTGAGGAGCCTATTCCAGTGTTTAACTACCCTTTCTGTAACAAGTGTTTCCTAACATCCAACCTAAACTTACCTTGGCGCAACTTGAGGCCATTTTCCCTCGTCCTGTCACCAGTGAGAAGAGACTCGCCCTGCTCTCACTGTAAGCTCCTTTCAGATACTGGAAGAGAGCAATAAGGTCTCCCCTCGGCCTCCTTTTCCCCAGACTAAACAGCCCCAGCTCCTTCAGCCTCTCCTCATGGGGCTGATTTTCCAAGCCCTTCACAAGCCTCGTTGCCCTTCTCTGGACCTGCTCCAGTACCTCCATATCCTTTTTGTACTGAGGTGCCCAAAACTGAACATAGTACTCGAGGTGAGACCTCACCAATGCTGAGTACAGGGGCAGGATTACTTCCCTAGTCCTGCTCACCACCTCATTCCTGATACAAGCCAGGAGGCCTTCTGGGCCACCTGGGCACACTGCTGGCTCATATTCAGCTGACTGTCCATCAGCACACCAAGGTCCCTTTCTATCAGGCAGCTTTTCAGCCACACCTCCACAAGCCTGTAGGGTTGCCTGGAGTTGTTGTGACCAAAATGCAGGACCCAATGCTTGGCTCTGTTGAAACTCATGCTGTTGACCTTGGCCCATCGATCCAGTCTATCCAGGTCCCTCTGCAGTGCTCTTCTCCCTTCTGGCAGATCAACATTCCCTCCCAACTTGGTGTAGTCTGCAAATTTACTGAGGGTGCACTCAATCCCCTCATCAAGATCATCAATGAAGATGTCAAACAGAAGTGGTCCCAGCACTGATCCCTGGGGGACACTGCTCGTGACCGGCCGCCAACTGGATTCAACTCCATTGACCACAAATAGGTAAAATACCATGAGGTTGCAGTGATGCTCAGAGACCTGGAAGATTTCTTTGTAGAAATGCTAAGGGAGCTATCCTTGTTGAGCCTGGAGAAGCCTCTGGGTAGGCGTCATTGTGATCTTCCAGTACCTAAAGGAACCTACAAGAAAGTTGAGGAGAGACTCTACATCAGAGCATGTAGTAGTAGGACAATGGGTGATGGTTTTAAACTAGAAGAGAAGTGGATTGTCCATCCTTGAAGACGTTCATGACCGGGTTGCATGGGGCTTTGGGCAACCTGGACTAGAAGGAAGTGTCCCAGCTTATGGTGGGGGGGGGCTTTAATTAGATGTCATTTAAAAGTCCTTTCCAACTCAAACCAATCTATGTTTCTATGTTCCTGATTCCTTCCTTATTCACAGTCTGCATATCAAAATCATGTATTGTTGAAGACATGACGCAAAAAAAAATTATTAGGAGCTTGTCTGTGATTCTAATTTTGTATATTCTTGATACATAGCAATTAAAATTTTATATTAAAATGTATTAGCATTTTAACATACTAAAATGTATGAACAGTCATAAGCTTTTTTGCTCAATTAACAATATTATGTGTTGAACTTACATGGCAGCATAGTATGTCATAACTGGAGAGACAGCCTGCCACTTCTATGGTGATTTTACTCACTTAGCTAGAAATTGAGATTCTGAGTAGCTGTATTGATTGCATTCTTCCCCAGAACTGTTCAAAAATTAAAATGAGTAGTGGTATTCAAGAGTCTCAGAATGGTACGGTCATATATACAGTGCTAATAGTTATTGTAACCAGACGTTCTTAATTCAGCTTCAGAGTACTCGAAATAAAGAAGTTTCACTATTTCATACATTTTTTTTGTTGTTTTTTAATTCAAAACACACATTTTCTTAATTTTTAACTCTAAATAATTATTTGAAATTTAATTAACATTTTTACTTGCCAGTCTATATTTTAATAACTTTTCTGAAGAATTCTTGTCAGATTTCTGGCAGTTAGCTGATAATATAAGCATGTAAAAAGACATCTTTTGATATTTTAATTTCTTGTTCTTCTGGAACAATATTCTGTTTATATATATATACGTATATATGTAATTAGAAATATGATAGTCACAGCTAAGTGCTTGGTTTCTTCCCTGACAAGCTACTAAAACTGACAGGTGTTGATGACATAAAGTCCATCATATGCTCCATGTCATTCTAAGTCATTCTGGGAACATACTACTCAAAAGGATGCTGAAAGATGAAACAACCTCAAAAGAAAGCATTAACTAGCATCTGTATAGCCTCTTTTCTTTCAAAAGGGATTAAGACTCTTCTGTTTTGAAAATCTGTGATGAAGTTGTTATGTGGAGTGAAACATCCTCTCTTCTGCACTTACTTGCTGGGAAGAAAAAGCAAGTTTAAGTATGCATGTTTGTATACTCAGTAAGATTATCGTTCTTTTGGGAGACTTCAATTTCCCTTATATATGTTGGAAATATAATATGGCACAGAGGAAGCAGTCCAAGAGGTTTCTGGAGTGTGTAGAAGATAGCTTCCTTATGCAGCTGGTACAGGAGCCTACCAGGAGTGGTGCCCTGCTAGACCTGCTCTTCACTAACAGTGAAGGACTGGTGAGTGATGTGAAGGTTGGGGACTGTCTTGGGCAGAGCGACCACAAAATTCTAGAATTCTCTGTTCTTGGAGATGTCAGAAGGGTGACTAGTAAAACTGCTCTCTTGAACTTCCGGAGGGCAGACTTTGACCTGTTCAGAACGCTTGTTGCAGGGGTCTCTTGGGAGTCACTCCTAAAGGGTAAAGGCGTTCCGGAAGCCTGGATGCTCCTCAAGATGGAAATCTTAAAGGCACAAGAACAGGCTGTCCCTGAATGCCGCAAGGTGAGCCGTAGGGGAAGAAGACCAATGTGGATGAATTGGGATCTATTGTTGAGACTCCGGAAGAAAAAGAGAGTCTATGTCCTCTGGAAGCAGGGACAGGCTACTTGGGGAGATTATAAGGAAGTTGCAAAGGTATGCAGGGAGGAAGTTAGGAAGGCAAAGGCCCAACTCGAATTTAGGTTGGCCACGACAGTAAAAGAGAATAAAAAATCTTTTTACAAATATATCAATGGTAAGAGGAGAACCAAGGAAAACGTCCATGCCTTACTTGATGCAGCGGCGAATGTGACCACTGAGGATAAGGTGAAGGCTGAGGTCCTCAATGCCTTCTTTACATCTGCCTTTAATGGGCAGAACAATTATCCTCAGGGCACCATATGCCCTGACCTGAATGTCTGGGATAGAGTGCAGAATACACCCCCAGTGATTCAGGTGGAGACAGTTAAAGAGCTCCTCCTCCACCTGGACTGCCACAAGTCCATGGGACCGGATGGGCTTCACCCTCGGGTGCTGAGGGAGCTGGCAGAGGTAATTGCTGAGCCTCTCTCAGCCATCTACCAGCGCTCCTGGTTAACTGGAGAGGTGCCAGAGGATTGGAGGCTTGCCGATGTGATTCCCATCTACAAGAAGGGTCGTAAAGAGGATCTGGGGAACTACAGGCCTGTTAGCCTGACCTCGGTACTGGGGAAAGTTATGGAGCAAATCATCTTGGGTGAGATCACACGGCATGTGCGTGGTGTCCAGGGGATCAGGCCTAGCCAGCATGGATTCACAAAAAGCAGGTCATGCTTGACCAACCTCATCTCCTTCTATGATTGGGTGACCAGACTGGTAGATGAGGGAAAGGCGGTTGATGTAGTCTACCTTGACTTCAGCAAAGCCTTTGACACGGTCTCTCACAGTATTCTCCTGAGGAAACTAGCCGCTTGTGGCCTTGATGGGTATACCCTTCTTTGGGTAAGGAACTGGCTAGAGGGTCATGCCGAGCAGGTAGTGGTTAATGGAGTTAGGTCCGGCTGGCGACCTGTTACAAGTGGTGTCCCCCAGGGGTCGGTTCTAGGGTCCATCTTGTTTAACATCTTCATTGATGGCCTGGATGAGGGGATTGAGTGTACCCTCAGTAAGTTTGCAGATGACACCAAGTTGGGAGGTGGTGTTGATCTGCCTGAGGGTAGGGAGGCCCATCAGAGGGATCTAGATAGGCTGAATTACTGGGCTGAGGTGAATGGGATGAGGTTCAATAAGGCCAAGTTCCGGGTCCTGCACTTCGGCCACAATAACCCCATGCAGCGCTATAGGCTTGGGGATGAGTGGCTGGATGACTGTGAGGAGGAAAGGGACCTGGGGGTGTTGGTTGATGCTCGGCTGAACATGAGCCTACAGTGTGCCCAGGTGGCCAAGAAGGCCAATGGCATCCTGGCCTGTATTAGAAACAGCGTGGCTAGTAGGAGCAGAGAGGTAATCATCCCTCTGTTCTCAGCTCTGGTGAGGCCCCATCTCGAGTACTGTGTTCAGTTTTGGGCTCCTCACTACAAGAAAGACATCGAAGCCCTGGAACATATTCAGAGAAGGGCAACGAAACTGGTGAGGGGTCTGGAGCACAAGTCTTATGAGGAACGGCTCAGGGAACTGGGATTGTTTAGCCTGGAGAAGAGGAGGCTCAGGGGAGACCTCATAGCAATCTACAACTTCCTGAAGGGAGGATGTGATGAGGAGGGGCTTGGCCTCTTCTCCCAGGCAACAGACAGGACCCGAGGAAATGGCCTCAAGTTGTACCAGAGGAGGTTTAGATTAGACATAAGGAAAAACTTTTTCTCTCAGAGAGTGGTCAGGCATTGGAATGGCCTGCCCAGGGAGGTGGTGGAGTTGCCATCCCTGGCAGTGTTCAAGAGGCGTCTGGATAAGGAGCCAAGAGATATGGTTTAGTGGTTTTTCAGTAGCTATGGTAATGGGAGGATGGTTGGACTAGATGATCATGTAGGTCCTTTCCAACCTTGTGATTCTATGATTCTGTGATTATCTTCTGTTAGACCAGGTAGGTCAAAGACAGCAGTTTCTACATTGTGTGTGAACATGAGCAAAATAACTTCAGTTGCCATTTTTGTTTTAAAAGAGGAAGCTCATAAAAGGATCTTCACTCTTTCATGGCTTAGCCAGCAATTTAGGAGTTCAAGTTCTTTGACTCTCACTGCTTCTTGAAAGCATTTGATAGCGAAGAGCATTTCTCAACTTCGGCTGTAGGATCTGTGCTAGTCTGTTGGCAAAGCATGCAAAAGCAGTGCAAATTGGCTGCTATATTCTGTTTAGATTTTAAGCTAAAATCTAGAATGTTTTTGTGTTTTTCATGTTTTGCCCCAGTGAATGTCTGAGTGCACAACACATTTCAGTATTTGTCACCATGTAGGTATATACTGATTTTAGAGACTTCCATGTCACTGCTGAGATTATAGATAGCTTTGTGTTTGACATAACAAAGATTATATCTTAACTCTATTATAAATCCTGATTACTTTTAAGGAGTCTTGGGTTTAAAAAGCGTAATATTGAATCTGACTTTTTATCACCTTAAAATATCATATAATGTATGTGGGGTGGAAATAATGGATTTGAGGCTTTTCTTTGGAAAAGCAGGTAAGTGGCGAGACATGCTGAATTTCCATGTACGCCTCCAACTATGGTTCTGTCCCAGACTGGGTCTAAACCAAATAAACTGTGTGTGTAAGTGAACGTGTAGGCAATAAGCTGTGATGCAGTTGTTTTCCTACTCTCAGGCTGTGGTTTTGTATTTAGTTACATTGTCTTAAGTATGATGTACTAGTTTAAAAAGGAAAATTAAAACTCTAATAGTGTACTGTAAAAGTATAATCACTAGCCATACTGTGACTGGTGCAGTATTAGAAAAGCAGATTTGTTCTAGGTTTGCAATTAACTCAACAATAATAACTTAGTAGTGTCGTGGTTGTTTGTTTTTGGAAAGAGTAAAAATAAGTGAATTATATTCCTCTGAAGAGGAGTTACTGATTATTAAATAGCTTCTCTTTTTATGAAAGAATATGGAGAAAATAGTAATAAAACATTTTACATAAGTGCTACTTAATAATGTATTTCCAAAATCAAAATTTAGTAAGCTAATACATAATTAAACTACATATAATTATCAGATATCCTAAGTTCCTTCTGTCACAGATGGTGAATTTGCTGTATCATTATTCCCCCTCTGCTCTCTTAGAATGCACTCCTTTTAAACAACCAGACCTTTGCTCTCTCTGCTTTGTGGTGTCTTTTGTTTTTCCATTTGTCTACAATGTTCTGTGCACTCACTGTGTGGCCTTAGTTCTGGCCATTCGTTGTGTCAGGGGCTGTCGTTAATGTCTGATGTTGGTAAGTCTCATTTTAACGGTACAGAAACAGCAAGGGACAAAATGAAAAATACTTTTAATCAACTAAACATTCTTCAGGAATCATGAAAGTGCAGAATTTGGGTTTTGGAGTCCTTTGTTTGAAATACTGGCAAGTAATGTTTGATATTGAGAGAAAAGTGACTGAGAAAAGTAGTTTATTTGACCTTGGTAATATGCAAGGATTTAAAGTAGGTTTCTAAGGGATAGATATGTAAATGTAAATAGAAAACAATGAAAGATGTATGCTACTTTATTGAACATTCAAGACTGACCTGACATTTTGCTGATTTTCTAGATGTAAATTCAACAGATAGCCTTTGTTAGGCCTGTACAAAAGCGTTAAGTGTTGTGCTAGGTGGAAAATTGCAGTTAAATGGAAAATTAGGACACTAATCATAAAGTATGGTAAATAATTTGATAATAAGCTGAAAGCAAGTACTGTTGAAATATGCGCTATGAGATAGGAAGGAATATATTAGAATTCCTCAACAGATGCACTTGAATCTAGTATTAGTCAATATTTTTAATTAAGAAACTTGGCATCACAAGTAGTACTTTTTTGAAGGACAAGATAAGGCATTATTATCAGTTGAAGACAGGATTTGCGTGTTCAGAATACTAGGAGAGAATACTTAAATAGAAGGAATAGGAGAATACTAAAATAGGCTGAAAATGTGATGGTCCGTAATGCAGTTTCACAAGCACAGAGACAGAAAAATTTATTCTGTAGGTTGGGAATATTTAATTTTGTAATGACTGCAGAAGGGCATCTGTGTGCTAATGGATTGATTGGTGAGGTGAATGTACTTTTAAGTTTGTCTGCCATATTGCAGACATATCTTGCAAGATACTTGCAAAAGAGAAGTATTTCTGCCATTCAGTAAGCTACATAGTGGGACCCATGTAAACTCTTCTTACTTGTGCTCAAAAAAATGAGTTCAAACCAGAATGAATACAGAGAACTAGCAATATTTTGAGGGAAACATAGGGCTTAGCCTTTAAAAACTGAGATGAAAAGACTAATGCTTGTGTTTAGGTTTTAAAACCTATGTTATACTTTAATAGGTAGGAAGATTAAAAGGGGAGGGGAGAAGGGGAACTCTTAATTAAGACGAGACTGAGAAAAATGTGGATAAAGCAACACACTAGTTCCAATTAAATATCTAGGAATTTATTGAAAATAATTAGAAATCCTTACGATGCTGGAGGATTGAATTCTGTAACCTAGAGGCTCAGTTTTAACTTTCAGTTCTGATTTGTAGTTCGAGTATTTCAGTTTTGCTGGAATTATATGCCCTGACTACATCTTCAGGGCTTATGACTGTATAGGTGGAAAGCCTTAAAACCCACCTCCTTTGTAAGGGGTACTTGTGAATTGTTTTATATTCCTTTGATCTTTCTGATCCCAGTACTAGCGAAGCCATTTTCTGATTTTGAATTAGATCCACAGAAGTAACATCTTCACAGCTTAACAGCCTGACATTCTTTTGAATAAGCCATGCCATGTCTACCAAGAAACTCTATAGGTGCTGGGCTGCCTTTTTTCTAATTCTCTAGTAACCCTTATATTCAGTTAAATCATCACATGTTTAGCCGTGCTGTAGTAGTCAGTAGTCAGCTCATGTGCAGTACATTATAAATTATTACAAATCAATCTTTCAAGTCATGTTAAATATTTCAGATGGGTTAGAGTTACATGTTTTGAAAATGTGGTCTCAGCAATAAATAGGGAAATAAGCCATGTTTTCTCCATATATTGGCCCTTTTTAGCCCGCCAGTGACAAGGTGGTGTTAGCCTAACTATGGATGTGCTTTTGATGTCTGGAAAGTTGCGGATATTCCTCAGACTCTCTTCTTCTTTTATAAACTGATGAAATTTTTTTTTTTTTTAAATCCAGAGATGGAAATTGCAACTTGAGAAGTATATCCATGCTACAGAGGAGGAGGAGTGGAGTTAGTCGGAGCGTAGGTTGTGTAATGACCAGCTTAACCCACCAAGAAATGGTGGAGTGAGAAGGAAAGTAGGTTTTCACAAAGCTTTGTTGCATTGTCAGTTGAGCGTCTCTAGAATCTGGGTTAAAGACTTTAAGCTTGTATGTCTCTGAAAGTTTGCTGCATAAAATACTCACTCTCATTCATTATTTTTCCTTATTTTCCCCTTCTTTTTACTCTTCCCATTTCTTCTAGAACCATACCTGTTATAGGAGATGGACATCAATTTACTGAGTCTTTTTACTATACAAAATAGAAGTGGTACAAGATCAAGAGGGTTGATTCCCACTGTATTAATAAGTGTACCTGCATACTGTCTTTTGTTATCTGTAATTTCAGAAAGTGTTTGGAGCTTTATCAACCTAATGAATATCCAGGAGTCATCTGTGATAAAACTTTGTTTCAATAATATTCATTCTTGGTATTAAGATAATAATGACTCATGCACTTCACTTGGTGTTTTATTTTACCAAGCAATAGTCAGTAATTCATGTTTTTACCTTTATGTTTTATGTGATGTTACCTTAAATGTCCTTATTTGACTTTCATTTCACAGAAAGATAATTGTATACAGCTTACAGGAACTATACTCTAACTCTGAATTAGAAAAGCTTTGGAATTTAGGCAGTTAAGGAGAGAAAGTGAGGCATTCCTAGTAAATTCAGGTTGTAGTTGTTCTTTTGTCTCCCAGTTGCATTGGAGAGATCCATTGCAGATGTTGTGAGGATTCTACCAAATGCAGCTTAGTGCTCTGCTGGCACATCCAGTTGTCTGGTTCTCAGAGGTTATAGTGGGATAAAACCTTCCGCAGAAAGCAGAATAAACTACAGTAATTTGTGGTTAGCTCTGTGTTAGCTAAGATTCAGGCTTTAACAATGTGTCTTGGAATGTATTACATTGCTGTGGACTGAGGCTGGGTTCCCGGAATCTGAGCTGTTCGTGGATCGGCGTGGGGGAGAGATGACAAGGACCCAATATGAGTGCATCAAACTCCATTTATTGCTTGTGGTCAAACTGCTTTTATAGTCTACAAGTCACCCTTGGTTCAAGCTGATTGGTTTTATTACTCCTGGCTTTAATTGATTGGTTGTAAAACCCCACCACCTTTGTTTACCTTCGATCAGGATACCGTTCTCAGGGGTCTGCTCTTCCCCCTCATTCCACCCGTATCTCAGTTTCCTCCTTAGTTGTTTCCCACCAGAAACAGGGCCAGGCTGACCTTGTTTTTCTCAGCCAGCTGGTGTTTTTCAGCAGGCCGTACTATCCCACGGCCATGTAGTCACTGCTGCCTGCTCTGTCTTGCTCGTACAGTGCTCCCAGAGGCCTATGGTCCTTTGGCCATTCTGCAACATTACATTACCTACATTTATTGAATATGTAAATTAAAAAAAAAAAAAAAGAAAATCCATTCACAACTCTGTATCTTTCCAGTGCTGTTTGATATCATAACGTAGGGAACGAAAACATCTGCTACATTCTTTTTCATTTTGGGTGCTGAAATTATTTTCACAGCTATATTTTTATGATAGTGTTTTATATGTTAGGTTGGTTGGCCTATTGTGCTTCTGGAATGCCAGGTACTGGAGATGGATAATGCTATTTAAACCTTCCCAATACTAATATCAAAATAATGATTGTTCTAAGTGTTGCCGTACTACTGAGTTCCTTTGAACTATGGGCCGGAAGGAACCTGTGTTTGCCTGTGTGTTTTGGACCAGAAGGACCTCATATGTTAGTGTGGCTTTATGATATTACTGGGATTCTTTACCTATACCTGTGTGGCCATGTTGGGTTCAGTTGTGTATCATATGTCCCATCGTCCAGTACTTCGCTAGGGAAGAGGAGAACTGCAATTACGTATTGTAAAAGGTCATTGTCGTTACATTGTTGTCATCTCTGGTGATGGTTTTTTTTTGTTTTGTTTTGTTTTTTTTAAATCATAAACTGGAAGAAACAGAATGTTTCATGTTTCAGAATGAGGGGATTTACTGCAGATTCATTTCCTAAGGAGGGGGTATTTGTTGGTGGCTAAGCATGCAACAGAATAATGTAGTAGTAACTGGTAGAAAAACGGTAACAGCAAAGATAAAATAGAGTACAGGGAAAGAAACTAGTAATGAAAATGCATGTTTCCTTAGTTATAACTCTAACAATAAAAATACGTTCCCTTAGTTTTATGTATTCTTTTAACTTTCAGTCTTCTTACCCACTCAGTTCATTCTGAAAGCACAGTATATTTGTAAATCTTTCAATAAGTATCCATCAACAAGAGAAAATCAAGTTTTTTTTCTTTCACGTGTGTGCATGGACATTGAATAGGAAATACTGAAAACAAAACAAATGTATTATCCTCTGTGATAGAGAATAGCAGCTATATTTCTTCCAAGTCTAATATTCTCTCAAGTTATTTAATGTTGTCTTTCCCCAGTATAATTGCCATCCACAGCATGATACACTGCATTTTTTTTTTTGCTAGTTTTTTTCTTTTTTAATGAGTTTTGCAGATTCTTCTTATATTTACCTGTAAAATATGGTGGTAATAATGGAAAGTTTTCTTGTCCCTAATTCATCCTGAAATTTATTATTAATTCATATTGTATGTGTTCTGCATGGATTAGTAGCTGTGCAAATGTTTTCCTGTTCTGCAGTTGTATGTCAGTGCATGCCTTGGTGCATGTCTGTGTGATGGAATGCTAACGTTATGTTTCCTGTGATATCCAGCTGAAAAAAAAGAGAATTAGTCACTCACTGCTTGCTGAACTTGCTGTGAGTGCTGTTGACTCTCTGGCAACAAGTTTGCATTTGCACACAGGTTTGCAGTAAGATTTTTGGCAGATGTAGGGCTTTTAGGGCTTTCACTGAAGAGCAGGGGTCAATGGCAGTTAACTGTAGAAGCAGAAAAAGGTTGTTTTGGCCAAGCATATTCATGATATGTCTTCCCTGATTTTTATTTTGAAATAAAATAGCGTAATAGGAATAAAATAGTCACATATATTGGTTTTAGGCATTCTTGATCAAATCCACTCTGCTCACATACAGCATCCATATTTATCCATACTCATCCATATTTTAGACAAAGACCAGAATGGTAACATATGTGAAATCTGCCTTTCCAGTCTTTATGGCTGCTATACCACGTTTTGAAAAAGGAAACTGAAATATTTGTATGCCCTGGCACTGGATATTGTGGGCATCTCCGGATTGTTTGGCCCATCTCTACCCTACCATTATGGTGACAAATTGATTCACAGTTCTGAGTCTTAGGATATACAGAAATACCCCCATTCCTTATGATTGCTTCCACTCGTCCACATGCCTACATTTTGTTGTTGTTCCCAATTGTTTTGTTTTTTTTCAAGGGCAACCTAAAGGGACTGAGTTAGCATACAGGATTTATGAAAGTATTATAACAGACTGGAACATGTTAATTTGCAGGTTGTTCCATAAGCAGAAGAATCCGAAGACATGACTTCTGTTGGTCTGTGTGTCACCTTTCCTGTGTATGTTGTCTATTAAAGCTTGATTAAGTACTGCAGCTTATCCCTGAGTGTGAGGAATTAGTACAATTTCTCTCCCTTTCTGAACTTTTCTTTTCATTGTATTTTTTGGTTAATTGATATTTTAATTGTTAGTATATGAAACTGACAAAACCTAGTATTTTGGGGAACATGGAGAGACAGTGCACTCCTTTCTTGTTAGGTAGGTTGTGGAGGTGGGAGGAACGGAGATGTTTGAAACGAACATGCAAGCTTTTCTAACTTCAAATATTTTGCTTTAATGAGTTACTACTCCAGCTCTCTATTGCTGATCCTCAACTGAAACTTAACTGCTGAGAGTAGTTTCAGAAAAACCCAATGTGCTTGGTAGTGAAGTGAAAACATCAAAATACCTTCTGTAGTATTTCAGTTATGTGGGAGATCACCTTCAAGTAAGGGATAGAAGCAAATCAAGGCTCAGTTTGCAGCAACTTCTTAATGATTGCATGGTTATATTTTTAATTTTTGAAAGGTTTCCTCAATGATCTGAGAAACGGAAACAAATTGTTTTTTTGGCGGAGGAATTCACCCTGTTATTAGGCACAGGAGCATTTCTACGTCTTCTGAAGATGTACTAAGTCCAGAGTGTTAAGTATTTGAAATGAATGTTACAAGGCTACCTGTACCATCCATTCACCATGCACACAGTTGATCAAAACTCACATACGGATCTCTGTTTAAAATCATAAGAAACAATCTCTTTTTTTTCCATGTACTTTTTACTCATTCAGATGAGCTCATTTTCTAAATCATTCCATGTTATTTTTCTTATTCTTATTTTGAAAATTGTAGCATTACTTATATTTAGTTTTATTCCTTATCTGATATCTGTCTGTCTGCTGAAACCATATCTAATGGCTTTGTTTCAGTTGTTACGTGGTGAGCCAGGTCTTACACTCCACTACCAGAAGATATGAACTTAATGTTTTGGTTTCTTAAAAATCTTTATTATGGATTTCCAAATCTTAGAGGTGTTGTTGTTGTTGTTAGAAGTATTGTGATGCAACGGTAAATATATCAAAACAGTATCGCCATTTTGTTTTATAAACTGAAATTTCTTCTAATTTTCCTTACCCAGGGAAATTACCGCTTCATGAAACTTTTACTGGCTCGTAGAGGGAACTGGATGCAGAAGGATTTAGAGGGTATGACACCGTTACATTTAACTACACGTCACAAAAGCCCCAAATGTTTAGCTTTGCTTCTAAAGCACATGGCACCTGGAGAAGTGGATACCCAGGATAGAAACAAGGTAAAAATATTACTTATTTTAAGACAATGTTTGTAGCGGGTTTAGAAATTGAAGTTGCAAAAAACAGTCATGTGGGAAAAATTATTTCAGTAGATTAACAATTTTTTTTCTGATCCTTTGAAGTAGCAACAATCAGGGGTATTATAGCGACCACCATTAACAATATTAACATTTTCCCGATGATAATAATATAAAATTTCATTGTACCTATATTCATGGTCAGAGTACTTAGACTAATAGAGGAATGGAGATTTTTTAAGCATTCAGAAGAAAAGCTGTCTATTTACGATTTGTAAGTGATCTTGAAACTCATGCAGAAAATCTTCCCATCAGGCACTGATCTACCATTGATTCAAATGTCAGTGCTCCAATCACATACTTGTATCACTTCACGATTAATGTACCAAGTTAGCAAGACTGGCTTTAGTGAGCGTCGTCATATCATCATTTGTATCTCATGTAGTGTATTTTTATTGTATCGAAAGACTGGGCTTTCTAGCAGTCTCATTGTGTAAACTCTGAAATCCTTATCTAATTCTATCATCAGGGAAGCAGAATAAGCCATCTGCAAGCTCCGTTTCCAACAAATGAATCTCCTGTCTCCTCCAGACAATAGAGTTGAACCAGCCTGTGTCCTAGCAATCAGCTGTTTGCCTTCCAGGGTGTTCTAAAATGTATCATGGAAACCCTGGCTGTAATTACAGCATTCACTCTGGAGAGGTCATGCTGATTCCTGACCACGTTATAATTAATTAACAAAAGCATCTGGAAACCAGCCAAAACCTTTTAGGAACCTTGCCTTTATTTCTACAGATTTCCAAAGCAGTATTGAAGTATTGCCAGATTTTCCACAAAACATAAAGCACTTTTATTCCAGTTCCTGTCATGAGTAGTCAAAGTAGCAAGGATGGAATTCAGGCACTCTTGGGAACGGAGACCAAGAGGTTCAACCCTGGTTGGCACATAGCTTATTCATTTCCCTTATTGTAACTATGTGCATCAAGATTGTCAAATTTATTCTGGAAAATGTCAGAGAATAACTGTA
Organism: Alectoris magna; assembly: GCA_030625065.1. Lineage (NCBI taxonomy): Eukaryota > Metazoa > Chordata > Aves > Galliformes > Phasianidae > Alectoris > Alectoris magna. The sequence continues at coordinate 60,471,312 of CM060561.1, forward strand.
TTTTACATTTATTTCTGTGTAGACAATTGACTGAGAAGTAGATTGTGATAGATTGTGAGAGAAGCCAGTAAGGGAAAGCTGCTTTGGTTTGTTAGTAGTGAAACCTTTTTATGCCCATATGCGTTTGTCAGCTTTAGCTTCACTTAAGAAATAGCATATGCTAACTTCTTTCAAACTTCTACTGCTAGAAGTTTTTAAATTCATATTCTGACAGACTGCAATGGATTGAACATACTATGGTGCTAGGCTGTATGTCATTGTATGTGGTGTAAGTTTTCAGACTACTTCTTGCAGCCCCTCTAGTTATGTCTTAGAATGAGCTCTTTCTCAGTGAGCAACCGAGTAAACAAAAAATGTCGGTATCATACTATCTTAACATGGTACAAAACTTAACAATCTAAAGCAACAGACACAAAGAATAGGCTCCTTTTGCCTTCTTCCTTTACAGAGGTGTAAAGGATAGTGTCGTTACCGACAACCGACCCCGGGCCAGACCCTGTCCGGAATGGACCCCATCCGGAGAGAGACACAGTCATGGATGTCATGGAGCCTGCTCTCAATTTATTGCTGCGTCACACTGCTTATATACCAGCAATGGCTTCCGCGCAGGCTCATTCCATACACCCAATAACGCAACCCCACACACGCATGCCCCTTCCCACTCCCGAAGTCCTCCCTTGCATAAATCATGTCGTCACAGGGCTCTCAGCAAGATACTTCATCACATCCCATTCCGTAGTTCCGCTTCAACTGCTTCAGCTGTTATCTAGCAATTCTTGTGCAATCTCTCAGGCCCGTCCCCCGGTTGACCTTGTTCCACAACAGGATAGGGTAGTAAATTCACGCATTCTATCTTACTATTCAAGGATGCTGATTTAGACACAGATGTCTTGCAGCAGTTATTTCTCTCCAATTTCAAATCAAAGTGCTGTGTAACATTTTGCTGACGTGTGAGGGCAGGGAAAAGAGGGGGAAATAAAATAATTCTGCTTCTTATAACCCTATACTATCTGGCAATTGGGAAGGATGTGTCTGATCAGTAGATGACTTATTAATATACTAGTGTTTGCTTTTGTAATGATGAACATTGATAGCACATGTGAAAAATACTGACTGTCACACATTAGCAATATGAGCATGGATTTACTTGGTGTTTTATTGGACTGCTGTTGGTCCATATACATGAGATCCAGTGGTACTCAACCTGTGGAATTCTGAGTGATAAAGGACAATGTCAAAACCTTTGTTCAAAACAAATCAGTGTCCGGTGTCAGTATTCTGTGCCATCTTCCTCTAGCAGAAAATAGTATTTTGATATGCTTTTCCATTAGTATCTGTCTTTCTGAGAGATATCTAAATTGAAGAAAACCTAACTAATTACTGCTCTTCTGTGTAGTGCAGCTCTGGTATTGAGACCTGCTTCACGTGATTATTCTAACCTGGATGTGATTGCTTAATGCCAAGGTCCAGTATTTTCTCTAGGCCTGAAATTGCTGCACTTGATGACATTACCCTATTGGCTGGCTAAGTGCCATGTATAGTATTCTCTTGCCATAGTCAAAGAATCCTCATACAAAGCAGTTAATCTTCTACCAGAAACACTTAAATAAGAACTTCTCAATGTGGTTATCATGTAAGATAGTGTGGCTTAGACTTAGATCAAGCTTTAGTACCGAAGATCTTTGAGTAGCTACTCTACATTTAGGTAAATAGGACTTTTGTTGTTGGCTTTTTCTTGGGGGGGAGTTTATAAAAACCTGTGATTCTTAGTTGACATTCACCCTAGGTGCTGATGTTCCATTTACTGTCAGTTCTTTTTACTAAAGTATAACAAAAGATTGCTTGTTTACTGTTGTTTAAAGCTGATTTTACCTGGGATTATTGCCTATTATCTGTATAGAATATCCTCTACCAAACACCAGAATTGAGAGGCTGTTGCATACTTGAAAATTACAGGACTGTTACATTTACCCTACATTAAGTATTTTTTCAGTTTAGCGATACCCGTGCAAATCATTTAATAACATTCCTTCTGTAGTTTCCAGACATCTTGGAATTCAGCTCAGCTCAGAATTCTAAGGTAACTGGGATGGGGCTGTGGCTTATTCACATCATGCACGGGAACATAAGGAATTACAGGATTTATGTGGAGTGAACAGTATTGTTCCAAACATAACCTTATATACCTGAAGCACGTCCATGGGCTGCCTTATATCTGCAACGTTATCCACAACTGTAACTTTGGAACATTCATATTACTGTGTACATTCATTGTACTGTGAATAGTTATGCCGGAGCAATAACTGTTGATCATTGATAAAACGAATCATCAGGCTACATAAACCATATGGTAATGACATTTTATTTGAGCTCTCCACAGGGCTTAAACCTACACTTACTGAGGATATCAGTGGGAATGATATTTAGGCCATGCATTGTGTGTAGTGTTCTGAGACTTTACCTGTATGATGTGCATATGGTAGTGTGTTGCGATTCGTGTTATGATATCAATGCAAATAATTCTTTTCTGCACTTTAAAATGTGAAATAAGTGATTCAACAAACTTCAATAACTTCTGATTTAAAATAAGTTTGATAAAGGGAAGTATAAAGTTGTGCATCTGAGGAAGAATAACTGCATTGACTGGAACGTGCTGGGGGCCAACTGGCTGGAAAGCATCCTGGCAGAAAAGGGCCTAGGACATGGATGTCCTGCTCTTTGGCTTGCCTGGGCCACACTGAATGAACAGGAATTGTCTTGAGATGCAGACACAGAGATATGCAGTGCAAGGTATGCTTCAAAAGTAATGCCTCTTGTTTATTCCCATGGAGACTACAACAGATACAGAGAGCACAATAACACTGCTAGAGCAAAATTTCAGCTGCAAAAGACTGTTTTTCAGCGTAGTCACTGCCATTAGTTATGCATTTTTGCCAGCATGAACAAGAGCCTGCATGCTGCACTTACAAATATCTGCACCGGTAGAGATTACCCACTGTCACTGTTGCCATTGCTGAAATATACCACCCACCACCAGTGTGCTCACATCCTGTTCGGTCACCATAAATGTTCAGCAAGCATCAATGAATGTCGGTGGGACCACTTTTTCCAAATGGAGAAATTCAGTTACATACCTTTGCTTCGTACACACTTTCATGTCAGACACCGTTTTGTCAGAGTGCCCCTCTGTTGCCATCTGTTGCACAGCAACAAAATGTATTGGAACGTTGGTGAGAAGGTTCAGCCTCTACAGCCATACCACCAACATCCACCTCTGACAGTGGTGCTTTAAAGTAGCAGGCATTAGTTTTGGAGCAGCCCTCATGAAATATATAATATAGTTCATGTATACAAATAACAAAACTTATTTTAACCTTTAATATTTTTTATTAAAAGAAAAGAAAAAAGAGCAAAAAAACCACAGAACTAGCAGGATATTTGACCTTGTTTTTGTGATGCTAACGTACCAAGCTGGTTTGATGGCAGTGGCTGCAATTCTTAGTGTGTTCTCAAGGTGTTTGTTAGAGATTTTTTATGAAATTTTACTCTTCCTGTACTTTTCCTTGAAAACAGTTGTTCACAAATGTGCGTACTGCCAAAAAGCAATGACATGAACAAGATGTGACTGTGAAGTGAGGAGGAATATTATTTTTCTCTGGTAAGATAGGGCTTTTAAAAGTAAAGAGACACAATCAGATTTTTTAGTTGAATGTCTGATTGCAGCTCTATACTGGATTCTAGAAGGAATCCAGCGGAGTGCCACAAAAATGAAAAAGGGCATGGAGCATCTCCCGTACAAGGAAAGGCTGAGCGACCTGGGTCTGTTCATCCTGGGGAAAAGAAGACTGAGGGAGGGTCTGATTAATGTTTATAAGTATTTGAAGGGGGATGGGAAGTAAGTGAGTGAGGCCAGGCTCTTCTCAATGGTGTATAGCAAAAGGGCAAGGAGTAATGGCCTAAAACTTGAACGTAGGAAGTTCTGTACAAACATGGAAGAACTTCGTTACGTAAGGGTGTCAGAGCACTGGAGCAGGTTGCCCAGAGAGGTCATGGAATCTCCTATGGAGAAGACCTGTCTGGATGCCTACCTTTGCAAACTATTGTAGGGTATCTGCTTTAGCAGGGGGAAGATTCCTTTCAACCCCTGCAATTCTATGATTCTCAGGTAGTATATTTATGTCAACTGAAAATGGAGTTGCAAATATACCAAAAAAAGATGATTTTTTTAGCAATCCTGAAACCTGTTCTCAAACTCTTTTATCAAAATGGAAAGGAAGACTGCATATTTTTTGCTGTTCATGGGACTGTGTTTAGCCAGTGGACTAAAATGTACAGTTATTTGCTGTAACTTGAGCAGGCACTGCACGGCACCCTCCCTGTGCCCTGGTTGCAGCTCAGTGTTAATAGCTTGCCAACATTTGACGGTTGCTGAAGAATGGGTGTGCTTCTGGGCCCGGCCGGGCTGCTTGGTGTGGCTGAGCCTCAGCTGGGGGTAGATGGTGTGGGGCAGGGCCTGGGTCACATTACTAGTTGGGCTGGGCCACATGTGGCTAGTGGGTTGGGCGTACATGGCCTAGGAGTTCTGCTAGACATCAAGTTGACCATAAGCCAGTAGTGCTACCTTGCAGCAAAGAAGGGCAAGCATCATCCTTGGTTGCATTCAGTAGAGGAGGTGATTCTTCCCTTCTCGGCACTAGTGGCACCACATATGGAATGCTGTGTCTAGTTAAGCATTCCAGTACAAGAAGGCCATAAGCTTACTGGAGCAAATCCAGTGGAGAGCTGCAGAAGCGGCTAACAGGTTAGAGCATCTGACAGAAAGGGGAGGCTGAATGAGCTGGGACTGTTTAGCCTGAACAACACAGCTTTTCAGGAAAGCTCTTATAAATGTGCATAAAAAGCTGGTGGGGGGAAGTAAAGAAAATGGAATGAGACCATGCTGAGTGGCAACTATCAAATTGAAAGAGGCAATGCACACATTTTGATATTCAAGAAATAATATAGTTGATATTTAAAACTGTGAAAAGACATGTTTTGTTTTGTTTTGTTTTTCCGTCATGAGGGAGGTCAAAGCTGGAGCAGGTTGTCCAGAGACATTGTGAAGATATTCTGAATCTGACTGGAAGTGTCCTGGTAAAACTGTTCTAGCTGGCCCTACTTTGAGCACGAGTGTTGGGCTAGGCGATCTCTAGAGGTCCCTTCCAACCTCAAATATTTTTTTACTCTGTGAAAATATAATTGTCATATTTCAAGTTCTAACAAACTTTGATTTTCATCTTCTATTTATTCTTTACCATGTTTGTAAAACGTGATTATTATGTTCCAGCAAACTGCGTTGCATTGGAGTGCCTATTACAATAACCCTGAGCACGTGAAACTTCTCATAAAACATGATTCAAATATTGGAATCCCAGATATTGAAGGAAAAATCCCACTTCACTGGGCAGCTAACAATAAGGATCCTAGTGCAATTCACACAGTGAAATGTATTCTGGTAAGAAAATCTATTATATACCCTTTTGGTATTTATTACTTTTCTGTGGTAGAAATATTTATTGTTTTCTTGAAATGTTTCTTTTGAGTCCACTGAAAAATTAAATCATTTTCTAATACCTAGAAGTCAGTAAGAAATCATCTCAGGTATTTTTGCTGTATTGAAGGATGAAGGATGTTTCTTCCGTGTTCTGTAAGTGAATATCTTTGTTCTAAATCATGTGTTATCTATATTTTTCTAACCAGCTTGATATGTGTAACTATTAATTTTGATAGTTCTTAAGTTCTCCTACTTAAAATGAACATACCACATTACTCCTGTCAATTGCATGGTGAATTCTCTGTTGTGTGTCTTGTCATCGTCATTTGAAAGTTTATTTGTTGTTAACTACTGTAATACCAAACTTTGTCTTTTGAGTTAGAATTCTAGGAAATAGTTGATCAGTGATCAGTCAGCTATTGGTCAGTTTATTTGAAAGACTTTCCAAATATTTTTCTGTTCCTATTCAATAATTCTTCCTTGATGGCATATTTTCTTTCTACTTTCATTTCCATAGCTGACAGCTGTAATGAGTACATTAAAATCAAGCCCTTAGCTTGATTTCAACCTTGATTTTTTGTTCCATGTAAATCTCTAAACTTCTCTAACCTGAAAAGATACAGAAGTCTCAGTTTAATTTTCTCTCGGTGTAACAATCTCTCTACATCTCTGCCTTTCAGAGAACAAGACACATTGGTTGTAAGCTAACTATGACTTCTGTGTCTGTCTGATTACATTGCAGGCTGATAAGTTACCCATGGCATGAGAAAATATGCAGGTTCTTACCTAAATCACATTGATAATCTATACCGATATTCTTTACGGTAAAAATAGTTTTTGAAAAATTCCCAGAGTTTTATTAATATGATTTCTGTATTACTTGTGTTTATTCAAAATATTTGTAATTTCTCTCTAAATTGCTACAAACAAGATTAAACCAATTTTAATTTAAATATCCCATCTTATTGTTCTGCCACACTAGGAAAATAAATTTTCTGAAAAGTTGGTATGGATTGCTGGATTAAAATTTAGACTTTCAAACATTACATGGTCAAGAACATGGCCAGGTGGGCAACATTGGTGGTAGGTGGGCAGTTGGACTAGGTAATCTTAGAGGTCTTTTCCAGCCTTAATGATTCTGTGATTCTAAACGCAGATTGACCCCAGCCAATTACGTGAGGACCCAGGCCCACACCTAAACATTCACTTGCTTCTCTCCTATATGTCAGGGAGGAAATAGGAGGAAGGTACACTAGGAAAATTCAAAAATATTTGTCATTTTCAAAAGGTGTTTTCAAAGTCTCAGTTTAAGTAATCCAGAATCCTAACAAGTGTCAAGGTTGTTTGGTGCTTTTTTTTTTTTTCCTTTGGTTTGTTTGTTTGTTTGTTTTCTCCTCTGACAGCCAAAATGGCATATTCTTGTGTCCCTCTAGTCTTTTTCTGTGCATTTCTGTATGAACCAAATTGTTCATATTCCACTGTTATAACTATGTGTGCTTATTGGTGGGCATAAGGTACTACAAGTTTAAATGAAAAAGTAATTTAGCTTCCAGAAAAAGCTGTAAAAGTTGGTGATAAGGAAACGTTATTACGGGATAATCTATCTGATGATTGAATTTGTTTTTAAGTATAAACACCTTTTCTTCTTGTGTGCGGGTGCTTGTGAATTTAACCCGTTAGTACAATCTTGTCATGTCTTAGAACTTAAGTGTTCTTCTTACCTATCTTTTTAGATACCTGCTTGTCAGTGTTAAGGCAACACAACTAAAGCAGAGCTTACAGTCTTGCCCTCCTTTCTTAGTTGCTTTTTATCGTATTACCCAGTTCCAAATCTATTGCCTGAGCATTACCTTTGATTCTCTTACTTCCCCTGGTCCTAACATACACGCTAACTCCGTAGAGTTTCAGATTCTTTCTGCATGTTGTTTCTAACACATGCAACCATACAGATAAAATTTTTATTATCTTCTGTTTTAACTTACATATTGGCATTTCTAAATTCACCAGAAGAGTTTTGTAGTGACGGTAGTGCAAAAGATCTGTGATTCTGACGAAGTCACTGTTGCCCTTCTGTTGGATTGGGCTTTTTAGTTTTGGTCATATCCAGCACAAACTTCGTCTGTGCTTTCATTATAGACTTCTATAAGCTACGTGCTCTAGCTCAGATAGTAGTCAGATATTGATATCTACCACCACTTTATGTGAATTGGCAGCATTTGTTGCTGTTGAACAAGTTATGAAAAATAACACTGCTGTTGTTTCTGTCATGTTGTCTTAAACACTGTGGAAGAATTCCACAAAAAATGATTTTTCTTTATCGTCCTACTTAGAATTGTTCTATGCTGCTGTACAAAACCTTGACAAAAGTTAAGCTGCTGGTTTTATTGAGACCACAGTGTGTGATACTGAAAAATGCTGTCTTGGTTTTTCTCTGCTCTGCCATCTGGATGTGTCCATTTGTTGTCTCATGTTTTTAAATCCATAAAAGTAAGAATGGTCATTGTGCTTCATGTTCACACAGTACTTAGCCCATTGGGATTGTAAAAATAATAACAAAAAAGAGCTCAACTCAATGCTAAATAAGAAAGTTCGGTTTACAGTGGTGGCAATTAAGCACAATTGATTGCATCTAGTATCATAATCCATGAAATACAGTGAAAATTGAACCAATTATGTTTTTAGAAATTAAACGTGTAAAGTAGAGAGAAACTCTAATCTGGAGGTCCTCTCATGGTCAACTTCCTTTTCCACCTTTCCAGATTCAGCAGTGCATGGTTACATGAAAAACGTTGGGAAGATTTAAGGAGAAAAGAACAGGATATAGTTCCATTAATATGATGGAAGCAACTGCTTAGTACTCTGTCTCTGTTTTGTATCTCTTCTCTTTGTTTATTCTTCATGGTAAGAGACATGACATTTATTTATACAACACTTTCCATTGTTGCCTGCAGTTCCATTGTTCTAATTGCTATGGAAAAAAAATTTGTAGCTTCTGTTTCTTCTGTGTACTGTGCTTGAAATATTAATGTAGTATGACAGTTCAGTGATAGCTAGCTTTACAGCAAAAGCACTTATAGTGCAAAGAAATTATACTCTTGAATGTAGGCAAGAGGTTTCCTACAAAATTTTTGTTCAAGTAGCTAAAAATTTGAAAACACAGGTACTTCTAAACTAGAATGTGAACTGTGACTTTATCATTCAAAGATTCTTTTTTGTTTTGAAAATAGGATGCTATGGATCATTGGATATGTTCTGTAGAATGTCAGTCACTTTCAGCCAAGAGTTATAGGATTCATTTATTTAGTTTGGCCTTTTGCTTTGGAAGGTTCAAAAATTAGCTTTCTAGTTTACATCAGTAAATTTCAGGTGAAGAGAAGAATAATTCTTATTTTTTGCCCATTTTGTTCAGGCAGATTTTCTTCTGGTGCAGGTTAGATCTGGGCATATCGTTTGATTTTAGTGATTCTTAAAAGTGATTCTCAAATATCGTTTCTGATTTTCCAGCAGTGGGTTCTGTACTCCCTCTGCTGAGCTGTTCGAATAGGCAGAAACGAAGCCTAGTGACAGCTTGCTTCTGAGCACTACTAAAGCTAGGGAACAGCATTCCGCTGTAATGACTCAGAAAAGTGCAATTAGAATACATTAGAATAAATGGTATTCATGCTTTGATTACTGTGTTTTTTGCATATAACAACTTCAATTTTATTTTTAATTAGAGATTCATATTTATCAACTTCTGTGTTTTTAATAGATCATCTGTCATTGTGCTAGCGGATAGATATAGTAATGAACGACAATATGTTTCAAGTAGATTCATTTTTTGGGTCTAGTAAACCATGGCTAATACTACTGATATGAAAAATGGCATCCGATATTTTAGGTGTGTAAGATGGAGAGCATAAATACCAGTTAAATACAATACAGAAAATATATGGTGTTTCACTTTAGAAAATTAAATATTAGGAAATCGAAATGGACGTTTTCAAAAAACTGAGTAAGATGCAAAGAATCGGGGCATTGCAGATGAGGTTCCTTCTGCAGTATTAATGTAGCCAGATGGCACTTAAGAAATATGATTAAATTTATTTTTATCTGTTAAAATAGAAAAATATAGAATGTACAGCCTTGTAGATTAATATTGTGGTAGAAATCACATCCTGACTTTCTGCTGCTTGATTTAATGTTCTCACTGTTGGGTGTTAGTTTTCTGTGTAATGCTTACTGCATTTCAGATAATGCAAATACAGGTAATTTTACGATGTAGTTGTGTACTTCATAAAGTCTATAGGAAAAATTTCAATTATTTTAAAGAGAAAGGAATCAGGAGCTTACTTTGTTTGTTAACAAGCTGCTGATCACAGTCTCTCCCTCCTGTTTCATGTATTACGGTATATAGTCTGGCACATTATTCTTAGGATGATGTTCCTTCCTGGTTGTCATGGTTCAAACCCATTCTACTGTTGGAAGTCATTATAGTTTAAAAATCTCAAAACTCTCTTCCTTTTTTTTGCACAAGATTTGCACATGACTTCAGTGAATTGTTTTGAATTGGTTAGAAGTAGAACGGCAGGCTTAGACCCTACAGTTTATTTAAGCTCTTATTTTGACATCTTTCTTCTGTTCTAGATGTTTGGTGTCCTGCATCTTGAATTTCTGTTGATTGGCTTACTGCTTTCTCTTGAGCTACTGCTTTCTTTTCTGGAAGACAAAGTTTAGAGTTATTTTGTGGGGCTTTATCATATTCACCATTTGGAGATCTCTGCAGTGCTAAAATGATGATCATTTGAATCTGCTCTTTTGCCTGAGAAAGAAATTCATGAAGAGCAATCTGTTTAGAAAAAAAGTTGATGAAAAGGAATCATCGTAATGTAAATCTATACACCATGGGGGCTTATGTGAAAGAAATTTAGCATATTTTTTAATAAAATGTGATGAAAAGTGAAGCTCTATCTATTAATTGCTATGTTATATGTTGAAATGAATAATCATAGTACTTTTAAAGACTTTATGTTCAAAATTAAGCTCATTACAAGTAGATACATTTGTTAGCAGTACTCTCTTATCCTGTCAGCTTGACATTTCTGGTGGAAATACGGATAGTCATGTGGTTTTAAAATGCTAGGAAAAGTAATATAATGAAAGCTATAATACCAATTTGTGCTAGAAAGAGAGTGTCATAGGAGAAGAGTATGTTGAGATGTGTGTTGCGTTCAATTTAGAAAATCAAGTAAAGAAGATGTAGTTATTTTCACAGTAGCCTGAGATAGTCTTTAAGGATCTATATGAAGACTCACTTGCATTACAGACTGACAAAACATACTTTATAAAGATATATTCTACTGAACAAGGACTGTTCATCTCTGTGAGACTGCAGAAATACCTGTGAAGAGCGTACAGTTTTTCTCTTTGCCTTGAGTACTTTTTTAATTTTGTATTTTTATTTTTTTCTTAAAGGAAGCTGCACCTACAGAATCTCTGCTTAACTGGCAAGACTATGAAGGGCGAACTCCACTTCATTTTGCTGTTGCTGATGGGAATGTGGCAGTTGTTGATGTCCTGACCTCCTACGAAGGCTGCAATGTGACATCGTATGACAACTTGTTTCGAACTCCTCTTCACTGGGCAGCCTTACTTGGTAAACTGGACAATGCCAAAATCATTTAATAGCTCATTGACTGCGGTATTTAATCTCTGTATCTGTTTTTTATTTAATTCCAGCATTGCATTATAATCTCTTGGAACAATAATACTCAGCTTCTGCTAGCCAAGTATTAGAATTTTGTGTGTAGAGTGCTATTTCAGCCTTAGATTCTCCAAAGCACTGTAAAATACATTACCTCAGCAGGCGGCTATATATGCTCATGATTTAAGAGCAACTAGAGTACATGAGATGTTCTTGCATGTAGCTTTGTTTGTAGGTTTATAAAAAGAAGTTTCTCTGGAAACTGGTACTGATAAAAACCTGCTGCTCTAGAGCAACAGTCTCCGAAGAGGAATGTATGCCCAAGACAATGTATTGAAATGCATGAAGAAAGTAGCCAAACTAACATTTCTTTTTTTTATCTTAAAAAAGAAAGAAATTACACTTTACACTGTCTTCATGTCAAGACAGTCATGTAGAATTCAAAAGGTGCCCTGAGGGAAGCGTTACTGTTCCACGATGCAGGGAGGCTGACTGTCATATACTTATTCATATGCTTTCAGCACATTGTGATGTATTGCAGTTTCTGTGTAGCCAGTGAAGTTGGTTTACAGGTTATATTATCTAATTTTTACTGAACAACCACTCACAATCAGACAAGTGATTTAAAAAGATTCTTGGACAGTAACTGCAGATCAAAGCTAGTGCTGATACTGTCAATACAAGCAAACAAGAACATGGCAGAGCTGATGTATCTCCTACTGCTTACACTCTGTAGCAGCCACGCTTATAAGGAAAAACAACAATAGTCATACGTGACAAGAATTTGGCCCCAAAACTTAGAAATAAAAATTAAGACTATTTAAAGTATGGATTGACATCAATTATTGTTTACAATGATCCTTCCCTTAATCCCTCAAGAAATTAGCTAATAGTCATAGGAAGCTATGGTGATTAACAAGACATTCGAATGCTAAGCAACATGAACATAAACCTCTACAATTTTTTCAGTGGTTCAAGTCATATGATAATCCAGTGCTTTACAAAATTTCACTAAACTTAACAAGAAAAACACAAAGAATTGGGGTAGCATTCATTCTGCCTGCTGTGGTAAAAATGGCTGAAAAAAGGCTTGGAAAACAATATGGCATCAAACTGGAGTGCATTCCTTTGTCGGCAAATACTGTTGTAGAAAACATTGCTGAGGATTTGAAGAAACTGATATTAGAGCAAAGTACACAGTGTGGGAGGCTTGCAGTACAGTTGAATGAAATTACAGATGTTTCTATCTGTCTCAGCTTATGGTATTTGCTAGATTTTGTTTCAGTAATGAAATTGACAGAGAACTACTGTTCTTGTGAGCCACTAGAGGGAAGATGTACTGGAGAAGATGTATTTTCAACAGTAAATGATTTGATAAAAGCAGTGCTTATGGAAAAACTGTGTAATTACCTATAGTGTGGCTTCTTTGACTGGAATAAAAATAGATCTCAGGGTATAGCTGTACAGCTAGTATCACACATGAAATTCATTCACTGTATCATTCATATACATACATGCTATAGTGGCGAAGAATTAGAAGTCTGAAATGCACGAAGTACTGCAGAGTGAATCATCCATGCATTTAATTTTATAAAAACAAGACCTTTAAATAGTAGAACACTCTAAAATACTTTCTCATGAGGTGGGAAATGGCCATGGAGTTATTTTGGTTTTCTCCTCACAGGGTACTTAAAAGGCTTCTTGAACTATGATTTGTCAATATGAGTAACCCATTTCTTGAGCCTAACGACTTATCATTCTGACTTATTGTATCAGCCTCTTCTCCTTCAATGAAGTATTAAAAATCTTGAGTGGTAAAAAAAAAATCAGTGGATAATCTCATCAGCTTCTGCAAAAATTCTAGGGTTGAAATTACTGAAATAGCTGATTCTTGCTGAGACTGCATGCTCATTCCCATCACTAACTCCTCCATTCTAGAGATTGTGTTTTCTTTCTTTCTTTGCATTACAATTCAATTGTTCAAAGACAATTTTTTTATTGCACAGTATACTAAAAATTGGAAGAGTGCAACTGAAGAGAAAGAGAAGTAGTTTATCTATAAACTGGCATAGTAAATGAAGAAATATTGGTGTTTCATGTTATCATAGAAAAAATCAAGTTGGAAGAGGTCTCAGAGCATCAAATCCACCTGTCTGCTGTAGGAATTGTCAACAATGAAGTCAAACCAGATTGCTGAGGACTTTACGCAGGGCAAGTACCAAAAACCTTTGATGACAGAGATTGTAAGAGCCTCCTTGAGCAACCTGTTCTGTTGCTTGACTGTCATCAGGTGTAAAACGCCTCTTCTCTCAGCCTTTCTGCACATGGCGCTGTTCCAGACCTTTTACCATCTTGGTGGCACTCTGATGAACTCACTCCAGTTTAGAAGCATATTTCTTGTAATGGGAAGCTCAAAAATAGGCATAGTATTATGAATATCTTGGTGGTCTTCCATTGGATTCATGCCAATTTGTCAAATGTCTTTCCTGTGTCAGCAGGCCAAAACTGCAAAATCTTCCAGATACAATCTTGCAAGAACTCAGTAGAGGGCAACAGTCAACTTCTCTCAACATGCTGGCTGTGCTCTCCTTAACAGCCCAGCTGTGGTTGTCCTTACCGTTCAATGGGGCCGACTGCTGCTCAGCTTGTCCACCAGGACCCCCAGATCCATTTCTGCCAAGGTCCTTTTTATCTAGCTGCTTCCCAGACTTGTATCACTGGCTGCATTATTATATTTCTTCAACATTATGCTGCTGTTGTTATGGAAAACAGATGAAAACATCCAGTTTGACTTCACAAGAGATCTTGCTCAATTCTCAATACTAGTGTCTTCTTTAAAAGACACTGGATACAGTGACTTTCTTGAGAGAGTAAAGGAAGCATTACTGCAGAGGCAAAAAGTAATTGCAAATATTACCTCCATCTCTCCCCCTAAACATCCAGTTAGATTTTTTTTTTCCCCTGTTTTGGTCTATTGCTGGTTCTCCACATAAAGTTTTTTTTTCCCGTTTAGATTACTAGCCTGAGACTCAGGTGCTCTGTAAATTACAACATTGCATATGTGAATTCTGTGCTCTTTGGTTTTACAGTTTACAAAACCATATGTTTGCAAAACAGCTAAAAATAGATACAAATAAATACTAATGAAAACGAAACGCATAAAAAGACAGGCACAAAAATAATACAAGTTGAAAAATTGTCTTCCCGGTTTCCATTCTCCTCAGTAGAAGAAGAAAAAAAATAGATTGTCTGCTTGATAAAAATAAAGAATCCAAACACTCTCACTCATTTAAACAAACTTCTCCCCGTTACCCTTTGGGATGCAGCAGACAAAGCATGTCAATAAAAGAATCAAATTGCTCACTGGAGCAAGTTACTTTGCAACTTCAGTGACAATATATACGTAGTTTGATTATGGTTTTTGTTTTTTGGTTTATTGTTTTTATTGCTTTTTTTTTTAAAAAAAAAAAAAAAAAAAGGATGTTCTCAAATTTGCATTTGGATTGAAGTTGATATATTGAATTTTCACAGGGAAATTGTGAAACATTGTAAGTGTCCTTGGATCGGTCTCCCAAAGAAACAATCATTATTACTCGTTTCTGTCCAAGAAGCGAAATTTATTGTGTTTTGAAATTGATTGCATTTGAGAGGTTTTGTCTGTTGGAAAAACAGAGTGTCCAATCAATGTGAAATAAAGGGGTGGGATGTGCCAAGACCACCAGGGTACTTTGTGAATTTCATGAGGTCCCTAGGTGGCATACGTCCATGGAGAATTTCTTACTGATGAATCTTGATTAATTTTTAGCATTCTTTTTGAGGTGGATAAAGAATGTCTAATACAGATCTCAAAGAGTCTGGGATGTTATTAATTGATCTTAATAATAGGACTTATTAGATAGTGCAAAGACATAGCTGCAACAGCTACACTGTTAAAGGTGGTGGGTTGCTCGTGACTGGTTCACATGGCGTTGTTGCGCCTGTTACTTTTTATTTTGTCAGGGTACGTGAAAGTGTCAGCCAAGTTACAGCTCTTCTAAATAAAAATATTACAGAAATGATAGTTGTTGACTTCAAGAATTGAGTTAAGAATTGAGTCTTGAGAACTGAGAATTATTTGAGAATTAATTAATTGAGAATTAAGAATTGAGAATTGTATGAGTTTGTTTACTATTGCACTGAGCACAATTTTTATTTTTCCAATTCCCACAAGTCTTTCTTCTTACAGATAATTTAGGTAGGCCTCCTGTACTGATTACAGAGTTCAACTTCCCTTTTTCTATTTATGTCCTAAACATTCAGACAACTTTTTTTCTCATTCAGTAGTATTCTTGTGGTTTTCCTGCTGAGAATGCATTCAGAACCAGCTTCTTTCAGTGTTCCTGTTTCAGTTCAGTTCTTACAGTACTGAGTTGGGAAAAACGTAACAGTATATTTCTTTTTAGTGTTTTTCTGGTAGGAAGGGATAACGTTTCCACTCTTGTCTTAATTACTCAGGGGGAGAACTTTTCTGTACACCCTAACACATCTCTTGGAAGAATGTAAGTTCCCAAGTAGCTTTTCAGCCTTTTTCACTGAGGTTGACCATTTTCTCTCATTTCTTCTACTTCTGTACATATGTAGTCTGAAAATGGTATTCCACAAAAGAAGACTTACGTATTAGATTTTTAAATGCTGCATACTACATTTGTTGCATAGCTATGTTCTCTTATTGTCAGTGTTCTTGTTAAATAGCCTACTGCTAGTAGAAAGCTTTACCTTTTTCCTTTATGTCAATTGTGGAGAAGTAACAGCCTGCAAAATAGACTCTCACACAAGATACTGGGAGTCAGAGTATTTTTATGTGATTTATGCCTTGTAGTATCGTCTTTAAAATAGTAAATTATGAAGATATTCTCTGAATGGAATATATGACTGAAAGAACATATAAGAAAGGATCCATTGATTTTAATGTTAATATACTCTATTGTCTTGCTTTTTTTCTGTGTGTGAAGTGGATATAAAATTCACTCATGCTCTCCAAATTTTTGCTGTTTTAACCTATGGACGTTCAAATCTGTCTTAATGGAAGGAATCATGTGTGTCAATTTGTTGTTTATTGCAGATATGGCAGCTAGCAGCAGTCTGTGCTACAGATTCTGCTATACACCTTCACTTGAAATTTTGTTGGAGAAAAACCTGAATTAGGAATCCACACTTGGATTCAGATTGGATTGGAGTCAGATAGTATCAGTCTTCACTGACTGTTCTACATCTGACTGGCCTGTCATTCAGACACAGCATCTTAGCTATCTGAACTTTCTCTGGGTTTATTCACCTTGTTCAGTATAATCTTAATATTGCAGATTTCTGACCAGCTACTGCAGGTTTCATTGTTTAAGAAAGTGCTCTAATGCTTTCCTTTAAAAGAAGAACTAAATATTTGTCACGTGTTCCTAACCGTATGTCATTCTGATTTACAGATGCTCCTCAGAAATGAGGATACAAAATGTGGAACTGGAACTCTGTTGGGAAGAAGGTGCATGCCATGCTTAATGGTTCAAATATCTAGATATATGATTCTCTCTTAGTTCTTAGACCATTGTGGCTACAACACAAACATTGTTTATTGAAGTCTATTCATTTTCTTTTTTTTAATAGAGAAGTGTTTAGGGTTTGATAAACTCGTGTTGTTTTTGCATTTTCTCAGGTCATGCTCAGATTGTCCATCTCTTATTAGAAAGAAATAAGTTTGGAACTATCCCATCTGATAGCCAAGGTGCAACACCTCTGCATTATGCTGCACAGAGCAATTTTGCTGTAAGTATCACACACCCTAAGTGGAAAGTAAATGTATTTTGCTGAAATACCTACAATGTAATAAAGTGAGTTGGTTTTTGAAAAGTCGTATAAACAGTGTCAGCACAAGTTTAACTCAGAGTTTTCCTAGTAATGTGATATAAATATAGTTAATTTCAATTATATATACATTTTGAAAGAAAATTGCTTTACAAAGACTTTTTGCATCTTTTCGCATCAGAGCACGCAATAACCACTTATGTACTTAGATGGAATGGGAATTACACCTACTATTTTACAGTACTTTTGCCTTTGAAGATTGTTCTTAGCAAAATCCAGACAGCCAAATTCTCGTATTTTTGGTAGAAAGCGTAGTTTTTGTCCACATCATTCTATGATGTGATAGAGTTAAGTCAAAAAAGCTAGGAGTTTTAAGTTTCTAGTTGTAGGTATTGTAGAGTAGTTCTCTGCCACTGGAACTTAAGAAGACTTCTTTTGTGCTGCTCTGTTTCTCGTAGTAGAATTACGCTGTGCACAGTAAGAGCTCCAATCTGAGTTTTCTTCAGCTGTATTATTCACATTCTCCTGCTACAAGAAGGATTATCTGGTGCCGAATTAATGTGCTTATGTAGTAATGCAGCTTATATTGTATCATTTTCTTAACAGGGGTTCTAATTCAGATCTTTCTTGCCTTCTAACCTGTTAATTTTCAGAAAATTTTAGCATCTTGGAGAATCATTCCTTTTATGGTTATTACTGGGTACTAATTCAGAGGACAGCTGACCAATGTGTACTGATAGCACAGCTGTCAGGCCTCTGTTTCCTTGTGAAACTGGGAGACCTTTTGTTTTTCTATCTATTTTTCTTTGAGGATGGTCTTAGTAAAAACCTTCAGAGTTGTTTCTTTTAAATTCAGACTTTCATTGGAGTACATCTGTTGTGTGTAGCTTGTGCATTTTTACACAATGTTTTATTGAGCTGATTATTGTCCATTATTACAATGTGGTATGTACAATTTGTGTCAGACTCACATGCCTGAAATATTTATCTTGTGAAAGCTTTTCTTTCAAGTCTGAGTCAGACTCTCAAACTGGGAATGATCTGTGGATAAGATAGCGATAATCCACTGATTATCCTCTTATGCTTTTATCTTTTCTTCTTTTCTGTATCGGTACATTCTTTATGAAATTATTTTTCATACTGGCTTTCTTTTTCTGGGCTTGATTTAGTTGTATGAAACATTTTCATTATGTTGCTCCCTTTTGATCCCATCAACCAGACAAGGTATGACATCTTCAGGTTTTGGGGGAAGCAAAGTAGGTGATGGAATCAGACATTCTTTTGTAATCTTATGTACTTACAATGAGTTTAGTGTTTTGCATCTTAGATGAAGAACAAAACAGGAAAGTCTCACTCCCAGTCTACAGGCCTCTTTGAGCTGATGATGTGATCCCAGAACTGTTGCTTCTGCATGCCTAAATTACGCCTGGAGCTTCTCTTTTTTTTTTTTTTTTTAACTGCTACGTTTTTCTCTGAGTACCAATATTTGCTGTATTTTTTCTATTAGATAAAAATTCAAGACTAGCTCCCACCACTGCTTTGCATATACAAAGTCAAACAATTGAAGGGAGACTCATCCATGTTTGTTTTGGTGATAGAATCCATATGTTTATAGTTTCAGAGCCACATTATTGTTCTGTTCAGGCAGCCCACGTTTACAGACATGTGGTTTGTTTCTCAGTTAAAATGAGATGTTTCTTTGTCCATAAGAAGATTTGGGTTTTTTTGTTTCTTGTAAATATTTTGGTAGCTCTCACTTTTACTGAACTCAATATCTTGATCTTTGTTCTGTTTTTCCTCAGGTTATGTATGCACTCTAATATGACCTCTTTGTTTTTTTAGAGACCAAAGAGATTTAGCTGCCAGTTAATGTAGCTGAAGCATTTTGAAGACTTACTTATTCCCACTACATTATATATATATTATATGAGGAATAGCTCTAGGAGAAAGGTTTCTTAGTATAAGACCCAAATAGGTTGCCCAAAGATTAGATAGCCTGTGTACCCCACTGAAGGTCCAAACAAACATTGTTCTTTAAATTTCTGAAACCCGTGTGTACTTTAATAATAATAAAAAATAATAATAATAAACAGGTACTTCAATAGTATTGATCTTAGCGTGCAGAATGCAGGGTTAATTTTCTTGGGTTTTTTTTTTTCAATTTTTATGGAGATGCTCACAACAATATGTATTTTGTTTTCACATACTTGTGTAGATTGACCTGGTAAGTGAAATATGAATACCTATGTCTTATTTTTTGAACATTTAGTATTTCTCATGTATTGTTGATAGAGGAAGATGAAAGGATCCAGGTTTACTTATCTCGTTGCTCTTGTTTTTCAGCTTTGCTGGTTTTTACCTTGTTTTCTCCACATTTTCAAAATACATATGATTTTTTTCATGGCAAAATGCATGTAAAATTAAAGTGACTGGATACTTATATTTTCAGATTTTTTAATGACCCGTTTCTTATTTCATCCCATTCTAGTTTTCAAGCTGTGTTAAATTCAATTTGGAAAATAACTCTTACAGCAGCATGGGATTTTCTTCCACATTTTTTTTTTTTTTTCCCCTTTAAAAATTCTAGGACAAAAACAAAGTGTAGCTAAAAGAAAGGTAGATCTGCTGAAATGTAATAGGAAAATAAAATTACTTATTTCTGTTTGTAAGATGTGCACCTTGGTATTGAAAAGGTCCAGCCTTTTCATTTTGCAGGATTTCAAGCAGTGCAGAGTTCTGGTAGTCTGGTAATGTGCTGAGCTGTTGGTCTCATGAATAGCCATTTGTGTTTGAGGTGTGATGGTGGTCAGTTAAAAAAGCTATAAACCTGTGCTGTTTTATGTGGAAGGCTTAATGCTTACGTTCCTCGTTATTTCTGCCTAAGCCCTTTTATTGTAAACTGAGAGTTCAGGTATGAACCCAAATTCACAAAGCTGTTAGGATCTTAGATCGCTTTAACATAAAATGAAGGAGAAATTGCCTATTTTACAGGGATGAAATCATAAATAATAACTAAACAATAATAATAATAATAATAATAATAATAATAAAAAGAAATTGGCTGTTCAGTTGGGCATCAATGATTCTTGAGTAAATGTTTCAGCCAAGTCTTTATTATAGACAAAGATTCTTATCCTACCAGAGCTCTTTTGAGATCACATGAGGGAAAGGTTGAAGTAGCGCTAATGCTAAAATACAAAAAAAAAAAAAAAAAAAAGAAATAAAATAATAAAACTCACTTTTCAGTTTTTATTAGTTAGCTTATCTGTGACTATTAATAGATGCATACCAGCTGTTACATATACATTTGCTAGCCATTAGGTAAGAAAAACCTTTCTCTGTTTTTTCTTGCGGCTGTGATTTCCTCCTTCCCTTTCTTGTACAATGTGGCTTATTCAGAAGTTATCAGAAGGTTGAGTGGACTTGTTTGCTGAAAGCTTAACACAAACATGACATTTGAAGAAATTACTCTTTAAATCAAGCTCTTTAATTTAAAGATTTCAGTTGTGATAATTATAGTAGAAAGCGTAGACTCAATTGTAAAGAATTTATTTATTTATTTATTTATTTATTTACTTACAGTGTTTCAGTAATTATTAACCTGATGATATATTTAAATATTGGGAAATGTATTTGTTTCTTTTAAAGTTCTGTTTTCTTGGGCTGTTTTGACTGGTCAAGTTAGGCAAACTAAAATATTTACTTGTGCGGTCACATTCAGATTTAAATTAAAAAAAAAATGTAGCAAAAGAAGTATTTTGAAGAAAAAGTATTTTAGCATCATGGTATTATTACAGTAATATCTTGATAAGCCAATAATATTTTTCCCATTTCCCATGGCTTTCTTCACAGAACCGCAGTGTCTTTCACTTCCTTGTGATGAACACGAGATACTTGACACTAAAAAGAAAAAAGTAAGAGATGTATGATAGTAGTTGAGGATGTGGCTATGAATGCTGAAGAGAAAAAGGGCATGGCAGAAAATACAGTCCTCCTGTTGTGCAGATACTCCATATAAACATAAAAAGGAAAAATGAAAGCTTTGATTTGTTTCATAGACAGCTAAACGAGACAAAATAGTTTCTTGTTGTCACAGATTTCTTTTAGTATTAATTCCAATAGTATGTCTTTTCAGGAAACTGTTGAAGTATTTTTGAAACATCCTTCTGTAAAAGATGACTCAGATCTTGAGGGAAGAACGTCCTTCATGTGGGCAGCTGGGAAGGGCAGTGACAACGTCATTAGGACTATGCTGGATTTGAAACTGGATATTGATATCAACATGACAGACAAATATGCTGGGACAGGTAAGATACTTTTCAATAAAGAGCCATGGAATGATTCCAGTTAGCGCGATTTTCACCAAATAAAACACACTGTTAGCTTCTATGTTAATCGTTTCCTAGAGATGTTGCGGTGATGGTAAATTCCAAACAAGGAAAAAAAAAAGCGTTTAACAGTTTTTCACTTTTCAGATAACACTTATGACTTCTATTATAATTTGAAAGGTAAATAAGTGCAGTGTCAAAGTTTTGTGGTTCAGCATTTGGAAAATAGCAAGTATGACTATCACTTGCAATTTGCAGTTTTCACTTCCTTTAGTTATAAGGGTGTTTACATTGTCAATTTCAGTTCCTTTAAAATTCTGTTTATAAATCTAAGTTCTTTTCTTACATGAACACACCTTGAGTTAGTCTTTTCGCATTATGACAGCTTTGTAAGTTGTGAGTTAAAAGAAAAAAAATACTGTGACAAAAAAAATGTCTAAGATCTCAGTCTGTCTGATGACTCTGTGATCTACATACTCAACTATTTTAGCGTTGTTTCTTCTTTTATTAGAGCCACTTGTACTTGCTGCTTTGTGGTAGGTTCCTTGTAAATGCCTTTCAGTATTTCGGATCTTAAATACAGTAATGTTGTAGACAGCGTGCAGACCTCCTTATAAAGGAGCTTGTTTGTTGCCGTGCACCGGACAACCCAGGTTCTTTTAGCTCTGTGCCTGTGCTGGACTATCGGGTAAAACCTACCCGGGCCAAAGAACTGCACGTGAATACCAATATGGTGAGCAGAAAAATGGCCTTTATTGCGTCGTGCGATTTACCTATATACCTATCCTCCTTCATCTATGCCCCTTATGCATATATTAAGCCTTTGACACCGAGCAAGGGGAGAGTCCTACCACGTCACATCCCGAATCCTCGCTGTCGCCTACTACAACACTTGTTCTTTGCAAACGGTACTCAAAGTCTGTTTCTGAAATTATTCAGGTGTGGATTTCGTGGTTGAATAATTCAGGTGGCTGTTATCTACTGGGGTTACACCTTTCACAGCAGTAATGCCTAATCACTTTCTAATCCTGATCTTGTTGTAGGACTTCAAGGCAGTTAATGGATGTTCCATTTACTTGAAGCTGATATGGTGTAGAGCACACTAACAGTCTTAAAGTTCAGAGCTGTGCCATTCTTCACTTGCTATCAAGCAGTCTGAATTTTACCACTATGCAAATGTGTGCAGCAGGGCGAGCTTTATTATAGTGAGCTGTGAACTTCAAAGGAAGCCCACCAGTAAATCACTTTCTAATTGCAGACCTGATTTTTTATCTGAAGATTCGTAATCCTTCCCAGGTTTTGATGGGGGAAGAGTAGTATTGTATTCTAACGGGAAACCGTGGAGTAATAGAAAATAGTGTGTACATGGCTGTGCCCAGGCTGCAGTTGCTGAGGAGAGTTCAAGTTTGTGTTTTGCTGACTTTTGTGCTGAACTCAGTTAAGCTCAGTCATATTGTTGCATTAACGTAGCTTTTTGCATTTACTTAAAAAGAGCAAGTTCTCCATTCAGCTCAAGACTCTGCTTTTTGTGTAGGAGAATGACACCAAGGGAAAGGAATTTCCCTGTTCGCAGAGATCAGCGCTGCAGGAGCATTACAGGGGCAGCTTTATAGCTCTGCCGTCACTACATACAATGGTGAGGGCTCTGTCTGTCGGACGAACAAAGGTCCCATTGTGAGCAGCTGGCCAGGGAAACTCTTCAGTCACCGTGACTCCATCACAGAAAATTTGGCTTACAAGAAAATACTGAGCACAAAGTGCGAAACAAGATGCCTGCGTCAGAATGAGTGATAGAGGGGAAGAAGCAGCCAAGCTGACACAGCAGCTCTTTTTCTCTTGTATTGTTATACACACCCCATGTGTCATCGGATTGAGTGGTTTACTGCCTTTGCTTTCATAAGAAATGCAGTACAAAAACCAGAGCCTAAAGTTTACAGTGAGGTCAGAGCATGAAGTCTAGGCCCGTCCAACTACATAAGGCTGCTGGGATCTCGTTCTTGTCAAATTTCTACTTACAGCCTCCCACTGACATAGCTAGTGCTGATCTTGCTGCTTACAGATATTTTTCACAAGTGTGATAGATGTCCATATGAGAGTTTTTTTCCCTTGATATCTGCAACAGATGAATATTAGGATCATTGTAAAAGCAGGATTTCAGTTCTTAAGGCAGCACTAGTCATATTGTCTCAGGCCACAACCCTGTTGCTTGTAAGAAGTTCCTCATTTGTATCACAGCTCTGGTCACTAGTGTTGAGAATCAGACTTACAAGGCTTCATTGCCAGTATGAGCAACCTGCACCTTTTAGTAGCATCTGTGTGGCAGATCATGCTGGGCCACTGTTTCATAAGCTGTATGAAGTGGTGTCAGTGGTAAACAGTGTCAGGCAACTACTGCAAGCCTGGCAGTTTGACACTCTGGATATTGTTCAAGAAGTAATTCCTTCTAGTGTCTTCTAGTAAATCCTTTCTAGTGACCTTTGTGGTATGCCTTTCTGTGCAGTGCCTCTGCTGGATCCTGACTGTGCCTGTCATAACTTGAAGCAATTAGAGGGATGCAGGTACTGTGTACAGTCTCACATCTTGCTCATTTGACCAGATTGAATAATGACCAAATTGGAGTGCTTTTGAAATTCCATGGGAGAATAAAAATGCACTGCACAAAATCATAGAATCATAGAATGGTTCGGGTTGGAAGTGACCTTTAAGATCATCTAGTTCCAACCCCCCTGCTATGAAGTACAGTTATGACTTGCACATTTTTGTGTTTTTATTTTACATACTTTGTACGTGATCATCTCTGAAGTAGTTTAGATGTAAGGAGCTGCACCTCTGAGAACATAGATTATTCAGTTGCTGACTGTGGGAAATAATTCAAAGCATTTTGAAATCTATTTGTAAGCAAAAGAAATGAGTCCTCAATTTGTCTGAAGTCTCACTGCTGCATGTACTTTGTGTTTCCTTCAGAAAGAGGCCTGAGCTGGTTATACTGGCATTTCTGCATTCTCCTCAACCACAGGCTGCAGTGCCAGCAGTTACTATCAGTTAGTAACTTCAGTCCTAAGACATCGTGTCTTTACCTCTGTGGTCTTACTGTGCTAAAAAGAGCTCTGTGTTATTTGTTGATTTAAGTTTAGTAACATGTGCATGCATTTAGAGATGAGAAGACAAAAAGAAGAGTAGGATTCTGCAAAATCAACTTGCAGAATTTAGATTCAATGGAACTTCACATGCTGTTGGGGTGAAAGGAAATGTGGTGTGTTGAAGTTCCTTCCAGTACTAAAAGGGATCCTATAAGCAGGAGGGAAATCAGCTTTTTACATGAGTAGATAGTGACAGGACAAGGGAAAATGGTTTTAAACAGAAAGACGGGAGATGTTCAGGAGAGATTTTTTAAGTGAGAGGGTGGTGAGATGCTGGCACAGGCTGCCTGAAGATGTTGTCATTCCCCATTCCTGGATGTGTTCAAGTCCAGATTGGATGGAGCCCTGGGCAACCTCATCTGGTGCCTGATATAGTGGTTGGCAACGCTGCTTGTGGCAGTGGGGTTGGAACTAGATGATCTTTGAGGTCCTTTCCAACCCAAGTTATTCCGTGATTCTGTGGTTTGTCCATTATCTTTTTCCGGAATGAGCAAGGAGTTGCAGGTACTATGTGGAGATGTAGTGTCTTTTTGATGTAGTTTTATGTAAAATTTTCAGCAGGCAATTCTGGAAAATGAAAAAGAAGAGCAGGGAGAAACAGCTGGGTGGTTATGTGGAGTTAGCTTTAATCGAGACAGCTTTGCTTGTTTGAAAGAAAAAAAAATGGCATTTTCAAGAAAATGTTGAAGAAATAATGAAAGCTTTCTTTCTCTTGAAATGGGCAGCTTCGTGTCCATTGGGTTAGTACAACAAATGCCGTGGAACAGAGACAGAAGTAATTCTTACTGTGATCTCAATTTTTTAAGCAAAAGCTGGTAACCTTACACAAATCATAAGCATAAGCCAGTCCCGCTGCTGATAAGGTTAAAATTTTTCTATCAAAACAATCAAAATTATCTTTTAATTTGATTGTTCTGATTGTCAACCTCCAGAGCTCACAGTATTGTGTTCTCTTTTTCCTACTGCTTTTTTTCTTTCAGCGTTACATGCCGCTGCACTTTCTGGCCATGTCAGCACAGTGAAATTGCTGTTGGAGCGCAACGCACAGGTGGATGCTTTGGATGTCATGAAACACACTCCACTTTTTCGAGCTTGTGAGATGGGACACAAAGAAGTAATACAAACACTCATTAAAGGTCAGCTGTTAAAAAATTTTATCACACTGTTCAGATTTCTGATGTTTCTTTATGTAGGGCTGTGAAATTAATAGCATTGCTGAGCAAGAACGGGAGTAGAAAATTACTCCTCTGAAAAAATATTGTCTGTAAGTACCTGTGTGGAACGGCATTAGAAAATAACAACAGGTTTTTCAGAGCGTTTAGCAAAAAGACCGGCAGAGTTAAATCTAAACTTTCAAAACAGGGATAGTTCTTTGAACAGCTCTTTCCTGTCCCAGCCTGTTCAAGTACATTCTAATCTCTCCAACTGCCTTTTCCCCCAGCAAGCCATTGTTTTGAGGGGTTTTTCTTTTTTTCTTTGTGTTCTGCTTTCAATGAATAAGATCAGACTAAGCTTTCTTCTGAAACAAAGCATTTGTAGTCAAATTTGGAAATTTTTTGACTATTTAAATTCGCGTTTATCTTTAAGTAAGGTAGTTTTGGTTTAACCAAAGTCCAAAATCATTAATATTTTCCCATAGTTGGTTTTTAGAAACAGTATTTTATTTGTAAATAGAAATAAGACTATCCACAGAGTTCTGAATAACTGTAGAAGCTCTGCTAAACTGCAAGACACACGGTGAAATAACAGTGGTATCTTAGGTGTAAAATTCTTTTGATGGCACAGAAAAGTTCTGCATGGACTGGAAGCAGTCTCTCTCCTCCTTGAGATATTTACCCATTTATTGCCTGGTAAGGTATCCAGACTAACAAATTATGCATTTTCTGTCAAATAACCTTTCTTAGTGAAGTTTGCTTCCCTCTGTTATTCGCTGGACAAATTTTAATGCTCTGCTAAGCTCTTACTCTAACCCCCTGTGGTATATAGTTTTTATGGATACAGTAAGCTGGGGGTGATCGGAATCTGAGTTACAATTGATTCAATATTTTATGATACAAACAAGCATTCTTGATGGTTAATTTGAATTTAAGTAATTGTGGAGGTTTGTTTTTATGTTGAGTTTTTGCATCATATGTTATCACAAAGAAATTATCTGCTTAAAAGAGCTTCAGCATGCTTGGAATTAAAAAAAAAAAAAAAAAAAAAAGCTTTTTTCAAAAGTCATTCTTACCTTGTGAATATTTGATCTTATCTGTTTTAGAGGTTTAAAAAGAGGTTACGTCAGAAGTCTGATTTTCAAAAGCGATTATGTCATTAAGGAATTTTCACTTAAAATCAATATGCCTGAACAAATAACATCTAGATTTTTCAAGGCTATTTGACAAACCTGAAGTTTCCAAAGTATCTGAAATGATATTTAGGATTTTCTAAAGTTGTTAGACAGCTGAAATTATTTCATTGCCATTTTGGCTTGATTTAGGTAATAGCATTGATGTTGCGTTCTGAAGTACTTCTCTGAATTGTCGATTTGCCAAAGAAGTTATGGTTGAACATAAACTTACTCTTTGCTTTCTCTTAATTCAAAAATGTATTTGTTGTTATAGGAGGAGCAAGAGTAGATTTGGTTGATCAAGATGGCCATTCACCCCTTCACTGGGCAGCCCTGGGAGGAAATGCTGATGTGTGCCAAATCCTGATAGAAAATAAAATCAACCCTAACGTGCAGGATTACGCAGGTAGAACACCTCTGCAGTGTGCTGCATATGGAGGTTACATCAACTGCATGGTGGTATTACTGGAAAATAATGCAGATCCAAATATTCAGGATAAGGAGGTATGTTGTCCTTCACTGGGCAGTTTCATTAAGTAAGTTTAAAATAACTGTAAACATAAAGATCATCCTGTTTTCTGGGAGACTGAAACATCTTTTCTGCTGTTTATCATGAAAGGAAATACATCCCGGCATAATTTTCCCTGTCTTCACTTCTAAACTCTTGAATGAAAAAATAATGGTGTAATATTCAGCATGAAATGAAGACACATCATTTTCTTTTACCATTTTTGTCTTTGCTTTATCAAAGTGTGATCTTACAAGGAGTCATTTTAAGGATCTTATTTTTTAGCTTGTATGATTCTTCATTAACAATTGATATGGGAATGTGATTTTATAGTTTATAGTGTGTTTCTTCAGCATGTGTTAGAGAGATAGAACAAGTACGGTATTGCAAGTGAGATTGCAGAAGAACTTCTTCAATTATTTATCTGTATATAGCTCTTCTTGATGGAAAAAAAAAAAGAACTCTGGTTTGTTTAAATATTCTTTTGTGTCATTTTTCAAGCAGTAAGTGAGATTAGGAGCCAGAATAATTGTGCAACATATAACAGATTTCTTTGTTATTTGACATAATTTCTTTGAAGTCAGAAGAACTTCATGAGTCAAAATAGTTTCACTCAAATTGTTAAATTTTTCTCTAGCTATTCGTTGTAGGACATGAATAATTCTGGGTAATGGAAAAGTGTTATTTATTATGGGTTCTCCAGAGTATACTGCGAACATTTTCTAAACCTGCTACCAGCTTCATGTGGCATCAGCTTGAATATAGGTGACATCGGCTTCAGGCCTCCTTGTTTCACACAGAGATGCTGCAGTATAATCTTCGGCACTTGGAGTTCAAGGTGCAGCTTGTTAGCACTGAATTCAGAACTTCTTTGTGTGCCCAGTTTTCTAACTGTTTGTTAAATCGGGAGTTTAAAAAAGCAAGATGCAGGTATGGGAGGCATACCCTTAAAGTGAAGTGGAATACCTGTGTTTTGTTGATATTAACAGACCTGTAAGTATTCACAGTGCAGATACCAGCCAGGAGCTGGCTGTGTATAGTTTGGCCAGTGCACTGAGTATTGTGAGCTGGACTTCTGCTTCATGTAAGTGAAACCAGATTTCTGAAATTAAGCTCCTTTTGGAAGGACAGCTGAACACTCATTCTGCGTTTGTCTGAGCTGATAAGCCTTCCTCAGACTTCATCAGCGTTTGATCCCCTTGCTAATTCTCTGTCTTGTTGCAGTATTTTGGATCAGCCTAGAAAACAGTCTGAATGACAGAAGTTGTTGAGAGCTTCTTCAGGACAAAGGCAGCATAACTGCACAGAAATCCACTCCAGAACTAGTTTCCTAATGCTATTTTTCAGCCACTTCAGATGGAAAAGCACAAGTGTTGTAATGTAGTTTAAAAAGAAAAAGATATCTGATTTCATTTTTAAGTGATGTACTCTTTCATTTTAACAAGGGAGTTGTTTTAGAAGAATCAGTTTGTCCTTCGTGTCCAGAAAGGCATCAAGTTGCAATATGATTTGCAACTGCTATTGTGGTGTGATAGAGATTGGGAATAGTATTATTATTTCTTTTTTTTTCTATCTATTGTCTACAGGGAAGAACTGCTTTACACTGGCTCTGTAACAATGGCTACCTTGATGCTATAAAGTTACTGCTTGGTTTTGATGCTTTCCCTAATCATATGGAGAACAGCGAGGAAAGGTATTGGACTGAATGAGTCTTTCTAATTTAGCAAAAATGCTACCTATTGATTAAATGTTTATTGTTCAGATATTTTCACAGTATCATAATTGTCCTAGTATGTAAAAGGAATGCCATAGCTTTGGGCTTCAGTGTAAGGAGCTTATATATAATGTGAAAAATCTCTTGTTTAAGTATGACGTTGCAAGTTTAAACTTCAGCTGCTTATACTTTTGAACCTTGATCTCACAGACATTTCTGCAAGTATTTACTCATTCTATTCTCATTTCAAATATTAAGCATCTTTTTCATTTAAATGAAGTTGACAATGGGTATGTACGATGAAAAGATGAAAATGTTAGAGTAGGCTGGAGTTTCTCTTGTTGGTGGGAATACAGTGAGAAGAAAGCAAATGGAAGAAATGCATTGTAACGTTTTAAAATAGTGATTACAAATTACTGGTGATTAACTGTATTCTAAAAGCCTGGGTGGGTGGGTGGGTTTTTGAGTTTTGTTTTGTTTTGTTTTTTTGTATCTTGTAATCATAAAGAGATGGTAAATTTGCACCTCTTTTCTTTGTGTTTCATTGACACATAAATAATAGCATTTTTTTAAAGTGATTTGAGTTGCAAAGTTCAAATTAATCACCTGACCATGAAGATAATTAGTGTTAGCAGAAATTTATGATGTCTTTTTAAAGTAGACGACTCCATTCTAATCATAAATAAAATTTTGATCAGTATGTCATGTAGATTTGAATATTTCTCAATTTTAAATAATTTAAATACATTTAAGGCCCATGTTTTGGAGATAAACTGGAGGCTTCCTTCCTTACCCCAGTTAATTGCTTTCTTTCCCCGTCATTTCTCTTTTGTTCTCTACACCAGCTACTCAGATCTCTTGCTTTTCTGTTTATTCTCGGTTTTAGTGAGAAACAAATGAAAGCATTAAGTCGTTCTTAAGTAGTGTCAATACTCTCACTTCTTAAGGTAGCTTGAGTGGGGTCAGATAATCCACGTTTAAGAATATGGGTCTGCATGACTGTGATCCATAAAACAATAGATCGTTTTGGTACATGCATATTAGCAGCATAAAGTTTACTTCAGTGTCTTCTGTACATGATAACTAAAATGTTCAAAACTAGCTATACTTTAAAATGTCACTTTCTGAAATGAGGTCCCTTCTGAAGTATCCATTCTTGGGTTATCAAAAATCTGTAGCTATTTAAATGCTATCAGCATGCCTTGACATACAGATTTTCATGTTATGCCATTGTCTTTATTCCCGCAGACACTTCAGTTCAGATACTGTTAATCCTTCCATCAAATCATTGCTGTGTGGCAAGTCCAATTGTGCTCTTTCTGTCTGTTTTTCTTTGCTTACCAGCATTGTGTCCTAGCAAGTTACCATCAAGAAGAGCCCTAATTTTCTCAATCACATGCATTGACACTTACTGTTTGAAAGTCTTGCATTTTATGGTCTTGATTATGGTTTGTGACTGATAATTCTCCATCACTAAATGTCATTGCCTAATGCTTCAGTGTTGGTGTTGGGGGCAGGCACCTTTTGCACCTATCAAGACAATGGAAATCTGGGGAATTTTTATCTAAAAGTGCTGACGCAGGTTTGACACTTTAAAAGCAAAGGCATTTAATATTTTTATCATGCGTGTTGATTTGGAGGAAGGCCTGTCTTACTAGTGCTTTAAAAAAAGCGTTATCCATTAAAGTAGGTTTAATACTGTTCCTTGGTCAGCTACACCGTCCTCAGTTATTGTTGTAGAAGCCAGATCTGACAGTAAATTCTCAGAACTAAAATGGATATGTAAGTAACGCAAAGTATGTTTTATTTTGCTTTTTACTTAAATAACATTTCAACATATGAACCTTAATAACTTCTTTGTTTGCTTAAAACAGTTAATAATAATAATAATGTTGGTCGGACTTTGGACTACTGCACTTAGTATTGCTTGATCCCATCTAAGGCAATTGAATTAAGCCTTAAACATGATCATGGTATGCACCATGAGCAAGACAGGAAAATAATGTTTAAAATAAGAGCAGTGGTCATCTGAAAATAGTGTTTAAGCAATTTTCATACTAGAAGTTGCCTTATTGTGAAATCAGTATGAATCTCATAACATAAATGCACATTATGACTAGGAATCTTATTCATTGTTAATTGTTGCCTCCTTTTTTAGATACACTCCGCTTGATTATGCCTTGCTTGGTGAACACCATGAAGTGATTCAGTTCATGTTAGAACATGGAGCTCTCTCTATAGCTGCCATACAGGACATTGCTGCTTTCAAAATTCAGGCTGTTTATAAAGGATATAAAGTTAGAAAGGCTTTTCAAGAGAGGAAGAATCTTTTAATGAAACACGAACAACTGAGAAAAGATGCTGCTGCCAAGTAAGTTTGAGACTCAAAATCTATTCTAGCAAATAGGCATTTGCCACAAGTTTCTATGTATATGTGTATAATTTTATCTGTTACTGATTATCACTTATTGTTCCTCTTTAGCAAAATTCACGAAACTTGCAAGCATCTAATGGAGTTTTTTTCTGTAGTGCTACGTATGAAAACTGTTTTACAGATAATCCCACATTAAATAACAATCTTTATATAATGTGCATGAACAAGGCAAAATACCAAAGACTGGGAAGCTGGCATATTAACATCGTTAATCTTTAGCTAATAAATTTTGGAAACCATATATCACTCTAGAGTAATGAAAATAATCATTGGCCTCACGAATCTTTGATACAAGTTTTGAAAACAAATTAATAAGTAGATGAGGAAGATAAAATAGATACTTGGAAAAGCCTGATTAAATAAGGCTTAACTGTTTCATATGGGAGGCTGAGCTTTTCTAGAAAACTGAACTCCTTCCAGATTTTATTTGCGACTTCTGTCTTGGCAGTATAGTACATTGCAGTGAGATTTTCTGCACTTGAATTAGACTGTTATCATGAAATCGTTATATTAGATTATAAATAACTACCAGATGCAATTCAGATAGTTGTTTTTAAGGCGTGCTGGTTCTGATTGAACTGGAGTAGCAAAAGGACAAAATTCTAAAATGAGAAAATACGTAAATGATCATCAAAATACTCTGATTGGTTAGTCTTTATTCTTAAGATTCACCATATAAAAAGAACAAATTAGCACATGGTTTCTCTTAAAGAGATCTGATTCTCTCAATAAAAAATATGAATCTAAAAATATTTCTAGAAATTTTGATGTAATATTTCTACGAAATATTCATATTATTTGTATAAAGAGAGTTCATATTAATTGATAGACAGTAATCATTGAACATAGAGGATTTTTTCTTGCCTCTGTGTATCTTAGGCAAAGTCAGCTGCAGAGTGCCATATTTCAAATTAATTAGCTCGGTGCTCTCTATATCTGGTCAGTCTGACTTTCATTGGGTTTGACTGCTGCTACCATATTGGTTACAGTTGTTTAATGCCCATTAAGAATCAAAGCTAGAAATACCAGTTAACTAATCTCTTGCTCGCATCTTTAGATTCTGAAGTTGTAACTTGCAACCCTCCTACTGCAACCCTATTGCATTTTCTGAAGTCAGTATAAGTCAGAAGTATGGAGAATCTGTCTTTGAAAATATCCTTCATGTCTTACGTATTTCTTAATTTTGAGAACTCTGCTTCTTGCTGTGTGATCACGACTGACTTTACCGAGTTGAAGTAATTTTACTCTTTGTGATGACAGTCATTTTTAGAAGTATTTGTGATACCCCATCCAACACATTGAACAAGAAGGGTTTGCCTGATGGAAATTTGGGAATGTTTTTATATCATTGTTTCCCTTTGTGAGTTTCTAATGTACTTTCTGAAACTTACTAAGCTGTTGTTGATTTGTTTGAAAACAATAGAAATAAAGTTTGTGTACCAAATACCATAAAAACAGAATTAAAATATAATTGGAGTGTACAAGCAAATCAAGTTGTCACATAACAAATCTTATTTAATTGCAATTTTATGATCTGTAATAAACTGGAGGGGACATTATGTTGTCATCATTCTGCATACCCATCTGTGCATTCCACAGTTAAACTTGGCCAGGGCCTTGTTACATACAAACAAGTAATATCCCTATTCATGTTTAAAAATCTGCTCTCCAGATAAAAGTAGACATTATGTGCAAGTCCAGAATGATGGTGAACGCCTAGATTGAAAAAGAACCAAAACCGAAAAAAAAAGGTCTGCTTCAGAGACATAGTGGGAGACTTTCATGGCTAAGCAGCGAAGCTATGACAGAGTTTAGATGTGAAAAAGCAGTAAGCCGGAGGTGCAGACAGGGGCAATCTACAAAGAAGGAGCTTGGCGTCACTTGGGTACATTGGGATAGTATCAGGAAAGACAAAAGTCAAAGTTGAGATTAAAAGGAATAGCCCAGGCAAGGAGCTGAGCTTCTGCCTTTACACTGATAGTAAGAAGCTTAGCAAGGAAAATGTGGGCCCATTGCTGAATGGCATGTGTGATTTGGTGAGAGCAGACACAGAGGAGGTGGAGATGCTCAGTGCCTTGTTGTCCTCAGATTTCCCCAAGGTCTCCCAAGACCCCTGTGCTTAGAGAATGAAGGAGGAGAGCTGCCAGAAATTACTGAGGACTAGGCAGGGATTGCTTGAGAGAGCTCAACCTACACAAGTCCATGGGACCGGATGAGCTGCATTTAAGTGTGCTGAGAGAACTGACAGGTGTCCTTAAAGATTTTCAAGACCTGACTGTATAAATCTCTGAACAACCTCATCTGACCTCACAGCTGACCTTTA
Source organism: Alectoris magna (assembly GCA_030625065.1). Classification (NCBI taxonomy): domain Eukaryota; kingdom Metazoa; phylum Chordata; class Aves; order Galliformes; family Phasianidae; genus Alectoris; species Alectoris magna. Next base: position 60,505,139 of record CM060561.1, read on the forward strand.
TTTGAGCAGATTGTTGGTCTTGATGTCGAGATCCCTTCCAACATATATTCCATACTGTATGTAGAACCTGCCAGGAGTGAAACACTGCTTCAGCAGAGTAGCACAGGAGTGATCTAGGAAGGACGCATTTCAAAACCAAAAATTTCTGTCAGTCTATGCAGGGGTAAAATGTTGGACTTGTAAACCTTTTTCAGAAAGAGGCCTTTGTTTTAGAAAACAGAGTTAGTCTTTAGTTAGAAAAGAGTTTAGTGATAAAGTTTAGTCCATATAAAGAGTTTAAATCATGTTCAGATGAAACCGATTTCCAGCATATTGAGGTCTGAAAGTACTGAAGAACTTGTTCATTACTTGTTTATCTTCCTTTTGAATTTCTCAGAATAAGTTCCTGAACCTTTACTTCTCTTTTTTATCAAAGACTTCTGGATTTGATTCTGGCCGGTTGGTAGCAACTGCTTGAGACCGTGAATATGAATGGGAACTTGGATGAAAGTGATTAAGAGTAAATAAGTCATATATAAGAAGAGAACATCAAGAAAATAAAACAATCAATTGAATAGCTTTCAGTAAAATAAGAAGAATTTTCCAAGGGGGGGAGAGTGCAAGTAGATTATGAGATCCATCAGAAAATCGGTAGGAAGGCCCGCACACTGAGCAAAGAGAGAAAATAATGAGCTTTTCAGCAACCTGAGAAGGGAAGGCACAGAGTGGAAAGTTGATGCCATTGCTAAAAAGGGGGATGGAGATAACATACAATGATAAAATTAAACTGAGGCACAAAAGAAGAGCAAGTAGTAAGAGATGTGGTATATCACAAGAAATGATTGTAAACATACACATAGTAAAAAGAGGAAGAAAGTATTGATTCATAGGTGATGCAGAAAAGACTGAAGTGTTCGTTTTGCTTTGTTTCAATCGTCATTAGACATCAAATGACGTTCATTAGCAGATGAAATTCACACTAGAAACAGAAGGCAGAAAAGCAGGCCAAAGTACTAAAAGAACAGGTTAGAGACTAAGTGGATGAATTAGATGATTTCAGATCATCTTAGCCTGATAAAATTAATCCTGGGCTATTTAGGAAACTAGCTGAAATAATCTTAAAATTGCTGCCTTTAAAAATTTGTGTAGGACTTGCTGAGCTACAGTATCTGTGAAATTAGCAGAACGTCTGCTTTGTCTAAGCGCAAAAGAATCACGGGGTTACTAAGATTGGAATGGAACTCTTAAGATCATATAGTCCAGCCCCACCCCTGTTCAAACAGAGTCTGCTAGCCCAGGTTGCTCCAGGACTATGTCCTGTCAGGTTTTTAATACCTCTGCAAACTAAGACTCCACAATCTCTCTAGGCAATCTGTTCTCTGAGTCTTGTCTTCCCCAGGCTGAGCACTCCCCACTCTCTCAGCTTCTTCTCATGAAAGATGTTTCAGTCCCTTGAGCATCTCTGTGTTCTTTTGCAGGACTCATTGCAGTAACTCGATACCTTTCTTGTATTGGAATCAAGTAATAGTTGTGTTATTTCTTTGAATCAGAAACATAACAAAACAAGAATTAATAGCAGTCTTGACTTCACTGACCCAAATTTTGTCAAGTCAGTGAGGTTTCCTTCTGTTCCATAATAACAAATTTTGTGGCCGTGGAGGAATAGTAGCTGCTGTTAAGATTTATATGAAGTTTTATACATTTCATTAGTAAATCAGGGCAATGTAGCTTGAATTAAACCTTGACTAGATGGGTGAAAAACTGCTTAGAAGAATGTACACAGAGTAGTTCATAATGGTTCAACCTTAAACTGAAAGTATGTATTGATTAGAACTTCACATAAATCCATGCTGAATCTCATACAATGCAGTATTTTCACTTAAGAATTAAAATGTTAAATTTGTAAATAGTACCAAGATGCGGAAGACTACGAATATGCTGAGTTCTAACTTAGAGTGTGTTAATGCATATGAGAAATGACTGAGTTATGTTGTAGTCGGCGACAGTGAGGATTCGGGATGTGACGTGGTAGGACTCTCCCCTTGCTTGGTGTCGAAGGGTTAATGTATGCATAAGGGGCGTGGACGAAGTAGGATAGGTATATAGGTAAATCACACGATGCAATAAACGCCATTTTCCTGCTCACCATATTGGTATTCACGTGCAGTTCTTTGGCCTGGGTAGGTTTTACCCGATAGTCCAGCACAGGCACAGAGCTGAAAGAACATGGGTTGCCAGGTGCACGGCAACAGAGTTAGCAATAGGAGGTCAGGTAAGTACAGCTCTACACATGCTTTTTAAAACAAACCTGTGAGGCCATATTAGCAAGAGACAGCTATTTATACAATAGGAAGCATAACTGCTCTTGGTCAATATAAAGCCTCAACTGTGGTAGAATCACAGCTGGAGATGTATATTTGTAGTTATGATTTTTAAAGTAACTTCTTCTGCAAGGAGAACTATAAATGCTCTCCGGCATACGGACATGTTGTAAACTTAAAATGTCCTCCACAGAGTAGATAGAAAAATCAAAGCGTTGTTAACAGAATAAAAATGATTGAATTCATTTGAGCAGAATTAAAAAAATCAAAGCATCTCTGTGTCTTCACAAATGCTTAAGGCTGAAACTGTTCCTTTGCAGATGCCAAAACCTTAGTTTCTGCTCTATCACTTTTCGCAATGCAATATAAATTTATGACTCCTAAGGACAAAATTCTGTTGCAATTAATGTGGACAATTTTAGTATATTATCACTGTAGCTGTAGTTGTCTAAGTTTAGAGTCCAAGTTTGGATCCCGATGAGTTACTGGAACCTCCTGAGAATAAATGAGAGCTGCAAAGTTGGAAACTTGTCTGCTTCCCTTACCTGCTAATGAAACCGAGTCTCTTAACTTAGACAATAATAAAACTTGAATATTTTATTTTTTTGTAATATATTTCACTATAAAACAGACTGAATTTCTCATTAAATTAAGCACACCCCTTGGGAAGGTTTGCAATTATTCTGATAATTATTAAGCAGCTAAGCTCTACGTTGATGGGGGTGGTGGCCTATGAGTAGGGAGGTTTGAAATCCCTTCCTTTTATTGTTTCATCACTTTCGTCTGAAAAATTAGCACACCTTAAAAAACGAACAAACAAACAAGCAACCCTTTACTTCTTCTCAATTTCTATTCTGTGGCATTTCAATAACTTTACAATCAGTTTGTTGCTGATGTTCTTTCGAGTTAATCTGCTGTTCCCAGAGTGCAGGCCGCTCTGGCTTCCTTCTGTATCACAGCCTTGGCTCACATGCTGTTTTTCTGCCACCCTGAATGGAGGGTACTGGTAATAGGTGGCTTGGTTGTTGTGAAGAAAACAAAAATGACTGTTGTGTAAATACTAAGATCTGATTTATCAGATCTAATGGCACTGAGATCCATACTGTACACAAGACAGACATCCCCGCATGGCCTATTTGTGGAACGCCGATATTATTTGAAACTAACCACTTTTTTTTCTGTGCCGTGGGGAATACTGAACCTCAGGCTGCCAGGAGTGTATTTTTTAGATCAATTAACAGCTTTTCAGGTACAAAGTTCAATCACTGCTTCTGCAGCGAGTACTTGATAAGATAGTACTGACAGATAAAGTTAAGGCTTCTCCCTGGCATATCACACTGAAATGACATACACTGGCATTGATACGACTCACAGGAACTGAGGATGGCATGCTGCATAACTAACCTGTCATATGCTGTGCTGTGAGCTAATGTGTCAACAGTCTGCAAACTGTGTTGTAGCATTGGAAGCAAGTTAAAATATCAGGCAGCTACATGATACGACATTTACCAGCTGTCTGTTCCAACAGGAAAAGTGTCACTTCATCTTATAACTAGTGCTTAATTTATAAAAACAAGTTCAATGGTAGGTAGATATGTAGTGTTTGCTGCCTGTTATTGGGTTTATTCTGCTTTGCGGGAAAAAGATTGTAAAAGCTAAAGTGTAATGACGTTCCATTGCATTTCAGAATAGGCTGCAAAACATTATTGAACAGATGTGCCTTGCTCGTCCTTGTCCAAAGTTCTCTTTTATATCTACACTATTTAAGAGACACATGACTACTTTCATTTTTGGAAACCAAATACCACATACCTCAAACCACAGTTGTGAGGGTAAAATATCTGCAATTTTTTTTTTTTTAATCCACTTCTCATATTTTGAGCATTTATCACTTCTGTAGTGTACAATCCATTTATGTAAAATAGGTTCTTTAATTATGTATCAGTGATAAACATACACCGGCAAGTTAATAACATACCTAGGTAGAGTTGGTTTGTAATCGTCTGTGTTGAGTACAACATAGAATCAATCATAGTATCAGCAGGGTTGGAAAAGACCCCCAAGATCATCAAGTCCAGCCTTCTACAGATGACAAGTCTTTTATGAAATGCCCTGACTTTCAAATGAACACAGTTCATTGCATTTCTACCTATATTAAAGCATGGTTCATTACTAATTCAAAGCATCCTTATTAGCATCATGTTTCTTGTCTTTGGATGGCTTTTTCAAGTCTTTTCGATGGTACTTCTTTTCTATGATTTAAAAATAATCAAAAGAGAAACTGCTTTTCTCTTTAAAATATCAGAAGTGTCTTTTGGTTTTTTAACAAAAAACAAAGTTACATAGTTTTAAAATAGGGAATGTTTTAAAATCAGTTTTAACTGCTGCAGAATGAATGAGAAACTGCCTACTAAGGGCTTAGCCTTCATTTAACTCCAGCTATAAGTCAGTTGTTATCTTGGATTAGGCTAAGCTACTTCCATGTGACAGGTGACCATTTCTCACAAAAAAAGGCGTCACAGTCAACATTCTGTTGTGGCTGTGTCAGGTTTCTAGAGATTAAAGTATAAAAGGTGGGTACATGCCCCCAAGATTTTGTCTTTGGAATTCTTATGGTATTTACTATAATTACAGGAAACGTGAAGAAGAAAGTAAGAGAAAAGAAGCCAGCCTGCAGAAAGGAATGCAGAACGTGGAAGAAAATAAGTTTCGAGTACAACCGAGTACAGCAGATCGAGAGAAGGCTGCCAACACCCTGCAGTTATCTAATAAACAAATTGATCTACAGAATAAGAGACCTCGCTCTGTCAATGCTTCTCAAATTCAACTAGGGAGAAACAGTAGAGGTTCCCCTAAAGCTTGTCGCAGCAAAGGATCACCAAAGGAGAGTTGCCTCTCTTCAGAGCCTCAGAGCGAAGGTCATAACATCAGGCAAGGTTTGTAATCGTTGTTAGTTGGTGTGATTATCTTTTTTATCTGCGTTTGGGGAGGTTTTATATATAGAACGTTTTACTCTTTTGTATCATTAATTGTTCTTTCATTATTTAAACAGTTCATATAGGATAAAGTTAGATACAGATTATATATATACATATATTTGTTTACATGTGTTCAGTCATCTTGGGTAGTCAAAGATATCGATATGCACAGTGACTGTAACAATACCTAAAATACATGAGAACGGGATGTCAGGAGATGTTCTGTCTGTTTCTCCTATGATTTGCCTTTAAAGTCCTCTTTTTGAGAGCGTCCGGGATATTTTTTGAGAAATGAGGCTGTTTATTGAAACGTGTCTGACTTCTTTATGTTACTTTATTTGCCCTGGTACAGTACACTCTTTTACTATATCTATAAATGCATCGTCACTTTATGATAATCTGTTGACCATTCCTGTACTAGTTTCACAAGATACACACTTTACTAATGTTTCGGTCAGTTCTGACTGCAGGAAGTTATAGCAAAGCTAGTCATGTTAAAGCATCTTCGCTGTCATTAGAAGTAAAAATTGGGTAAGTTGTTTGTTTAAGCTAAGCTGCAGGAACTCCTTTTCAGATGCAAAATTACTGCTACTTGGAATTTTACAGTTATACAAAGCAAAAGAAAGTCAAGGAGCTTTTCCTACTAAGTAATTTTACCTAGATTTATTTTGCTTTTACATGGAAATGCCTTAGTAAACAGAATACTTGTCTGTGTTAAAATAAAGGCAGACATCTGTCTTATTCTAATATATTCTTTAATAGCGTTAAATATCACTATTACGATAAACAGAGATGTTAAAAATGCTAGCAAGCTTTATCTGTGTGCATATAAAACAATGATGTATTAGAATCAGATTGCAAAGGAGAACACTTGAAATTAGGAGTAATCAGAAATGGTGGTTACCAAAGAAAAATGAATAGTTATAATGAACATAATAAGGGGTCTGGAGCACATGAGGGGTCTGGAGCACAGGCCTTATGAGGAGCGGTTGAGGGAGCTGGGATTGTTCAGCCTGGAGAAGAGGAGGCTCAGGGGAGACCTTATAGCTCTCTATAACTTCCTGAAGGGAGGTTGTGGTGAGCTGGGGGTCGGCCTCTTCTCTCGTGTAATCAGTGATAGAACTAGAGGGAATGGTTTCAAGCTGCGCCAGGGGAGGTTCAGGCTGGACATTAGGAAGTATTACTACTCGGAAAGGGTAGTCAGGCATTGGAATGCACTGCCCAGGGAGGTGGTGGAGTCACCGACCATGGGAGTGTTCAAGAAACGTTTGGATGTTGCGTTGAGGGGTATGATTTAGCTGGGAAGTATTGGCAATGGTTGGACTGGATGATCTTCTAGGTCTTTTCCAACCTCGATAATTCTGTGATTCTGTGATAATGAGGAGAAATTGATAACTGAGGAGATGAGAAAGGACAAAGTAAGGGCTCTGGAGGGTTAGAATGAGGGGAAAAGAGGAGAAGGACAGAGAAATTATAAAGGAAGAACAAACAGCCTTTTCTTCTACTGACTCCAATATCCATTCTTTGCTGAAATTTTCCATTGGTTTTACCAGTGGAAACTGCGTTTCATCAGTCAGACTCCCAGTGTTTATTGGAACAAATGTAGTGCTGGAGTGAAGTAATGACCAGAAGGTAGAAGAAGTAGGTAGTTACATGAGATACATGGAGTATAAGGTCAAAGAGACTGCAGAGATAAGGATAGAACTTGCCAGATCTTCTGCATAGGATTCTTACAGTGTTTAGGTTTGAAAAAAGCACATTTGTGTTCAGCTGTATACGCCACTTTTCCCATATACCTGGGGAGTTCAAACCAGCAGTAAATGCCAGTAGCTCATAGCTTGAACTTTTGCTTTAAAGGCTTCGCTGAGGTTGGAGATTTCCTGAAGTAGCTATGCCAGAATAATTTTTCCATGTTGATGATTTATAAGTGAATTTTTAAAGTTACATGGGCCATTGCCTGGAGATTTTCTGTTTTTGTTGGGTTTTTTTTTCCAATATGTGTATAAAAGAAGAATATAATTTCTCCAGAGGTGGCGTTACGATTTTCTTCACCATTTTACACTGTCTTCCCTGTGACAATGTTGAGCACAAAGAGAATAAAAATCTTGACACAAGGTCTTCTGAAAATGCATTTCATTTCAAATACTTTCAACAAGACCAAATGCTGGGTCCTGCACTTCGGCTACAACAACCCCACGCAGCGCTACAGGCTGGCGGCGGAGTGGCTGGATGACTGTGTAGAGGAGATGGACCTGGGAGTATTGATTGATGCTCAGCTGAACATGAGCCAGCAGTGTGCCCAGGGGGCCAAGAAGGCCAAGGGCATCCTGGCTTGCATCAGAAGCAGTGTTACCAGCAGGAACAGGGAGGTGATTGTCCCCCTGTATTCAGCTCTGGTGAGGCCACACCTCGAGTACTGTGTCCAGTTTTGGGCCCCTCACTGCAAGAAAGACATTGAGGCCCTGGAACGTGTTCAAAGAAGGGCAGCAAAGCTGGTGAGGGGTCTGGAGCACAGGCCATATGAGGAGAGGCTGAAGGAGCTGGGAATGTTCAGTCTGGAGGAGGCTCAGGGGAGACCTTATTGCTCTCTATAACTTCCTGAAGGGAGGTTGTGGTGAGCTGGGGGTCGGCCTCTTCTCTCGTGTCATTAGTGATAGGACTAGAGGGAATGGTTTCAAGCTGCGGCAGGGGAGATTCAGGCTGGACATTAGGAAATATTACTTCTCAGAAAGGGTGGTCAGGCACTGGAATGGCCTGCCCAGGGAGCTGGTGGAGTCACAGACGCTGGACGTGTTCGAGGAACGATTGGATGTTGTGTTGAGGGACATGGTTTAGTGGGAGCTATTGGTGATAGGTGAATGGTTGGACTGGATGATCTTGTAGGTCTTTTCCAACCTTGGTGATTCTATGATTCTATGATGCTAGGAGGGGGAATGGCTGTTTTCAAGGGTAGATAGTGGTAGGACAAGGGGGAATGGGTTTAAACTGAGACAGGGGAGGTTTAGGTTAGATATGAGGAGGAAGTTTTTCACTCAGAGGGTGGTGACGCACTGGAACAGGTTGCCCAAGGAGGTTGTGGATGCCCCATCCCTGGAGGCATTCAAGGCTGGGCTGGATGTGGCTCTGGGCAGCCTGGTCTGGTGGTTGGCAACCCTGCGCATAGCAGGGGGGTTGAAACTAGATGATCATTGTGGTGCTTTTCAACCCAGGCCATTCTATGATTCAGTTACCTCTTCTGATTCTTCCTGCTTCTATACTTTTTTCTTCAAGTGTGCCTCAAAGGTGAATAAGCAAAAGAAAATTAGAATAATAAACTGTTTTGCTGGATCAGAGACTGAATGTTTGTTTCCATTTCTCTGTCTAAAGAACTATTGAGAAAACACATCAAAAGCAAGCCAAGTTGTGTCCATTTCCATTGCGGTAAAGTAAGAGAGGTAATCAAAGTTGAAGCAAAACATCAGGTTGCAGCTGCTACAGAACTGAATGGAGAAAAGCACAAAGAGCATGCTGTGGAGACAAATGGTGCTTCTGCTCGTGGTAACAGAAGGCATGCTTCTGCTTGCGGGACTGCAGGTGATGGGGAAAAAACAAGAGATCAGAGTCAGTCTTCATCTGGTAACAGGGGCCGTTGTGAAGGAACTTCTGTGGTCGTGTGCAATGTCAGTTGTGTTGGTGGAATTGCAAGAAATTCAAAGCGGTGTGAAGCCGTTCCAAAAGGCAAAAGGCATCAGCAGAAATCCAGACATAAAGAGGTAAATGATGAGAGATGTTCACCAGCTGGCTCAAGTAGACCAGGGAGTGCCAAAGCGGTATTTGTCAACACCAGAAATGCCACTGTTCGTGCCATAGAACATGCTAACAATGTGGGAAATGAATTGGCAAAAAAGACCTCCCCGTTATTGTCTACTGAGACCGAATCTACAGGAACTGGGCCAAGAAACCCAGTAACGTGTTCTGCTCCTGATGACAGTTTGAACTTGGAAAAAACAGGTGAAGTTGGATCCAAGAATGCAGATGACCAGCTATGTTCTGTTGAGTGGCAAAGTACAAATATTGAACTGATCCCTTTAGAGATTCGGATGCAAATAATAGAAAAAGAAAGAATGAGAAAAGAGCTATTTCGGAAGAAAAACTATGCTGCTACAGTTATACAGAGGACATGGAGAAGGTAAGACTACTATTTCAGTAGCTAGAGATGAGATGAGATACACGTAGATGTAAACTGCGGTAGACACCAGCAGTGTGTTTTATTTGGTCCCTTTGCTTATAGCAGTAACTATGATAAATTTCACGCAACAAATGGAAGTAAGTTCCAGTTGCCTAGACTGACATCATTAAGTTAAAAAGTGCAAAGTAAGTGATGACTTCTCAAAATTGGTGAAGTTACTAAACTTCTGTTTCAAACATCGATGTTTCTTTATAGAGCACTGATCAACGTTCACCTGAGCCCAGAGTTACTGCTCTCGTGTTCATTAGCAAACATGTAGGAATGTAATTTTCTTCCAGCGGAGTTTTTTGTTACTGGATCCTCCACTGTCATTTACTGGAACACCTGAAATTGTATTATATTGTATTCTATAATGGCTCAAGCAAATCATTTGTTCGCTCCAGCTTTCTGACTCATCAGTCTAAATGTTGCTCATTATAGTACAGTCATATTCCAGTCTATCTCTTCACTGTTGTTGGCATGTAAAAGTGCAGTTGACTTTTCTAAGTACATTCCTATTCCAGTGGAAAGCTGAAATTCTGGAGAATGTTATTTTTAATTCATTTTTGAACCTTTTGTGTGTATGTATGTGTGAAAATTAGGACTTTTTTGTACAGTAGCGCTATACACAGCACTTCTGTACTTCTGTAATCTTTGGTCTCCATTTGCTATTTATGACACATTCCTTATTTCTACACTCAACTTCATAGCAATCCCTTTTTTTCCCCAGTAACCCAGTACTCCTGCTGTCAACTCCAAATTTTTCCAGGTGCCCTCTGTTGTTCTTTGACTTCTTTTCTAATTTGGAACCTGAATTCTTCTCTTGTTTTCAGATCCATCGAGATCCCAAAGTCAGGAGTAGATGAGGGGAGTACATCCACTCATGATACTGTTGCTTCTGGTGGTTATGCTGTTCTCAGTTGACAGCAAATTACAGTCCTTCCAAAGCATGGTGTGTGGTACAGCTTGTAGTTGCAGAGTTCCCCACCCACCGCATAGCTCATTACACTTACTCAGTAGGTACCCGGTGTATGGCTGTGGGTCCCACTAAGTCTTGCTTGTCATTTGAGTCCAGGCTTGTGCTGGTCAAAAGCATGCACGTGTAGACAGCAAGAGAACTGCGCGTTAGTATAGAAATATGTTGATGTTGTAGTATGTGCTTGAGATCTAGCATTTCTCTACTTAGGATGAAGTACCTCTGTCTCTGCAAATTTTACAGAGATAATTTTCTTACTGAGAATGTATCGAAAGCTGTTGTGAGCTACAACACAATGGCCCTGGTCTACTAAAGCATACTTAACTTTCCTTTCTCGGGAAGGCGTTTCAATTCCCACAGTCCACAGACTTTGTAAATGCAGTCCTCAGAAGTGTGTTCCAAGGTGTATGCCTTGCCAAAGGTTAATTGCTCATCCTGCTCACTGAGGCTTGCAGATCCCGTGTCTGCCTCGCTCTCATCTGGGGCACTGGGGCCACTGCTGTCCTCCGTGGTCCACGGTGAGTTGACAGAAGCTGGCAATAAGCTGGTACCGTTGGTCTCCTGCTGGAGCTGAGTGTTTACAATCCATTATTGCTGCACGCGTACCTTACCAGCAGCATTTCAAGGTTTGAGCCCCTGTAACAGTGCACCTGAATAGCACTTACCATTCTGCACGTGCATTCCACGTTTATGTGCTGTAGTTTTGTTGAAGAAGTATTGGCTGTTTTGTTAAGGCATCACGGAGATTGATGGATAGAGCATTAAACTTGGTCCCGTTCTGTCTTTTCTCACTAGAATCAGAAGCTTGTTAGAGGAGGATCTTAATTAAAAAAAAAAAAAAAAAAAAAAAAAGCACTCTGAAGGTATCAAAGGTATCTACCTACATCTCTGGTTCAGAGCCTCAGAGCTGTTTTCTTGTTGCTCAAAACTACCAGAAAACTACAAACAACAAATCCCATCTGGGTGCAAAAGTGGAGGCCTGTGAGTGCTTCATTTCATGCATCAGCAAACGCTTCTGGCAGTAATTACTGAATTCCAGCAGAACAGCTTACTGTTCTTCTCTGCTCACGTCTAAAACAGTTCCCCACTTGTTTTTCCTGCAGGGGTGTTCGCGAGGCTCTTCCTTAGCAGAAGTTATGCTAGCAAGGTGCAGTCATGCTGCCCTCACTTTCTCATGCTTTTACTCCACTGAAGAGTTCAAAGAGACGTGTTATCTAACCAAACAGAATCCTTTTTCTTCTGTCTTTTAATAGAGCTCCTGTTCTGAAGCCATGCAGTGCTTTACCTCTTGTAGGCGCTGCAGACATTACTGCATGATGTGGTCTCTCCCCACATTTGTTACGTACTTCAACAAGCTGTGGAACAGCGTGTCTGAATTCTGAAGCTCCACTAAATTAAATACATTTTTTTTCACACAGCAAATTTCAGGGAGGTAATTTACCAAGCTGATTGAAAGTTTAGAACTGGTGGAGCTGTGACTGAGCATCTCATCACATCCCTCTGGCTCTGTTGTACTTTTATGTACTGATTTCCCATACACGGCTGCTGTGTTGTTGGAACTCTGCAGCTCACTGGCTTACAACGTATTTAAACAGTTCGTGTCTGGTTGCGTTGCGTTATTTTAGTTCAGAACTTGTTGCAGGCGGAGCAGCAGAACAGATTCACTTCTTTTCTCCTTCCCTTTCCCTTCCCTTTACTGAGGGCAGTGGGGATGGCACTCAGCATCTTTTCATCCATTAAGAAACACTTATAATGAGTATTTTACAAGTGTTACTCAATATTCATTTGTGACACGTTTGTATTAGGAAAATTCAACGTTGTTAGGCCAGTTGTGGGTATGGAATCCCAATATCTGAGGGATTACTTTTATCTCATTCGAGACCAAAAAAAGAACTCCATTTGCTAATGCCATTGCTGGCACTCAGGGAGGAAAGACAGGTAACCTGCAGCTGCCTCTTGAAGCAGAACTGTGACCATGTGTGCCACTGCTTTCATGTTGCACCTAAGAAGCAAAGTTGGGTTAGGAGATGGGGAGATGCTTAAGGGAAGGGGAGAAAAGCAAAAGGGAGATTGGTGCAAACAAGGCGGGAGGGGAGCACCTTCAGAGAATGCATGGAAACCAGCAGTTTTATGTAGGGGCAATGCGCAGCTGAACCTGCAAGAGCTGTATTTGGCTTCCCTCTTGCACCAGTTAACAAATACAAAGTGGTAAAGTGCAGCAGAAATACTGCTGTTATTTTATGAGTCTGGGGAAAATGAGAAAATGGCTGTGATTGTACTGTTATTAATATTTATAGACTGCACCCTCCAGATATTCTGTGTGTAGTTAAGCAGTCGACTGGCTGGTGTTACAGAACTCTTGTTTTGATACCTGTAATACCGGATCTTTATTAGCTCTGTGAAAAAATGGATGCATGTAGAATTGAATCCAGTTCCTACTTTTACTTCTGAGCAAACATCTCATCCAAATGACTTAGCACGTCAGTGGGAGTTCTGTTTTCCCAGCTACTCATGTAATCCTCCATGCGAACTGATGCATGGAAAGCACTGAAGTTAAAACAGGTCACCTAAAACAAGTGCTCTTCTCTTTTGTGCTCTCCAGTTACCATCTCAGACGGGAGTTGTCTCAGCTTCTTAGTGCTAAGCGGCAGCGCAAAGAAGATGAAGACAAATGGAGACAAGAGACAGCTGCCTTCCTCATTCAAGTTGCTTGGAAGAAACAGCTGAACCATAGCCCTCAGAAATCAGTTCCTTCATGTAAAAACCTCAAATCTGTAAACAAAACCAGCTCAGCCATAAAAACCAGCAAGCAGTCCATCCTCAAGCAGATCTATGGTAATTTTGTTTTCACTAAACTTTGTTTCCAAAAACCACTATATTAATTTTATAACACCGCGTTCCTTATATTTTGAATTCTTGGATGCATTTTCTACTCAATTGTTAGGGAGTAAAACTATTTGTAACATTTAGTCTGAAACCTCAAGTGTTCTGGATAATTCTATAACCATTTCAGGTGGAAAAAAATACAGTGGTGATTTAAAACGGTTTCTTCTAAAGCTGTTTGAATCACCGTATCATTATTCCAGCACAGTTCTTCAGCCACCAAATCACCCCCTTGCCACAGTTGCTCAAATGTATAAATGTGGAAAGAGAATACAGCTGTTAAACTGGGGACAGGCGGCTGCATCGATGAGCAGTGGCTGTCTGTGTAGAACACAGCTGAACTTTTTCAACATGGCTTTCAACTTTTATTATACATACATATATATGTGTTTTAAATATTCCCGTATGAAGAATATGATATGATCTTGTTTAACTTCTGTGCTTGAAGACAGCCCATCTTCACCGGGAGATCAAGGTAATCTTTTGTAGCACTGCATTGCTTTGCACTAAGTCTGAATACACGCTCTGCCTAGAATGCAACCTGAGGAAACAACAGAAGAAAGGCATTGCTTTTAAAACACAGGTTCCTTTACACTGTGACGCCAATGCTCTGTGTACCTTAACAGGTGGCAGCTCGTGCTTATCATGGCTCTGCAGTTTAGATAGCTTTACTCCATTAAAGATCTTTTTTGGCAAGCATTTAACGTTCCTTCTTTTACAGAGCAACTGCAAGATGTCATCAAAGTTCACTTACTTAAAGTTTTGTTAAAGGTGTTAACAATTTTCTGTATTGCAAAATGTCTTGCGAGTTTCCTCATCATAAATGAGAGTATTTGATGTTAAAATAATGCTGTAGCCTCTTGAAATAATTTTACAGCTGTCCATAGCCGTATCTCTACATGAATAAAAACCGAGCTGGTCGTGTTGTTTATTAAAGGGCGTTCTCAGGAAGGCAGAGTGTACCAGCCAACCAGACCTCCTTCTAAGCTGAAACTTTCCGATGTGCAGCTGGTCTCAGGTAAGACACACTTTCACACAGAATCACAGAATCACAGAATTGTAGGGGTTGGAAGGGACCTCCAGAGATCATCGAGTCCAACATCCCTGCCAAAGCAGGTTCCCTACACCAGGTCGCACTTTAACAAAACTGAGGACAGAGCAAATGACTTTAATGTTATATATATATGTATGTATGTGCGTGTGATTGGGCTCCTCTTAGAAAAGGAGGAAAAAAAATCAACTCTTCAAGAGCTGGGATCCGAAGATCAAGAGATGTAACTACTACCAACCTGCTGTATGTTCTTCTGCTAGTTTTGGACTGACTGAGCAATGTGCTTTTGTCCTAACACTGATTCACTTACACAAAAGCTTATTTTGATTGGACAGATACTTGGAAAGACCTTAAAATCATGGGTTTTTACAGAGATAAGCCACTCACGTGTGCTTAAAATCACATACAGAGGCTCACACTGTGATTTGTCACTATAAATATTTGCTAGACCTATAGAAGTAAAAGTAGTGGATTTCTACATGTGCCAAATATTTACACACCTGTTTGTTAGAAATACATGCTTTAGTCATAGAACCATAGAATGGCTTGGGTTGAAAAGGACCACAATGATCGTCTAGTTTCAACCCCCCTGCTGTGTGCAGGGTCACCAACCACCAGACCAGGCTGCCCTCATGCATGGATAAAATTTGAAAATCCAAAGTAATCTGATCTCTGCCCTTTCTTCTAAGCTACAGCGATGGTGTTCCCATCCTGTGTGCAGAGCCCCAGTCAGTTCAGAGAACATTATGTGCAGTAAGTTTTAGGGCTGTAATGCAAGCCTGCATTAATCCGCTGCTTAGCAGATAGGCCTTGTAGTTATTACCAGGTATTTCTTGGGAAATCCTCCATTCTGTTTGTGAGTGAGTGAAATTTTGTGCATGGAACTGGTACCAGGGAAGCAGAGTTTTCAGACAAGACGTTGAGAGTTGGTGTGATGGGGACTGTCAAGACACGCAGGCAGGGATGGTGCTACAACGCATCCTACAGAACAGCATCCAGAAACAGAGCACGTAGGAATATTATCAAGGTCAGTGAAGACCAGAAGTTGTGCGCATGGGGCAGTAGTTTGACAGATAGATAACTTACTTAAAAATGAAGTTAAAATACACAGTTCTCCTAATACTCCTTCAGTAAATAACTTTGAGAATATTTCAAGTGTATGCACATGGGGCCGGGCACTGTGGTAACGTTAGTCCTTCCTTCATCACGTGACCAGTCAGTGCCTCGATCTTAAGTAAGACCTTGGCTGCGTCCCACGTAGTTCAGAGCCAGGACACAGGCTGAGAGGAAAAAAAAGAAATCCTTCAAAGAGACAATAGTTCAGATAAGGTGCATAGGAAAATAAAATACGTTATCCCGCTAGTTTACAAAATTCTGCAGTCGAAAGGAAACCCAGCAGCAGCCCTAGCCTTGAATTTATTAGAATTGTAGGTGAATTTCTGCCTTGGTGAGAGACAAAGACTTCTTTCTTCCAGTATTTGAAATAACTGTTTTAATGAAGAGGCATGAGCAGACAGGTGTTTGATTGCCACCTCTTCATACAGACACCGATCTAAATTTTAAAAGAGTTTTAGCAAATAAAGCAGGTCTTCATTCAGCTTTCTAGGACAACGGGTCTCCCTGTCTTCTGAAATGAAAAGGCTCTCTTGTGAGGTTTGCCCGTCCTTTACTTTCATAATGCGGTGACGAATAGGACAGCGATAGGAACTTTGCCCAGTTCCTTCAGAACACTACCTACTTTGATTCACCTAATAGGAGCTGGGGGAACTTTAGCCCTTCCTTAAAGGCAATAACATGTTTTTCATCTGCCTGCCTTCATGCGTGACAACATTACGTTCGTTGGAAAAGTTCAGAGCTGTCAGTGGCTAATGCCAGATACTCTGCTGCTGACGTAGGTGCCTGGAGTAGGTCAGCATGGACTGCTCAGTTTGATTCTTCTCTTGTGGAAGGTGCAGCTGGGAAGGTGAAAACTGACTATCAGCCCTAGTTTTCACTTTCGTCTAGCTGCTGGAAAAAGCATGGTGTGACAAATCCCCAACAGAAGACTGACACCAAACTTATTGAACTTAGCAAAAGCAGCCTCTGTGCTGCAGAGTGAGGACACGTACATCGGAGGTAGCGAAGGGAAATACAGAAAGTAAGGGGGAGGGGAGCCAGGAAAAGGATGACAGAGAGAACAGCTGGAAACACAGTCCCTTGCTGTGCTCTTGAGCCAACTCAGCCAAGAGCCTTACTAAGTGACCGAGCCATCAGCCTGGAAGTGCTTGCTCACTTATGAGGGTGAAGCTCCATTATTAGGGGCTGTGCTGAATACACAGCCACGTTTAAGTTGTATGGAGTGCCACGGTAACAGAACTACTTACAGGTAACAATGAGATGCCAGGAACAAAGTGGCACGTTGCTGGTAGGTTCTTTGTTTGTGAAATGCAGAATCAGTGTGGATTAAGCTTTTCTCATTTGGAGTTATTCATCAAAACTGTTCTGTTCTTTTACAGTGAACAACCTGCAGTATGTTAATTTGCTGGAGAACATGGGAAAATCAAAGCAGTTTTCATATAACATGAGACCGAGCACCGCTGCAAAATCCAAAAGTACAAGGCTTGAGCACTAAGTGGATGGTCGGGATTTAAGGAGCATTCTGGTACAGCTGTAACTTTCCATCACATGGAAGCCATCTACAACATTTTAAACTTGAATACATTTTCAGTTTTGTATTACATGCCAAGCAGACTGCTAAGGAGCCGGACTCGTTTGTTTGGTGTACAAATTTGTCTGTAAATTTTAATTTATTTACTGATACGATGAAATCTGAACTGCATTTGGAAGCAGACAATTAAGTGCTAAGCCCAGCACTGCAGCACAATCGCAGTGGTTCACAAACGTTTACATTGTTGGAAGCAGGAATTCTGAGTACGTGTTCATTAAACACAATTGCAAAGGAGAGTGAAACTGTACTGGGGCTGTAACGGTAACTGCTGTTCGGTTTCACCTCAAAATGTACTAAATGTATGTCAAAATCTAAACAGGTGAGGAGGCGTAACCTCTGTGTTCCATTTCTGTACTAAAGAATAGGTCATCTCTCAACCTATTTTGGGGATTTGGAAGGGTAAGGACAAATGTTGACAAAGAAATCACTCCGTAAGTAAATTTCTTTCCACAGCATATGGAAAGCGTTAGCGGCGTTTTCTACTCTTTGAAATAATCCCCCGTTATTTATTCATTAAGAACTGTATTTTTGTACCCACGCAGAATGAGTTTCCACAGAAAGCAATATAAGGCAGGGCCTATGCTAGTAGGAAACTTATCTTTGGAGCAGTTGGAGCTGCCGCTGTACAGTATTTACTTTGCACAACATCTTTAAGAATTTCTGAAATTAGAATAACAATTTATTTTTAAAGTGGTGGACATACAATTTTTTTCTAGTTGGCGTTACGTAACTCCAGTTCTTTAATTGGATGGAGTCCGGATTAGTCTCTGCTTCTCTATGAGCACCTCAGCCTCACGGAGGGCCCCTGTCTGACCCTTCCCTATGATCCTTCTAGGAAACCCAACTTCCAGTGAAGCTGCAGTTACGTGCTTGGAAAGAAAGCTACAGGAGGGATGCAGCTCTTTGTAAAATTTTTATTCTGTTTCACTTACAAAAAAATGGACAAGCTTTGTTCCAACATCTCCCGTTCAAAACTAAATAGAAGTAAATGCTTTACAATAAATGCAGTTCCACCTCCTTAGTATACCGCGTTCATAGGGCTGGGTCCCTGGGGGTGAGAGGCCAGGTAGATGTTGAAGCAGTAATGGAGGTCCGTCAGCCACTGCTCTTGGACTTCGCCACTCTTCAGGGTCTAGAAAATAAGAGGGGAGGGGGGAAATTCAGCAACATTTGTGAAGCTTTGCTTTGTTCTTACAGTTAAGCAGGTGCTCTGCTAAAGACACCCGATGGCCTCATCCACCATGCATGCAGTGACACTTGTCATTTAACCTGTACGTTTAAACACGGTACGTCTGTTAGTGCTGAAATAATAAAGTGTCATTATTCGCTATGTTAAGATTGTGTTACATTATGGAGCATGTGAATTCTGTCAGATGTAGCTTCTTACTCTTAATTACAGCAGCTTGCTCACGTCACAATTCTGCCATTGATAGTCGATTACAATGCAAATGTGTGTGGTTGTACTGCAGTACCCTCCCAAGGAGCGCCACTGTCCACAGCCCACCACAGCCCACGGGCACTGACTCCTCCTCCTCAGCATTTCGCACTGGTTAAAAACAGAACCAAAACCACAACCCACCCACAGCCACGCAACACAAAAGCAGGCCGCAGCCCTTCCAACACCATAGGAAGCCAACATCATGTTTTCTGTTGGAGAACTTGCTTGATAATCTTGTTCTCCACCACCCATGAGGTTAAGTTTGGGATGACATTACAGAATTACTAAAGCATCATACTTATTCAAGTCTGACAACCGTGCAAACTCCCTGCACCCAGAACTAGTAATAGCTGTGTGCAAGAAGGCAGTTTCTGATCTGTTTCCTGAGAAGCAGATGTAATAATGTCAAAAGCTCTGACAAGTGGATGTGTGACTACAATGCTGGATTCTGCAATAGCTGCGAATTTTAAGACTTCTACTGTTTGTCTCTCCAGAGACCTACACGCTTGAGAGAGAGAGAGAATATTTCCTACCAGCACATATACTGGGACAGCTCCCCACCCAGCTGTGGAATGCTGCAGCTCATCCCCTTCCTGTGCACTTTGTTTCAAAACTTAGCTTTGAAATTCAGCCCAGGGGTCCTGGGCAGCATTTGGCTCCGCGACAATCTCATTTGTGCAAATCACAACTCGCGTTTCACCGAGCGTAATGGTCTGCGGTCATTGTTCAACATAAACACAAAGTATATTCCTGTGGTCTCTGGCGGACAACATCAGGCTTCCTACCATGATGTCCTTGATAATCTGCTGCACCAGGAATTCATTGGTCATCATATGGCTCCTGAGCTGACCGTGCTGCATCAGTAAGCGAAGCAGCTGAGCAACAACGGGCAGCTCCTCCCGGCAGATCCTGCTCACTTGAAGACTTTGCAGCATCAGTCTCAGCAGCCGCGGCAGGAGTGCTAATGCAGAAATGCATGATCCCCACAGCATATCCCTGGGAAGAAAAGAGAATGAAAATTGATCAGGGCAGCTCATTTCAGACACGCTTCTGTGGCCGACGTCTTGTATTTGCACCAGGAAACGCACCCCTGTGCTGATGCCAGTCGGCACGACTACATTGGCAATTAGTGCTGAAGCAGAAAATTTGTAGTGGCAAATGCTACACTTGAAAACATTCTAAGATGATGGGGAAAGTTTAAGGTCCTGCCCTGGAGCTTCAAATGTTGCTGAAGCCCTCACGCCGTGTGTCTTCTGCTTGAGGCAGCGGGGAAGAAGGGTTCTTCTTTCAGCTGTAATTCAAATGCATCTGAACCTCCTGAATCTTTAAGGCTCAAAACAAACACAGAAAACCGCAATCAGTGTTTTGTACCATGGCCGATAACACAGCAAGCGAAGGAGGAGTCTTCCTAAGTAAACTGATCAACCTTCTTGTACGTGGAACAGTTGTAAGAAAAAAAGCAAAAATCAGAAGTTTCAACTACTTAAAGACATTTCTCCTTTACAGGTAAATAAACGGAACCGATCCCTGGTGGCTGTGGCTGTTCAATTCCCAGAAAGTGTTGTTAAAGCTGAAACACCCAGTCAGGTACACACTTGCGGAGCCAAATCTTTTGTGTGCTGCTTTTCAGCGTATCTAATGAAACCAGAGGGCAAAGGCACACATTAAGGTGCAAGTATCTGCATTTCCAGGGTCAGGGTGGTTCCGACATCCCACAGCTGCAGTAAGTAAAAGCTTTGAGCTGAAACCTTCTTTAGTTGTTGTTTTAATTACAGCTAACGCTGCAGATGTATTAAATAAACAAAAGGACAAAATAAATTGCAGTCGGAGGGGTTGGCCCTTTGTTTTACACCTCTAAATATCTGTGCTTAGAAAGGCAGAGAATTCGTATAGCGCGAAAGGCAGCATTACCTTTTCTGTACGTGTTCCGCATCCTCTTTGTCCAGAGTGAGCAGGAAGTACAGGAGGCTGTAACAACAGGAGGCTAAGAACTTGTGCAGATTTTCACTCAAGATGCAAGCTTGATCCAAGAGCTTATTTATGGCACACAGAACAGATCCAGCTGTGCTATCGGGTATTACAACCAATCCAACCTGGATTAAAACAAAAACCCTTCAAGTTCATCGCTTTGTACACAAGTTTTTTGCTGTTACACAAACAGTTCTAAAGCCGAATGCGTCCTTTCACATGGCAACAAACATTACTTTGTTCCCGTTCAAGAACAGACACTACTGCATTTAAAAACAACAAATCCTCTCTTCCTTAGAAACTGACGCCCACAGCAATAGCAGGTTAAAAAGTATTTAAGCCTAAGCACTCGCTGCCTGTTAGAGAAGGCACTGCCACTTCCAGTACATTTTTCAGTGAAGTGCAAAGTGAAAAGGCCCTTGCCCCACATTGAAAGTCCTCTACCCTGCAAAACACAGGGTTTGGAGGCATCTATCGTTTCTCAAAATCCCTGTGCTGCATAAGGGCTTTCAGAACAGAACTGCTTTTTGTGTGTTTGACGTTGAAAGTTGGGAAGAGAGGACAAAATCTAGAAGCAAATTTGCAAGTCCAGGCGCATGTTATCCTCTGAGCATCAGTACTGAAACAGAGCACCATTAGTGCAGAAGTTTTAAGGAACTTCTCCGGCTCTTAAACCGCTGCCTTTCAGATAAAAGTACAAGCAGGCAGCTAGCAGCAGCTATAACCAGTAAAGGAGACAAGAATCTTAATCCCATCCCCTCTAAATAAAGGCAACATTCATCTCAAATGTATTTAAAAGGAAACAACGCTTTAAGCCTTCCTCTGAAGGACGGTGCAGACACAAAAAGCAGCTTTCAGACTGAACGGGTCTTTCCTTTTGAATGCGTATCATGGGACACAGCATCCCTTCTGTGTCTTGAAACAGCAGTGAGCCATCACTGAGGTAGAAGGAAACTCAGACTTAACTCTCCAGAAAGAAAAAGCACCAGGTACCCATCAGGACTGGTCTCCTAGAAATCCAAGGCGCTTGACAGGGATGAGAGCATTACAGAATCACAGGGTGGCCTGGGCTGGAAGAGACCTCAAAGCCCACCCATTCCCAAGCCCCTGCCGTGGGCAGGGTTGCCCCCCACCAGTTCAGCTGGATTTGAGGGTTACAATTAACAAGATTTTATCACAAGCAAGCTAAGATGGAAAACGAAATATGACTTACCAGGTATTTACAGATGCCCGTCTGGAGAATGTCAAAGCACTGACTTTGGGAAGGTATAGTGGACAAGCTGTGACAGATCACCTGTTTGAATAAAGCAGTTTTATTTAAGCTCTTAAAAATGCAACTAGCAACCATTCACTGCACAGTTCCATACTTCTCTGACAGACCTAAATACAAAGTACCTACAAGGACATGGCAGCTTTGTCTTTAAAGGTACTGGTTCTTGGCAGTGCATCAGAGTACTACTGTCAGCATAAGTTATTCAGTGTTTAATGAGAAGATGACCTGCACCATTGGTTCTGTGGTAGTGGCTTTCTTCCATTTACCTCTGTGCACGAAGTACAAAGCCAAAAAGTCGACCCAGCTACAACGCCACAGCAATTGTACACCATGCCTGCCTCCAAGAGGAAGACATTCAGAAAACAGAGAGACCGCAGAATCCAGGGACAGGGCATCCACAACCTCTCTGGGCAGCTATGCCAGCACCTCACCACTCTCATAGTAAAGAACTTCCCCCGACATCCAACCTAAATCTTCCCTCCTTCAACTTAAAACCATTTCCCCTTGTCCTGCTATTGCTTGCCCTTTCAAAGAGTTGACTCCCCTCCTGTTTGCAGGATCCCTTTGGCTATTGGAAGGACCTAAAAATATTTGCATTTCCACAGTGTAACGGAATGAAATAAAGCTGAGACAGGAGGTTAGGACAGAAAATGTTCGTACGCAACCTGGAACTGTAACAATTGGAAATGAGGAGAAAGATCTGTGCATACCCGGTCACAGCGTGATTGTGATACGACCACAGAACAAGCAAATATTGCGTTAGGATGCAAAATGAGAATGACCACAGTAGAGGTGGTCAGTGCTGCTGAACAGAAGTTCAGTACTACTCTCTGAGACCCTACACATGCCATTCCTGAAATATGGTGCAACACAGGAGGTGCTCCTCTTCAAGAAAGGGAAATTTAAACTGAAGGGGCACAGAAAAACTGCACAGAGAATGGAGATCCTGTCTTACAGATCTAGGTGGAAAGGACTTCACCTGCTCAGGCTGGCAAAGCTACAGCTAAGCAGGTATGCCAGCACTTCCTAAAACACAACAGAGGTGAGAACTGATGCAGCGGAACAAACATATCCCAATAGCAGCACTAACAATGATGATCCTGGCCAACAGGCAGTACAGGTGGGTTGAAAATTAAGAAGGAGGATAGCAAAAGGCTTACAGGAGGGAGCACAGAAGACTTTTGCTGCTCTTAAGAGAGCTCAGTGAGTTTACAGAAGTGTGTGATATGCTCCTGACTACATAATATTAGACAATAACCTATGGAGATCCCCTTTCAGTTCAATATTTGACCACATAAAGTCATCAAATTAAAGGCCTAGAAGGCAGATCCGCCAAACCTACCCACCAAACTGCGACTTATTAACAGTAAATTTTATTATTGCAATTAAGTTACTACATAATTTATTAAAATAATAAATTACTCAAAATTCATCCTTATGCCCTTGGAAAAGCTCCAGCAATCCACAAAGACTCTCCCTTAGACGACAAGTTGCAGAAGCGCTTCATCAGGTACAATTTGCTGAGACTCAAGATTTCTCCGGAACCGGAGAAGGAAACTGGCCACCGCAGCACTGAGCAGCAGCATACCTACTTGTAAGGGTTGTGGTGAAGAGCACAATGCCTGGCAAGTTCACTTTTCAACCTTTTGAATCTTCCTGACCCTCAAAATAGCAGTAACGCTCCCTAGAGCCAGCTCTATTCTCATATGATTAAGTGGGAGCGGTAATCCTTTTCAATTCTATAAATTAAATCCTGCTTGAAATGGCTTTCATAACAAATGCCCGTTACAAAAAGTGAAACCAAAACGCTGTTAGACATGGAAATGAAAAGCAAAGAAAACTTAATTATCACATGAAAATTAGTATTTTTCCCGACAATTTATTTTCCTTAGGCAAGGGTTTGCATGACGCTTAATTTCCATAATAAAATGTCACAGCTGATTCGTTATTTTACATTTGATTAGCATTTATCACATTTTTGGCGCATTCACTGATGAGTTTTGGACTAAAGCCAGAGCAATTCTGTTTCAGAGTATCACCAAAGTGAATGGACAGAGAAGGAGCAATTTTTGATTGCGGAGGGCTTTACGCCTTTTTAAGACGAGTATCTAATGACAGGTTTGGTTTCACTCTTTGGGTTTGGTTCTTCATTTTGTACAAATGCCCCATTTTGTGCAAATTAAGCCAAAAAAGAAAAGCCAAAACCATTCAGTGTAATACCGTTCATCTGTAAGATGCACTCAATTCCAAAAGGTAGAGTTGGGAGGAAGCCCCAGGCTCAATGTGAACCCTTGTGACAAAAGGACAACTGATGAGCCCAAAGCCACGTCCCGTTCGTATGTTTATTTGCTCCCACTCCCTACATCACTCTGTTTCCCATAATGTGAGAGATTCTGTGCTCAAAAAGCCTCAAGGGAAGCATTTTATCAGTAACCGTCCAGTGCAAAAAATGCGTTATTACTTCCAGCTTAATCACGTTGCCAAGTATTCTCTTTTTCACAGAAAAATCCACGCTTTCTGCTGAAGACGCGCACACAGAGAGGAAGCCAGCAGGCAGAAGGAATAACCCCCGCTTGCAGTCAGACCCACAGGCAGCCGAGACCCCAGAGAAGTGACTGTATTCTAAAGGAAAGTTCGCCAACGCCAGGCCGCTGTATCCCAGTGTGAACTTTAAAATGCACTTTCCCGTTTGCTGACATCCACCTCCAACACTGGTAACTGAAACGTAACAGGCTGTTCTGCAGCCAATTCCCCAGCCCTGGAGAAATGGCTGTTTCAGGCAGGGCCCTGCTCAGTGTAACACGTTACTGCAGAGCGTAGAAAATGAGAAGTTTTCAGGTGATGGGGCAGGCAATGAAGCTTGGCCTCTGAGGCCGGGCCCGCTCCCCCGAAGCGCCCTGCCTTATCAGACATGTACTCCCCTGACAGGGCCTGCTTCTCTGTCTGAGATAAATTGATTTGACAGGGCAGTATTAACAGTGCCCTGAGTTGTTGAGAAAGCCGCGTACAACCAGAGATCTTTGTTCACCTGCCTGGGCTAAGCTCATGGGGGCGGATGTGAAAGGTATTCCCGATTCAGTGACTCCAGAAAAAACAGGAAAGAAACAACACAGAAAACCCACACCATCACAACAAAAACATAACACAGCCTAGGTTAAAAAAAAAAGGAAAAAAAAAAAGAAACAAAGAAAAAATGCAGTCTGCAGGAAAGCATTATATAGCTGGGCAATGGGGAAAAACACTGCGTGTCTAACTCTGCACTAGCAGAGCAGGAAGACAAAGAAACACATCAGAAAAGAATTCAAAATTATATATTATTCTACACACTGACACTGTGCGCATTTCCAACAATTTAGAAGAATCATGAAACACAGCCAGAGTCCAGCTACTGGCTCAGAAACACTGACTGCAGCACACAATCTCAGATTGCATCTGTTGAATGGCACCAATTGCCCACATGCGGGCTCTGCCTGATGTAAACCTGTACCTCAAAGTCAACTGAAGTCGAGCTGCCTTTATTTGCCATACAACACAAATATGCAGCTGCCAATCACTGCCGCTCACTTGCTGTGCGGCAGCCTGCTCACAGGCCCCAACCAAATCTGTACCAGAAGGCAGGGAACTACTGGCTACAGACAAACCTGTCTTGCTAAAAAAGTGACGTTTCAGAAACTAATTATTTAGTGACAAAACAGGGCTCCACAGCTAACACATGCTCAGGGACATGATTTAGCGGAGGGTTGTTAAGAGTTCGGGTAGTATGGTTGGGTTGCAGTTAGACTTGATGAACTTTAAGGTCTTTTCCAACCTGAGCAATTCTATAATTCTGAGTCATACTTGAAAAGCAAGAAAAGCCCAGCTCTCCTGGCTGCCCCCTCTCCACACGAGAGAACTTGAAAACACTGGAAACCATGCCCTTCGGAAGCGAGCTCTTGTTTCACACAAAGCCTGTGACTTGGCTCAGTCTGCCACAGCACGTCAGCGCAGATACAGCCTTCACAACTACCTCATTTATAAAACTTTCCCACTTTTCTGTATGTTCCATTACATCCATCCCAAGAGCTCTGAGCTGCAGCCTTCTTTTAATAGCTGACTTTCCCTGGTGTTTGCTCTTAACCCTTTTAAACATGTTGCTGATTATTTCATCCCTTTGTGTCAGCACTGTGCCCAGTGTGATTCCAGAACTCGGACTTCAAGCAGAACTTCAGAATGGCGCTTTGTTTTTTCCTCCCCCAGCATTCAAATGACACGAACACCAAATATCATAACAACAGAAATTATCACGTATACGTTGTTACCTTGTTAATCTGCTCGTTTCTGTCGGCACTTTCTCATTTGATCCTGACAGAGCAATTCAATTACAGGGGAGTGAACAACATTACCGACAAACACTATAGGCGCTGTTAAAATGAACCGAGTCTGAAGCCTCTCCCTTTAGGCTGCAGCAATCTATTCTGGAGCTCCATCTATTTTAGCTGCAGGGATATGATTTTAAATAATTGGCTTTAATAAGGCGCAAGTCATTTTAAGTAGAAGTTGCTCCAGAAAATGAAGCAAGGCTTCCACATTTACATTTCATCTCTTTCAGACAAAACTTGAAGATTAACCTTTACAGTTACACAAAATGGCATTTAGAGGGATGCTTTTCTGAAGCGCTGCTCCTCAAGTGAAAAATCACAATTACCTACAAGCGTCCACAAAAAAGTGGCTTTGGGTTTCCAGTATTACCGATTGCTGCGCTCTATATAAAACAGTTACAAACAACAACCACCTCAGAAGGGTTTTGCTAGAAACCACTTAAACGCTTTAACCCCTATCAGAAGTGTCTGTGTTCGGACTTTTTACCCCAAGATCGCCACCCAGGACATCCACTGAGGCTGCACATGTGGACTGTCCACTTGGCCGCTACCAAGCAGATGCAGGAACCTGCCTAGAAGCTACCTTGTGCTTAGCGAGACCCTCTTCACTTCCAGGTGCTTATTTTCCTAACACTTCCAGGAAACTTCTATTTGCAGCTTACTCTTTTAAAGACACAACTCTCAACTTATAATAGAGGCCTGGATGCTTCCCGTTCTGCAGCTAATGGACTTCTTACTTCACTTACTAGATATTAAAAAAAAAAAAACCCACAAAAAAAACTTCTACAAATGGTTTGCTCGATAATTCAGCTTCATCATACACTTGCATACCCAGCAAATAAAAGCATGCGCCATCCAGTATTCAGAAGCCCTGCCTCTTCACTGAATTCCACCAAAAGCCACGTCAGAAGTGTGACTAATTAAAGTGGAGTTCATTATTAGTTACTACGGCATTTTGCTTCAACAAAAAAACATGTCTGTACGGGATAAAAAATTTTCATTCTGAAACTGAGTCACTGTATGGAGGATTGGAGTTCAGGGACCTCACTAAGTGGCTCACAATGTAAAACAGCTTTCCCTCCTACTGAAAATTTACTGCATACTAACTACGGTGCACACCTGCCTGCAATACAGGGGAAGATACGTCATGCCTCAGCAACTCCCTAACTGTACAAGGAAACCATTACAAAAAGGCATTACAAGGAGGATCTATATTAGGAAGAGGTATTGAAAGACATGGAGGCCCTGAAGCAGAAAGAAAAGAGCAGCCGAGGGAGACAGTATTGTTCAGTGTGGAGAAGAAGAGGCTCATGAGAGACCCTTATCAATCTTTACAACACCCTGAAAAGAGGTGGTAAAGAGGTGAGGTCAGCCTATTCTCTCAGGTAACAACAACAGAATGAGAGGGAATGGCCTCAAGTTGTGCCAGGGGAAGCGGAGGTTGGATATCAGGGAGAATTTCTTCTCCAAAAGAGCGGTGAGGCAGTGGCACCAGGGAGGTGGGGGAATCACCACCTCTGAAGGTGTTCAGGAGCCATGCTGACGTGGCACTGAAGAATGTGGTCAGTGGGCACGGTGGGGGGTGGGCCAGCGGTTGGACTACATGATCCTAGTGGTCTTTTCCAACCTTAATGATTCCATGATTTATTTTGTTTTCTGACAAAAGAAAAACTGAAGGTTACCGATCGCTGGATGTTTCTCTCCCAGCGAGAGAAGACGTTTCCCACCGAATGCAGAAATGTGGATGGAAAGTTGGCCAAGTTTCTAGTTGGTTTAAAGAGATTTAGTGCCTTCATCATCCCGACTGCAAATGCATTTCTAAGTAGATGCAGAAATCATCTGATGGCAAAGTAACTGACATCTGAAAATCATCCAATTTTATAACAACAACACTATCACCTTGAACTATCTCCGTGTTGTTCAAAGTGCTCTTTAAACCTATCTCCCTCAACCCCAGGAAGAAAGAACCCACCCATGCCTCGGACCCAGATCCAATGCACTTAAAGCCTTCGTACAACATTGTCTCTCAAGAGATGTTTA
Source organism: Alectoris magna (assembly GCA_030625065.1). NCBI lineage: Eukaryota > Metazoa > Chordata > Aves > Galliformes > Phasianidae > Alectoris > Alectoris magna. The sequence continues at coordinate 60,533,318 of CM060561.1, forward strand.
AAAAAAAAAAAAAAAAAAAAAAAGAAAGCCTTCATAATCTGCTGGCAGTTTTCGTCTCCCCAGAGACTTCAGCTCTCCTTTTTGGATGGTTTTGTCACTGTTTGTTTTACTTCCTTTCCAGAGGAAAGCAGTTTGTTCAATACCTGGTGGAAATTAATTTCTCTATAAAGGATTCCAGTGCAATACTTGGCAAATCTTGAGGAACTGAGATTTTTTTTCCCAAGATAGCATTGTTTTTTCTAAATCATCCAGCCTCTGAAGTTCTTCCAGACTAACAACCCCAGAGTATTTTCTTTACAAACTGAACACAAAATAGAACACAGGTCAACATGTCTGAAGCAGGAGGACAGAACTGAACAGTATTCAACAAGAAACAGCACAAGGAAAAAGAGAGTCCCCTTTACTGAACTGAAGAGTGCATTGTCTGCTCACTGTCAGCTACAGGAACACCAAGGTCTTCTCTGCAGAGCTACTTTCCAAGGGGTCAGGATCCAGCACTTAAGGGTACACAAAGTTACTCCTCCCCAAGTGCAGGAATCTGCAATTCCCCTTAGTAAACATTACAAGGTTCTTCTCTGCCCAGTTCTCCAGCCCATTGGACTAGCAATGCAACCATCTGATTCACCACACAGTTCGTTCGGTTTTGTACAATTTGCAGACTTGCTGTGGGTGCACTCAGCCTAACTGTCCAGGTCGCTAATACAGAGGTTAGAAAGTACTGGTTAGAAAGTTCTGTGTTGGCTCCTGGGGTACATCACTGTGATTTGGTTCCACACGGACTTTGTGTCTCTAATCACAACTCTCTAGACCTGGCCACTCAGGCAGCTTTCATCTCACTGACAACTAAGCCACTCTCTGTCAGCTGATAGACAAGGATATTATGGGATACAGCATGAAAAGCATCATGTAATCCAGGACAAATAATATGTATTGGTTTCCTCTTCTCCACCAAGCCAACTGTCTTGTTGCAGAAGGCTATCAGGCTGGTTGAGCACAATCTGTTCTCCATAAATCTATGTTGACCGTTCCCTATCATAACATTCTCTCCACAATGATAAATACACTATGGAGGAAAATCCCCCAACCTCCTTCTCAAGCTCAGGGTGGTAACTGGCAACCCAGAACATCCTTTTGGTTAAGAATCTACAAAAACACCATGGACCTGGAAGGTCACATTGCTCCTCATACAGGGATTTTTTTGTTCCTATTTTCTCTCATTACTTAGTCCCAGAAAACACTTTAGGCTAACACATAAATGCATCAGTACTGCTATGCTCCACATGGTGTCCAAATCCTTTTCCACAACCAATCAGGGATATCCAGCTCTTTGTTTAGTAGCTGCTATTCACTTTGGAAAACCTGACAAAAACAAGTTCCTGTAGGTAATAACTCTTCTTGTTGGCACCAAAGCAACAAATAGATTGTGCTAAGAGAAGATCAAACTTGAAAGCAGGAACCAGGGATGCAAACAAGCTTTCGATAATCCACTGATTCCGCTGTCCCCAGGTCAACATATTCCTACGGTGTGGTTCTCTCAGCCAATTTTGATACATTTGTGAAGAATCAAAAAAGAGGATGGAAAGAGGACACAAGGGGCAGCATCTTCAGAAGCTGATTAAACACACATAATATGCTAAGAAAGACTGGAAAAAGTGACCCCTGGTGAGTTCAGAGGGACAATCCTGTGTTCTGTACAGGGCAGGAAGATAAAATGTTTTAGCGTTTCAATACTGGAGAAAGGCTTTTTTTGCTGAGAGAACGTGTCATTAGCAGCTAGAAAAGAGACAGTATAGAAAATAAGAAGGAAAGCCCAACTATTCTGGCAAGCCAACTAACTGTAGGCAGGACTTGTAAGGTTTTGTATCAGTCACAGTACCAAACAAGTTTGCCCCAAATACTTTTCTATGGAAAGCAGCACATGCGCGATATATGCCTAGGACTGTCATCATATTTAGTAGATTATCACTTAAACTTCACAAAGTAGAAGTCAAAAAACCACTGTGTTGCTTTCTTGAATCAAAAAAAAAAAAACAAAAAAAAACAACTGCAATGGAAAAACCCAAAATATGTCATACAGCTAAAACTTTGTTATATTCTTCCTTCTGTATTCATGACAGATTTCATAAACACGGTAAAACTGACATGATTTAAAATATGATTTCATACCTTAAAGTGGTTTCTGTGGACTAAGCAATAAAAAAAAGAGTTGAGCCACAATGAAGATTAATATTTACTGGTTCTGAATAAAGTCTGGGGGCTCAGATCCCTTTAGAACCAATAATAAAATTAAGCTTTTAGTTCTCAATACTCAGGATCTTGCAAACAGGTGCCAAATTCACAGTGAAGTTTATAATCCAGTAAACTTTGATTAAATAAGCATCAGAAGTTATTTGAAGCCACCAATGCCAACTTAATTTTACATCCAAGTAAAAATCTCATGTAATGCAAGTGTTTTTTTTAATTAACAATGAAATTTCACAAAGAAAACTCTCCATAATTAATATTTCTTATAAGATTTTTTTTTTTTTTTTTCTGAAAATCAAACTGTATTGCTGGTCCTAAACTTCTCAGTGTCTGAGAATTTCCCACCAAGGCTTCCACCCACTTTTACCATGACCGGTGTTTTGCACACACCTGAACGTTCACCTTTTAAAGCAGCTTCCTTCAAAACATTATCTGCTGGCTGTAAGGAAAAATTAGCAGACTGACTGCTGTAACATTTTTCATTCTTTTTCAACTCACCACAAGATTTCAGACACCTGCAGAAAAGGGATAGAGAGCATTTCGAGATTGAATGCTGTCATTTAGAATTAGCGTCGACGTATTACCTCTGTCACAGCCCAGTGGTGTAAAAACTGGTCCAGATCTGTTAGGTAAAGACGGACAGGTGAAAGCTGTGTCTGGCTAATGTGTGGTTTTCCTCTAATGCCCTGGAGACTAGTCAACTCCTCTCTTGAAAACCCTAGAGAAAAATAAGCAGTACAACAGTGTCACGAGACAAGCCAAGCACTCTTCAACTTTAACAGTATCATTCACAAGACCTTGCTCGGTGTTTTAAATTAAGTATATCAAAATCTAAGCTCTGATTTCCAAAAGAAAACGCCTAATCGAAAGATACCAATTTCAACCATGAAGAGGTATGCAAGACCATACAGAGGCCACATTATATTTTCAACACACGTATCTTTAAAAAATGGAAAAGCAGATACAATGCAAGACAATTCAAGGGGTGTTCACAATATTGCAGGGACTTTCAAGCAGCCCCAGGGGCTTAAAAAAAATTAATTTGCCTAATTATTTCTAGCCAGTTATTAAATGCTTTAATAAAGCAGAACTGCTGATTCAAAACAGTCAGTTTGTACTACTTTTCGTTTTCTGCCAATACCAATACCAATTCCACCAATACCGCTGCCATCAGTTTTTCACAAAAAAAAGAAGTAATTTAGAATGCAAAGCAACTGAGTGTTGGAAAAGATTTTCTTTACCACAGGGACAGTTACTGGAAAATATTTCTCAGTAACATTACGCCATTTTAACCACCGCACCTTCCCAAAGTAAGCTGTACCAATAATTCTGTTCTGCGGTGACATCTGAGTGCAAATCTAGCAGGGAGGTGATTCTGCGAGTGTGACAGCTCTGGGCAGTTCCCTTCAACATACTTCGATCACTTTATTCTGATGGTATGTTTTTAATGGTGCAAGCATGCCCATAGAAAATCCAAAAGGCACTCTAAAGTCATATTCTAACAAGCCAATCAGAGACATTCATTTCATCAGATATGTCCAGAAGAAAAAATGTCATTCAAGCTAGGCACTGAATTTAGATTTTCCTCACACTTTTTAAAAAATATTTGCAAGACATTACAAAAAAGTAAGAAAATCTTCACCAAAATGGAAAATCAAAGCATATAAACAGGGTGTCGGAAATCGGATCAAGAGAAAAAAGGATATATCACAACAAAAAAAAGCAACAAGATTAGAATCACTTTCAGGAAGTAACTACTTCACCATTTATTCCAAGTTATGCCCAGCAACTGACTACCAAAACAGACTTCATTTTGTTAATTCTAAATTATGACATTCACATGAATTACCTATAAGGGTTGAAAACAAGAAGCTGAAATAGTCCACATCATTCACTGCATTATCCTGCACTTGGCACTTCCAGCCTGCAAAGGACGATCTACACAAAACCAACAGTAGATAGTTTATTAAAAAAACATGTCATTAAGAATTCACAACCTAATGGCATAATGCAATCAATTAGCATGGCTAAATTATTAATTTCAGCATTCCTGTTTCTAACCACTGTTGTCGGAGTAGCATTTTAAACAGCTTCAAAAACAGAACTTGGTCTGTTCCGGACAAGTAACACTGAATTTCGTGTCCTTACGTAGGCTATGGTTGTCACGTAGACTGAATTACTGAGGTAGCAGACTTTCATAAACACCACTATAACCTTTCCTATAGCGACAACAGCCAACACACAGTAAATTAGTTTGATTTCCCTTACTCATATTTTTCATTACGTTCACTAATTTTGATAGAGCCCTTTGCAGTAACAACGGATACCATTTCAAAACAGCTTCACTGTCTACTTTAGAGTAGCTGAAGCTATTAAACATAGAATTAAAGACCTGCTTTGCAATTTAAAGCGCATAAAGGAGCAATGTGCTAAGACACAGCAAACCTATTATCGCAGCTGCTTGACTTCTCCCTTTTCAGGGGCAATCTGTAAGACCATCACTTTTGTTTGTCAAATTAAAAACCATACAGACTTGTGGAAATGTAATGTCGAGTGCTAAGGCTCTGCTTGCCCTGCTTTCGTTCTTCTCTACACATCTCACTTGCAGCCGGTGCCATGGGCGATGCCCTGGGCTATGCAGATCTTTTGTCCAAAGCAGTGTCACTGCTCTTATTTGCTCCTCACATGAGCTTACCCACAAGCAGGATTCTGAAGCTTACAGCTAAAACTCTGGAAATCCTTCACATGTTTTACCAGTGTTGGTTTGCTACTCATACCAAACTATTTTCAGGCTCACAGAAACAGAACAAACCTTTCAGGCATCCCAACAGGATACCATGCTAAGTGTCACTGACGTCTACAGACGAGGAAGCAGAGAGAAGCACTGTTATTCTGCTCTGGGATCACGGAGTACCCGCAGAAAGAGACTACTGAGTGTTTTTAAGACTCATCTGCAAGCAGAGCTGCACTGACACACGCACGTACAAAACCAGAATCCTGGAATTCACTTACAATCTACTTTTTTAAAATGCCAAAACCTATCACATACGTAAAAACAAGTCTCAGTGTTACAAGAGCATTAGGGCTAAAAATAAACTAGCACTCAATTAAGAAAGTGACAGAGGAAGTTGCCCACGATCTTCAGCTTCGCCTTTGTGCGCACGCCTTGGACTACAATGTTGTTATGTGTCATCGTCTCTAAAAAACAAAATCTGTCTCATTCAACTCACAGATGAATGGATTAACCAAGATTGTGTAACACAGGATACCACAGTCCGACCTGCTCCTGCCTTAATAACTACCACGCGCAACAGGCGTGAGATGGAAAGTAAGAACAGAGCAGCTTACAAATTCAGGTGAGCAAAGAGGTTTTAGGCATACTGGTTTGCATCCTTATCTGCACTGTAGAAGTTCCACGAGATGCTGGATAAATCAGAAACTTTTTAAAACTGGAGGCCAGTAACTCAGCAGTAACATTTTCCATCAGGTCTCATCCTCATGTTGGATACTAATTTTTTTTTTTTTCCAGAACAGAAAAACCTTACTCATAGTGGAGGTTTCTCTTATGCTTTTCTTCCTATTGTCAGCGCTGCAGTTCAAAAATGAGGAAAAGACTGAAAGGATAGCAACACCTGTGGAGCAATGCAGCTTCAAGCATCTTCAAGGGCAGCACACAGGCCTGCCCCACCTCTCGTGCTCCACTTGCACTTATAGTGAAATTGAAGTCAGACCTCTGCTTTGAAGACAGAAAACACTAAGTACTCTGGAAAAAAAAAACAGCTCTTAAGTGTTTCATTCAACTCCTCCATCTAGCAGCTACTTCTGTGTTTCACATTTTCCTTGCCCCAGTTCCTCATTTGCGTGGGCAGGCAATGTCTTTCCCCAGCATCTCTTACAGCTGTGAAAAACACAGCACAGAATCCCACAGAGGGGGGAATTGCTTGGTTTTCCAAGTGGGATACGGACATACTACAGCAAATAAAACAAGGGGTCTTCCCCCAAAGCACAAAACATAACTTTATACAAACACTCTTCCAGTGACTGTGGTGCATTTAAACACACAACGCAGCATGGAAAAAATAACACAAGGTCATTAAATCAAGGACTGGACCAGGATCTCAGAGATAGGCTGCACCAGATTAAGACTAAGACCCATGTCTTACTAGTAGTGCAAGTACGGAAAGAACACTACAGCATAAATAAAGTTAATTTAAACACAAACTCTAACTAGTTGTCAATGCCTCTATTACCTCAGAATCCCAATGTCTATAGCATAGCTGAAGCTACTCCATTTTGGGATTTGTGTTAAGGCGAGCCAGAAATAGAGAACACAGAAGTGAAACTTAATTCTAGAACAGATATTGACATACTACAGTCCCATTACAAATCATTTCAGAGATCTTGAGCCAAATCTAGTAACACTACTACCACGGACGATTAAGAACTATGTGCATTTTAAAATGGTTAAATGCTCATAAACGGGATGTTAAACATTTTAGGAAAAAAATGATTTGTAGATGGAATAGAGGCAACAAGCTCATTATAACCTCCCCTCTTTGAATAAATTTGCACTGCAATGGGAAACTGTTATCAAATTGTGTTGGTGAGACCCTTCCAGACAGCTACTCCAACCCCACATTTAACTACCGTGAATTGAATGCTGCCACTTCCGTGAGGTTATCTGCTCTCCGTAAGAACGTTTCTACCAAGATTTTGTATTGCACCTTTAGGTAACCCTTTTCATATACCAAATGGTATTAAAAGCAAATCTGAATCCAATTAGCTTAAAAAAAAAAAAAAAATCACTGCTCCTCTTGCCATTAGCATAGAACATATTTATCTATGACAGCATGTGTGCATATCATTACTTCCACCACTTGCTGCTAACTAACTTTTAACAGCAGATCCATTTCTGTTCATGCCATTATTTTCAGCTTAGGTTACATCAAAGGACTGCAAATAAAATTTGTAAACCACAGTTTTTGCACAAGTGATTATTTCTCAACCACATTCTATTATCATCATTGTGCTTCCTGATCTAAATTAGCTACCAAAGATTTCTGGTTCAGGCTTCAGGCGTTGGTTTTGACATACTCATAAGAAGTCTTAAAGTAACCTAAGGGGCTCCCATACAAGAACTCCGATGAAACTTGTTGGAATAATTGTAGAAATTATTAACCTTGCTCCTATAAAACACAGCACTCAGACTCCAGATGGCAATGCACCTACCAAACATGGCAAACCTTGCTTAGAATTTTGGATTGGGTTATTTTGCCTTTTTTGTTGTTGTTGCTCAGTAAAAAATTGAAAATAAGTGTAATGAACCTCCAAAATACTGAGTTCAGTCTTCAAGTATCTTCTAGAGTGAAAAGGAAAATCAAATACAAGATTCATAGTTCCTTTGAGACACCGATACTATCACCCTTTTATTCATAAATGCGAGGATTACACAATTAAATGTGTCTAAGATGAAAGATCCGAGTTTTCTGTTCAAGGAAACCAAAATGCAATTCTTTCAAATTCCAGGAAAGCGCTTCCATTGCCATAACAGAGGATATTCTAGCACACAGTGTTCCTGAAGTTTTACAGAAGCATTTAAGCATCTGAAAGAACAGGCTGAAAAACCTAACTCGCTCTGTGCTGAATGACCCCATTAAAGGTTTATTTTAACCACTGATCAGAGATTTAAATCAAAGCCTCCTACAATTGTTCCTTCACTTCTAGGTCACAAAATTGTTCTGAAAGGGGTTTCCTAAAAGGAGTCTTTTCTGTCTTCCAATGATACACTTCAGTTCCACCCAGAACAAGTAAATATTGTCAGGCACGGCCATCAGCTGATTCACCCATTTCCTGGACAAACAAAAATAAAAACCCACCCAGACTGCAACTCAGTGAAAAATGCATTAAGAAAGCTTAGCTATAAGTTATTCTATATTTGAGGAGTGCCCCTTCTCAAAGTAGTCCAATGACCAAGTCTCACTGTTAGGAAACTGGCCTCCCTTTCAGAGGAAGGTAGTGACCTCTAATCTTCTGCATCCTCAGCATGTGCATTAAGCACCAAGATACTGATGACAATTTCTTTTAAATTCATCAGGAGCAGAAAACTTACCAAAGACCCTCCACACCCAACAGACTAGCAGGGCATGAGGAAGGCACTCAATCACCTTAGGCCTATAGGCAGAACTCACATCCTTGTTTACTACAGAAGAAATTGTGCAGCTTCCCATCTCAGCAGAACTCTTCTGGGGACTCATGAGGTGTACTGTAGTAACTTCAAGCAGCTACACATTACATTACAGAACAAAACAAAGCAGAGGGGAATTACCAAGGCACGATGGCATTCACTCCTGAGCCCTAAGATAACACAAGGATGAACTGAACAGCTAGCAGCCGTAAAGCTTCCATCTGAGAAGCTACCTGGCATTTACAGGATGTGGAGCGGGGAACATGAAGCCAACTGTTACCTAATATTAAAATAAAGGTCTGTAAAACTAGCATCTGCACTAGACAAATTAGTACACTCTACAACAATGGATAGAAGTAGTTGATACATGAATACGTACTTTGGGGTTGGGAATACACAATAGGTATCCTCAAAAAAAATTTTTTGTCTTATATTGCTCTAAGAAGATTTCTTAAAGGTTAAACACACATGAATAAAGAAGAACCTATAATATTTATGAAACAGAAATCCAGAAAACTAAGAAGCCACAGTGTAGGAAAGAAGGTCTTCACGTGAAGAGAGGACTGGATTTAAGGGTAAGAAAAGGTGAGCAGAACTAACTGATTAGTTCATACAGCGGAAGACAGACATCGTTGGAGGTTCATGAGATCTTCACAGGCACTCGTACTACTGTAACCTACTCAGGAACAACCCAGAGAGATGACAAGGCCTGCCAACAGCGTTCACGTTACTCTCTGTACCAAAGTACCATCCAGTCAGCTCATCCACCTACCACAGATGACACACTACCACCTCCCAGATGTACATTCTATCTTTCTGCAACTCATCAGGATAGAAGTGAGCATCTCCTTTTGCCTACCCAGGAGTCTGGGTAAAGCCTCAATGTAAGGAGAAACAAAGTGAACTGATTATTTCACAACAGTTGGAATAAACACACTGCAATCAAACATACTAAAAAAGTTATTTTCACTGCATGAAGCATGTCTGACTTTCTCTACAGAATCACAGACGTGCACTGCAACACTTTTTATCACTTGCAGATCTTCCACTGATCACTCAGGTGCTGCACTCACAAGTCTTCCAGAGAAAGAAGTAAAGAAATGGTTTCCTCTTTCTTTTGACTTCCTGTTTTAACAACGTAGGCAATCTACAATCTCTCAACACAGTGAGCCTGACACCAGCCTAAAGAGTTCAACTATCAAGACTAAACCGCTTAGCTGCCTCACACTGGGAGTGGAAGACCTTCACCAGGATGCTGGAACAGGTTCTCCAGAGTTGAAGTCTCCCATCTCTTCAGCACGCTGCTCAGTGGTTGCTGTCCAAGCAGCTGACTAAAACCCTTCCAGGACAATAGCATACAGATCTCTCACCTACCGAGTCTTCACACAGAAGCACTGCAAACCCTTCATATTTTACATACACACCTAGCTGCAAAACCAGTAGCACTGCCAACAAACCTTTAACGTGGTGCTTATATGTAAAAACACCTATAAAACGTAAGGTAAAGAAAGAACTATGGAATTAACCATCACTAAGAGTTTGGCAAGTACGTTAAAACACATCCCAAATGTTCCCATGTTCTCATTCTAAAGAATTACATGCACATAAACAATGAAACACACTGGAAGGAACAAATTCACGTGTCCCATACTAGGATGGGTGCACAAAACAAAGCAGTTCTGTGTTACGTAGTCAGTAAGGATTGGGACACCATGTCTGCAAACCAGATTTTGAAAGGGCAAGAACCCAAGATGTTGAAATTATAGAACACTCAGCATGTCTGAATACTTTTCCAGCCCTGCCTCCATGTCCCTTTCATTCACACCAACTTAGCTGCAGGCAGCACGGGTCTTGAACATGAACTATGAAAGCAAGCGAAGAGTTATTCCTCTACCTTTAACAGGCTGTTGTATGTAGGCAATCATTTGTTAGTGGTGTGAGGTTATCTCTTTTTAAGGATCAAGTGCTTCCATTTGGAGATGTGGCAAAACACAACAAACATCTGCAAGGAATTAAGAGGGATTTGCAGAAAAATATGAATCCTATTTTTAAAAAAATAACAATTTGAGCTATGCTTTGTTAAAAGTAAGCCCGTCTGCTACTCATTTGCTCTAAGGTTGCGAAAGCTGTCCGAAGGAAAAAAAAAAAAAAATTGCTTACACATTATAAATGACAGCACAAATCAGAAGAAACATTCACTAATGAGCAAAAGGCATTTACCGCCCGGTGCAACTGTAAATGTGGTAATATAATACATCTCCTCTTGGTTAGGGATATCGAACTGCAAACAAGAACATGGGGACAAATTTAGACGGCTATGTCCTTAAAGAAAAGCTTAGTATTCTCCCTTTCAAGTCTTAGGCTTCACATAACAGCGAGACAGATTCGGATGAAGGAATGTGCTATAACACACCCAGATCTGAGGCTCAGGGTGAATACAGACTTCACCATTCTTACATTTTTCTTAGCAGCCTGCTCATAATGACTACACCTTCCTACACCTGTATGCTTTTCAGCTTATACTCTAAGGTGTATCCACCTGACCTTCCTTTGTACCACTGGTAAAGACTCGAAAGCAGGGATAGAGGGATGGTGTTGTTTTATTTTAAATGAGAAAAAAGCTCTCATTCGCAGCAATGAGTTACAATATTCACTCCAAGATTCTCCCTGCTTGTAAATACTTATTTGGGAATGTTTTTCTTTACTACAACAATGCATTCTGTAAGTCTTGAATAAAGCAGAGTGCAGGCTCCTAGTGACCTACACTTCACGTTATCACTGTGCCTCCTCAAGCCACAATGGCAAAAGCCATAGGTCACATAATAGGAAAAGTAAGTAAAGCAGTATTTACTAAGAACTGTGGCCTAAAACAACTTTGGATAACATATTCGGTGTTTGTTATAACAGAAGGTAGAAGTCCACTCATGTTCTTCCTAAGCACCAGACTCCTGCAGGCAGCAGGAACCAACATGCCCACTTGCCTAATAAGATGCCAACTGCCATTCTTTTCAGAATACTAAAAGCACCATCTCTTAAGGAAATAGTCCATTCACAGGGATAACAAGCAGAATGCAACTTATCCTCAGAGTTATAACAACTTACGAAGTCCAGGAATTCCCATATTATTTATGTCCGGAGAGGCTGTGGATGCCCCATCCCTGAAGGTGTTCAAGGGCAGGTTGGATGGGGCCCTGGGCAGCCTGGTCTACTATTAGATATGGAGGTTGGTGGCCCTGCCTGCAGCAAGTGGGTGGAGCTTCACGATCCTTGAGGTCCCTTCCAAGCCAAGCCATTCTATTGTTCTATATCTTGCTTGGAGAGAGTGCTCAGCCTTTGTGTGTGGCTTTCATCCCTTTTTTCTACAGCAACAGAAGCAGCTGGGAGAGAACCCAACAAGAGATGGCTCTGTAAAGCCACTGGAAACCTCACTTACGCACGCTTCAAATGAGAAACGCCATAAATTAATTCCCTCCACACACCTTTTTATTTTGTTTTAAATCTAGGTAGTACAGTGTTATCTGTGCAATTCCCTGTTGCAGTGATTTCCAGACACTCCATTCCAATAGCATAAGTTGTTTTAAAAGCTTGTAACTATTATGAATAATAAAGCATATAAATAAATTGCATTCATGTGATTATGCCAAAAAGATTTTCCTTACTTGTACCACAAAACACCTTAAGAGGAAACAACTTCTGCCATAGCATCAGCAATCTAATATCTTAGTTAAGATATCTGATTACGGGGTCATAGACTGCATTTCTTAATTCAAATTTCATCGAACAGAATACATCACTCTAAGTACTCAGATTATATATTAACTATGAGGGCTGCTCTGAAAATAAGTATTATTTTATTATGAGTATTCTGTGCCCAACACATTTTAACTGTTCTTTAATTAGCAGAGATCTACTATTTGATCATGTAGAAGCTATTCCAATAAATCACGAATGAAAAATAATTTTTGACCTTAATTCTCTTATGAACATGGCATGGTGCATCACGACAAAAGGTTTGTCTTAATACATTAAAGCCATGCCACATAAATAATGACAACTCCATCTTGCAGATTCAGGGCAAACACTTTATAAAATATTTCCCATATCCTTTCATTTGCTTCCATAAATTTTAGCCTGTTAGAGGCTTAAATCAGAGAGTGACTCAGAGAATTTATCTCCTTCCAAGAAGCTGTTACCTCTAATTTCTCTCACCCTGAAGTCACAGACTGTTCCATGTTTCTCCAGACCTTTCCCCTTCGGTAGGGAGAAGGGTTTTCATCCCCCTAACTCTCCATCTCTCAAATCCCAACCTGACTGGATTTAAAGTTAATTACATCCCAGGTCCTGCACAGCAGAGACTGGAGAAGAAGAGAGGAAAAAGTAAGCCAAGCCACCACATTCAATCTCTTATTTTCACGTGAAATTCATCAACTGTATCTAACCTAGAGAACAGACAGCAGGAAGGCTCATTCTCTGGCAACAGACATCAATTAGTGTTGTCTGGCCATGTTTGCACTTTTAAATTGCCAGCAATCAAAACAGGGTGGCTCTATTTAAGCCACTATAAATTTCCAAATGCTTCTTGGCCTGCACTCTCTAGGACAGCTTTAGTGAATAGAAGCCAAAAGCGTGTCAGGAACTGCTCTAATAATTTAGCAGCATAGATGATCACTCTTATAAGCCTTCCCGTTATCATCTCTCAGCACACGCAGTCCTCCATGGCTCACTTGGTGGCTTCCTGCAAACCACCTGGCTACTGATATCACCATCACAAAAATGAAAAGTGGAAAATACAGGATGATTGGAAACGGATTTTTAAGACAACACAAGCTTTCAAATTATACAATAATTATAATTTCATGTTCGCTGTCGGATATCATGACAAGACTGTGGTTTAAGCCATCTACATACATTTACTATCTGCTTTTATGGTTTGCACACATGCACACACACACACAAGATATGCAAGTTCTTTCAGTTTATAATGATTGTTCCTGGGATAACGGTCTTATTATCATCCATATGTACATTCAGCAGACTCACTATCATGCAGCTTCTCCCTAGCAAGCATACACGGGCATGTATGCACATCCTCAGATGCACCTAAGAACGTACGTGATCCAAGAGTCAAAAATAATGCGGAAATAAAGGCTTTCAAAGACACTGAAAACAATTACCACATACAGCAGTGAGCCTCTGATGCTACTGAATGCAATCTATTAAAAGCATGACAGATAAGCAGGTGGCTTAGCAAAAAGACATTTATAAAAACTACCCCCTCACCCAACTAAACAAAGATGCAATGGAAGAAAAACAGTGCCATCTAGTGACAATACCATTTTTACTGATAAATGAGGTCTGTGAAGGAACTGATTTCTAACAGGTGCTTTAAACAAAGTTTAAAGCTAAAGCAACAGAAAACATTTAATCACACTGGGGCACAGCACTAAGTTATACGTATTTTGAAACAGTACTGTTACTTTCAAGAACTTCATGTTTAACTTAAACAATCACAATGACACAATTCTGGTAAATGACTGCCAGAAATTACTTAGTCCCTCTTTCTTTCATCAAGGCTTTACTCTGTCATCCTGGTATACCTGCATTCGCTCACTCCTGCAAGGTATATCCTATACCCTCTTCCTACACAGTCTACTCTAGTACTTACCCCAGCACTCTAAGCAAATATTTTTCTTACATATCTCTCTTTTTTTATCCTGATAAAAACGCTTTCTCTTGTTCCTTTTCAAAAGCCTTTACACACGCAAGTTTCTCTGCCTTCCCAGTCTTATTTGCCTAACAATGCCAGTTTGTTAGTCATTCTCCATTATCACAGCTAACAGACTTTCTGTTCTTTGTCTGCTCTCCTTTACACTCAGTCCAGTTTGTCCACATCATTACCCAAAAGCAAGCCACTGAACTGAACACAGTAATCCATCCAGTTACTGATAAGAGCTAGAAAATTATTTAATGTACCCTATGTGCAATAACAGGTAATGAAGTTCGTAAAAGGCCGGGTACAGTTCAGATCTAGAAAACGCATTACTGTTTCCTCAACTGCACAAATCTCTTCCCAACAAGGAGATAAAAGAGACTGTTCTGTTCTCCAGAAATTAACATCAATTGTTACTTATCTCTGTGTTTTTGCATGCATGGTGGCCAATTTCAGTCACCAAAGAATGGTCCCAAAGGATTTTTTTTCCTGGACATCCACTTCACAGAAGCCAATTTCTGACATCATTTTGATTCTCCAATTCTTATAGGCATCCTATGATGAAATTCTTACGATGAAAGTCTACCATCATGACCAGAAAATAAAACACCTTTCACAAAATAAGTATTTGAGCCACAGCTGAAAAAAAGCCTCTTTTCAGGCTCCTTAAGACTCCCACTACTGAAGTTAGCAATCTAAGTGAGAGTATTTTCAATGCCATTGCATTCATCTTGTCTATAAAAGCCTTATTTAAACCTTTACAAGGACTTGCATTATTTTTCAGGTGCATTTCCAAAGACAACAAGTTCCTGTTTAACAGTGACTCCTCTTAAGACAGTGGGAACTGACTTACCAAAGAAAAAACAATGCTCGGTCAAGATTAGTATCTCTTTTACAAGTTTCATTTTTCGTAGTTATTTCAGATCAACTTCTTAGGTAGATAACCCATAACCTCTGAATCCAATTTCATTTAAAACACATTCCAAATGCCATAGATTAAGATAAAAAAAACTCTTTACACCTCTGAGAAACAAAAGTTGCTCCTCCTCCTCTGTTGCCAAGATGTAACCTACTTTTGGTAAGCACACCACCCTCCAGCAGACTCTCACATCTTCTGCCAAAATGATCAAATGCCCACAGCCCACCTAGTACCTTCAGATGATCTTCGGAATACTGCTATAGTGTTACTGTAAAAATCTCCTAAACTGAAAATCAGATAAGACCTAATTAAAAAAAAATTAAGCACCTCAATGTTTATTAGTGTCTTCAGTTCACACAACGCTTCCCTTTGATTTGTTCAGTTTGCCGCTGAATTCCCAGTATACGGGAAGGCATCTGGAGATCCACCTTCCCAAAGCCAAATAGAGATTTTCATTTTTTATAGCAGAGATGTATTATGTAGACAATATTATAAATTTTATCACCATCACATCATATGTTACTCAGCTTATTCTCAAGTTATACGGTTCATATTTGACAAAGTGTTGTGTTATAGTTTAACAAAATCATTTCAGTTCCAAAAAGCACTAAGAAAAAAAAATGTTGCTAAGTATAATTCAGAACAATTCCTGTTCATTTAAGCAGGCTCCAACAATACTGAGAACGTCATGAAATCCTAGCCTCTGCTCATTTCCATGGAACAGCAACCTCTCCCCAACTTCATCATTAAACTCAAGCCAGGAGCAAAACAAGTGTGTGAACAATTTCTAACAAGGCACTCACCCAGCAGTAACCATGACTTGAATATTTAAGCGTGATAATTATAGGAAGAGCAAGTTCTAATGCCTTAAAAACAAAGGAGAATAGGAGTACACACACTGGTTGGTTATTCTGCGCTACAAACACTGTCAAGTTGAAGTATTTATGAGGTCAAGTCAGAATCACAGAATGGTTTCAGTTGGAAAGGACCTTTAAGATCACCTAGTTCCAGCCCCCCTGCTATAGGCAGGGACACCTCCCTCTAGTCCAGGCTGCTCAAAGCCCCATCCAGCCTGGCCTTCAATGCTTCCAAGGAGGGGGCATCCACAACCTCACTGCGCAACCTGTTTCAGTGTCTCACCACCCTCACAGCAAAGAATTTCTTCCTAATATCTTGTCTAAATCTACCGTCTTCCAGTTTAAAGCCATTTCCCCTTGTCCTGTTGCAACAAGCTCTTACAAAAAGACCCTCCCCAGCTTTTCTGTAGGCCCCCTTCATGTACTGGAATGAAAAGTATTCACAAGGAAAAGCCACCACCAGCGGCAGACCAAAGACCATCAGTGTTAACACTCTGGGTAGAGAGTGCTCAGTACTGCATAAGAAACATGACTTTGTTGTCAAACACTGTAGAAAATCGGTCAGTGTAAGGACACAGTCAAAGAGAAAGCGTAAGAGTATAATTTGACAGAAGCATTAAGTTGTATCATGGTGCCAATTCTTACATTCTGTATCTATCTTTTGTGTTTTAAACAAGTGCAAACCCATAACAAAGTTTACGTTTAACAAAATCATTGGTGTTTTCACCCCTAATTAAGGAGCAGGTTGAGCACGTTACCTCATGCGCAGTATCCCAATAAGGGTGGCAGCGAGCTCAGAGGACATTCTTCCCATGATACAGCAGCGACTCAAGCAGGCCAGCAGGCTGGCAGGCAGGCAGGGGAGGAAGTACACCAGCTGCACCAGCCGCCGCTGGGCCTCGGCCGGGAGAAGAACCAGAGTGCCATCTAGTGGGTCTGAAACAACACAAAGAAAGAATTACAAGCTAGGCACAACGTACACTTTAGATTCTTCTAAAGTGGCTAATAAACCCAAATGTAATAAAATTTGGAACATTCTATCATTTGATATTTAAACATGCGTGGAAATCAACTGTCTCACACTTCTGATTTCACATCTTCAAGAGGAAGCAGCACAAGCTTATCTTCTAACTCGAAACAAACTAGACAGCTTTATGTGCCTTGGTCAGGAGAATTAACTAAATGTATTACAATATTCCCAGCAAAATTGCCAGAACACATCACAGCATAACACCAGAGAAATGTATTCTTTTTTTTAGCAGAATACTTTACAGGTGCAATACATTAACGGAAGAAAATATCTTTGGGAGATTTTGGTAAGTGTACTTAAAATGTCAAATTACAAACTTCTCTAAATAAACAAAACCTTCTACCAGATTAAAGTCCTGCTAACTTTAACCAATCACTTTACTTTGGCAAGTGACATACATGGTGCCATGGTTCAGTTCAATCTACATTGCAGTACTCCAAACAGATCCCCCCCCCCCCCCCCCCCACACACACACACAGTACACACTTGATATTCAGCTAGGAAACCTGTATTTTCAAAATACTGCAACTTTCAAGTGACTGAAAAAACGTGGCATGCTGCAGTGCAAATTCTTACCATATATTTGAACAGCGGTGGCTTGTAAACTTTGCAGTAGTTCCTTGTTCGAACGAGAAGCAGCAGAATGAATGATATCAATCAGTTGTTTTGAAAGCTCGGGGTTTCTCAGGCCAAGCAGAGCAAGTTGCTGAGGCAAGCCAGCCAACCAGCGAGATAAAACTTTACTTCGACTTCTGAAGAAAGGGAGCAAAACAATAACACAACCCTTTACCCTCGCTAGTCTCAACAAAGTTGCTTTAACGTTAGTTGTAATTAAATTACAACCAACTGCAGTAAGATTATTTGCTTATAATAAATGTTAATATATTTCACGTGAGCACGCTGGCACGCTACGAGGGTTATAATAAAGATATTTATTTGATCCATAGTTTTTGCAATACATACTTTTAACTCTTCTTGAAAGTATTTCTATGAACTGCAGGCCAGCAAAGCAACATTCCCATTTCTCCTGAGTTTTCTCATTTTATATTTAATGAGCTATGAGTCAAGCTGAAATTCAATATGATTACTACATCCTGGATACTACTGAACTCTCCAGTCAAGCTCCTACTCTTTTTACCAGATTTTCAAATTCAATTCTACCTTACTGACATCTTGCTTCTCAATTCAGATACATCCCAAGTCAGAACAACAAACTAGAACTCACTGCTTTAAGTAGGAGTTGATAACACTATTCTAGTTCATTTTCTTTTCCTATCTATCTACTACAGTAGATCAAGTATTTGTCAGCCATCATGAAGTTCATCTTCTTCCCCCGCTGAAGATCCAAAACTTCTTTTTTATCTGGTTTCACTTCTTAAATGATGATTAAAAAGCAACAATATTAAAAAATGAGACAAAAAAAACCAAATCCAAAACTTATTACCTTCCCCCTCCAAAAAATATTAACCTGAGTGACCTGAAAATCCTGCTTTGCCTTTTTAGATGTTATTACATTTCTATTTATATTATACATAAAACAGTAAATACTGAGGTAAATGAAGATCTTTAGAAAGGACTTCTACTTACACTGTCCAAATTTCAAAGTAATTTTTTCTAGTGCAATTTAATTATTAATGCAATAATTAAATTAAGGATTCCTGTATCCTTCTCACTGAATTCCTATGGCATGCAGGCAAATTATCTCAACCACGACTCTCCTAAAGGTGCTGTTATTGAAAGACATTCACACTCTTAACAGATTTGTTACCTCCAGATATACAAAATCATCTAAAAAAAAACTTTGACCAAACCACGTATGTAATTCCTCTCCCTACTCACATGCCATTTACAGCCAAGTCATTTATTTTCCCTGTGAACATTAACACAAAGCTGAACATTGCAAATGTAGAAAACACAGTATAAAGGAATTATAAGGGAATATAACTGGAAGAATAATTTAGTTCAATTTGCAGGATTAGCAGTTACTCAGCATTGGTGAGGCCTCACCTCGAGTACTGTGTTCAGTTTTGAGCACCTCAGTACATAAAGGACATTGAGGTGCGGGGCAGGTCCAAAGAAGGGCAGCAAGACTTGTGGAGGGCTTGAAGAATATGCCCTGTGAGGAGAGACTGAAGGAACTGGGGCTGTTTAGTCTGGGGAAAAGGAGGCTGGGGGGAGACCTTATTGCTCTCTTCCAATACCTGAAAGGTGCTTACGGCGAGAGCGGGGCTGGTCTCTTCTCTCTGGTGACAGGACGAGGGGAAACCACCTCAAGTTGCGCCAGGGTAAATTTAGGCTGGATATCAGGAAAAACTTCTTTACTGTAAGGGTTGTTAAGCACTGGAATAGGCTCCCCAGGGAGGTGGTTGAGTCACCACCCCTGGATGTGTTTAAAACCATTTTGATGTGGCGTTCAGGGACATGATTTAGCAGAGGGCTGTTAGGGTAGTATGGTTGGACTCCATGATCCTTAAGGTCTTTTCCAACCTGAGTGATTCTATGATAAAACTCAGGATGGAGAAATGTTTACAGAGAAAATTCATGTTACTGAAAACATCACCATTCCATGTAAAGGACTGGGAAGGAGAACAGCAGGAAAACTACTACTGCTTGTAACATCTGAAGGTAGAAAGGCAAAGCCTCCTAGGCATTAGATAGTTGTATGAAATTGCAGCTGAGATGTTTTGAGACTTCCAGGTAAGTACAGATAAAAGTAGTTACGTGAGCTCTGGGAAACAGTAAGTATGAAAAAAAAAAAAAAAAAAAAAAAAAAGCACATCTCTTTTTCACTCTAGATAAAGAAAAATGGGATGTTCCCAAGGATTTTTTTTTCCCCGTCTTTCAAACTCCCTCCTTTATTTACTACTGTTAAAATAGTAATACTAGACTTTCTGTCTCTACATCTAATTATCTGTATTCAGACCTGTCCATTTTACAAGACTTAGAGTAGAAGAGCTGCAGAAAAGAATTCTCAAAGACTGACTTCACTAATGAACAGCAGCATTTCTGGGAGCCCTGAGGTTTGATTTTTGCCTAGCAACAGAAGCAGATATTGTGGATCTGATCATACATCCTTTTACAGTTCTCAAGACTGATGCAGGCTGATCTGTATTTAAGGATTTTACATAGCTAGAACCAGATGAGTTGACAAATCTCAACCTTTCTAGAACAATTTAGACAAATATTACACTAAAAACTCTAACGGCAACATAGAGAATAATTTCCTCTTACCTGAAGCAATTCTGGTACCTAATAGTTTCAAGAAACTGGGAACCAAAAGGATAAGAACATTTTCTTAACCCTAATCTCTTTAGAGCCACTCATCCAACGTGATCAAAGAAAATTATTTTTATTAAAGAAAGTAACAGACTAGGCTAGACATGCACTAACTAACAGAACCACTTCAGTCACAAGTCCATGACCTAGGGCTGGAGTAATGGACATGGGTTCATTGCTATAGACACGCAGCACTGACAACCTAGGGAAGACTACCACACAGTCAGAAACAACGAGCTTGTTGTTAAAAGATCAATTGCAAGTTAAGTACTAAATCCAGTACTTAGATTAAGGGGAAAAAAAAAGATACACTGGCTTATATACATCAACCTGAACTCACAGAGCAGCTGAACACTGAAATTTCACTGACAGTGCCAAATCAGACCCGCACAAACATTTCACAACACACAGAAAATTAATATTCTGACTTTTGACATAAATGTGCTGTGTTGAAATTAAAAAGAATACTGAAGTGTTTTTTTTTACCTGATTCTTTGAGCCTTCGAATCTTCTTTTTGGTAAACTCTGCTAAAAAATTTCAAAAGCAATGTACGGACAGGAAAGAGCAGGTTCCTTTGCTGGTATAGTGTATATACCGCTTTAATCAAGGGTTCTGTAGCCACTAGAAAGAAAAAAATGATGTTCTGAAACAGTGCTTTTTAATCTTCTGATTTCGTGCATATATACCGAGTATACGTCCTGTGTGTGCGCATCTGGAAATATCTACAGTCATCCTCGAAGGACCAAAATGTTTCACAGCAACTGCTGAACAGAATTCTAGATCATTACATCGCCTTGTCGTGTATTTTATGAAAGAAGCACACGAATATAGAGACGACCTACGAATGAAAATTTCAGAGCCTCCTGAAGGCAACTTAGTGCACCAGGTTGCAAGGCAGCTCAGAACTAATGAAGTCCTGTTTTCCACAGCTGCATTCCACAGCCCTCTTCCCTACAGAAATAAAACCACTGTCTTTTACTCTTCATCAAAACATCCAAAAATCTCACTGTCACTGTCTTCAGTTATCTCCCTACTAGCTATCTTTCTCCCTGTACGCATCAGTCTGATCACCTCTCCACATCTTTGAAGCAGCCAGCTCCAAGTCACATTTTCTGATTAACACGAAAATGCGTACCTCCAGAGGCACTGGAGAGTCACTACAAAGAGAACTGCCAAACTTCCACTGCAACCTTTTCTTAACTGAAACTTCAGCCAGATATGCTTTATCACCAGGCTTAAAGCAACGTCTGAGTTCTAACCTTATGTTAAAATTGGTTAAAACAGACCAGCAAGTGCAGAAGGTACACTGAACACGACAAAACATTTTCTTTAAAAGCCAGACTAAAACATTGGAAGTAAAAATTAAGTGTGAAAAGATCACATAATCCTTTGTTTTCCATTCAAATGAACAGAGCAGTTTAAGTTATATATTCAAAAACAGCTGAAGTAACAGAACAGAGCTACTTCTGCCCACAGAAACCACATTTTAACGAGAATGTTCCATACTAAAAATGACTACAGACCAGGGGTTGGCCCCCACTGGTAAAATTCCAGCAAAAACAAGGAATGTGTTTAAGTTACTATAAAGAGTAAAAGACACACTACAAAAAACTCCTGAAATGGCGTGGTCGTAATCACAATGCAGGCAGCCATTCAGAAGCTGAAATCTAACAAATGTGTCAACCAAAAAAATATATCAAATATTAGAAAGAATTTTAATCAAGATAAATTATTACATTATTTTGATTTCACCGGGAGCATTAACTTGCCCATTAACAATTCAAGATGTATCTTGGACAGTATCTCTTAAACAGCACACTAGCTTACTCTTAATCAGCTAGCAGTTCATAAATTAGCTAGAAATCATATAAAGATATAAATGTTAACTGAACAACTGTAGTAAAAAAATAAATATTCTAAGCACACAGAACATTCAGCCACCTTCCAACAACTCTCCATGGCACATTCTGTAAAACAAGTTCCACTGTTTTAATTGGTTCCTACAAACGGGACAAGTTTAAAAACAAAATTCTAAAATCCACTACTAAAAAAAAAAGTAGCATTTAAAAGGTCCAAAATGGACAGACTTCCAAAACGCAGTTGCAGTACTCATGGCTTTTAGCATACTCTAGTTTTAGTCACTCAGCAACTCTCCTTCTGACACGACTGTTTTCTCTCCCTCTCACTTGAAGGAAAATTTATCAAACTTACAACTTGTAGGTAAACTGCTGCTACAGTCATACCTGAGAAATGCAAGAAAGAAGCAAACGTTCTTATTACAAAAACCAGATCCAGAGTTTGATCCTAAACAATGGAGAGATATCTTCAGGTGTCAGCTTGAAACTCTTCAAGACATACAAATTAAGTGGTGCATTTCACCCTAGCATAAATAGCTACTCAAACTCACACACACACACAAAAAAAACAAACAAACAAAAAAACAACTGCAGATATCACCATACTTCTGATGCATAATGCCAAGGAGGTTAACAATGGGCTTTATTTAATCATTTAATCTCTCCTTTATCAGGTTTGGGGCGGTGGGATTACTTTGCTTTGGTTTTGTTTGTTTCTGCTTTATCTGTTTTTTTTCCCTAACCAAATTTCCCTCCTTTGATTTCCACTGTGTTCTAAGAAAACACTGACTGTAATAGCTCCTTTTTTCTTTTGCCTCGTCTTCTAAACAGAGCAAACACTTTCAGACCATTCATCCCAATTTAAGATACATTTTAAACAATTCAGAGTTCTGTTTTCAGTACGTACCAAGTTCTGGACTATCATCTTGCACTAAACAGTTTAGAATTTCTACGGCACTGTAGAAAAACTAAGATTAAAAAAACAAACAAACAGCTTTTCTTCTTCCACGGACTATTGGAGGTTGGAAGGGACTTCTGAAAACCACCTAGTCCAAGCACTCTGCTCCAGCAGGATCACCTAAAGTTGGCTGTCCAGGACCATACAGCTTCTGGGTAGGGATTTCCAAAATGGGAACACCACAGCCTCTTTGAGCAACCTTTGCTAGTGCTCAGTCATGCAGTAGGTAAGTCTTCCCTGATATTCAGAGAGATCTCCTTGTGCTTCCAGTTTGTGCTGTTTGCCTCTCGTCCTGTCACTGAGCACCACTGAAAAGAGCCTGGCTCCGTTTTCTTTGCAGGTACTCACAGACATTTATCAGCTTCCAATGAGCCCTCCCTTCTCCAGGCTCTCTCAGCACTTCCTCATATGAAAGATGCTCCAATCCTTCAACCACTTTGTGGTCCTTCATTGGGTTATCTCCAGTAGCTCCATAACCCTCAAACTGGGAAGCCCAACAGACACAGGACTCCACACTGCTTTACCAATGCTAAGAGGAGAAGTTGGATCACTTCAGCCTGCTGCCAACACTCCTCATATATCTTCTTTGCCACGAGGGCAAACTGCTAGCTCATAGTCAACCTCATGTCCACTGAACATCCTTTTCTGACAAGCTGTTTTCCATCTGGGTAGCCCCAGCATGCACTGAAGGATGGGGTTGTTCCTCCTCATGCATGCTTCCTCCTGTTGAAATGCATGAGGTTCTTGCTATTTTTCTATCTTTCTACACTATCTTGCAGAAGTCTAGCAGAAGCACCTGACTTAACAGTTTAGTAATAGCTGGAAACATTTCTTACGCAACAGCTCTTTTGCTTTAGCTCAGACGATGAGACAGACACATCTCCGACCGTGGACTACAATCTGTTTTCAACAGGAGGCTATGTTTTGAAGCATAAATAGGAATGATTAGTTACTATCTTCGTTGTCTAGGAGACGGTACTAGACAGATTCCTAACCAAAAAGGATTTGGAAGGAGAAACTACTAACCGCCGAAATATATTTCAGGGACACTTGACATCATCTTATCTTACAACACTAACAATGAAAACTGTTGCCAAGGGGCAAGCACTTTCCATAAACTCTAGCTGGCTGTGGAATTCAGTTCTACCAGGCTGATACACAACAGACCACTGCCACCTCAACATTTACTGAAAAATTCTTTTCTTTAATAAGTCTTGCATCAACCACTGAACAGACATGTCATGCAAGGTCTTATCTGGATCACAATCAAGGATTACTTTGGCAAGGCAGAAGAGAGAACACACAATGCTCTAAAGGTCCTCTAAGACATAACTGGAATGTATTTTCCACAAATAAAATTTTATAATATACTAGTAATTTCCACCAAAAAAAAAGATTAAAATCAAACAGTACAACAGCTTTCATTAGAACCATCCTGGCATTTCATAGAATGGTTTGAGTTGGAAGGGACCTTTAAGATTATCCACTTCCACTTCCGCTGCCAACAGCAGGGACACTTTCCACTACAGTACAAAGTTAGCACCATTCCTAAAAATTAAACAATTCTCAGTGTCGCGTGTGAAATTCAATTTACCTGCATAGACAGAACATACTATGGATGCAATAACCAAGGATATAAGACAGCAACCCAGAAACAACAAAATAACTCAACTTTTCCCAGTGCACATATGTGACTTTTGAGAAACTTCTCTTATCTTACCTTTGTTCTGCTGTATTTGCATTAGTCTCCATGTCACACCCAGCAATCTATTCACCTGCTTGCTATTCAGCCTGCTGCCATCCTGAAGAGTGTCGGTCACAAACTTCCTTATCATGTCCAGCCAACCAGAATCCGCCTGAAGCGTTGAAGCACTGGCTAGCGAAACCATTATGTCGCACAAGGTTAAGTTCAGCAAAAGATGGTCTACGTTGTTTGACGATGGCGTACAATACTTGTTGCTAATGAGGAGTAGAAAGAAAAAGAAACATCTCAAAAAATACGTCTTTCAATATGCTGTTACTTTGGTAGGGAAAAACAAATGTCGAAGTTTCAAAGCAAACGCATGCTTTAGAAGTCTTCATATCTGACTTGCACACCACGTTCAGGTAAATTAGTCTCTGTTCTGCCACCATGATATCTATTTCTCGTATTTATTGTGGCAGCAAGAATCAAAGCTCTAAATTGTGTCCCTTGGACATTTTTATCTTGGCCTGGTAGCACTACTGAGTGCCTAAAATACGAAAAGGAACACTGCAAAATGGCTCCTCACTTTCAGGTTCTCTTGCATTTCTTTTTCTGAGAGGAATCACACCATTTCTGTCACTACCACATAACAACAAAAAGCACCATGAATAGAGAAAAATTCATTTATGTGCCTTTTTACAAACTCCTGTGGAACAAGTAATCTATTTGTCACCATCACCATATCTTACCAAGGTTTGAAAGTCAAAATTGAGAGTTACCAAGAAATTTATCTGCAGAAAGCTGCAAACAGGAATGCCTACAATCAGAACAGAGTTTTGAAAATGACACAACAGGGCACTTGAAACTGCATGAAAGTAAGTGCAGTTAACCTTCAGTTCAATATAGTCAACTGTTAACTATAAGACGAAATAAATCTCAACCTATGAGCATCATTTACGGATTGCATAAATGCTAGTAATTTTTTCCACATTCAGAAAACGTTGACTCAAATGCTACCAGTAGCACTGTGAGAAATTTCTACAACATTGTGTGAGCTTTATGAACTTAACGGGCAAAGTTTAGCTGAAATAAAAGTACTTAAGTGGGACCCATCCTATACTTCTGATACATATGCCCTTCCATGAAGGGAAAATGCAGTACATACATATAAATATACATATAAATATATAAACACCAAAGAGGATTTTAAGTACAAATATACATGCACCATGGAAGACTCATAGCATAAAGCAAGATTCCACTACTACACCTCAATTTTCAGTAGCAGTTTGTTTTTACTTGGAATCAAAACAGACACTGGCTGCTACCCATTTAGATGGACTGCAATGGCAGAGAACAACTCCAGAACAGACACTGCATGAATACAGTCTGACCTCTGGGAGCTGAAAAGGGAGACAGTCTGCTACTGGCCTGTATGGGAACAAAAACCCTGAGCTCACTCTGCCAGCTCAATAGCTAAAAAACAGTATAAGTTTGTTCAGTCTCTCCATGCCTGCTCCTTACTGCCTTCCCACAAAGGTCAGGCACAACATGATCCATGCACCCCTCTTGCTGTACTCATCCAGCAGATGTGGCTGAAGAAGCACGCTTTAACCATGTCTTGAAGCAATTAAGCAGAGAAAACGGAAGTATAAAACTAGTCAGATTAACACAAATCACCATTAAACAATACGCAAACTTCAGATTAAAGCTTTCAATAAAATACTTTCATTTCTTTAAAACAGCATTTTCGTTTCTACTGGAGGACACTGAGATGACTTCTTATCTGATGCTTTTAATAAGCAGAACTAAAACCTTCTGGTTGCACAGACCTTCCAAAGAACACACAACAAAAACGGCTTTACAATGTCAGAAACTTAATATCAGATAAGACTCATGCATACTGTCTCGTCTTATGAAACTAAAAGCTGTGACACAACACGGAGTTTATTCTTACCTTTTGCATGAATCCTTCTTTTTGTGTTTTACTGTTTCTTGTAAAGAATAAGGAAAATTACGCATGAAGTGGTGCTTGAAATCAACAAGATAATTCATTCGAAGCCATACTTCCTATTAAGGAAAGCAGATGACAGAAAACATGCTAGTAAGTAAAAAACATCATGCACAAACTGGAAGGTTCACAAAATACGGGATACAGTTCAAGACTACAACATTTAATCCAAAATGGACTGCTATGTGTTGCTAGCACATACTAATGTGGGTATATGCAATATTAAACCAACGTAGTAAAAATTATCAACTCAAAATGACTTCACATTAGTTTATCAGAGTGATACTCCGAGTCACTTGCAGTGACTGTCTTGAGTTTTCCACTAAGGCATATTCTGACAATGCCTTCATCTTCCCCATTATTAGCACATTTGTAGTTCAAACCCTGCCAACGTAAGACAACTTCCATTAAGGAGTCTATCCTTACAGAAGAAGGTTATTATATTCAAAAATAATTGTACCTTGTGGGTTAACAGACACTCAGTCACTGTTCCTCACACACACACACAAAAGCCTGCACTGCTAGCATATCGTCAGGCACAGTAATCTTTTTTTTCCAAGCATTAAGAAAACGACCATCATACTGTTTCAAAGATTAACAGGCACATTCAGAGCACTTTTACAAAATGTCTCTAATAACCACTTTGGCTTTTACAGCCCAAGGACTTATTAAATAAGCAAAATTTTCATTTTCAAACTGAGCTCTATTTGAATACACTTTAAATATAAAGGTGACTATAAAGGAATAGAGAGGATACAATTATAAAACACAGTATCCTCAAAAAATAAGTTGTACAGTCCTTATTTTCTTTTAAGCATCCTAAGGTCACAATGCAACTGTATGCATATAAAACATCTCACATCATGACACATGAGTACTCCTTTCATGTAGACACCTTACAGACAAGGGCAGCAGCCCTGAAGCAACCTAAAGAAAAAGGTCAGCTGCTGCAGGCTGCTACAGCCTCCTTTCTGCCTGCTTCCAAAAAGTCCTAACAAAAGACTGAAAAGGAAAATGGGAACAGCATGCTTTGTTTGGACACACCAAATTCACCCCCTCAGGCTGTGTAAGTTGGCTACCACTGGTCTAATGAGTTGATTCCACAATTTTTTCCATAAATCATTCTGTATGTTCTATACACAAAATGGTTCTACAATCCTATACGCAGACAAAACCAAAGAGCTGTCAAGATGTTCCTTCCAACTGGTCTCAAGAGCCAACATGGAAAGTATGTATTTGCCAGTATTGCAAGGTCTTCTGAAGAGCAGTAGAAGTTACAAAAAAAGGCAATCCATTTACCAAGTAAAGAGACAAATCAGAGTAAAGTTTCAAGGATGATTTCCAAAATACCTGAGGCTTTGATTTGGTGCCATGGGTGATGCTACCAGTCACGACACAGCAGTGTAAGTCCTACCAGCCTAAGGATTTCAGTCCACCACTGCTCCCTTACCTTTCCAAAGGCTTTCACCTCTGCTTCTCCAATGTGCAAAACTTTTCAATGTGCAAAAAAGAACAAACAAGTACCTCCATATTTCCTCAAATTTATATTCTAAAAGTTATCTGGGAGACAATGCTCCTCTTTTCCAGTGTGAATTTCAGACTTAAAACCTTCCATGCTGCAGTCACCAAGGACTCCTGGAGACTACTGCTGAACTGAGCAATGAGTTCACTTGTTTCTTTCCTAAAGACTAAAAAAAACAAACCCAAAACAAACCCAAGGCTTTTTGTCTCTTACTAAATAAAATACTTCCACTACTTAGCCACCACCTCAACAACCAACTCGCTGGTTTTTGATCAAAACAATAATGACAGTTCATTCTTAATGCCACATTTCAGTTCTCCCTTACCATTTTGTACGTTTCATCATGTCGCTTTGTGAGCTTCCACAACAAATGTATTATATTAAGCACTTGCTGCATAAGTTGCTGACAATCTGATTCCAAAAGATTTCCGAGAATGGGAGCTGATTGTGTAGGAGACCCTTCAATCCAGCACTCAATCAGTAACGGAATTATTATTTCAATAAAACCTTTTAAATTTTCAGCCGAGGACAGACCTTTTTCTGCACTGTCCATTACACCTGCCAGAGACCTATATGACAAAAAGCAAAAAGAAAAAAAAGAAAAAAAAAGAAAAAAGATAGATAAGATCACATCTCTGAAAACAGTTTAGAGCAAAACCACTTTCCTGCTTTCTTTATACCAAAAAAATATATACATTTTTAACATATTAAGTTTGCCTCTTTTCTTGCTAGATATTCAATTTGAAAGGGAGTTCAAACCAACTACAACAAACCTGGTCCTGAGTCTCCCCAGAAATTTGTGTTTTTAGAACAGCTTCTTACACGTCATTACTTCACTTCCCATTGTTACATGTAGTCTACAGAAAAGGGAGAAATACGACTTGCATTATCATATCACCTTCAAGCAGCAGATGAGATTCCACTGTGCTCAGCACAACAGAATAAAAAAAGCTTTAAGTCCCTTGAAGCGAAATAATGAAACTGACTACAAAGTATCGTCAAACGCATGAGGTTTATTACAGTTATTGCTGAAGATCATTATTAATGAACACAAGGGCTGTTCATAACCATAGAAAAATAATTAAGCAAAAACATAATCAATTACCACTGTGATGGTTTAAATTAAAACAAAACTCTGGAGAGTAACTAGCTCGAAAAATGACTAAAATGTCTTGGTAATGAAAACAAAGAAAAATTATTCAAAAATGAAGAGATACATTAAACTAAATACATATATTATATATCCTAGAAAGCAAAAAAAAACAAGCTTCTCAGAACGCTTCTTAGTCCAAAAGGGATTATCCACACTGATGACAAAATTCTGCTCCTGGATAAATTTAGCCAATTTATATCCATTCTGTAAAGAAAATTCTTTAAAGAAAGTAACTCCTGAAGAACTTCTGCTGTTTTGATACAATACAGAAGCTTTTGAACGGGCTCCAACAGAAGCACTCCTGAAGTGGGGAAAAAAAGCAACACAGAAGAGCAAACACAACTTCAACTTACAATTGCTGACGCCGCATTCCATGATAACTTTTTCATAAAATGCCCATAGTAAGGAATTCCTCTAATTCTAAATTCCCAATACAGGTAAAAACCGCATGCTGAATTCCCCACTAAATCCCTTTCTATTTCAATGATATTCTCAAAAATATTTCTACTTACAGATTTGAATTCAAAATGAGATCTCAGCCACTACTTGCTTTTTTGCCACAGACTGTTTATAAATACTTCAGTTTCAGATTGGATTAATGAGATAAAGCTGCTTTCTTTGGTCACCCTGCAATTTCCAGACTATCCTTTCCAGGACATTCCCCTCTCCATCCAAACTTGGCAGTAGCGACCAATGTATCCAGACAACTGAGTTCAGCTTTTCTCCTATTAAACTAAAGCATTTTTTGTTAATTGTCTACAAGCTGTAGACATCACAGTGAAAGCATCAGGTTTTTTTTCAGACTACAAATTCTAGGGAAAAGTTCAATGTAGACATGTAAAGACATGGCAGACAAATCTGACGCAGCCAGTTATGGCTGTGATGACTCTTAAAGCATCACTGGACAAGAAAGTTGGTACCTGCTGACACCTGTAATTTTACTGAACAATGTTGTCCTGTAAATGTTAATGACGTGAGAAGGCTTGGCTGAAATTGTCTAAAGTCAGTAGTTGGCTAACATAGTTCAGCAGTCTTTTTTCTTTATCGTTTCACTGAAAATAATACCTGATACCACAGCAGAGCTCTGGCAATACAGCAATCTGCACTAGAAAAATCACCTTGTTAAACAATGAGCAGCACAAAACATGACAAGTTGGCAATACCTGAATATTCCTACAGAAGTATAATAATGCACAACCAGCTATTTTAATAGATACCTGAAACAAGAAATGGGGAAAATAAATAAACAAATAAACAAACTAAAAGAAGAGAGAACCAGTGCCAAAACTGACTCAACCAGATGCTGAATGTATCTGGTTAATCTCTTATACTCTGTATCATTCTCTTAAAATGCTAATATTCTTACGAAAAATATCAAACTAGAGAATTCTTTTCATGATAACTTCGTAGTAGGAGAGTAAAAGAAAATTTGGAAAGGAAAGACAAGGAAACACACACAAAAAAAAAACAGAAAATAGGAAAACAACTGCCAGCTGCATAAAATAGGAAGTCACTGGAAGTTAGAAATTTTTTTTTGATCTTGAAGTCCAAGTCAGATTACTCCGCTCCTCTTCCTTATGGGTGTATCCATCATCAACTGTAGCAGAAAAACA
The DNA here is from genome assembly GCA_030625065.1 of Alectoris magna. Lineage (NCBI taxonomy): Eukaryota > Metazoa > Chordata > Aves > Galliformes > Phasianidae > Alectoris > Alectoris magna. Next base: position 60,564,336 of record CM060561.1, read on the forward strand.
CTCAGCTGTATTCTCCACATCTGTCTATCTGATACACAGGACACAGCACATATTTACTATGCTGTCTTCCACATTGGTCATTCAAATCTTCTCCAATTCACTATGCAGCTTCAGTTTGTCCTTTCTCAGCAGGAACAGATGCTCTACTGTCTTGCTTCAGTACCATTTCCAGTCCAAAACAAGATCATACACCTTGGTATCACCAAATTCAAGTTGTGTGGCCGTTCCATTTTCCCAAACCTGAAATGAATTTGATGCAGAAGGCAGCAGTCACCACATAATGCAAAGAACATCCTATTAATTTCCTAATTTATTATGACCTTTCATTCACATATAGTAGGAAGACCTAACACACAACAAAAAATAATAGTCTTCTGATGTGCGCTGCTGAACCATTCAGCACTCCACACTCCGAAGAGATCTACACAGTTTACCAAGACTGACACTGCTGTCTGTTTTGAAAATCTTGTTCTGTAATCACTAGATTATCTAGGATGTGGCACCCCTACCTACAAAACTTCCAAGAGAAACACAACTTAGGAACCAAAAATATATATATATTATTAGTGATATTTGTACTTCTTAAAGAATAAAGTTGAAACTCATTCCTGAACGTGTTTAGAAACTGTTTGGATGTGGTGCTCAGGGATGTGATTTAGTGGTGGGTTGTTAGAGTTAGGGTAGTATGGTTGGGTTGCGGTTGGACCCAACGATCTTTAACGTCTTTTCCAACCTGAGCAATTTTATGAGACCTTTTATCATCAATGCACGCACACAATGCAATCACAGCTACTTCTGCTTTGATCAACTCTTCACTACCCATTGTTAAGACTTTACAATTTCTGTATTAACTTCTTCGAAGAAAAAAAAGAAAAATACACTGAGATTTTAGAAGTCTTCAAAGAACATTAAAGACCTTTCACACCTCTTACTTGAGAGGCAAAGGGAATGACTGTTGAAAGCCATCATTGGGACTGGATGAGAAAGAACTAAGCTTCTTCAGATTACTAGAAAAGATTTCACAGAGAAGGGTCTCATGCTATAGGTATCTATGCTATCTCTCACAGCAAATAGAAAAGCTACCAGAATACCTTTTGCTCTTAACATACCATGAATATCCAGCAAAATAAACCTTATGGGCCCCTTAAAAAAAAAAAAAAAGAAAAAAAAAAAAAGACTACACCAAAACCATGAGCATATGCAATAAAAAGAGGAATATTCAAGTACCTTGTACGAGTATTCTTTCTCTTTCCATTCTTCTGTTCTGCCATCAGCTTTCTCTGCCAACTTTGCCTTGGATGTTAGCAATGTTTCCTTCTACTCTTCTGGCTCCTCCTCGTGCTTGCAAATGGCTTTTTTGAAAGTATTTATAACCAGAAGCGGACCACGATGTTTCATCGAAATCTAGCTCCTCAGAAAAGGGGAATCCAATTCAGGTGACACCAGATGTAAAGTTTATTTTCCTAGACCTTGGATACAATGCACCTTTACCTACTACAGGGCACAGAACATCAGACACTGCGCATCATTCAGTGCACGATACAAGAATCCCCTGATATTCAGTGGTCCATAACGGTATGATGCTGATTGCACAGATGAAATCCTTACGACTGTTTTTCACTGAGCAGCGAACCCCACCACTGCCTCAAGACTGGCTTTCACTACAGTAGATATTGTCGGTTGTGACTGAACTCTTACGCTACAGTAACAACCACTTTCATAAGAACAAGCTGTATATTTTATTTAACTTAATGTTAAGTGTCCTATACCTACAGTAAGTAATCCACTCTCTGCCAAGAGGAAGCCTAAAAGAATAGGAATGGAACAGTTGCTAGCGTGTCACTGGCATGAAGATGGAAAAGACCTCCTAATTCAGGCCAAGACCTGTGGTATTAAAAGAGAACACCACTTCTTCTGTGCCTCCTTCAAAGATAGGAGGTAGACATAATGACAGATTATACAGTGGGTTGTTTTCTTTTTTCTGTCACTGACCTCCTTGGATGAATTTGGTAAAACCCACTTTAGCATAGTTGGTCTTCCTCAGCAGTAAAACAAGGGTTGTGGTTTCTCTTCAAACCGCTTTGAAATCTATGAAGTAGAAGTGCCGTGTAACAGCTAAACAGCATTTCTTTTTATTTTCAGGTAGATCTTTCTAGGTGTTCTATCACCACATATGTAACATCTACAGAAGCACATACACACAAGGATGGCAACATTCAAAGGTACCATAAGAAAAAAGCTGGGGAGGTAGGTTCCCCTCTGGTTTGAGGAGTGGGTGAATCAGGAAAGAGGGAGAGAAACAAATATTGTTAGTTATTTCTCCCTAAACTTCACCTCAGACCTACCCAGCGAGCTACTATAAACCACACAGACCTTTCTGTGACTGAACAAATTATGCCTCTTCCCACTTTCAACAATCTCAGTTGAAACAGTCTGAGAAGAAACACCTTTTATTTATAGCGAAGATATAAACTGATGAATTAAGAACTCCTCGAGCTGGAAACTCAGCAGAACTTCAAACAGTCAGACATACTATTACAAAGTTGCTACTTTAAAATGAAGAAATTAAGATTCCTTCTAACGCTACTATACTCTCTAAGGTAGAAGCATAAAATTTCAGTCAAATTCATTATCGCTGTGTAACAAATACATTTACATTTAGTACAAAGAGATCTGTCTGCTTGCCCCTACGCTTATCTGATAGCCTGCAATAACTTGTAGTCTTCGGTTTGCAATCCAAAATAAACACTCAAGAGCTGCTCCTCCAGTACTAACATACCATGAAGTTTTAAATTGCTAGCAAGAAAGTTCGTTATCTACACACAGCCCACTCATCTGTCAAGTATTTCCCAGTTTTCAAGCTACGACAGTAAAACTGCACATTACCCTAAGTGCCCTGAAAGACACTCCAGAAGCAACGTCACAATAAGAGTTAAACAGTTGCTTTCAACAGCAATAAGCCACAGTTTATCATAAATCGTAATCATACAGATGATATCAACTTATTTTGGAATTAATGTCTTCTCACCTCAGTCTAAACGATGAGTTCATCTTTGGTCGTAAGCCACCATTTTCATACAGATGTATGTGCTGTTGATTATTTGCATGGACCTTCCAGCTTATAAATATTGGGTTCCTCACAGAATGAGGGCTGTCCTTTTGTTCTTGAAGCCCCTCATCTTCTATTTCATTGGATCCATCAACCACTGCCTGGAGGAACTTCTTGAGCCTGATAAGTACATTTAACCTCCACTGCTGAGACGTTACTCTGCGGTTTGGGTTAACAGACAGCATCCAGGAAAGTTTGTCTTTGCTTTTCAGTCTTTTTGACAGTTGCTGGTGAGAAATAAGCTCTACAAAATTCTTCAGTAAGATACTACTGCGGTCTGTAAGAAGAGCAGGGTATGCTTCCAATAAAACGTCCAGGACTTTCAGTGAATCTTCCTGAATTCCTTCGCTGATGTGAGTCATGGCACTGGACAGATGGGCACTTACCAAAGGAAAAAACGGGGCAATCTGCTCAGCTCTTATTTTTGAAGCCAAGAACTGAAGCAGGTGAACAGCCGCTCCCCTGACACCAGAATCTTTGTCTGTAAACACTGCTGCCACTTCACTAATTATACTTGAAAGATGTGCATCAATTAGAAACGGATACTGAGACAGGAGGTCTTTGAGCCCAAGAAGCGCATTTTGTTTAACCCCAGGACTATAATGATGCATCTGCGAAAGTAAATCCTGGAAAGAAACATGTTTGTTATCATTATTACTCTAAGCTTTTTGAACTTCTTTACCTATGTTCTAGTATTCTAGTGGTTTTGTGTTGTTTTTTTTTTTAACTAAACATTAAAAAAAATACAAGAAGAATCCTTCTAACGAACAAATCCATTCTAACGATGCACTGCTGTCTGTAGAAGCACAATAATTTCAAAACAAATATACTACTGGTTTGTGGTGTAGAAATGAACAAATCAGCAATAACCAAAAACAGGAAAAACAAGATACCACGACTTGTTCTTCAGGTAACAAGATAACTTTCAGACTTAAGTAAATATACAACCCTACTGACTTAGCAGAGGTTTTGAAACCCTGCTCTTACATTACAATCTAAGACTTTTGAAAACAGCATTAATCCCAGATCCTTAGAAGAGGATGCAACTTCAGCTTTCCATTGCTGAAAAGCCTAGCCTTGAGTTATATGCAGGTCCAGCAATTTAAGTCATTTAGTTCAATAGCTGGCTTAATTTTATGTCTCCTTTTTCTTTTCTTTTTTAAATACATCCTTTTTTTCTTAAACTCTAGTAAGTACAGGAACTCAGGCAAATGTCATTATTTGTCATTCAAAACGTATCACCCATCACGTACCTTTATGTTAAGTTTTCTGTTTTGCGCAGTAAGCATTCCATCTTCTTTAAGCTGTTCAGGAATTTGTATGGCCTTTGTTTTGAAAGTGGTATCTGTTGCATTTTCTAGCTTAGGCTTTTTTTTCCCAACTTTTAATTTCACTTTCTGGAAGTCCTCTTGATGTTTCCTTTTTTTAGTCATCCTGATTTTCTGCAAAAAGACATTCAGAATTTCAATTTGATTAAACACAAACATTTTCCACCAAAGAGCAGCGAACGCCTGGCGAAAGCTACAGTTTTTACTCCGCATAAACTCCTGCCCACTGCTGAGACCAGACACCAGGCTGAACAAACCTGAAGCCCCTGTTCTTCTATTTGGTTGTCTTTGCTTTGAGAACAGCTTTACTGAAAAAGATCACTTGAAGACCTTCATCTTCTACTGCTTTACCAGAATATGTTGGAGTTGCGGGTTCTTTTTGTTTGTTTTTTGTTTCTTCCTTTTAAAAAAGGTCCTGCCAGTAAAGCAACTTTTCACATACTCCACACCTGTCAAGGCTAAACAGCTCGGTGGAACGTCTTATTTCATCTGTACATTGCTTAGCAACAACCAGCATACCCATCTGCACAGGTAAAATCATGGATCTCATCAGGCCTTCGCTGATAACACAGCACACAGGACCAGGCAAACTTCCACTACACTCTCAAAAGCACAGGCTGTGCATTAAAGATTAACAATTAAAAGGAAAGGAGAAAGAAAACCAGAAGGCTAAAAAAAGCACGGAGTGTGAAAAGATGCTGAAAAGCTAAGTTATATTTAATAAGGCATAAAAAATAAGGTGGTATGAACAGCTCTACGTAGATGCATGGTCATACTGAACCAGACATGCAACGAGCAGAACAAATTAAAACCAACACTTCGGTTTCTGCTCAGCCTTCAATACATCTGCAGAGATAAGAGCACGTAAGTTCAGACAGATCAAAGAAAACAGGCTACACCGTTGGCTCCTTATCTTGCTTCCCCCGCCATTCCCATGCTCCTATATTTAGTGCCACAATATTCAACATCACACACAAATTACACTCAGATTTCCATTAATTAACACCATGAATCCAGTCTGATGAGCCCTAGAAGTGGTTGTGGAGATTACTACAATTTAAAAGGGGAAGCAGGAATAAGTATAAAGTGGTTATGATGTTTAACATTTCACAGCTTTCTAATAACAAAAGATCATTTATGCAGCTGGAAATCTGATTGCTTCCATACCTCACTGCATACAGTATTTACATCCAGCTTTAAAGGTTCATGCTATCAGGTCTATAAACCTGATTCTTTTTCAGTTTATGGGAATCTCTCTTCAGAACTACTCTGTGGGTAACCAGCTTTTGGACATTACTAATATTTGAACATTGTGAACATAAGGTTCAACATTTCAAGATTAATTTTACTGAAAAAAAGAAGTAGGTATTTGTGACTAAACCTAGAATAAAGCAGATATGATCGCCACTCACTCCAGCAAATAAAAGTCCATAGCTGATTTTTCAATGGACTTCAGTTAGAAGTATCAGTAGAAGACAGGTAGATCTGTGCTGCATTACATTATTTTCATATCCACATAACGGCCCTATGTAAGGCCATTTGAACTGAAGTTTTCACACTAGTATTTTGTAACTGAAAAGATTTTTTTAAATACCCTGGGTTTTGGTCCTTCAAAAACAAGACACATTAGCATCCAAGTATAACAACTGCGGCTTTACAACCTTTTGGGGTTTTGTTTGAGGGTTTTTTTAAACCTCATGCATCCTTCAGGGAAAAATTACACAAAGTTTTTTCTCTCCCCAATTGCACGATGCAGAAATAGCTGAAAGCTTACTGTAAGCAGGAGCAGGGAGGTGACTGTCCCTCTGCACTCAGCTCTGGTGAGGCCACACCTGAAGGTGTTCAGAATCATGCTTATGTGGCACTGAGGGACATGGTCAGTAGGCATGGCGGAGGTGGGCTGATGGCTGGACTACATGATCTCATTGCTTTTTTCCAACCTTAATGGCTCTATGAATGCTTACTGCCATGCCTGCTTTAACAGGGACATAAGGGTCTCACCCTACATGACGAAGCATCTGCCTTCCACTTAACACTACCTTCATAAATGCAGGCATGCACACACTTGAATAAAATTAAGTTACTTTAAAGGAGAAGGCCTATAAAATATACTACCTCCTTCAAGAATGAAGCGGTAGTTTATCTTGCAATGTGAATATCAGAGGTAACTAACATATTAGAAACCTCAACACGCCTGTTTCCAGCTGTTCTACGGGAGACCAGATCAGAACGAAAACGGTTACAAAACCAGAGCTGTAAGAACACCAAAGCCAGTAAAACGAGGCGTTCGGCAAATCCGTGCACATTCCAAACAGTGGCTCCAAGCACCTCAGCGAGGCTCCCGGCCAGCGGGACCCAGCGCTGCAGCCCGAGCACACCTGCCGGCCCTCCCACAGCACCACCGAGCCGAGCGCACCCACCGCTTTCTACACGAACGCGAAGCACGAAGAGCCACGCGGCTCTCCCCACCCCGGCCCTGCCCGCCCGGGACGCCTCCAGGCGCTTCTCGGCCTCCCTCACACCAGGCTCGGCGTGCCGCAGGGAGCGGTGCATCACCGCGATCCGCCGAACCCAGCCCCGCGCGGACCCCAGGAGGCGGCGAGGGCCGGGCCCCCACCCCGCACCGCAGCCCTCCTTCCCGCCCCGCCGCCAGTACCGTACCCGCCGCCCGACGCAGGCGGTGCCCGCCTAGGCAGCCGCTCGCTCCTCCCGGCGCATCTTCGGCCGCGCTGCGGCAGCGCGCCGTGCCGTGCGGCGGGGCCGCCCTCCAGCCGGCTGTCGGTTCCGCGGGTAGCGCGGCCACACACTTCTCGCGGCGGCCGCTTTCCCGCGTAGGGCAGGGGGGCGGTTCACACAAAAGGCCGACCGGCGCGGGGCGGGCAGGACCGCGCCGCCTCCTTCCCCTCCTCCGTCCTCCTCTGCGGGCGCAACTACGCCGCCGGGCCCCGCGCGCGCAACCCCGGCCCCTCACTAACCACGCGGCAGCGGAGCCCCCTTCCGCCCCCGAGAGCCTGCCCGGAAACGGCCGCCCACGTGAGTGGCGGCGTACAGCGCGCGCGGTAGCGGACCGAGCGCGCTTCCGCTCAGGGGCGCCCCCTGCCGCCATGGAGGTCCACCCAACTCGCTTCTTCGAGCGAAAGTAATTCATTTGGGGGTTATTGCTTTGTTGCGCGTGCGGTTCTCTGTATTGTTAGCTTTCTTGCTAACAATAAGATTTTAAGCTTTTTTTTTTTTTTCCCTCTTTTTTTCTCAAAGTAAGTATTTTGTACCACGCTATTTTAGCAAGGATTCATCCTCAGGAGTACACTTGTGGGTTTTCACTTACGCCAACTCCATGAAGTTCTCAAAGACACATTTTCCACTTTGCAGTTACACATAACTCCAAGCAGGAAACAGATTTATTCTGTAGTCAGCTGCTGAAGTGGTTTTCAAGCAGCCTGCAGGTCTCACTCTGCCTTCTTCTCTGACCACAGCAGCCAATCCCACCTCAATGCAACTCAATCAGGTCACTGAAGTAATTACATTACACTGTCCCGATTTGATCCTACGTCGGCTACAAGTTAAACAGCACTGGAAGCATTTCATTACACAAGGCCTCACGTAATTTAATTACCAGAATCTGAGCTCTCTTGGCTCAGACTTCAAATCTAATACATACTAGGATCGCTTTCACACCTTTTTAAGCTCAGCTACTCTAGCTTTTGGGTTGTATCTCATTCTGGCTTCCATCCTTCACTACTTACATTTTGGGAAGCAAAGTCTTCACACAATAATGGGGAGATGCTGGGTTATGAGTGTCTCTCTTACCTCCTGCCAGTATTTACTCTGAATCTTTTTAGGAAGTGCTAGAGGTCATTTAAAATGAGTTCAATTATATTTCACTCTACCTGCTGTGACAGAAGGTAGGTGTTAACAAGCATACTAAAAAGAATATTTTCAATGAAACATTAACAATATTGTGCTCCATGAAAATATTTTTAATTGCTTTTAAAATGAACTTAGGTAATAACGTTTCCTCTCACAAAACAAACAAACAAACAGTAATTGCACTTACGAAGTAGAAAAACACTTAAAAGACTTAAGAATAGTTTCAGCCAAGGCAACACAGTCACTATTAGCATTTCAGGTTTCACATATGGTACCATACCTTCAGGCATACTATATGGATTATGTACATTGATACCTAGATCAAATTAACAAGACAGGGCCTGCTGCTTCAAAGGGATAACCAATTCTTTACTGAGAAAGACAGTCTTAGAAGAAGCAGGAAGCAAAACAAGAGGAAACTAGCAATAGCATGAGACATATTGACTTTAAATTGTTCCAAGTGGAGGTTCGGATTGGATATTAGGTGACATTTATTCTCAGAAAGAGTGGTAATGCGTTGGAACAGGCTGCCCAGGGAGGTGGTAAAGTCACTGTTCCCAGAGGTGTTCAAGAGAGGTGTAGATGCACTGAGTGTCATGGTTTAGTGGGCAGGGTGGAGATGGGTTGGTAGTTGGACTTCTTTTCCAACCTTAATGATTCTATGATTCTATAAGAGCAGAACGTTTCCAGAACTTTATAACAGAGCTCATTATAACCTACACCAGACAGTAAGTCTTCTGTTGCACAGTCAAAATTTTCCATTTCCTGGTCAGTTCACCTGTGAATACCCTTCTCTTTTCCACTTCACGCCTTCCACGAGTTCTGCAATTTTGTTTAAGATGATTTCCCCAAAGCTCTCTGATGCCTCAGTAAAATATGGTGAACTAACATAAAGCTAAAAGAAAAATCAATTCCCACCTGGTATAATTTTTCTTGTGTCTCAGTGGCACTGTAACAATCAATGTATAACTTCAAATACAGTCAGTAACATTCCTTTAGTATCATTAATAGAGATAGAAGGAAGAAAAGAACACCAAAAAGGCTCTCTTTCAAACCACACAATTCTGGCACAAGTTAGATGTTATCCTTAAAAACTGTTTTGGAATAGGTATACAGTTTTCTATTAGTGTGAGAACATACCAAGCCATCACAAAATGTAGGCACGCAGAAGAACAAACAAAATAATCTAGCTCTTTTAGAGCCTCTATTTGCACCAGAAAAGAAAGCTTTAAAGGGAGATTAATTGTACAACTGACTGTGCTATGTTAGACATTCTTTCCAAAAACACTTCCAGAAGTGTTTTTCTTCCACTTTGTCATTTTTGCATTCGCTATTTTGTCTTTGAGAAGTACACTGGCACTCATTCAGACCATTCTATATGAGTGTGCTATAGATTCAGAAGTCTTTCCATTTTCAGCATGTGCTTAATGGACCTGAGGAAAAAAAACCACTTAAATCCAAGTAGTTCCCCCTTAATTTTTATTTCCACTAGGAAGGATTTCACAGCATGTGAAAAAAAGACGCTGTTCCAGAGATGGCCATTTAAAACAGCTGAATAGTCTATTATTTTGATTAATAGAACATTTTGCATTACAAAAACAAAAGCATGAAGCTGCTATTATTGCAGACACTTCAGGAACATGTTTGTATTCCCATGTAAACTCTTAAGTTTTTACTGATCAAGCACATCTTCATCAAGTAAACACGAACACTGTCCCTATTATAATGAAAACAAGCAGTAAGAGCTATGGTTCCACCTGTTTCTGATGAGAACATATTTAAAGGCATTCCAGAGATTTTTCATTATTACTTTAAAGCAGTAATTGTTTAACTGTCAATGAACTGTTTTCATTCCTAACTCACCATACTCCTTAACTGCTACTTTCTTTGTTACCTTATTTTTCATGGCATCTTGCATTCCAGGATGTGAAAATGTGAAAACACAAAGATGAGGACTCTCAATTTCATCCAGATGTCCAAAACCAGTAAGTTAACATTAAAAGGTTTGTTTGCAATCTGGCTCCACTATGTCTGTATTATACCAGCTTTTGACTGCAATGCTGAAGAATTTTAATTAGAAGCACTGAATGCTACTCAGGAAGCAAATTTGACCCACACAAGTCTGTAACCATCCAAAGCATTTTTCTATCATCCCACAAAATTGATAGCAGCTAACATACAGAATCTCTGTCTATATACAATCAAAAGCACTATTACTATATGCAAACAAACAAACAAAAACAAAAAAACCCAACTCATTTTAAAAGAGCATGAATTGAAGGACAGTACAAGCCAGCTTTCACTTCATGCTTATATTGGTACAATAAGAGCAGACTAAAAGATTCTTTCAGTACCATGTCAGCATTTCTTAAGTACAGTCTGGTTACATCTCTTGGGATATATCCCTGAATTTGCAAGCAAGTCAACCTCTGCTGAGTTGTTAACACTTCCAGTTAACTACTCTCCCAAAGTTACCCATAATCCATACACATAACCCAGAACTGAACTGACTGTACTGATTCGTTATAATTTTTAATCTTTATTGAAAAACAGGAGACCAATTCATAATCTTTATACGGGAGGATACCCCTAATTTCAATAGCCTTTCAGTATGGCCCTGCAGCCACAGGGGATAATCTGACTGTTTGCTGTGGGACGCATTTGTACTGCTGACTGCTGTAGGGGAAGAGAAGGTTATTAGTAGTCAACATGGATTCACCAAGGGGAAATCATGCTTGACCAATCTGGTACCTTTATATGATGTCATGACTAGCTGGGTAGATGGGGGAGAACAGTGGATGTAGTGTACTTTAACATCAGTGAGGCTTTTGATACTGTCTCCAACATCCTCATAGGCAAGCTTAGGAAGTGTGGAATAGATGAACAGACAGCAGGGCAGATTGAGAACTGGCTGACTGGCAGAGCTCAGAGGGTTGTGATCAGTGATGGAGCGTCTAGTTGGAGGCGTGTAGTTAGCGGTGCTCCCCAAGAGCTGCTACAAGGTCCGGTCTTGCTCAACATCCTCATCAATAACCTGGATGAAGGGACAGAATGCACCCTCAGCAAAATGGCTGATTATACAAAGCTGGGAGGAGTGACTGACACACCAGAATGCTGTGCTACCATTCAGTGAGACATGGACAGGCTGAAGAGTTGGGCACAGAAGACCCTGGTGAGGTTCAACAAGGGCAAGTGCAGATTTCTACACCTCAGAGGGAATAACCACACACATCACTACAGGTTAGGGGATGACCCGCTGGAGAGGAGCTCTATAGAGGACCTGGGTGTCCTGGTGGACAGCAAGATGGCCATGAGGCAGCAGTATGTTGTTGTGGTCAAGGAGGCCAATGGGATCCTGAGGTACATGAAAAAGAGCATGGTCAGCAAATCGAGGGAGGTTCTCCTCCCCCTCTGGTCTGCCCTGGTGAAGTCACATCTGGGGTACTGTGCCCGGTTCTGGGCTCTCCAGTTCAAGAAAGACAGGGAATATCTGGAAAGAGTCCAGCGGAGGGACACAAAGGTGATGAGGACCTGGAGCATTTCCCTTATGGGAAAGGCTGAGAGACCTGCGACTGTTTAGCCTGGAGAAGAAAAAACTAAGGGGGGAGCTTATCAATACTTAAAAATATCCAAAGTCAAGTGGGTGGGGCCAAGCTCCTTCCAGTAGTGCCCAGAAACAGAACAAGGGGCAACAGGCACAAACTGGAACATAAGGAGCTCCATACAAACATGAGGGTGACAGAACACTGGAGAGGTTGTGGAGTCTTTTTCTCTGGAGATATTCAAGACCCAACTGCATGACTTCCTGTACAACCTACTGTAGGGAACTTGCTTTAGTAGGGGGTTAGACTAGATGATCTCCAGAGGTCCCTTCCAACCCCTACAATTCTGTGATTAACTCTTAAAAAGAGCCATAAGAATCAAGAAGAAAAGATCAGACTGCTAATATATAGTATGTAAAGATATTTAGGAAAACAACAGCTACTCATTTAAAAATACAGGCCAATGGAAAAGGAAATAACATTAAATTAAACGTTTCCACAAATATTTTCACTATAGGAGGAAATAATAAGAATCTCAAAACCAAATTATTAATTAGAAGAACATCGTGCAGTATTTGGATATAGCAAAATCAGCTACATTGAGTTCATATTAAGCAAAAGAATGATTTAAAAGTTACAGAAAATAAACACTGCAATGTTAACTCTGCTAACTACCATGTCAGTGTGTGCTGCCATTGCTTGGTCTTCTCAGAGTCCCACTTTCAGTCAGGATCTTTACAACATTTGGAATATCCATTCCTTTGTGAAAGGTAAAGAAAAAAAAGAAAGAAAAAAAAGAAACTAAGTGCTTTGATAATACAACATTTAAAAGGACAAGTTATACTGAAACATTTAGGCTGATGACATGAGTTTGGAGCTCTTATGAAGTGACACATATGTTGTTACCAACCAAAATGCACTACGTAGTTGCCTAGAAACTGTAAACCATATTCCTATGAACAGCTGCACTGTTTCAGTTAAGAGTATGTCTATCCTCCTCTAGTTTGTTACTGACTTTCAAAGACAACAGAATCATAGAATGGTTTGGGTTGGAAGGCACCTTTAAGATCACCTAGTTCCAAACCCCTGCTGTAGGCAGGGACACCTCCCTCTAGACCAGGTTACTCAGAGCCCCATCCAGCCTGGCCTTCAATGCATCCAGGGAGGGGGCATCCACAGCCTCTCTGGGCAACCTGTTCCAGTGTCTCACCACCCTCACAGTAAAGAATTTCCTCCTAATATCTAGTCTAAATCTACCCTCTTCCAGTTAAAAAACATTTCCCCTTGTCCTGTCACTACCTCCATGGTTGATAATTAGGAAGGTATTACCAGAAGTGCTCTGTTTTATCACTGTACCAGTAAGTCAATGGCCTCTCCCAGAGCACAAGCAAGAAGTTTATGTTGCTCTGAAGAACATGATGGCCATTACTTTGGGGGAGGGAGTAGTATAAGAAACATAGGGACAGTTCAAGTGGTAACAACCACTCAGTGACCATAACCAAATACTAAGGTAAGAATAAGACCAGGGCAAATATGTCTGAAGTCTGGTGGGTTGTGAGAAAATTACATTCTCCCAGCCCCAGCTCTTCTTTAGACAGGTAACTTTCCAAGTCTTCTAGGCAAACTTTTCAGTATTGCTCAGTGGGTCTCACACTGTCTGACTCAGGTGATATTTTAATAACTGCAGCATCCATAGATCATCCACCTACTGCATGAAGAATAATCTTCCTGACCATGTTGAAATTGGGTTCTCTCTATACTGTAAGTTTAGGAATCTGTTATTTCCTATGTCTTTTGATCCATAATTGCTGTCTCCACCCACTCATGATTTTACAGATCACTTATAACTTCAGTCACCTCTTTCCCAGGTCAAAAGCAGTTCTAGTTATCTATTGCTTCTTAAATGGAAAACGTTCACATATCTTGCTGTCTTCTCTAAACCTTTGCAGATCTAAAGTCCTTGATATGATGTAAGGGAAATAGAACTGCATGCTACTCCAGATATACACAAAGCGTGTGTTTACACAATAATAAAATTACTTTCATCTTGCTTTTCATTCTTTCCTTAATTCTTTGTACTCAGTTTGTTCTTCTGACTAGTAAGTTGTTATTCCCACTCCTCTGATAAGGAGTATTTTAACTTCTTCAGTCAACCAACATTCTAAATGCTTTGAATAATGTAATCACAAATTTTTGTCATCCAGATACTCGTACCTTTTTCCAGGTCATTTAAACAGCAAAGACCTTAAGCACTGGATCACAGTTCTACTGGGACCTCCTTACGCTGTAAAAAAATAATTGCCCATTTGCTATCTGTTTATTTTTTAAACAATGCAAAGACTTCCTTCTTTTCCCACAGCCACTTAGTTCTATTTGAAGCCTCTGATCTATCAAAAATATCTATGAAAAGCTTCCTGGAATTCCAAACTGAATATATGAATTGGATAACCTTATCTGACTCCTTTGTTGTCCCATTTCAAACATCTGCAGGAAATCCATAAGGAAGAATTGTCTTCATCTCTAACATCATCACTCTGAGCAGATCACATTTATTCAGGTGTTCACTAAATTCCACCCTGCTTTTCTAAATAGTTTCTATTCACCTCTCCGACAGAAGGTGGCATTTTCAAAGACCTCCTAGAACCCTGTACTGCTTCTGCACAGAACGGAGTTAACTTTCTCAGCAGCCCATGTAGTGCCCTGTTTTGGATTTGTAGCTATAACAGCGTTGGTAATACAGCAGTGTTATTGCTCTTGCTAAAGACAGCTTTCACAGTGCCAAGGCTCTCCCATTTTCTCTCCACTCACTACCCTCACACTGAGTAGGCTGAGGGTGGGAAAGAGACTGAGAATGGACACAGGCAGGACAGCTTCCCTTCACCTGGCCAAAGGGATATTCCACACCATCTAACATCATCCTCAGCAACAAAAATGGGTGGAGATGAGTGAGGCAGGGGATGCTGTTCCTTTCCCCCTCCCCTTTATGTCACTTAAAAAACGGTCCCAAAACACCTACATTGATTTACCAGTTATCACACAGATGAGATTCATTTTTTACCTAATGACAGTATGCTTGATTTTAGTTTACTGGTTTTTACCCTGCAGATGTTACTATGCACAAATGAAAAAATGATTAGAAAAAAAAGTCTGTGATTAATATCTACGTGTGGGGGCAGCCTAAACTGGCTCCTGCAAAAATTAGAAGGGAAAGAGCTTCCGTAATATTTCAAAGGTCCTTGCCCCATATTATTATTATTTCACAGAGCTATTAAAATTTCTATGTATGTTTTCATATGCGTTTGTGCCTTCAAGTACACATGAAATACCTCTGAAAGCTGGATTTGTAGCCGCTATTTTGTGTAGAGTCGCAGTAACTTCCTCAACATTCATATTTCTCACGCTGTTCAAAAATTCAGTGGTGATGTTGTTCTCATATGCTGTGTCCAAAGAGCCAGTCGAAAAGTTTTGCAGTTCATCTTCCTCATTTATTGATAAGGACTTTTTAGCTGATCTGCTGCTTGAATAGTCTTAAAGAAAAGAAATACCGGTTTTCAGCTAAAGAAGATTCTGAAGAGTCTTCATTACTTAGTTATCCAAAAAGAGCTTTTCAAAGCAAACATTTCCAGTCTAGCACAGCAGCATCATCATTAGTAAGGCCCACAACCAACTTCATTAATAACATTTTCACACAACTGAAGAGTCAGGAATGATTTCCATTTACAGAAAATCCTAGAGGAACACAGGTGGCAGGTGGGTGAGAGCTCCTTGTATTATCACTTTCAAAAAGCAACTAAGAGTTCAAATTTTTTCATATTGCAAGTAACTGCAATTTTTGTTATTAGCATTGCATTAACTGAGGTCTTCAAAAGTTCAGCTTTACAGAAAAGAAAACTGCCACTGTATAGAAAAAAAAAACGATATGAAATAGATAAGCCAGTACTCTGGGCATATTGATCTCCAAATTTAGGACAGTAATCCCCATCACATTATATAAAAAAATAATAATTTGTTTATATTGAGAAGGAAATCCTCTCACAGAAATCCAATAATTTTTTTTTTTTTAAAGATTCATCAGAAGCACTGAAGTCAAGCTGTGGAAATATGCAAATGTTAACTGTTAAACTTTCCATTGTCTACAACATAACTTTGTTTATGCTACCATCTTGCTTGAACTAAATCTGCATTAAGCCTCTTCTCCACCAAAAACAGAATAAGAAGTGCCAAAAAGAAAAAAACAAAACAAAAGAGCTATACTTTGAAAGCCTCTTTAGAACTTTTACACAGGAAAATCAGAACTGATCATACAGTTAGAGTAAGATGAATGCTTATTAGTTGGCTGCCTTTTCTCTACATCTGTAGAAGATGAAAAAAACCCAAAACTATTAATCTAAGTTACTTGGCTTTATTCCGATTTTAAGCTCTACTTTTAGAGAAGCAGAAAAATAAAAGCAACTTTCTGGAATTTAATTTTAACTAGCGTTCTAGTGTTTAGATTAAAGCAATTCAAGACTGTTATGCTAACGTTACCAGTATCAGAATCACTAATATCTGCAGAAGTCAGCTCAGATTGTTCTGTAGAATGTTCCAATGCTTCTTCTCCATTACGTTCATTATCTAAGAGGTCCTACAAGTTTGAAAAAAGTTGTGTTCAGCACTTCATCAAAACAAAACCCTAAAATGACAAAATGCTACGCTTTAGTGACCACAAAAACAGATGAGACATCACTATTTCTGCTACCAAATTTGAAAAACAAAGTTATTTGAAAATCACATAGCTGGCAATGAACTTCCATGCACACATTGTTCATGGCATCTGTCTGTATCTAAAAAGCACTATTTTAGGCCAATTGTTCTTTATAGAACCTAATTCTCAGCCTGCCAGATTGAAAAAGCAAGTATTTCAAACTCCATGGATTTAAAAAAAAAAAAAAAAGAAAAAAGAAAAAAAAAAAAGTCTGTTGAAAGAGGTTCAGGATAGTGAAGTGTTTTCCCAGATCAGTTTATTTCACTTTTCTATAACTACAGGGCTAGAAGTTACTTCAGTGAGAACTTGATTGAAGCATGTATGGGAAACTGTTAATCACAGTCTGAACCTCTGATTAACCATCTGAGGCAAGTGATGGGTCAGCTGCAGGAGCACAGGTGAAGGTAATTCAGCTGTGCTTCCAGAAGGGGTGGAGCTTGACTCCACCTCTCCTAGATCCCATTTAAGGACTGACCACCACTAAGGCAGTGTCTCTTTTTGGAGTTTGCTCCTGTGTGGAGTTCCTTGTAGCAAGCACCAATGTTGGTGAGCATCCATTTTAGCTGTGAGCCTCAGCGTTGGTAAGTTATTCCTATATAAACTCTGGTTATCTGTCTATTGTGCCTTGTATAATTACAACTATACGAAGCGTATCAGATTTTGTCCTCTTTACATATGAACATAAGAATCTTCTATGAAAGAACAGCAGGGATAGGATGAACATACTTCCTTTAAGGAAGTTAAAAGGAGTAAATAATGAGAACTATAGGCATGAAATTCATTTTGGAGAAGTACTGTGCTGCCTTTTTGAGGCAGAAAGAAAGAAAGTAGTAAAGACTGTATATCACAAGGAAAGAAACACTGCAATAAAATTCTGAACTAATTAAGGTTTTTGATGACAAAGCAAGACAACTGCCACATGGTTTTTGGTTTTTTTTTTTTTCTCTGAATCATATCCTTTCTGATTCCCTACAACTTCTTTGGCTGATACTTATGTGGCGTTTTCCACTTAGCTTCTCCTTTTTAAATAAAGAAGCAGTTATGTAGCTGGAGTAGAAGGAGTAGCTGCTATGGCAAGGGGAAATTTTGTTTGACTCTGAAATTCTATGAGAAAAGTCAGGAGGCAAAAAGGACATGGTTTCCAATAACAGATATGTTAAATGGATTACCAACAGGAGGAAAGTTCCTAGCATTCCTCTTGGATGTCAGTGTGGAGTCTGAATGTTACGATATCACGTAACATTAATGAGAGAAACAGAGGATACAAATGGTTACCACAGCAGGCTCAGAGAAGAATTCAAGACACCTTCATATTGTGCTTATTTAAAGACAAGTCAGTCAAAAGCAGTAACAGAGGAGCAGGAGGGACTGGGTTTCTGATAATAGAGCAAGAAAGAGACCTCAAAAGGAACAGCTTAAGGGTAGGAGCAAAACAAAAATTGTATAAGAAAGAAAACTGACATCAATGTTAGATTACACAGTGAATGAAGTGCAGGTCAAGGCTGGGAAAGGAAGTACAGAACAAGACTGTCAGGGAGGTCAGAACAGATGAGAAAACCAATGGTTGGGACTGAAAAGGGATGAATTAGAAGAAAAACTCAGATGCAAGGGAAAGCATGGGAAATAAGGGATAAAATGCATTTTGGCTTCTTCAAAAAATATTAGGTTTAATTTTCAAAGGTCCTTTGAAGACAAAGCATTGAGACTACTCAACGGAAAAGCTGCGAGTTTATCCTGTCGTGGCTTCAAAAATTCTTAAAGCATAAAACAGCCAAAATTTTCAATACATTTGCCATGACAATTTTAATTATAATTATCTGTAGTAACAAAAGTGCCTCATCACATGGACCTATAGATTTGAAGAACCAAAACCTCATTACTTTTTTTGATGCAGCTTGCTGACGATATTCCACCAATGCATCTGTGAGAGTCTGTGTGACTTTTAGGATAAAAGCAGCATCATCTTCATTCAGTATCTCAAAACTTTGCTGGAAACAAAAAAAAAAAAATCACAACTCAAAAATTCTTGCCTTTGAAAGATACAAGTACCACAACATATAAATAAATCCTGAAAGAACCTTTTTTTTTTTATATATATTTCTATCCTTCTGTCAGGTATGGCTGTAGTTACAAGGTAAGTGAAATTTCTGTTTCCCAGAAACCACAGTGGGAGGGGAGAAATGGGAGAGGGCCCTAACAGAATAGTGCAGCAGCTATCCAAGACAATCATTTGAAGAGAAATAACCCCAGAATGTTCCTCGTAAGGCATGCAGGAAAACACTTTTCCTTAAGTGTTTTGACCTCTTCCTGAGCTACTTGCATTCAAGTGAATGTATACAACTTCCTCCCCAAGGCCAGTCATAACCCATCTCTCCACAAAGTTCAGAACACTTCCGAACTTGAAGATATACAACCAACTTGCCTTATACGATCTCTTTCCTCCTTTGAAAGAAGCCCAAAGGGAAAATAAAATTGCTGAAACATAGAGGGCTCTCTTTAGGGAGAAAATTGTAGTGCTAACAGCCCTCACAAACACAGCTATGCTAATGAAGCTCTGCCAAAAATAATTCCACTAAGCACAATGAAAGCACAGTTCTGTCCAGATAGAAGGCAAACACCTTTACACACTCCAGAGAAAAGAAAAAAGTAATCACAAGTAATTAGCACAAATTCATGTGACAGCATAACAGGGACTAGATTATATTTTTAATGCTGATAGAGTTTGTGTCTCCTGCTAAAAACTGGGAGGAAAAGGAGAAGTAGGCTAAGGCAAGGATGTGTCTGCTATCAGGTAATAAGAAAATTCAATTATTTTAATGATAAAAGCTGAGCATACAGATTTTTCTCATGTAAAAACTATGCAGTAAGAATAATCATTCAAAAAACTGGAAATTATTGCATGATATGAAGAGCAAATCCAGAAAAGATACTTGTATAATTACCTTCCACAGCATAAGACAACTTTGTGTCAGAAGAGGAGGAGAAGATTAAAGCAAAAATCAATAGAAACACATAATACAGTCTGTGAAAATATGACTGTAAATGCTAACACTGAACAGTCTTGAGTCACAATCCCAACAGTCCTTCCCCTGCTGTCAGAGGACAATCACACTAAGAAAGAGGATGCCTTACTAGTAAGGTACAATGTTTACAGTGTCTCTGTTAGAAAGGAAACATGTATAGATATACAGACACACATACATACATGATAAATACTGCTTGAATTGCCATGAAGCAGTCAACTCACAGAAACTACTGTTTAAGATATTCATTAAGTTCTTCATGTTGCTTTTAACAAAATTACCATTTCCACCACTTACCACTCCTGCTGTGAATGTGTAAACAATGCACTTTTTTGGCAACTGAACAGAACTCAGCTGTTCTGCCAACCATTTTACAACATGAAGAAGTGGAATTTATTTTTATTTTCTAAGCAAACCCCCATTTCATCCCTTGAAAACTGCTTCTTCCCTTTGTTCGTATCTCAAATGTTTGAGTAATATTAATTACCAACTACTAATTAAGAACTTGATATTGACTAATTACTAATCAAAATGAGTAATTTTTAAGCACTCAGCAATTCTGTGAATTTTTCAGATGACATTGCAAGGCTTAAGATGTAATGCTTACCAGGTAACTCAACAGTTCTTCCTGACTAGTGAATTCTTCAGCAGCTGCTGCAGGTGCTTGCTGTTTAACACAAACAACATCTATTAGATGCGCTATTTAGAACTAAAATTAAACAGTAATAATTATTAGTTATTCTAGATGCTTGCTCTAATTAAAATCTGTGTGCTTGTACAGAAAAAGATGCTTTCACAACAAAATCAGAAAAAATGTTTTTCAAGTTTTGCTTTGTAACTCGTGGGTAATTTGTTGTTGATAATATTATTAATTTGAATAAGCAAAATCAAACATCATTGCTGTATATTAATTATTATCCCAACTACGCGTAAACTGGAACAACCCATTAATGGAAAAATATTCACCTCAACTTCCTCATTTTCTTCCTGCGGTTGTATATTGGTCTCGCATCTTTGGAGAGAAAACATATGTTATTTATTTAATTATATTAAAATAATAAACACAAAAACACACATGCACACACACACACTCTCCATTTGGTTGACCTATCACGCAATTGATAATCAGTTTAAGTTACTGACGCTACACTTTGAAAGATGCCTCTGAAAGGTCGTTATTCCCTTGTAGACATTTCAGAGGGCCCAGATATCATCATAAAGTTCATTTATTAGTTGTTTTTGTTTTGTTGCTGTTTTTGTGTGTAATTAGCTAGTATGTAAGTTCTAAAACCCAGAATTAAGAAAAAAACTTGGACACTGGTAGCAAAACCTGTAAGCTTTCTGCATGCGTTGCAGCAAGACAAGGCTCCTAATCACAGCGCAATTTTCATCAGTAATTCACAAACGTGTTTATAAAGATTTGGCAAAAAAAAAAGAAGGTAGCATTTTATAGTGTGGCCACAGAAATACGGGGTATACAAAGACTGATGTGGTTTAAATTTATTAACCCACATTTGCGCAGTTCTGCAATTACAGCCTTCCAAGATCACAATTGTAGAATCACAGAATTACTCAGGTTGGATAAGACCTTAAAGATTAACAAGTCCAACCACAACCCAACCATACTACCATAACTACCCTAATAGCCAAATTAACAAGCAATTCCCTCAAGGATTCTGTTCTTAAAATTTAAAGCATAGAACTGCACAGTGAGGATTGATGTGAGGTGAAATATGATAGGTATGAATGTCTGAGGTATTATTAGCTCCTTGTATGGGAACTGTTGAGTCACAGCCTGAACCACTGATTGATCCGCTGGGGAAAGGACCCGGTCAGCCCTGGGAGCACAGGTGAAGGCAATTCAGCTGTGTGACAAGGGGTGGAGCCTGGCTGCACCTCTCTTAGACCTCATTTAAGGGCTGAATGCCACTGGTGAAAGGTCTCTTTCTGGAGATCTCTCCGTTGGTGAAGCTTTCCTTTGTGAACCTGGAGTCTTCTGATACAGCTGAGTAATCTTCTTCCCTTTATAGCACCTCTCTATTGTGTCTGTCCTTCTATCATCGCACCTTTGTTGTACCACCTTTCCCATTGTATCAATCTGTCCAATTGCTACACTCCCTATTTCTGATGTTTTTACAAACTAACTTACTCTCCAAATTAAAAGCTGCTACAGTCCTTTCAAAACCAGACAAATGAACACAAAGACTCATAAACATGGACTTGAATTTCACTGCGATTAATTCTTTTCCTTCATGTCTGCCGAAGAGCAAGGCAGGAGTCCTACAAGAAGACATTATTCCTTTTACTGTGTAACAGTAAATAAGCAGAAGGTGCCAGCTCTTCATGTCTGATATATATAAAAGTTAAGAAACAGAGGGCATTTTTAAATCACTAGGGAATCTTCTTTTTTAATTTGTAAAACAGTTTGTGTATTAAGAATAATGCTGTTAAAAAGTAATCGCATCTAGAGGAAATCTGGGGTGAATTTACATAGAGATTTTCTGTTGATGACAGGAGCTTACAGCCACGCACACACTTTCAGAAGACACGCATTCTACTACAATAGCACCCACTCATTCTTCACAGTGTACTCCATGCAAATCCACTGTAGACAGTCATCATCTAGAACATTTCCCCTCAGGTAATTTAAGGAGTTCGGGGTGATGGATTTATCTGCTTTTGTTTTACTTTTCAGAACTGCTGCCTTTGCTGCCTTCTTCAGTGAGGTTGCCTTTAGTGCTTTCAACAGCCTTGTTAGTTTCAACCTTCTCATCCAGTATTGTCTGTTCTTTCTGACAGTTTTCCTGCTCCTCTTGAACGTTTTTTTCTTCTAAAGGCAATAAAAAAACAGTATATTTAGTAACAGTTTTCCAAAATTCTAATTTTTTGAGTATTCTTTGCTTAGATTTTTTTTTAAAGCGATACTAATAAAATTTGAAGGTGTAAATAATCTATCTGAAGAAATAAAATCAAAGCCAGAACCTAAATATCAAATACTTGTGCTTCGTGGATGAACCAAGTCTGTAATTCTGATCAGAAATATTCTGAATGAAAATAAATATAATCCATTTAGATGGTAGCCCACTTCCCCCTCTGACATTAAGTTTACAACAAGCAGTAACTTCTGACGTTTCTTCCATTACATGGCACTCACTAATTTTAACACCTGGTTAAAATTAATTTAAATAAAATAAAATAAAAGTAATTCTGGTTTTGTTTTCAAGAAAATAATTTAGTTGGATATTTTAAATGTTCAAAAAATATATATCCAATTTACTTATTTTATTCTTCCTGTGCCCTAAACAAACAGTCCGGCCAGCAGCTTGTCCCAGTTTGTTTGACTTTTTTTTTTTAACCTGACACTGAAGAATGTTCGGTATGTTCAAAAAGAACTTGGGCCCCTTGCTCCAAAAATAAAGTAAAACAGAAGTTCTGCTTATGAATCCTGTTTCTGTTCTAACGTAACCAGCTATAGCGACTTTAAGTAAACATGGACAGTTTTCTTCACTAAGATTGTACTGCCTGCCTGCCAGACCCCAAACACATCCACACACTGTAAATACAATATCTGCAGAAGAGCATTGCTACTAAAGCTGTGAACGTGTACATACTGAGTAAATAATTCATGCAGTGGTACAAGTTTAAAAAACAAACAAACAAAACCACTGTTCTCTGACCTTGAATAGGCTCTTCCAATTTTCCATCCTTATTTTTACAGTCTATTCCTTCTTCATTACTAAGTGACATATCCACATGCTGAACTTTAGCTTTTGAAGGACTGTCATCTGCATTAGGATCTAAACAAACATACTTGAAATGTAGCAAGATGGACAATATCTCGATAAAAGTTAAAAGGACATTATTTATAGTAGTGCTGAAAGTGCACCTGAACTTTCACTAGCACTGTTTCTGTGCATTATTAGCTATAAACATTGAGAATAAGTTTGTACGTGCTATGTGACAACGTATAAAAGATTAACTAAAAGTTTTTAATATTTTATACCCTGGCTACAATTACACACACATCTCTTTTGTAAAAGAATTGATTATTATAAAGCATAGTGGAATGCTACACCACGTGCAAAATTAGACTAATTAACTGAAACATTTTGAATAGGATTTAACCTAATTCAAAACTCCTTCCCAGATTTGAAATGGATAACTTTCCTCTTCAGAGTACATCACTGATAACCGAGATCATGATAGAAATAATCTTCACATTACTTCTATTGAGATATTTTAACACTGTTTATATATTAATATGCATTAAAATTAGTACATTAGTTTTAATCCAAGTCTCCATGCAAGTTTGAAAACCAGAGTTCTGTAACTATTTTTAACTATTTCCTAGAACAGCACATAACTGTACTGTCTGTCCACCCAGATGGTAACATACAAGTTGTGGAAGACTAAACTGAGTAGAGAAGTCTCACAGACCCCATGTTCCTACAGCTATCTGAGCACCAATGGCTGGTAGAACTGAAGGCTTTCTTGCATTTACAACTGAGATTTACAACTGGCTTTCTGGACTGCTTGATAACTGTACACATTGAGTTCCGGCCTGCTCCTTCTGCCCTGTTCCCTGGAAAGCCTGTTCCCTGGAAAGCTGGCACTGCAGAGACTACAGTTGTTACCAGGTTAAAAAAAAACACAAACGTTTCTGCGAAACGAGGAAGACTTTTTAGTATTGTGGAGGAGGGGTAGAATGGAAAGGAGGAGAGAGAATGGAGACATAAATAACAGGTCTCTCTAGTGGCTCATGGGGGAAAAAAAACCTGTTCATCCAACAAATTTTCAGTATAATAGACCTTACAAAACACAACTAACAACATATTCACACAAGGTAATTCTGACCAAACCTTTCGACCTGCCCTGAATAAAGCTGTTTCAGATCAAAACAAGTTTACCCAAGTTAGAAATGTACAGGTTACATTCCACTGAGCACACTTACATTCTTGCCATCTTTTCCTGATTACTGGAGCTTCTATAACAACCTAAAATACAAATAACTGTTACAAATTATAAATTAAAATAATATAAAATATGTACTAAAATAATATATAATATTATACATATTTGTAATGATTATTTTATAAAAAGACCAAGTTATGTTAGGTATTTTGCAGATAAAATCTTATGTATTTCATTAAATACTTAATTTGTATTGGTTTGACCAGTAACATTAAACACAATGGTGTAAAACCCTGATTAGATATTCAAATAAAATATAAAATAGCTGGATTATGAAAAATATATCAATAAAATTAATAACAGGTTATGCACTCTATACTTCAAAGTTCCTTAAACCAATGATCAACTTGTTATGGATGCAATTCAACTGTTGTTTTTGTTGGTTTTTTTCAGAAACAATCTACAAAATATTTATATTATATACAACTCTATATCCATCAAGAAAAATCTGAAAATAAACATATACATGTATATTATTTCCACGATCATGCTGGAGAAGTATTAATCACATTATGTGGATTTGCTTGCAAACAAATTCCAGATGTAAGAACCTACAGCTTTGCCAGAAGCCAGACCTTGCATAATTTAATAAGATTTTGGTCCTATACAAAAAGAATACTTAGTATTACTAGCTCTTGTCAAGAAGCACTGCTTAACAAGCGTGCTGTTGACAAGACACTGAAATCGGTACGAATTTAATGTATAGCATAAAGACCGATAAGTACCTGAACCAAGTTTTTTTTAAACATTATCGTGGTATAAACAACAACTGAAAGCAATATGAAGACATTTTCGTAAGAACATGGTTCTAATAGCACTGCCTCACCACAATTTATGCTCATGGTGCTCCTGTGATGCCAGGCCACTGCTGAGAACCTCAAATCCACCTGCACATTTCCACTCCTTACTCACTTTTTTTTTTCAAGTCTGATTCTTTTGTTAACTGCCACAGGATGCTAACGAAGCAGAAACTCATTTGGGAAAATATAAAAAGCAATTTCCCAGAAACAATGAAACAAGTTACTTTGCACACACAATTGGGAATTGATTACAGATCGATATAGATATCCTGTATATTGTGCTCCATACAGCTGTGTTTCTGTAGGCTCGGGTAGCTCAAATATTATTTCAAATAAGAGAAATACTTGTGATGAGAATGACCAATAGAAAATTGCATCCAGGACACTATCAAAAGTAATATTAAGAAGACACAAGTACTTCTAATGAAGGTTAAAAAGAATTTTAAAAAGTTTTCCTACCGCACCAAGCATATCCACCCACTATAAAAGAAATAATTTTCAGTTTATTTATTATTGTATACATTCTGAAATTCTTAAAGAAATGTACCTTTAATTGTTTTCTTCCTTCCTTCTTCTCAATTGTTAATGCAACTTGCCTAACTTTCCTGTTCAGTTCAGAGCCTTTACCCTTAACTTCATCAGATTCTGCTATCTCAGGATAATGTTGTTTCTAGATAAATAAGGAAATGGAAACCGTGAAGTCACACTTTATCCCATGCAAATTTTTCAAGCTTTGGAACAGCTAATGCTCATAGGAGAAAAATCAATTTGTATGTATACAAAACAGAAGGTATTAAAGTGTTTAGATATTTAATTGCAGAAAAATTGAGAGGGCCAAGGCCAAATCTCCTGCTTAAAGCAAGCTCAACACTTGAATCTGAACTGGTTGCACACAGCTTTGTCCATTTGGTCTTGAAAAGCACTGAAGACAGAGATTCCATGATCTTTCTGGTCTACCTGCTCCAATGTTTGACTGTCCTCACAGTGAAAATCTTATGTCAGTCAGGAAATTTCCCTGCTTGAATTTACATTCCTGCCATGTATCTCCACAAAGGGCTTGAATCTGTCTTATTAATAACCTCCCATGAGGTAGTGAAGGACCAGATTGTCCTGCAGCTTTTTCTTCTCCAATCTGAACAAGTCCAACTACCTCAAATTCTCCTCAAAGGAGGAGTGCTTCTCATCTTGGCAGCTCTCCACTGGACTTGCTCAACCTCATCGGCAACTTCCTTGTTTGCAGGAGCACAAAACTGGACACAGTATTCTAGAAACAGCCTAAGAGATAACAAGAAAAGGGAAATAATCACTTCCCTTGATCTACTGGCTATGCCCTTGTTAGCATCACTCAGTTCACTGTTAACATCCATTGATGCCAAGGGATACTACTCAGTCATCTATAGATTGCTGGCCAGAAGGACCTCTAGTTCTTATTCAGAACTAGCCTGTCCCACTAAGGCTAATCCATCCCAGGTGCATGAATTAAACATTATCCTTGCTGAAGCATTATTACTGTGTTTTACAGTGTTTAAGAATATAACATAGATGCAGTAAGCGTCAGAACTGAAGGAAACAGTTCAAAGCTAACAAGAAATACAAGAGCTAATAGCATGAAAACCATCAACACAAGTCTGAGTATATCCTGCTCAGTTAATGAACAAGACCAGCATGATGTATAAGAAGGACATCATTGCAGAACTGATGCAGCATGTCTCATAACATTAGCTTCTGAAAGATGGAACAATTTCTTCATTGATCCAGTTCTTTAAAATATATATATTTCAATTAAAAATCTACTTGTAGTCAATTACAGCTATGGATTTCATTATTGGCATTGCTGGTCAACCAAAGTAAGCTGACAACTCAGTGTCAGCAACTCCCAGGCATACATATTATCAATGAGGCAAATTCTAAATCTATTTTTTAGAACATAAACCAATTTGCACGCTTACAGCATAAATATATAAAAGCTTTTGTGAGAACAAAACATGGTGGTTTTTTAATTAAAAAATACAATTTTCAAATTCTTTAGTTACACAAAACAAAATCTAAAATAGCAAAATAAAACTATTTTAAAGTAAACTCTTACCAGGTATGCCAGTCTGTGCTTGGAGCCACAAACGTGCATGAACATGTTGCTCAGTCCTGTTTTACAGTGGCACAGTTGACACTCGTAGAGAAAAGGAAAATTATCTTTTGATCGATATTCAATTATATAATTAAGTCCTGCATTGATTTATGTTAAAAAAAAAAAAAAAAAAGAAAATAGAAAAGAAAGTTTGGAATTGTGATGTTTGCTGATACAATGTGTTCTGTACTGTGGAGCTTAGGAAGCAAATAATCAGTGCTAGCTACAAAAGGGATACTAAAGGAAACTAACAATACTGCATGTCAGACACACGAATTAAGATTTTCAAAAGTACAAGTTATTCTATCTTTTGGCTATCTTGTCTTCTAGGCTTCTTCAACACTAAAGGCATAAAATGTCTTTAAGATGCCCTATGTTTACCACACAGAATTTGACACAATGAAAAAAAATACTTAAAAATTAATAGCAACTTTTTTTTTTTTTTTTTTTAAAAAAAAGGACTCAGAAAGGAATGTATTTCTCTGTACATTTCAAGATATGCCCCTGTAGGTATTTTTCCTGTCCATACCATTCTCCCCTTCCTCCACAGGATGGGCCTCTACATCAGAAAAAAACAGAAAGGAACTTTGACTTAAATGAGTATTACTATCATACCACCTTAGGTTGTTTCTAGACCACAGAAACATAAATCCAGTAATTCTGTCACTAAGATGAGTCCCTCTCATACCATACCACTAGGTAACAATGTACACTCAGAAGAATTAGATAATGCATAATAAATCAATACTCTTCAAAGATAAACATCTTACAAGCAAGCAATTACACTATTAAAAAGTCTCACCAAGTGCAGGTTCTGAATCTTTACATGTATTAAGCTGCTCTTCCAAGGTCTGTCCATGATACCTTTCTGGCTTAGTTTGCACTGTAAGATAAAATTGCTTTCATGTAATCTCACATTACAAGCCCAGTGGACAGCCTTCCTACTCTCAAGTCATGTCACAAAACTCCAAAATGAAATGAAGTCCTCACTCCAACCTTTGGCCGAGAGAACACCCGCTAAGCAATTCACGTGTAAGTGAATCTCTGCTTATGATGGGCCCCACATCACAAATCAAGTCAGCTATCGAGTAACATAATCCCTAAAGTCCTATTTGCATTTTCTATAATACTGAGCTTGCCAGTATTGTTCTAGGTGTTATTATAAAATGTACTGCAGATCAGAAATAAAATTGGTAGAAATGAACTCCAGATGACCTTCTGCAGTTCAGACAGTGGTACCTTGAAACATTTTCTTTTGCCTATTTCTTTTTTTTGTTATTTGGGGTGGTGATAGGTATAGGGAGGGGTATTAAACATTCTTACCGTAACCAGGAAGTTTTACAGGCCCTTTCACTTGGTCCCCTGTGCCACTCGCAGTTTTAACTAAAACACAAACCAAACCAAAACTAAAAAACCCGCAAGTGAAAATTACAATGTGATGTTTTTAGCCAAAAAAAAAAAAAAAAAGAAAAGAAAAAGACAACACAAATTAATACAAATTAATACCAAACAACAGCACATGCCTTTAACACAATGAAGCAGGCAGAGGAAGACCAACTCAATCACTGGCTATCTCACAGCATGGGGATAAGCACATATCATAAAACTAAATTCTTAAGAGTGGCTTGAATCGTAAGTAATTTTGGCTGTAATTTAATTTATATAGAAGGCAATCTGCAAGAAGGGAAAAGTCCGACTGATTCTCTGTAATGCAAATATCTCTTATTCTATAATTAACAAACCTTCAGTTCATAAATTTCAGGTCTTCTTAATCTAATACACCACAGCAGTTCAGTTTAAATCCACTGAACTTGAGACACTGAAACCTCTTGCCTCCTAGGGTACTCGATTCATCCCATAGCCTTCCCACCTTTTTTAAAAGCTCTGCAGCTATCTCCTCCTCAGTCAGGTATTTTTTCTGTCCACATATGGCATCTGATAGTGTTGGAGCTGCAAAAACTTGAGAAAACTACAACAAAGCAATAAACTCATAATATGAGTTGTGCACTGTACAAAGCTGTAAATATATTTTGATGCGTCGTGGAGTAGCAGAACAACTTTCGCTATGCCCTCATTCCTAGTGGAACTAGACCAGTGCACAAAAAAATGGAAAAGTTTTAATGATAAATTAAACCTATCAAAGTCCTTTGCTTCAGCTAATTATTAAGATCGTAAAGTCATAGCATGGTTTGGGTTGGAAGGCACCTTTAAGATCACCTAGTCCCAACAACCTGCTATAGGCAGGGACACCTCCCTCTAGACCAGGTTGCTCAGAGCCCCATCCAGCCTGGCCTTCAATGCCTCCAGGGAGGGGGCATCCACAACCTCACTGAGCAACCTGTTCCAGTGTCTCACCACCCTCACAGCAAAGAACTTCTTCCTGATACCTAGTCTAAATCTGCCCTCTTCCAGTTTAAAACCATTTCCCCTTGTCCTGTCACTACCTGCCCTTATAAGAAGTCCCTCCCCAGCTTTCCTGTAGGCCCCTTCAGGTATTGGAAGGCCGCTATAAGCTCGCCCTGGAGCCTTCTCTTCTCTAGGCTGAAGAGCCCCAGCTCTCTCAGCCTGTCCCTGTAGGGAAGGTGCTCCAGCCCTCTGATCATCTTCATGGCCCTCCTCTGGACCTGCTCCAACAACTCCGTGTCCTTTTTGTCTTGGGGGCCCCAGAACCGAATGCAGTACTGAGGGGTTAGTAAGCCCTTTTATAAACCAAATAAGAAGTGTGCGTTGAGTAGGTACATGGTTTGGGAAGCATGATTTTTTCAAATGTATTTTAAATCTTGAAGGTCTCAAATTCTCTGACATTTCTCAAAATGTTAATGTAGGTGATCATTACTATTGCAGCCAATGAATTTTAATAAACTTTGCTCATATTATTTTTTTCTGTAAGATTATACAGTTACATCGCTAAAGAACACAGGATAGATTTTAAAGCACAAATCTTGAGAAAGCCTTTTTTTTTTTCTCTTTTGTTCCTCTAAATGGAGGCAGGCTGAAAGGAGCATCTATAAATAAAATAGGAAGTAAAAAATCTTGCACTTACCAATGCCATGAGCCTTCAGGGCTTCTTCAACCTAAGCCATCAACCACCAATGAAGAAAAAAGTCACTTAGGATTCAAAAAATAGCAGTGTTGGTTTCATTGTTAATAAAAGAAGTTAGATTAATACTAATACTCTAGATTACCTCAAGAAAATTATATTACACTCAAAAAAAGATAACTAGGCAAAAATAAGTACATGATTTAGATATTTCCATTCTGGACTTATTAACAGTCCTACATTCTCCAACATTCTGACGTATTCTGTATTCTGTTTACTAATCCAAAATAGAAGACACGAAGTTTTATACACTTTTTCAAACACGTATTCTACTGTTAAATAAATCTAGAAAATCTGACAGAAGGTGTACTCAAAAACTGGCCTTACCTTCTTGTGCTTGAATCCAAGGAAGTGAGTCTGCAAGTTTAATGCGGAAGCACACCAGATTTTGCAAATCTAGGTTAAAGAGCAGAAGTATTTCTAGCATTGCACACAAGTCAGCAGAAAAAAAGAAAATGCCACTGATGTCAAAACAAATCACTTCCGCAATCGAAATATCAGCATAGGTAAGCTCTACAAACGTACTATTCTTTAAAGACAAATCAAAGCCTCATCTAAAACTTTTCTTCATGAGGTTCCAAGACCACCAAAATCCCCATGTAATTAAAAGGAATATCCACATTGCATAAAAGTTTCAGGTGTCACCAGAATACTGCAGCTATCTCACTGCATATTCTTGTGCATATAAGGAAAGACTGATTCAGCGTCTTCCTCACATCCTATCAACTGAACCAGAAGGAAGGTGTGATTGTTACCAGCCAATACGTGTGTGCAGGAGGAACCAGCTCTTAGGATATATATATTTTTTTTTAATCAAGAGCTGCAGTATAATCTTCCACTTCAAAAGAGTGCCATTATTTAGAAACATATTATTTTGATAATCATTGTTTAATGAATAAAATTGTCTTGGGTGTCCTGAAACACAGCAAAGTCAAACATGCCAAAACCAGCAAAATAAGCTTGACTCCAGTGTCATTTAAGGAGAGAGAAAAAAGACCCCCAAAAACTTGAAATGAAGTGAAATGAATCAGCAGGGATTTTTATACAGACCCAGAACATCCACATAACGAGCTTTAAGAACAATAGATGTCTTAATGTATCCACCTATTTCCTCCATCAAGGCAGCAGCAAATGAGCTTTACAACAAAAACACAAGTTCAAGGCTCTTAAATTGTCAGAAACTTTCAATCCATCTGCTAACATCTAGCTTCCTAACATCTAGCTCCTGACATGCCTGTGACTTCTTGCATTCCTGCTCCCCGAATCCTTTTAAAAGGATAGTTCTGCATTCCTGATTTTCACCCAGCTGGCAAAAAGTGACACAAGAGTAAACCAAAGTTGACTGCTTTATTGTAAGAAATTACCAGGATTGCTGTGTCATACTACAGGGCAACTGTAAATCAGCAAAGAATTGAGTTAGGCTTGAGGAAAGGCAGGAGCCAAAGCACCTGAGAGATGTGGAGGTGTGTGGTTTAACACTCAAAGTCTGGTGACCACAGCGACAGGGTGAGGCCTGGGGTGAAACCAGAAGAGCAACCACACCTCTACATCAAACACTGGCCTTAACTCCTACATTTCTTTAATTAATAACAAAACAAGATTCATTAGATGCCCTTTAGCATAGGATATGTGACCCAGTCCAAACTCAAGAGCATAAATCTAGTCCCTTTGTCAACAGCTTGTTGAGATGAGATGCTTTGTTGTCTTGAGTGGAATGACGGGTCCAACTGTGGAATATGGCCCAGACAGAGCCTGCTGAAAAAGGGGAGAGGTTGTGCAAGACCAGAGAATAGGACAGGGTTTAGGTCCAGTAGCTGTCCTCTGATTGATAACAAGAGCCGTCCTTTGCCATGCAGGTTGGATAAAGCTATATATCAGGTTGGACAGCTATATGGCAGGTTGGATAATGGTAGCTATGCCTCTGTCACACCATTCTCTCCAACTGTCTCCATTCTCTCCAACTGTCTCCACTAACCTTATCTATGCCTAACCATGTGCAGTCTGGTACTCATGTCAAGGGCCTGAGCTATGGCCAGAAGTTATCAAGGAAAAGAGAAGTGCCACCTCTGGCAAAAACATGGCAACCATAAAACCATGTGATAATTAACCTAGGAACAATCCTTCACATTTTAGGGAACTGAAAATGGGGTCTTAAGGAAACAATGGAAGTTTCTCTGCTTTTCAGCAAAGTCAAATGTTTTTCATACCCCTGCTTATATCTCATGTATGCAACAGCTTCCTCAGAATTTGATAAACTGCTTTGGTGCATTTGATCCATGTCAGTGAAGTGCACCGTAGTCACTGTCCTTCTGCTGGGTAAAACAAACCAGAGAATGGGGTGGGACACTAACTCATCCTTTCCCCACTGGCACGCACATCTCTTTCAGCAAGGAATCACACTTCTGTTACTTTGTAGATGATATCCAGGTGAACTGTTAATATAGCTTAATTAATTAATGTCTAGCCTTAAGATATTAAGCACCAATGCAGCTAGTGTATTTATTAACAGCACTACTGAATCTGTTTAATATGCTCCCTCAATAAACTATCAACCATTCAACTTTGCAAATCTGTTTGAATAAAAATCCCTGGGAGGTTCTAACAGGCAAACACTGACTCTGGTAAGAGCTATAAACTATTGACCAAGTCTGGGACTAAGATTGGGCCTAGCTGCATCCAGACTCCTCTCAGAGAAGGAACTTAGAAAGCAAGAGGGAGCCTTTCTGAGTGTTGTGACCCAACAGGAGAGCTTCCCCAACTAGCCAAGCATCACATATTTATTTACATACCCGTCTTCTTAAGTATAGAGATCTATTTTGGAAAGGCAACTCCTATTACACCTTCTTGAACATCATTAATAGCAATAACCGATCTTAAACTAAGAAACGATGCTTGTATTAACATGTTCCGTAATTGTAGAACACGTAGCAGCAAGACCCCACAGTTATTGTTACTTTGGATTCTGAAGTTCATAGCAGCCTCTGAAAATAGTTTCTGTTCAAGTTTTGAAAAAATAGTGCAACTTTTAAATTTGTAAGCTTCCAAGGATCACACAAAGTGAACAATATGGAACAGAGAACACACAGGAAATGCAAGAACATTAAAAAATGCTACTAAGGAAAGTAGGAAAGTAGGAAAAATTGGTTACAAATGCAAATACTTCATAACTGAATAAAAGGGAAGCAAACCAGCAACCTAGCACTGCCAGAAACCAGTGAACACAGCTATTGTTTTCACTGGTATTTGCAAGGAGTAGAGCTGGCACAGTCATTGAAACTCCCTTGTCTGATTTGATTTCAAACCAACAAACCTCAGCAAGCTTTTTCAGGATACTAAGAAATGGCAAATACATTTGTAACAAGGAAGGATAACAGCAAGGAACCTGCATCACCAGGCTTTAGCTAGAAGTTAAAGACACCTTAGTCTATCATTTACTGCCAGACCCTGTGTACTATGTGCACTCCTAGCAGGATGCCATTACAGAATCACAGAATATCCCGAATTGGAAGGGATATGTAAAGATCATTGAGTCCATCTCCTGGCTCCATAAAGGAACTCTCAAAACTCAAGCCCTATATCTTAGAGTGATGTCCAGACGCTCCTTGAACTCCAGCAGCTTGGGGCTGTGCCCGCTGCCTTGGGCAGCCTGCTCCATGCCCACTACCCTCTGGTGAAGAACCTTTTACTAAGGCCCAAACTGAACATCCCAGGGCATCTCCATGCCATTCCCTTTGTTTCTGTCATTGGTCAGTTACAGATCTCCTCCTCAAAAACGAATTCACCACATAAGCAGGGAATACTACTGGGGGTCAGCTTCAGGAAGCCCATTGCTAGCAGCAAGTAAACACAAGAAATATGGGCGTTGCAATGCAGCGCTGCTCTGAAGA
Source organism: Alectoris magna (assembly GCA_030625065.1). NCBI lineage: Eukaryota > Metazoa > Chordata > Aves > Galliformes > Phasianidae > Alectoris > Alectoris magna. The sequence goes on from CM060561.1 coordinate 60,598,832, forward strand.
CCCCACCAGTTGTACAAAATCACTGTTCCACACCAATTCTCACCAGGCAATGCATGTCAGCCTTCAGCCAGTGATTGTGTACTAACATCAAGAAGTTTCCTTCCTTCTGAGAGAGGAAGTAGGTGAGGAAAGAATCCGTTTCAAAACATGGTCAAAGATTTCCAAGAAGAAAAAAAAAAAAAAACAACCTACTGGTTCTGCACCAATTTTGTTCAAGATTAAAAAAATAAGAAACAGAACTCAGAGCAGTGCATACCCGGTTCGGTTCAATTTTGTTCTAGGAGAGTTACGTTGCATTTGTTACAGTTCTCAGCGAGCAATACTTACATTGCAATAGAAAGGGTTCACCTGCTTCTTTACCTCCGCCTCAGGGTCCATAGTTGCCCTTTAGGTGACACAGGAGCTCTGGGAAGACTACGGAAAGATGGCAAACTGTTATTTCGGCGCCAGGAAACCATCCGCTCCGCGCATCCAAGCCTTACACATATTCCAATTTTATCTCGTCCTCAGCGGCATTAAGCCTCTAAACCTCCGGCCTACCGGAGGTATTTTTAGCTCGAGTGCCACGGAAAGAAACAATTCTTCCCCCGAAGCTTCCTTTGAGCGGCACAAAGCCCCCAGAAGGTCACACGCGCCCCCGAAGCAGAACAAAGCCGAACTATTCCCAACGTTCCCACGTTCCTCGAGGCCGAGCGGCGGCTCCAGAGAGCGAGGGGCTTCGGCCATGCTTTCCGGTGGGGACGGTGCCCGGGACGCCGGCCTTACCGCCAGCCCGACAGCGCCCGCAGCCAGCGCGGCGCGCCTGCCTCCTCCCCGCGGGGCCGCTCGTACTCAGGCGGCGGCGGGGCCCCGGCTCACCGCCTCCCCCGGCGGCCGCTGGGAGCGCTGCTGAACGGCCGCCGGACGCTGTCGGAGGTAAAGCCCGGCCAGGGGCCGAGCCCCGGCGTGGCTTGAGGAGTTGGGGTGCCGCCGGGCTGCACGTCCCCTCGGCGCCTTTTGGCAGCGCCGCTCCCTCCCCGCGCCGCGCCTCCTCACTGCCCCGTAGGGCCGGCGTGTCCCGCGGGGCCTCTCCCGCTGCCCGCTTCCTCCGGGGAGGCGACAATCCAGCGCGGGCTTTGCGGGGAGCTGCGGAGCGGCGGCGAGCTGCCGGCGGGGGGGAGCAGAGCGGGGCGGGGGCGGCGGCGCTTTGTTACCGGCCCGGGGGAAGCAGCGCGCGTCTAGCCGCACGGCGCGGCCTCGGCGGGAAGAGGGGTTGCGGCGCACGGCCTCAATCCATCCATCCCTCCATCCCTCCGCGGTAGATGTTGCTGAAACCGTGTGTCAGCTGCAGCCTGCATGTCCGCCCTGGGTGGAGCGTTCTCCTTTGTCGAGCTGGGAGCTGTTCTCCTGCCTCAGCCGAGCAGAAGAGGAGCTAGCGAGGAGACAGAAGGGAGCTGGAGTTGATGTGGGAGAAGTTCGTGTGCAGGAGAGTCTGGTAGGATTGCTGTTTATGGCTCTTTGGGGTGGTTTTCGGGCGCTCGTTAGGGATGCCGATCTGCATCCATCACCTTGCTTCGCACCAACGGCTCTGCATGGCCTCCGCGGGCAGCAGGATGACCCGTTTAGAATATATCTGTCCATGAAATACAACGTCGGATTGTACGTAGTTTAACAGTGCATCGCAGATCTGTAGGTGAAATATGGTGAATTTTAACCAATAGATGATTTTGCTTGTACCACGACATCGATTAATTAGTATTAAAATGGATAAAAGCACTCAACAGGTTCTGTTTAATGATGATGCATGACAACGTTTCCATTGATGTCGCGTTGGTGTTCGCAGTGTGCACCTTCTCACAGGGTCAGGCCTGGAGCACGGATGGGCGCTGTGAGGAAAGCAAACACCGGAGGAGGAAGGACGCTGCTTGCTGCTGGTTCTGTCATTCACATGAAACATAAACCTGTTGTTGTGGCCGTGTTTGGCTGCGGCGTTTCCTGTGCCTTTCACCTTCAGACATTGAAAAGTACAACATCGACTGGTTTCCAGTGCTGCTAATCACCAATTATGTTTAAAGCGTCATCTGTAATTTAAGTTCGGTAGATTTTCTTTTTATTCCCATTAGCTATTTCTGATAGTAAGCCTGTTGGTATCGGCAAATTACTTCCATGTTCACACTGTGAGTGGCTGCAGTTTGCTAGCAAACTGTTATCTGTGTTTTGCTTAGAGTAACCTTCACATTTGGCTTAAGACTTCCACCATAACCTTCTCTTTGCATTTTCTCATGGCTAAATGAATACCTCGGGGACTGAAGATGCTCACACATGTCAGCATGAAGGGATTTTCTTTTAAATGGGCTTCTTTGTAACTGGCTTGAGTTGTCTGGATGCGTGCAAGCGTGCATAGACCTACTTATGAGCACACATACACTTCTTCACTTGTGTAATTTTTTTTTCCCAAGATGTTCTTCCAGCAGATCACAGTCCATACCTTGTAGGCTTCAGGTGAAGAATTCCACACAGTGCTTCAACTTCTCAGGAGCTGGGAGATGTTTTTGTTATTTTAAAATAAAGGTTTGTGTGAGAGAAGTACTTAGAACACTGATTTGTTTTAATGCAAGTTATGAATAGAGCTGTGCCAGGAGAGGATAATTAGAACAAAGTAATTCCTCACAGCACAGTGCAGTCTTACAGCCTGGGCACCTGTTTGAGTCTGAGAAGCCTTCCATTCTTTGATTCTTAGAATTTACACCGTGACTGTCTTCATATGCCTACACAGTCCTTTTTACTGCTATATTTGGTAAACAAGTACAATTTCAACATGGATTCTAACAGGCTAAACTATATACCGGGCATATGTCTTAAGAGCATCTTTCAGCCTCAAATGGAAATGATCTGGGTTTGAGAGAGCCCTTTCCCATATTCCACTTAGGAGACAGTGGGCTGTCAGAAGGTGATTGATATCCACAGAGAAAAAGGTGAATATGAATACATGCTGCACATTCTCAGTGCTCTAAATTTTCTTGCATCTCAGACTGATTTCAACTTACTTTGTTGAAAATGGGCTTTATTGAAAGAAGCAAGCTAAATATATTAGAGCTTGAAAAGAATCTTCAAGAACTTCCATTTTTTTCTATTAAGCGCATTAAACTGCTTTTAGCTGTTCTTGAGTTCTTTTATGTATCGTAAGTCATAATCCTAAGTTTTTCACTGAAGGAACACAGGCACATTGTGTATGTGTAGGAAGAATAGCTAGGAATGTAGATGAGGGAGGGAAATACTAATATACTGTATTCTTCTCACACCAGGGCCTATACTTCCATTTGTAACTGTACAGTGTTTGAGCTTCTAACATGGGATCTCAGATGCTACTGAAACAAAAATAATAGCAATAAGTGATACTTTGGGTACAAAAGTGATGCTTCAGTGTTTGCAATGTCTCCAACTGTGAAAGAGGAGCTTTTATCCTTATATGTAGTGTGTGAACATATATTAAGTTGCATTTGGAAGTGTTTTAAATATTCACTGATACCAGGTGATCTGTCAGTCTCTGTAGTGAAATATTGAGCACCTTTAGCGCCTGGAATCCAGAAATCCAGGTATTATTAAGTTTAACCTTTTGAACTCAATTTCCAAAGCTGAAAATTTGACTGTTATGCTAATTAAAGGGATTTTTTACACATAAATGTAATCATTTTCAGTCTGAGTTTTTTGCACTCTTTCAAAGCTAGAAACAGGATTTACGTGCCTCAATGGGAAACAACATCATCCCTTTTTGACCCTGTTTCTGGGATTTGCAAGTAAGGGGTTAAAAAACGCCGGTGTCTGCTATCTCTTGTGTAAACCTTGGAGATGGAGATCTATGAGCAGCTGAAGAAGGGAGTCTTGGGCATCATGACAGGCCTGTTTTGGCTACAAATTGTGGGAATAAGCAGATACGTGGTTTCAGCACGGAGTCTTGAAGGCCACGGTGCCAGCAGGGCGCTACTTTTGGTAGTAGCTTGTTAGCTTTCTATGTATGAGTTGTTGTCTTCATGGAAAGGTGAGAATAGCTCTAAGTATTAGGATGTTTGGAGGAGAATTATGAGGATGGTACAAAGAGAATGCTAGTGCAGTGCAGCTAAGAAAAGAATATTTGGACTGAAAAAGAGGAACTATGATGGTGACATCTATCAAATGGTCAGGTGATGTTGTGAGAAAAGTAGTGGAAACGGGGCAAAATACTAGAAAATTCATTCATTCTGGTCTTATGTTTACAAGTCATGGAAGCACTGCTTTGTTCATTTTTTTTTCTTAGCTGGGAGTTCTGTGGTATCAGTTATGCTTTTCCTGTTTGGTACCTAAGCCCTAGGCTTAAGAAGACAGGTGGTAGTTAAACATGGTGTAACTATACAGCAGTGGTCTGAGCAAGACCAAAGTTCTTTTTAGTTATGAAACCGTAAGGAATAGTGACACACATGCTTGCTCATCAGTAAAGGGTGAAGGACCTCTTTGCTGTGTGGATGGCTAAAGCAGTGCCCAGAGGGTTTGTGCAGCTTCCATCATTGGAGCAAAAGAATGATGTGGACCAGTTAGAGTGGGTCCAGAGGATGGCCACAAAGATGATCACAGGGCTGGAGCACCTCTTGTTTGAGAACAGGCTGAGAGAGCTGGGGCTGTTCAGCCTGGAGAAGGCTCCTGGGAGATGTTACTGCAGCCTTCCAGTATTTAAAGGGGTCCCACAGGAAAGCTGAAGGGTGGCTTTTTTTCAGGGAATATAGTGATAGGAGAAGGAGTAATGATTTAAAACTAGAAGAGGGTAGGTTTAGATTAGATATTAGGAAGAAATTCTTTACAGTGAGAGTGGTGAAGCTCTGAAACAGGTTGCCGGAGAGGCTGTGGGTGTCCCATCCCTGGAAGTATTCAAGGCTGGGTGCAGCTTTGGACAACCTGGTCTAGTGGAAGATGTCAGAGGGTCTGGAATTAGATGAATTTTAAAAGACCTTTCCAACTGAAACTGTTCAGTGATTCTGTATGCAGAGATCTGGATGTGGACCTGGGCTCCCGACTCTGGGTGCCCCTGCTGGAGCAAGGGTTGGACAAGATGAACCCAGAGGAGGGCCCTGCCAACCTCAGCCATGCTGTGATTCTGTGACCTGTACCTTCAGAGTAGTTACTTCTCATAATTAGTTCATGTCTTCTTGCAACCCCTGTCTTCTCTCAGTATCATGGTGCTGGTGAGGACCCTGCTCCCTCCTGGATATCAGTCAAGAAGAGCTGAACATGGGAGAGAACCAAACTGACAGAAGTCTTCCAAAAGAGAATTTCATACTATCATTTCTCATAGAACTTCCAAATATTATAGAAAAGAGAGAAGGGAGAAATCAGTTGTATGCATTCAGTATGGACAGAAGAGGGTCTTCGGTGTATCCAAGGAAAGACAAGCCTGCTAAAGGTGGCTTCAGACTTCAATCAGGAGTTACCAAGGGCTGGATTTCAGAACGTATTCCACAGCCCAGGGTTTTGAAAACTCTCAGCATAGAGAAACAAGTTATTAAAAATAAGTTACTAAGTAAATTAAACACTATATGTTTTGCATCAAGGCACAAATTATAACAGGCAGTATCTTCGTATTATTCCATACTTCATGTGGAACTGTAGCCACTAAAATAGCAGTAGAAGCCAACTTAAAATTATACTGTATCTAACGTGAATGTTGTATTATTTATCCTAGAACTATGCACAAGCTATTCCAGAAAAGAAATTGTTTTGGAAGCAGAGGTTATATTTAGCAGTTGTTTTGCTGCAACACAGTTTCTTGATACTGTAACCAGTTATAATGGGTGTTCTAATTCTTTCTTTTTAATGTTGTTTTTGTAGGATTTCTGGCTTCTTGAAGAAATCGTAGAAAATGCAAAACGAAATAATAAAGCCTGCTAAATACTTCTCGGAAGTGGAGAAGAGTGTGCTTCTTGCACTAGTGGAGAAGTACAGATATGTACTTGAGTGTAAAAAAAGTGATGCGAGGACTATTGCTCTGAAACAACGCACCTGGCAAGCATTAGCACATGAATATAATTCACAGCCCAGCGTATCTCTGCGAGACTTCAAACAGTTAAAGAAATGCTGGGAAAATATCAAGGCACGGACAAAAAAGATAATGGCACATGAAAGGCGAGAGAAGGTAAAAAGCATTAGTCCACTTATAAATACTCACATCATAGGGAAGGAGAAGATTGCCAGCATAATGCCTGAGCAAATATACTTTTTGCAGAGCCCACCAGAAGAAGATTCTGAATATCAGCCTGATGCTTCTAGTCAAGGTATAAATGTTATTGTGATGGTGCATGTCATTTTCTTTTGTCTGCGGTTTTGCTGCTGAGTCTCATTCAGCAGCCTAAATCTATCCACTTAGCTGTGACTGCTGGTTCCAGAAAAGTCATTTCAGAGCTGTGATATTACAAGACTCTGTATATTTCCTTAGCCTCCCCCGCAAGAGTTAAAGAGAGGTTTTGGTCTTTTTCTTGTCTTTTAAGCCGGTTATTGACACATCTTTGTAACAGCTTTGTAACAAACATCAGATACTTTTATCCTTTAATAAAGCATCATTTTGTTGGGAAATAAGTAGAAATAAATAAATAAATAAATGAAAACCCAACAGCAGCAAATTGACAGACAACTGTTTGCTGCAAGAGTCCCATGCAGGTCTTCCCCCATTTGTTTTCAGGAAGGACTAATTAATGTTTATAGAGTTATGTGCAATGCTGCATTCACATTGAAGAATGGCACTTCTGTAAAGGCTGGATACAATATCGTTTGGCAAGCATATACAGAAGGAGTAATACAAGAGTAAAAGAGAGGGCACCTATAATGCTTTCTTGTAGGCTTTACTTTGTCAGGAACATAGGAACATATACAGAAGACTGTTCTTGCTAAAAAAACATCAGCAATTTCATTGTATTTACCATAAGTGGTAATTTGGATTTGTAAAGGAATGCATTTTGAGAGCCACATTAGCAGTGGTTACTGTTTTATTCTATAAATAGTTTCTTTTCCTTCAGTGGAATATATAGAACCTTCTCAAAGTGAGAACAATGTAATTTTTTTTTCCTAAAAATTATACAACACTGTTTATGGCATGCACAGTGACAAAGAAGGAGTAAGTAGCAGACTTACTAGTATTTTTGCAGTCTGTTGGTGTTGATGTAGATGCAGCTCTCTACCTGCCACTCTTTCATAAAATTATTGCTGGTCACATAGAGATTTGGTTTAAAAATCTGCATTAAGGTTCAGCTCCAGGCTCAGGAACCTAAATTTAGATGCCCACTTACAGATGCCTATATTTGCTTTAGTGTTCTGAGCTCCCGTTACAGCCATAGAGGACTATTGACAGAGCCCAAAGTGGTTCAGTTCAAATCATTATACCCTCGGTGTTCTGTAACAGAACAGCATTATATAGTGGCTCCTGTCTTCTGTTGCAGAAGTGTAAGGTTTAGATGTATACACCTCTGTAACTATGTTCACAAGTCTATGTTTCTTGAGGGAAAAGAGGGGGATACTATAATACTTTTTTTTTCTTATGTTTTGCAGAGTCATTCGTTGTCTCAAATAGAGACCTTTGTGATGAAGAGAAAGAGCTGATACATTTCCCAGTGTGTGAAGGTACCTCCCAGCCTGAGCCTTCATGTTCTGATGTCAGAATAGCAGCAGATAAGAACTACAGAAGTAAAGCATCTCAGGAAAGTGCTCTGAAAAAGATGCATGAGGAAGAACATCATCAGCAAATGTCAATTTTGCAACTGCAGTTAATCCAGATGAATGAAGTTCACGTGGCAAAAATACAGCAAATAGAAAGAGAGTGTGAGATGGCTGAAGAGGAACACAGGATAAAAATGGAAGTGCTAAATAAAAAGAAAATGTATTGGGAGAGAAAATTGCAGACCATTACAAAAGAATGGCCTGTATCATCCTTTAACAGACCCTTTCCTAATTCACCATAGAACATTAAGTGGCAGAATTAATCTGACTGAGCACATTTATAAGTAATGCACACTGGAAAGAGGATTTTTTAATGTGAATGTACAGTGACAGAATAGGTGCCCAGCTGATAGTGAACACGCTTTGATTCTTAACATTTATGGCAACAGTTGTCGAGTCTACCAGGGGAAGACAGTATTGTTCAATTGTAGCTAATTCTGACCAGTGTAGAATACGCAGGCATCCTTTTGAAATTCAAGGTATTCTGGGCATTCACACATTGAGTATTCTTAAAAAAAAAAAAAAAAAAAAAAGGTTTTGAACATCTGGTTACAGTGTTTATTTTGATTTCTGTCTCTTCATATCTGCCATTTCCTGAATGAAGGCAGGGGTTAGAATTGCTCTCTCCTATTGAGAGGTGATTAACAGTGATGCTCAGATTGTTACACTGGGGCACAAAAAAACAAAACAGAACTTGTCCTTGGTTAATATACAGTTCCTAAACCATTCTTCATAGAAGATGTGAAAATGAAGGAAGTAGCAAAAGGAACACTGTGGTAATTGAGTGCTTTTCTTGTGAAGAACAACAGTGATGTTTTCTAGCTGGCTGGCTGACTGAGAGAGTGGTTTGTGGAGTGGCCCTCGTGTTCCCTGAGCCTTGACCCTTATGAAGTTGTGAAGAAGGTGACTTCTTCCCCAAAAGCCACTTGTCCTTTCCAGGACTATCATGTATTCAAGTAGAATGCTGAAATAGGAGGGATGCTTGCTGCTGCCAATGCTGTGTGCTGCTCCTCTGGAGTCACTGTGAGGGGAAGAGCTACTTAATTATTCATAAAGCTCTCAAAATGTGGCAAGCCTCCTAACCCACTGGCAAAATCTCCCTTTGTCTCCCCATGAGATACCTGATGGTTTAGCAGCTATCTAGCTACCAAAGAGGCTAAGTAAGACTTGTCCTCTTTTCCAAAAGTTTTGGGTGGGTAGCAGTGAAAGGGGGTCGTTCCTGTCTTGGAGTTCTGTTTGATTTTGTTGTGTGTGTTAAGGTGATGTATTTCTTGCCTTTGCTGTCACTGAGGGGTGATGGACATAATTTGTACAAAAACATTCCCATGAAAGCCCCCACAGTTGGGAGCCCAGAATAGTAGATGGTAGGAAAGCACAAATAAAGATAGTCCTTCCTCCAGCAGTCATTTGTTCTAGTGGTGCAAGGGTTAAGAAACGTGGAACACAGAACTCCACAAAGATTAATTCCTAAGAACTTCTGATGTGTGAAAAACTGTTTTGTAGGAAGGTGTACAACCATCACTTGAAGCAGGGAGAAAAAATGAACAAGGGCATAAATTTTCAGTGAAAATCCCAAGTATTCCATTGTTATGAAGTATTTTCAGGTCACAATGAATAAAAGCACATCCAGTTGAAGCGTGGACAAAACATCCTTTGATTCCCAGCTGCACTCCTGTTTCTTCCCTGGATGTCATTTCTGGTGCAATTTGTTTTGGTATTGTTTTTTTGGTGGGTGGTTTCCTTTTCTTCCTTTGAACTGCTTTCCCTGCTGGTGATTCATCTTTGCAAGCGCTGCCATTATCAACCACAGTGCTCACAGTGGTTAATGCTGTGGTACATGCATTGCTCCCTTCAACATGCAAATACCAGCAAGCACAATGGGAATGATTTATTTTATATGACAGAGGGGAAAAAAATAATAAAGGCAGTTTTTGCAGAGCTGCTGCAAGATTAAAATAATAATAATAATAATGTATGAAATCTGAAGGCATATATATATTTTTTGTTTTGGTCAGGAAACTCGGTTTTCTTACGAATTGGCAATGGTGAGGTAGGACAATGATGTACGATAGTAGATAGTAGAGGCAAAGAAAAGAAGTGAATGGTAGTGAGGACCTTTGTATTCCGGGGTTGTACTCTGTAACCTGGAAGGTGAGTCAGTTGCTTGAGTGGTTATGACAATTGCTTAGGCACTATCCAGAAAAGGGATACAAATGACATTTCTGACTCCTTTCACACTCCTCCTAAGTGAAAGTTGTTTGAAAGTCCGGCATTGAAACCACGTGCACTAAGGTGTCAAAAGGTGACAAATGGAGACAATTCCAGTACTGTGTAGAGAGCAGAAATGGAGAGACAATTCAGACCTAGACAGCATGAAGTAATCCAGGGAGTATCTCGTGGTACTTGAGATGAAGGTAGTCCTGACTCCTGAAAGTTACAACGTTGGTCACAAAAGATTGTTCTATTTTTGTATTAAAGTCATTTAAAGTATGCATGTTTTCAGACTGTACTAAGTGGGAAATGCCTTGCATTTTGGTGTGTATACTTGTTCTGAACCCCATAGTTACAGTTCTAAAGCTGAAAGATATAACCTTTTATAACTTCATTTCCAAAGCTCTACCACTGGAGCAAGGGATCTTGCTGCTTACCACAAACCCTCTCCGTGATGCTCCTTCTACACAGCAGGGATGCCTTTAGCCAGGGCTACGCACCCAGCACTACGGTACCTTTACGGGGGATCACAAAAGGGCAGGCATCACTCAGCACTCCATCTGCAGGACTCAGCTATCTCATTGCAGCCCTGCAAAATGCAAGGTTTGGGGCTACATTTTCCTGAGTTAGACCACATCTAGTGCAGCTGAGAAGATAGCTCTGAATTTTGTTTAAAGATGGGTTATCTTTGTGTGTTTGCAGAACTAAATGTTAGCAGTCTCTCAAGATTTTTTTAACTGGTTGTAGCTACGGTGGCTTTTACAGTGTGTCCTCTTCCTTCTTCCATTCTCACACTTGAATGTTTCTCGTTTATTCTGAATTTGTGGTCAGAGCATCATACCTACATGCTGACACTGAAATCATCAACTCCTACACACTTAAATATTGTTACTTTGGAGGTGGGTGAATTATATGGGAATCTTAAAATAATATTTTTATTTAGGCAAGAGAAGTCCATGACAAGTAGTTCTGTGATTTCGTGTTTTGAGCTTGTTTGTTCAAAGCTGTTTTTATGATGCACTGATGCACCTAAGGCTTTGTTTTCGTAATTGGCTCCCTATTCACTTGAATTTTTATTTTCTTCTCAAAGCAATTCAATGTAAAGCTCACACATCGTCGCTCTTCCCGAACTTTGTCTCTAGTTAGATATGTTAGATAGTTAGATTTCTGTGCAAATCAGTACTGATGTGTACTAAAATTAATACACTTACACTAATAAAATAAGCCAAGTAACAAGATGATAGGATAATGTGCAGCAACTGTTAATATTATTTAAAAACCATTACAAAGGGCAACTCTGTACATTTAATGGAAAGAAAGAATACCATTTGTTGCCGTGTGTAAGCATAGAAGAATAATGAAAGTAAGCTTTGATCTCTGTATCTGGTACCAGAGAATAACTTTCGAGCTATTGATTTCAAGGGGACTTTGCTTCATACGGTTTGGTTTTTTTGTTTTGTCACAGAATTACACACACACACAAAATGCTGATTGCCTTAAATGCATATAGAAATGTGGACAGATATCTGGGTAATGAAACAAAAAACTCCTAGCTGTGGCCCTGAGAATTTTGCTGCCCTGGTGATGAAGGGATGAGGCATCCCACAACATCATTAGTCATGTTAATAGCACTGAGCAAATTAAGACTCACAAAGCCAAAAATAAAATAAAACGCTGGTACAGTTACAAAGTGAGCCACAAGTGAGGACAGCTCCTGGCTGTCCTAAGAGAGAACTCTGTCACTAACGTCAAAGAATTCTGCCACACGGTGTTCACTTTTCCTGTTAAAACAGCCACAGGAAAAAAAAAAAAAAATCATTAAAATAGAATTTAGCAAAAATCTGTTGCTTCTCCAGAAGAGCTGACAAGGAAAAAACAACAACTCTACACTATATAAATATATATATTTAGGGAAAGAACTCTAATGTAATAGGAATAGAGCACGATAGATTTTTAGACAGTCCTTAATTAAATAATGTTTGGTTTTTTTTTTAATGTTGATTGAGAGTGTGTGTGTTCTTTTTGTTATTCAGTCCAGCTGCAGAATAGTTGTGTGCTTCAGTTTCTGACTGAGTGCTGGGGCACCTAATTAATCAAAGTTGTTTGGCAACAGAGAAGTAGGTTTGCATTCAGCACAACTTGAGATGGATTATATTTCAGCAGCCTTCAGATATTTCTTCTCGGATGTAAGGGGCTGTTCTTGGACAGTCCTCAATCAGGAACTGGCATCAGATGCCAATTTAGTTGTAACTCACTATTCATACAGTGCTAATGAGGTGACATATAAGCTCTTCATGCTCTGCCTATTATTTGGTCACGCACAAAACCCGTATCTTTCCATTCGGTTACACCATGGAATGTTGTACTGAGCAACAAACAGACCTGATGTTTCTCGTACATAAATGCCCGCTACGTATTGCCACAGTGTAACATGCAGGCAAAATTTGACTTCTGATTGGTTTTGGACTTCAAAAATTTTGACCTGTTATCCTCACTGAATTTTGCTTAAAATTGCTTTCTCCTATTAGACACCTCTGTATTCCTAGAGAACTGTTCTTTAACTCAATGAAACTCTTGGCTTTATAGCTTCTAAATACCAAACCTATGGACTGAATTGACACATGCGTGATAAATTCCATTTATCTGAAAAAAAAAAAAAAAAACCTTGTACATACTGTCACATACTGAAACTCCAAATGCAAACTAGGGAGGTGATGTGATGGATTTGGTATTTAAGCCAGCACTGAAATTTTGGCAGGCTGGGAGTTATCACTGCTGACCTAATACAGAGGTTGGACATCTTGACTGCAAGAACAATGGTGTCCAATCCAAATATTGCCTTACCTCAAACTTTCTATCTAAAATGAGGTGTAATGAGAAATTCCTGCCAAATAAAGCAACAGTAGTTTCCAAAATGCATTTGTTTTGATTTGGTTTGATTTCAAGTACTGCCTTGCCCAAGGGCTCTAAGGCAGGGCTTTATGGTGCACGCTGTTTTTGGCTGATAGCATTTTGAGAATGCTTCCCACACTGATTTTGTTCCGCTTCTCTTGAATGCAATTCTTTCATCCCGCTGTACACAGTGTGATGTGGTGATGCTGATGGGACCATGGGTTCTCGAGTTGCCTGGCACTGAGTGCCTGCCTCTTTTCCAATTACCAAATCAACTATGGTGGATGAATTTGTATGCAAATGAGGGGCCAGCAGGAACAGCCATTTTTGCTATCTGTATTGCTGAGGTGCCTCATCGCACCAAAAAGGCAGCAAGTTGAAGTATGGGAAGTAAATTACCATAGCAGTACTTGTATATCTGTCTCAGCCAATTGCAACAAATCCTTATGGGTTGAATCTTGCTTTTACTTCTCCCATAGACTGATCAATTAGTTCTTTGCTTCCAGTGAACATTTACATAGTCTCTCTCAAGCCAACAGATTTCTGTAGGTTGCTGTGGATTTGATAGAGAAGTCTAAATCTCAACTTTTGTGCTGGTCCAAAAGTCACAGCTGTGTGTGTAATCTGGCACAAACACACTGCCAGGGAGCAGGGCTGGGGAAGTCAGATGTGGGAAAAGAGTGGCTGAGGCCTGAGTCCTTCCCCTACACAATTTGGGTTTAAGTGACCAAAGCCCAGTGGTGCAGCAAACTTGATCTGCAAACTCTCACAATGTAGTAAGTGTGGGTGTAGTAACTGCAGTGGGTGATTTTGGTAATCTGTAAAACTGGCAAACAATTTAAAAAATAGAGATTGTACACTGACATCTTCCAAATCATGGGACAGGCTAAAATTATACCTTGTCAAATATTCAGCTACCAAGAGCAATAAATTACCACAGCTTCAGTCTGATGGATTCAGTTTTCTGTTAGGAATTGGTTAACTGGTACAGGAAATACATCATACCGACACGCTCACCTCTTCTGTGTAAAATCTTTGCTACTTCCATCATCACTTCACGTTCCTTAAACAAAAAAAAAAATAAATAAACATAACTTGTTAATGAATCCCTACATGGATACATATAAGTTCAACAAAATGAAAAAGTAGGTTTAATATTTTTCTAAATGTTTCATGTTTTCCTCTATTCGTGGTCTTTTGTGTTTATTTATACTTCCCTACGAGAGCTCTGATCACTAGGTTCTAGACAGAAGATGTCCTGGTATTTTAGACCAGTACTTGAATAGGTTCCACAGAACCAGAAGGCACAGCCCTCAGAGCGTTCTCTTTGTGGTTGTATTTCTGGACTTTAGTCGTAATGCATACAGCTGGCACCCAGCAGTACCACTGTTGGATGCCAGATATATTGCTTAACAGGAGCAATCACATAATGGTTTTCTTTAACTTTTTTTTCTCCTCTGGTGACTCTTGTTGCTACATAATAACCTCTTTTACAAAAATGTATGCAGTTTACAGAAGTATATTTTACAGTACTTGAGACGGAAAAAGGCTTTGAGAGAAAATTCCTTTCTAGATGCATTATTGTCATCTGTACAATGTACATGACTGTACATCATGTTGGCCAGGTTTGAAGAAGTCTTATTTTTCCAAGGGGAAAAAGAAACTTTTGTTTTAATTTGTCAGTGACTCAGGGTGTTGTTCTTCAAGGCTGTTACAAGCAGTTCTCCGTCCTCCGCCATTTTTTAATCTTGCAGAGATTTCCCCTATTTTGCATGTACATTCCACAGGCACCTGAATTCCCTTGGTCATGGGGACTGTGAGGATCTTTTCAAAATCAAAGCAGAATCTTTCCATGCGTGTGCAGAGTGCTCAATATTGCTACAGTCCAAATGGAAAGGAACTGGAAATCTGATCCCTAAACCACTGCCAGTCCTAAAGCTCGGCAATCTCAAGAAGAAACTTGAATCTAGGTGCTCCTCTTCGTCCTTCTCGTTTAAGTGGTCAAATAATTAGGAAACCACTCTTTATTTACACTGTGTTGGACTTATGCACCGTTAGTTTCTGCTATATTTTAGCAATATATATAACTGCATTGTACAGTGTTTGTGCTTATTGTCAGTGAGCATCTACAGAGGCAACTCTAAAAGTAAAGTAATGCCTCCTGTTTATTTCCATGGAGACTACAACAGATATGAAGAGAACAATAACATTATTTATAGAGCAAATTCACAGCTACAGAATACTATTTTTCAACACAGTAACCACCACTAGCTATGCATCTTCACTGGCAATGAACAAGAGCCTGCATCCTGTGCTTGTAAAAATCTGCACCAGCAGAGGTGACCCACTGCTGCTGTCACAACTGCTCAGAACAACCCACTGCCTCACTGTGCTCATACCCACTGTTTGGTCTCCATAAATGTTCAGCAAATTTCAATGAATATCAACAGGTACAATTTTTTCTGCGTGGAGGAATTCGCTTCCACACTTTTGCTTCATACGTACTTCCATGCCAGGCACCATTTTGTCAGTCTGCTCCTCTGCTGCCATCTGACACATGGCAACAAAATGTAACACAATATCGGTGATAAGGTTCAACCACTACTGCCATCCCATCAACATCTGCTTCTGATGCCATGGGCCAATATGATAAAACAGGAGGCATTGCTTTTGGAGCAGCCATCGTAAAAGAGAATTAGCACTTACTTAAGTCCTGAGCAATTTGTCCTAAGATACTTGAAAATGTGCACACTCCCTCTGGTGTTAAATATTTTAATAGAGTATTAGATGGTATCTCTTGTGGTCTTTGCCTTTTATTAGCAAGTTTCTGTGTGTTGCTTTTTAATTGCACCAAAAACTATACATTATTTCAGCCCCAACCCTGGTTAAGCCACGAGGTGAATCTGATTTGTCTAGCATAGTGTCAGCCTCAGCCATCTCACCCACCATAAAGTGTTAGTTTAGTATTTTAGTGCCTCAGATATCATCAGTGCTGTTCCTGCCCTGCACAGAAGTAGCTTCTGCCATTGCACCTTCAAACAACAATTTTTGTTGATTTGTTTTATAATTGATAAATAAATTGGATAAAATAATGCCCATGTTAAGGTCTGAATCTCAAGAAGCTTGCACTTGGTATATCTATATCCTAAGAAATGTGAAGGATCTTTATTTGGTAGATATTTGCTATTTCACAGTAAATTCTTTGCTATTCCTACAGAAACAGCAACTGAAAGGACATGAAAGTAGGGCTCTGAAATGTGTAATTTCTAATGGTGGAGGCATAAGAAGCGCAATAAAATATGACATTGGAAGAAGAGAGTCAGTATTTGTCCAAGTGAGAGGAATCTGCTGTATGTCTGGAATTCACGGAGTACGTAACAAGGATGACTAACTAACGGTACATTTTAGTGCCTTGTTTCTTGTAAAATGTTGAATCATAAATTACTAAACATAAACTGTGAAGAGTTTCTGAGAAAATATATCTAAATATTGCCAATGGAAACTGTATATTCACAGAAAAGTCAATAAATCCTCAATTATTGTTAAGTATTAATTGGAAGAGATTTTCAGTCTCCTTTCTCTTGTTCTCTGGCTTGCTTTACTGAGCAAGAAGATCATGACTGGTGCACCAAAACAATTATATGTATTCTGAGCAAGCTGTTGCATATATGGTCTATTGTATTCTAAGCAAACAGTGTATTGGCCTGTGACAAATCAGTACTCCAGAGAGGAGGGGGGGGGGGGTAGATTAGGTTGGGTAAGGTTATATGAATTCCAGGAAAGGTGAATTAGGGCAGGAAAAATTATATGACCTGTCTAGGTGGCACATCTGTCATAGGATGGGATACTTCACACAACTGGTGTTGGGGGGAGGTGGGGGCTTGCAGTCTGAGGGGAACTCCAATGTCCTCCATCATCCTGATTATATACCCCTTTTACACGTGCTTCGTCATAATAGCGAGGAGTTTATGCAAGCTGAGATATAGACAGGGGTATGAAAAAACACAACTTTGCAGACAAACAGTGCAACTTCTGTTGGCTCCTTAAGACCTCATTTTCAGTTCCCCAAAACATGAAGGATTGTTTCTAGGTTAATTATCGCGTGGGTTTTATGGTTGCCATGTTTTTTGCAAAGGTGGCACTTTTCCTTGTTAACTTCCGGTCATAATTCAAGAGTTTGACATGAGTATCAGACTACACGTGATCAGGCATAGATAAGGTTAGCAGAGGCAGCTGGAAGCGAGTGGACAGAGGCATAACTACAGCCTTATCCGATCTGCACTGTGAGGAGCAGTTCTCGACAAGAGTATGGCTACTGGACCTAAACCTGATCCTCTTTGCCGACTTCGTGCAACCGACTCTTGTTCAGCAGGCCTGGGCCATATTCCACAGCTTGATACAGAAAAATAAGAGCAAATCAGAAAGCAACAAGGACTTTCATGAAATTCTAAAGAAGAAAGAAAAGGTAACATGATCATGTGTAAAAGTAGAAGTGAAACATCTTTTTTACACATTTCAGTCACTCCTCACATCAAAATAAGGTTTCTCCTTCTTCTCCTTAACTCATTTTCAATCAGAAGTGAGTTAAACTGCCCTTGTAGGTGATTACTTTACTTTTGTCCATCAGGGTGCTCTTTAAGGTTCTGAAAACTTATAGAATGTGAACACAGGACACCTGAAGATAGGTTTGTGCACCTGAAGGCTTGTTTGCTTATTTATTTATTTAATCCAAACCTTCAGATGTAGTAGAAAACTCAACTTCCATCTACAACCTTTTTCTTGCCACTGCTCATTCCTGAACAGAGGCTGCCTCTTGGGGGAGAAATGAGCGGAGTCTACCTCAAAGGGGAAACAAATGTAGCCATTGGCAGTAAGGGTATCATTTAATGAGGAGAAGGAAGCAAAAATGAATGGTAATAAATATGAACTAGAAGCTAAAGAAGTTCAGCAGTGATAAATAATGTTAATCACAGTAAGGAAAGAAGGTTTAACCAGCGGAGCAAAGGATATGAAGCTGAAGTGAAGAGTCTTTGAGGTGTACAAGAGGGTGGGAAAAAGCCCCATAAAGTAATGAAGTAAACATTCTTATTTACATATGCCAATGGTAAACTGTTGGTGATACAGAAAAGGCAAATGATAAAATGAACAGTTTCTTCTGCATTCAGAAAGCAGTAACTTACTGGTTTCCAGCTGACAGTAGACTGGTTGTGTGAGAATGATAAATAAACTCTCAGACTTTTTCAAAGAAAATGAAAGATAGATTTCTGCTAGAAGGAAAAAGTGTTTTGTTTTGTTTTGTTATGTTTCATTAAAATGTGCAGGAAGCTTGTATTGCGAGCCCCAGAACTGATGGCTGCCCATTCCTGCTCAACTGATACTCATCTCAGAAGACTGGGAAGATTCAGAACCCTGGAGGAGCACTGATGGGCACTAGTCGAGGAAAGGGTCACTGTGGGAAATCTGAATGTAATTAGCATCCTTTCCAAAGGGAAAAAAAAAAAAAAAAAAAAAGTACATGGTATAATATAAATCTGTTTTTGTTTTTAGACCAAAGTCCTAAGTGTGGAGGTCCTAAGTAAAACAGGTAATGAAATGAGAAGAGGTAATGATGAAAGACACATGGACATTGATAAACTGCGTGGTTTAATGTAACATGCTTTACTGAAAAAAAAAAAAGAGAGAGAAAGAAAGAAAGAGAGAAATGTTCCAAATAAAATAGCCTAATAATTGATTAACTGACAGACATAAAAATACTTGAAAAGCAGTTGCTGGTCAAAGCTTTTTTCCAGAGACATTGCACAGGTATTGGCAGTAGGAACAATCTTGCAGGAAACTTACAAGTCATCCCTCTTGTTTACAGTCAGCTCCAAATTTGCCAAAATGGCAATAATACAGCAAGACAGCCCTGGTCTGGCTTATTCTGTGAGGTGAGAATTCACAGAAGTCTGAAAGCAGAGAAACACACAACAACGGATTTGGAATAGATGCCTATGGGTGGAAAAGCACCCAACAAGCAGGGACCCTGACCACCAGCTGGTTTGGGCACAAAAATGAGGGCATGCTTCTGTAACAACCACAAAAGGGAAATATAGCTGGATTTTGGGTGGTCCTGCATGGAGCCAGGAGTTGGACTGGATGATCCTGGTAGGTACCTTCCAACTTGGGATACTCTGTGACAACAAGGGATGGCAGCATGAGATGGAAGTGACATCTCCATTCATAGCCCTGGGGAATTCAACAGCAAAATACTGCCGTTGGATCTCATGCCTTATGTGTAAAACTGAAAAGATGAGAGTGAGGACATAAGGTGTTCTGAGTGACGGATCGGAGACATTTCCACACACTGACTGCCTTAATTAGATTATTTTTTCTGGATTATGAACAAGAATCTGGCAAAGTAGCATGATCTGAGTGCTGAGAATTCCCCTCAGGAGCAAAAAGAAAAGTTTGCTCAAGGGCTTTTTTAATATAGCCAAAAAATGTTCCCGAGGCTTAGAGGAAAGCGCTAACAGCGATGGCACTCATCCGCAGGGCAGAGTGCTACCGAAGGTGCCTACGGCTCCCTCTTGCTTTGATGCCATCCCATCAACAACAAACAGCCAACGACAGACTCCACGGAGACGTAGCGGCTGCCATTAGGAGCAGACCCGGCACCGCGCAGCGCACTCGGACAGCTCCCAGGGCCCCACGTAGGAGGAGCCGGCCGCGCGGCCCACCCTCGGCCCGGGCCCAGGCCCCGGTCCCGGCCACCGCCTCCCTGCGAAGCCCTCTCCATCCGGCGGGCGGCAGCCGCGGTCCGGGCACGGCCACGGGCACAGTCCCGCCGCCGGCATAACGTAGCGCTGCGTTCGGGCCCTGCCCCAGCAGTCAGCCACGGCGCGTGTGTGGGGGTTACCTGCTGTCCTGCGTTCAAAGCCGAGACGACATCTTTAGGTCGCTTCAAGCTAAGCCAGTGAGAGCTTTCCTTCCTGAATATCTTCAGGATATTCAAGACCTGTCTGGACGCTTTCCTGTGCGACTTGCTGTAGGGAACCTGCTTTAGGATGGGGTTGGACTCGATGATCTCCAGAGGTCCCATTCCAACCCCTGCGATTCTGTGATTTATACTGAAATAGAATCAGTCACTCTCCTAGCAGAATCATAATTGTATAGAACCCCTCATATGCAGTTAAAAGAGTGTGCAAAGCTTTCCAAACCCTCTTCATACTTTCCCCCCCCTCTCCCTGACCAGAGTTTTGTGGGAAATGCTGCAGGTAGAATCCCCACCTCTGTGGAAGCCTTCCTGTAATTCTGAGCTCCAGGAAATCCTTCGTGAAGCTCAGGATAGGCTCAGAACCTGCCGGGCCTTTTGGCAGTCCTGTGTTCGTTTCCTCCATCAGAGAAAGAAATTCCCCAAATTCTCATCTCTGTTCTTTGCACTGATTGGTTGGGGAACTTGAAATTCTTTGAGGCATTTCTTTACTTAAGTTACATCCAGGAAAGAGGGTTGTTTTTATATGATGTTACTTGGTAACTGTGCTTTGCACATACCACGCCTCAATGGGGTTTCTTTTAAAACCAGCTCTCCAGCACAGGTTTTTCCTCATCAAATCAGCCTTTATGAGAAATGCCAGGTACTAATTCTCACGTTTTAAAATCACACCATATCGCCAATCCAGGCAAAGCCTCAGGCAAATTCTCCCAGATTTTGTTTACCCACACAGTGCATAAATCTTTTAACCACTCCATTTGCCTGAGGCCACATGGGGGTTATACGCTGCGCGTAAGCACAGTGAACATGCTGTAGCCTTAGGCAATCAGAATTGTTGAAAAAATTGTATGTAAACAGTTATAAACAAGTTTTCAAGATCCCTATTAAATAAGCAATAAACTAATCCTTGTCATACACAGATAGGCACCCATGTCTCAGCTGCTTAAGAGCAAGTTGCGTAAGACATTAGTGCCTGAAATACCTCAGTCTGGAAACCCCATCATTGTGTTCATGCGAAAATGAAAACAAAGACAGCCAAAGAGTGGGGAGGCTGATGAGCACAGATAACACTGAAGTACACACAAGCTAACGGAAGCTCCTGCTCTGTTTTGACATTCTTGGTAACGTTTACGTTTGTTTCCTTTTTTCAAAGAATACTTACCTGTACCTTGTCACATGATTTCTGCCAATTCAGCTCCTAGACGCTCTTGCTAAAAAACTCTTAAGTGACACCAGTATAAATTACCAGCCTGGAGACCCAGGAAATTAAATTATCCCAAGAGCTCAGCAATGAGTAACTTTTTCCCACTCCCAAGCTGAGAGCTAAACAAAAGGACTCCAGACTACACATTTTCTTGACCCAAGGAGAGAGGCCAGGGAAAAGAAAATACTACAGCAACATATAAACTTGGAAAACCTGCTTAACTAATAGGAGGAACAGCCATCAGCTGCTGGCAGTTGTCCTGACACAGTCCTTCCTCCCAGCACTGTGGGGTTGACCAGATAGCCACACTGCCCTATTAGCAGTTGTGCCCTGCTCACCACCCTGGCCTGGCTATGTCCTATGGCTGTCAGGGTTGCTATTTTGGTCTCAGCAGTGCTCCTGCTCCAAGCAGCCTGTAGCCATGGCTGGCAGAGTTGCCAGCTGTGCTCCTACCATGGGCCCTCACAGTCCTTGGCCACCCTTATGACGCTTTTGGCACACTAACTATTTGAGGACACCACAAATCTTTTTTCTTAGCAGAGAAATGAATGCTGAATGGTGTCCACATCTATAACCAAGGGCTCTTCTCTTCTTGCCAGGGGCTCCTCCATCATGAAATATCAAAAACCCTTCTCTCAGCCCTCTGTCACTACATACAAATATAACCCATCACCACCAGAGATTTGCTTTAATGGCATAGCTTTAAAAAGTTGCAAGAAAGCATTCAAAAGCAATGCATGCCACTCTGGTCAGCTTCTCACACAATCCATTTTGCCAAGAGGGACTTGTCCCCTCACCCACCACCACCAGTCCCATGGTCTGGGATCTCACTGCAAATTAAATAAGCAAACACCTGGAGGACATAAGCTAAGCATAGAAGTAGTTTTTGTATTTGCCAGTACAAAGATTTGCCATCTAGGAATTTTCCAAAAATGAGTGAGATTATTCAAAGAGTAAATAGTAAACCATGCACTGCATAGTAAAATAAGCCAAACGTTCTCTTTTCTCTGATTCTGTTCACTTTGGGGAAAATCTGAAGACTAAGTGGGCAGAAAAGAGGAACCTGTGGACTGCTGCTATCTGGGTTCTTGCACGAATGACAGTGAAGCCAAATGTACAGATATTATCAGTTTCCTGTACTTTAACAGAAGGATCATCTATGGGAAGTTGTCTGGTCTCATCTCCCATTCCCTCATGCCGATTTTTGTTTTTAATAATGACAATTTATGCCAAGACTGAAAAATGCTACGGATCCCTATCTCAAGTTTCAGAAGAGTCACTTGATATTTATTGTATTACTAAAGAGGTAGAATGTAAGCAAGGAACTAAAGACCACTGTCTGTCTGGGTGAATCTGGAGTACTCCTGCTAGGTCCTAATGTCACTATTTTCCACAGATCTTGCATTGTGCTGGTCAGCAGAATATCCAAATTGTTTTTGGGCTGCATTAAGTACTCTGGGAAATGTCAATAAGCCCAGGTCAATCTTGAGCAAAGTCTCAATTGTCTGTGAATGTCTTATGCTAATATCTGACGCTCTGAAATCTGGGAGGGCTTATTGGCTGCACTGCCCGGCCAGGTAGTCACCTGCAGCACCCGAGCTGCTTTGGGGTTATTGTAATAGCAAGATAAGGGAAGTACTGGCAACATCATGATCAGTAGCATAGAAAAGGAAGGTAAAAGATGCTCTATCACACATATGCATCTACCACTGCCAATTTGAAACATGGCTGTGAATGTGCAGGGCACAGATGCAAAAAAGTCAGACATCCTGCAGGATCTGTGGGTCTGAGCTCTGTGCTTTATAAAAGCATGGATACTAGATGTTAGTATCTAGTATCTAGTTAACATCTAGTTAGATGTTAACATCTAACATCTAGTATCCATGCTTTTATAAAGCACAGAGCTTTATAAAAGAGGGAGCGTTTAAGATGATTCCTCACTTCTTTTTTTCTTACTGCAGTGGGAGGAGATGTTAGTCAGCTCTATTCTAGAAATGTTATGGCCATGACCACTCATGCAGGTCCCGAACATCTTTGTCCTGCCTTTCTTTTCTTCACCACGCAACAGTATATTCACACAAAAAATATACAAATTGTTTGAGCAGAAAGCATGAGGGCACTTCCCATTTTACCAAGAAAATTGGTGTCAGGATGTTCAAAGTCTACAAAAACAATATACCTCATGGGCTTGCCCTCATTCTCATCTCTCCCGCCGGATATCACTTGATCTTCTCTGCTTCATTGGCATTCCTGATGTACAGTTCTGAAATGACCATCTCTACACTTTCTTCCTTGACACAATTTCAGCAGAAAATATCTGTTCTGGAAGCCTGCGAACAATTTCCACACCCGAGAGATCTGTCAAATGGTATCTATGGACAACTGCACTGGCAGCTTAGGGTGATTCCTGTAGGAGACATTGTGAGGGACTCATCGTTGGAGTACTGCCCGGCTCAACTCTCACTTTTTTTGATACACCCGAAAAACTGTAAGTAAGAAAGCCACCAGGGATATTTGACTCACTGAGCACTGCTGTTGCTGATACCTATGTTTTCAAAAGGACAAATTCCTTGCTTTTAGTTTTATGCTGCGTGCCAACAGTGCAATAATAAACAAGAGACAGACGTCAGTCATCATATGAAGCAAATGCACTTGGTAATGCGCGTGGTGTGTATCATACTGTACACCACAAAAACCACAGGAGAAATCTACTAAAGGAAAGACTGACATGCTCATCAAAGGAATACCTTATGTATCTGTCTCTTCCTCTCTGTTCATTCTGACTGCCAAGAAAGCCAGGCTTCACTGCCTTTGAACTTGGACAGAGGAATAAACCAGCTGATTTCTTAAAGAACTTGTTTGCTCCTTCTCATGCAGTGTAGTTCTGGGTGACTGAGGAAGCTCTAGACAGCCTGAGTAGAAAATGGGTTTTAAATCTGCATGCATTTTGACTGGAAGTTAATGATTAGTACCTAATTGTTCATTAGCAAAACAAAGGAATACAAAGTGATTCTTAACTAAAATAAAAACGTGCTTTCAAACTATGATTCTGTAAATACTGTGTTGTCCTGTCAGAAACATTTAACTTACGCAGACAGAATCAGTATTCCAACTTTAAAATAACTTTTATCTTGTCTTTTGCATGTGTCTTAATTCCCTTGCTATATAAAATACTCAATATTATCTAAACATAGTCAGCACTAAATTGAAAAGCTAAGAGAATCTAACTTCACTAAGTCCACAGGCATGTATGAATGGATGTTAAGAGATTACAAAATTTCTTAATGGCGTGATGTCTGTGATGACATCACATTTTGTATTTTAAAATATTTGTCTATAACTCACATATTGGAAAAGAATAATGAAGAATAATCAGAAGGTGAATGGGATAGTGAAACTTGTAATCAGTGACCACAAGCCACTTGAAGTCAGCATATTAAGAAATCAGAACAGAACATCACAGCGTGCAATCAATCAATCATGTGCCAGGTAGTTTTCCACTTGCCAAGTCACATTTCCAAACACAGATATCCAATTTGTTTGGAACGTCATTGCTGCAGTCTTTCACCTTCTTAAAGCAAAGCAAAGCTTTGCCGTTCCAGGGGTATAATAATTTTGACAAGCTCCCTCCAATTGCTAATAAAAGGAAGGAGCAGAATGAATTAACTGAGCAAAGAGAGACATTTACAAACACCTGTGTTTTTTCTAAAGAAACATGCTTGGGAATTTCAGCAGTGCAGATTACTCCTAAATATTTCAGCAGTGTGGAAAAAAAACACCACAAAAACGAGTTATTTTTGGGCTGCCCCAAAAAATCTGTAAGCAAAGGAATCTTTGGTGCATTAAAGTTCTGCTGACAAGAAGCTTAGGGCAGATGCTTTGCACTTCCTGCATCGCAGGAAATCCCTGTGCCCCTGTGAGATGAGCCTGAAGTCTGCAACTAAGATGATCCAGTAGAAATGAACAGCAGCGCTGTCTTGTCTCAGTCCCTCTCCTCTGGCTTTGAGGACAGCAGGGAATGAGTCCTGGAATGGTAACACACATATTCTTCCCACACTGTCTGTCAGAGTAGGACTAGTGCATAAGAGACATATGAAGAGAGTACTCAAAGCCCCAGCAGTGACTCAGAAACAACAGTTTTCCAGTTGGCATGCAAGAGGGAGCGTTTAAGACGATTCCTCACTTCTTTTTTTCTTACTGCAGTGGGAGGAGACCTGTGCTGGGACTGACACAGATGCTCACAAGAAAGGAGCCAGCTGCTGGAAGGGGAGAGAGCTCTTTGCTGTGCAAGACTACTGCTTCTGTATGGCATAAGCATTTGTGAAGAGGTTAGAAAGGCCTGCAGGTGCTGTGGAAGAAAAATACTTGAAGAAGTTAGAGCTCAGTAGAGTAACAGCACTTAGAGATGCTGGTAGAAGTCTGCAGGTGTCAGTAACTGATTAATGTGTGTCTCTGGTATGCCCAGAGACAGATCTCATGGTGTAGCTACATTTTGAAAACAGAAGATGAGAAAATAGAAGTTTGGCAGGTCCATCTTTTGCAGTACACTGCAAATGCATCACTCCCCTCCTTTCCATTTCCCAAAATTGTTTAATAAAGGCAAGATTACCAGTGGTACCAGTGCAAGTTCCAGCCATGGTCTTTCTCCACACAGGGAAACAAAGGCTTGAAGGTGGAAAGTTTCCAAATCACTGCAGAACATCACTAGAAATCACCGTTGCTTCATTTTTTCTTCCTGCTGAGACTTGTCATCCTTAAAGCTATGGGGAGGGCTATTGCATAAGGCTGGCACTGTTCAGGCAGGAAAATTTCCTGACCATGATGGCTGCCACTGACACAATGTGCAGAAGTCTTCGCTTGAAATATGGCTCAGGATATTCATGCAGCTCCCCTAGGCAGCCAGGTTGCATTAATTAATCTTACCACTCTTTGGTGTACAATGAACCAACAGGAATTGTACAGTGCAGTGAGAGGATCAGGGCTGTGCAATAAAAATAAGGGTGCCTTATCTTAGTCTGCGGTCTTTTTATGGAAAAAAAAAAAAAAAAAGTAGTGTTTAGGCTATTCTGGAAAACTGCTGTAACCTTTGAAGGGAGAGTAATGGCATACAAAGTTAAGCTGTTTTCGCATAAGCACATACTCTGCCCTCTTTCCAAAGATTTTAGTGTGGTTGAACTGGATACTTTAGAAAACTGCAAAGTACCGACTGGATAACTTCATATCGCTTTATTAAATGTACAACTGAATAACTAATTTATGTGTTGATTAGATTTTTTGAATATTCATGTTCCACAGCTCACATTTCCTCCAGGGAATGATAATTAACTGCTTTGTTGTTCCTGCTTTATCTACATTTCCACTGAAGAACTGGGCTGTGATGGACAAACATCATCCTGCCCATTTTGCCACATAAGAATATTGGTTTTAAATAAGAAGCTACAAGAACTACAGAAATCAAGCAGTGCCTAGTTTTAAAACACAATACTTCAAGTAAAAAGACCCCCAAAAGCAAATCAGTGTAGGGCAATAAGAGTGACCAGAGCTTTATAAACAGTGATGTCTGGCAAATTAAAGAAGGAAATGATTACTTTTTCAGTTTTCCTCTCTTTTTTAGAAGCTTATTAAATCCTACAAATTAGAATGATATGGTGTAATCATTACTAGCCTCTGCTGGGAAAAGGACGAGAAAAAAATTGAGTTGTTTTGTAGGAAGTAATAATGGAAAGGTTTTTAATCAGTTATTGAAACACTTGAACAGTATAGCCATGGAATTTCTGGAATCTGACAGGGTACCCTTTATTCTTCAGCTCAGTGTTCTTCTGGCATTTATCTATCACAATTGGTTGGGGTTGAAAGGGACCACTTGGGATCATCTGCTCATAGAATCATAGAACAATGATCCAACCTCCTTGCTTCAAGCAGTCACCTAGAGTACTTGGATCATGTCCATGTGGGTTTTGAATATCTCCAGAGAAGGAGACTCCACAATCTCTCTGGGCAGCCTGTTCCAGTACTCAGTCACTCTCAAAATAAAGAAGTTTTTTCTTATATGCAGATAAAACTTCCTGTGTTCCAGTTTAAGCCTGTTGCCTCACCATTTGTCATGCACCACAGAAAACAGCCTGACCCCATTCTATTGATATCCTCCCTTAAGATATCTGTACACAATAAGATATCCTCTCAATCTTCTTCTTCGGGTTTAACAGTCCCACCTCCTTCAGACTTTCCTCATAGGAGAGATGTTCCAGCCCCTTAAGCATCTTTGTAGCCCTTTGCTGGCTACTCACTCTAGGAGCTCCCTTCCCTGGCTTTCTTGTACTGCTGAGCCCAGAACTGCATACAGTACTCCAGATGTTGCTTAACCAGGGCTGAGTAGAGAAGATCCTCCATAGATGCGCTGGCAACACTCTTCCTAATGCAGCCCAGGATACCACTGATCTTGGCCACAGAGGGCACGCTGCTGGCTCATGCTCAGCCTGCTGTCTACAAGGACTCCCAGGTCCTCCTCTGTAGGTCTGCTTTCTGGTAGGTCAGCCCCCATCCTGTACTGGTGCATGGGGTTATTCCTTGCCAGATGCAGGACCCAGCCCCATTCAGTAGCGGGCCCACATTTTTGCTAGTCTTCCTTTTACTCCTGATATATTTGAAAAAGTCTTTCATGTTGTCCTTTACACCCCTTGCCAGATGAATTCCAAATGGGTCTTAGCCTTTCTTATCACATCCATGCATACTCCGACAACATTCCTACATTTGTCCCAAGTGTCCTGTTCCCCTTTCCATATCCTGTAGGCTTCTTTATTCTGTCTGAGTTTTCTCATCATCTCCTTGCTCACCCCCACAAACAACACGATCAGACCTAAATAGAACAATCTCATTAGACCCTGCACCTCACCTGTACAGAGTTGATAAACCCGGCCACAGCAAATAAAGTGATGAAGGATGGCTCTAAAACAAAACAGCTCTGATCACTTGTCTTCTAAAGAGCTGTGATTACTTTCTTTCCACCACATTCTTCCTTACTCTGCTCCAAGCTTTCACTTCTTTAATCCTCCCCCTCCCTTGTCACCTAGGGAGGAAGAAAGATGGTTAATTATAAGAACAGTAGGGACAATGTGTAGGCAAAAGCAATGCATATTAAGGACCAGGAGTTTAGAAAGTGGATGCACACTTCCATCAGCCACCAGGGAGGTTCAAATGTGAAATGAACCTATTCCTTTGCTGACATTCACAGCTGAAAAAGAACAGCAGGACACGTGATATAACACAATCATGAATTGCTCTTTTCAGATTTGTAAGTATTCCTACTTTTCTCCATTTCTTTGGTGCGGTACCCACTGGGAAACTACTGGTAGCTGGGTACAAGAGGTGCCACTTTCTCCTTTCAATAGTTGAAGTTTCTTAATGAGTTTCCTCTAGCCATGTTAAAATAGACCCACACTTCTGAGCTTTCAGGGAGGAAAGGTCACTCTGGAACCATACTTTACTGGTGGAGTGAGGAAACTAGTTTGCCATTCCAAGTGTTGGTCAAAAAATAAGAATCTCAAGTGTGACTGCTCAACTTCAGGCATTTAAGCCAAATCCAGGCTCAAATGTAATTGAATTTTCTAGGAGCATATTTCCTCCAGTAGTTGCATAGAGTGACTTTAGAAGATTAAAAAAAAAAAAGGCACTAGATGACACTAGAAAGATGAAAAACAGCATTGTTTGCTATCCCTCACTAACTGTATCTGTGCCCAAAAGTTACAAGAATATGAATAACATCAGCAGACTATGTTGGAATGGGTTGGGAAGAGCAAAATGGGATGCACTATATCGTTTTGCCCATTACTGAGAAATCTGTTTCTCTTGGTTCTGTTGCCTAGAATATGTGAGAAGCATAAGTCACTGTGACAGTACTGTAACTACTTAGCGTGATCTTCTCCTAATACTAGCCTAAGAGCCTAAAACAAAACCAGAGCCTGCATATGTCTTTTTCTGTCCTTAACCCTACAGGATGAATGTCTTTAGAGGACAGGCAGTAGAACAATATAAGAAAAGTTTGGAAAGATGCAAACTAATGATCTAGTTTGTGAAAAATTGCATTACTGCATGCTTCTCACTACTGGTATAAATCCATGACCGCAATATTAAAATCTGCATCACCAACCCGCTTTTTATATAAACCTTTTTTACCAGGCACTGATTAAGTGTAAAAGGAACTGGATTCAATTTCCAGACGTGGATGCCAAAATGCTTCAGAGAGACGCCTTGATCTCCCCATCCTAAAACCAGGAAAATTTATCTGCACATCTAAGCACTCAGAAAGACTCTCTATTTGCAAAAAGTTACACAAAGAGAACACCTGAGGAGTTGGTGCAAGAAAATTTTAACTAGCAAAGTCTTGGTGAATAGTAGATGAGATTCTTACACTCCAATGCTGCTGGTAAGTTCTAATGTAATTCTCCAATGGCTATGAAAGACAGAGGGAGCTAGCTACAATCTCTCTCTGATTGTGCTCCTGCCTATGCATCCAGAATTGGAGTCCACCTGCTGATTAGGGTGATTTTCTGCCTCAGAGGGAAATGCAAACCTTCCCTGTCCCTAGGGGCAGTTCCAGCAGGGTACTCAAGTTCTGGCTTGCCAGTTTGGAAAGGGCTGTTTCTGCAAATGCCTTTTACTTCAGGACAGTGCCTGTTGTTGCTGCGCTTCACAGGAGGAATGGGAGGTGATGTGAGAAATGTGACGGACAATACTACTCCTGAGGTAAAAGTGAGCAGATGCTTGCTCGCTTTTTCTGGTGGAGCTAAGCTTTGCTTGTTGCACCTGCATGCTCTAGCACTCAGCAGACACACCCTCACAAAGATAGATGACATTTTTTCAGCATTGGCTTCAAGATTCAACTGATGCCTGCCTCTGTGGTGAAGTGAAGATGCAGAGTTCTATCTTGAGGTGGAAGCTGATACCCTTGGCAGTACAGCCACTGTAGGAGTCTGGGCAGGGCTGAAGATGTGACACCATCTAGCATGGAATAAAGATCAAGGATTTGAAAGTGGTCAGCAACAGCATTGGAGGCAAACAGCACTCTTGGCAAGGCTCCTGTTGTGTCTCCCAACTCTGAAATTGGACAGGGTTCTTGGCATGGTACACTCATTCAGACCCACACATTTAGTTAGGCATGGCCAGCAGAGGAGAGGTTGATGACAGAGGACAAGTTCCAAAGAAACAAGATTGATGATTCCTCCTGGGAAAGTGCACCAGAGAGCTGAAGCCTGAAAAGGCTGTAGAAATTGTACCCCTTCCTCTGGCTCACCACCATCCAGCCTCCTTCCCTTGAGGACACTTGCTCTGTCAGCAATGCTTCAGAGAAAATGGCAAAATTGCTCTTTGCCTGAGGTTGGTATGCTGAATTTAAGTTCCAGAAAAGTTGAAAGGATTCCCAAAGGGAAAAGCTTGATGTTCCTTCCTGCACTCAAGAGACAGTGGTTGTTTTTTTTTTTTTTCATTTGTTTGTTTGTTTTTGTTGAAATATCACATTGGATCAACACACTGGTGAAAATAACTGTACGCAAGCTCTTGCCCAGCCTGCTACATATATCATCTCAGTTTGGTTTCTTTTTTGTTAGTGTATCTTTTTTTTTTTTTTCCCCTGTAGTTAATTTTCTGCCTCTTATGGGCTTAAAGAAAGGATAGCGATCCACCCAAGCTCAAACCAAGTACCTGGGAAACCAAGGGACAAGGTGCTCAGTTAGAGAAACAAGTTCATCCATCCAGTTCAGCTGACTCATTATAACAACCCTAAGGCTTCACAGTTTTTAACATAAGAATCTCAAGATATTGAACAGGAGATCTGCAAAAAGTGCTAAAATTTGGCTAAAATCTCTAATGTGTCTATCAAGGAATTAAAAGAATTCCTTAATTAAACATATTAAATGTGTTTTGCAGTTAGCCATAAAATTTAGAAGTATTCAATATCCAAAGCAAAAAAAACCCTACTCCCTACTTGGGTTTCCCTACTCCACCCTACTCCCCTTCACTCCTTGAATTCAGTTGATTCCCGCAGTTCTGTATCTTTCTTGTTTTAGCTTTCTAATCTGTTTCTTCTCTCCCAGTGCTAGTGTACCTGGCTTTCCTAGGCCACCCTGACTGCATCCCAAGTTTCATCATAGAAACATTTCAGAACAGAGCAGCACATTGCTAAGCATTAGCCTACAAAGTACATATCAGATTTTGATGACAAAGGAAATTAATTCAGAAAAACACTGAATTTTCTTTAATAGTAAAGTTATCAAGCAGTATTTCAAATCTTTGTAAATCACAGGGAAGACACGATGAAGCAATACTTTGGCCACGTCTTCTCCACTGAGCTTTGTACTGAGAACTACAGCTTTGTGACTGCCTGAAATTTACTGTTCTGCTGAGTTTAAAAGAAGACAAAACTTCTCACTTATCTGTGAGAAAATGAGGCCTCTGACAAACAGCGGTGTTTGTCAAAGGTGTCTCTAAGGCAAGGAGAAGACAAAGGAAGACATAAAGAATGGAAGGCTAAGAATGACAGCAAAGCAAACTGAAAGTGTTGAACTTGCCTGAGGACTTAGCAGAAGGAGCACCTGAGGTGGCTGAATGGGACACTGCTGGTAGAAATGCCAGATGATAAAGAAGCGTGATGGCAGGTTGTGAAGGTGAACAGCCAAACTCTGTGAGGGCAGGCTCTGCCAAAATTCTTCCTTTATTGACAGAGAAGTCAGAGGGCTGACAAACCTTATTTCTACTAGCATGTCAGTGATTAAACCACTACCAGCTCCCAAGACTCACCTGTCTCAGTTCTTTCCTGATTAGGGGAGCAAAGTGCCTATAGGTCTCAAAGTCGGATTGTGCGCATCTTGCAGCAACTCTGAGGAAGGCTGTCTACTCACAGTAGCTTTGGCTTCCTTGTATTCGAGTTGTTATCTCATATTTTCCCATTTCCTTAATTTGAACTTTTACTGTTAGTGCAGTGCATAATATTTGGTTAACATCTACCCTTTATATTTTAAATATGAGTTTATGTCCGTGAAACACCTACTGCCAAACTATTTTGTGTGGGAAAGCAGAGACAGCACTGCTTCTCCTCAGTACTTCATCCTCTGTCGTGGGAAAGAAGCTGTTGAGTTGCGCAGAGCCCTCATTCTCTGTACAATTAACCATATGTAGCTTGTTTCTTCCTACACATCCTCACAAGGAACCTGGCAGGTTCAGGCACTCAATCCAGAAAGCAGATTAAAGTTTACAGTATTCAACACTATAAATTAAAAAACAAACAAACAAAAAAACAACAACAAGAAAGTGACTGGAGCCTTTCTTCTATTCCTTGCCATGTGCACCCGTACGATAATCCACAACTGGCAGGTCCTTTTCTGCAAAGTTTAAAATTCATCAGGACATCCAGAACATGAAAAGATGAGTGCTATGCACCATGCAGAGAAAAGCAGCAGGCAACATTCTGAAAGAGAATGCAGTTCTCGTACTAACATAACTCTGTGCCCAAGGTCACAGACAGAAATGTTTGGTGCTCCTCTGTTGCTGCGCTCCTCAGGATGAAGCCTTTCTAATATTTCAATTAGAAAGTGCTGTGCTCAAACAAACAATTACAAAAGCTCACAGGCTGTGCTACAGTTCAGATTCTTCATCTATGCGTCAATAAAGTCTTTCCCTTTTCCATGCCATCTACAGCTGTAAATAGAAATCCACATATTCATACGGTGATATTTCCTCCCACATAAATCCTAAGTAATGTAACAACTTTTCTGTTTGTACAGCTTTTAATCCAGTTACAGGTCTGTGTAACGAGCGCATTTTCTATTCACTGGTCAACCGTTATTACAAATACATATTTATTATAACATATGTGTTTTTTAATGTACATGTATACATTTTCCTTTGGGCTTAAAAGTTGAAGTTTCAGGTTCCATGCACCTCAAATTTCCATAACTACGGAGTAAGAAAGTATGCTAGTGTCTTTCAAGTTAGACATCTGTTTAGAATGTTTTGTGGCTGCACTAAGTCTTAAATCAATTTGGTTATAAAAACAAATATTTTTTACAGTATTAAAAGAATGGGGATGACTTACTGCTTGTTTTTAGCAGCTGACTTGTCTGAGAGAAGATGGACCATATGGAGCGAACTGACTTGAACATTCACTGACATTATGTAGTTAGTTATTGATTTTTAAAGACTTTAATGACCTGTAAGGGCTTTGTTCTGCCATTTCCCTGTTGCTTTAGCCCCCTCTGTTAATACTTACAGAAACCAATCCTGTTTAGCTGTCTGTATGACTTCTAACAAGAAATGAATAAGACAACAAATCATATGTGGTATCTTATAATGTGCTGTTTAAAATATGCTTTTGTAATAATTTCTTTCTGATTACTTAGATTGGGAAAATACAGTTAGGATTTTGATTTCTAAACATCCTATCTTCCTTCCTTTTTTTTTTTTTCCCAGTCCCTCTGTAAGTATGACAAACACTCCTCCTTGCTTTTTGCCATAATTCACAAGTTCATATTTAATTCTAGATAAGAAAGGCCTGGGGAATTGCTAAAAACAGAACCAGAACACACAGCAGTGTGCAAAAAGCATCACAGAAGAATGGAAAACACATCTTAGTATAAGCGCTCATTCTTGTGAGCTTTTAGACAAAAGTGATGGAGTTTCAGCACTGAGGTTGCTGCCACTGCTGAGGTGCCATTGCCCAGCTGATACATTTTGCTTTACCTTTGCCAGTCTGCAGAGGCAGTTCCTGGACTGGCCTCCCATCCAGCAAGCCAGCAAGCAGCAGTCCTCATATGTGGGCAGCAGCAGTGCAGCAGTCTCAGTTCCTCTTTCCTTTTCTGCAGCATTCAGAAGCCCTTACCAAAAACCACCAGTGCATCAGCCCTACCCACCTACAGCCCTGAGGAGAGAGAAAATGTAAGCAAAAGCTGCTCTCAGGTAATGAAATTTCAGCTGTTGTTGTCAGACAGTTGGATGAGGTTAAGAGAAACAGACCTTAGAAGTATGAGAAGAGCTATCTCATATCAATTAAGCACACAGTTAAAAAATAGAAAAACTACCAACTCATCATCAAGATGCTCCTCTGAGCTGTGATTTGACTTCTGCATTTCTTATGGACAGCTGATTAAATTGAAGACTAAATATGGAGTAGGACTGCTTGCAGTTTAACAATTTTTTTCTTTTTTTTTTTCAGTAGAATACGATAGGTCTGAAATGCTCTGTTCAAAGAAAATAAGGTCATTTGAAATTGCTCGATCTGTCAATCTGGAGACCTACTGTATTTCAATCACGCTGTACTTTAGGAGTTTATAAAAGCAGTATGGAAAGAATAAGAAACAACCAGTGTGGCTTCGTGAGGAAATGCTTGTGTTTATGAGAATATTAAGAATGTCTGTCTCTTTTTTTCCAATAGTGTTTGTCATTTAAAGCATCAAGAAGAAAATTATATTGGCTTCCAGCTCCCTGCTAGTCTCCTGCACAAGATCACCTCCCTTCCCGGTAGTCTAAAAATAATGGAAAGTACTAAAAAATGAGCATAAGGATACTGTTCAGAAGCAAATTACATTTGAAAAGCAATAATGCTAGAGATAAAATGAATGTTCTGAGGGTGTAGGGGCTTGAAATAATGATGTCCATAAGAAAGCAGATTAAGGCCAGGGTCTGTAATTATTTTCCAGAAGTGAAGTTGGGTTGTGTGAGAAATTGATACCATATGGTGCTGAAAACGAAGGTGTGGAGGGGAATCTAGTCTCAGAACTCAGACCAGCACTTTGAAGGAACATAGAATCATAGAATAGGTTGGAAGGGACCTTTAAGATCATCTTGTTCCAACCCCCCTGCTGTAGGCAGGGACACCTCCCTCTAGACCAGGTTGCTCAGAGCCCCATTCAGCCTTGCCTTGGACACTTCCAGGTTGCATGATTGCATCTTCCACCAAGTCAAGAGAGTCTGAGGAGAAAGACCTTTCAAATTGTCTGTTTTTAATGTATCTGTGTGTACGCATGGGCAAAGATTTGCCAAGAGGATGCAGGATGTGAAAGTCGTCCATCAGCCTTTGGGTTCCTATCCTCAGGATTCAGTTCAGCCCCCCAGACTCTTCAGCAACTGCAGTTTCTTCGTCTCTACCTATACATTCACATTTGTGTGCTTGAATTAACAAACACACTGATAATGGAATATCAGTATATCCTGATAACCTTGGTGTCAGTCCAACAAAATGCTGAGATCCACTTCCAGTCCTGCAAAGCATCCTGATGCATGCTGAAATTTAAATAATGATGCTGTGACAGCCCAGGCTCAGAACCATACTTGTTCCCTGCAGGAGTGAGTGGAGGGGGGGCAAGAAGGATGCTGACCCCCTGCGTCCACAGTGAGTGATGGAACTCGCTGCTCCATTTACAGCTCAATTTTAAAAATAGACACTGGTCAAGTAAGCAATTAAAATTCAAGAAGAAAAGCAGAACTATCTGGCAGTTGTTCAGTACACTTAACTTGTATAAAAAAGATCTGCACATAACTGGTATAAGTATAAACAGTCAAATAATGAAAAACAATTCTTGCCTGGCAAATGTAATTACTTTTAACAAAATTTAAAAATCAAGGAGCAAACGGAACACAGTAGGAATATTCTTTCTGTGGGCTGGGTCATCCATTTGTGTGTGGAAAAGCTCCCATAAAATATCCAAAATGTCAACTTCAGACATATCAATGCAGACAGGTGCAAAAGAATCTGATTTCCAGCTGGATGCATGTTAGCTCAGTGCCATTCCCAGTCCAACAAACTTTTTAAGGGATTTGGCAGAGTGGCCTGAGCACCACAGAACCATTAAACTGTAGAATATCTTCAGCTGGAAGGGACCCACAAGGACCACTGAGTCCAACTCCTGGCCCCACGCAGCACCACCCAAATTCAAACCTTGTGTCTGAGATCAGTGTCCAGACGCTCCTTGAACTCCCACCCTTGGGGCCATGCCCACAGCCCTGGGCAGCCCGTTCCATGCCCATCGCCCTCTGGTGCAGACCCTGTCCCTCACCCCCAGCTGCCCCTCCCCTGACACAGCTCCATGCCGTTCCCTCGGGCCCTGTCGCTGTCACAGAGAGCAGAGCTCAGCGCTGTGAGGAGCTGCAGCTGCCATCAGGCCTCCCCTCTGCTCCTCCGCTCTGCGCTGAGCCTACGCGGCCTCTCCTCATACTCTTGCTCTCCAGACCCTTCCCTATTTTTGTAGCCCTCCTTTAGATGCTTTCTAATAGTTTTATGTCTTACACTGTGGCACCCAGAACTGTGCTTGGTGACATCACTCCTCAGGCAGAGTCGGTTTACGTCTGGTCAAAGAGCTCAGGATGTGTCTTCGTGTGCCTTCACATGTCCACCAGTATGCTGCTTCCTATCTCCAAGGCTCTCCTCCATGTCCCCGTGCTGACGAGGAGAAGCTGTGAACAATAGTTGTCACATGACAGCGTCATCATTGCCCAGTGCCTTCTGGGCTCCACCTCCACCCCAATTCTCTGCTGGGTAAATCATTCAGCGTCCATGGCCTGGCAGCAGAAGCACCATTGTTCCATCTAGTGGAGAGCTATTCAGTGATGATGGCCTTTGATTTCTCTTTCCAAACATAGGCCTCATCTCTGCCAGATAGGATTTTGCTGGTAGAGTTATGCTGGCAAACACTCCTCACATAAGTACAGACTGCAGTCCCCGAAGATTTATGGTGGCCTGAATTGGTACAACTTCCATCAATTCTGTGAGTATAATAAGTGCAGACAACACAAAAGCCTCTCAGAAAATGCCTGATATAAAATAGATACACTAATTTACTGTGAAGGTTACAATCATAAATAGCGTCCAGAAGAAAAGTAAATAATGGAATTCATAGTTTGGCACAGACGTGTTGCCAATGTGTCACATCCTGACGGATTGGGGATATGTCTGTGTCAAACTATGAATTCCGTTTTTGCTTTCTGAATGCCGTTTACAATTGCGACTGTCCGTGTGGATTATTGCATCTATTTTTATAGCCAAGGCTCTGTCTGGGAAGATGTAACGGAGCAATCAACAGCGCTGACTGGTTCTATTTTGCTGGAACAATAGTTTCCCTGCAAGCTGGGCTGTTCAATCTCCACACACAGGACAGGAGGGTCGGGGTCTGGGCCTCCCCTCAAAGGGAAGGACATGGGTAAAGCGGATTGGAGACATTGTGTGGGGAGACATTTGGCAAAGTGAGGTCTTCCTGATAAGCACAAAACAGTGGCCAAGCCAAAACCTTAGCAGCGATGGCGAGACATGGGGCGTTACAGCCTGCGCTGCTGGGGAAGCTGGGAGCCACGCAGCTGCAGCCATGCATTGCTACCACGGGCTCAGGTTCTGGGTTCTGTCCCTTACTTCCTTCCTCTTGCCTGGGCACCACATCTGCATGGTAGGCCAAGAAGTAAAAAGAAGCAAAGCTTCTCATGGATGAAACACTGATTTGCAAAAGTGGAGTTTGCTGCTTTCCTATTCATGCCACCTGTATTTTTACAATGGGACTTCTCCAGCAGGATTGCCGAGGATGTAGATCTCAGCCGTGCAGGGCCTGTACGACCATCATGCTACATGTAGTGACCAGTGCAGGGCAGCGCTGATGAAGGCGGCGGTGCCTCGCAGCGCCTGTCTCCCCAGCACTGCAGGGATGGGAGCTGCTGCCTGTCGCTCGGCAGTGGAGCCGGTCCCAGGGGCCTGCCGGGGACGCAGCAGGGGAGGCGAGGGCCGGCCGAGCGCAGCAGCAGCCGGCGCGGCAGACCCGTCCCGACGCGCGGCCCCGACCCGCCGCCCTCCTCCGGTGCCGCCGCAGCGCCCTCTGCCGCCGTAGGGCCGCGAGGCGGCGGGCTGGGGATCGCGTGCGAACGCGGAGCCGTCGGCTCGCCGTGTCACTCCGCCGCCAGCCCGCCACCTGGATCACGAGGCGTGCGGCGGCCGAGCATCCTCCCCACCCCCGGCGCCCTCCGGCCCCGCCGCGGCGCCGCACCTCCGCCCCGGCACCGCCGCCGCTCCTCGACCTCTCCGCTCCGCACCGCTCCGGCGAAACTTTGCACCCCGACCGGCGGCGGGGAAGCGGGGTAAGTGACGGCGGCCGGGCGGCTCGCGTGGGGCGGGCGAGGCTTCGCGGGGCGCCGGGGCGACGCGCGTTCCCCGGCCCCGTCCCGGGGTGCCGGTGCTCCCCGCGGGACGCTCGCGGCTGTTCCTCCCCAGCGAGCGCCGTGCGGCCACGCACCTCCCACGCCGACGCCCCGGGAGGTGCCCGGTGCTCGCGGCCCCGCGGCGGGGATGCCCCGGGGGCCGCCTCGGCGTCCCGAACGCTGAAACTCGGGGTCGGTCCCGGCTCCTTCGTTCATTGAGCCGGTGCCTCGAGAGCGGTTCGGGGGAGGGCAAGAAAAGGAAAGTTTCCCGGGGCCGCCCCGAGCCCCAGCTCGCTCACCTGGCGCAGAGCTCGCGGGTCGGGCAGCGCGTCCCCTGAAAATGTGTCGTTTCGGTTGCGTACAGATGAAGAGCTAAAGGTCCTCTCGGTGTTTCGGCGGCGTGGGAAGGGTGAAGCGTGTGTACGGTCTCCGGGGCTTTTTCTGACTTTGTGTTAGTTTGTTCGGTAAGCGAGAATTTTGTGCGTCTTCGGGTGAATTTGTAGCTTCGTGTATTTGTTGGAGAAAAAGCAGAGGTATCATAAAACCAAGTAAAAGCACATCAAACACTTGTTCTTTCTGAAGACGGGCGCAAACAGTGTTCGTGCGTCATTTGGTGAGTTTTTAGGAGATGGACTAAAGACCAAAAAAACAACGCAAGTGAAAAACCCATGGAAATGCTTGACGCTGTTTGGTAGTCGGAAGCTTCCAAAAGACGAGCGGGACGGGATTTAAATAAAACTGATCTGTTTGGGCTCAGGAGTCGTCTGTCGAGAAGAGTGTTGATGCACATATGTTTGCACTAGCTAAAATAAAACAGTTCTCCTTTAGGAACCGTGGAGCGCTGCTATTCGGGGCTAAGACTTACAGCGTAGCGCTTAGGCAAGGCTTGTAGCGACTGACGAGATCAGACCCACTTGCAGGACACTCTGTTAATTTGCAACCAGGAGCAAGAATGTATTTCCTTGAAAAAAAAAAACACCCAACAAACAATAAAGTACCTAAATACCATGGATATTGAGAAAGAGAAGGAATTGCTTGTTGATGTTCGTGACTTTCTCAGTGTTGGTGAGGCTGACAGCCCTCTCTGCTCTCTGTCTGTGTCTCCGTGATTTTGGGCTGGTGACTGTGCAGTGTGCTTGGTAGCCAGCTGTAGGAGTGTGTTAGGGTGCTCTCTGGGCTGGAGGAGAGAACTGGCTCCTGGAGGCTGTCTTGGGACAGCATGTAAACCCCTCACCCTCAGCCTGAGCACGCTCTGGAGATGCATGCCGACGGGGTATCGAGGGAAGGAATGAATGCCTGTATGTGGAAAACCCGGGTTTGGTATTTTCAGTCCAAATGAGCCATGGAAGGGGGAGGTTCGTCATTACCTCGGCTTTCCATCAATTCAGATTTCTGCCCAGGAGCCGTGATGAGGAAATGCATTGCTAGGCCCTGTGTGCAGTGGGGATGCTTGCAGAAAGCAGCCAGCCGTTCTGATATTGATTCATCGGGTTCAGCGTATAAACAGATTTGAACTCTACCGGGGAGGATTTAGTAGTCAGAAATGATTTTTCCATTAGGTTTGCCTTTCTGTAGGTGTATCTCAAATGCAGTAAGAGCTGTTCCGGTATCAGGAACCGCGCATACGGAGTTGAACCTGAGCAAGGACATGGTACAGCTTTTTCTGTAGTGTTTTTATGGGATTCTGTTTAACCTGAGACCCCGCGAAATATGGGGGCTCTGCTGTTGAATAACCAAAGTCCAGTGCCAAATCTTTCCTTAATATTCCTGGTAATTACTGCTGACTCATGCTGACATGTGAGTTCAATTAGCCCCAGTTGGAATGTAAAGGATGTGGGAGTGTCCCTTTGTGCCCAGAGACAGCTAGGACAAAGCAGATTTTGGAGGAAAATTTAAGGAAACGCCAAGTTTGGGTAGGAAGTGTCAGCCAAGGTTTTTTGTTTTTTTTTTACAGTATGTTTGAATAACCAATAAAATTGAGTCCCTGGGAGGGGATGAATTTGGATAACAAGGGGTTGTCTTCACTATGGAATAACTAGAGTCCCAACTCAAACATTGCTTCTAGTTTGACTCATGTCCACACACACAAACTCGTTGCTGAAGAGTGGTGATGTTTTCAATTTGAGTTGCCTTACCCATGAGGAATAAGCTATATAGCTCAGATAACCACAATTCATCAGCTGCTAACGTGATCTACCCAAGCAGCGCAGCGTGGTCCGGCTCTTGATACATGGGGCTACCTGCATGGCATGAGCTCTGGGCTTCTGCCTTGTGGTGGCAGAGTGATGACACTGTGGGCTCGGTGTGCTGGCTGTGAGATGAGTGACTGGATGCTCCCACACAACTGCTGTGTTTGTGGTCTTCACCATCCGCACCACACAGCCACAGCACGCAGCAAAGGAAGAATTCACAGCACTCACAGGCACTCAGGATGGGGCAGCACTAGAGAAAAGTAAGGATTGTCTTTGCCCCAGAAACTCATGCTTCAGGAGCATATTTGTGTTGTTCTGTTGCACCAGAAGACCCACCAAACTGCTGGCAGTCACTTTGGATTTTGTTCAACTCGCCTTCAGAGCTGTGATTGTTGAGGTGTGTATAGCAGCTGGTGAATCACATGAACATGGGGAACACTGCATGGGGGACTGCAGAACTTCAGTAGATGGACTTACAGGATTGTGCGGGTGGGATGGACAAAATGAATGTGCTGCAAACGTAAAGTCAACTAAATGCACCACGAATGCTTATGAACCCATGAGGGGCTTGGTGCCAGTGTGTGATATACTCAATTCAGCGTTGGCAGTGTAGTGTCTCTTGACTCAATGACAACCATTAGATGCACAGGTGTGCAGCT
This sequence comes from Alectoris magna, assembly GCA_030625065.1. Taxonomy (NCBI): domain Eukaryota; kingdom Metazoa; phylum Chordata; class Aves; order Galliformes; family Phasianidae; genus Alectoris; species Alectoris magna. Next base: position 60,639,833 of record CM060561.1, read on the forward strand.
ACAATAGCAAGAAATACAGTATACCTCTTTCACCATTCTTTTCCAAACCATGTCCTGGGTCTTTCTCTCTGGTAGATGCAGCAGCAAGGCAAGTGCGAGACGGCAGTGCAAAATTCTGCCAGGCAGCAGTCCCTAGCCATGTGTGTCGGTAGGGAACCTTTTACATGTGGATTTAGGAGCAAACCATTCTAGCATGCAGGCAGGTTCTTGTTGGATTATGAGATTGCTTTGAACTACACCAGACTGTCTACAGTTTGGAATCAAGGCTGCATTTGCAGACAACAAATAGTTTGTATGATGCAGCCTATTACAGCTGAGGCTGCAAAACACATTATTTGCAATTGTTGTGCTTGAGTTGGCCTGTGACTGCAGTGGTGCCTGGTGCACCGGAGGTATTGCTCTGTGTTCTACAGAAGTACCTGTGCATGCATTAAAGACATAAAACGTTTATTCCTTACTCTTAAACTTTATTTGTATTGATGCCAGACGGTGGTCATTTTGATAGGTTTAACTTGCTGAAAATGTGTGCTAACATAAAACCAAATTTTGTCACTCATTAGGACTGTAAAAATCCTCTGTTAGCAGATTTCTTCCCTTTGTAACTCTGGAGCTGAGGTAGCTTGAAGCTGAATATGTGGCAGTTTTGGGGTCATTGTCTTGCCTTCCTGGGAGTAGCTTGCTGCATTTTGTAGTATGCTGATCCCTGGGAGCCACAGTCCCAAGTAGTTCTCTTAAACTGTTCCCTTTGTGGAAACTCCAAATATTATGCTCTCACCTCATAGCTGTGGCAGCCTTGTTTGTAAAGTGGGCTGTTCTTGGCTTCATTGTCTTTCACAAGGATGTGCTCCTCCAACGTGTGTTTTTCTGGTGTCTGAGAATTCCTAGGCAGTTTGAGTCTTCATCCCTGCAGCTGCAGTGAGGAATCTTTCACATAGTGTTTTCTTCTTGTTTCAGACCTTTTCTAGGTAAGCTTGTTCTGTGGTTGAAGAGAGGTGGTCATTTAGGGTCAGACCAAAGTGACTGAGCAGCAAGCCATAGTGGTTGAGATTCCACAGGGAACTCATTGAAGTTCAGAGCTATTCCTCAGTGGCTCAAGTGATGGGCCAGGACATGCGGTTGCTCAGCCTGCAGGTGTCACCAGGCTGAAATGGGTTTGGAGCACCTTGCTTTTGACAATACTCACATTGGGAGTGATTTTCACCAAGTAACAACCTCCAGAAAACCAAGCAGGGTGGAGTGCTGTGAAATCAGGAATAATCATTTACTCAAGTGCAGTATGGAGAATGGCTGAGTAGGCAACATGTGTTAAGGAGAAAAGAATGTGGAAGTTTGATGGATCACGAACTGGACATGAATCAGTAACACTGCACTGTTGTGAAAATACTAGATGGAACAATGGAGTTTGAAAACAAGAGTGTTATCAGCAAGATATATAGATCTATGAAAAATCATTACCCCTATTCAGCCCAGGTGGGACCTTAGCTGGAGTATTACATTCACTTGGGTTCATGGTACTTGCAGACAGATGCAGACCAAATTAAGAGTCCGAAGGAAAGCGACAGGAATGGTTGGATAACTAGAAAACATAAGAGATCTTTAGAAATATAGAGTTGGTTGCAAAGTTATTTGAACTTAAACTGTTAGATTTGTGTCAACAAGGACAAGAAGTGATGGTCCCTTGCAGTGAGGGAAGTTTAGGTGCATATGCTTAGGGAAAAAAGTGTGATTTTAGTAATAGCTAATCCCCGAGGTTCTTAGTAACGTTTCTTAAGCGTAGGCAGCTCTCGAGAGGGGTTTAGCAATTGTGTTGCAATAATAGAAAAGACAGAGAAAGATGTAACACTTTTTTACTCAATTGGTTTAACTGGAGTAAAAACAGACCAGGCTTTCATGCTCTCAAGATCTTTCTCGGATCTGAAACTTTGGAATGGCTTTGGAACAGCTGATTCTGTGTAAAACAAGGAAGGCTGCTCTGCAGGATCTCTTGAGGTCCTTTCAGGCCCATTTGCAAAGATGTAATGATTAACAAAATATTTCTATCTTGGGGTAGATCGACGTTCAGGGGCTGGGGAGGGGAAGTGTGCTATAATAGCAGATACAAGAGCTCTCCTCTGCTGTACAGCCTGAGAGATTCCCTAGAATTTTGAGTTAAAGAAAAACTCCCACTTACTACTTTTCAAGAGTGGATGAGAACTGGTAAAAATTAAGGTAGCCATCTTATTAGTTGTTAGGTGTTTCTCAATTGTAGCAAGTGCTTTATGACAAATTATGTTACAGTAGTACATATCCACAAAAATGCCGTTTTTATTTTGAAAAAAGTCTGGGCATTTGGAAGGCAAGAGGGCAAATTACATAAAGTGAAATAGTTGCAATCATTGGCAGAATTAAATTTATGTCTTTAACAATATCTAAAAATATATTACAATAAATAAATGAACACATAGATGCGTACTGCTGGAGATATTAATGAGAGTCAATTTGTCTATATTGATTACTTGAAAGTAGTAACAGATATGAATAGTATTAGAGGATGAAGTTATACTGCAGAGAGTTTCAGAATGTATTTAAGCATACTCTTTTTTTTTTCCCTGTGAATTTGTGTGTCTAAAACAGGAACAGTATTAGCAACAGAAAGTGCCACAAAGTACCAGCAATCTAACAAAGGTAGGCAGGTATGTTGAGAGATGTGTGAAAGAGAATAAGAGCAGATATGTTATGTTGCTAACAAAAGAGAAACACATGCTCCTGGAGTGGAAATCATACACTTATATATCCGTAGTTAAGGACCTGCAGTAAATCTGAGTATGTATCTGGACTGTGGTGCCTACTGCTCTCTTGCTGTAGCAGAACAAACTAGCAAGCCTTTCAACCAGTATAACTTGTTTAGCTACTTTTATAATCTCAAAAAAATAATAGCTACATCCGTTTTTATTTTGACTTTTGTCTTCAGAATTTATAGCTGAAAGAACTGGAACTTCTGAGTTTTCATTCTGATTTTCATGTACTTCGTTAAGCAAAAGGCAGAAGTGAGCAAAATCTTGATGACTCAAATGCCAGCCTGGCTATCGGTGTGCATGTCTAAACTCTGACCTGCTTCTTTCAAACGCTGCACTGTTTCTAGCGCTGTTAGCAAAAGTGTTTTAAAAGACTGAATTGCAACCGTAACAATAGTAGTGATGCCAATTTAAGCATCAAGCTAATACAGTTCACTCAGTTCCAGGAGAAAATACTACGTGTTTCATTTCAACTTTTCTCTGCACTCCCATTTCTGTATTAAGGTTTGATAAAAACACTTTCTTTTTCCTTCCTGAAAGTTCAAGGCTTTTTTTCTTTCCTACAAACCTTCATGTATCTAAGCTCTTTTGAACCTCTATTACATGGTACTTGGCACTTCATCCTCTGCTTCTCCTTTTGTTAGACTGAATGACTGAGAAGGAGGAACAAAGAACAGCAAATCCAGGAAAAGAATGGGATTGCATCTCCCCAACATGCTGATGTTACATCTGGCTTTCTAAGTCATCTTTCTCCCTGCTCTCACGCTCCTATGCACGAACATTTCATAATAACTTTATAATGATAAAGATGGCACATTTTGTTGGCATTAGGTCCAGTCTACTTCTGCTTCTTCTCCTGGGGACCTTCCACTAAGCTTTTTCTTTCTGTGTCACAGGAGCTTCCTTGAGTTTGGGCAGTGCTCTTCTGAGTCTGGGATGCTCCTTTCTCTTTCCACGCTGTTTCTCTGCCTACAGTCAGATCTGCTGGTTTCCAGGTTTTGAGCTGTCCTGTATTCTGACTTGTGTGCTGTGCTAGAGTGCAACTAAAGCCTCTAAGGAGTCCTTTGTGGAAAAGAAGGGAGGAGTCAGAGAAATGATGGTGTCATTATAGTGTATGGCAGTTTTCTTTGAAGGACTTGGGAATAGATCTTGGCCCACGGGCAGGAGGGATCACCAGCTTTTTGGCTGCTTTTTGACTCCCTGATTTTGAGAAACAGTACTTTCCCAATTAAAATACCATTTAAAACAGTGCAATTTTGGCTTTACAGTAGGAAACTCCTAAAAATAGTTCCCAGCGTTGCTCCTTGTTTCACCTGGTCAGTCCTCTAGTCAGTCTATATGTAGACTGTCTTATGACCTCCATTCATTTCTTTTGCAGAACACCTACCTCTATGATGAATGCTACTTGGTGAGGTAGAAGTTCAGTATTTTGCTTTTGTTATCCTCATTCACCTCGTGGTCCCAGCTCCTTACTACATATCATTCAAATCCTGTTCTGACCACAGTGCTGTTAATTCTGTCACAGCCTTTCCCGTGATAGTTGTAACTAAAATAGCTAAGTACATCAAAACCACTGAATTGCGATCTGTAATAATACCAAGACATATGGTCTTATTAGCAGATAAATTTGAAAGATGTATATCCATTTACTCAATGCCAGCCCTTGAGGACCTGATTTTTCAGAAAACACAGTCTTTTGTGTTCTTTTGCTCAGAGCACAGTCTTCAGTGCCTTCAGCTGCAGCTCTGAGTGCTCACTGCTTTTAGAAATGAGACCACAGCTTCCAGAAAATGAGGATTGACACCTCTGCCATAATTGGGCTTAGTCACGTGCCTAGCATGGGGCAGACAGCACACCCTGCCCATTCGTTCTGTGTGGGGCAGGGGTCTTCTCTGTGTGCTGGTGATGCTTTCCTTGTTCACATGCACTTGAGATATTTTCAGTGCTTGTCTCTGGGCTGCAGGAGCACACTGGGAAGGGAGGAACAGTGAGAGGGAAAGCCTGGCTCTGCCTGTGCTGTGCCAAGGGGACACATGTAAAGAGCTTGAGGATGGGGATGACTGTAGGAGGAATGATGGGGGTGATGTGTGCTGGGCTCAGACAGAAGCTATAGATAACTGTCAGACTGAAAGAAGTCTCCCGAGTGCACGCAAACTATTTGTCTTCAGAAGCTTGCAGTCAAGCATGTATGTATTTTCTTTGAAGGAAATTGAAAAGAGATTTTATGTATGCCATGTCAGACAACATTTGCTGTGCTGTGAGCCCAACATATAATCTGTAGTATGTGCACAACACTCTCAGGTGTTAACGTAGCTTTTTATTAGTCAACTAACATTTGTAACAACTCCTCAGATTTGTGAATTAACCTCCTTCCTCTTTCACTAGAGAGGAGACTGAGTCAGAAGAGTAGATTTTAGGGCCAGAAAGAGCCACCGCGATCAGCTGTTTCAGTCTCCTGTCTAACACAGACCATCAGACATCTTTAAACAAACACTTCACCACGCAGGGCTAATAGTTTTCTGAAGGAAAAAAAAAACAACTCGATTTAAAAAATTGGTTGGGGATGGAGAGTTCTCTACAGCCCTGGGTAAATTATTTTAATAGTTATCCACATTTATTTATAATTTGAATTTAATTAGCCTCAAATTCTGAAAATTGGATCTTGCTAGAATTAGCTTGATCTCTGTCACGAAATGTTTGTTTCTTACGTAATCTGTTTGCTTATTGTGAGGAAGTTCTCTATTGCTGTTCTTCGTGACAACTCAAGCAGTGTTTGCTCCCAGACTCTGACTGCAGGGTTCTTTTCTCAGTGTTCAGTCATTTTTGTGTCTCTTCTCTCCATTTCTCTTAAAGTATGGCTGCTTCAACTGGACGCTGTATTGCATGCTATTTGTACAGATAATATATCCAAAGGCATTATATCATTGTCTCGTAACATGTGATGGTTAGTCAGAAGCAGTGCATTTGGCAGAAATGTGCTAATCACAATTAATTTAGAGACAGTTCTACTCTGCCTGTCATACAGGTTTCAAAACCTGCCCCCCAGGCAGGTTTCCATCACCAACCTGCCTAATTTTTTGCCTGCTCATCTACTGTGATCTGTACCAGTGCACCTGAAGGACTGTTCCAGGTTACTTCAGAATTTCTGCATGTGCAGAGGTTACCACTGACTACTAGGCATCATTTCTTCACTGTGCAAGTGACAGAGCACTGGCGCAGGCTGCCCAGAGGCTGTGGACTCTCCTTGGTTATCTCCAGAAGCTGCTTGGCCACGGGCCTGGGCACTCTGCTCTGGGTGGCCCTGCTGGAGTGGGGCTGGGACCTGATGGGCCCAGAGGGCTCTGCCTGCCCCAGCTGTGCTGTGAGTTTGCTCTTGTGGAGCTTTTGGTGTGGGTCTGGAGGAAGCCATGAAGATGCTCAGAGGGCTGAAGCACCTCTGCTATGAAGACTGGCTGAGGGAGCTGGGTCTGTTCAGTCTGGAGAACAGAAGGCTCCAGGGAGACCTCATTGCAGCCTTTCAGCCTTTCCTAAAGGAGACTTGTAACCAGGAGGGAAATCAACTTTTTACACATGTGAATAGTGATAGGACAAGGGGGAATGGTTTTAAATTAAAAGAGGGGAGAAGTAGATTGGATATTAGGGAAATTTTTCACTGAGAGCGCAGTGAGGCGCTGGCACGGCTGCCCAGAGAAGCTGTGGTGCCCCATCCCTGGAGGCGCTCAAGGCCAGGTTGGATGGGGCCCTGGGCAGCTGAGCTGCTGGCAGGCAGCCCTGCCCATGGCACGGGGTGGGTCTGGGTGGGCTTTGAGGGCCCTTTCTGCCCAAACCGTCCTATGATTCTGACAGCCCTTCCTGACAGGAGGCATTGTGTCAGGCTTTCCAGACCTTCACTGGGTAGTCATTCCTGCTGCTTGAATGCAACCCAGCACCAGCTGTTTTGGGTTCTTAAGAAGATAGTAAGGAAATAAAGAAAGCTAGTTTCCTAGCTAATTCAAAATATAACTCCCATATTCAGTAGCCTCTTGATCATATATCGGCAGGTCTGTAGTTGCCACAGCGGCTCCTGTACTCTTGATGAGATGTTGCGGGTGAAAGTCTTAAGGCAGAGCTGCTGCTCCCAGGTACCAGGAGGCCCTGTGGATGAGCATGAGGCACTGTGGATGAGCAGGATGCCCTGCAGCAGCTGCTGCTCCCTCTTGGCTCTTGAAGCCACTCTGCGGTTGTGTGGTGAAACAGGGATAAGCACAACTTCCTTGTTCCCAGGCTGTCTCTTCCAAACCTGCGCTTCTGCCTTGTGGTCTGTGTAGCCCTTTCATGTACTTTGTAACATTGAGTACATAGTATGGAATCACATTCAGACCAGGAAATGATTCATAACATCTAACGAAAGGAGAGGCCATTGGATAATGTAATTTGACCTCTTATAGCTACCTTTTTTTTTCTTCCTGAGTATGCCTGCTTACAGCCCACATACTTGTATTTCACTTAAAAAGATAACTTCTATTAGGGTGAACTGTTTGTTGTAGGAAGGCATCTAGTGGTGATTTCAAGGCAGCAGGGGATGAAGAATCCATTAAATCATTTGTACCTCGCTCCAGTATTTAAATACGAGGTTACAGACTATTGCCTTACTTCTTATTTGGATATATCTGGCTTCAGCTTCTATTCATAAGTGCTTGCTATATTCTAAATTAAAATAATTCAGCACTGATGTCTTCCCCAGGAAAGAAAGTACTTCACTTTATTCAAGTCACGAAATTCTTTTTGTTATGTAAGCAGGCTGAACTTGGTCTATGCAAGGCAATTTCTTCAGCCTGCAAGTATATTTTGTAGCTTCTTTCCTTGCCCTTTCCCATTTTTGACAGTATTTGAAAAACACTTCCATGGGAACTGTACGTGCTGTTCCAGCAACAGGCTCATCGTATCTGCAAGCAGAGGTAAAATCACTTCACTTGGGTCAGCCACTGCATTAGCTGCACTTGCGGCAGCTTTTTCCTTAGAGTTCAGACTATATAGACTGTATTCATTATTATTTTTTTCCCTACCTTGATCTCTAATCCCTTTCAAGAGTCACTGCCATTTCAGGATGCAGTCCCCACTCAGCAGCAATGACTTGCACTCCCAGTTCTGAGATGTGTTTGGCTGTATTAGAAAGCACTGGAGATACACAGAAACAGACTACTTAGGTGCTGTCTTAAGTGTTATTTAATGCTTAAGACCACTCTTCTGAATTTTTATAACTGCAAATTTTATCACAGATGGTTTTCTATTGAACCTCCATGAATGTAAGGTCTTTATAAAAACCTTTTTGTTTAGCAGTGGTTTGTCAATGGTTACTCTTTTCTGTATCGGCCATTTAATGAATTCTTTATCTACTTATACTGTGCTCCACAATACTAAACTGTGGCTTTTCAAAATAAAAGTATTGTGCTGCTAAGTTAAATAATGTATCAGTACAAGTAAATTCCTGCATCAGACAGATTGAGTTACTTCTCAGTACGTTTCCCTCTGAAGAGCCTGATATTCTATAGAACTCTACTAAGTGATGTTATTTGTCTTTCTTATCAGCTTTTCAGATCTTTTTTTTTTCTTGGGATAAATGTCAGTCTCACCACCTGCATGTTTCCCTTCTCTAATATTGTTGTATAGCAGCTGACTTTCAGTCCTTTGGATTTCTCAGTGTTCAGAGATTGATTACAACTTAATGCCATCATTAATTAAAAGCGTCTGATGCAAGCGAGTGGTCATGGCCCACATGTACTATTTCCCAGCCTAGCTATTTGGTTCCTTTCACTCCTAGCTCTCCTGCTCCTGGAGCTTCTTGGTTGTGTGAGTTCCTCTCCTGTTGCTGTGGAGCAAAAGGTTGGGGCTGCAGCTTCTCCTTCTTCCTCTCAGACAGTGGTGGAGCACGTGAGGGCTCTTAAGTGTTGTAAAGACAGAAAGAGGAAAGGAAGAGAAAGGAAAGAGCATGACTGTGCTGAGCAGCTGAGTGTTGCTCCCCCAGACTTCTGTTTCTTGCTATGAGGCTGCTGTGCTCTGGGGAAGGAGCGGTGGAGATGAGCTGTGATGCTCCAGTGGTTGAGGGAAGAGTACCCAAGCCAGCAGAAGAGGACACAGTCCAGGCAGGACTGAATATGTGCTCTTCCTCTGTTTTTAGAAGAAACTAGTCTATGACTCTGCAGCTCAGCAACTTCCAAGCGCTGTTTTCAGCCATATTCAGCCATAAAATCGTATGATCCTAGGACTTTTAGGACTCTTAGCCATGAAACTTCAGAGCTGGTCTTTATTCCAGTGCATTCATTCTCAAACTCATCTGTATACCACTATTATCATTAGTGGTGTGTACATATCTGGGACGATGGTGCTCAGGTGCTGAGGCAGTGCTTCATGCTATGTTGCTGTGGTAACCCCTTGTCCTAATTCTGGGGCAATTTCCTACAGAAAGCCTGAAGAACGCATAGTTTGTTCTTATTTGATTCTCTGTGTTTTCAGAAAGTAGAGACTAGAGATACATCTGTCATATATATTTAACTTTACTCCATCTTGTAAGTACTGTGCACAATTCTGTTCATAACATTCAGCAAAAAACTTGTGTTATCTTTTCTCTTTAGCCTTGTAACTTGTGAATTTTCCTTTGGACCTTTATCTTTCTCAACCAATGCTTTACACTTCATGAATTCTATTTTATTTTTTTTTTTTACATTGTTTGCTATTTATTTCCTGTTTTTCAGTTGTTTATATACTTGAGGTCATTTTAATTTATTTCTAGTTGCTGTCAGATATTACCAACTGACCAGAGTGGGTTTTCAAACAAAATTGTCCTTTGGGAAAATTGAATAAAGTATTAACTTTCAGTTTTCAGTTGAATTATGGTGTCCAAGTCTTCCTCCTCCTTTTAATTTTACTCGTAAAGGCAAGGGAAGGGAAGTCTAGCATGTGACACTGTTTTGAAACTATGAGTCACAGATTCGTATTATGAACGGGAAGGACTTGAAACACAATAATAATACAATATAAAGAAAGTATCTTTTAATGTAAGGTCTCAGTAGAAACTACAGCAATTCTCTCAGCATCTTTGCACCATTTCAGCTTCCTGCTGGAGCAGAAAACCCACTGGTGTAGACAAATACATTACAACTGGCAGATTGTTGCAGAAGATAGGAGTTTGAACAAGCCTAAGCTAACTAGGTCTTTGGAGGTGATTAGAATATTTTATCTAAGCAAAACCCACTGGATAAACTTACTTTCCTAAGTTGCAGCAGTAGTTATTGCACTTCATCCGGTCCTTAATAGAGTTGGTGAGGCAGTTCATATAACTGATTTCAGATGAACTTATTGTAGCAGTTTTCTGTGCTTTGGAAGAATTCTATACCTGATACTGCACCAAGTGGAGAATAACTGGTGTTACCAGTGTCAGCTGTTATTAGGAGAGGGCGGCTACTGACCCTTTTGTTTGCTATCTCTACTTTGCAGTATTTTTGAGCAAATTGTAGAGGAAAGAGCAATTAATGTCCGGAGCTATTTGTGTAGTGAAGTAAAAATGAAGTGTAGGTTTAGATAATGTTGACAAAGTATTTTGATAGCCTTCTGCGAATAAAACAACTGAATTTTCAGATGAGGGAAATTCAGTAGACCTAATTTATCTGACTTTAGTGAAGGATGCTGTGCTGCTGAGGACTAGTACAAGAATTGAAAGGGTTGGTGGAAGGAACTGAATCAACAACACACACTGGAAGGAAGATGTCTGAGCAGGAGGGAAGCTACCAGCATTGTTCCTCAACTATAAGTTTGTAGACAATCTCATTTTTACTAAAGGATTTCATATAAAACCAGGAGGGTAATAGTAAAGTTGGTTGCTTGCACCATCAATACAGACGTGTATACCATTCTCATGTAATAAAAACCAATTGCAGATTAATTGTATCAACGAGATGGCCAGGCACTTGCAGACTGAAACTTAGATTTCCTTCACAAACTGTACATGAATTTGATGGAAGTTATGCGTGAAGGCAGAGAACTGTGCATGTCAGGTGACCATAGTGTGACTGCGAGCTGCAAGTTTAATAATCGCTATGAAAAAGGAGAATGCTGTCAAACTAATATCAAGTGAGATAGTTCCCATAAAGATTTAGTGGTTTGTTAATACATGGATGGATATATGTATTATAGATACGTACGAAATACAGGTAGGATTAATTAATATGCTGTACATGATTCTGTTTATTCCTGTTTTGGACAGATTAATTGAAATGGTAAAGGAAAAGGATTCTAAGATGATGGCAAGAATAAGGAGTTTGTAACACGAGAGGGGAATGAAACAGTCTGGGTCGTCCTAGAATAGAAAAATGAAGGCTGGCTGAAGACATGACTGATATTTAAAAATGCGCCAATGCGTAAACACAATGGAGGAGGAAGAGCTATTTAAACTAAAAGACAATGTTGGCAGAAGAACAAATGGGCATAAAATGACCATGAACAAATTTAAACTGGAAAGCAAAAGGTTTTTAGTTATCAGAAAGCTGTCTTTCAATGAAAGTGAAAACTCCTCTAAGTAGTTTTTAAAATGAAGTTCAGTATGCCTATGATTCGCTTTATATGACATAGCTATCTTCAATAGCATGGGATTTGATTCAGTGAATAGAAGATCCCCTTGATTTCTCATCTTGCACAAAGCAGCAAATACTCTTGAGATATATTAATCTCTCAGGCAATGCACAGCCATTGTTGAACAGCGTACAGTGAGACTAACATACTCCTTCAGACAGAAAACCAAGGGACTTTGCTATTCGGCTAAACTCCAAAAGATTTGAGCAGACTGAGCACAAAGGCTTGTTTCGGGCCTTGCAATGCCTGTCATCCCCAAACAGAGTAACAGTTTTGTCTAAAAGTTGTCACCTCCATCAGCACTGGGATATGGTCCTAGCGCTAACCACAGTGCTGTGTGCTGCTTCTTGAGCTGCCAACACATATGCTCTCAGTCTTTAAAAATGAGGGTGTGAGGACCTGGACAAATGCTAATTTGAATAATTGCTTCCTACTTGCCTCAGTTTCAGTAATAGAAGACAATATTCCTGTGTATTTAAAAAGCTGTGAAATCCTCCCTGCAAAAGATGATGAGTAGCATTATTCATTCTTATTTGCTTAGCTGAATTTAAAAATGAGCCTACAGGGAAGAAAACATATTTTTGCATATCGAGTAAACAGGATGTATTTTTATACCATGTATAGTAAGCTTAATTTGAAAAAATGAAAATTGAATATAAACATCAATATTCTAATAACATTAAGGTAGGAAATTGGAATAAGCCCTAAGCTTCTATCTTAACTAATGCCACTGTTCTTTTTAGTGTTGTCAAATGCCACACTCAGGCAACAAACATTTTTCTCAGCTGAACTTTCTTGGTGCTGTCATTTTGTACAGTGGTACGAAACGCAGAAACCTCTGAACTAAGACACCTATTCCTTTTCTTTTTCAGCATCAAAACAATGATTCCTCCGGGGGAATGCCTCTATGCTGGGAGGAAAAGGAGGAAACCCATTCAGAAACAGTTAAGTATCACATTGATCAGGAGGCACTTGCACTTCCCTCCAAATGCATGTCCTAGAAATGAGGTAGGAGGAATCCAATCCTCCCATACTCTGCCGACCCAGGAGAGACCTAAGATCTTTTGCCATGGTGAGAAACCCAGACTGGAGACTGGCTCCAGTCTGCATCTTGTACCATTGCTCTTATTCCAAAGACTTTGCAGAATTGTTATTATGCCACAATGCTCTCAGACATATGGTCTGATTTTTGGGTGGTCCTGTGTGGAGCCAGAAGTTGGATTCAGCGATCGTTATGGGTCCCTTCCAACTCAGTGTATTCTATGATTCTTTTACTCCAGAGAGGATGCTGCGCATGGGTCAGACTGTCCTTACCCTCTGCTAGTTGATGTCCCAGAAGGAGTCCAGTGGCTATGGTGCACACCATAGCATACTACAGAGCGTAGTGCTGTGAGGAGTGATAGGGGCAGCAGTTGTTAGTAGGCAGAAGATATCGGTGGATTAATTGTCAAATGGGCAGTTGGCTGGAGGGAGTGGCTGCTACCTCTTTGTGTCAGTGTTCCCTGCCTCCTGCTCAAGGAGCCTCTGGGGAAGCTGTGTGCTGAGTGGCACCAGTGTGCTGGTATGTCCCCCCTTCCCCCTTTCTTGGCTTAGCCTGGCTTGGGGCATCACTACATCCAGTAGATGTAAGTCTGGAAAGTGGGTCAGTTCAGCCAACTGAAAAAGCAGACTGGTGACTCACATTTTACATAAAGAGGGCATCATTTCGAGCCACTATTTACCACAGAATCACTTTTATTCAAAGAAAAATGTGAGAAGAATTGTACGTGTGAAGGCAAAGCAGAAAAAAAAGCCACAACAGGAAGAAAAAGATACTTGAAATGCAGGGAAAAAAAGGTTGTTATCACTCAAATGCAAAATGATTTTGTCATGAACCACTTGAAAACAAAGTTTTTTGATAAAATTATCTGACATCTTCTGTTTTATATTTGATTATATAGTTATGAAACACGTTTGCAGTGTGTAAAAATTATGAACTAGCGCTAACGGTCTTTGCAATTTAAGGATGAAAAGTTAATTAAAACAGATTTCTCTATTTGCATTTTCTCAGAGCTCCAAAAATAACTCGCTTGGCTTAAAATTGTATATTTTGGTCTGAAGTCAAAAGGGAGTTTCTCTGAAAGTTTGGGTGAAATCTGTTCATTTTGTTTGGATTTTGGAGAGTATTTGTACATGAACCACTTGTTGCCACTTAAAAAGATATATATCTATATTTAACGTAAAATGTATCACAGGTGATGATTTCAATAGACAAAGACAATGAAAGAAGAAGAGTATTCTTCCTGCAATGCCTGAGTATTAGATCCAAAATGTACGTGACATTTTTGCACTAGTGTTCAAGTATGAACACGGCTTCTTTATTCCTACATGAGCTATGGAACTGCTCCAGTACACAAAATTACCTTTGTGCAGAACCGTTTATGTATCATAACTTTTGTGAGAAAGGAGTGAGAGTTGCAGTTGCTTTGAGAAACGTTAAGCTCTGTGTTTGGAGTGTGTATGTTAGCTAGAAGAGCTTCTCTCTGAGATGTCTTCTAGATAAATCTATAGCTAAGAAAGCCACTTGCTATCTAAGGATGGAAATGTCCTCAGGAGCCTATTAGAGAATTTTGCCTTCAAAAATGTCAAAGTAGCAGGTACCTTGAAAATAGCTCTGCTCTGAGATTGTGGTGCAGGTACCTGAACATGCCTATCTGCTCAGACATAATTTTGATGAAGAAACTTGGTTTTGGTTAAAATAAAAGGGAATCAAATGCTTTGAGTTTCCAGAATACTTAGCTCCCACACTGGAGACTACCCTCTATTTTCTGTGGATAATTCTTGCTTGCTGAGGATGATTTCTCACTTCCTAGCAACACTGGTCTCTTCCTCAAACCATATCTGTTTGTGGGCTTGGTCTCTGGTAAGCCTTTCCTCATTCACAGACTTCCTAACACTGCTCTAAAGAGGCTCTGATTGCCCATGATTAACTTTACAGAGTCCAGGTTCCTTTCAGAGTCTGTGTCCTTCATTCCTAACAGATCTTAGTGATGTTTCAGGACTATGAGATAGCCTTTCTGTTATGTAGCTTTAAATTGTTTATCTTGAATTTGGAAGGGTATACAGTACATTTAACCACCATTTTAATCCATGTTGTGCTGTTTTCATTATAACATTTTTTGTCTTGTTTGATAGCATAGCACATTTTCCTCTATGGCCTTGTTCTACTTTTCTTCCTTTTGTTCTGACAATGAATCACAGTAGATACAGCCACCTGTTCTGGGAGGCTAATTTTTCAGAGAAAATAAGTTGATGGAAATTCTTTGTCCAGTCCAAACTATTATTTGTCTCTTTATCATCCTAATGTCCTCTAGCAATTTAACTTTCTCTTGACAGTTCTGGGCTCCCGAGTTCAAAAAAGACAGGGATATCCTGGACAGAGTCCAGTGGGACCGCAAAGATGATTAAGAGCCTGGAGCTCTTAATCTGTACAAGGAAAGGCTAAGAGGCCCAGGGCCCTTTAGTGTGGAGAAGGAAAGGCTGAGAGAGGATCTCATCAATAAATATCATCTCATCTCATCATAAATATCTAAAGTGTGGGAGTCAAATGGATGGGGCCAGGTTCTTTTCAGTGGGGTGCAGCAATAGAGCAGGGGGCACCGAGCAGAAACCGTAGCACAGGAAGTTCCATGCTAATCCAAGGAAGATCTTTGCTGTGAGGGTGACAGAGCACTGGTACAGGCTGCCCAGACAGGTTAGGAGTCTCCTTCCCTGAAGGCCTGGATGCCTACCTTTGCAATCTGCTGTAGGGTACCCACTTTAGCAAGGAGTTAGACTTCATGACCCCAAGAGGTCGCTTCCAACCCTGATAATTCTGTGATTCTGTGAAGTGAGATAAGTGCTCATCTGAGCAGGATACGTGGATTTCTCTATGGATTTGTGGCCTTTTAAAGGCCGGAATTCAAAAAACAGAGGTTCACCGTTCCCCTCTGCAGAACAGCTTGGACTTTAATGTCTTCCCAATGTATTTGCATCCCAGGAAGCCCACTCTCTGCTCCTCTGTTAACATTTTGTGATCAGGATATCAAACCAACTGATGATCCCGCAGCTGGCTTTTAATTGGAGATATCACAGAATGACAGTGCCCATTTTTGCAGGCATAGGACATTGGAAGTTGCATTCTGAAATAACTTTACAGAACCATGAGGAAAATACATGAAGAAGCTCCACGGGAGAATGAAGAGAGTCATTTGACTATGAAAAAATGAGTAGAAAATTTAGCGTATTTTGCCTTCTTCTCCATCCGGAAGTAAGAGAGACCATCTTCTAGATTGGCATTCTTCAGACAATGTATCAGGTTTAAGTTCTACCTTCACCCATGCAAATATATAACAAATCCTAGCTGTTCTCATTAGACCACAGAAAACTTGCAAACAAGCCCCATTATATGCAGTCTGCACTAAAGGATTTTGGCATTTATGGAATCAGATCAAACACCTAGAGGTCAGGGTGACTGAAAATTTTCCATCAGATATGTTTCTCATCCAGAAAACTGAAGTTTTGAGTAAAGGAAATATTTTCTACTAAGTGTTTGCTTCCTGTGGAAATCTAATATTTTGCTAGTAATTCAAGCATCTGAAAAATAAGGAGATCTTGTTTTTAACCTCAGTCTAAAAGCATTGCACTGAAATTAATACCCATACTTGCAATGCTTGGGCAGTGCTTCAGGACAGTTACTGTTTGAGAGCTTCATCCACTTCGTCTCAAACCCTGGCAACTTGTAAAACTCTCTCCCTCCACAAAACATTTCTTGTAATGTTTTACAGCTCTTTAAAGGCAAACTCAGCTGCCTTCGCTCTGAGTGTATCTTTAACTGCTGCAAACTGCCCAGTTCAGCCAGAACTGTGTAAGTTCCAGGGTAAACAGAGATCTTAGGAGCAGCTCTCTCCTTAGTTCTCATTTCAAGGCCCTCTGTGGCATAGCCTTTCCTCTTACTTGGTATCACACTATCCAACCTCTCATCCTCTCTGTTGGTGTGACGTCTTCATGACCACGAGTTCTGCTTTCTCCTCTCCTTGCTGCAAAGCCTTAGCAGAGGCGTATCGTTGAAAGGGTACCTCTTCCTCCAAACAGCTACCTCTCAGTTCTTTTCATTCATAGAGATGGTCAGTGTCTACACGTGTGTGGTTGACACTGGGGCTCAGCTCTGCCAGGACACACTCGTGCAGTGCTCAGTCACTGTGGGTGCTGGTCAATGTGTTGGTGATAACCATTTGCTTTGTGCTCTATGTCATGGTCTCTCTTCCCTTTCTCTTCTTACAGAAAGCTTCTCATCCTATCAGCTGGTTAGATTTTCTCAGCTGAGATCATTGGTTGGTTTCACACTTCAGCATACTTGGACAACTTCTTCAGAGTGAACTTTTTGTTAAAAGATGTGGACTGCCTCAATGGGCAGCGGGTATGGCTTGGAAAGGAGGAAAATACACAGCACTCAGCGGATAAAGCTGTGGTGCAGGAAATTCCCTTGCAAGCTCAACAAACTGTTGAGCGACAAACTGGCAGCCTGTGGGTCTTGGGCAAACTGAGGCAGTGACTCACAAACAGCTCCGTGTCATATGTACCGACAACATAGAAATTGCCCTCTGTGCCAGCCCCTGCACTCACTTCCACAGACTGGTTGTATGGTCCTGTGCAACAACGCATCCTTGTTACTGCAGAGCAGAATTTGGTTGGTTTTGTTCAGGAGGCAAAGAAAGAAATGCTGGCTTTACTGTTTTAGGTACAAGTGCCACTTTATTGTAATAGGACTGTATGAAAAGCAAAGTAAAAAAGGTATGGAGTGAATGCTATGTCTCTATTAAGACCTGATTTATGTGGTTTGAAAATCAGCTTTTACGCAAGCACTACAAGCATGGCTACTTTCAGCTAACAGTAAGGGCTAGAATTTCCATTTGCCTCAAAACAACTCCTTGAAGAATCTTCCTGCCTGCTGTTTTCCTTGAAGGATAGCTAAGCTAGCTTTTCCATGGAGCTTGCATTGTTTTAAATCCTATCCACTTGGCACCTAATTACCATTTGCATCAAACGCACATTTGTTTGGATTTACTCACTTACTGAATCATTTCCTTGAGTTTTCAGGAAGACTCCATTCTCTTGCAGTCTTTTTACATCATTCCCTGTAACTTCCAGAAAATGGATACTTTACTCGGTACAGATGCAGCCCATGCATTTGCCATACATCTCTGATATAGAGCAATTGTGAGTTTACATGACAAATAGGCTTTAACAATTTCTATTCCGTATCAGTCTTGAGCATTTGTACATTTTGAGCTCCTCAGTCTAATTTTCCTTACTGGATTTTTTTTTTTTTTTTTTTCTGTACTGGATCATTTCCTTACTTTGCCTGGTTTGTCAGATGTAAAGTAATAATATCCTATGTTCCTAAACTTCTACTTAACTAGAGTTGTTGCTTTCTGGAGGTCAGACATCCTTTTGGTGTTGTGAGAATGGCTGAGTGTAGAGGTTTACTCCAAAAAAATGAGCACCCATTATGTACAAAGAGTATTCCTTCATTGTTGATTGTATTATTTGTTGGATGTTGCACTTTCTCGTAGAGAGAAGTCATTTATTGATCCCCAGTCACTAAAATCTCCCCCATGTCTCTGAAAGTACTTGTGTTGCTGAAAGGCCACATACAAATTTGGATAATTATGAATGAAAAAGTGAGAATCACAGTTTCACTGACACATACCTTGAACATTTTTTCTTTCATTCTATCTGTTGATGTTGTCATGTTAAATTGAAGTGAAGGCCTGCGAAGGTAGCATTTTTTTTTTCCAAATCTGATTTGATTTAAGAGGTTTTCACTTAGCAGCAAGGTCAGCAATCACATGTATGAGACATCAATCTTTTTTGACTAATTCTTAAACATAATATTTATTTCTGAACTATTCACAGTGCTAAATTAAGATTGCATTTATAAAAAGGGAACACTCCAATTATGTTGTAATTTAACCCTTTGAGCACCTTGTAAAATACTAGTGTTCAAAATTAAAATTATAGTTGAAAAATGTAGTCAACGTATGGAATGTGAAAATGCAGCAGAAAAGACAAGTGACCTGATGTACTCTGATTCTCCACTGGAACACTATCGAAGCTAGATAAAATTATGATCCTTGCATTTAGTTTGGTGGAAGTTGAAACTGCTAGAACACACATATTTTCCTTGTCTATCATTTCCCAAACTTGATATAATTTTTCTCCTCATTTCACTGTTGATCTTTATCTATACGTCTCTTCTTCTAGAGAAAGGGCTTCAGGATGAATGTAGCAATGTACTACAAATCAGCTTGAACTGGTGTTATGAAAGTGAGAGGAGACCAGCAAACACAGTAATGAGAGACCTGGTCAAATCTAGTTCAGCTGCAGCCCTGGGCTGCTGTACATCCTCAGATCATGGATTTGTGCATTTTACATCTCCAGTGGCTTATTTTTGGATAAAGCACTTGACCGCTACTGGGCCCAGCAATGGCTGTCTGCTGTGGATATCAACTTTCTCAGGCGCAAAAGAGGCTGCTCAGAGAAGCTGTGGTGCTCCATCCCTGGAGACACTCAAGGTTGGGCTGAATGAGGCTGTGGGCAGACTGAGCTGGTGGGGGGCAGCCCTGCCCATGGCAGGGAGTGGGGCTGGGTCAACTGTAAGGTCCCTTCCAACCCCAAACATTCTATGATTCTGTGATTGTATGATAAGATTCACTATTTTGCCTGTACAACTTTAATCTGCCTTCTTTCTCACTGCTGATAGATTTCACCTTGCGCATTTTTGCAGTAGGTTTTCTGTGAAATCTGGTCCACACTGGGGTGCATAATGGAGCTGGAATAGGAGTGTTCAGTTTTGAAATCTGAATAACACTATTCTGTATGTTTCAAGAAGAGTATCAGTGTTCTTAAGAGAGAAACCAAAATTTTACCTTTGTTATTAGTGATACAGAAAAGTAAATTTGAGGATGTTCACAAGATGTGAACATGTGAGTTTGGCAAAATAATGTCTCTTCACGTTGCTTCCCATATTCTTTTAATCACGTCAGAAGAAAGGCTCTTTTCTTAATTATCTCCTGACCTACAGGTTAATTCTGAGTCATTAAATGGAGGGCACTGAGATGTTTTGAATGAATACACTGGGTATTGAATGGGTTCATGCATTAGTCATGGTAATTTTCCTTTACTGTTCTGACACTAATTTGTACAACACAGACGAAGAATCATTTTTCCTGGTGTTCTCTAAGACACAAAGATAGCATCCATTCCTCTAAGGTCGGAGGGCCCTAACTAAGAGATATCATCTCTTCATTTGTTTTCCACTGGGCAGATATGAGAAGAGAGGCCAATGTCTATGTCTCTGTGCAATGCAAAATGGTGAATTTCAGAATATCTTCTCAGCAGGGGATAAAACCTTAACAAATTTGCATAGGAGCTTGATTAACTACACCTGCTATCAGCTGATTGCAAAAAGCATCTCAATCTGTGGTTGCACTACCTGGAGGTAAAACAGGTAATCGAAAATGTGATTCTCTTCTCCACCACAGAAGGCCTGCAGCTGGAAACGAAAAATCAAATCCTTCAAAGAGGCACAGGGACCGCCTAAATGCAGAACTAGACCATCTGGCCAGCCTCCTGCCTTTCCCACCCGACATAATATCCAAGCTGGACAAGCTGTCCGTGCTGCGCCTCAGTGTCAGCTACCTGCGAGTCAAAAGTTTCTTTCAAGGTAGGTCTCTTTAAGATAGCAGTATCCCTTTAAAACTCTCCCTCTTATTTATGACTGCTTTCTACTAATTGTGAGTAAAATTAATATGTGCTGTTACACTGGTAAAGTAAGAAAAGAAAGGTCTAACCTTTATTATTGAACATACTTCTTTTGCATATGAGATGTTGCTTTGGAAATGTTGTGCATTTCCTTGCATGCTCTTTGTGTGGTTTCTACCAAATAATGGGATAACCCTCACCCTTCCTCAGTGCACTGTAGGAAACAGGAAAACATGACCATAAAATACTTAAACCTGCAAAGAGGCTTGGGGTAAAGTTGTAATACCTGTAGCTATGTTGTGCTCTCTTTTCAAAGCTATTAATGTTCATGTTTGCAATGTCTGTTTAAACACAACGTGAAAGTAAAGCAACTACTGTACCACCTGTATTTACTGTAAGCCCAACAGGAAATAGGCTTGCTTGAAAGGTCAGAGGGATTGCTTTCATTTGGGATACGTGTGATCTGAAGTTTTAAGTGTTGACTAAACCTATAGTAGGCTACGCTTTGTTTTTGTAGCTGTCTGGCACACCATACAATGAAAGCCAAATGTGCATGTTCAGATGTATGTAATAAGAATTCTTCCATATCTGCAGACAGTTTTCATTTCTTCTGTTACTGTAGTGTTCACAAGATCAAAACCTGGATTAGGGATACAGCAGTGAAAATCCTCTCAAAAATTGTTAAGTAAAAGAAAAGCAAAAGCCTTTTTGGTGGAGTATAATCAGCCAAAACTTAAAGGCAGACTGCAGAGACAAACAACAGTACTTTATTTTTAATGTTATTTTCATTTGCTACTCTTTCCTACTCCTTTCTCATCTGTTCCTTATTATATACAATGTATATCAGGTACCCCTATATCTTTTTTTAATTATTTTTTTTTTTACTGAAGAATGTTATTTATTTGTTGGCCTCTTGCTCTTTTTACATTTTAATATAAAAATAATGCCAGATCGCACGATATCTTGCAAGCTGACATCATGTTACAGATGGTGATGTTGGTGATAGCAGGAGCCTCCTATGTCAACGGTGGCAGCTGGCTGCCCAGCCTCTGTCATCCAGGAGTTTACAGAGTGCCTCTCTTTCCCTCTGAACACATATCTGGGTGTCACTGCCTCTTCCTCTGGACCATGTTTTCATTTCCCATGGATTCGCAAGGAAGAGGCTGTCTTCAGCTGCCTTTACTGCTCTTCTGCCCGAGTTTCTAAGACAGGTTGTCCTCTTTTTTTTTTTTAAAGTGATGGGATAAAAGTAAGACAAGTAAAACCAGACTTCATTGCTCTGAAATGTTCCATGTTTCAAGAGATTTCATTTAATTTAATCCTCAAATTATCTAATTGGACACATAGTTTGTGTTCCTTTCATTCTTATTTTTAAATGTTTACATCGTGAAACTAAGGTTACAGAAAGCATTGTTTATAGTAAAGGAAGGAAACTACATGCAATTTTAAGACAGAGAGCAGGCTGAGGTTCAGGAGTGAAGGAGAGGTGAGCTCCTGAAACAGAGCTGGAAAACAAAGGGATGCTAATGTCTGCTAAGAGCAGGAGATGTAGCTCTGGCTCAGTGTCACGTCATGATCTACTTTTTCATGGTTGTGTTGTAGAGAAACAGGGTAAAGCAGGATTTTTTAACCAAACCTTTGGTAAGAGGTTGTCTGAAAAACAAACAAAGATTATCTCCAGTGCTTGGATCTTTGTTGTGATGAAAAAGCATAGAGGAGCAGGAATGGTTTATTTGTGGCCTTTAAAATCTAAGGATGGTACTGAGTTGAGAGTTGTTATAAATGCTGTGAGGATAGAGAACAGACCAATGGTATGCAGAGATGTTATAACATTGGATAAATACATATATGTATATCTCTGGAAAAACGGACCTAGAAAATCTGTACTAATTCACTCAGGGACAATTAATCCAAAAGAACTGGTGTTTGGCAGAAGAGAGTAACCTGGAAAATAGAACATAAAAACAATAATCGAGGAAGGATAGTGGTCAGCAAATTGTTCCATGCTTGTAATATGATATGTTGACATAAACAAGAAAGCCAAGTGTGGATTTTGGTCTGTTCGCCCAGAGGCAGCATGTCGCTAAACAGGAAGGTTATAATCCCGCTCTGCATGAGACCAGCATGACTCCATCTGGAATACAGCTTTTTATTGTGGGCATCTCCTGGTCACATGGGCATTAGTACACATAAAGAGGTTTGGAATAAACACAGGCAAGTAGAGACTGAAAAGCTGGATGGACAGGAAAAAAGAGTAAAGTTAGCTTGAATACACACAATTTATATCCTGTGGCTGTTTATCTTCAAGGGGGAGAAGGGTGGTCTGTAAGGAGAGAAGGAGTAGGTTAGGGCATTTTAGAGTGGCACAATGAAGGACCTGAGAAATGATGATGAGCGTGTTGAAATTTGGCTCGAGTATCAAGTAAAACGTATCAGTGACAAGTTCTGTTCAGCTATCCAATATTCCTAAAATCGGCGTAGTGGAGATTCAGGACATTCGAAAGTGTAGTCACAATAGGCATGTTCATCCTTCATTTAGAATGCTTCTCTCTGAATTTGAAGGAAGTGAATCTTAAATTCCATGTTTTTAGAGTGTTTGTAAGAATGCTGTTTGCAGTTAAAAAAAAAACAACAACATAACCTAACACTTGAGCTATTTGACACAAAACTTCACATAGAACATTGCACGTTCAACCTATAACAGTTCAGCAATGCCTCTGACAATTATTATTGCAGACCTTCAACAGTCCCAGCAGTTTCCAGACGTACTCATTGACTTGCCACTAGGTGTCCTTTCAGTAGCTATGCTGGAATCCTCCCTGTGCAGCATAAATGTTACAATTTATAGAGATCAATAATAGCTAATCAGGGGTCATGGAGTGACCTCACCATATTGATTTCGCTTTGCAAAGAATTAGGAATTAGGAGACAGCAAATATTCACGAGTCATCTGCTATCTTCTTGGTGACCATTAGAGGTTAATAACTTGAAGCCAGTTCATTTTAGTTAAGTTATGCCAGCGAAAATTCTGGCATCTTTCTGAAATTTAGATCTGGTTCTTAACACAGATTTTCCTAGTAGTCAATTTAACAGTCACTGTGGTGGATTCCCTCTCCCATTCTTAGAAACATCCTCATTTGGCTTGAGAACAATTCCTCTGTCTTCTTGGCTTGCAGTACTCAGATCTCTGTAATCAGTCGGCAGTGGCACTATTAATAGTCCCACTCCCCCAAGCTATGTGCATTTAGTCATTTTGCATCTTCCTGATAAGCACTTCAAAATGGCCTGAAGCCATAACCTTAAAATCTCACCAGATCTCTTGTATAAGGCAGCGCGGATCTGAACTGGTGCTTCGACTGAGAGGCATCAGCAGCTACAGGAAGCTGTGCCGGTCATTGGCCTGACAAAAATTTGTCTTGGCTGGGGCTGCTGTGGGAATGGAGTGGCACTTAATGTCTGCGATCACTTGAGCTCGCTGGACCTCTGACTTGGACATATTCCATCCTGGTTAAATGTATTCTGCCTTGCTTTACCACTCTTGATGATAAACCCTTCAGTTGCTGTTACTTCTTAAATTTTCCAGTGGTGGAAAAATGGTGGTCTTGTTCCACTTTAAGACTCGCTCTGTTTTTTGTTGAAATTGTTTCCTTCTAATACAGCTTTTAATTTTGCAAATCAATATAAAAAGAATAGCACCTTGTTCTTTTAGCATCTCAAGTCTGTTTTAAGAGGCAGTTACCTTAAGCTTACAAGTAAGGAAAATACAGTGTGGGTAGACCAATAGGCAAAATAAGAATACAGTTAGAATCATTCTATTGTTCCATGAATTAGAACTGGAATTTAAAGTTTTTTTTCAGTTCTTAGTGTAACCAATCTTACATTGGTATTCCACTCAAACTTTCCTTCAGCATGCCATTCAACAGAATCATAGAATCGTTTGAGTTGAAAGGGACTTTTAATGGCCACCTAGTCTCGCTCCCCTGCAATGAACCAGGGACACCTACAGCTCAATCACATTGCTCAGAGCCCCATCCAGCCTGATGTTGAGTATCTTCAGGGTTGAGGCATTTACCACCTCTCTGGGCCACCTGTGCCAGTACCTCACTACCCTTATTGTAAAAAACTTTCTTCTTAGTGTTAATACCTTCTAACCATAAGCATTACTAACAAACGATAGCTAATGTTGCCGAGTGCAGTCTTAGATGGCAAAAGTATGGATCTTGATAGGGGTGATTCTTTGGGTATTAGAGAGGTGTGGACATTTTAGATAGTTTGCTGCATAATTTAGATAAAGAACAATTAAATCAAATAGTTTACCTTATTTTGTCCATCATTTTATGCATGTGTTTTGCCTGTTGATACACACACACACTCATATGCTAACAGATAAACGTGCACACACAGACAAAGACAGTGGCATCTCAACAAACATCTCCCTCGTGGCATTATTTTTATTTTCTGTGTTTATTTACTTCCAGAATTCTCTGCCTTCTTTGTGCTTACTTACTTCCAGACTTCATTTCACTGTGAAATATAAAAAATTGACAAATTTATTGATGACTTAAAGTTTCAGTAAATTTTACATTCAAATTGTAAACCAAATCTATCCAAAATACTGACGATCAAGCATGGGGACATTTTGTCTGACCTCCCTTATTTTGAAGTGATACATGGATTTTAAACTGAATTGTAATAGGCTGTGAGAAATTTGTCAGTAATGTTAGTTCATTTGCTTCTGTGTAAAATTTCAGATTTTAGGAAATAGGCCTGGAAGAGACTGTCCTCAGCAAAGAATCAACTGTGTCTGAGAGGTATTTGTGTGATGCTTTATGAATCTGCAGTCTTAGTGATCCCCAGCAGTCTGGATCTCTCCCACTGCAGTTGAGCCCTCTTTTTTTTTTTTTTTCAGATGAACAATTTATTCCCTTTCTCATGGTTCTGTTTTTATAGCCATAAAGGTGTCCTATGTTTCTCACAATTTATTCTTCTCCAGTAAAACAGCCTTTCCATGCTGCCATGATCCCTCTTTTTCTTCCTTTCTTCCTTTCTTCCTTTCTTCCTTTCTTCCTTTCTTCCTTTCTTCCTTTCTTCCTTTCTTCCTTTCTTCCTTTCTTCCTTTCTTCCTTTCTTCCTTTCTTCCTTTCTTCCTTTCTTCCTTTCTTCCTTTCTTCCTTTCTTCCTTTCTTCCTTTCTTCCTTTCTTCCTTTCTTCCTTTCTTCCTTTCTTCCTTTTCCCTCAAGAGCTACATTTTATTTAATCATTTTTGTTGCTCTGCTTTTATCTTTTTTTTCAAAATTAGTCCAGGACACCAAGAAAAATGCATCCTACCATACTGCTGCTAATGATTGATAACTTTCCTCAGATTATGCTTTCTTGGCCCCCTTTACAATAAGATTCTTCAGTTTACTTATGAAGATACTGTGTGGCAGTAGGAATTGGCATTTTGAAGTTGTGAAGATATGCAATATGTATTGTTCTTTCATTCCATCCACACGTGCTTTTATAAAGAGTAATTAATTTGGTGTAACGCAGCACCATATCTTTGGCAGATCTGTTGGTTTCTACTTCTTTTTCTACTTTTTTCAAGCTTTTACTAATAGGTTGTTGGATATATCTTCCTAGTGTTTTTCTAAGGTTTGAAGCTTGGCTTTACTACGGATTGCTGTGGCCCTACTGTTCTTTGCTTCCTTCTTCCCATGCTTCCTAAAGATAAGCTCCATGTTTATCCTCTTCTAGTCTTTCTAAATTTTCCCTTTTTATCATGATTTGTCATAAATTTACAGCTAACAGAGAATGCTCTGCTCATTTACAGAATGTGCTGCAATGAGTTTTGCTAGACATGGTCAACTTGCAAGCGCTCAGTTCATCCATCAAAGTGCTAACCTTGCTGTTAATACTAGCGGTATCTGCTTGACCTTTAGTGATGGAAGCAGAACAGGCAGTAAACACGTAAAATTTTTTGTGCATTATCTACTACTGAGCAGTTGTCTGAGTTTCTAGTTCTGAGTAGCAGAAAACTCTTCCCAGTCTTTTTGTATCATTTAAGAACTTCCAGCATGCTTTTTATAACCTCATCTTTCTTGTCTTTCAGACATTGACTTTTCTGTTTTTCTTCCTATATGCTCATGCTCTATTTTTTTTTTATTTTAAAATATATTTTATGAGCTTCCAGTCCTTAAAGAACTCAGAATTTTAGTATGGTCTTTTACTGTATTTCCTACTCTTCACTAACACTGAGATACTTCATACTTATTCCCTACATTTTAGTTTGCTGAAAGACCTTCTAACTTACTTTTCTTAGGTATCTGTCCTATGAGATTCTACCTTCCATTTCTCCAAGTATACCTAAGTGTTTCTTCTCCAGAGCTGGTGTCTTGGTTTTGCAGTTCTTTGGATTTCTGCTGCTGTAAGAGTCTTGAGTCTAGGACTTCCTAGTCCCTTTCACCAAGGTGCCCTCTCACCTTCTTACCTGTTTCTCTCTTTCAATTCAATCTTTTTTAAGATTTTGTTTGTTTATTTGTTTGCTTTTTTTTTCAGTTCTGGCACATACTGTGTGGTTTCTGTCTTTCTTCTGACTTAACATTATATTACCAGGTCATTTCCTTTTACTCATTTATGTGTTTGGTGTGATCCAATTCCCAATGATGTTTATCTCTAATGGAAATTGGATTTATTCCTTTTAAGAAGAAAGCAACAAAGGATTCCTCCCAGCTGGCCTGATTTTTAGTATCCTCAATTACTTGCAATCTGTTCCAGCTTTCATCTCTTTCTCCAGTATCTGTCTACTTCTTACTACATTTATTTGGATTCCTTAGGTTTATTAATTAGATTCTTTATATCAGGCTGTCCTAAGAGCAGACCGTAAGTCTCTATGTTATTGTAGTACTAGTGCAACAGTCCTCAATCCACTGCTGGCAGATATACTCCTGATACTTCTGATGAGATGTATATGAGTCCAGTAACATTCAGAAAGTTATAAAAGTAAAACTTGAGATGGGTAGGGAAGCAAAGAATGATTTGGCTTTCAGTGCATTATCCACACAGCAATACTATTCAGCACTACTTCATGAGCGCTGCTTGGCTGAATGAAAGCTCCTCTTCTGAAGATCCGCTGCTAAGCAAGGAGAGGGATTATCAGGCTTCCAGTTTCTTCCCATTGTCCCTCCTTAATGTTTCTGTTTCTCCTAGAGGTGTTTTTTCGTTTGTTTGTTTTTCCCCCCCAAATCTCTCAGCTAAAGATTTATTTTTGGTCTGGATTGCTAAGCTTTGTTCTTTTGGTATGTTTTTTAGATTTTATTTTGTTTCACCAAGGAAGATTTTTCTGTAACAAGATTTAAATGGTTTTGAAGCTAAGCTCATAAGTTTGAGTGTATTGCTAAAATTATTGCCTCTACTGAATACATTTCTTATGGAAAAAAAATCTTCTTTCATTTATTAGCTAGCTGGAGTAGCCTGAAGCGTTCTCTTAAATCATAGCCTTAGTTAGAATCTCGGAATCACAGCCTGGCTGTGGCTGGCAGGGCCCTCTGGAACTATCTGGTCCTCTGCTCCAGCAGGGCCAGTCAGAGCAGGGTGCCCAAGCTCATGTTCAGGTGGCTTTTGGAGATCTCCAAGGAGGAAACTTGGCAGTTTCTGGGCAGCCTGTGACAGTGCTTGGTCATCCACATGGCCCAGAAGTGCTTCCTGGTGTTCAGATTGAACCTCCAATGTTCCAGTTTGTGTCTATTGCCTCTGTTCCTGGCACTGGACACTGCTGAAGAGTGCAGTCCACTGTCTTTTCACCCTCCCTTCAGGTATATATATATATGATGATAAGATCCCTCATGAGCCTCCTCTTCTCTAGGCCAAAGAATTCCATCTCTGTCAGCCTTTTATCATACAAGCGATGCTCCAGTCTCTGGACTGTGGCCATTTGCTGGACTTTTCTGGTCTTTTGTACTGGATATATTTAGAACAGATGCAGTAAAAGAATAAAAGACCTGAAATTTAGATAAATGTAATAAGAGATGCCATGTTGAGGACAGGATAAAATGCCCTACACCAGCATTTGTGGAATCATGCCTTCTTGACCCCATCTCTTTACTCCCACCAGTCTTTTCCTATTATGATTCACGTTAAATTACAGAAATAACGAGAGGCTTTCAGATTATCCTTAAGGCTGTAGTTTTTTTACAAAACCTGTACTTTGAGTTGCAAGTCTAGGATTTCAGTTATGGTTCTCTGCTTAGCTAGGGCTGAATGTGATACCGTGCGTCAAGAGGTCTCCAAAATATTTGTATAGTTTAGCATTTACAAGTTTGTTTTTTAAAGACGCACTCTACTGATTTAAAGCGCTTACAGTGCTGTCTTCTGAAACTGAATTCCTGAATGATTTCTTTACTGCGAAGGAAATAAAGACTTAACTTTTAGAACACATTCAAAATATCCTTAGGATATCTGTTGCTGTAGTCCACAGACATAGCTTATTAGATTGTCTATAATATTTAAGTTGTATAGGTTATTTTTGGCAGCATATTTAACTTCTTGCACTGAAAAAGAACCTCCCTGGCCAAGGATGGTAATTGATAAGGTTATTCCAGTGACTGTAGTACTCAATCATCATATTCAAATAACCAATACATTCAGAATATTTCAGTAAAAAGGGACATCTTATGAAAGAAAGACATTTTCCACTCTCTTCTGCTCTAGAATTTTACCATATAACGATATGGGAATTGAATAACGATATAGGAATTGAAATAAGGAAAGAGTATTCTGCGCGTAAGTGCTGTGTAAGTAAATCTTTGAAGGAAGACCTACTTCTGCAAGTCATTGTCCAATCAAGTGCTAAAATGCTACCTTGGCGAAATCTTAGTAGAAGTGTCAAGACACTAAGAAGGCCGGCTGCATATACATTCCTGAGACCTAGCAGGACTCATTTCTGAAGAATCAGCTGCACAACTTCTCTCCCCCACCTAACCTTTTTTTCAAACAGTGGATTATTTTGAGTAGACCTTCTGACGTTTTTTATTGCCAGAGAAACCATTCTATTGTATAACATTAACGTGTTGCTTATATCAGTGCTTCACTTCTGCTTTTTCCCATATTTCTTGGGAAAACCCTTCATTTTACGTAACAAATATCTGGGGCTGCTTTGGACTACACGTTTTCTTAGATAACCTGAAGAAGACCTCTCTGACCCTTGGAAGACCATTTGCATACTTTTGGAAGAGGACCTTATCTCATCTTTTTGCCATTTTTTAAGAGTCTGAAGGCTTTACTAGATCTTCTTGCTAGTTGGCTTTCTCTTTAATTTCCTGCAAACAAGATACGTTTTGGAGGAGAAGCAGAGTGGATTGTTCAAGCAGGATTTAATTTGGAATAAGCCTATATTCAGGAAGAACAAGAAGACTCTTTAAGCTGCTTGAATTCCTATCACCTTTGAAGGTCAAGGGACCAGTTAGTTCAACAGTATGCTAAAAGTCATGTGCTCAGGCTAACTCTAAATTACATACCTCTTTTTTAGTATAATGGCAGATAAAGAACATAAATAATAAATAATTGTAAGATCTTTTCTGGTACTCCATTGGTGCCTGTGTGCCACGTGTTGTGGATTTTTTATATTGTCAAATATCTGAAGCTCAGAGCTGCTATGCTGTGCTAGTCATCTTGCAAACAAGGCTGGACTTTATAGACATCGTGCTATCTTTAGGAAATACAACAAGGTTGCTTGTGTAGAAATTCCTTTTGCAGTTCTGGATTTATATCTTACACCACCTTTCTACTGCTGAATGCCATTCAAGTGAATATTGCTGTGAGCCTTGGTTTTTCTGCTGATACTGGTAAGACTAATGATAAAACCAGGAAACTGGAAATGACAAGTGACAGGAGAAGCATCTTTGACTGTGAGATTTTGCTTAAGGGTATTTGGCATTGGAACAGTTCCACTGTTTCTAGCAGTAGAAGAAGTACACTTGGAACCAGACAACATGGTCGCTGAAACACAGAATAGCTGGTTTTATAGGTGTTCCCACAAACCACAGCTGCTATATTGGTCCATTGTGAGGGGAAATCCCCCACGTATTGAGCTGTTAAGCACGTGTCTTTATCTTTCTCCAGCTTGGTTAGTCATTTTTAACCACTCTGATGTGATAGGCTTTTATGCTTGGTTCCATTTGGTTAGCTCACACTATGAATCTCACATAGCATTGGTATAAATAAATGCATGCATATGACAAGGATAAAAATGGGCCCATCTAAACCAGCAGACTGATATATGTGCTTTTTTTGTATTCAGAAATTTGATCTTGCTTGAGCATTGTCCTTGCTTAATCTGTCCTCTGCAGCTAAGAGCTACCTTGGCCCAGCCTGGAACCAGCCATTGAAATACACTCCAAGCGTCCTGCGGATCAAATTCTTTTATCCTACACTACAATAAATGGACTTCCTGTGACCTCATTGTCTTGAGTTAAATTGTGTTTTGATGTTGAAGACTAAGCACCTAGTATAAGTTCAGTTCTACTGAAGCCCAGGTTTTCTTTGGATTTGGAAACAAGATTGGGTTTTACTATAGTAAGGACTGTACTTTCAGTCCAAAAGGTGCTAGCAGTTGCAGCGGTAGAAAGTACTAACAATAATTTTGCCCTCATTGCTGCTGCAGTGGATGGGAGGTAGGAAAGCGTTCCCTCGGGCATGAACTTTGGCTTGCTTTATGCTTGTTCTCAGTTTCATGAGTGATTACTGTTTCTGAGAGGAAACGTGTTTCTTTACTGTCAAGAAAATGATTTACTTTGTTTCTAATTTTAAACACAGATATGTTTTAAAGGAAAGACAATACCTCTTGTCCAACTGAATACGGAATTTATCTTGGCATAATATAATTGCAAAGAGCTTTGAAGATAGGACAAATAGTTTTAGGCTAGAGAACAGTGTGGGAGACTGCCTTCCTGGTTTTTCTCCTCACACTGCTACTGCATCACTTTTGGCTTACAGTACAAGGTGAAGCTCTCTGCAGAGAACTCTGAAATAATGCAGATGTCAGAGCTGGTCCTTCAGCAAGAAGCAGAGTGGGTTTGGACATATGTGCACGTGAATTAACTTTCCTGAGAGGCACAGCTTACTCCCAGTACATACCTTACCATCCCATAGCTACAATTGAATTTTCAAGTGCTGTGTGCCCACACCCTTAAATCTAGCTCAGAGATCTTTGTGCTACACTCTGTGCATGTCTGGTGCAGATATACTCTCTCTGGTTCTTGCTTGATCAGATAAATTTACTCTTTTGTGTCTGTATAGATATGTTGGCTATGCCAAGGCAGAGTTCAAGATGACACTTGTGATCCGTGCAGATGGAAAGGTGGAAGCATATGCTCAGACCAAGCTGGAATTCATGTTCCATTGCATATAGGTCCCTCTCTGCTTTAGTGCTCCTTATCTTTTATCACTTTATTAAGCAAAATACAGCAAGCTGTCCTAAGACCATTTGCTACATATTTGTGGATAAAGGTGGGTGAGAACTGTATCTCGGTTATTATCATAACTGCTTTGGAGACCGCTCTTCAAAAGTAGCGTAAAGTATATTCAGAAATTATTTCTAATGAGACTTCTGAGAAGGCAAATCCACGAATATCTTGAATTAAGATCCTCTCACTCAGATGTAAATCTGAAAAAGCACTTCCTTTCTAAGACTTTTTAAAAAATCTTGCATTTCAAAACTGTCATTCAGCTTCCTGACTTTATAGTGCCTTTAAACAGTCAGTTCTAAATGTTGTCTTACATGTCTCACCAGCAATTCATGGTGGCTGACTGCTGAGACACTGAGAAGTTCATCAGATGCAATCTCAATATGAGAGGCAGGCATAGTAGCAGAGAAAATGTGGAGGATGCATAATATGTTAAGAGTAGACAAAAGGATAGCTTTAAGCTGTACTTATGAACACTTTTCCCTATCTTTTCTGCTGGACTTCATACCTAATAAAGACCAAGTTATATGTAAAGAGACATTTACTGATGGTCTTAAACTTGGGAGGTTAGGGAGATAAGGAAGGTAGAGCTTCAGCAAGAGGGAATAGAACAAAGATTAATAGCTAATTCCTTAACTGGCTTCCATCTTCTACTTGTTAGGTTTTCAAATAAATGCTATGTTGCATCTCCCCCTTAACCACACACAGATATGTCTTACAATCTACTTTCAAGAGCTTTATTTAAAGAAACTTCTTTCTTTTTCTGCTCCCCCAGATTCTGATAATTCTTAGGCTCTTGAAGCTTTGAGACATAGCCTGTCATGTACATCAGTATTTTCCCTTTGTTTGTTTGTTTGTTTGTTTTCTGCATTTCCCCCCCTGATTCTCTGTGTTGTCTGTATCTGCTGTTTTCTGACTTACACAAGGTATGTGCATGCTTTGTCAGTGAGCGACTGGCTTCTTATTCTGTGGTGCTAAATGCATTTCCATCTCTAATAGCCCTGAAAATCTACTGGAATGACTCAAGCCAAAGCCAAGAGGGTACCAAGACAAGGAAGAGAGCAAGGCTAAGTGCTCTTAGTTGTTCTTTTGTTTTGTTTTGTTTTTTTTTCTTCTTTTTTTTTTCTTTTCTTTTTCATAAAAAATCCCATCTTTTCAAGATTTTATTTAGCCTCTGATAAATTCAATTCAAGTTTTCTTAACTGATAGTATTTTATTGACTTTTTTGAATGTAATAAGGGTATATGTTTTTATTTGTATTCTGTGCTTGGAGTTTAAAATGAGCAAATGAAATTAAATTTAACACTAGCAATAAGCAAAACACCTCACCAGAATTCAGGTAGATAGCCCTGGTTAACCCAATTACTGCTTTAGAACATGTGTGTCAATGACTGAGAACTCTCATGTCATGTAATGCGCAGTGGTGATGTCTCTGAATAGCAATTTGAGACATTTGCTCAGTGTTGACATGGAAGAAAGGCTGTTTTTCTCAGGATTACTTTAATAATTCATCTTGTACATTCTTACTAGTCTCCACTAGTCTTGGAGATGACTCCAGTTTCATCAGTTCATGCCTTTCGGTCCTCCTCTTTGTATGATTTCCAAAACAGTCTGCTATATCGTCGAGGGCTTCCTATGGGCAAGTTTGGTTCTTCCTTTCTTTTGTTCTATGTCCCTGTCCATATGGCGGCTGGCACCACTACTGGTCAAACACCTGCTGTCAGAAACCCCTGTAAAGGTGTTGGGAGGGCTGGCTGCTCCCAAAGGAATGAGAGTGTCCATGAGACTGATCAGGACAGGGACTGTCAGCCACTCAGTGTCCCACCAGACCAGCAGGAGCAGGGCAGCCAGGAGGAGGGCAGGCAGCCACAGCCACAGGCACCAGCCACCTCCTTGAGGATGGGCTGAGGGTGGTACATAGGCCCACAGATAAGAACCCAGGGCTCAGTGGTACCCATGACTGCGCCCAAGCACAGCTGTGAGATGGTGAGGACTGGAGCTCAAGTCCAGCCTCCAGGGGACTCTCTCAGGGCCCCTGCAGCACCTCTGCATTGCCTTCTCTCCATCTGGACTCCATGCCTTATAGACATCTTGCCCCCCTCCACCATCTCTGACTGTCACCTCATTTCTGAACACAGCAGATAAACTTGTCCAAATCTTGTGTTCTATTTGGTTTGTAGCCTCTGTATCACAGGTCCTCCTGATGTCACTGGTGCTCCACAGAATTCATAGCTAGTAACTTCTCTTTCTTGCCCATTTCTCTGATGAACAACATGCTCTTCTGCCTTTGAGGGCATCTCTGTGTCCAGCCTTTTTCCCATCAAGGCCATGTAGTTGTAATAATCATTTCTCACTATGTAATAATCCTTGCCTATTGCATGTAATTGTAATTAACCATGCCTACTAAACAATCTTCTCTTTTTGTGTCTTTGATTCTGTCTCCAACAGCCATCATTCACCTTCTTCGTGTTGCCCTTTATGGATGAAATACCCTTCCTGAGATAATGTCTGGATTACTCACTAGTTCTTATAGCACAGCAGTCTTGTTATAAGCAAAGCTGCAGATGGCTGGTAGAGTTATAGAAGTACGAAAGTAAATAAATTAATTAATGGTTTACTCAAACCCAAAAGTCAATAATTTATCACATGGTTTATATGGCTGTTTCTGTGTAAGACAGCTGTCTTTCCAGGCTGTGACTATATCTTATCTAAATGCTTGGAAATCTTAAAACATCAGATGGGGCCTGGTTTGGACAAAGAAACAATCTCAATTTCTGCAAATCTTGCCTCATTTTGCTGTGTAACTGGACCTGCAGTTTGACTCATTGGATGACTAGAAAGTACTTCTATGTTTCTTTAATTATATTTGGTCTAGTCTCTTTTTTATGTTTTTGAGAGAAAATCCCAACTGACTGACACAGATGCTTTTCCTCTCTATCTAATGTAGCAGTAACATATTTGTGCTCTGAACATTCGCCACCATTAAATCCTTTTTAGATAAGGCATAGCAGATTTTCCTTTATAAATCCAGTATTAATTTGATTAGAATTTTAGTACAATCATGTAGGGAAGACAAGTGATGATAATTTAAAAATCTTTACACCTGTAGAAGTGGAAGCAGAATGCATATCAGTAAACTGAATTAAATGTCTCCTAAGAGAGGATGCAAATAGAGTTTAAAACTTCCTTCAAAGAAGCTCATAATTTCTTTCAGGAAGGTTTGATGCTATGTAACAGTCTTGCTGAAAACGAATCACATAGAATTACTGTGTCCCTAAGATTCCATTGAAATATCCTCAATGCATTCCCTTGTTAAACCTGTGGAATATATAAAATAAAGTTTCAGCTATTCCCATTTACCGCTGAACCTGCACTGAATTGGCTACTTACAAATTGGAAACAGCTGAAAGAAGCTGAGAAAAGAGGACTGAAAGCAAGGAAAGATCAGATCTAAATCAAACCCCAATATATTTTAGGTTTTCTTTTTCTGATCCATTCACGACTTCATAATCACTTTACTAATTGTATACCTGTAGAACATATATGGTCCTTATATTAGTCTTAAACATTCCCTAAGGTTTCAATATCTGTACCAGAAATGTTATCTTCCATGTGTCAGCATTATGTTGCGTATCAGCGTTACTGAAAGCTTGTCACAAAGACTCAGTATTTGGTTCCAAATAATTTTTTTAAAATGATACTTTGCCATCAGATGGCCCCTATAAACCTTGTAAGGGGAAACAGCCCAATAAATAATATTTTATGAAAACATTTCTTCAGGGGACAGGCAATCTAACCTAGATAGATCTTGAACTGATGAATGTAAGGATTTATGTGGAAAACATGCCAATATATTA
Organism: Alectoris magna; assembly: GCA_030625065.1. NCBI lineage: Eukaryota > Metazoa > Chordata > Aves > Galliformes > Phasianidae > Alectoris > Alectoris magna. Next base: position 60,675,293 of record CM060561.1, read on the forward strand.
TGATGATGGCTAAGACAATAGTGGAAAAAAAATGAACCTACATTTCTTCTTTTTATGTCTTAATAAACATTGCTCCATGTAGAAAAAGGTTGTATATCTGGAAAAAAAAATAAATTAGATTTTTATGAGGAAATCAAAGATGTTTAAAATTACGGGAATTACTTTAATAGTTATCGAAGGCTCAGTCATGCAAAGTGCTTTAGAATAACTGTTCAGCAGGAATTGGGTGTTTTCAACACTTCACTGAAACCACCAGAATAATAATATAATAATTACACACTAGCAATATAGCTCTATATATCATTTTCAGGGAAGAGATCTTTCTTCTGAGCCAAATATATGCTTAGTGAGATGGCAGAGAATTTGAAGGTACTGCACAATGTGATATTCAGTCTCCATTCTTATTGATGCTAACAAGCACTTCAGAAATATTTAATAAATTTGGTAATAAGTACCATATTGTTTGGGGACAGTAATCCTACATTCATTCCTGAAAACATATGGCTTGGAAAACAGAGCTAATGTCAATTTGAAGGTTTGCTTTGCAATCTCACCTTTTAAGTATCACAGTGGTAATTGATAACATTTTTAACAGCAGTAGTGTGACTCAGATAGTCATCTCTGGCAGAATGAGGCTAGAGGGGAGATCAGAATTGCAGTGGCACTAAATTTCAGGAAGTCACTGGGTAAAGAAGTTGCTTTATTGTTTCTCTATTTTCTCTCTCTAATCAGGTCAAATCACAATGTCCAGACTGGGGTTGATGTGCTTACTTGAAATATTCTAGCTTCAGCAAATATTTCAGCTTCCGAATCTCTGAACAAAATATTCAACCAGCTTAATTTCACTTCAGGAAGTAAGGTGGAATGGGAAGTCTCCATTGCTTCCTTGACAAATGGTGTGGGTACAGCAGCAAGTGAGAAACATATTGGGGAAGACATTTAAACTATATACTTCATCTGTCCTGAAATGCCTGTGGTGGAGACTGGGAAATGGAACAGAAATTTTCCAAGGATGAAGAAGATGGTGAGAAGCCTATAACCTCCTTCCCACTGAGGCAATCTGCTGGGAAAGTCCAGCTGTAGACAAAATTTGGTCAAAAAGCCGATTCACAGAAAATAACAGGTTTGACTGGGAAGGAAACATGAAGACAGTTGATCAAGACTTTAATTCTTTGGTTTTTTTTTTACCTGATTGCCATTAGTGGATGACACAATTCTGGCTCAGTGTTTTGAAAATGCAATGCATTACAAATCAAAGAAAAAGGTCACTGAGAACAGTGAGGCATTAAAGAAATGAGCTCGCATCTTCACAACTTCAGTAATTCAGCTGGAGAGGGGTTTTTGCTAGTTAAATTGGGCACCAGCTAGCCATACTGCCACCAGATTAGCAAGCTGCTGGAGGGGAAGAACTCTGAAAAGTGATCTCAGATTAACACAGAAGTAATAGGATACACGTGGTCAATTTGGAGGATTTTATCAGTGTATTTTCATATCAAGCTTTTAATTAAATTTGCCAATTTTATTTTTCCTGTTAGGTTTTACTGCTTACCTTGGTGACTTTCCTTCCCTGCTTCATTGTCTGTGGTTTGTTAATCTGTTTTCTTCTGAAATCTCCAAGAAATATTTTCCACCTATTTAACTGTAGCAGCCTTTCCTAGACATAAAAATCATCACGCCTCTTTTTAAGTGTTTCTTTTTTGTATCTTTCTCACCTGTAGATTTTTTTGTTTTCTCCGTAGTTTTTTTTCCCCCTTTTCCTATAATTTCTACAGCATTTTCCTTCTCTGTGTTCCTCGCTTCTCTAAGCTCTGTTTCTTACATCTGCCCTCTGCCATTCCAACATCAGAACTCCATCTATTCTCTCAACCGACAGACTTGACTTTGGTGGGAAAGCAGTACTCTTTTTTTGCTAGTAATACATGGTTCTCATCTCCTGTTGGGTGAAAGAAGGACCAGGCAAACCTCTTTCCCATTCTCCTTCATGAGGGCCTTTTGCCGTATGTGGTCCTGGTGTGGTGAGCTCAGATAGCCAGCTCGTGCTTTCATCTCATGGGCTACAGGGGATGTACCTTTCATTCCCTCCCCTGCATAGAGCCCTACCACAGCGTCAAGATGAAGAGAATCACTGCAGCAGAGAGATGAAGCCTTAGGGCGGGAGGGGGGAATAAATAATGATTGTTGTCAACCCTCCCTACTACATTAGGCTGCCAGATGATTGCTTATTCCTTGCTCCCACCCACACGCTTCATGCCACCACCAGCATTCTTGGTCCTTTGTGGCTCATGTTGTGGGCTAGTCAGCTGATGAGTCAGCTCTGCTAACCAGTGCTTTTCCAGCTCCCCATGCAATGATAGCTTTGGTGCAAGAGTTTCCATCAGAAGGATTAGCTACATGAAAGGGGGGTTGCATGGGCACGTCAGTCGGTTTGTTTAGAAGCTTACCATTCTGTGAATACAGAGCAGGTTTCCAGGGCTGCACAGTTCAGTTCATCTCATTCTCTTTGCATACGGTCCAATGCAGGGAGTTTTGAAACTACGTCCTGTATACCATCTGTTAGGATGGGAATGTGGAATTAATGGGAAATTCAAACTTTGAATAGGTCAGGAAATTCAAAGTTTTGTTCTCACAGCAATTAACTACATGTTGGTCTCAGATGGTATTTTGGCTCATTGGGTTAAAGTACATAATGAATCTTGCACCACAGCTGAATTCCTGTACCACAGCTAAACTTAGCAGAGCAACCGCATGGGGGAAGAGATGATCAGCACCCCAAAATACCTTTGTGCCTCCTTGATGCTGGAACAAGCCTGGGCCTCCTTAGTGCTTCCCAGGGGTCAGAACACCCTCAGGGACTGGCGCGTCCGGTGTCTCACAACTAGTGGCAACTGTGGAACATCTGGGTGGTGGAAAATGCATTAGGCGTAAGAATGCTCCAGCTGCCCTGTTCCCAGCCTGCCCCCCGATCCAGTCTTGACTCCACCGACTCCCAGCTGTGTCGCCTTGACTGTTGCAAAGCGCTACAATCAGGCACTCCAGCTTCTTCTCCTGTTTTATGCACCAAGCGAAGGCTGCGCAGCACTAGGACACAGTGTATGCCCAGCCACGTGCAAAAGGGTCAGTCACAGCAAAGTCCTAACTTACCTTAAATTTCTTTCAGCAGCTGCACTATTTGTTGCCCTCTTGAATATGCTTACTACTTGGATACTGAGGATAATTTTCAGCAGTCCTATCTAAGGTAGAACTTCATTTACATTGTCGCAGAAGAACACCTTTATCTCCACTGTTAGAAAAAACAGATGTCTGAAAAGCACTGGGCTATGGGAGAAAGGTAGCTGCGCACCATATATGTATAGGATATCAAGGCTGCAGGAAGGGAGCAAGCGTAGCAGCTCTCTCCTGAGCATGCTTGATGTAATTTTGGTAACCAAGTTACTCAGAAATCCCTGAAGCTTGATCGTAATTACTGTAATTTCTCACAGTGCTTAAACTTATTTCTAATGAAAGAATATCTCTTAGTATCCATTTAAAGTCAATTTATGTATTAAATAATGATTTGTATTACACTAATCTGAAATCGTTCGATTTTAGTTTATTAGCTGAAGTTTAAAGGAGTTGGATTACATTTCTCTGGATAATTTTCAAATGAAATAATTTTCACAAAATGACTAAAAAAGGGGAATTTAAAGACAGATTTTCAGCCATTTCAAAAGACTGTTTTCGTGTTCTCTTATGTATAGAGGTGATGTACAGATCTTTGGCAGTTGGATGCGACTTTTCAGAGCTACAAAGGGAACGAGGGAAGGTTGCAGTAATTATTTGGAAATTGACATAACAGAAGTTGTTGTTTCTCTTGATTTCACTACACTAAATCATTGACCAATTCTTTCTCTAGAATTGTAGGTCCAATTGAATTTGGGGACATGCATTAGACTCCTTCTTACATCTCCTTGAAAATCAGAGCAATTTCCACCCCGCAATTGAACACAAGAGGTCATGTTCTTGAAAAAAAGATTGAAAATATTTTATTTTCATATAGTAAGGAATCAAACAAGGACTGTCAATAGCACAAAACTGTCTGGTACCAGCTCTGCAGCAGGTTGCCATACAGAGCGGTGCTAAGGAGCAAGAATTCTAGCAGCTGTTTTCCCTGAAATACCCATACGGATGCTCACTGCTGCTGTTATGAAGGATTCCTTTGCCATCTGCCTCCAGAAGAACAGTATAATTTGTTTGTAAAGGTAAAGTAAAACAACAGTATTCTCATGTATCTCTTTCCATAGCTACGAAGGAAAAATCGCTGTGTTACTTAAATACTTAACATTATTATCCAGGGCTATTTCATCTTGCATTAACTTGTGGTTTAGCCAAATTTTACAAAGAGGGACAAAGTCACATCTTTTTGTTTAGGCGTAAGTTGACCTTATATGATTTTCCTTTCCATGGGAAGTTGTAATACTGAATTAGAACAAATCAGTAACGCAAGACTTAGGGCAACCTCTTCAAAAGTTTCAGAAAGTTTTGAAGCCACGGTCTGTTTTCAGAAATGCCTTCACTGCTGTCTGCACCAATCCTGTTACTCTTGAGGTCACTCTTGAGACTGTCAACACCCTCTGTTTATAGGTCTCACCACCTCCAGCAGCACTTTGTCCAAGCCTAGAAGCTGTGATGACACACGTCTGAGCCTGCCTCACGCCCTGACTTTCCTCTCATGGAGTGCCCCAGCCTCTTGACATTGGGGTCCATAAGCAGCAGCCCCACTGTTCCCTGCCCAGTTTCCAGCCCAATTCCCATCTGTAAGCATAGGCAAGGCCTGGAGCATACGTGAGGATAATTTTGAGGAGGCATATCAAAGCTACACCACAAGGTCATCATTTATGTAAACTGTAAACTCTAGTGCCGACTGGGACTTCTCCCAGTGCTGAATGAAGAGGCATATCAGGGACAAGCCTGAATCTCTCTGGACGAAGCAAAGGGCTGTATACCAACCCATCTCTACAGTCCCTGAAGCTGTAGAACGTGTACGTATATCTGAACAGACTTTAATCTGCCTGACATGGCTAATTATAGCAATGAGCTTGCAGTGCAGCATGCACACAACTCATCCCAGTCCATACACGAGTTCTTTGTGGGCTCAGTGCCGTGCCCTCATTGCTATTGTTACTTATTTAAGCTGGATTACAAAGCTGGTTTGGGCAAGCCCACGCTATCTGTAGATGAAATGTGTGCGTATGCTAATCCTCACAAAAGTCAATAAGAGATACGTCCAACTTCATTTCTTGTATCACAGGCTCCGAAGTAATTTAGAAGCTTTTGAAAACTTTATTTCAGTTAAATGGAGTACATAAATGGAAATATTTCATGATGGAACAACTGTTGTTTCCGTGGTACTAACTGGTTGTGAAAATAGGCCAACCCCCATTCATTGGGTAGAAATGACTTACCATAGCAGGAAAAAGAGTTTTAATTTTTTAGATTTATGTCCCCCCCACCTCCATTGCCAAAGACCATTCCGACTAACAGCTACGTGGCTTTTCCATAAAACAGATTAGTGTGTTGGTCATTTGTGGGACACTCCCAGTCAAAATATAAAGTAGGCTTTTTGTCCTAGAAACAAGCTCTAACTAGTACTCATTGTGTTCCCATAGTATTTCTTCTGAACAAATTTTTGATAGGAAGCCCATTTCCTGATGGTACGTTTCTGTGTCATTGCTGCTTCTAACTCTGCAGCAGCAAATGTTTAATTCAGAGCAATCATATCTGTTGTTTATTTAATGTAATGTTTGTTTCACTGTTTACCATGGCTTTAAAATATCTTAATTAGCATAATTCACAGTAGCACATGGTTGGCAGACATGGACCTTTAAGATAATAAAAAAGGAACGGGCTGAATAAATATTTGAAAAAGGCGCCCATGTACTTCAGAAGAATTCTGGAACTATTTATCTTAATTTATTGTTTTTGTTTTTTTTTTAGTTTACCTAGGGGACATTATTCCACCCAGGTAAAACTCCAAAATGTACATTTTTTCCCCTGCTTGAACTGAAATATAACAGCCCCACAAGATGTTTTGGTTCAGCCCATATGATACCATGTGTGCGCCGTACATTTGCGTTGGTAAAAAGGATGTGCTGCCTCTTTAAAAGGTTTTCATGAACCTGTATTGTTATAGTAAACTCTGGTAGGCAAGGGATTGCGTGACTGCAGCAGACTCATTTGTGACCTCAGAAAAGTGGTTATGAAAGTGATCTCTTGATCAGAGGAATAGAGCTCTGCTGCCTGTGAGACCGGCAATGCACAAATGAGCCTCCTCCCTGCAGCTCTGCCCTGGCAGGAGGAAAAAGGAGGAGAGAGTCTCTTTGAGATGCAGTGTTCAGACACCTAGGCTTTCACAATCCCTCTTAAAACTATGCATCTCAAAAAACAAATTTGGGTCTAGAGTACAGATTTTCTTCAGTTAATTTTCATAGCATTAACGAGTAAGTGCAAAAGCATCTTTGATTTTGCTGCTTGCAATTTGTAGCTTTCGTTTTCTGCCTTAAACCATTTCATATTTTCCTCAGCATAGTGCTGATAAGTTATGTCTCAGAGTTATTGGACTGATTCTGGCAGATTTCCTGTGGAAATCACATTGTAACTGATGAAAACTGGTATAAGGTGATCTTTGTGTTAGATAATGCGTGTAAAACAGATCTGATGAGTCAGTATGTAGGAGATTACCAATTTTGTTCGGAAGACTTTGACAGAATAAGAAGAAGGAACATGAGAAGTAATATATGTATCATAATTCTCTTTATATTATTCATCTATCATTGATTGCTTGGTGAAAGTTGTATTTAAATATCATTTTCTTGAAAGTTGAGGCCACAGTCGCTTGTATTTCATGAGAGGAACACAAGTTTCCTTATTCCCATCAGGAATAGTTATTATTTCTTCTGTTTCTTGCTGTGAGTTGAGGCAGCAGACACCTTCCTGGGACTCCGACTTGCCTGTTCAAGTCGATGACAAACATGCACAAGAGTTGAAACTGGAGAAAGGGTTATATTTTATTAGCTAGAACTTTGTTTCTGAAAAACAAAACATTGTTTGGCTATTCCTTGTCTTCTCTGGGACAGGTCTGATAAGAACTGTGTGGCTGGATATTAATTTTATCTCTATATCTAAGAATTCTATTTTTAAAAATAAAATAGCAAATCAAAGCGGGGCTACATTTTACATTTCTAGAGCTCTCAAATCTTGCCCCTTCTGTCTTTTTTGAAGGTAGTAATTTTCATTATACTTTAGAAATGCTGAAAGATCTAATTTTGGCCATTGATTTAGGGACTGTGGCTTTTCATTTATTTATTTAATTTCTCTAGTGTTAACACAGAGAATATGTCAGCTCATTCCTTGCCTGCTTCAGGTCTTTAGAGTCTGCCGAGGATCTTCTTTCTGAGCATGGAACCTGTCTGTGAAAAGAGACAAAGGAAAACGGTGGTGAGGAAGTGAAAAATGAAGGTTCTTGTAGTAATCGAACACATGATGCACATGTATTTTCTACTTCTGCAGAAGGTTCCTGTTCTGCAAAGCAATCTCTTTTTGGACAAGCTGAAATGCTTTCCCTACAGTCCCTCTGACTTGCAAGTGATTCCAGTTGGGAGCAAGGTCCATCTGTTTGGACAGCTTTACAGGACTAGACTTCAAATGCCTGTCTTAAAATATTCATGTGTATAAAAACACATTCAACTTATCCAGTGATTGTAGCATTACCAATTTAGTAATCTGGCACTTCAATTTCTTGACTTCAGTTATTGACTTCTATTTCATTCTTAACTTTTAGGTGAGATTCTCACGTTACTAGGTTTGTTTGTTTTTTTCTTTTTTCAGTATTCTAAAAACTCCTGGGATATTCTTCAGTGTTTGAAAGCTATCCTGAAAATTGATTCTAAAATAATTTCTAAAACTTTCAGATACTGTTCCTGATATTTCTTTTGCCTTTATCTTGTCTCAGCACCTTCTATTACGTCCTTGAGGAGAAAAGCTAAAGGTTGAGGAGCCCCACTCAGGCATATTTTTCCCACCTGTTAGGTCTATTTAACCTCTCAAGGCAGCTCTTCATTACAATCAGTCTCATCATGGCTGTCTCAAAAGACAGCAAAAAAAAAACCACACACACACACAAAAAAACCCAAACCCAAGCAATCCAAAGCGAAGCAGCTCTGCCTTAGAAAGGGAGTGCCATATTCTGTGATACGTATTTATGAGTGTTTGTGCAGCAGAGTCCTGCAGTCTCCATCTGATTTAAAGGTGGAGATTCTCAAGTGTGTGTGCTTATTTAAAGTCCACTGGAAAGCAAATGTGCCTGTGCCTTTGCCTTTAATATTGGATACAGCATGGCTGCTGTATAAAGCAGATAGGAATTGCTCTTATGATACTTCTAGCTCTGAATCTGATGAAGCCAGATTTGGTTTTCTGGGTAACATATGCACATCCTGTGCACTAAGGTCTCAGCGTGAATATTTTAGATGCAATGTTTATTTCATCTTAAAGGTTTCCTTTATCCTCTCCAGATCTTGTGCTTTGGCTATTTTTAAACAGTCTCTTGGGTGATATACTGGCCTACTGACATATGCTCTTTCAACTCTCTTCTAAGAGATACTGACTTAAATTCCCTCTTGGAGATAGCAGGTATGAATTTAGACCGTGCCTTTCCATGCAGAGTGGTGCAAATGAAATTATAAAGGGACAAGAATGTTATAAAAGCAGCACAAATTGAGGAGTGAAAGCTCAGGAGATAGCCTGTTTCAAACACAGGGCTGGAAAGAGGTTATCAAATCCAAAAAGGAAAGCAAAGATAATGTAAATTTCACATAAGTCAGTCATTGTCAGATTGATTTAATCAGGAAGGGTGAGAGAGACTTTCTCATACACTTTCCTAGTTGCGTTTATTTTCATGCTTGGCCTTTGATTTGATTTCGTTCTTCAGGGACTGATTTACTAAATGTTCTGAACGGTAGACCTAAATTGAAGAGGGTAAACTGGTGCACATCTTCTGCAGCTGATAAAGACTAAAAATGTTCTGATATTCTCAAGATAAATATTTTACGAGGACTTTATTGCATTTCTTCCATAAGATGCAACACTTAAGAGTCTCCATTTTTTAAAGTGGAGAAGATTCCAGTAGATTGTACTTGTTTACTTCTTACCACCTATAACTTTTCTTTTAGCTGCCTTTTCAGGAAAAAAAAAAAAAAAAAGAAAAAGAAAAAGAAAAAAGAAAAAATTAAAAAAGAAAAGAATTCTGGTCTCATATTTCCAAAATATACTTCAGAATCAAACTTATTTCTACAAATCATTTCCCATAAAAGAAGGCTTATTTTTTGTTTGTTTGTTTGTTTAATGCAATAATTAGTCTTGCTCAGTAAACAGTTGCAGGCATTTCAGTCTCATCTCAAAGGGAGCTGTCTCTGCTGTGTACCCCAATGTCCATCACTTAATTATTTTAATTGGAAGAATCGAACTATTAAAAAAAATGGCCTTGGGTTTATGAAGTAATATGATCCATATAAAAAGAGTTATTTCATTGAAAAGACAGAAAACGATTCAAAGAATATAGAAAAGCTTTTGTTTTTCGTCGTCCTTTTTATTATTTATTTATTTATTTATTTATTAATGTGTAGACAAGGAAAAAGATGAACAGCTATTCAACAAAACTCTAATTAAAGACACTAAGAAAAATTGGGAAACTTTGCAAGTTGTCTTGGTAGACTATCTGCTCCATAGATAATAGAATAAATGTGTCCTGAAGTACTGTACCTCTTGAGTATGCATGTATGTCATGATCAGTAAGATTTGCTGGGATCCTTCTCAAACGGTCACAATGTGGCAGGTCAGAACACACTGCAGCCAACTTGAGCTTGCTAAACTGTGAACACCTCTGCATTGGCTTAACATGCGGTGTTTCATAGTGCAGTATGGAGGAAAATGGAAACTAAAGCAAAAGAAATATAAGATTACATTGTTTGTACATCCTAAGGCCATTCCCCCTGGAAATAATTAGTAAGCATCTTCTCTAAATACATCAGAATTCTCTTAAATTTATTTTTTTCTATATTAAACTTACACTTCACAACTTGATTCAGATTAATGAACAAGTAATTTACAAGCTTGAGCCTTAAAGGGCAAATAATTTATTGGAACCATCTTAACTTTTATAAAGGTTGCATCTGTTGATGTTAAAGTTATCCACGTGGATTGCGGATTTCTTACCTAAGATTGCCTAGGACTCAGGCTTGTGACCCGTTTTGTAATTTAACAGAATAATCCAGTTGTATTTACCTTGTATGTATGTAAAAGGGTGTGCAAGCAAATACACACTAGGACAAGCTAATGTATTACAGCTTAATCATGCTAAGAATGAAATAATACAGGGATTAATTTAAGGCCCCAGGACCAAATCTATAAATCAGCAGGTTCCTCCCACCATCAATTTATCAGATTTAAAGCAGTAGATGATCAAATGGAATTACAAAGATGAAATGGAAAAAAAATTGCTTGGAATAAGTCTTATACTTGGGGATAATCTAGGAGGAGTGCATCTCTTTGGCAGTCTTATATGCAATATAGTTTACCAGACCAAGTGATTAATCAAACATTTACTTAGGGCAATGCAAACAGATATATAAAACATCTTTACCAATGCATAGTGTGGGGTTTTCTCTTGGTGAGATATCTCTTGAGTCATATGAAGAGAGAAAGGTTGCAACAGTGAGCCACAGAGAGGAGATGTGCTTTCTAGACAAGGTATTTTGAGTTTGTTGCTTGCATCACGCAAGTAGGTTTCACATAGAGGCACAGTTTTTCTCTGGACCTCTGGTTGCTCAGAAGCTGTGGGATAACAAAGATGTTACAGTCCCAGACTGCAGAAAAACATGAAGTGTGGTTTATTGTGAACGAGTGAGATACAGTTAGCATAAACCACTAAAAAAACCTATCATAAGACTAGCTAATACTCTATACACTCTCCATATGCACACACTTTTCATGACAACCACCTAACAGCTCTCAGCATTTCTTAAGTTACCGTGGGCAGGGCTGCCCCGTGCCACCTCAGGCTGCCCAGGGCCCCATCCAGCCCAGCCTTGAGCGTCTCCTGGGCAACATCTCAGAGCCCGATGGCCACAAATCCTTCTCACAAGTCAGTCTTCTCTGGACCGATGCTGGAGGAGAGGCTATGGGATTGCCAGTTTTCTCCTTCTTTTCTTTTTCTGTAAAAATAATTACCATGTGTACTTTCATATATAGACCACAGTGACAGTCAGATTGCCGCCTTACGGAGTTTATTTCATCTGCAGCTATTTATAGAAACACAAAACGACCCAGGGGAATACAGCTAAATCCACTGCTCCAGTCATTGCTCCTGTAGCATTTTGTGCTGTTTGTGAAAGGATCTTACTTCACAGAAACTCTCCTTGCCTTTCACATCACTGTTTTTTGCCCCGCTCCCTGGTGCTGGCGAGTTATGTTCTGATTCTGTACTTTAATCCCTCTTGCTTTTTTTAGGCATCTTCCAGATATCCGATACAGTGCATAATGAGGAATTAGGTTCCATTACACGAAGGCTTAACCTTCACGAAAAGCATTCAGAGCCTGCCAGGAGTCATCAATATTTAACAGCTGTTGTTATTATGAAATACTTCACAGGGTAAGGCGGCCCGCCTGCTTGCACGCAAGGGTTTGAACGGGCGCCAGGCCTCTGTCAGAGGCGAGGGGAGATTGACAGGCAGCGGGGTTGCGTGAGAGCGCGGCCGGGTTAGTCAGCAGCTGGCCTCCGCGCCAGGGCCTTCTCCCCCCCCCTCCCCCCCGCGCCTCCCCTTCAAACGGGATCCTCCGGCCGGGCTGGGGTGTCAGCCTGCTGCCGTGGCGGCCTGCCCGGCGGACGCCCACGTGCCGCAGGCTCCCGTCACGCAAGGCTGTGGCCGGGCGGCCCGGAGGGGGGCCCATTTCGGTGCTCCTCACGCGTGGGAGTCATGCGGGGCTTGCAGAAAAATGAGAGGAGAGAGGGGAGGGGATCTGGAAAGAAAGCAGTTTGGGTTGTACCTTAAATAATGTCATGCTGTACTTGAGAAACTTCAAAGGGCAGTTGGATTTCAAAGCATCTCTTAAGAAGAAGCAGACTGAGAAAACCACTGAGTTGGGAAGAGAAACTCTGCATTGTTGCTAGCGCGATTGCATCTGGTGCTCTGGTAGCCTCTGCACCGGGACTGAGCACCACATTCAGAGGGGGCAGTTTGCTGCTAGATCCCCTCCTGATGCATCTGTGCAACCTGCAGTGCTGCAGAATGCAGTGTCCCTCTCATATGTCTCAGCAATGCATCAGAAACCTTCTCTATATTAGGCATTATTTAATTTCGGCGTGTATTGAAAGAGCTCTGTCTTTACTGTCACTCACTGTCCTCTGCAGCGCAGCAAGAGGAAACAGACGGTTTTGGTTCGTGTCTGTAGGTTTGCTTAACAAAGTTTCTCAGACAGAGTGTTTCCTAGTTGTGGTGTTTTGTTTTGTTTTCTTAGCATTTAGGGTAGCATGCATAGCTAATTCTTCCTGCATCTCTGCGATCCAGGAAGAAAGACCCGGTTTTCACTTCCTTTCGAGTAACAGCACAAGTAAGATGTGTGCTGGTAAGGCAGGGTCTCTGAAACTGCAGGCTTGATTCAAGTATTTAGATCTGCCCATTAAAAGAAATAATGTGTCCCTGGGACGTCACTAGTCTCACAGGTACTCCTCATAGATAGAATTGAAGCTGATGCACCTGCACCCTTCTGAGCCTAAATAGCACTGTCCCCTTCTCCCACCTCAGATGAACCCAGGCATGGTGCCCAGATCAGACACAGCACCCCTCCGCTGCACTTCTTGTGTAGCTGTGGGATGCAGGCAGCCTCAGCACGGGGAGCCGTGGGGCGGCTGTGGTGCAGCTTGAGCACACCTGAGGTTGTTACAGGCCTTGGCTTGGCAGGTAGTTCTCTGATGACTTTTTGAAGTAAGAAGGCTGTGCTTGTGCAGGAAGGGAAGCAGAAACACTTCAGAGAATGTATTCCCGTTGGTTTAAAAAGTGAGGTTTTATGAGAGTCCTGGAATTTCCATCCCTCCTCCTAATGAAAGCGTATTCCACAAGGAGTATATGTTCTGTTATTTCTGGGGGAAAGGGGACGGCTGGTTTCATGATGCTTCCTTACGCATGAAAGTGTCAGGCAGCTTTTCTGGTTTTTACAGTGTTCTAGTGTTGAAGCCAACTGCTTGATGAATGCAAATAGCATTGCCCCAGTCAGAACTGGAGGCTCAGAAAGGACTCAGGTTTTACAGTGAGACAGTGTGGCTGTGAATGGCTCAGCAGCGCCGTGTAAGACACTCCAGTACTCCACTTACTCAAACTTATCACCCTTGCTGTGATTTTGTGACTCTCCCTCCTTTCCCCCCATTTAATTAGCAATCAGTTCCTACTCAACTTTATTTTTTTAGTTTCCACTCCTTAATCACGTTTACAGCAGAAATTGGAACAAAATCCTCAGGTCTTTGACCTGATCTTCAGGAAAACTGCTCTGGCCATTTTCCTTTTTTCTCTTCCTCCTCCTAGCCTCCGCCCTGCTCCTCCGTCGGGTATATTTCCACAGTGTTGTCCTTCTGTAGGACCCAGCATTTCCAAACGTTTGGCTTTTTAATGTTGCCTGTGATAGCACCATGCTCACAATTGCATGACCTTGCAAAACTGTCAGCCCCGGTTCTTGTGTATCTTGTGTTTATCACCCATATGGTATCAATACACTCATTCATCTTCTTTGGCAGAACAGCTCCATCTTCTGTTATATTTTGTATTCTGGAAATGCAGGCTAGATAATTTGTGCTCAGAAAAAGGTCTCTCATACTCCTGCTTCCTACCCACTCTGTTTGATGGTTTTGAACCTGGTAGGTGAGCTCTCTATGTTAACTGCTGGCAGCCCGGCCCAAAATGTTGCCTCTGCCACAGAAAATGGTCCAAAGCACTGTAAAGCTAAAACTTTCCGTTTTTTTACAGCCAGCAGCGTTCATCAGACTGCCTGCAATATCAGTATTTTCTTGCCCCATTCTTGATATATGGGACTCCACAAGCCAGAAGATTTCCCCTCAGGTCACTGAGTCATCGTTAGCTGTTTCTGTGTTGTTTTTTTTTTAAATTTTCCACAACTTGCTCCTCCCTGCCTACTGGAGACAGTACTCCTTTCTTCTCTGGGTTTTTTTGTTTGTTTGTTTTCATCATAGTGGGCTTCATTTTTGCTCAAGAGGCCTGCAACTTTATGTAATATTTCATCCTGGTCACATCTGCCTTGCTGAGCCACCAGTTGTAACCAATACATTGCTTCAGTTCTCTAACTTCAGACTTGGTGCTGACAGGGACATCATGAGGCTGCTCTGCTTTCTTTCTGCTTAGTGAGATAACATCTTGCAGTTTTCTTTCTCACCATGCCGTATTTTGCCTTTCCTCCTTCTCTTTCATACTGGAGATCTGCATGGTGCTCTGCCTTTCTCTCTTTGCCCTCCCCAGGTGATGTTCTACCACTAGCAGCAGCGTTTCTTATGAGCAGTCACTGCTGAACTAGCCAAGCCCTGCTGCCCCAATGAGTGGGCTAGCAGGGTATTTCCAATGCAGGGAGGCAGATGGAGCACGACTAGTGAGCGAGGCCTCAGGTGCACGATGGAGACGTGCCTGCGTCAGAGGGGCTCCTGCTTCTTGGCCTGGAAGGCGCCATTTGCTTTTGATGGTGCAATAGTTCTCTTTGCAGTTGAGGCCAGTGAGTAGAGTATGTTATGAAACGGATGTGTGTGGCCTAACATACGGGTAACTCTAGCCGGCAAAATAACATTAAAATACTTTCCATTTGGAGATGGAATTTGTACTAGCCAGACAAGCTGCGGAACAAACATCTCTTGTGCTTCTGCTGCTATGTTTGTGTGAGCCTGAAGGCTAACAAACAGGCAGGGAGCTCTGGCCTGCTCGGTTAGGTACAATAATAGTTTCCACTAACGATGAAGCTAGAACTGGGGGAATTTTCACGAAGCCAAAAGAACTGATCAAAAAAATAAACCTTGGTTTCCTCTCACCCCTCCCTGACTGTCATTTAACCTTTGCAAAGATGGCAAACCAGTGTGGAAGTAGCTACAAAAACATCTTTTCTGAGGGAGAAAATTCTGGAAGAGACCATTGGAATAGGGGTTGTGCTTTTGAAAATGACTGCCACATGTGCCTAACGCTCTGCTGTGGCAGCTGTTGGTGTGTTCTTATGGGTGGATGTAGCAGAAGTCTTGGTTGAGCAGGACAAAGAAAGTGATCTTCGGCAATTATGAGAGCTGCTCCAAAAGCAATGCCTCCTAATTTATTATGTTGGCCCACGGCATCAGAAGTGGGTGTTGGTTGGCAGTAGAGGTTAAACCTTCCCACCAACATCCCGTTACATTTTGCTGCCTTGTGACAGATGGCAGCAGAGGGGCAGTCTGACACAATGGCTGTTGTACAGCCTTTTGGAAAGAAAATGACTCCATTTAGGTCATATCCATGTTCACTTGCAACAAATATAATTCAAGCCATTAAAAAAGTTGACTATTTTTTTCTGTTTGAAACCCTACTAAAAATCTAAAACCTACTGTCATGACTTTTATCCAGATGCTCAGGAACGTTAGAGCCTTGCTGGCTGTGTTCCCTTCTTACTCTGATTTTGTAAAAATGGCTTCTGTTTGCCTCAACCATTTCTGGGATTATTAATCACCTCAGGCTGTGGCTGCACCAGCTCTCATCTAGCTGGAACAGATTATACGTATTGAATGTTCCAGCTAATCTCACTGCTATGTTTTCTCCTCACACTCTCTGTGAAGAGATTAAAAAAAATAACCTTAAAACTGAATCACTACTTCTTGCCTGGGACAGTTGTGTTACTGTAATGGGGCAGTAAGCATGAAGTTGATTCCTTATTTTTTACTAAACAAATGATAACCATACTCCCTAGAGGATGCAAAACCCCAATATGTTAAGTGGTATCAGAGTTCTCAGAAATGCTCTCATTATCCTCAAAAATGATTCTGGGATTTTTCTGAGTTGAAGACTACAGTCTGCGTATTCAAAGATATTTCAGATCAAGTAGTGGTAACCCACGTGCAGGAAAAGCAGCCACCAGGCATTTTGATTCCGATGATGGTTTTTATTATTGTTAGAACAAATATATGTGATTTCAATCTACGGTGAATGATTCTCATAAATTTCGTGTAATAACAGACCTGCAGGAATCAAACTTTAAACTTCTCTTTGGAAATGAAAGAGTTTAAGAAGATTCCTGTGAATCTAGCAACCAGTCTCAGACTCATAGAGTAGAATAGGGTATGGTGAGACTGAGAATAGTATGGTGCCAAGGAGGTCAGCACTGAAAACAATAAATGTATTTCAGTCCCTTGTCTTCTGAGCTATGTAAGCATTTCTTTACATTTTCATGATACATATAAACAAAACAACTTACTAACTATCCTTTGTTTCTTTTCTGTGGGTTTTTGCTATTGCTTTATGTAGAGTACAGTAATGGAAAAAATATGTTCAATAAAAAGTGTGATAGATATTTCATATAAAAAACATCTGGACTGCCGAATATGTATGTATGTATCTCCCTCGCAACAAAAGCAAGTTGTCAGTAACTGAGATCCAGACCACGAAGACAGTAACTCCCAATTAGTCCAATGCATGCTAAGTGCCTAAATAAGATTTTTAGTCTAGTGGCCCTAGTCCGTATGATCTCTGAACTCGTAATAACTCTTTCCAACAGCCATTCAAGAAAAGCACTTTAAGAAGCAAGTTGGTCAGACAATAAAAGAAGACAATGTATCTAACAAAACTGCTGTCCAAGAAGGTGGACTTCTACTAGAGGTGAGTGACAAATGCCATCTTTTTGGGCTCTAAGTAATTTTTGCTGTTTGGTAGACTCTGCGGGTTAATCTCTTGTGGCATTTTGGAACAAACCATCTGTCTTGGAGTGAATCACTGAGGAATCAGTCACACTTGTGAGAGTTTCTTGCGGGAGTGACGCTGGCAGCTGTGGTCGTCTTGCTCAATCTGCTGGGCATTTGCAGCCCTCCATCTTGTGGGCTGTCCCTGGAGTCCTGTGGGCCAGTTCACAGTTATTGATCACTTGGGGTGAGAGCCAAGATGTGTTGTAGTTGGCACACATTTTGAGGGTACCAACAACAGCTTGCCAGGTTTCTGATCTGACCTAAGATTATGCTGGGATGTTTTAATTTATTCTACTTCCTGAACTCAGTGTTCTGGAGGAAGCAGTGTGTGCAGAAGTTATTCTTTCTATGTATTTGTATCCTCTTTAAGATGACTTTGTATTGGCAGGGTGGTATGAAGGGGCCATACTGCTACTGAGAATTGGGTCCATTAATCTAGATGAAGAATTAATACTGCTGTGAACTACTGAACCAGTAGTTCATCACAAATACTTCTGCATTTTAAACATATGATGTAATTGTGCCCTATATACACAAAGGATCCCTGGAAATTCCATTTTAATTAAGACTACATATGTATAGTTGTATTGGATAGGATAATATTAATGGAATAAAAATCATGTTTCAATGACAGCCTTGAGATACATTTAAATGTAAATTAAATGATAACCTTTAGCAAATGGATGCTGTATACTATTGGAGAAAAAAAAAGAAAACCTTTTTAGCATGGGAGCCAATGTGATAACTTGTACAAGTCTGTGGAATCAAAACTGGCATACTGCTTTTTTTCCTGTTTATACTTTAGAAGATTTTAATTTTGCATTTCAAAGCAAGTAGCACAGAGGCATTTGATTAGTTAGCATGAATGCCAAAATGAGGTATTTGGCTGTCAGGTATTTGCAACAATTTCCATTCTCTGAGAGTAGGAAGTACAAGGCAAACAATGTATGATAAATATGGTGAGTATATGATTTTTAATGATGCTCTTCTATCTTTAGACTACACTTTGTTTTGTATATATTACATACCCCCAATTTATAATCATTAAGGATCTTCAAACAGAGGGAGAGAACACTGACAGTAATTTCACATAGTGCTACTGACTGTGCTTATGGTCTGATTTCTATAGGGTGTATGAGTCACACTCCATTGGAATACATGGGAGATTTTCGTCCTAGATCATACTTCATGTGGATCACTATCTTGGTGATTACGTGCATATTGATATGAATATGTTTGCCAGGCTCTGCTTATGGGCATGTTTGACCTAGAATAAAAGGGTGAATTTTCCTTAGGACTTGTTGAGATTGTTCTCTGGGGCCTGAGTTTCACTCAGCCAGATGCCATGGAATGTGACGAAGAGTGGGTTTGTGCTGTTTCATCAGATTTGCTGTTAGTTATTAGGGACTGCACACCGTTCACTAAACGGTTGCATTTGTGATTCCTTCTGAAAAGAAACAAATAGCCTTGCTGGTGGTTGCTATGTTTTGTGCACTGACCTGTGAATCTGGCCACTTCACTCACTCTCAGAAGATGCTTTGCCGCTGTCAAATGCCACTTTCCTTTCATGACACCACCTCACACTGTGCAACCTCTCCTTGATGCTTTATTTAAATAAACCAGAATAATCCGAATCACCAAAATACATGTGAATAATACTGCTCCCATCTGAAACAATAATGGAGAAATGGAGGTAATTGCATTTTTTTTCTGGTGTGTAGGATCACGCTGCTCTATGTATAGGTAGGAATATGGAAGAACAAGAACACTAATTACTGGTACATAATTTATCTGTGCCTCTCCAGCCTTGGAACAACACAGTACTTCCCCTTTCAGCTTAAAAGAAAACAATGAAATTAGGCTGTCTTCAAAGTATGTTTAAAATGCTTTTTATTTCTAAAGGCCTGTGCCACAACATGTGTTCTTATTTAAGATTTTATAGAGATACTTTTACAGCTAAAATCAAATAGCTTTCATCAGCAATAATGGAATAAACAATGATACCAGTTTATCAAAGACTTTTTAGTGGAGCACAGCAGGTATCTAAATAAGTAATTTCTTCCAGAGTTTAAGCATCAGTTCTTCTGAGTAAAAGAGTCCTTTTTGCCATATTTTTGTTTTCATTTGAAAGAAGACAAGACAAAGAAAGCCCTAATGACCATAATCCCATTTTATTAACGGTCTTCTTCAGTATATTCCATTCTTTCAATCTTTGCTGTCCTTGGAGACTTCAGAAACCAACTGTTTGACTGTGGTAATGATTATTAATTTTGCACTTTTGTAATGTTTTCCAAGACAGGTGGTATTGCAGCCCTTGCTCCACATGCCTTTTTGCAAAAAAGGCTGCATGCCATTTCTGAAGCCCATTACTGAATGTTTAAAGAACACTGGGCCAAACCGGTAACCAAAAAAGTGGGAGAATAAATTGTATTGCCAGTCAGTAAATACAGATAGATAGAATTTACAGGGTGCGGTGATGGGGTGGAGAAACACAGTAAAGTGGTTACTTGGAAAAATGAAAATGAATCACCAGAAGTTATTTAGGCACTAGCCTTGATTGCAGTACTCATCTTGTGGCTGTTAGCCACCTCCTACTCTTCCCCCCAGCTATGCTGCTGTCAAGTCCAGGCTCAGAGTTTAGGCTGTTGTGTAGGTAGTATCTCATCCCAAGTACATCTGTAATTTCCATGCATTATGTACTATCCTATCTAAGGAACTAAACACCCACTGTTGAGAGGATGGTTCTCTCTGCACTTTCTTTCTCCATCATGCAGTCAGGCAGTGGCCCCCTTGTCACCACTGGTACTGCTTCTTGCTTAAATATCACCCATCTACTGAGCAGCACCTAATGAAAATTGTTACTTTGCTTTTATGGACCACCTCAGTGCTGCTTCTGCAATGTTCATGCTCATTATAAAAGTATTTGCTACTTAGGGAGCAATCTTTGTGGTGCTTCCTTCTGCAGCGTAGGATTTATGGTGTCTCTGTCTCCAGTCATATGGACGTAATTCCTTACAGGTGTGAAAATAGTGCTTTATGTCCAAAACATCACGAGTATTAAAATGAAATCTGGATGATCTGTCCAGCTCCTAAGTAGACATTAATGGAATAAGACTGCCTGGGTCTGTCATGCCTTATCTCACTGATGAATACTGATAAAGGCCAGAGCTGTCCTGTTTAGCCATTTCCATTTTCACCGGCAACTCACGCCCTTTTAGGGAAGGCCCATTTTGATTTCTACCATGAATCCTCAACTTTTAAGCCTTCTTAGTACATAAATCACATTTCAGTGATTTTGTCTCATGTTCTGGTTTACAGCTGTACCAAAGAGGCCAGTCATCATACTGTCATGGTATTTCTTATTCAGTGATTCCATACATTTACCCGTGTTGAGCAGAGACAGTTAGTTATGTATACCTCAGTTACTTCCCTGCTGTAAACAAATAATCAAAGAATCATGGAATTACTCAGGTTGGAAAAGACCTCAAAGATCATCAAGTCCAACTGCAGCCTAACCATAGTACCGTAACTCTAACAACCCTCTGCTAAATCATGTCTCTGAGCACCACATCCAAACGGCTTTTAAACACATCCAGGGACAGTGACTCAACCACCTCCCTGGGGAGCCCGTTCCAGTGTTTAACTACCCTTTCTGTAAAGAAGTGTTTCCTAATGTCCAACCTAAACTTACCTTGGCGCAACTTGAGGCCATTTTCCCTCGTCCTGTCACCAGTGAGAAGAGACTTGCCCCGCTCTCACTGTAAACTCCTTTCAGATACTGGAAGAGAGCAATAAGGTCTCCCCTCGCCTCCTTTTCCCCAGACTAAACAGCCCCAGCTCCCTCAGCCTCTCCTCATAGAGCTGATTTTCCAAGCCCTTCACAAGCCTCGTTGCCCTTCTCTGTACCTGCTCTAGTACCTTCATATCCTTTTTGTACTGAGGTGCCCAAAACTGAACACAGTACTCTAGGTGAGGCCTCACCAATGCCGAGTACAGGGGCAGGATGACTTCCCTAATGACATAGGGTGTATAAGAAAGGAGTGAATTTGATTGCTGTTTTGCCATAAAACCCTAGTGCGGGAGCAAGAAATGCAAAGGTCTTTCAGGCATAATTTGAATTTCATCCTGAAAGGGTGGCTGCAGGTTTAACATATCTGTGTGCTGAAGAGAAAGAGCCCATAGCCTATTATTTTTCTCTACATAGAGTGATAACAGGCTCCCTTACAAAAGCCTGCCTGGCATCCACTGATGCCAGAAATCATCTGCTTTTTCAGTTGAACCATCTTCACCTTCTTGCAGCCCCCTCCATCATTCTGGAGCAGCTGGTGGTGAGTAACTACTTCGATCTTTATTTGTTTTAGCTTGTTGAGACACTAAGCTCAGGAGATCCATGTCACTGCTGGGTACTCTTAGATGTCATTATGCCTATGAGAGAGACTTCCATTGTTCTGCCCAAACTCAAAAAAAAACCCCTCTCAGTTTTCACCAGTGGCAGAAAAAACAAATTATTGACATTTTGTACATTAAATAACAAAGACTCTGTGGCAAATGGAGTTTTCATGTTCTGTTGGTATGCTTTTGTTTCAGCATCTGGCAGATGAATTTTGCTGACTTGAGTTGCAGTTAACACAACTACTGGGTCAAACTTGCTTTGTAACCAGAACCATTTGTGCTTGCAATGGGCTGTTGGTGCAAAACAGAAAGCATGGTCAGGTGTAGAGCTGCAGTCTTGACCAAAACCAATGAAAGCCAGTTGGAGTCTTTATCTAAGTAGAGGATTCAGGATTTAATGTAATGGCAGCCTATTATTTAACAATCTGTAGTTACATCAGAAGTGGCTGCAAATAGTAAGATTTCTGGGAGTTACTTTCAACGGGGAGGTGTATGTACACATTTGGCACAGAAAGGTATTTCCAGGTAGCCTCTACTGACAGTTTGAACCGGAGTTCAAGTTTCATTCCAAGGGAGTTGGAAAATGATACATTAGAAAACATCCTATTGGTGCTGTTCTTCACCCTGCTTAAGGAAATAACATAGGAAACCTTTTCCCACTTGGTTTCCTGTAATTTTTTTAAACTTGTTAGTGTAATTCCACTTCCTCCTTCCAAACTGATTTATGTAATCAGTACTAGATAAAACTATGCTCTCGAAAAAGGTACACTAGGTTGAATTTCAGTCTGAGAGCAAAAGATTTTACTCTTCCTGTTATTTTTCAATTTGAACTTGAAAAGGAAGATTGGGAGTCAGACGAAAGTGCATGGCTCTTCTACAGGGCTGTGACCAAGGCACAGACTTCAGAAGTCGGAAGCTGGTATAGAGAAACTTTGATTTATTCTGCTCTTGAATTCCTTTTCAGCTTTTGACGGCGCTCTCTTTTGTACCACAGTCCTTCTAAAATAAAGCTGTTAGGTTATGATACTGAGCATCACCTTTTAATTTGCAGGCTTAAAATGCAGCCACCAAAATAGGAAGTTCTCACCAAGTGCTCTTGGTCTTGGTGCATTTTCTTTCTCGGTTAATAAGTTTTACAAGTTACCCAAATAACCCTTTTGCTTTTCTTTGTTTTCAAACATGAACCTTCTTCCAGTAATTCAGATGACATGATCTAAGCTGACATTAGTCTCTTGGGATGATTAGCAGAGAATATATCCATGAAAAAAAGAGCCATAAATGGGGTCAGGAGTAACTTGCCATCTTTATCACATGCGTACATTCACTTTCTGCTTGGCAGGCACAGGCGGAACACAAAGGAACATTTCAGAGTTCTTGGTCCTCCCCCCCCCCCCCCCTTTCTTTTTTTCTTTACAAATAGGCATATTTCTAAAATCCAGACAAGAAATTTGGCAAGGGAGCAACATTCTGCAAAAAATCCTTTTTGTTGCCCTTTAAACAAACAACTAATGTTCTCACTTATTTCTTCTTTTCCCCCTCTCAAACAAGTCTGGACTGAAAAGTCTGTGACTTCTGAATACCCTTAGATCTCTACTCCAGTTCTTAGTGTTACTGTTACTACTGTAGCAGTCACTATACTACCATAGTGTTTCAGGTGCTGAAATACAGGCTGCAGCATCATTCAACTTGACAGACTGCTTGAATTGAAGAAAAAGATGTGAACCCTTCCCTTCAGATTTACAATCTAAATGTGAGAGAAGAGATGATAGGTGCTTTCCAATGGACAACAGGACAACAATGCAGCAAAACTGTAACCATAAAAGCCAGGCATCATTGTGTACAAGCACATTGGACTGCAAAAGTCCTGACTTTTGACTAATTTGAAGGAAAAAGCATCTTTGCAGATGCTTGTGTGAACCTGGTAGCAGCAGAGGAGACACCAGTAAGAGCTGATTTTCAATTCTTGCCCGTGCATGAGAGCAACATATTGGAATGGTGACACTTATTTCACTTCTCCAACATGGAATGGAAGATTTCGGACCTCGAGGTAGTAAGCTGTGAGCTGATCTCAAAATCAGGTCAAGCAGCTGATATTTAATGTGATAGAGAAGGAGGAGTCAACAGCCAGCACCGGTATGCAGAAGGGAAGGCAGCATTGTGTCAGTTTGCATTCGCATCAGAAGAGTCAACTTCCTTGTGTCAGGGCAGAGCAAACATGCTGCAGTGTTTCAGATGTGGTAAAAGAAATTGCATCTGTACTGGTGAGCAGAGAAGCTGTCCATCAGCTTTGGACATAGACCAGATGTGAATCTGCATTTAAGATCCCTTACTGCTGTCTCCAAGCTGCTCATCACAGCAAACTCCACCCAAGCTCACTTTTCACAACCACTTCCTCTGTTTCTGCTCAGGCTATTTTGGTGCCTCTGGAGGCAGTCCCACGGCCACGTGACTTCCTTCACAACAAAACATATTCTCTTGCTTCAACTCAATTAGATTTTTTTTCTCTCCCTGACTCCAGAACTAATCATTGGCAACTGTTCTTACCAATCAGTAGGTTCAGTGTCTGTATGCAAGCACTGTGTCGTATCCATGTGTTGGGATTTAGTCTGTTGCTAGGACTAGACTACTCACGTCCAGGTAGCTAAGGAAGTCATAACACACTGTTGTGTCCTTACACGTTTCTTTATGAGTGTTTTTGGGGAAGTGTCCATTTTCTGAAGATGGCAAAGTCATGTATTGTTTAAGAAAAGAAAACAAGAAATAGTAACCACCTTAAATAGCTCTTGTGCTCATAGATTAAACTTACGTTTTCACAATTTTACATTCTTTAGCTGGTCTTGAGCTAGAAAAGTTATAAACTAGTAGCCTAATCTGTATTTGCAGCTGACACTTGCTTCCAGACTATTCCTCATTCTCAAGTCAGAGAACGTAATGAGCTTCAGCCTAGATATCTCCCCAGGAAGGCGAAATTGCAATCAAGAAAGCAGATCTAGGCAAGAATGTGTGTTGTCTTAAGAATTTTTGCAAATCTGATGTATTTTTTTTGTGTGTGTGGTTGTGTTGTTTTCAAAAGAAACAAGTAGATGCTTTACCAGAAATAAAGTGCCTTCTTTTATTTATTTATTTATCTATCTATCTATCTATCTATCTATCTATTTATTTATTTATTTATGCTTAGCTTATTTAATAAAAGTTCAATGCTTTTTGATAGGTTTGAACTGAGAAGAAAACTGATATTGTAAAGTATGCTGTTGACCATTAAATATATTGTTTTCTATTACTGAGGATATGGTACTCTTAAGGATAAAGGAGGACAGAGAATGACCCTTCAGATAGTCCTGTTGCGTGTATAGGAACTTCATGAGAAGCGGCCATCAGTCTGATTTTAGCTGTCCTTGACATTTTATGAGTAGAAAAAAGAAAAAAAACAAACACTATTTTTTATATGTTGTTATAATTCAATTTCTTCCAGAAATTCCTAGATGCAAAAGCTGATGATGCCCAGCAAAGAGACATTTTCTCCAATGCATTTCAAACCCTCCTCCATCCTCCCAATACTACAGAGTCCTCAGGATTCTCCAGTAACTCAGACTGTGCTTTTTTTTAACAATGAGAAAACCAATGTTTACTCAGACTAAACCAGAGACTCACAGAAAGGCCTGGGTGAGGTCTTCTCCTGGTCTAAAATTCAACTTAAGATTTGCACTTGTTACTGTGTTTGGGTACTTAGTTGCCTATGTAAGGATTAATGAGTGCATAGAGAGTAGCTTTCTGTAGATGGAGTGTTCTGGAATAGTTGAGATAGTGGGCGGGGATTTAGGTAGGTGTGTGGCTTGGTGTTCTCGTGTGCATCGGGTTTTTGTAGCGGGTGTACGCGTCTGCACGGGAATTAGGATGGTATGTAAGGTGTGTGACGCAGCAATAAATTGAGAGAAGGTTTCATGGCATCCATGACTATGTCTCTCTCTCCCCCGGGCGGTCGAGGCCCCGGGATAAGTCGGGTTAATTGACGGCTACGTCATTACTGCTGCTTAGAGGAGCTGTCTCTTGTAATTTTCCTTCTCCACCATATTCCAGATGATCATAGCAGAATCAGTGTCTGCTGCCAGTAGGGGACCACTTACATTTATACAGGGTTTTTTTAACAGGCTATAAAACATGTGTAAGGTGATAACTACTGCAACAAAACTCTTCCCAAAGACAAATTCTGAAACATCACGCTCCCTTAAAAACTTTGCTGACCTGAAATGGTGCTTTAAAAAGCTGTTTTAGCATCTATTTCTGAAGAGAATGTGAAGTACAGGTTGGGTTTTTGTTTTGTTTTTTTTTTTCCCCCCCTTTCAAAAGTATTTCTGAATTAGAAAATGTAGTATATAGTGCTAAATGCACAGAAAAGTTATACTCTGAAATTAGGACATTGCATTCAGTGTTCAGTGCATTGGCGTCAGCATTGTCTCTTTTAGGTTTTGATTTCTTGCAGTAAGAGATGTCTGCCCTTCATGCTAGTTAACAACTTGCAAGTGTGAATAAAAGTCAGCTGTGGATGGAATATTATGATGGCTTCTTCTCTTCAAGACTTGATACAGTTACATATAAATAACACTGAAAAAAATTCCAGACATTTAGTACTTACATATGTCTAATTGTCCAATATGTTGGATAAATATTACTCAAGACTCTTTTCAGTAAGTTATTTCTGTGGAAGATAATGGGTAATCTTACTACATTTGTTATTGCAAAGGCTACCTAACTAAATTTGTTATTAGAAGTGCAGAGTAGTGAGCAATCAATGCTTCATTTTGAGTCTTCTCAAATAGAATTAATCAGACTGGCATTTTCTATATTGAAATTGTTGAAGAGAAGGCTGAAAAGCCCAGAGCAGCTGCAGGACTTAGAAAGAATGATGGGCTGAACTTGCGCTGAAGATACGATGTTGCCCCATCTTTACTTCCATCTGTGAATAGAACATCTGGTTTTGAGAAAATGGAATGAGAAACTGCATAAATCACTGTAAAGACTGTTTCTATTTCCAAGTGTAGTCCAGGGCACATTGCTTATGAAAGAGCATTGACAGTAGGGTTCCATTACTGGTAAAGCACAGTTTTAAATTCAACATCCATGATTCATGGGGAGGCTAAAGAAAACGATAGCAAGATTATGTCAAACTTCAGTATCCTTTCATGATAATTGCGTAGGTAAATGACATATTACTCACCCAGGTACTTGTTAGCATATCTACTAATCAGGGAAAATATTCGTATGTATTAATAAACAAAATGTTTTTCATGGCAATTATAGAATTCATATGTATGAATATTCTTCTTCTTTAGATCCTTATACGTAGTCCCCATTACTTGTACAATCTCAGGTGGTATTCACATACTTCATATACTTGCTTCTTATTTGAAATCCTCATTGTTAATGCAAAGAAAAGAATTGGTGTTGTTTACAATTAGGCATGAAAAATTGATCAAACTTTGCCATCAGTAGTAAGCATTGTTGGTGCTTCTAAACAAATATGCCATGTAACAAATCTGTACTGCAGTACTCAGTGTCACCCTTCAATTCAGTTTTTCAGAGAAAACTTTCCCTAATCTGTATTTAAGCTATTGCTTATTAGCATTGCTTAACTCTAGATGCCTGTAGCACAATTTACATTCTAACGTCCAGTCATTAGTTCTTGTGAAAACAGTTGGATTCAGTTGGCATGCATCTCTTTCTAGACAGCACCGTATCAACTTTTTGCAAATACAAAATCAAATGATGCTTCAGTTCAGCCTGCATATAGCACTTGTTTCTCAATACTGTCTTTGGCAGAATGGCTCGTTTTGAGGCCTTGTGCTCAGCAGAGGCCAGCAGTTTATGCCTATAGGAACAAAGGGAGTCTCTACCCCAAGGGCTTGACACAGGCTTAACAAGCTTTGTTGCAAAAGCTTAGCTTGGAAATAAAGTATAAAGAAGGAAAAGCTAAATTTTAATTTCTACATCATGTAATCAAAACAACTTTAAAAGCGAAGTTGTTTTTGGTTGTGTGCAATACTTGTTACACATTGAGCATATCAAAAACATTATCACCATGGTTTAAAGCACGTTTACATGTGCGTACACATTACAGTCTCACTCTCCAGAGAACTACTGTGCTTTTTTTTATGAAAGTTTATAGCTCACAATTACCAGAGCCCAATGACTTACATTTTCCTAACTGATTTCCAGCAGGCCAGTTTTGTCTGCTGCCTCCTGACAAGCCGCAGCATTCCAGCTCCCTCTTTAGACTGAAGGCACATATGTAAACAAGTATCTCCAAGATTGACCTAATTCTTTGGTGGAAGTGATGTGATAGTGAAAAATGGCATAACGAGAAGTTACACTGAGTGAATCATTTGTCTGTGCATTTTGGATGGCAGGGCTTAGTCCACCCAACAGTAAACATGAGGTCCAGGGCTCAAGGGCTTGTGTGGATGAGCTTTGAAACTTTGGCCGAGCTCTGCTTTGAGCAGTGCAGCACTAGATGTTGAATTTCCATTCTGTCTTTAAGTAGCCTGAAATGATATCCGGGCTCAAGGAGGTAGGAAGGAATGTGAATGTGGTTTTACGTGGGAAGACAAGAAGAATGAAAGGAGTGTAATTGATCGTATGTGTGTATTTCTTCGTATTTGAAAAGAAACATTTATGTTGCAGATTCACTCTTGAATATTTTTACTTGGTTCCACTGTCATGCACACATCTGCCCATGAAAACCAGTCAGACCCAGCAGCCCCTCTGAAATGTTTCCCATATAAACCCAGAGCTGTAGGCTTCAGCCTGTAGGATCTGTTTCCTCCCTTGGCTCCAACGATGGAAATTTATATTCTGTTCTGTTTCGTTAGCTTGAAAACTAACCAGTACATGCAAGTCTTTGATCAAAACTGAATGCTAAAAACAATTCTGCCACTCCCCCTTTGCATTGACTAGTGCTTAGTCACCCAAGTACTCCTTTTGAAGTTGCTTTGTAGATACAAAGAAATACATAAGAATCCCAAGGGCTAGGAGATACTGTACATACTGAGCAAAGGCCATCTTCTGATGTCATTAGATAGATACAGTATTTCTGAATAGTCTTTTATGCTGGGTTTTATTGCAGGAGTCTGTAATTGTTCCTTTCTCTTTGGTTTATGAAGAGAAGCTTAGGGATTCTTTTATGATTTTTAGAAGACTAATAGTGCATCCTACAGACACCAGTGGAAAGAAATACCGATTCGTTAAACAATATGGCTAAAGGTACATTAACTGTCTGCATTTTCCTCCTAATACTTGTAAGACTTCAGTGTGAAAGACAAGGGTGAGTATATCATTTCCAGAGTTTTCAAATAGCTCCTTATTTAGATCATCAGAAAATGGCCCCATCCTGCATAGGACACAAAACCCAGCAACACATATTAAATGAAACCGTTCCAGATAAACTGCAAGCCAACTGACCCTGGAAATTTAGTACCCAAGTTGCGTGACTTGAAAATCTGTTCAAAGCAAGGCATGGCTGCAGGCCTTGACTGTTGTACTTTAGTAACCATAGCAACACGGTCTCTGGAGACCGAATGCTAGTGAGTTTTCCTTTATTTCAAGGAAGAGTAATAAGAGAAATGTGGCTTGGAACTTCTTCTTCTTTTATTTTTTTTTTTTTTCTTTTCTTATTTTTACTATGCCATGACCTTGACCAAAATATCTTTGAAGTATTTACTGGCTGATTTTCTGCTATGGGACCAGAAAAAAATATCAGGATATATAAAGGCTGTTGCCAAAGGAAGTCCTATCTTCCTCAAAATATTTGCCTTCATTCCCAAAGAGAACCTCTTTACTCATAATGTTCCTAAAACTTCTTAATGGAAGGAACTGATAACTTTCATCTCACAGCTACCGAGGGCAGCAGAATAATGTTGTACTTTCTTTGAACTGACAGATTCATTGTTTTTTGTTTCAGTAGCAGGTGCGGCTTTTCGTGAGTACATAATTGGATGTACATGTTTTTCAAAAGAACACAGGCCTCTGTCTGGTGCCAAGCTCTCTCTTTTTTTTTTTTTCCCTCCACTTGGAAAAAAAAAAAGAAAAAAAGAGTGATTTCATTTTTAAGTACAATGTAGAAAACTCATGTAAGTGTTTTTAAAAAGCCAAATACAAACAAACAAATGTTCACAATGCATATTTAAGTCTGTCTCACATGTTTCAGCTATTATCCTGGATTAGAAATTCCATCTGTCATTGGATCCATATGGTTTACCAAATGGCAGTTTACAGCCATGCCTTTTTGCAGATTAGAAGTTAGTGGGTTTCTGTTGCAGGAGTTCCACTGTCTGCACTAATGTCTTTGTGTGTGCGTGCATGCTTGCGTTCGTGCGCACAAATACATGCAAATGGCTACCAATTATTGCAGGATGCAAGTGGACCTTATTAATTAAAACACACCAGTTGCACGCAATGAAAATAACATTGACATTGAGCTAGGGAGTTAGGTTATTTTCTCCTCTAAAATCCATGAGCTTCACTCTAGATTTTCCATTATTTATGCTCAAAGGAATAAACCAAGGTGAGGAGAGCTGCTCTTGACTTCTCTGTGCTGTCCTGTCTATGTGTTTTGGGCAGGCAGATGCTCTTCACATAGCATTAAGGAGCACATCAGTAGGCAGACTTCTGGCTGCCTGGCCAGGCCATTGCATGTTTGTTAGGCAGAGTGAGCTGCAGTGTGAGGCTGGTCCAAGTCCTCTTTCCATCCCTTTTCTCCTCCCAGGTTGTTGATAATTCAGGTAGGTATCTGCTGTGTTTTTAACACAGTGCAGTCTCCCATGCAGTAGGAATGAGGAAAAGCTATTGCCAAGGCCCAGAACTTCAGAAATTGAGAATGTTTAAAATCATGAACAGAGCTGTACATTTCATTGTCTTGTTAATTATAAGACCTGATAACTTAGACCCGAAAAGCTATGAATAGTTTCTGTTCATTATCATGGACTGAAGTTGTCTATGTCTCGCAGTCAGTTCAGCAAACCATTAGCATTCTGTCCATAATAATGCAAAATCTCCATGTGGTGTTCCTGTAAAGGGCTTGAGTATGAACTTCTGTATGATACCTAAGAGATTTCTTTGACAGATCGGAACAGGTCTTTTCCTACTAATTTGCAATCATTACGATCCACTTCTGGGTAGACCTGCATTAGCAAATGCCCTCCTCCTTTTTCACATCTACAGCCAGTAGATATAGTAAAAGTATAAATCTCAGCCCAATTCTCATTCTGTTCCTGTGTCTGTGCTACAGATGCCAGATTTCACACTGAACAGCACTTCAAGGTAATACTAAGAAAACATTTGGAGTTGTGGTTAACTCACTGGGTATGAAGTTCTACTCCATGTCCAGGTTTTTTTTTTTTTGTGGTTGAAGCAGCAGGTTTCCCAGCTAAAATGAGGTTTAGACACATGGAATTTGTGTTAATCCTCAATAGCTTCATGTGGCTTCATAAAAGTTGTTGTTGCACCAGAGTGGGTTATGCTTTTCCTGCCTGCAAGGCAGAGCATCTGATGTCTGTGTTTGGGCCATTTAAACCAGAAACCAGGAGATGCGTAGTTGAGAGATCTTAACTCAGAAAAAGACATCAGCATTTTGAGAAGCAAAACAAAAACAACGAGGGGAAAATCTGTAACTTTCTTAATTTACATCCCTCCTCAAATCCATAATTATTTCTGACTTAACCTTGGTACACAGCTCCTTGAACCTTTCTTCCACTTCTTTCCTTTTACTCCTTCCCACCCTTCCTTAATACCTCTCCAGATGCAGTTCCCACTCCATTGTTCTGAACCCTTGGAAATACACGATCCCATTTCCCATTCCCATATTTACAAACCTGGTCTAGCCTAATTCTGGCTTGATGAAAGAAAGACTTGTGAAAAGAATAAGCTGCCCACATTCCACTGGAGGGAAACAAGTTTTACATTTTAAAGCAAGTCTCTTAGGGTACATGTGCATACGTTTGATGTGTTCTTAATTTCTAGCTGTGCAGGCTAAACTGGAGGTCTTTTGGAAAGCGCATGGTAACAGCTACAGGCATCTGCACAAAGGAGGTCCCTTAATTGTCCTATGGTTATCTTTATGGAAATTTTTAGTCTGCCCAAATTTAAAGGCCTGCCAGATGTTCAAAATGTAATAAAATTCCTAACATCACATCACTGATGGTTTCATTGCTGTGAAGATGAGTCCAAAGAGACAAGATGCCAAAAATGCTTTTTTGTCTCCACTTGATATTGGAAATGGGTATGACAGATACCGTCTTTGGAGGCTTCTCTCGGTACACTGAAAGGCACAGATGTGAATATGTAGAAATCTTGGCATACTGTCCTCTGTTTGGTGAGGTCCTGGGATGAATTTGGACATTTTTTTTTTAAAGCAGAAAATAGCACCAGCCCAGCAAGAGCTTGTGGTTGAAGAGTAGACACGGATAACTTGTGAATCTACTAGCCAAAGATATCGCTTATTCTGAAAGGGATCTAGATTGATGGAGCAGTCCTGGAGATGAGCACGATTTGCCCTTGGCTGT
The DNA here is from genome assembly GCA_030625065.1 of Alectoris magna. Lineage (NCBI taxonomy): Eukaryota > Metazoa > Chordata > Aves > Galliformes > Phasianidae > Alectoris > Alectoris magna. Next base: position 60,707,234 of record CM060561.1, read on the forward strand.
TCTTACAGCTGACTCATACTTGACATCCATTTGATCAAAAGAGATGCTGTTACTGCTTTTTCCAAATGTAGGTAAGCCATTGCAGCCTCATTGCTAGCTTTTTCCAGTCACCATTTTATAGCTTTTTCAAGGCCCAGAGCTCCTGGCCACATGTGGCTCCACTGGGCCAAGTTTCCAAAGGTGCTCCACATTTATGGTTGGGGTCAAATCTTCTGAGGAGGTCAGCCTATTGTATGCTGAACTCTTGAAATTCTGCCCACCATTGTCACAGTGGGAACAGGCTTTAAGCAGTCTTGGAAATCTGGTCCTTATTTAGGAACTCAAAAGAGAACCAAACTCTCAAAAAACATGTCAGTGTATCTAGTAACCAAGCAGTTGAAAATTTGCTCCCATTGTGCTTCAGGCTTCAGGATTAGCTCAGGATTAAGATACACATCACAGCAACTGTAAATTGAGAGAAAAGTGAAGTAAGGATAATAAAAACGGAGCAGTACTCCATGAGCAGGCGTTTGAACTGCAATCTCAAAAGACCCGAAAACCATCACAGGATAGGATCATCTCATCTGCCTTGGAATGTGAACCTGCTGGAATGAAGTTATATCAGTGAATCTTTATCAAGGGAGGAGAGGCAAAATTAGCCAGACTGCAGGCAGCATGATGATTGTTAATGTTCATGTCCTGTATTTCATTTAATTCTTACTTTTAACTTCACTTTTTTTCTTGTTGCTTTCCTTACATCACCAAATTAATTAATTTAGTGTTTTTTCCAGAATAAATATTGTTCTCTATTTATGAAATATTTGTTGCCTGATTTTAATAATGATTGCATTTTTTTTTGCAGTTTTTCTGTGTTTGCGTTTTTACAAAAGCTCAAGAAAATAACCATACTTTAAAATACACATCAAATCTTTAAACCATAACTACAAGAACACATGTGTTTAATTTTCTTGTTGGAAATTATTACATTATCTGTGTATTTCAATGCATATAAATGCAAATCATCGTGGAATGGAATGTTTTAAATAAAATAAATCAAAATCAAAACCAAAGAGAAGTATTTGACAGATGTTATGAAACTTCTAATCATGTGAATTAATGTCAATTTGAAATTCAAATAGCTAATAATATTGTAATGTCATATTGTAGTTACATTGCAATTAGCCCCCCTAACTTTTGTAAAAAGCGTGTTCCAAATTGTTATTTATTAATTCATTTTAGGAAAATCTTTCTGCAGAGGTCTGGAAACTAAAGCAATGTTTGTAAGAAACCAAACATTTTCCTAGCATTCATTATATTAAGAATAGCAGTATGATCAATAAGTATCTTATTAGGCAATGAGTAACACTTTTGGTACAAGACACTGGATTAGAACTTTGTCATACTATCAGACTTACAAAAAGATAAGGCATATTTCAAGCAAAAAATATATGAAATTCAAAACGTTTCTACCATAAATCCAAGCAATTTTACACACACACACAAAGAAAGAAAAAAGAGAGAAGAGCTATGTTTACGCTGTATTTATTTGCTCTTTTTGTTTGGCATTTGAAAGGTAATATTCTGTAGGTTTATAATCTCAACAGTCCAAAATCTGATCCTATTTAACTGAGCAACAATTCAGATAGAATCTTGAACATGGTTGTCACATATGATAAAAACTTGAAAATATGAGTCAACATATAGCACACAACTGTTAAACTTTTGATTGAAGTACCTCACTTTACCAAATTCACACAAAGGATCTGCCTACAGAAAATGCGGTGTCCAACTTCTTTACAGAGTGATTTTTTCATATCTATTCCATACTGAAAAGGTAAAGGGGAAATAATTTTTCACTGCCCCTTCCTGTGAGACAGCTAGAGGGTGTAAGACAGCAGCAGAAAGTAGCAGGCTCAATGAAACAAAATGAGGTAGATAATTCTTCACTTTCAAGGTTTTCTGCCTTAAACTGAGCTGTGGACCTCTGTTGCAACAGCGTAGGGGCATTAAAAAAGTTCATATGGTTTCAGAATGCAGTTGGAACAAAATCATCAAGATTTATTAAAATAGTTAGGGCTGTGAAGGGAATATTCAAAGGTTATTTCAAATGTTATTGCAGACAAGGGAAGCACTTGAATTGTGTGTGGCAGGAAGCACTCTTGCTACTGGAGTCAGGATGCTAGGATTGGGTAGATTTTGGCACAGCCTAGTCTGGACATGCACTTTGTGCAAAGCGTATATGAACCTATGAAATCGAAAACGTTTCTGACTGTATGTTCATGTTTGTTCATATTTGAAATCAAAAGGAGACTAAACTAGAATGTTATTTAAATTATTACACCCATTTTTCTCTTTATTTTCTGATGATCATTACTTTATTTTCCTTTCTTTAGTCACTGAACGGTTTTGCATTGGTGGTGAGTGCAGATGGAATGATATTTTATGCATCGTCAACGATTGTGGACTACCTAGGGTTTCATCAGGTAACTACATTAGCAAATATTTAGAATGCTTAATATTACAGTCTTTCTAATGACTTTCCTGCAGTCATTCCTGCTAACTGGCTTTCTAAAATGTAGAACACTTCGTTATTTTGCCCTATTCTTCTACTGCTGGTTAGATAGATGGTATTACTATTTTACTCTGTCATGTTAGACTTTTTTTGTTTGATCGGAGAGTTGAAGATGAATTCTTTGTAATGTCATAGGAGGTAATTTCCTTTTGTAAAGCTTTTGTTGACAGAAACAGGATTTACTAGTAAAATCAAATTCATCCTTTTGTATAAGGTGCTGCTATTCTAGACTGGTTGCTTGCACAGAGTAAATATAATCATGCAGTTGGAAAGGCCCTGCAGAGTTTGTCTGCCCCAACCTCCTGCTCAGAGCTGGTCCAGTTGGATCAGGTTGCTCCAGGACTCATCTCGTCAAGTTCTGAAATCCTACAGCCCCTCTGTTCAACCCCTAATGCAATTTTTTTTTCACGTTACCCTTTACCACCCTTACTGCAATTTTTTTTTTTCACTTTTATCAAACCTTAGTTTCTTTTCCCGGAGAACCCAAAATTAGAGAGGATTTTGCCCTTGTTGAACTTCCTGAGGTTCCTGCCAGCCCATTTTTACAGCCTGTCAAGGTCTGTCCAGCTCTCCCTGAATGGTACCCTTAGCAGGCCTTTTGAGGCTGTGCTCTATCCGATCACCCATTTGTCAAGAAATTAAGCATTGCTGGACCCAGCATTAATCCCTGGGGGACACTACTTGGCTGCCAGTTGGACTTTTATGATTCATATTTGCAATACGCTATTAAAAATAATCTTCTGAGGATACTAAGTCAAAAAGCAGATGTGAAAAACAGGGGCCTCTGAAGTAATTTTCCTCAGTGAGTCTTTGCTTTCAAAATTTCCTACATCAGTCATTATTTTTCAGAAGTTATCAACCCAAATTCTTTACTGTGAAGATTATGAGGATGTTCAGAGTAGTTGTGGATGGGACTTTAGGCAACCTGGTCCAGTAGAAGGTGTCACTGCCCATAGCAGGGGGGTTGGAATTTGGTGGTGTTTAAGGTCCCTTCTGACCCCAAGTATTCTATGATTGTCAATGCAATACCCCATTAAACCTGCAGATTAAATGTTGTTTGTCGTAATTGTTTCAGACTGATGTAATGCACCAAAACATATATGATTACATTCACGTTGACGATCGCCAGGATTTCTGTAGACAACTGCACTGGGCCATGAATCCACCTCAGATGTCTGGACAGCAACTACAGACAGAAACAGGTAGGACTATATAGAGTTAATTGGAAATGTACACATCACTGTACAAATGGAACTGCCCTCCACCTATTCCCCATTACTTGTCAAGTTAGATTCTTCACTGCAGAGCTCCATAGTGGCCATTTATAGTGTTAATATCCCCAAAATGATGTTTCTCCCTGATTCTGGATTTTTCATGCTAGTGTGTACTGTTGAAGCTAGGATGTTGATGTTTCCTTTATTTTTCTCTGACTAACATGCTTATGAATATTCTTATCCAGACAGAACAAACAACGTCAGTGTTCATGCTACCAATCTTTCTTCATACTAATCAGGACATGAGTATTTCTCTCAATAACAAGAAAAGATAAACAACATGCAAAGTTACTCTGTGCAGTACCACATTGGCTACATGACTTTCTGCCATTTGTTTTCCCATGTGAAGTTATGTAAATCAGAGTCTTTAGAAGAACAAGTAGGTTTGGCAATATGTTTGTTTCTCTGAAGCTGTATTTGCGTAGAATGAGAAGTGGACATGTATGCTCAAGGTTTCTCCTACATGATGTGTAAACCAGAAATTGCAACTACGGAAAATGGGATTGAAATTTTTAACTTTATGAATGGATCCCAGTGAAATGTATGCATTTTACCGGAAGATAAGGAATTAGTTTTTCAGATGAGTGGGGGGAAACTTGGAAGAAATCCATCAGCAACTTTTATGAAGTCTCTCTTCAGGAACAGAGTCATGTACCTTCGTAGAATTCCAAAGTTGGATAGAATGTATTTTGCAGGAAACTTACAGATCACAAGAACTTTGCAAAATTTTATAGGCAGTGTGCAGAAAACAAACGGAACAATGTGCATGAGTATTTCAAACTATAAAAGTTATAAACATTTGAATTCTTTTTTTTGTCCTGAGTATACGCAGTGGAGAATCTTAATTCCTGAGTTCATTCTTCTGTACAAATACTTGTGTGTGTCTTTTGGGAAATAAATGTTTTAAAAGCTGTGCACCTGTAGTCCAAAAATGGCAAATGCTTCATTAAAAATCAAGAAGGCAGCAGCTGAACATTAGCTAATCAGCCACTGTTCGTTTGTTTTATTTTTGTTTTTGTTTTTCTCGCATTAGCATTTTTTTCCTGATTTTGTTCCTTTTTCTAATGTACAATCTCCAGTCTCTGATATTAAAATCTGCAACATCTGTTACCCTACTCTGCATCATTAAAACCCACAAGAATTCAGGAAGTAAAGCAAAGTTTCTGAAGAGACTCACCTGAATCCCTTTGTAAAGTCCGTCTTTTTTCTTTTAGTAGAGCATCTCCTGATATGCCTATACATGATGCAGTTAAATATTCACCCCTCTATAAAATGGTGTTTAGCAATTTCCTTTTCAGCTAGGTACAGAACATCCTCATTCTTTCCTAGTGTGATCTGATATATATTGTTGTTGACAGGAGAAGAATATATTCTCAGTAAATTGTTTAAAGCACAGGAAAATGACAGCACAACAACAGATTATTCTTCCTTCTTAACTCGTTGTTTCATCTGTCGAGTTCGCTGCTTGTTGGACAGTACTTCTGGCTTCCTTGTAAGTATAATTTTACTTAGACAACGGTAGTCACAATGCACTAGATTTAAATTACTTCATATGGAAAATACTGGAGCATGCATAGATAGCTTGCAGCCATGGATAGAATATGCTTTGCACTTGTTGTACTCTAACAAGAAACATCTGAAGACATTTATTAATACGTGCAAAAAAAATGGTGGAAGAAAAGGCTGTAATATTTCAAATTGAAAGAACTGATAAATGTTTATGTTTTAAGCTCTCTTGGACAATATCTGTCCACTGTTTGTACTGGCCATAGCACAAGGGTGGCAAAACTAAGTTTCAGCTGTTAGCATTTATTCATGAAGTGTTACTTAAAGGAACAGGAATAAAAACGATTCCTTTTTCACTTTTGCAAAGGGTGCTTTAATAATAAAAAACAAAATTAAAAAGTCTTTTGCATATTTAATATTCTTGCTAAGAGTGGCTTATTTCTGGAAATCACTTCCTTGTTTGCTCAGTAAAGACCAATCTTGTTTTTTCTTCTAACAAAGACAGATGTGCAAAGAACATGAGGAATAGTGAGAGATAGAAAAATGAAACCGCTGTCTCAGATGCTCATTTGCAGGAAGATTATGGGTCTGAACAGAGCCTGGAAAAAAATAGAGATCCAGGCATGCAGGAAATAGCTGTTTGCACCATCAAAAGCTGCCACTCTTGGAGAACAGAACATAATGCAGAACTTCTGCTTTAAGCACACTGGAAATGAAAAGACCAACAGGCTCAAATACTCGATAGAGTAAAGTTTACTCACCATGCCTCTAAAATTGCATGGCTTAAACTTTATGAAGATAAATTTTTTTTTTTCGGTTTTTTTTTTTTTTCTTCTCCCTGTTTCAAAACTGGTTTTGCTGTTACTTAATCAAAAGGTGGCATAGCTCTTATTAGCATTTTAAAAATGTTTATACATGAAATGCTTAAGATAATTCTGTTGTGTTTTTATACAACAGACAATGCAGTTTCAAGGCAAACTAAAGTTTCTTTTTGGACAAAGGAAGAAGTCCTCATCAGGAGCAGTATTACCACCTCAGCTGTCCTTATTCTGCATAGTGGTACCACTTCTTCTCCCTTCTGTGACAGAGATGAAGATGAAAAGCCTACTTGTGAAAGCAAAACACAAAGCTGATGATGCAGCAGTGAATACAAAGTATCTTCAAATTAATCGTATAGCATTTAGTAAAATATACCGTGAGCTTCCAGTTTATTAAATGTACATGTAATGCTAAATAACTCTCTATATTAACTCTTTCTTAGAAAGTAAATATGCATAATTTATCTGGATTCTCCTTCCTAAACTTTGGAAGTTATCAAAGAAATATTTCAATTCTACTGGCTATAAAAGTGGAAACCTGGGCAGCAATTAAGGATTTGACCAAAAAAAAAAAGAAGAAGGAAAGAAAAAAAAAATGTGCTTCATATATTTCCTATCGTATTCGTATTTGTATTATTATTTTATTTATATTTTAAAAAACCAAAAACCAAAAAAACACTGCAGTGTTTCATTTGGTTCAGGTTTGAAGCATGCTGTCCAAGGATGGTAGGAAAATGTATATAGCTATTTCTAGTGGTCTTAATGCTATTAAGTTCTAGCTATTTCTGATGGTCTTAATGAAGGAAAAGGTTTGGAAAGGATTGTTACAGAATTTACAAACTCTGATACATATTTCAAACTAAAGATTGGAAGAAATCCATTAAAATCACGATTGCTGCAGATTGAAGTCATGGTAATCTGTAAGTGTGTTGCTGGTGAGTAAGTACCTTGAACGACAGGCAGAGCAGAATGTTCACGTTTGTCTCAATTCAAGCTGGAACTTACTATTCCAGATATAGTAAGCCATGAGCAGAACACTCCTAAATATAACTATTCCTTTTAATTGGAGGCAGAATTCCAGTCATACTCCAGTTTGAGCAACCGTGTGATGAAACATAGATGATTATTTAGTGTTGGTTATTATGTATTTAAAGCATCAATCTTTGAGAATGGTCTACAGCTTGAAAATCATATATTTCAGAGTTTGTAATTTTGCTTTGTTGTCATTCACTGATAAGGAATTTCCCCCATTTTCTGACCCTTACAGCTCCAGTTCCAAAGGGAATTCAGGTCTGTGTGAAGCAGCAGAATTATATGGAAGAAATAGTCATCACGAAGGTGCAGCTTTCGCTAATGTATTACAGATTACTGAAAACCAATTCAAAGGTATATATGCTAAGTGCTTTTAGTTTATATACAGCCTGTGGAGAAAGAATCTTGCCTTTTCACCTGTTCGGCTTTCCAGGTTTTGGTCCCATTGCTCTCTTTTTCTTCTTTCCCTTTTCTTTATAACAATCATATCTATTCCTATCTGAAGAAAACTAGAAAATATATTATTGATACTAGCTTCCCCAAAAGATCAGAAAATAGAAGGAAAATTAAAACATATTGTCTTGTAAACTCATGATTTGCTTGTGACTTTGACTCATGCTTTTCCAGTGATCGGGTGTGGCAATACTATGAGAATCTATGCAGTATTTCAGATTTTTGCAATGGATAGAATTCTCATGGTGAGTCTTCTCCAAAGGGCAACTTCTTCCGTAGAATTGTACTCAGCCTTTGGCTGTACCTGCGGAAGCCTGTAACTTCTTTAAAACCATCGTTATAGCCCCATTTTTCATTAATATTTCATCATCAATATAGGAATACTATTGAGAGGTGGAAAACGGTCATGAAATAATAATACTGAAATATCTCATTACAGCTTAAGTCTTCCTAGTCACCACCTTAGATTTTTCAAATTTCATTCTTCATGTAGTTTTCCTAGTTCTGTGATATATTTTAGCACGTGCTTTCCTCTGCTGATGATTCCAAGGCAGGAAACAAACCTGTTACCATTTGCCAGTTAAAAAAAAAAATTTTTTTTAAAGCTAAGAAAAAAATATTAAAAACTGCTTGGATTAAAATATACTTTCTTTTAAATTGCATAGCGAAGAATAATGGAGAAAATGGCATTTCTCTAGTCAAAGTACAAACAAATGAAGATCACTGGGTCTGGGTTCAAGCTAACGCTCAACTTCTGTATCGAAGTGGTTGTTCAGAATATGTTGTTGCCCAACAGCAAATGCTGAAGTAAGTATATTTTCCAATACTAAAAAAATCCATATTTTAGAAAAATGACTTTATTCCTAATGTCTGAGATCTTTAAAATGCATGTAGCATCCTAAGAAAATACGTGTATAGGAAAGACTTAGTTTATTTAACAAAAGAAAATCCATTTATGTCCCAGACCATATGAAAAGGCTGTTATAATCCTAAACAATATGTTTGCATTCTTCAGTCTTCTTTCTTCTGAAGTTGAGTGTACATACATAATAAAAAAGTACTTCAGAGTGCTTCATTTTTAATATGTTTTGGCTTTCTTGCACAAAAATGTATTTTGGGGCATGGTTTTACATTACAGCTGAAACTCTTTGTTGATGTAGTGCCCTGGCTTTTCCTAATATTTGTTAATGTTAAGCTATGGGATTTTTTTTGTTTTTTGTCTTTGTGGATGACAGTTGAGCTTATGTTTTTAGTTGTGGATGTTCAACATAATTGAAACAGGAATGCTCGTATTCATTGTATGCTTGCAGATCATATACATAGTTGGCTGTAGGCTCAGCCTTGGAATGGAAACTATACCCAACAGATGTGCGTTCAGAGAGGAATTCTCCATTGGGTTTTCCCCTTTCCTCTTGCATAGGCTTTTCCTCCTTCCTTCCTGAGACAGTCCCAGTTCATACATGTCTGAGGGAAGAGCAGGGGCCACGAGATTTACATAGCCACCACCTGGTCCTGAGGAAAACGTGTGACCAATATCGCTACTCTTTTCCTTTCGGATGCCTTGCAGGTGGAAAAATAAATGAAAAAAAAAGTCTTTGAACTTCTAGAATAGACACCCCTTGCAGGCAGGGGTATCTAGGGGTATCCTTCCAGGATCTTTGGAATAGCAGAAGACCTCTCACCTCTTTACTTTTACTGGGATGTCACAAACATCATCTTGCCATGCAAAGTAATGAACTTCTAAAAAGCAGATTATGAGTGGCTGTTCCTTGTACTCAATTCACCATTTTATATTGTTTTCTGTACAATTAAGCACACTTTTTGATGCTTATTTAGTTACATTTTTACACTCCGAGCCATTTAAATCCACCTTTTTGTTTAACAGCTCCTACATGCTGAAGCGTTACTAGAGCTGGCCTCACAGATGATACTCAGTTCTGTCCTCCTGCTATTCTGCAGAAGATTCCACCTGTTGTTTTTACCCGCACTGCTTTTTTTTTTGTTAAAATGCATGCTATCCTGGAAGCATACGTTCTTTGGAGAAACTTCAAGTTTCACTGTAAAATTCTTGATTTGGTGATCTAAACATTTATTACTATTTGCATATTGTCCAATCTGTGTTCCTAATTAGACCGTTTCCCAAGAGGTAATTCTGCAGCGAACTTGCATCCTAGAGAACTTAAAAAGAAAACGAAAGAAAACGCTCTCTGTTCTTGGCTGTATGTTCGTTACTGTGGGGAAGTTCTCTCTTTATAATGGCATGAACTCCCCCTACTGGAAATTCCTATACTTGTGCGTTAAGTCCATACCCAAGGAAAATGTTTCTAATAGCGAGTCAAGAAAAAAGTCTTCTGAAAATCTCTCAAGTTTTTCATGCCTGGCTCCATATTGCAATGTCCACTTCTCATTCTGACAAGGAGGGTTCAGGTTCATAGCACAGACTCTGCATGATTACAAAACAGCATATTTGCAAATTCCAGCAAATTCTGATCCTGGAGATTTGGAGTTAAAAAAACTGCTGCATTGAGTACAAAAATGCTCAGGTGGTTTTCTTTGCCTGGACTCTTAAAAAATGTAGAGTTCTTCAATGTTAGGTCATGGAAAGCTAAATCACAGATCATCTTGGAAAATTAAAGGCAAAACAAATTAAGCTGGACACGTATAACAACCCTGTGTCCAATATGAACAGCTGTGACTATCCTAATTTGGGTATTTTGTTTCCTTTCTGCTAATTATGCATTCTTGAAATATAAGACCCCCATGTTTCATACTCAGTTTGCTTTGATGAGAAAGTTATTTGGCATCTTAATAACTCCTCGCTAACAAAATACATCTCATTTAATGTGCTATTTGCACTCTATCTCTAGACCTTTTTTTTTTTTTTTTTTCCCCCACAAGAATGTTGACTAGATACCTTTTTTCTATCTTGGACAAATACAAAGTTTATACAGAAAATATGAGGTACTAAACTAAGGAAAAGATACTGCTTGTAATATATATCAAAGCACTCCACTTGTACCACAGAAAAGGTCCATTTAGAAACCTCTTCTTGAATGTTGTTTTCTTTTTTCCTACTGTTACTGAAAGGGAAGAAGATGAACAACTGAAGATACCAAACAGTTTTGCCGGTTTGAAGGGAAACCTGGAGGGACTTTCCTACAACAGTGCCATTGAAACCCTGGGCCAACTGAAGCATCTCAACTGGACAGCAGTTAAAAATGAGCAAGATAATGTAAAAGTGAAGTTTGAGCCTCATACAAATGGTGAGTGTTTCGTGCAGGAGGAATCGCTCCCTTCTAATACACCAGTTCTAGGCATTCAAAACAACTGCACCGCAAACAGTAGCTGGACTTTCAGAAACTCAAGCTCTTGTTCTATAAATCAGCGAATGAATGCATGTTCAAACAGAAGAGCTGGATCATTCTACAACAGAGACCAAAGTTTCTTAAATTTAGCCTCAACTTGTCCTTCTCACTGGGGTAGTGCAGAAAATTGTCAGTCTTACTCAGGCTTACAACAGCGTGCTGTGGAGAACTATACTGCAGACCACCTGAAACTGCAGAGATCGTTAATATCCTCGGAGTCTGTCTACGATGCAGCGTTTCCCTTGGATATGCCTATCAAAACAGAATATGATTCTGATTCTGAAAACATTGCTGATAATTACCTGATGCCACAAAACCGAGCCTGGCTGGATGAGAACGGCACCATGAGGAAGCAGTTGTTCAGCTATCCCAATAGGGTGCACCTTAAAGCAGAACCGGACCTCTGTCAGCAAGCTTCACCTTGCCAGAAGCCAAGGCACTGCCTTTACACGCCACATAACTGGCAGTGCATTGTAGCAAATCATCCCAGCAACCTCAATTTGAACAGATCTTGCAAGGGTTTGCGTAACAGAGAGGTGGCTCCATTTTGCTCCCAGAACTCCTCCGCCTGCTTGGAAAGCCTGCCCGACCTGCCGCACACCGAGGGCTACGGCCAGTTCTACAGCCCTGCTCCAGGGCAGAAGGAGCAGAGTAATGAGGTGTTTAAAATGCCGTGTGAATTTAAAAACCCTTGCCTGGTTCAAGCAATCAAGCGTGAGCCCCTGGATTCCCCACCGCTGTCCAACAGTGGACAGAACAGAGCACACATGAGCTTCCCTGAAAATACAATAGCAGGTCCTGTGCCTCATAAAGCCACTGAATGTACATTCTTACAATAGGTTTTATAGCATTGGGAATATTTATAATGTTGAAAGGAAGAAGAAATAGTAGTTTCACTTCCAGTTGGGTTAATTGAGTTACTACAATTAAAAAACAGTGGAAAGATGTTAAGCGTGTGTGTGTGTGTACTTCTGTGTGTGGAACAAAACAGACACAGATGCACACTCACTCCCATACATGCCTTTAAACACAGCCATTCTCTTAGTGATCTTTGGAAAAAAAGAAAGACAAAACCTCAGATACAGAAAAATAATCAGTAATTATTGCACAGGTGTACCTGCTAATGTATCTTCATCATTTTTCCTCTCATGTCTGCAGTTCTGTAACAAGGTGTAGCTATTTCTGATTTTTGCCTTTGCTCTTTTTTCTCAAGCTAATGTGATGCCTCTGTGAAAAGACAAAATGTTCATGGTGTCGAATGTGGCCAGGATTTTACCTTTGGAGTTATTCATTTTTAATTTTAGCCACTCTAATAAGTATCAGCTATTCCTTTATCTCAACACTGAGTTACTGACAACAGGCAAAGGCTTCCCAGACACATGGAGTATTCTTGGTTTAAAAGGACAGCACTAATTTAAAACAAACAACATTCACAAAATGCATTACAAATTATTGCACTTCAAACTAAGTTTTTTTCCCATGTTTTCTAAACAATGATAATGTTTTAGTACATATTTTCCATTTTAAAGCCGTTCGCCTTTCATGTTGCTGTTTGAAAGACTGAACGATAGGATTTATCCACTTCTTTAAATGAGTTACAAAAAGCTTTTAAATGTACATGAGAAGGAAATATTTCACCAGTTATCTTCCTTGCTCTTACTCGTAACATTAACAAAAGAAATGCACTTTTAAATGTGATGGTATCTCTTTGACTGATAGCAGCCTGTTAGTCATTGTCACCTGACAGCAGAACTCAGATCCCACACTAAGATTAGAAACATTTTTTTTTTTTAAAGCATCTTCATTTCATCTCCTAATGAAAACCTTAATCTCACTGAGAGACGACTGGATTTACGACTTTCAGAGGCACTTTGGTGCACTTCTGTGCTTTTGAAAACAGATCCATATGCTTTCTTTTGAAGCCAGATAGTCACGTATTTCCACTTTAAAGAACAATCTACAACTTCAGTTTTGGTTGTTGTAGTTTGAGTCCTGCACTAATTTTGTTTTACAATTGCACTTTTTCAACTTTATATCACCTTCAACTATAGCAAACCCATACCATTAAAAAAAAACAACCAACAACTAGATGTATATGTGCTTTTTTATTAAAAGAAGCCCTATAGTGAATGTTTTCTTTTTCAGAATGTTATAAATAATTCTGATGTCTTCATTCCTTCTAGCCACTGTGGGCATGGTTGTTCACATGCCAACAAAGTGGCATAAATTTCTCCCTAATGCTATAAGTGGTGTAAGTGCAGTTTTCAGGTAGGAGAATAGTTTTGCACAGGGAGTGGTACCTGGGAAGCTGCTCTTCTCCAACTCTGGTAGAAGTTACTGCCTGCACATTAGAGTTGGCAGAAGTAAATTCATGCATTCTCTGCATGTCAGTTCAGCTTATGAACAATGGTTTGATCTGAAGTGCCGCACTTTACACAGAAATGAAACTTTTGATGATTGTCCTGTATAAGGACGTGTTCCCCGCAGAAAGGCAAGCATGGATAAGAAGGGCAATAATGTCCTTCTGCAGCTCAAGTTAATTCTGCCATAGTTCAGCTGACTTAACTCAAGCCAAGAGAACATCTCTTTTTTTTTTTTTTTTGTATCTGAGATATATCAGTTCCCTGCTGACTACATACTGTCTCTTACTTGAGACAGTCTTGATATCCTTGCCTTAACACTTTCACCAGTGGGTACAATGCAACATCAGACCGCATCCAGAGATGAAACTGTAATGGTGGAATTTACTCCACAATCTAGTACATCATTGTTCATCTCACATAAAGCTAAGCCTAATCAGGCAAATTGATCTGGGTATTTGAGTGAGACTGTGAGAAATCAGCAGAGCTGCACAAAGTCTGCTCCAGTGATTCACTATCTACAAAAACAAGAGCAGAAATAGGGTATTGTAGAGATAGATAGGGCAATGTGGAGCAAGTGGAGGACATGCTGGCATGACTGCCAGAAATCTGTTTGTTTAACTCCACTCTTGGATTCACCATGATACTCCTCCAAATGAGACTACCCAGGCCTTCCTGGTTTAGCACTACCTTACACGTTCTCTTGTCATTTGGATTAGTGAAGTGTGACCATAAAACACTACTATCCACATCTGGAAATGCTGATGCCATTTTGCACAGATGTAAATGGTCACAGCAAGTGCAATGTTGTAGAGCACTGTGCCTCCAAGTGCCTTGTGTGTACTTAAAATATTTCATGGCATAACTACAGAGGCAGAATTATACCGCCCCAACAGAAGTTCTCTAATGTTCTTCCGATACAGAATAAAGTCTGTTTTGTTGACTTATCTTACTCTAAGGCTCTTCTGGTCTATTTCAGCAGAGATGACTTTTCTCAGGCTCCCAACAAATCCAGTCATATTTTACTCATCTTAATAGATACTGTAAGAGTTGGTTAAACTTCTGCATGTATGAAAATCTAATCTGCTACAAGAATGGCCTTCTTCCAAAAGGATGAATTAAGGTGTCGCTTCAAATGAGATGTCACCTCCCAACTCCTCCTTGTGCAGATGTGATCAGATTTCCTTCCTTATCGTTCCATAAAGTCTAAATCCATTAAAAATACAGGGTAATTAACACTTAGGCCATGTATCACGTTTGATTTTAGCCACTTAGCTTGTGGCCAAGTTGTTACTGCAGGTCTCACATCAAAAGAGGTGTTATCAGTGGAGTCTGTTCTGGGAAAAGTTATCACATATGCAGCAGTCTCCTATGAAATGCACTTACTAAGAGATGGGCAATTTATCGTACTTTTGGACAACTGCTGGCCACCGTTGATAGAAAAAAAAAAAAAAAAAAGGTCAGTTTTGTTTAAGAACTTTGCATATTGCACTATTTGGGAAAATAAATGCTGAAAACCAATCTCTTCCTATCTGTTTTTAAAGAGCAGGTATCTGTACTTCATCCCCTCTGGAGCAAAATCTGACATTGCATTGTACCCTGTTAAATTCCCAGTGATTTAATGTTATAAAACCTTTTTGTATCCAGGCATTAATGATCCCAAGGCAGAGGAAGAAGACAGGGCAGTTGCTTTAAATTGTTACTTTCTCTTTGTAGTGGTTGCTGTTTTGGTATTATTGGTACTATTTTAAAAACTACCGCTTAGAAAAGAAGAGTTTAAGATGCTCTCAGTCAGTGATGTTTGGCTTTCATCTTTAGTAAGCTGGTATTTATATCCTACAATCAGAGCCCTAAGATCTGTTTTAGGAGCCTCCCAGTGTATTTATTGTAACAAGAAAAAAAATTCCTCTCGTAGAAGAAATGCCTGGTGAAATGCTTGAGTGCTACAAACATGGACTATTCAGGCTGAAAGAGATGCATTTCTTTTTCCAGTGTGGATGCGATGCTTTCTAAGACCTGACTGACAATAGCATTCAAACTTCCTCAGCTGTAAATTCTTCAGAGTCAGAGGCAGAACAAACTTCTTAATTCTGGTATTCAGAGGTTTGGTGGTTTGTTTTCTTGGATTTGTGTGTGTGTGTGTATGTGTGTTTTGTAGTTGTCTCTCTGAGATGTCACTTAGCCCACAGACACCAGAGATTATCATCAGTGCTAAAGCTGTTGCCTTCGCTGTGAATTTGGCCTGATTTAGCTGTTAGGGGACAGCTGCACAGAACCTTACAAATGCTGGTCCAGTTAAAGCCCCTTTTTTTACCTAAAAAACATCCTGATTTGAGCTAAGGGTAAGCATGTACCATAGAGTGGACCTTTTTGGTTATTCTAAGGTTTGCCAGGATGTAGTTAAGACTGGTGGCTCAAACTGGGCAGACCTTCACTGTAGGTAACGCTATCGATAATTTATATTTAATCCAGACTCTTGGGATACCAAAATAGAACTTTGAGAATCCGAAGAGAGAGCAGTGTGTGCAAGGGATGACCTGGTTTCAGTTGGTCCACAGTCTGGAGATTTAACTAGTGAAACAGAAGAGCAAACAGCTATACCAAAATTCTTTGTAGGACAGACTGACTTCCTAGAACTCGATTATTATGTGTCAATGTTTTCATTGCCCTTGATTAGAAGACACTGATATATTCTTGAAATCCTTAGAACCGAGTCTCAGTCTCCCCTGGATGGCTTAGGGAGGTCTGACATTTATTTGTCAACCAGTTCAGAAAAACTTTGTTACGATCCTTGATATAGTATTAACATTGACAGGGCATGTGCAATTCCCCTGGAAATTCCCAATGCTTAAAGTACTTAGGTGGAAAGCATCCAGTCTGAGTCAAGGAATAGTCTGTGGGATAGAATCAGCTTCTGCTGCCTGGAAGCCCTGCTTAACTCTTTCTGTTGAAGCCATATTGGAACTTAAGTAGACAACTTCACCCAGGGTAGTTATTTCAAAAAAGCCATTAATTTATCTCAAAAAAAAAAAAAAAAAGAAAAAAAAAAAAAGAGGATATTTTAATTGAAATAATAAAAAAGATATAATTTCTTCTATCTATAAATACATATATTGCCTCAGGTAGTCACAAAATAAACCCTTACTCATTTTCTTTCATTGGAGTGTCGTGTAACTAAGACCCCAGCTCAGTGATAGATGTATAGAGCTTCTGTACTTTATTTCTTGTCTTTTCCCTCTGTTCACTCACTAGAAAATAAATTTCTTCCCCTGGATTTTCTTCCTCTCTTAATCTTGTAAAATCCTCTATGAAATCTTGTGTTGTAACTGAAGCAGACTTCTGTAACACGTGCAGCAAGATTAGAGGTTCTGCAGGTGGCCATGCTCAGGGTTTAGCCACAAGGCTCTCATTTAGCCGGACAAGACTCATAGACGAAGGCTACCAGTAGCTTATGTTCATAGATGCCACCATCCTGACAAGTACACCTTTGAATACAAGTGGCACATATTCACACATTGCTATCATAACTCCTTCCCTCCCCCTGCAAACATACCATGTCCTTTTCTCCTCCTTCTCTCACTTATCACATTGCTTTTCGGCCTGTGTTCTTTACACTGGCTTGAGTGACATTTTCTCAGAATCGATATACTTAGTTTTTAGATTTGTCTTTACTTGTAACAAACTGCTCTCAGATACTCTGAAATCTGAAGCAAGTCAAATATGACCGACAGTGTTTCTGGTTTTGTGGAGTATGCACTGATAAAATTTAACTGAATTACAGGTTTTATCGCATTACAAGTTGTGTTGGGATGTAAATTGAGATAGATTCCAATGTCTTTAAATCCAGTTTGAATTTAGATAGAAATTCAAATGTAGTTTGAAGTGCTTATTTCAGTTAACAGCACTGAACAAGATCATTGATGACAGTGTTCGGGGGAAAGAGTAAAACATTATTACCGAGACAAATCTGAGGGTGAAGGATTATCACCTTGAGTGACACACTGCAGTCAAGGTGTTTGTGACTACAGCATTAATTCTCTACGCGTTGCCAGCAATTCTGTTCTCTTTGAAAACAAGGGTCGAGGTCATTCAGTGCTAGGCTGTGTGTGTTTCTCCATCAGACTGAAAGCATCATTTTAGGAGGCATGCAGTGCTCCTCTCCCTTGCATGGAGTTACTCTTTGAAACTGTGACAAATTCAGGGTCTGCATTAACATCCTTGCAGCTGGTCATTGCCACTGAACTGTCACCTGGTGCTCCATCTGTGCAGCCTGAATGGAATCCCAGAATTTCCATGTTGTGACAGGGTTGCAGTGACAACCGTACAACATTCAAAACTTCCTTTTCACACTTGTATTGGTAGAATTATGGTTTTCCAGTGCCTAAGTGTAAGGAAAATACAAACAACGTGGCAGAAGGCAATGTAAACAGCATCAGCTGCTAATCTCAGTAATTTCAATCAATTAACTAAAAGACTATGTTAAAAAAAATCAGATGAGGTTCTGGTCTAGAACTCTCCATTTTGCACAGGAGAGTGTCACAGGTGTGTCACCACTGTTCTGCCTCTTTTTAGGTCACACCTTGGTCTCTCCCTTCCTTATCCCATTACTGTCACTTCTGAACCTCTTTTCTTTCTTCTTCTTCTTCTTCTTTTTTAACTTTTGCACCATATTCTTCCCCTGTTTACTTAAAATCTGAGGCAATGAGAGGCAAGCAGCAACACTGTGTATGTTTTTTTGCTCTATTCTCATCAAAGTCATAGAATCATAGAAAGGTTTGGGTTGGAAGGGGCCTTAATGATCATCTAGTTCCAACCTCCCTGATGCAGGCAGGGTTGGATACTCTGGAGGATTCTTCCCCTACATGACTAGCAGCATTCCCTCTTCTGAAAGGGCTCTTCTTCACTCCTTCACCTCTTCACAGAGGTTTCCTAATAAAACCTAATAAAACCAAAGAACACTTTCTTCCTTAAAGGTATCTGTATCTATTGAATAACTTCTCCTTTTTCTCCCTCCAACTTTTCTACCTTTGTGATTTTGTAGGATGGTACTTCGCAGCCTCCACCCTTTCTGTTTTATGCCTCCATAACTTTATTAACTACTTTAGGCACACTTGTAAAGCTTTGCCAAAAGAACAACGTTATGCAGAAGTGCAATGCCCCGTTTCCTTCCCTGTCCCCTTTGAACATGACAGAGGTACTGACAGAAGTCTTGGAGTAATTACAGCTCATAAAACAGAAAAGAGTCCCTTTGCTGGGGAGGCGTACCGTATTCAGGCAGCTGCATTGCCAAGAAACACTGGAGCTGCCACCAGTTTAATTCTACAAGCACATACTGCCAAACCCTTTTGTGTTCAGACCTGCCCTCTCTTTACAGAAATGAAGGAGCCCACTTTCTCCTCTTTGGATCCTTCATTTTTTTCCTACACGTGTTCATCCTTTCACAGTGCAGTTGCACTTTCAATATGTAATTTTCTAAAAGAGGAGTATGGAAGTATTGTTTAGAGTATACAGAGCAGTGTTTCCTATTAGTCCATTTTAGGTTTTGGGATCAGAACTGCAAAGAATTATTGAGGGCTTTAATGTGACCCCATCTTAAGGCCTGTAACTGTTACAGAAACGTAGAAATAATACAATATGGTATCAAAATCTGCTGTTAACCATTAAAAAGAAAAAAGAAAAAAAAAAAAGTGCCATTCTTGTTCCTCTTAAGGCCAAACTGTGGAGGACAAGACTAAATAAAAAGAGCGCAGAGACCGAGCAACACTTGGCCTGACTGCTTCACCCCATCAGGTGGGTATTACTAGAGCCCCGTGTTACGGGCACAGCTCTGGAAGGACCAAGCTCCCCGCTGAGCACCGTGTGAGCACACACCAGTGGGTGCATGGAGCAGGTGCCAAGGCTGATGCGCTCATGGAATGGCGGCGACGTGCATCAGCAAAGCCGGGAGCCGGGATCCTCCGCTAACGTGTAATCCAACCACAGTATCAACTCTGCTGCTTCCTATACAGTTGTAATACACCCCAAGGTGTATGGGCAGCAGGCTAATTAAAGCAGGCGGTAACACGTGGATGTTTTGTATTTTGGAATTTTGTTGTAACAGGTGCACTTTTCTGTTTTGTGGTTTGGTTATTTTTTGTTTGTTTTTTGAGGTTGTTTTTTTTTTTTTTTGTACTGTTTTTTTTCTCAGTCTGCTTTTAGAGGGAACTTTCAAGTGTATTTCTTAAATTATATTTTACATTTATTACCAGTCGGAAATGTAAAGTTAAGACATTTTAAAAGAAATAATAAATATTTGCATTTAAAGCTACGCCCTGCCGCGTGTTCCTCTCGCCTCTCCCGGGCCTGAATGGGCCGCGCTTCGATTGGCCGAGCCGCGCGGCCTCGCGCCTCACGGACCGCGTCGGTGTAACGGAAAGGGCGCGAGCCGCCCGCGCCGGGTTGGGACGCTCTCACCGCCAGCAGGAAGCGGAAGTGACGGTGCCGCCGGGCGCGCCGCGAGAAGGCTGGCGGCGGTTGCTGTCGTTACCGAGCCGCCTGGGGACGTGCCGGCGGCGTGCGGGGCTGGCGCCGAGCCCAGCGCCGGGGGTGGGAGCGGCTCGGAGGTACCGCCGTCTCTTCAGCGCCGTGAGGGGACGGGCGCGGGCCGGGGGGGTGTGTGCGGAGGGAGGGCGGGGGTAAGAAGGGGAGGAAGAGGAGTGGACAGCCCAGGGTCGGCGTCTTTTCTTTTTTTTTTCTGTCTTCTGTGTGAAGCGTTTTGTGTGAAACTAAGCGGGGAGGTGCCCTAACGGACGGCTTGAGGCTGCAGCGATGTCCTGGCGGTGAAAGACGTGGTTTGCTTTAGAAACGCACTGAAAAAGGAATTATTCACCCGATTGATGCTTTGCTCCTTCCTTACGGTTGTTCGCTAAAGGGTTGTGTGTAAACAGAAATATTATTATTCTTTATTATGGATTTCTTTTCTTAATTGTGTGCCCTGAACCAGTTTTGCAGGATGAGCGCCGTTGCTGAAGATGCTAAGCCAGAAGATGCCAAACCAGAATCTGAAAAAAAAATATACTATTGTGAAGTGAGTGCCTTTCTTAATGGCTTTTTGGAATACATGCCAGAATACAGGCTTAAGGTATTTAAAACCACGGAAGTTAGACAGAACTGACTGAGCTGCAGTATGGCAAGCTGGTGAGAGAGGCTGTTAATGTAGGAGGATAATTTGGCCGGTCCCTGGAAGAGCTCCTTGTCTGCTTTTGTGAATTTGGTTTGTTCTTGAGTAGTTACAGGTATAGTATAGGGGCCCTTAAAGGCTGTCTTTTAGATTTCTGTTTGTTATTCTTATAGACCCTCTAAAAGTCTCTTCCGTCTTAAAGGATGCTGCTCTGGATCAGAGCTTGTTAAGTTTCTGTGTATCACATATTGTTCCAGTGGCTTTTTTTCTGGCATGTAGAAGGTGTATAACAGAATGGCACGGTGATAGGTAATACTATCGTATATTGGTCATTGTTTTTTTATTGTTAACGTTTGAAGGAAATAATTGTAAAGCTATATCCTGCAATTGTTATGATGTTCTTTAGATCCTAGCACAGCTGGCTTCCTATGCTGTTTTTCTGATCCCTTTCGTGAAATGATGAATGGAGTTCCAGTTATTCTGGGATATGTTTTTTTTTTTTTTTTTTTTTGTCTCCATTCCTTTCTAATGACTGTATGATCATCTCTTATTGGCTAGAGAATTTTGGAAAACTAAGAATCCAGTAATTGGAGGTAGGGAAAGTGTGGGCTTCTCAAAGATTCATGCCAGCCAGTATACTTAAATGTATATTGAAGTATTATTTGAACAGGTTTGCACGCTGTTTCTGGTCACTTCAGTGGTGCGCTCCTGATGTGATATAAACTGCTCTGTTTAAGTCATAAAAGACTTCCAGCATAATTGTTTGTATTTCTAGTTCTTACACCTTGCCGACTACGAAATATCCACAGCATAACTGAAGATGTGCTTTCAATTTATCTTTTTAGGTTTGTAAAGTTCCATGTATGAGTTCTATAAGTCTTCAGTCACACTATCGTGGTATGAAGCATAGAAAGGTAACTTTTTTCAATATTACGTGTTTATGCAACTTTAGTCTTAAACCTGGGATTCTTGTAATAGTCAGTATTTGATTTCACGAGTATTCCAGTGCTTATTTAACCCATTAGTAGATGTGTAACAGATGTTCTTGGGATTTTTTTCAAGCAAGCAAGACTTTGAGGTGGGAGACTCAACTCTGTCTAGCTTGTAACTTGCAGCATCAGTATTTTCTCTGAAGGTAAACGTGTGTTAAATGTGGGATTGTGTTTTGAGTTGCACAGAGGTCGTGGATAGTGAGAGAGTGCAAACTTTGGATTTGGGTGTAGTTAACGAATGCACTGCTGTTTTCCAAGACTGCATAACTTGCTTGTACTTTGAAGAAAACCAGCTTGCTTGGAGTATGAACTTTGTTTATACATGGTAACGCCAGTTCAGATTTCCTGCGGGAGTTGGCTCTGTTTGCTTGGAGCATCTCTAAAGGCAGCTTCATATTTTACAACTTTTCCTTGTGTTTTGCTTAAATTCCTAGACAGAATTCTGTGAGGACGTGTTGAGAAGAGACTTTTCCAAATGCCCTTTGACTGAACTTTTAACTGTATGACTGACAGTTATCTTAGACTGGGAAGAAAATTTTAAAATCAATAAAGCTGGGGCGTGCTCATTTGTCCATTCTTTTCTCTATTACAGAAGATGACTGTCATCAGATTGTGTTGTTGTGGCACTTGAAAGTGTCTGCTATGATGTTTCCCTGATGATCTTTTATTGTTCCCGAAACACAAGGCTAACTGCAGTGCCTTTTTTCTCAAGTATTTGAGCTCACCTTTCATTTGCAGAGGAAGGGCATCTCTCACAGTTTGGCTTTCAAAGCTGTTCAGTAGTATTTTGTAGCCTGCTAGCTGGTCATTTCACTAGCGTGATCCTTATTTGGGGCAGTGGTTCTCCAAATGCTTTCTCCCAGGATTCGGTCACAGTGTTCTTCATTGAACCAACAGAAATGTACAGTACTGTAGTATTTTTCATGTCCTGTCCAACATTCTTGCTGATTCAAGAAGTTCTTTTGGTTTTGTGGTTGCTTCTTTTTATTTCTTAGCTAACCCTCATCGTGATTGAATTACTGCTGTTTCTCCCTTTTGAAGTGGAAAAACCAGTGCTGATTCTCCCAGCAAATCCACAAATTGCTTTCCTTCTGTTCCATTTGAGTAAATCACTTTATCCTAGGCTACGTTCTTTGAAATTTGTTGAGTTAATGATGGCTATGTAAGCAAGCATCAGACATGTTGGAAAGTGGATGATTATTAGGGGTTGAATGTCACTGCCGGTATGGAGTCCTGGTACATCACATGGCTACATTTCTATAGGAATAAGTCTGCAAGGACACACTGCAATTGTTTTCAAGTACTTTTAATACCTTACTTTAATTATGAGATGGAAGATCAAAATTCATTGAGATACCAAAAGAAGTCTTAATACCACCAAGCATGAGGTCACCGTAGAAGTGCTAAGCTTATATTCTTTTTAAGACACAAACTACATATTGATAATGAATAGGGCTTTGTTTATATTCCTTAACCAGAATAATTCTTTAAAATTGAGTTTTTTCTTAGTTTCTTACTAGATTAGAGTTTGTTTATTTGGAGCCTTTTCTATTTGTACTTTGATATGAAGATTTAGCATCTTTTTCCCAACAGGTCTGAGTAATTTCCTAATTGAATATTTGATAATTATTGATCTAACCAGAAAGATCAAGTGATTTCTATTTGCGTTATGTGATTTGTGAGACTTAAACATGCAAGTTCTCATGTCTTTGAGCGCTTAATTTACAAAATACTAGGCACTATGTTAATCATGTAGGGTACCTCTTCAGAGTTCTTGCAGTCTCTGTTCCTGAGAATTGATCTGTGTTGTGTCAAGAGTTTGTTTTTTCTCACTGATTTCTGTATTGATGAAGATGATGCTTCTGGTCCTTATGCAGGAGTAACAAGCAGAGTTACACATCTAGTGCTGATAATTCACGATGCCTAAATCCTGTAAAAAGTACCAATGTAAAAAGATTGAAATTGGGATGGTTGCAGTGCAAGGCTATGTATATTGTATGTTTTGAGTGTCTTACTACCTTTGTATAGTTGCGTACTGACAGGCTTTGTGGTTTCATTGATGAATGAGTATTGGTGGGGGCCAGGATTAGAGTAGTATTCATTTATCTTTCATAAAGCTCTTTGCTCTTAGGAAATTGGAATTGGCTTGTATTATATACTTTGAAAACAGTTGAATGTTTATTGTAAACTGGTTAGAAAATACAGTTTTATATAAGTTCATACTCTTTACTGTATCAAGAGTCACAGGGTTATTGTGCTAGAGAGGAAATCGTGGAGTGGAGTGTTTTTGTTTTTGTTTTTTCCCCCCCTGCATTTTGAGCAGTACTTTGTATGGGTGGTCCCAGTAGGCTAAGCCTTGCCTCATCTATTAGCTGTCTTTGGAGCACAGATGAAGATTGTCCTGATTATATCAAGGATTCCCACTTCTTGTCTTCCCATCCTACGTTGGGAGAGTAGGAATGCTCAAATTCAAGAGAAGAATCTGGACTCAGGACTTTGCAACCTCATTAGAAATGAGAAATTGTTAGGCTTTTTTCTTCACCATTTATGTATTCCTGATTCTACTCAACCTTTTGCCGATGGTTGTCGTGCATCAGAACTGGTGATTGAGCATATCCAACATACAGGCAATTTACTTGTCCTTTGACATGGTATTAAAATCAACCGTGCTTGGAAAAAACATTTATTTTAATACTTGGGTTAGTAACATAGGTTTCAGATACTGGAAACTTGCCTTGATGTTACAGTGTTTGTTCTTGTCTCTGAAGTGCTTAGTACAATGTTAACCGTCTGCAGCTTATCTTCGTGATTCAAACTGCATTAAATCATAGAGCTTTTCTTACACAAAAAAACCCAAACCAACGTTTGTGTCAACCTCACACTGCAAGAAATCCAGGAGGCTCCCGGAGTCCGTTGAAGATAACTTCCTTGTCAAGGTGTTAGACAGGTCAACCAGAAAAGTGTTACTCAATGTAGTACTTGCCAGTGTGGAGGAGTTTGTTAAAGAGGTTAAGATTGGAGGCAGTCTGGGCTGTAGCAGTCATGCCTTGGGTGAGTTATTGAGCTCTAGGAATATGGGCCTGGTCAAAAGCGAAGTCAGGACCCTGAACTTTGGGAAGGTGAACTTCAGGATGTTTAAATAATTATTGGATTTGATCTCCTGGGAAGCTTGGGGGCAGAGGAGCAGAGCTGACAGCTCTTTAAGGACACCTTTCTGAGAACACAAGAGCTCTTCAACCCCCAGCACAGGAAATCCTGTGAAGGAGGAAGGAAACTAGTGTAGCTGAGTAAGGACTTACTGAAGGGAAAAGAAGGAACAGTACCAGGCAGCAGAAGCAGGGTTGGGTGGCCTGGGTAGAATACAGGATGAATCTGGACGCAGACGTCCAGCTAGGGCACAGATGGAACTTCGTGAGGGATATGAAAAAGAAGGAATTCTACAGGTATATTGATCAGAAGAGACAGGCTGAGGAGAGTGTACCCCCTTTGATAAATGAGGAGGAAGAACCAGCTACAATGGATGTAGAGAAGGCTGAAGTACTCAGTGAGTTCTTTGCCTTGGTCTTGGCTGGCAGTCAGTCGTCCTGAACCTATTGTGTTGCTGCGTCCTCTGAGCGAGTTTTGGGGGATGCAAAATCTGTCCCACTGTAAGAGCGGAGCAAATCTGCGAACAACTCATGAGGCTGGGTGCATATACATCAGTGGGTCCAGGCGACATGCATCCCAGGATCCTGAAGGAACTGGCTGATGTGATTGCCAAGTTATTCTCCATCGTACTTGAAAAGTTGTGGCTGTCAGGCAAAGACCTCCGTGACTGAATAAAGGGAAACATCCCTCCCATTTTTAAGAAGGGGAGAAAGAAAGAAGTGGGGAACTACAGGCTGGTGAGCCTCACATCTGTGCCTGGGAAGATCATGGAGCACATCCTCTTAGAAGCTGCGTGAAGACATGTGTGAGATGAAGAGGTGGTACGAGACAGCCAGCATAACTTCAGCACAGGCAAATTATGCCTGACCAGTCTCAATGATGGAGCGATGGCACTGGTGGACAAAAGAAGGGCAACTGATGTCACTTATATGGACTTGTGCAAGGCCTATAATGTGATCCTGTAATACCTCCTTATCTATCAGTTGGGGAGACAAGGATTTGAAGGCTGGATGAAGGTGGTGGATAAAGAATTGGTTGGCTGGTTGCAGCCAGACGGTTGTGGTCAATGAATCTATATGCAAGTGGAGACTGGTGGTTAGTGGTGTCCCCCAAGGGTCAGTCTTGGCACCAGTGCTCTTCAATGTATTTATCAGTGATGTAGGCAGTAGGATTGAGCATACCCTCAGCAAGTTTGTGGATGACACCAAGCTGAGTGGTGCATTTGACACAATAGAAGGGAGGAATGCCATGAGAGGGAACTGGACAGGCTTGAGAAGTGGACACATGGGTATTTTCTGGGGTTCAACGAGGCCAAGTGCGTGATGTTGCACATAGGTCAGAGCAATTGCAGACACGTGTACAAACTGGGAGAAGAACTCACTGAATGCAGTCCTGCGAAGAGGGACCTGATGGACAAAAAGCTTAACAGTGAGCCAGCTGTGTGCTCTTGCATCCGGGAAGGCCAAATGTTTCCTGGGCTGCATCAAAAGAGGAGTGACCAGCAGATTGTCCTCCTCTGCTCTGCCCTTGTGGGGCTGCATCTGGGGTACTGCATTCAGGCCTGGGACCATCAGCACAAGAAAGGTATTGGAGCTGTTGGAGTGGGTCCATAGGAGGACGGTGGAGGTGATCAGAGGTCTGGAGCATCTGCCTATGATGACGAGCTGAGGGAGCTGGGCTTGTTCAGCCTGGAGAAGAGAAAGTTTTGGGGAGACCCTACTGTGTTCTTCTAGTACCTGAGAAGAGCTTATAACCAGGAGAGAGACCAACTTTTTACACAGTCTTGTAGTGAAAGGATGAGGGGAAATGGCTTTAGACCAAAAAAGAGGAGATGTAGGTTAGATGTTTGGCGGAAATTCTTTAGAGGGCGGTGAGGTGCTGGCACAGCTGCCCAGAGAAGCTGTGGTGCCCCATCCCTGGAGGTGCTCAAGGCCAGGCTGGATGGGGCCCTGGGCAGCTGAG
This sequence comes from Alectoris magna, assembly GCA_030625065.1. Lineage (NCBI taxonomy): Eukaryota > Metazoa > Chordata > Aves > Galliformes > Phasianidae > Alectoris > Alectoris magna. Next base: position 60,733,853 of record CM060561.1, read on the forward strand.
CTGCTGGGGGGCAGCCCTGCCCATGGCACAGGGTGGGGATGGGTGGGCTTTGAGGGCCCTTCCAACCTAAGACGTTCTGTGAATAAATGGAGTTTCTGTTAATTCACTGCTAACGTAGCTTGTGTGATTTCAAGGGTGTACGTATTTAGGAAGAATTCAATGATGTTTACATAATTAACTGCATGTGAAGCAGTGTTTTTTTAGATAATCCTTGACCTTGAAATGTGTATAAACTAATCTCAAAGTGTGTTTAAGAGGTTGGAGCCTAAAAGACAGCAGTTTTTGAGTTTTGACTTCTCATAGTTAGACACTTTGTTAAAAGTTACTCTAACTTTTCACAGTCTTAGCTCAAAAACAGTTGTTGCAATTTGCTTGTGACGTGTGGACAAGGACAGAGAAAAGTTTCTCAATACGTGAGAATATTCATTCTCAACATAGTTTTGTTCTTTTTTCTTTTGTTTTCTTCTTGCTTTATTTTTAAAGCACTCAGTAGAGAAGTTCCATTTTACTTGTGACCCACCAGTCTCAGCTGTGGAACAACGTTTTTAGCGTTAAGGCAGTAATCCAAGTGCAGTTGAAATTGATTGTCCAAAAGTGGTCAGGAAGAAACTTTCTTTCGACGGCAGCTCACAGTTGCTAATATTTTTCAACACTTCTCTGAAATGTTCGGTATTAACAGCTGTTTATTGTAAAACTGGTGTGGAATGACAAGTGGTTTTATGCATAACAAAAGTGCTTGTGGCAGGATAACCGGAAGGAAGACCCTGTGTTCCAAGCTTACAAAATCCTGCTGAGTTCGTACAGCACCACCTGCTCTCTATCTGTGATGATACTGGGGTTAAGTGATTTCCTTTTTTTTTTTTCCTTACTATTTTGTTTTTAGCTACCATGAAAATTCAACAGTTTAGCTTAGAAACAAAACTGTTGTGTCAGTCTTGATTCTTATTGAGCTGTCACGCTGATGTGCAACATCTCTTCCGTGGCACTGAGTACTGAAAATAGAGCACTGAACTCCATGGAGTGCTTGTGAGTAAACAGCTGTCTTGCTGCAAACGATGACGCTTCTTTGCATTTTTTTCGGTGGCAAGTTTGTGCATATTTGCTAAAAGGGTCTCAAAATGAGTCAGTGTTGGTTTTAGCCACGTTTTAAAATGGAAATTTAAGTTACTCTTTTTTTCACATGCTTCTAAAAAGCGATCTGTTCTGGATTCAGCTGATGAAAGACACTTTCCCCATTCTTCATGACAGAATAAACTTTCAGGAGACTTGGCTACCCTGGGATTTTATACAAACCCGCCCAATATGTTGGGGAAGCTATTTTTTTGTTAGCTTGTTATTCTTTTCTGTGTGATGCTTTTTTTGTTTTTTTTTTTTCGTGATGGAACTACAGTTTTTGGAACCTTAGGGGTTGCGGTCATGTGGAAACCAAAGTTTTGTCTGGCATCTTAAAATTTCATTAATACCAGGGTTTTCTTGAAACTTACCTTATGTTAACTGTAAGTACGCCTTTGCCAGTACTTCGAGCTTTTGCAGATAATCATAAAGGCTCATTTTTTCCTACTTGATAATGGAAACTTTGGCCTGTATTGTAATTTGTCTGCAAAGGCTTCATTCAGGAAGTACGGGGTTTTTCCTTCAAGTGGCACAACACATTAATTTCTTTTTCTTATTTTATTTTGGGATGACTTGCATCTTCATTACTAAAGAAAGAAGAAGCACTGAGATTCAAGACTGTCTACTGTAAGTATAATGCTTTTATCTTTCCAGCTTCTTAGTATAGATACAGTTGGGGGGGGGGGAGGGGTTAATGTTTGTTGCTTTTCCAGTAGTTTGTATATTTGCATTTGTCAGATCTGTATGCCTGTAACTATGGTTCTTTATATGATATTTTTGAGGTATTTATCTAATGAACTGTTGAGCTAATAAATACTTACTAGTACAAAGCCTTAATTTTGCCTTTCCACTTCTAAGTACCGACATACCTGTTTAACAGAGGAATAGGTAGGCTGCATATTAGTTTCTTACCTTCCTAAGCTAAACTGTCTGCTGCGTGTTGTCAGCTTCATGCTCTCATTGCTAAGCTTCAGGCAGTATACTAAGACTCTATACAAGTAAGATAACACAGCACTGCTACAGTTGCTGCTTTACCTGTGCTGAACTTGCCTTGCTGCATCACAGGAATGTTATGCCTTTCTTCATTGTAGTGTGGACTTGGAGTAGCAAAGACCCACTCAATGTAAACTGAGTTGTTGGGGAATGTCTTCCCCGTAAAGTGAGAATATGGATCCAGACTGACATGTACCAAGAAAATGACAGTAAGTGGTAACAGACTCAAAATCTGGGATATGACTTTCTTCGAAATGGTGCACTGTAAAAGGACGGATGTACAAGATTTTAAAGTACCACAAGCAGAGAACACCGGCATATATGGAAGCACTGATTAAAAACCATTGTGAAGATTATAAAGTGGAATGGAAACACAGCCATCACAAGAAATAAGCCTTTCGTTTCTAGCTCTTCTTTTTAGCATGTTCTCCTAAGAAGCTAGGCTTACAGAAACATGTTTTGGCTTTGATATCTGTTCTCCAGTATCTTTTGAACCAGATTAGTCAAAATGGATTCCCAGTACGTATCTGCACAAAAAAAAAGTGATGTCAGCCCTACATTGAGGGAAGCGCTGCAGGCTGAGCTCACATCTTACTGCACTCTGAAGAATCAGCGCAAGAGAAAAATCCAGCAAAAGCACTGGTTGGAGCCTGTTTTCTGAGAGGTTGGCCTTCATTATCTGCACTGTTGGTTTCAGGCTGAAAACAGAATGTCAGTGCAAGGCACATCATTCAAGTGTGTGAACAACTCCGAGATGTTCTACATCAGTAGACGTAAGATCTGCATGCAGTGCTCCTCTTCTTAGAAATGTTGGCAGTGCTGCTTCTTGACAGAAATTCTGCAAGAGTTCTGAAGATATACATGTCTCTGCAGTGTCCTGTGGGTTTTCAGCGGTGTAGAATTTTATTGATATCTCAGTAACAACAGATTTCTTTGGCCATGGGTGGGATATTTTTAGAGGAAAATGGGTTTCTATACCATTCTTTGGATTTCATTTTGGAAAAGATCATTAAGAATAGTACTGATGATGTATGTGATCTTGTAAGCTTGATTACTGAAGAGGTTTCTGCTTCAAGAATGTAAAGTCTTGTTTTGGAGGAGTAATGCAAAAAAAATGCATAGTATGAAAATTGGAACTTGATTAAGAGGACAGAAGGAAGTGTGACAGCAAGAGCGGTGGGAGGCAGCTGTCTGTTGCAAAGACCTACACTTCTGGAAGACGATACTGCTTAATGTACTGTGGGCTCAGCATTCCACAAAGGTCCAAGGTAAGAACATACGGTCGTTTCAGCGACGGCATCTGACATATCATATGTTAAAGTTTTTCAGCTGAGATATATCTTATGGAAACGGATAAGTCCCTGATTCTTAAGGAAAGCAATCTTGCGTATGCAACTTTAGGAAACAAACTGGAGCCAACTTTTGGAGTAGTAACAGCATTACAGGATACCACAAGACAAAGCACACCTTATAAAGCTTCTGCTTAATCCAGAAAATCCCGAACCACAGCAATCCACGTTGAAGCAATAAGCATCTTCTTAGTTCTAATGTGGAATGAGTATCCATACTACTGATGTCTCCTTTATTCCTCTTTGTCTTGACCTGTACTTCACTGAAGACCTGCACGCGGGAACCCAACTTTGTAAGCTATTATTATGGTTGTCTTGTCCAGAGAAGGCCAAAAATTAGCCTGCTAAAGTTACTTGTTTGTCTTAGGGATGCACATGGTTTTCTGTTTGCTTCCAGTGTTTTTCGTTTGTTTGTTTGATTTTTTGAGGGGTGGGGAAGAGTGAATTACAGAGCTGTTAATTTATAGCAGATACAGAACCTCTCGAACTCTTCAAGGAGTATGTTACCAGTTACTTTTACCTTGAGGGTCTGTAGCTCCAGGAGATTCACTGATGTGCTCCGTCACTGAGGTATAAGAATGAAGTCTGAATACGGTTGACTTTTTTATTTTAAATAGCTGGTGAATTGTACAGTTTGCAGACATACAGTGAGGATGAATAAATTGTAGACAGAGTATTTGTGGATTACCTGGTGATAAGCGTGGATATTCTTAACATCAATTATGTAATGTATGAGTTCATTGTCATTTGAGGATATAATTTCCTGGGATGCTCTTATCGCTATTGAGTGCTGTTCTAGTGAGTATCATCAAATACTCCAGTGAGAGTGAAGCATGGCAGCAGGTTCACAGTGAAGTTTGAAGAACTGGGAGCAAAAATGTGTGGATGTTGTCAAAGTGAAGGATTAGTTTTCTTGGCAATCACGTGGGACAAAATCTGATGGGTATCGGAAATGTGCACTATCTGAAGAATGAGTACTTCAGAAGATGAAGTTGTGCATTTAAAATGTTTTAAATTGCCATCAGCAATGTCTTCCTTTCTGCAGAAATAGTAATAATACATTCCTTTGTCAGTGGGGAGAATGCCACCAATACAGCTATCATTGATAAAGCAAAATGACAATTTCCCACAATTGTTTGGATGCTGAGTGTTCCAAGCAGTGGTGAGTGTGACAAACCTGATTGTTTAACTGTGTAGTCTTGTTGCCTTTGAAGTCAAGCCAGGAAATAAGTCTGTTTACAGATGATTGTGTTTGGAGGAGTACTGCTTTTTTCTGTAAGAAGCACTTGTGGATACCATTCAAGTTTCCACATGGCAAAACTATCAGCAGGTTAGTTTTGTGGTAGGCAGAACTGAGTATCTGGTTTTACTTATTTTCTGTCCACTCTCAAGCAGTTTAGAAGAGAGAATCTAAATAGATGACGTGGGAAAAGAAGGTACAGAAGTTCTAGGACTTTACTGAGCTTTGATTTAACTTAGAAAGTATATGAATTTCAATTGTGATTTCTTTGCGCAATGGTAATTCTTTTAGCTGTACTTGAGGCAGTTGCATTTGTGTGTTCAGGAGTCAGGAAGGGAAGAGATTGAGAACTTCTTTCCTACAACCTTTTGGCCAAAGAAGGAAGAAGTTTGGAAAACTTGTTGCTTTGACCGAATAGATTGTTTGTGTTCTTCACCTCTTGTATTCAAAAATCTCTCTGCTCTGCTGAGTTCAGTACACTGCTGTTGTGGAGTAACTGAATTGGTGATATCTGACAGTCAGTACAAATATGTGTGCATTAGAAATACAGGTATAGCTATGGAAGGAGGAAAACAAATATGTTCAGGACAGTGTCACTGAATATTAAAAGAAGAGGGGTTTTGGTTGTTTTGTTGGTATAGATTGCTAGTATCTGGAAGATATTCCATACTAAATAAAATTGCTATTCAGAAGGGATTTCCTGAGGCTATCTCGTTTCCCGCCTGAATTAGCACTGCTGCCAAAGTTGAATCATGCCTCGCTTATTGGAGGGGTGAACATCTCCAAGGACAGAGTCCCTTACCTCCCTTTAATCGACCTGGAGTTGCTGCCCTGCCTTAAGCTCATCCTAACAAAGTAAACCTGTGCCTCCTGAGTAGCAATCTGTTTTTTCTTTGTTATGCTTTTGCCACCTCTTGGGTGGCAAAAAAGGGTTTGACTAGTCTTTGTAACTGCTGCTTGAGTATTGATGTGATTAAATATCCTATTAACCTCTGCTTTACCGCAGTAAACAATCCCAGTTGCCTGTACTGACCCTCAGAAGGGGGTTTACCTTGTCTGCAGACAGTTGCTTTTGGCTGGTGTTCAATTTAGCATCTGTCAGTACTGTCAGGTTCTTAGTAACTGCAGCTGCTCAGCTTGTGCTCATAAATGGCATTAGTTCAGCTGCAGGACTCTACAATTCTTATGTTACCTAAAGTTTCTTTAACGCTCAGTGTTCCCAAGGTCCTGCTTAACTAAAGCTTTGACGTCAGCTGTATTCCTGCATTGTCTGTGAGTTTGCTAATGGTGTTCTGTGCATCCTCAGTCAGATTACTGATGAAGAGGTTAATAGCAATGGGCCCTGTTTGCTGAACACCAGTAAGAGTCTGGATTGATACTCATACCTCTTGGAGTGTAGAAGCACAGCTAATTTTTTTCCAGCTCATTTATCAGTCTGATAGGCTTTAAGGAAATTTCTACTGCTCTGGTTTTGAGATACTTAAGAAATACAGTTTAACATTTTTAGTAGACTAATTACAAGGCCGTGGGGCTCATAAATGTCAAGCTTTAAGTGCTAGCATGCAAAACTAGCATCAGTGCATGGGAGACTGTCTTATTGGATAATAACTTCTATTAAGCTGTTAGCAGAGACTGTTACAGCTATCTGCAAATGTTTGAAAACAAGGAAAGAAAAAATCGCCTCTGGGTATCTTTGGTGGTAGTAGGAGTTGTAACTGGTTTGTTGTTGTGTTCTTTTTCTTTTTTTTTTTTTTTGTTTTTTTTTAAGCTTGACTGTATGTGTAAACCTCAACCATGTTGCAGCAGACTAGAATAGAAGAATAGTATTCCACAGGTGCCTATTGGTGCTATTTCACTTTTGACCATGTTGTCAGGGCCTGCTGGACCTGAAATCCAACTCGGGCTGCATGCAGCCTCAGAGAACAGCTCTGGAGTTAAGTAGTTTTCATACTTGCAGAGTATCTGGAGAGCCTCTTTTGTTTATGCTACCATGAACTTTGATGCTTTTTACTGAAAAAGCTGGATAACAAATGTCCTTCTTGATTTCTCACAATTACTTACACCCTTCCCTTATGTTAATAGTGTAGTTGTTTGCAGAATATTTGCAGCGTTGATCTGATCTACAGTTCTGATATGCATTTCTTCACAGCTGATCTTGTGCAGAAGAAGGAGGAAGCCTGTGCTATATGCAACATACAGTATTTGCTATGAGCGTGGAAAATCTCTTCAAAAAATAAGAATTGCATAAGCAAATGAATAGTCTTAATTTTTGAAGTTTTTAAGCTAAACATAACTCAGATTTGTATGATCTGAATTGTATGGTCTGTATGCCAGTTTTCATTTATTCTTGGTTATAACAATTTCCAAAATGCTGAGAGCATCATTAAAGCTTACCTGGGTATGTCTGTGTGTATGGATTTAAGGGTGAATGGAGCAAGGGAAAGAAGTTCCTGATGAAGGGGTCATGTTCAAAAAATCTCGTTTAAACATTCACTCTGAAATTGGTTAAAGATACGTACAGATGCCTGCGTAAGAGTACTGTTCTTCGTGCAATTTAATGACTTGGGACTATCTAGGCTCTAAATATTTAGGTAAGAGTTTGTCTATCAGGCACCTATACTGCTGGATCTGCTTTCATATAGAATATCAAACAGCTAAAATAAATAATTAGACGGTATGGAAAACAATAAATAAAAAACCACAAAGTAATTGGATACGCTGTGTTTTTATGGTACTTATCTATGGGTTTGGTATATTGTATAAGTGAGGAAGGTGAGCAGAAATGAAGACTTTTTCATATTTGAAAAATTAAGTTATAGAAGAAAAGCGTACCAAGATGAAATACTGTTGTAAACTGAGCCTGTATTAAACAGGCATAAGGATGATAACTGTTCAGGTCTTTATTGTGGTTGGATGATCTACTGTGTACTTAAGAGCATGTGAGAAGAACTGACTGTCAAACTGTCATCTTAGGTCCTCCAGCTCCGTTCCGAACTACGATGAGCTATGAAATGCAGAGACCAGGTATCTGACTATAAATGAGCTAATCTCCTTTTTAAACACAACTTTGGGCATCATTAAAAGAAAACCATCAAAGCTTTTGTTCGTTGATTTATTAAGAACTAACACAAGTTAACAAACATTTCTTTTGTGCACTGGTTATTTTATTTAAGGAAAGTTCTTAGATGAGTATTTTCAGTGAAAGAATTCAGTACCTGAGGCATCATAGGTTTTTTTTCCCCCTTCCTGATTATCTAATATTCTTTTTAGATCATGAAGTTTTCAACTGAGCATTTTGTAGCATGCTTGAATGTACAAATACAGTGCAGTGAAAGTTTAACAGAAGGATGTAAAACAAGATGCGTTTCCAAATAAATAAAACTAAGAAGACCTGTAAAGTTTTGGTGAATTTGGCTTCACCATCCTGTGGTGGGAGTTGTCCTGTCAGGTTTCTTCTACCACACTTAAGTTACAACAGATAATGCATATACATTAAGTGCTGGCATTTTGTGAAGGTTTTTTTTTTTTTAATATGTTCAGCCTGGACATTTGGCTTGATGGCAGCAAAAACATACTCCTAATACAGTGAATATGTAAAAGTAAACATGGAATTCACTGTCCTGGTAATGTTTTCCTTTAAATGTAACCTGGTATCCTAGGAGGACAAAAAGCAGTAACACATTGTTCAGTGCTTGAAATTCCACTTCTATTTGCTCGGATTTAAAGAAACTGTCAGTGGTTATGACTCCTCTCGGGAAATGTGCTAGGTTGAAATACCCTTAAAATCGTAGAATCATAGAATTGTTCAGGTTGGAAAAGACGTTAAAGATCATCAAGTCCAACTGCAGCCTAACCACACTACCCTATCAACCCTCTGCTAAATCATGTCCCTGAGCACCACATCCAAATGGATTTTAAACACATTTAGTGATGGTGACTCAACCACCTCCCTGCGGTGTGTGTGTTACTTGTAGGTAGTTAGGAAGATAAGTTCTATTTCTGCACATTTTTCTCAGATATAAAAGCAGATATTTTAACACTTGAGCATACTCTTTTATAATAGCCAACGCTTGAATACATTTATTGCTTCATTGAGTTTGTTTTACAGATAGGTGTAGCTGGTGCTCTGAGTTGACCAGGAATACTTTAAAAGTGTTTTAGGACCGTTAAGGATAAAACCCAGTGAGGAGTGAGAGACGCCCCTGGCTGAAACATCTCTGGTTAATGCTCAGGAGCATAATGAACATTGTGCAGCTTCTGGTCTGCCCAGAGAACACAGAGAGTTTCAATTAGTGCCATGTTAGTGAAGTTCTGTCTTTTTATTAGATTTAAGGCGATATGAGTATCGAATTCCAGATTCCAAGCAAGTAGTATGAAGGGTGCAAGATGAGATAAGAGTTTTAGCAGAAATGAGAGGCAGGTGAATGGGTTAGTTTCTTTGAATTCTTTTTTTTTTTTTTAATAACAACTGACCCGGTCTGGGACAGGCTGTGAATGTGAACTTGAGTGTTTTGTCAGTAAATTGGATTCTGTTAGATCTTTTTTGTTTCTTTGGATCTCTTGAAGTCATTAATTCCTTATGTGTGAAAATGTTATTGAAAGTGTAGCACGAGTCGTCTTGTGAGTGATTGAGATCCTATCCATTTCTCTTTCACATGTCAGAGTGAAAATTAGCTTTGTTCCTCTTAAGTCTCAATTAAAAACTCCTGTAACATCATAGAAATCGAATGCAAGCTGTCTAATGCGCTTGTTCATTTTACTGTAATATTTATTTGTGTTTTTTTTTTTTTTTTTTTTACCTTAGTGAAGAGAGGACTCACAAAGGACATAACGTGTCTGAAGGATTTTATTAATGATCCCAAAAGAGAAGAACCTCTAGTTGGTATGTTGCTTTTTTTGTTTTCTAAGTGCTATGTCTTTGTATTTGACATGGAGTTATCTAGATCAGTCTGTGTCCATGACGGGGGCAGTAGGCCCGTGGGCCCCCCCGGCCCCCCAAAATGGGAAGGGAGAAAGGGAAAGGGGTAGGGAGGTGGGAGCTGGGCTCAAGGAAACAAACAGCAGCAGCAACGATCTAAGGAGGAGAACTTATTTTACTAACTATGATATTAAAATGCAAGATAACACAATATAATACAAGCTAATTGAAATTGAGGCTAATAAATCAAATGAGAGAGAGAGAGAGCTTTCCAAAAACTGAGAAGCCTGCTTTGAAACTGAAGGCATGTGGCTTGGAAACACACCCACACCTGCTGCCAGGCAGTGAGAGAGTGCAAGCGAGCCAGATCCCATGACTTCTGTGATGTATCTTCCTTTCTGACCGTGAGGTCCTCTGGAACATGTAGCTCTTCTTCTTTGTGCTCCACATGATGTCATGATGTGGAATACCAATAGCAAAAATTACGAAACCATGACAGTATTGCATATGTGTTTTGAAATATGAGGTGATATTGTGATATTGTTTCATTATGTACTTGATGTTGGGTGTATCTTATACATAATACCTTTTTTTAACTTGTTACACAACCATTGTAAAAGCCACCTCTTCTATGCACCTTACTCATTAGATAATTACTTCCTGAAGGAACCATCTCAGTAAGGATGCTTTTCACAGAAAACAAAAAGATTGAGATTGGAAGGACCATCTGGAAGTCATCTTGTTCAACTCCCTTGCTCAAGCACTATCACCGAGCAGGTTGATTAAGACTGTCTGGGTATCTTTAGAATATCTGCCTGGAGATAGAGACTCTGTAACTTTTGCAGATAACCAGTGGTTTTCACAATGAAAATACGTTTCTTTGTATTCAGAAGTCATCTCCTGTGCTTCAGTTTTAACCTGTTGCCTCTTGTTCTGTCACTGTGCACCACTGAGAAGAGCCTGTATCTATCCTCTTTGCACCTTCCTTTCATGTATATCTGTATACACTGAGGCTCCCACCTTCTCTATTCCAAGCTGAACAGTCCCAGCTCTCTCAGCCTTTCCTCATACGGGAGGTATTTATGTTCCTTCGTCGTCTTTGTGTGGGAGATGGAGAGGTCTGCTCGACCTCGTTGAATATCAAATTGCTGATGATGAGGCTCCGGAAAGGAGACAGAAGGCCTGAATAAACGGGTGTTTTGTACCTAGGCGCAATATAAACTCTGCTGCTGATGAAGACTTGTTATGGAACTTGCTTGCTTTCTAGCCATTTTTTTTCTAGTACATAGTACATCTAGTACTTTCTAGTACATTTCTAGTGGAAATGTACTGAATGGGCATGTAAGAATATAAAAGGCTTGCTTAAAAGAATAGGCATGAATACACAGCATCACGATCATTGCAGCAATAAAGAAATCTTCCTGGCATGAGAACCTGCTAACTTGTGACATCTGTGTGGCCCTTTGCAGAATTCCTTCAAGTATGTCCCTCTCACTTGTACTGGAAAGCCCAGAACTACAGTATTCCATGTGCAGCATTATCAGTGCTTAGTGGGCACACCTCTCTGCAGCTCAAGTTTATAAGTAAACTTTTTAATGCTGGTTATAAGCATCAGACCTAGAGATTTTTGAGTGCTTCTAAGCCATAGTCTGGCTCTCAGTGACTTCTAGGAATGAAATTAAGCAAATCCGTTTTCTCTCCTGTTAATTCTTTAAAAAAAAAAAAAAAAAAGTTATCTAACAAAGGACTCAATTTTATGAAGGGATTATTGTTTCTAGATATAACGTTTGACTAGCACAAAACATAATTTACTACTCAAATTGTATTTGATTGAGTAGTTAAAATTAATTTGCTTTTAATACAGAACTTTGTGTGGTATTTCCTGTCTTCATTTTCTGTTTGACTGACTGACATGTCTCCATTAATTATCTTATATGACTGTATTGAAGGGAATGTTCTTTTCTTGTTCCTTAAAAATATCCTGGGCAGGAGAGTAGCTATATGTTTGTTTAACTGAGTTTGCGAATTTTCCATAGCAGTTTTTTTTTTCCCTCCTGAATAAAACATTGTAAAGGAAAGAATTTTAATTGATATGGATAGTAAGCCTTGCCTTTGTGATCCTGAACAAGTGTTGAAATTCTGAAAACGGAATACTCTTCTTTGTTAATTTTGGCTTTTAGTGAGCATCTTTGAAGAAAATACTTCTATATTTAAAATAGGCTATTATAAACAGATGTTTGTAATTTGTGCTTTTACAGGCTTAGAGCATGTGGTTGAAATCAGATTTGAAGGAAGAAGAGAGCCGCATTATGAATGCAAGCTGTGTGGGTTCAATACAGAGATGGCACCCATGATAGAACATCTTAGTGGATATAAACACAGAAGAGCATACATAGTGAGTAGTTTTGATCACAAGATATTATCTTTTTTTTCCCTATGAATATCTACATCAAGTGTGAAGTTTTAACCCCCCCATATGATGTCACTAATAATTGCTTGACTGAGTATTGATGGGTTAGATCAACATGAATAGCTATAAAGCTGTGAGCTACTGAGAAAATGTGATCCAGAGGTGCATGTCTGCATCTACTCAGAGTCTGTTCTTAAGTATTTTAATCTCATCTGAGATCAGGTTCTCAGGCCTTGGTTCTCATTCCTCAGCATGCCCATAGTATTGTTGGGTACTGTATAGAGCATGTTACCTTTCAATTGCAAACTTCGTGTAGTATCCAAATTCTGTTGTGAAGACTGCCTATGTGTTTTCAACATTAACATTTAACTAGTTGTGTTATGGAGGAGAAACTACCTGCTAATATTCAAAACTATGTTTACTAGTCCTTAGAAGCTTGTCTAAGAAATGAAATGTGTCTGTTTTTTAATATATGAATTTTGATGTTGCTCATCTAAAACTGTTCTTGTCAACAGTCTAAAGAATTTCCTGACAAAATGAAGAGAAAGGCAACAGATGTAAAAGAATGCAAAGTCTCATTTCTCAAAAGAATAGCAGGAGAGCTGGAGAAGACTGAAGGATTAAAAATGTATAAGGTAACTGGAAGTAAATATTGAATATCCAATGATGTGTCTTTAATCAGTGCATTTATGTTTGACCTAGTAAGTGTTAAAAGTGCTACTGACAAATCATGTTAAATTCTTGTGTGTGACTGGCAAGTGTAGTGCTGAGTAGAACCAAGACTTGAGCTCAAGTTGCCTCAAAACATGTGGGGAAAGGAACAGTAGTCTTGAAGTTCCTGTGGAAAAAAAATGAAGTTGTTGAAGAAGTTAATTTCTTTTTAGTTAGAAAATCTCCAGTTGGAGATTTTAGTGCTTTGCTTCAGTGATTCTTAACTTACACAATTTAACTTTTCTCAAATGTATGCGAATTTTCTCTCAAATTTAATTTGTACTGGTTATATATAACCTGTAAAACTGTCAGCTAGAGTATTCTAGGGCAAATAAAAGTACTTGTTCTGTCTCTGCAGACAGTTGCAGTAGGGACTATTGTAATGAACTTTTAATCAGAAAAATCTAATATAAAACTATGTCTGTTTCCTAGATTGAAGGTTACATAAGACCAAGTACCTCACGTAAGTTTATGTATTATTTGAATATTACACATTTGACCGCCAAAACCAGCTTAGTTTGAATTACTGCTTGAACTTGAGGGGTTTGACTGTTCTAAAATGTTAAAATTGCAAGCAATATTACAAAATGTTTTCTTTTCAAAGATTTTTCCAGTTCAGTTTGAACTGAAGAAAGAGAGACTTTTTTTAGCTGCTTGGTTCTGGAGGTATTTAAGATAACTGCAGTAACTTTCTAATGGGGAAAAGTGAAGTACAGAGATACAGCTTTTGATGGATTTCTCTGAAAAAGCGATAAAACCTTTTCCACCTCATTTCAGTCATCAAAAGGCACACAAGTCAGTGCAGAATTGCTGCTAAAAGTGGAAGTTATCTTTTTAAGCAACTTTATTTGAATGAGCAATGGAAACAAAACCTTCCAGCATAGAAACAACATCCTCCCTCCATACAGTATATTTGAGTTATATCATCTGTTGCTACAGATGGGCTGTGGGGCTTAATAATTCCAACTTGAAGCAATGTGAACTTGCTACCTTTTGACCTCAGTACTAGTATCAGTGGGCTTATTGTAATGGGTGCAGGTTGCTTAGCGTATGTCAGTATGAATCCTGCTGGTAGTGCCTACCACAGCAGTGATCTGTTTGAATTGATCACTGATAGCTTTTGTCTTGTACCTACTTATGTTGGTCTTCCAAACAGAGTAGCAGAGACCTTTTGGAGCTTTGTCTCTTTTGTGAAGGAGATGGAATGTGACCCATTAGCCTGGTCCTGTAATCCTCAGTTCAGGGTAAACTTTATCAATGAGTTCTAAAACATCTGGAACTATTTGAGTGTTCTAATCACCACAGTCTGATCTGTTGGTCAGAATCTTGCCATAGAGGTTTTTAGCAAGTTAGACCCCGTAACTTGCTCTTTATAAATCTGAATGGATTTTGTTAACATTTCTTCTTCATATGGGAATCTTTTGGAAACCACTGCCTATTCTTTATAGTGTAGAAGGTGTAATACTGAAAGCTCGTCTTCTAGAAGAATCTAAAATATTTTAAGTGTTTCAGAGAAATGATGATCCAGATTTCTAGTAAGTGAGGGACAAACTAGCTGATAATCAACTTTCAGGTAGGCAGCATTGTATGATGCTAACATGAGGAAAGTTGTATGGACATGGTAGTATTCTACTTCAGTGCTTATTATGAACTGAAAAATGTATTCAGGTATCGACTCAGAATATTAAAAAAATGTTAAAAAAAATAAAAAAATCCCATGCGGTTCCATAGGCTATGAAGAACTGGAAGGAGCAGACAGGAGTGTTGTGGTGCTCTGCTTTGATTAGGTGGTAAGCACGGCAGCACATCAAGTTTATTCCAAAATAAAAACAGTCTACTTATTTAGAAGGAATTCATCCTTACTGGCTTAACAACTGTGTGGGTTTAGAGTAGATCACATTGTTAGAGAATGACTTTCATCTTCAGAGCTCCCTTCTGACAGCAAGAATGAGTTTTAGGATGTCATTAAGAAATGTCATCTTGGTAAGAGACAAAACAGACATTAACACTTAAGTTTTGGCTACTGCAGAGATCACATGTGAAATCAACATGATTTTGTCTTTACATACACCTGAGAAGCTTTGAAGGGGTTGATTTCTTGCTTTCCTCAAAGGAAAAATTAAAATATTTCTTTATTCTCTAAAGAAAGAGCATCTGTTCTTTGTCTTGAGCTTCAAATGAAGGAAACTACCTTATTGAGGTAGTTCTAGTAATTACTTGCTCAAAAAGTTGAGCGCTAATGAGCTTGAAGGCCCTATGACATTTTTATGAAGTGTGAGAATGTGTATAAATACAATGTGGTACTATAGCATATGAATTTCTAGTCTAGTTTAGTTTCTGAATTCTGCTTGCATCAATATTTTCCATTCTAAAAACTACTGTTAATGCTACTACAGAATGCAGCTGGAAACAGAAAACAGGTCCAGAGATTTAGTTTGCTGTTTTGGACGACAGTCCTTAGATTGAGTTATTTCTTATTTGAAATTATAGCAGATAACTGGGGAAGTTTGTATCTTTAGCTGGGAAGCGGTAACTCCATGTGTCAGTACAGGATAGGAAATGACAGGCTGATCAGCCTTGCTAAAAAGGATGGCTATGGTGGTTGCCAGGCTGAATATAAATCAATGGAATGCTCTCATTTCACATAAGGCAATCTTGTAACACTTCAGCGGGGGCACAGGCAGCAAGCAGACTGATGAACATTCTTTTTCCCCACTGTTTGATACTGGTAAGATCAAACTTTGAATATTTTATCTGCTTATATTCCTTCAAACTCAAGAAGAAGATGGAGAAATTGGAGAATAGATATAATATAATAGCAGAGGTATGTGGTGATATTCAAGGATTGAGAGAATTGGGCTTGTTTAGATGGGAAAGAATACTGATGACTGCCCTTCTAGTAGGTTGCTACAAAGGTGAGAAAGCGGAAGTTATTGGTATCTGCAGAAAGTGAAATAAGATATTATAGCCATGGATGGCAGCTTGAGAGGCTGAACTCAGGAAAAACTTATTTCCTAGAGGACAGAACAGCACTGGAACAGATTATCCATTGGTAATGAATTCTTTGTCTTCAGAGGTTTTCAAGACCTGGCTATATGAAGCTGGCAGTAATCCTCCTTGAAGTGGGAGGTTGGGCTGGATGGTGAAACTGGAACTCTCTGTATGATCAGACAGCTATAACATCATCAGAACTGCAGAAATATAATACAGTAGCTTGTTTGACTGGAATGCTGATATGGATGGGTAGGGGCTTCTTATCAAAGTTACAAGCAATCCAAAATGGAAGTCAGGCAGTTTTTCCTTACAGGTGCTGAATAGGTCAATGGGGAAAGGGTTTTGTATATTTTACTTGCAAGGAAAGGAGAAGACTGAGGAATGTGATGATCAGTGGCAACCTTAATTGAGATGATTGTGAGATAATAGTCATGACGTTCGTGGTCACTAAACTGGAGAACAATTGATGTGATGGATGAACCACTCACAGGATAAGGAATTGACTGGATGGCCACACTCAGGAGAGCTGCAGTCAGCAGCTCAGTGTCCATGTGGAAACTGGTGACAAGTGGCATTCCTCATGGACCAGTGTTATTTAACATCTCTGTAGGCAACATGAACAGTGGGATTGAGTGCCTCCTCAGCACATTTGCAGGCAACTCCAAGCTGAGTGGGTGCAGTTATCATGCTAGAGGGAAGGGATGCCATCCAGAGGGACCTGGACAAGCTTGAGAGGTGAGCCCAAGCCAACCTCATGTAGTTCAGTACGGCCAAGTGCAAGGTCCTGCATCTGGGTTGGGCCACTCTCAAGCACAGACACAGGTTGGGCAGAGAATGGTGTGAGAGCAGGTCTGAGGAGAAGGATTTGAGAGTGTTGATTGGTGAAAGATTCAACATGAGTTGGCACTGTGCATTTGCAGCCCAGAAGGCCAACTGTATCCTGGGTTACATCAAGAGAAGAGTGACCAGCAGGTCGAGGGAGGTGATTCTGCCCCTCTGCTCTGCTCTCGTGGGACCTGACCTGGAGTACTGTGTCTAGTTCTGGAGCCCCCAACACAAGAAGGACATGGAGTTGTTGGAGCAGGTCCAGAAGAGGGCCACGAATATGATCAGAGGGCTGGGGCACCTATCCTACAGGGACAGGCTGAGAGGGCTGGGGCTCTTCAGCCATGAGAAGAGAATGCTCCAAGGAGACGTTATAGTGGCCTTCCAGTACCTGAAGGGAGCCTACAGGAAAGCTGGGAATGGACTTATTACAAGGGCAGGTAGTGACAGGACAAAGGGAAATGGTTTTAAACTGGAGAGGGCAGATAGACGAGATATCAGGAAGAAGTTCTTTACTGTGAGGGTGGTGAGACATTGAAACAGGTTGCCCAGAGAGGTTATGGATGTCCCCTCCCTGGAAGCATTGAAGGCCAGGCTGGATGGGGCTCTGAGCAACCTGGTCTAGAGGGAGGTGTCCCTGCCTATAGCAGGGGGGTTGGAATTAGATGACCTTAAAGGTCTGTTCCAATGAAAACCATTCTATGATTATATAATTTAAAATCCTTAGGGGGAATGGGGATGCCAAGACCCTGGTCTCTGGGAGAACTACCTTCGTCATCTTTAGAATGGAAGCCAATATCCCTTGAGAGGCTGCCTTGAAAGGAAAAGAAACCCAAAAGAGATCATCCGTCTTCAAGGAGAACTCTCAAAGAACAGGAATGATCCATTCTGCTATGCAAGAATATGGACAGGTATAGCAGGTGGCTAGTGAGTTTGGAGAGAGAACACCCAACTAATCTTCAGTGCTTAAAAGGAGACATACAGACTCAGGGGCAGGCTGCCAGCAAGAAATATGTAGGCATTTCAGATGTATTTGCGGTGGAGTTAAGAAGACTTGTTGGAGAAGGTCAAAAGAAAGGCTTCTGCCGGACAGCAGCAAAAGAGATGACCTACTGATGAACAGAACAAGTAACTTAACGATAAAGGATATGGAAAGGGCTGAAATACTTGTTGCTTTCTTCACTTTCGAGTTTACTGAAATGGTCTGCTTTCAGGATGTCGTGCATAGGTGTGGAGTCGCAGTAGAGAAGAATTAGTTTAGAGACTGGCAAACTGAGCATGTGCAAGTCCGTAAGGAAAAAAATGGGATATGTCTGGTGTTGGGGGAACTGCTTGCTCTCTGGAGTCTTTGAAAGGTCATGATCAGTTCCTTGATGAGTTCCTGAAAAAAGCCAAATCTACATATCTTGAAAACTAAAGCATGTGGCTACAGGGTGGAGCAGACCTTATAAAAATTACAGGACAAGTCCTCATAGAGGTTATTTATTGCTGTGTAAAGGCCAAGATTATGACTGAGAACAAACTGTGAATTTACTGAGGAGAAACTGGGCTTGCCTAACCTGACCGCCTTTTGCAGTGGCATGGGCTGGCTCTGTAGTCATGGAAGGTTGGATGTTTTAACTTCAGGAAAGCTTTCAGCTCTGTCTCACTTAGTATGGTTGTAGCCAAACTGATGAGGTACTGTAAGTGTACAGGTTGAGTAAAAGGTAGCCGAGGAAAATGTTTAGATTAAAAGAACAGCTATCAGTGATTTTAGGTGTGCTGGCTGGTTTGCTAGTGGCATTCTTCAGTGGCTGATCTTGGTGCTAGCACTGCTTAAAGTGCTCATTAGCAATCTGGATAATGGAATATAATACAGCATTGTCAAGTTTGCAGATGACATCAAACTTTGGAAGAATGCTTGGTATGTGGTAAAACAAAGTTGCCATTGAGAGGGATCTTGGGAAGCTAGAGAAATGGGATGTCAGAAACCTCCTGAATTTTGGCAAAAGTGAATATGAATTCTTACATCTGGGGTGGAGCACCACTGTGCTGGATACAAACTGGATACTATTTGGATAGGAAACAAACTTTAAGAACCTACAGATTTTGATGTACAATAATACAAGCATGTATCATCATTGTACTCTGGATGTAATAAAGGCTGGCTGTGTGGACTGCATTAGGAAGAGTGTAGCCTGCAGGTTGAGGGAAGTGTTCAGTCCCTTAATTCCCTTAATTGGTACTCATTAAATTGCTTCTGGAACAATGTCCTGCATACACAAGAAATTCTGGTGAAAGTGTGAGTAGAACGCTTGTCAGCTATGAAGATCATGAGGGAACTGGCTCGTACAGTGTGGAGGACAGCTTCAGGGAACTTGGTTTGATTAAGGCAGCAGCTAAGAATGTGATCTGATTACCTAAAATATGTCTGTGGAGAAGGAGCCAGACTTCCTGAAGGTGCAAAGGGAGGGAACGTGCTAGCACGAATTGTAGTGAAGGCAGTACTGATTGAACAGTGCAAAGTTCTACGCTGTTGAGAGGTCAAGCACTGAAACTGCCTGCCTGAAGAGGTATGAAATTGCCTTTCTTATTGACTTCTAAAATTCAATTGGACTTGGGCCTGAGCAGCCTGATCTAATTTTGAGGATAGTTAGCAGAGCCTCAGTTGTTAGTTTAAGTAGTGCAGAGTTTCTAGCCTCTTGTCTTCATCTTCTTTTCAGATAGGGAGGACTTAACTGTTAAAACAGCACAAATTGAGTAAATCAAGGAAAACAATTCAAATGTTCCTTGTCCTTATCTTTCAGTTAATCGTTTTTTATTGAGTGTTCTACTTTCTGCCTCTATGGTATTTTTCTCTTGCCACTGAAGCTGGACTAGACAGCCCCCATGGATCCTTTCCGACCTGAACTTTTGTATGCAGAGATCCCTCCCATCCTGTTTCTATGATTCTTTCTTCATTGGATGTCTTCTCTGAAATCTTTTTTTTTTCCTCCTGACATGCAGAAAACTCTGGGACGTACAGTGCAACTTCTTGTTGCAACTTATCAGCATTTGGTCAACATCAGGTGGATAGAAAAAGAAACAAACAGGAATGAGGCTTTCAGCATCATATTGTAGGGACAAATATGTCATTTCTCCTGAGAATCAGTACTTGCCCTGTTGCTTTCCTGGAACACATTAATGAAATGCTAAGTTATATATGATGCAGTAACTGATTGTCTGAAGCACAGCTACTGTCTTAAAGATAATGTTGTTTTACTGAGATTTCCCTCCCTTCTAATTCATACAGATTGTACTGGCCGGAGAGATTATCAGTCCTTTAAAAGACTGCCATCACTTTAGAGCCAGTTACAGATTAGTTTGTGTAATGCTTCTATTGCAGTAGTATGATGGAAACCCTATGATGGTGCTAATCATTCTTTTTAATTTTCTAGCCCCATCAAAGAAGAAAGCAAGGTGAGAATATGACTTCCATAGGGGAATCAAAAGAGATTTTTTTAATGAGATCGCTTAACTTAAGTACATCTTTTCTGTAACAAATACTACATACAGGGAAAATGTATTGTCTTTCCGTTGTACTTCATCTTGTGTAAATTGTTGCTTTCTGCCTGAGAGGAAAAAAACTGAAATAAAATTTGATATTCAGTTTATACGTAGTGATGATTCTTGAAATGTTACACGGCTTAGGCAATTCAATAGCAGTCTTGATGTACTCCTGCACAAAGACTGCAATTCAAATGTCAGGGTATTCCCACTTTCTTTGGGATGCCATTGCCTAAGCTGTAGAAAAGGCACCCATGTAGGAAGGAAAAAAGCTTCCATTACTTTACTCAGCTCCTTGGTGAGTTCATCAGTACAACTGCTGTTTGTTGAGTGTCAGAGTAAAGACCTTTAAGAAAATACAGTAGTTTAGGTATAGGAAAATGTATCCTGTATTGTTAAGTTATATACGTTTGGAAATTGAAATATTTGATCCTAGACATCCAAAGTAAACCTGACATTTTAGTGATCTTTTAGATGTGTCTTAGTATTTCTCTTTCTTTTTAAGGTGGGAAGATGATCATAAGCATGAGGTATGTAATAATTCTGCAAACGTCTTAAGTTCTAGCAGTTTACTTATGCTTGCTTTGCTTTTTTTTTTTGTTTTTCTTTTCTGAAAACTTCTGCTTTTGGGCTTCATTTCCCATTTTATTGATACTATTCCAGAAATGAAGTAACTGACCTAGTGGCCCGAGTTTTATGCTCATCATACCACAAGGGAAATTAATACCGTACACCAGGATATTGACCCATTTAGTTCACATGATTTCTGTTCAGAATCACTGTGATTCTGGCCTGCGTCTGCAGGCCAAGTGTCCCAAGTTATGCTGCAATTTCTGTTGTCTTGCCCCTCTTCAGATTAGGGATGTTCTATTCTGGAGGTTTGGTTTAAATCTTAAAATAAATATAAAGATTTATCGTTTTTTTTTTTTGGTTTTTTTTTTTCCCCTAATTCAAAAGTGAAATCCTAAATGATCTCTGTATCTGGCCTGAGGAGCTCTGTGCTGTTTGGACTCTAATGTTACAGCTGTGATATAAAAATACTATCTTTCATTTGTGTTGACTTTTGTTGTTGGATAAAAGATTAAACAGCCTTGTTTTGTGCGGGGAGGTGTTACAAACACTGTATGTTCATTCTTCTATTTTTCTTCCCCAATCCCACAGAATGATCCTTTTTGGAAACAGAAAGCTTTAGAGTTCTTGGTACGTATGTCAAATAATTGTGATAAGAATTTGGTAAGTCTTAGCAGTTGTGGAGCTTCACCAGTGTGAAACACTGAGTATTGTAAAGGAGCCTTTGATTACCGTTCAAATTCATTTGACCCCAATGTTAATTTCTAAGGTACGTTTTTATGGACTTTGCTCTTTGAAAAGCTCAGAACAGCATGCTGGCTTCAGTGTGAATGGCCTCACTAGTCACTGGACCATTCTTCTCTTTGCTGAGGAGCCACCCTAACAACCATCTTTAGCAGCTCATAACACTGTTGGAGTGGAGGAGTTTTGTCTGTTCAGTTGCTGTTAGCAGTGGCATAGTAAGCCTTGCTTTGTCATTGGAATCATAGAATCACTAAGATGGAAAAGATCTCCAAGATCATCCACTCCAACCAGTCACCTACCATTTCCCCACTAAACCACGTTCCTTAGTAAAACATCTGAATGTTTCTTGAACGCTTTCAGGGGATGGTGATTCCACCACCTTCCTGGGTAACCCATTCCAGCACCTGACCACTCTTTCTGAGAAGATATACCCAACCTGAAACTCTCCTGGTGCAACTTGAGGCCATTCCCTCTCATCCTATCACTAGTTATGCAGAAGAAGAGGCTGACCACTGCCTTGCTACCATGTCTTTTCAGGCAGTTGTAGAGAGCAATAGGAGCTCCACCTGAGCCTCCTCCAGGCTGAATAATCCCATTTCCTTCAGCCAGTTCCCTTAAGACTTGTGCTCCAGACCCCTCACAGCATTGTTGCCTGTCTCTGAGCACACTCCAGGACCTCAATGTCTTTCTTGTAGTGAGGGGCCCAAAACTGAATGCAATACTGAGGTGTGGCCTCACCAGAGCCAAGTACAGGGGGACAGTCACTTCCCTGTTCCTGCTGCCTGCACTATTTCTAATAAAAGCCAGGACGTCTGACTGTTTTGCCATTTTTTCCTCAGTGAAAGTCTTAAGTCTTGTTTTGTTAATTACCCTACATTAGGCATCATATCATTTCATTTGAGTCTGAATTGCTTGCTTCTGCTCTGAAATCACAAATCAGCTGTTCTGAGAGGTGTACTTCGTTATCATCTGAAGTGTTTTTCAGTCTTTATTTTTGTCTATTGCTATATAGAATCATAGAATTACTCAGGTTGGAAAAGACCTCAAAGATCATCAAGTCCAACCGCAGCCTAACCATAGTTAGGCTTAACTTAACCTTAACTCTAACAACCCTCTGCTAAATCGTATCTCTGAGCACCACATCCAAACGGCTCTTAAACACATCCAGGGATGGTGGCTCAACCACCTCCCTTGGGAGCCTATTCCAGTGTTTAACCATCCTTTCTGTAAAGAAGTGTTTCCTAACGTCCAACCTAAACCTACCTTGGCGCAACTTGAGGCCATTTCCCCTCATCTTGTCACCCACCACCAGTGAGAAGAGACTTGCCCCGCTCTCACTGTAAGCTCCAGTATCTGAAAGGAAGAGGGCAATAAGGTCTCCCCTCAGCCTCCTTTTCCCTAGACTAAGGGAAAAGCTTCCCTTAGTCTCTCCTCATAGGGCTGATTTTCCAAGCCCTTCACAAGCCTCGTTGCCCTTCTCTGGACCTGCTCCAGTACCTCCATATCCTTTTTGTACTGAGGTGCCCAAAACTGAACACAGTACTCAAGGTGAGGCCTCTCCAGAGCCAAGTACAGGGGCAGGATGACTTCCTTAGTCCTGCTCACCACCCCATTCCTAATACAAGCCAGAATGCCATTGGCTTTCTTGGCCACCTGGGCACACTGTTGGCTCATATTCAGCAGCCTGTCCATCAGCACACCAAGGTCCCTTTCCATTAGGCAGCTTTCCAGCCACACCTCCCCAAGCCTGTAGGGTTGTCTGGGGTTGTTGTGGCCAAAATGCAGGACCCGACACTTGGCCCTATAGAAACTCATGCCGTTATCCAGTCTATCCAGGTCCCTCTGTAGTGCCCTTCTCCCCTCTGGCAGATCAATGCTCCCTGCCAGCTTGGTGTCGTCTGTTAACTTACTGAGGGTGCACTCAATCCCCTCATCAGGATCATCAATGAAGATGTTAAACAGAAGTGGCCCCAGCACTGAGCCCTGGGGGACACCGCTTGTGACTGGCTGCCAACTGGATTCAACTCCATTGACTGCAACTCTTTGGGCCCTGCCATCCAGCCAGTGCTTCACCCAGCGGAGCGTATGCCCATCCAGATCATGGGCAGGCAGCTTCTGTCCGAGAATGTTATGGGGGCAGTGTCAAAGGCCTTACTGAAGTCCAGGTAGACCACATTGACTGCCTTACCCTCATCCACAAAGTGGGTCGCCTTGTCATAGAATGAAATCAGGTTTGTCAGACAGGATCTACCATTTGTAAACCCATGCTGACTAGGCCTGATCCCCTGGTTGACCTTTAATTGGTCCATGATGGTTCCTGAGATTATTCGTTCCATAACCTTCCTGGGCACCGAGGTGAGACTGATAGGTCTGTAGCTACCAGGATCATCTTTCTGGCCCTTTTTGAAGATGGGCGTCACATTTGCCAGTTTCCAATCCACTGGGACATCCCCTGTTAGCCAGGACTGCCGAAAAATGATGGACAGTGGCTTGGCAACCACATCCGCCAACTCCCTCAGCACTCTAGGGTGCAATCCATTCGGCCCCATGGACTTGTAAGCATCCAGCTTTTGGAGCAGGTTCAAAACTATCTCGTCATGGATCATTCAGGGCTTATTCTGTTCCCCATCCTTATCTACCAGCGCAGGGGACTGTGTTCCCAGGGAGTAACAAGTTTTACTATTAAAGACTGAGGCAAAGAAGTCATTAAGTGCCTCAGACTTTGTTGCCGTACGCTTGGCAACCCATGTTCTTATAGCCCTGTGCCTGTGCCAGACTATCGGGCAGGACCTGCCCGGGCCACAGAACTGCACGTAGATACCAGTATGGTGAACAGTAAAATGGCGATTTTTTTTTATTTTTTTATTATATTTTATTTTTTTATTATATCGCGTGGCTTACTTATATGCCTATCCTACTTCGTCTATGCCCCTTAAGCATATGTCACAGAGCACAGGGAGAGTCCTACTGCATGTCACATCCCGAGTCCTCGTTAACGCCTACTACAACAAGCCTTATCCCGATCCTTGGTGACCAAGTTGCCTTCAGCATCCAACAAGGGATGGAGATTCTCCCTAGCCTTCCTCTTGCTGTTGATGTGTTTATAAAAGTATTCATTGTTCTCCTTTACCTTAGAGGCCAAGCTCAGTTCTAGCTGCGCTTTGGCTTTTCTAATTTTCTCCCTGCGATTTATGACTTTAGAAAGAGTTATAGAAAAAAACAAGTCTGGAGATAATCATTAAACTATCAAAAATGCTTGGTAGTTGTTGACGTATCTAATGAAGAGGTATCACATGTATTCTGTGTGGCTTCAGGCTATTTCTATTCTTTTAACTTTCTGCAGTTACTTATAACTTCGTACACTTTCTTATTATTGTGATTTAATATTAAAAAGACACACACACATAACTTTTCTGTACTTTATATAGATACATCAGTATCTTTTATAACTCTGTATCCCAAAAGTATACATAGAAAAATTATGGTAGAAACTTTCATCTTTTTGTTACCAAAATGACAGAATCAGAAGCATTTGATAAAGTTACCGAAGTTTACTTTTTGTTGAGTTTTTGACAAAAAGCATAAATTCAACCCTTAGGTCTGCAACAGAATGTTCATTATTGTCAGTATGGGATTGCTGCAGACATCAAGGGTTGTGTTTTGCCTCTTATCAGAACATAACTATATGTACAGTTATATATTTTCAAATACGTGTCTGTGTGTGTATTTGTATGTGTATTCTATATTTCTTATGTGTAAGTGAGTGGGCTAACCTTGGTTATACCAAAATGAAAGTGTAATTGATCTATTTGTGTACATGACACTTAGGTGTCCCAATGAGCTAGCAATTCTTGCTGTGTTTCTCAACAGGAGACTTTTCACATCACCTCAGATTCAGAAGCGACACGTGTTGTTCATGTTACACAGGAACTCACAGAAGCTTTAAAGTCCTTTTGTGAAAAGAAAGCAGCAGTAAGTGACTTCATCTGGACCAGAGTTGTAGTGATGTTATCAGCGGGAGGCAAGAAGTTTTTGAACTAATTATGTTAACGCCCTGCCAAACCATCACAGTTCAGACATAGGCCAACCTTCCCCATTTAAATATATTTAAATTATTGTACAATTTTGAAGTATCAAATTCATTAATTGCTTGGCAGTTTTCTCTTAGTTCTTCATCATGTTTCATCTGTTTTCTTTCCATTTTGGTGTGTTTCCTTCCCTGATTTGTGCTCCATTTTACATCATGATATCTGGTTGTCATCCTTACTTTACATTTGGTCCCTTGCTTGATAGCTTTTCTTCTGTGATTAATCAAGCATTTATCTGTTACCCAAACGTGTCACTCTTTCTTTCATGAGTGTTTGGGTAAATGTTTTACTGGTAACTCTGCTCCCAGTTGAGATCTTTAATCTCTTAAGATGAAGGCAAGTGAGATGTTCTGCCTTTTTTGGACGCCCTTACAAACCTTCACAGCTTCTTTGCATGAAAACTGAATACCCACATTAAAAAAAAAAAAAGGGTGCGACGATTGACCAGAATCTGTACAAAAATGACTAACCACCCCTGGCAGCTACTGATCCATGACATTTAGCATGTGTTTTTCTGAAAAAATTCCAGAATGGATTTGTCAGCATTAACAATATGCTCTATATCAGCTGAGTGATGGTAACTCTCTTTACACTTTATTCTCCAACATATGTCACTACCTTGTGGAGCGCTACACTTTCAAATTGCCATGCGTTTGCTGCTCACTAAAAAAAACAGCAAGTCAGGAGTCTGCTTACGTGCTGGGTTACATCAGCTTGAAGGTTACCATTTCCAGTTTCCTGCTAGGGGGTGAGCAGTTTGAAGTTGATTCTTACAGGAAAAATATTTTTGCTGTTCCTATTACGGGATTTACTGATAAGTACAACATGTTTCTGGACAAGTTTAAAGATCTTTCTCATTTGAAATACAGACTGGACTATTTTGAAAACAACAAAGGAAGCAAGAAAGTACCCAATCTGGATTCTCTTGAAATTGTGTAAAGCCTGAGAATTGTGTTGGCATTGAAAATAGTTGAGGGCCTTGAAAAACATACACAAAGAGGAAGGGGCTGGAGGCTGGGGCTGAAACCAGCTTGAGTTAACAGTGTCTGACGTGGTCTTTGCAGTATTTTGCTTTCCTGTTTCCAGTGTATACCACATTTTGGCGTGTGAGTAAAATGCAGTTCTCATGAGCTGGTTAAAAATAGTCATTTAATCTCAGGCAGTAGTTGAGCCTTCCATTCTGCATTCCCTAGCTAGAGACAGGATTTGCATATACACCAGTTTTATATTTTAGCCAGGTGATGTTGAGGGATATGGGGCAGTAAAGAAATTTGAAACAGGTGGTATTGTCGTCCCCAGGCACCTCATTCTGCTCTCCAGATTCACACCTCTTATAAAAAGTCTTTTCTAGTTGTAGTTCAGTGCGGTAATCGAGACCAACAGAGCAAAGCATCCTTCATATGGAGTTCACTGCCGCCTAAAGCTGTACTCTGCTAACTTTCTATGAGGAAATTGTTTTGATTTTTTTTGAATGTTGAAGATTTCAGCTTAAAAACAGACATTCTGAACTTTTGCATAATCTAGGTGAATTATACAGACAGACTGAGGCCATTGTTGCCAGTGTCTCGAGGTGGATTTCCTGCAAGAAAAAACTTCTCAAAACCGTATAAGCCATATGGAAAATACAGAGGTAATGTAGACTCTTCGTTCTACTAGTGTAAGTCTGCTCTTAGTTTATTTTCATGGCCAGCCATAGTGCTTTTTTACTAGAGTGCTGTGTGTCTTTGCCCTCTTAGTCAGTTCAGGCTACCATTTTCTGAAGCCTTCATGACTTCAACCCTGTCTGTCTGGGAACACTCTGTCTCACTGCGTAATACTACAAAAATTAGAGGTCGCTGGAAATCCAAGCAGTGGCATCTGCCTAGCTCGCTGTGAAGGCTGGCATGTCAAGGTATCTTCAAAGAACTATTTCCCATTCTTACATTGAATACCTCTGCTGATACTGCTAGGGGATGCAATGAGAGTGATTTCTAACTTCTTTCTTTTGGCTACTGGCCTTCTAATTATTTGATGATGCGTCGCCCCCCTCTATTTCATTTCCCACAAATCTTGGGGTGCACAGAAACTTGGTAAGAAACGATGTAAGGGTAAGCTGCAAAAGTAGAGCTTTGGCAAATTCTTGGTTGACTGTGTTTTTAGAGGATAGACAGACTTTCATTTTTGTAAATCTGTGTTTTTCTCTTAACTGAGGAACTGATATATTTAAGAAGAAAACTGGGAGGAAATGATGTGATTTAAGCTAACCCATTTTATTTCATATCCACAGTGGCTGAAGAGCACGTGTTCTAAAGTCAAAAGCATTGAGACAGGCTGGCTCATTATTTATAATTATTCTTACACAAAGTTTGTGTTTCCCGATCCCTTTGATCTCTCTTAGATACATCTTACCTGAGAGGCCTTCGTATGATAATTCCACTGGTTGATTTTTATCATGCTTTGACAGTAAAGCAAAATATGTTTGAATTCAGATTATATATTAAGTAATTAGTTGGATTGAGTCAGTTATTTTCCTTCTGTTATTCTTTGTTTGGCTTTGTAGCACAAAAGCTGATGTTTTCTAACTCAGTAAATAGTCAGACAAAAAGGGGCTTATAATGAATTCAACTTATTTTGCAAACAATTGTCACAGCTGTATTTAATGAATTAGAAGAAAAAGAAAACAAGAAAGCCATCCAAACTATTCTGATTATGTTCAGTCAATGCCATGTGGTTCAGTGTGAAAATAATTCAGAAGAAAGTGCCACTGAAAACTCTGTGTACCCTGTTTAGCATGAATGTTTTCTGGTGGAAAGGTGGAAGGACTCAGGTAAGGTACAAAGGTGAGAAACAGGAAAAAAAACACTTTATGAAACCTCAGAGTAGTTGTCTTTTTGGTTGGTATTTTAATATTTTACTTAACCTCCGTTGCCCTTCCTTACGTTATCCATTTCTTTCTTTATTTAGGAAATTTTAACTGGAATCAAGGTTTTTTCTCTCAGCATGAACAGTGTGCTGCAGATAATTCTTTTGCTCCTGCCAGCTCGCACAGTTACCAAACTGATGATGGATCACCTTCCTATGAACTAAGACCTGCTGAGTCTGCAATGATGTCAGCACTCAGGGACTCTCTTGCTCTCCAGACTGGAAGTTCTGCTGGTGGTATCAGTGAATGGCTAAGGCAGTTCAACCGGTCTGCTTCGAACAGCAGTCCAGCCCTTGGGGCCTCTTCTTATGCGACAGGTTCAGTGAATGAGTACTCAGCAGAGTATATGTCCAAAGATGTGCAAGGAGATGAGCTCCCTGGTAACAGAATGCCGTATGGCAGGGAAGGTACAAGTTGGAGGAATCAACAAACGCGTAGCAAAGCAAGGGGTATAAGTGATCAGAGATTACCTTATCCCAATTCTTCATATCCTTCATCTGGAAGATACTCAGCAAACTATCCTTCACAAAGCTGTTTCTCTTACAAGAGTGATGGGTCTGTGAATTCTTGTACATTTTCTACAAATTCTGCTTTTTCAAGAAGGGGTGGCTCCAGGTGGAACCAGAACTCTAGCTGGAAGCAGGGCTCTAGCTGGAAGCAGAACTCTAACTGGAAGCAGGGCTCTAACTGGAAGCAGGGCTCTAACTGGAAGCAGGGCTCTAACTGGAAGCAGGGCTCTAACTGGAAGCAGGACTCTAACTGGAACCAGGGCTCTAGCTGGAACAAGGAATCTAGCTGGAACAAGGAATCTAACTGGAACTGGGAATCTAGGTGTCAAGAATATAGGCATGAGAAGTCAGGCTACAAAAATGATTTGGGTTCATGTCACTATTCCTTCCCTGGCAGTGGCTCGTACAGAGATAATGAGCAATTCAGAAGCTCAGATAAGATGTTTGGTGAAGATGCTGTTGGTCCTGCTCCCAATGTTTTGAACAGACCGGAAGGAAAGGATATACCTGTGATGACTGGGGTGCTCAGACAGTTGGCTTCATCTTATCCAGCACTTGTAAGATTATGATTAGTGAGGTAAAGTTTCCTGAATTGAAAGTTCTGTTCTGGGTCATCATGCTAGCTATCTGAGTTCGTTCTACTGGGGAAGGCAGCTATGGGGAGGGGATACATTGGCATAGATTTAAAAAAAAAAAAAAAAAAAGGAATATGTGCAGAACCAAAGTTGGGTGGAATTGTTGACAGTATGCAGAATGGATCAAACGCATTGGGGTAACAGAAATGTTAACAAAGAGCTGGTTTGTTATCTGATTTTTTTTTTTTCCATTTGGAAAAATACTCCTTTATGTTAGAAAAATTTCTGCTTTGGAAATAGATTGTAAACTATTTCAAGGCCATTGGGCATGTATTGTTGTACAGCTGCCTTTGGACATGAGTTTGGACATATGTAAGCTGTGCTTATACACAAGAACCGGGAAAGTCAGTTAGCAGTAAAGATTTCATTTAAACAATCTCTGACGTATTATGTGAAATAACGTGAAAAAGAAGTAACTTTTTTTTAATCTCCCCTTTTTAGAATTAAATATTCAGACATCAGCCAGTGTGCTAATAGAAACTAGAGGAAAAGATTAAGGAGAGACAACAGCTGAACTGGAAGCAGATGAACAGACTCAAGAATCTCCATATCTTGGATTTCAGGGAAGAGACTGCATTTAAAAGTGTGTGTTTTTGGAAGGGGAAAGGGAGGTAGAGTGTTACCTTTTTAACATATTAAATGTAGCTGGAACACAAACTTGCACATAATGGAGGTGAATGCTGTTTTTTTTTTTAAGGCTTTTTTAATGTATTTGTTACCTCTCAGTGTATTGCAGAAAAAATCTTTTGTTATTTTTTTGAAAAGCATGTTAATGTTATTCTGTCAGCAAAAAGCTGATGACCCTTTTAATGTCCTTCCCCGCTCAGAAAAAAGAAAAGTTTGCTTTTATGTTAATTTTGGGGGGGAAGAACACTCACTGCAAATACCCATCTGTTGCTTGAAAATCCAGATGTGCTGCACTTCACACAAATTTCAGGTCAGTTCAGTTAACTTAAGGCTTTATAGATGGGGTGTTTGTAGAAATAGATACACTACGTTTCTGTGTAATGAAAGGAGAGGAGAGCGTGACGTTGTTTCGTTTTATTTTTGCAGAGCAGAGACATACAATATCTGCACTTTTATATCCTGTTGAGAATGAAACTGCTGTGAATCGACTTAAAAATGCAACCGATAAATCGATCCCTACTGAAATGGAAAATCCTTCATTCTTTGTGCTGACAAAAGCGTACTGAGAAATAGTAGAACCCATACGGCAATGAGATAAAATAATAGGGGAAACTAAATAATCAAAGTGACACACTAACAGAAATAAGCACCAGTTCACCGTGCTTACCAGTGGTCCGTACTTACATTTCTTCCCTGCACTTCTGAGCTGTAAGCTCACCAGTGCTTACCTTTAGATGTCTGCTGTATATAATCATATATAGCTAACATGGGGCTAAAGAAAAGGGCTAGCATGAGACAGTTTACTCCCAGTACTCTGTTCTTCTTTTCACTGCTCTGTTATGGGCTGTCATCTTTCTTTTTAACCGTAGCTGGAGTATTTTTGTCTCTGCACATTAAATACTCATGCTGAACTCAGGTTAATCTTCATGAGCTATACTAATATATTTTTGCATTAAAAAAAAAAAACTTTTTGGGCCTCATCATGTAAATTTGTAACACAAAAGCAACAAAGCAATCGATAATAGGGCATTTACACTTCATTGATTCTCTAAAATTCTCCTATTCTTGTTTGGCCTGTGCAGCAGAACACATCTGCTTTCCTTTTTCTTCACTGCCTCCTTTCCTCCAGGAAGCGTAGTGCAAGTAAGTTTCTGGAAGCACAGAAAAACTGAATCAAAGTTAAGGTTTTTTCACCTGAGGTCTCCATAGTTGTTTTTTTTTTTCTCTACTTTTGAGTCCTTGTGGGATTTTACTGCCAGCACTGTATATCCCAGTGGCATACAGTGGCTGGATTATCCCTTCCCCAAGAAGATGCTCTTTCCTCCTCCACATTCCCTTCTTATTTTTTGTTCTGGGGAACAGTTCCTGTTCCTGCCTGTTGCACAGGACGTGAGGTGTCCTGGCAGGGGGAGGGAAGTTGTGTCATCCTTTCAGTCACTTCTTCGATAGTATTAGATAAGAGAAGATGGCCTCCTCTTTCTGTTTTCCTGTGCTGGCCAATTTCCTTGTGTCAGCTTCTGGCTACTCGCTCCCAAGAAACCTCTGTGCCCTGTCTCGCCCCCATGTAGTAGAGCACTGGAACAGAATGAGTACTGTGTGTGTTCCTGTTTCTCTGGGCACTGGGCCTTCTTTGGGAATCAAGCTTCACAAGGTAGGCATTGATAGGCTGCAGTTCGCACTGCAAATGTTTGCCATCCTTCAGCAGTAGTGGAGCTACACCACGCCCTTTGGCACCAAGGCAGCATTTCTGGGGCTGTACCGGAGCCTTTTGAACCAATTTTCCTTAAAACACCAATGATAAAAATCCAGGATCAAACACATGCTTTGAGGGGTAACTTACGTACTTACTTACTTACTTGTGTACTTCCCAGCCAGGTTCTTGGTATGGTTACTTGTTTTCCCACCTTCAGAAGCAGCTCTCCCCCTGAGATGAGGCGTTCCAGTTGGTCACTGGTGATTTTTCCACACCAGTATGGGTCCTTTAGGAAGTGCTGGCTCCAGTTGTTTTACGGCAGTCAAATACAATGATGCTGGCTTGAAAAAGAATGACTTTTGACTTCCTTCACACAACAACCTGGGTAATTCCTCTGGTGCCAGCTTTCTTGTTTTAGCTTCGCAACCATAATAAATGATCCTAGGTGTATTCGGTTTCATTTGGTCAGGGGAATTATACAGGGGGACAAATTCCTTTGCAGGAAGGGAGTGGGAAGCTCTTTCTAGTGGAGCATCTCAATGGGGAAGCTCTTCAAGTTGTCTCTGATACCGGTCTGTCACCATGTCTGTTCCCCCAGCATCTCACAGGAGCAGCCCTTTGTGCTCCTTGAAGGCTAAGGACACCTTTTAGGTGTTCAGAGTCCTTAGGAGAACCTCTTATTCCCCCGCGTCTGTGACCATTTGTCAGTGGTATTTCATAGAAGGATGTTTAGAAAATGTTACCGGTGTCACTGAGGATCTGTTACATCATTACCCAACAAAGTGGTGGTAGTTTCTCTGCCCCACAGCTGCCAGATATTATAACTTTGTAAATACATTTTGAAGGGTAACAGCTTCGGGTAGAGGAGGTTTAAGGTTTTCTTTTAGTGTAATCCCAGGGAGTTTGTTAACTTTCACTTCCTCCAAGTCGCTTCTTGAAAATGACTGCGTAAAAGGAACCTTAAGTAGGGGCTTTTAATAGATTTTTGTTTTCCGTTTGTAAACGTTGAGATTGAGAGCAAGGTTTTGACAATGCTTGACCTTCAAGGCCACTTCAGAATGGGTGCTTCACCCACAAAGGATTATTTGCATTAAGAGGGAACCGTATACCCAGAGGATTTAAGAGTTTGTAGGGAATTAACTGAAGAAGATGCAGTGGTGGAAGTTAATGTGAAGATGTTATCTTTGAAAACGGCCTAAGGATATCCCGAAAGAGAGAGGCAGCCAGAAAGTAAAGACAGAAAGCAGAGAAGAAAAGGCCAGCCCTGTTAAGTGGGAGAGACCCTGAACTGTAAAAAAAACAAACACACCAAAAACTGCAACATGGGAACACAGCCACCGCCCTCCAAAAAACTGTACAAACACAGACCGTATGTGTTGGTCTAACATTTTTACTTAATTTTAAGTTCCGTATTAAAAATTAATACATTATACTCTTATAAAAGTAAGGCACATGCAAAACATGTTGTGCAACTTCTGGGTTTTGACTCTTAAAACTAACAAGCATTATTTTAATTCGGCGTTTCTAAAGAAGTGTCCTCTGTCCCCATGCAGGATGCGTGGAAGAAAGTTAAAGTTTGACACGGCACCAGTTACGTCTAGACTCTGTGCTTTCTGTGCTACAGTAAGCATGATATGGCTGATCGTAGAGTTGTAAAACACAAAAACAAACATCGATTCTGAAAGCAATGACAGACGCACGTACAAAATTTACGAATGCGAAATGATATCCGTTACAATACATCGATAATCTTATTCAGTACATGATGATTTGGCAACTCCAGTTTGTGTAATGCCAGTGTGGGATTCCTAGGTGTCGATGTCATACAATGCTGAAGACCATACAGAGGTACTGCTCGTAGGACACCTGAATCCAGCCGTCCTGATCAGTATCGTATCGTCGGAATACATCAGTCAGCCTCTAAAAGAGTGGAGAAAAAAAACAAACCATTTTTGTACACAGGGAAAGATCAGGCTGCCACGCTTCCATCTATGAATGCTGCTTCTTTGTGCCTTCTGTAGACACGGCGCAGTGTCGGGCACACAGAGGGAGCTCTTTGCTGTGTATCATGCTTGAGCTGTGTAGCGGATCTGGTTTTGTTACCTATCTATCTCAGGACACACCTAAGCCTATCCTACGCACTTGTTTATAAACCAGAGTGCTTTTTATAACTGGCTCTTCAGGAGGTGGGAACAAAGCAAAACTCTGGACACCTTTGAGAGTCGGCTGTAGTCAGGATCCAAAGAGTACTATTTCTTGTCTTCTAGCCCAGTCTGCTCAATGCATCACTAAGATCTCAGTTGTCTCTGAACAATCCCCCAGAGGACAGGCAGTGCTGGCAGTGGACCAGAACACTGTGGTTTCACTGACAGCACACGAATGATGAGCAACGGCAAAGCCCTCTTCACTGGAATTTAAGTTCATAGCAAATCAAAATCGGCTCATGTTGCAAGTGAATATAAAAGCAGTACGTGCTTCAGCAGCAGCATTTGACTTAAGGCTACAAACATAAAGCTAAAGGAGAAGAACAAAGCGCTTAGGCAGATAATGAGGATACCAGTTACACAGAAGCAGAGTTGTAGGGACCTCTGGAGATAGATAGCATCTAAGTGCAACCCTGGAGACCGATTTCTTTATTATTCCGTAGTGGAAGATAGCTGAGGTGCCATGGAAACACTAGATGCGCTAAGAAAAAAAAAGGAAGATTCTTCCAGCATACTAAAATTCAGCTCAACCATTGCTGCGGTTTCCCAGCTTTTCCTCAAAGTCTTGCCTACGTTTCAGAAGGGCTACAGACCTTTCAGTGATTCAGTGATTTATTTCTAAACAGAAGAATATACCTGCAGAGGGACAGTCTGTTTCTCTCCTTTCTCTCCTGCTCCCTATAAACATTCCTATAACCGAAAGGGCGGGTTTGTTTTCTGTTGCTGTTTGGTTTGGTTTTTGTTTCATTTTGTTTAAAATGTCCTTTACTACCATTGCCCCTGCAGGAACAGCAGAGACGAAAGATCAAATAATTCAGCTGTTAGGTCTGAAATCTTTTAAGTCAGAGCCTTAGGCAGAGATAGAAAATCCTCACAACGTCTCTTTGGAGTACGCTCTAGAGGGCAACGTGGGACATAACACGCTCCAGCTTGAATGCATCCGAGATCCAAAGAAACTTCGCACATCATAGCTAATGAAAAGAGTGCTAAATGTTTTCCTGAGGCTATTTTTCATTTTTTCACGCCATTAAAAAAATACTTAAGAGGTCAAAAAGAGCTTCAGATTTACCTGTATGGGATGCATATGGACAACAAGTGAAGATCTACACCTGGAGATGTTTCTGGCATCTCTTGTACACTTTATTCAAGTAGCTGGTTATTCATAAGCAAGTTCTAGGTCCAGCATTATAAAGTGAGAACCATAAAAGCTTGAGAAAAGACAGGTTTTTTTGGTTTTTTTTTTTTCAATTGACATTAAAAGTACATCTCCTTTCTTACCTGTAAAACAACACAGCACTGAATAAAGTCATCAAAAGCAACTTGGCCTCTTCCTTGCCTGTCAAACTTCCGAATAAGGGTATCATAGAACTGATCAGACAGCCGGTAACCTTGGACAAGAGAAATCCTTTAGGATGATTCAATTGCTACAGTCTCAATGCTAGGTTGCACAACGGGCATGGGCAACAGAAGCAGAAAACACAAGTTACGAGAGCTTTGTTTTTTCCTGCTAAGTACGCCTACTGAACAACACAGGTGTACAAACAGAAGGCACGCAATAGAAACCATGCTCAATAACAACAGTTACAGTACGGTAAACATCGTTATGGATTGAAGTGACTATTGGTTTACTAACCGAATGGAAAAAAGCAGTTCACACACACATGTACTAGCACATGCACTTTCATTTCCTCCATAAAGGGAAATACTTCTAAAAAGCAAGCCAACAGTCTGCAGGGTTGCAACTGTGGCAGGGTGTCTTTAAAGTGTTCCTCATCCTACTGCCTTTCGCTTGTCTCATTTCTATTACTAGTCGCGTGTCCCAGCAGTACAGCCATAACAATACCGAGGTCGCTGGATGACATAATCCGGTATCATAAAAACTGTAATTACAAATGAATTACCAAAACCTGTTAGTGCTTGCTTTAGTTCATTTTTGTCAATCATTCCAGAATTGTCTCTGTCATACGTTCGAAAGACATTCTGCCAATCTGTGATGTACTTCCAGACTCCCGTGAATTCATTGAAATTCACACCACCTTTGTTTTCTCTGTCGAACATGCCTGAAATAAAAACAAGAAAGCCACATAAAACCTCAGCTCTGCCAAGTCTTCAGGAAGATCTGCTGGTGTTTTAAGAAAGAAGCGAGAGTGCTTTAGGGAGCACTGAAAACAGGCGAGGAATTACTAAAATACAAGTGATATTTAAGTTGTCCGCCAAAGGAGGAAAGAATCAAGCAAGAAAATCAGAGTGAGTCACAGAATATTTATTTTTCCTGGCTTTTCATTTCCAGTTTCAAAATATTCAGGGTTTGACTGATAATCCAGGGACAAAATGAGAAAGCAAGGTTTGCTCTCTTCTAAGGACTCAGGAGAAGGCCTCCAACACCTCCGGACTGCCAGAAGCATCGGAACATTGATCAGTTTTTAGCTTACAGATGCCATCCCCTTTATGGAGGTAGGGCATTGCACAAGGATGGAATTCTGGCTGCTGCTAAGCAAGTTTTAAACACAGGGCATTCATTTATAGTTCAAAAGGGTCAGTGCTTCAGTTTATATCTTACAGCTACTGAGAAAAAAAGAACAAGACTTAGAAAACCACGGCATCTTTACAGTCACAGACCAGCTCACTAACACCACGACCGGATTGGTTCACCAGATCTTTAAATATGCATTCAGCTTTACAGTAGAAAAACATCTTGTACACGTATTGCGATAACTGTATATATTTGTTTCTCTGAAACGATTCCACAAGGACTGCTTTCTCAAACTGGAGCTGAAAAACCAACAGGGTCTTTGCCTACTTCACAGCACCCAGCCGTACTCACCGAGAATTGACCTGACTGTCGCTGGATTGAATGGAGTCCACGTGCCTGAAACAGAAGGAATTACTCAGTTCCTCGAGGCAACATTCAAAAAAGGCAACCGAACAACAAGCAAACAAAAAGCCATAAGAACTATAAATAGCGAATTCAGAGCTAAGTAAGCTAGCTCCTCATTTAACAAAGCTGCTTTGAAGTAACCATGGTCTTGATGACTTCTGACCAACGCTTTACTGATATTGCATAGAAACCCAACATTTTTCAGGCTGCACAAAAAACCCCCAAAACATAAACTAAAATCCGGCCGAGAACCAAAGCCTGAGGAGAGCCAAGAATAAGTTTTTTTCATCCCAGGTTGTCAGGACTCTTTTGCCCATTCCTCATTAACAAAGCTAAGGATCTGACTATTTCCTGCTCTACAGATGGGTTACTCCAGGGCACTGAGTGAAAAGAACAGGTTCTTAACATCACAGAGGCACACAATGCAGTTTCAAGTTGAGTTTTGTATAAATCCCCTCTCCACGCTGAATTAAAAGCATTGTTTAAATCACTGTTTTCAGGCCAAGAAATGTTACTGCTTAGGCAGGCCTGAGCACAGCCGTGTGAAGAGCAGCTTTGGACTTCTGTGAACAGCTGCTACTGAATGTGGAAAGGCTCCTTGCTTTGGACCAGTTTTCACTGGGTTGGAAGCACTCCACAGTTCTAAGGAGCAGAGTTAGTTACATTATTTCATGTCAGAAATAGACATGACAATAGACCAATACAGATTCCATACAGAGAAACCATAGCAGCTCCAGCGCTGAAGAAATGTACTGATTTCAGCTACTTTTGATAGCCAGCAACAGCCTACCTCCTCCTCCCCTGGCACAACAAATACCTCAGCATGTCAGCACAGGAGAGAAAAAAGAAACAAAAGGCAACAAGGCAGCATAGGGTTTTACTGTGCAAATAACTCTACTGTGCAATTACCCACCCTTCCCAGATACACGTGCTACTATGTGCATAAATTTGACACGTTGAAAAGCTGATTGTCAAGAACACATTGAACTTCAATATACAGTGAGAACAGTGAATACTTCCTTAGTGTTTTCGGAAGAAACACATTACATTCTTTTGGCCCATGTTGGACTGTGACACACAACCATCCACCGAGGATATATTCTGGGAAAAAACAACAACTCCACCACCCTCAATCACCAGAAGGAAGGAAAATGTGACTGCAGGAAAAAGAAGTCTTCTGTTTTTGTTTGGCTTCCCCGAGTTATTTGACCATGCCCCAGTTACGATTCAAGCTGGGTCTGAAGTACATCTTTCTACTTGGTTAGGAAAAAAAAGTGGAAAACAAAATGCCTCATTCATAAATATAAAACTACCACCCTCACCTCCTGCGCCATACTGAATGAAGAGCTGTTAGGTGCAGGAAAAAGGCTGGCTGTAAACATCCGACCTTTGCTCTGGTCCAAAAGGAAAGGTACAGCAGAGGCGAACAAGGAGTAAAAAGTCAAGAACAAAAGAGTCGAGTAGCCAGACTGGCATGAAACGTAGCATGAAGTTCACAACGGGCCTCCTTTCCCCTTCACAGACTTACTTACCATTGGATAGTGCCTGCTGAAGCTCTGTGTCTGAGATTACTCCACTCCTGTCTTTATCAACCCTGGAGGAGGGGAGAAAAAGCGGCACGCCTTAAGGTGCTGAAATTAACACAATTTCGTTACAACCCTCAGCATTTCCGTTCTTACCAAATAGAATGCAAACAGGGCTCATCTTTAAAAAGAAATATATTTAAAAAA
Organism: Alectoris magna; assembly: GCA_030625065.1. NCBI lineage: Eukaryota > Metazoa > Chordata > Aves > Galliformes > Phasianidae > Alectoris > Alectoris magna. The sequence goes on from CM060561.1 coordinate 60,772,511, forward strand.
TCACTGTTTAGTCAATCACTCCCCGGCATTGCAATTTAAACGCTTCACTCAGGCTGACGAGACATTCTGGATATGAGTTAAGTAAGCCCTGCAGTTTTCTCCATAAGAACGCTTGACACACACAAACACACTGACAGCAGGACAGTTTGGGCATAACCCAAGGATATCTGAAGGGAGCGGCTTTCCTCTGTTTTACACAAGGGCCTTCCCACTGCACCTGACAGTTCACCCCCTCTCAGTGCCAACCGTTCCAAAGTCCTGCCCCGCTGATCCCTGCGCAGAAGCAGAGGGTCCCTTTGGGGCAGCCGGGGCTGGCTCTGAGCTGACACGGTCAGCACAGGGCACTGCTCACAGAACCACCCCAGGCCCCGCTACCAAACCTTGCCACGTAAGCCTAGCAGAGTTACAATCTGCTTATCTTGTTCCTGACCATCGGTCAGCACAGAGCACATTCGTTCGATATACAAAATGGCATGAATCTTCCTCACAGCCATCAGGTATCTATTCCGGAATTCATCTACCCACGATACAGCAATCAGGATCCGACCGTGAAGGTGACACGGCCTGGTCACTGAGTACTGCAAGGTGCTCCTGCCAAGCCTTCCCAGGCTTAGCTCTTGCTGCAAGAATCCACCGCGACCTCTGGAGTGCACATTTGTGCTTTGTTAGTAGAAAAAGAAACAGACGCCTTAAAAATGCCCAAAGGTTAAGTCTGTGTAACCAGAAGCTGAAGCTCGTGCTTCAGCTGATCATTCACCCTCTGTTCCCCTAGATGCTCTTGAACATATTGAACAAAGATCCCAGAACTGCTGCATCCATCAGTGTGACAGAAAGCCACACGCTTCCCCTTTCAGCCAGTTATTTACCCGCTGAAGGATTTTCATTCTGCGAGTGCCAGATTTCTCTAAAGCTCCTTGATGCTTATGTATGTTGAGAGCCTCTTTGGAAACTATCTGGACTATACCAACTGTAGCAGTTTTATCCATACCTATAACCAATCCCCTGTCAATATATCCCAACACCTATATAGTGGTACACCAGATAGGAATACTTTCAGCTTGTTAGCTTGTTACTTGTTAGCTGCATTATTTAAAGCAGTTCTATTGGCCTGCCTGGTGGAGAAGGAAGAATGTCCACCTGTTTCCTCCAGGACCAGCTGAAACTGGGAAATGGCATCACACATACTTCCTTCAAGTTCCCAGATAAAGTGCTTTTACACAAGGGTGGTGGTCAAATGTCACCTCTCTGAGTCACTCCTGTGTTATGCCAGGCAGTTACGGTTACTCATTGCTGATCCAAACCTAGCATCCTTTGAATCACAGAATGGTTTGGGCTAGGAGGACCCTCAAAGCCCATCCAGCCCCACCCCGTGCCATGGGCAGGGCTGCACCCCAGCAGCTCGGCTGCCCAGGGCCCCATCCAACCTGGCCTTGAGCACCTCCAGGGATGTGGCACCACAGCTTCTCTGGGCAGCTGTGCCAGCACCTCACCGCCCTCTAAGAATTTCCTCCTAACATCCAATCTAAATCACCCCTCTTTTAGTTGAAAGCCATTCCTCCTTGCCTTATCACGTATCACCCGTGCAAAAGTCGGCCTCCCTCCTGTTTATAAGCTCCTCTCAGGTAGCAGAAAGCTGCAGCGAGGCCTCTCTGGAGCCTTCTCTTCCCCAGGCTGAACATACCCAGAGTCCGCCTACTCCATACTCGGTCTCGCTGTTGCCGGAGCCCAGGCGGACCCTCTGACACATCTCCCACAAAACGGGCCCGAGGGACGAGCTTCCACAGGCTCTTTACCCTCGACAGATGGCGGCACCTCCAAGATTCCCAGCTGGCAAACGCCTTCAGGTTATCTCCCTCACTCTACCCCGCCTCCCCAAGCCCTCCTTACAGCTCTCCCTCGGATTCCCGCTGCGGGAACTCAGCCGCAGACCCCGGCCGACGCCCCAGCGCCCGTCAGAGGCGTCCAACCTCCTCCCAAGGCCCGCTGGCTCCCCGTACCAGCTCGGCGGGTAGCACCGAGCCCCTCCGTGGTCTCACCTCTGGAAGACGTTCCATAAGAAGGAGGGATCGGGAAGTCCCATCCCGTGGGGCGCCGCCATAACGGCCACCCCCACCCGGACAGCGCGAGCTTTCTTCCGCTTCCGGGGGCGGGACGAGAGGATCGCGGAGTGACGTCAGCAAGCCGCGCCCAGGCGGGGAAGCACGAGGAAAGGCGCGTGACGCCCGTCGCCATGGCGACAAGAAGCCGGCGCGGCCTAACGCGCTGCGGGCCCGGCCTGGAACCCGCGGCTTACCCAGCCCCTGCTGTGTTAAAATTAGCTTTTACATCTAAAATTTGTCCTCCCCCTCAGCCAAAACACGGCACACACAGCAGAACGTGGTTTAGCATTTTATTGAACAAGCGGTGCTTCGCGTGCTCTTTTTAGGGAATCCACAAAGAAGACATTTTGTACCTCGCACCCTTTTTAGCTATTTATTGATTCCCTCCGCAGTCCCGTGGCCAGGAAGCTGGCTTCATAATTAAGGTTTTTGCCATAAACTATTTTACACCAAAGTAATTACATACACCAAGTATAACGTGGGAGTGGAATGGGGACGTTAATGTACACCCAATGCTGTGCCATGGGACGATGGCTCTGGAAGAGCAATATACACCCAGCACTGGCACAGCTGTGTTATTTTCAGTTTAAGTATCTTTATATGGTTGCAATGCCATAACGACTCAAAATGTTTGCTTACACCAGTATCAGCACCTGTAGAAATCTCATTATGTTCCACATCTTCAGCAAGAAACACATCTAATGTGCATCATAATGCTTGAAATAGCATTGCCAAACTTGCCCTCTGACATTTCACACCTGTCAATCCCATGCCAGTAACAACACATGAACAGAGCTGTCCGTTACTTAAGAAGTTTTGGCACAGTTAGAGTAGGAACTGTAATTTCTTTAAAAATTGGCACGTAGTTTGGATTGGGTTGGCTTGGCCCTTGATCCAAAGTCTCAATGATAGTCTGCTTCATATCTCTGCTGGCATCTCCTCTCACCGTCAGCAAAGCTGCAATGTGGTCATCCCTGTCAAAATAAAACGGTAAGGCTGGCATTAGTTCTTGCAGAAGTAACACTGTGTCAGAAATACCACAGATCATCCTTTCACTCACTCTAATTCTTAATCAGATCACTAGTCACAAAGAACTGGCTTTTTCAGCTACCTATAAGGCAATACTTTTGGCTACGCTTAGGAATCTAGGATGCATTCCATCCTCCAGAAACACAGTGGGAATATTCTCATTATTCCTTTGCCACACCAGTGAGTACTTAAATGCATGTACCTCCTAGTCCAAGACACGTACATTTGCTATTAGCATTATTTTTAAAAAAAGCAGCTACATTTCAAAATATGATTAATATGAACATATTTTTTTAAAACATTGTTTTAAAATTATCCCACTTTTACAAAGAAACTATATTATCTATTTTTGACTTTGAAGGTAAAGAGAATTACCTGATATCTGGGTATTTACTGACTAAAGTTGAAACTTCCAGATAGAGCAGGGAGGGATCAGTCAGTTTGATAACCTCTGCGATAGCCTCAATGATATCACAGAGTCCTTCAGTGTCCTCTCCTGATCCCTGGAAAATAATAATAATAATAATTAAAAAATGACCAAAGAAAGCAACCCCCCCAATATCTACAAACAATTACTTAATTAGCGTTATTATTATTTTGTCTGACAATGCTGTTAAATTCCCTAAACAGTGGAAACATTAGCCATTAAGACAAAAACCTTTGCAAATTGTCACATTAAGGATCTTCTCTTCTGCACTCCCCTATTCCTCCGCATCCACAGACATTATCTCCAGAGTATCAGCAAAGGAAGCCATATCTGACAAACAATGTGTCGTATTTATCCACACAGCTCTGTATTCTGGTCTATAACTGTTGCTAATCCGCAACACAAACATTAGGAATAACTGATGTGAAAGACAGGTCTCCCCTTAAAGTTTATGTAAAAATGTGCCACTGCGAGGCCAACCAGATACTGCTTTAAGCAGCGGGCTTGTGTTTGTTCAGAGACTCTGTCCATGCCCCCAGATGGCATCCTTGTTACTCGCTATTCACCCACATGTTGGAGACATGGAGATCTAGCTCTAGCTGTCTCTCCCAAGCGATGCGTGTGTTTTATTCTAAGCTATTATAAATTACCAAGTTAACATCATTACTGAAACAAATACTTACAGATGCAAGTTTCTTAAACAGAAATCTGAACTGCTCTGCTTCTTCAATCATTTTTTCTGCACCCTCTTTTCTCTCTTCTGCATTCTTGAAAGAGATACGTTTCAACATGATTGCCCTGATGTATTCCACAACCACCCTTCGATGGGCCTCCATAGTCATCGTCTGAAAGAAAGAAGTGGTGGCTTATGCCAGTGATAACTGCCAAAGTCCCCACTCCGAGCAGTGATTAGGCTTTGAAACACGTTTTTGTGCTTCATCACCAGTATACGGTTTTCACTAATATAACATACTTTTGAATGGCTTTCTATTTTCACGATGCTAACAGAAGTGAAAATCTGTTCTGTTCACATGGCTTTTAAAACCTGAACTTTCAGAACTGGGATAATCCGGAATGTTTTAACTTCAGGGAAAGACAAGCATGTCCTACCGAGTGCCAGAACATCACGCGTGGTGTGCAGGAAACTTAATCTGCTGGGACGCAATCAAATAGCAGGTATAATGAATGCCTAAAGTCATGTTTGACTTTTTTTCTCCCTAAGGTGGCAGTCAACACTACATGATGAAACCCACGTGATCTCTGAGATTGGTATTAATGACTGAAGAAGCTCACGGCAAGCACAACTACCTCACAGTAACAAATCAGTCCTGGAAAACCGTTCCATGGATATAGCCTAGTTATGTGACCACCTAACTTCTTTAGTATACTTTACTGAAAATTCTTATAATTCACACACTTCAAGGCCTCCAGTATCTCTAGATCCTGAAGACAAAGAGGTTAAAAGGTCAGAGAAACTTTAAGCAATCCCTTCTATCTCCATAGGAGCTCAGGTAAGAAAGAATAACTGTATGATTCTGTGTCTTACAAGCACTCCAAGGAGTTTCCTCAAAGGCCTCAAGTAAATCCTGATCTTGCTAGCTTCAAGTATTTCCTAAACTGCTGTGAATAATTAATTTTAAGACACGCTACCTTAACTACACACAAACTGACTCGAATTCAGTAAAGGGCAAAACTAAGTAGAATAATACTAAAAATCCAAGGCTAACGAAAGAAAAAAATAATCCTTTGACACACCATGGGAAAAAATACATTGAGAACGCCAAATACACTGCTACAACAGCATTTTTAACATGTATTGTGCATTTGGTCAACCTCATGTTGCCAACTGAACAATGCCTTACCACCTTAATGTACATATCAAAACTATAAATTAACTGTGCACATTTATAAGAAAAATAATTGCAGGCAAACAAAGCTGATTACGTATCTATTCATAAACTTCTGGTGTGAGGGAGACAAACTCAAGCTGGTAAGAATACAATTCAGAAACGTTACAATATATTTTCTGTATTAAGTCTGGCAAGTCTAATCTCTCTCTGAAAACATCAGATGGCTGTGAACGAAACAGAGGAGAAATGCTCAATTCAAACGAATGCGATACGATTACAGTTCAATTTCCAGTGATGAATCAATTCAGAATTTCAATGTCTGCGTTCCAATCCTACATTCCACCCAGTATCCATAAAAACCAAACAAAAAGGACATTAAGAGTATATTAGCAAGGTACTGTAGAATATTTTGCACCTACCTTTTTATAAGGCTTTTTTATTTTTGCAAAGTCATTAAAGTAATCCTCTACAGTGACACAAATAGTTCCCACGGCGTTAGACCCCAACAACCACTTCTTCGTCATCAGCTCATTCAGATGGGGCTGAGAAGATAATTATAATTCATGAGATGAAGTTTTTGACACTTTTCATCAGATCAGTGCGATTAAGAAAAATAAGGAACCAATTCTAAGTGTTACGTATTTCTGAATTACATCCCTTCAACAGAACAGTTAACACAGAAAAACGATGCTGATGGGCTGTCAGAACTACAGCTGCCATAGGGCGCTACCTGGACCTACACACCAGCTGTGCACGTAAACCAACTGCACTAACCTAAGCATTTATTACACATGAGTTCTCCAAAATCCGTTCGGATTTTCTCTATTTGAACGTCTATGCTGAATCAAAGAATTAAGGTCCAAGAACAAAATTGCCTTAGGAGGACAATTCCAGTTTAACACAACGCACCTTTAAACTGCTGCAAGAATGAAATTTGGTGCTCATCCCCTCGAGCTGCTACTGGCTATTCAGGTGCTCCTCTCCACGGCGCCACAACATTCTTGCGTCTACACCAAACCTGGTAGCCTACGTGCTTTATGCCTTTCACAGAACTCTGTAACATGCAACTCCAGTATTCTCAACACCTACACCGCTACACCTTGTTTCCTCTTCCCAGTGAAAATACTCTGCGTATCACAGCATTGTACAAATCCCAATGGAGACATAAAGCTTCAGGTTAAATAATCCAAAGAACGCTCATTTGAGTGGGTTGAGAGCCTCTTCATAATCAACTAACACAGTTAACAAAAAATAAAGGTCTTGCTGAAGAGCTCCAGGGTGAGAATAAACAGTGCTCCCACATCTTTCTTACTGTGAATCATTTCAAAACATTATTCACAACCAAGATACTCAGAACATCTTTTTTCCTTCCACATCTCTCTCATTCCTCCACCTTCCTCCCCACATTTCCAATGTCTCTTAAACTATACATAGCCCTCTTTTTTTGTGTGTTTTTTTTTTCCCCTTTTTTTAGGGGGATTCTATCAGAAGCCAGAATTCCTAAGCTGAATTTATCAGTCAGAAACTGACAATCTTTACTGTCAATCAGCAATCTTAATGGCTTCCTTATGGCACCCGTACAAAGACAGCAGCTTATTATCGGTAGCAAATAATTGTTACAATGCAGCCGTGCAACTATTTAACTGAGTCCACTCTCCTAAATATATGTATATTCACTATTACAAAGCACCTCTCTGAAACAATCCTGTGAAATACAATCAAAAATCTTTTCAGTCTCTGACACCCAGACTGTACCAATGAGGTTTCCTTGCATTTTGCTAGCACATGGTCAGCAATCAGGACATTTCAAACCTAGATCATTCCTGAATTATTTTTCCTAGGAAATAATGCTTTTTGCGGTTTTGTTTTGTTTTTTGAGGAAAAAAGTTCCAACCTCTAAATCCATGAAGACTTCATCTAGCAGGCTAGAGCATCCTTCTTTGGCAATGATGTCTAAAATCGCATCCATGCTTGCATGACTGCTTGATAATGTCTCTTCCATTTCAACTTTCAAGTATTTTCTTTTCAGACTGATAATAGATTCTCTGTGACAAATAACAAGGCCTTTCATCATCCACTGAAGAAGATGCATTGCTACTAAATGTTCCGAGTGCACGAACAGAAACAGACATACCAGTCTTATTTTTGCAAGGTGAAACAATGTTTTCTGCTTGCTTTGGAAGCCTTAAGCGACTCCTCAGCATGATTTTCCAGTGACCACGCTAAGTTACTTGTATGTTGGTTAAAAAACATAAAAACTACTGCTTATCTGTAGACTTGAGAATGGCAGCGGAAAGAGATGAACGAGACACTGGATTGCTGAACTTTGAAACGTATGAAGGACTTTTCTTGTTCTGAAACGTGAGCAACGAAGATTTCTTTCTCCTGCTTTATATTCTGAATAAAGTCAACTATACCCTTAACGTCCTCCATTTCGTCCACCTTGATCACAGTACTTGAAGGTGGACTGTGAGAGAACACATCTCAGAAAAGATAATCGGTCCCAGACAAACTGAAACAGATATTTACAATTCTGAAAGCAGGGCGGCTTTTCACGGCTGAATGTGATTTGGTTTGCCAACAGGAGTAACAAGGTTTGCTTCCTGAAATGTTAAATACATTTAAACCTATTGGCTTTCTGTGGTCAGCTAAACTATCTCACCTAAAACCCTCTTTGTATATAAAAATCCAACAAAGTCATGGGAACGCGTAGTATTACAAATTAAATCTAGCAAGAAAATACAGACTTACTTAAAAGTTTGACAGTTGTTGATGACTGCAATCATGTACTGAACATAGCATTGAGGATACTGGCGATTTTTAAGATGTTCTTCTTTGTAAAACTGTGCTTCATCTTTGTATCTGTAACATATACAAAGAATAACATTAAACAGACACATAGTCCGTAATAACTACACACCATAGGATCAAATGCTCCATAAGGACTTGACATTTATCTACAAGTGTTTTCAAGGGCTTGTTGCTCACGTGGTGTTCCGTCTCTGTTTCTCTCTTCGTTATGAGAAAGAATTACCAGTTTGAAATATCAAAGAAAGAGGAACTGACTCCAAAAACTATTCCAAAGAGGAACTCATAGCGCCCCTCACCAACACAAAGCTGCTCTGCTGAAGGAAGGAAAAAAAGAAAACGAAAGAAAAGCTTCATCGGCACAAAGAGACAGCGAAATAAAGAAACATCCACAGGAAAACCGAGCAACGAAGACAACTGGAGGCAAGATAAAGTATTTATACTTTTAAAATCGTTTTACCTGGTTAGAAATGAATTCATTTGTTGAAGACACAGAAGGAGTACCTTTGTTTTCAAATCTTCACTTATCTGTGCAGCTACCTGAAGATTCTGCTCAAACATCTACATTAAGAGAAAAAGTTTAGCTGTAAAGGCAGGCCTGCCTCAATGGTAAGTAAAAGAGAGAATGGTCGCTGGCACCGATTTTATTAAAAAAAGAAACAATAAAAATTAACCAACCAACCAAAAACTCCTCCTACGGTTCTTTTTCTAGAATAAACAAGTTTTCTTATACCTGAAAGACAATAGCTGGGAGCGTAGTCTGATAGTACCCATCTTGATCTGCTTCTGGCTCGGTTTCTTTTACCCAGTCTTTTTTATCTGTCTCCAGTGCTTTCCTTAGCCAGCCAATGATGTTAGACTACATCAGATAAAGCAACCAAAAGAAAGCAGAGATCGTTTAATCCAGCACCACAATTAAAGGAAAATAAAATATTGCAATATTTGGAATAGCAGTCATAGAGAAGTGCAGTAACAGATAACAAGATGTGACGGGCATCAAGTCCAACTGGTTGCGGTTGCTAGGCACGTTTTAGTATCTAACAAATTAAAGCAGCTAAAGACCTCCCTCCTCCGCTTGGCAGAGCTCCCGGACTTTGGAATTCAACTGAACAATACAAGAACAGCCAGTTCAAAGTTTCACATACCCCAACAGCCAGCCTAAGAGGCAAACAACACTGAATCTTCAAAAAAAACCCATTTAAATGCCTGGCAACCACATACTGATTCCTTTGCCGTGTAGCTGACCAATTTTTGGTGACTTGTAGTTTTAAAAAGAGGAAGCGTCACCTGTTGCAAACAAGACGCAGCGTTTTTGTATTTAAAAATGCACTTGAAAAGGCACGTACAAAAGGAAATGTTCTGCTTAGGCAGCTGACAAGCATTAAATGAAAAAGACTGGCAAATCTATCCCATGAGCACCCTGATTGCCTTGAAAAGATCACATCGCTACCAAATGTTGACCAAGTTACTACAGGAACCAAGCAGGAATCAGCAGCTTCTAATTCTAGTAATACCTTAACTACGAGCGCTGTGAGCTCTTAAGTGTCTAAGCACAAACACTGGAACTCCCTCCTTTCTAATAAAACATAGTTTCTATGGTCTGTAAAAGACGATTATTCCTTGAAATGTCATGATTTTCATCCGCAGAATTTTCTGATTATAACCTTACAAACCAAGCTGCACGTCGTATATGAAGATTTATAAAAGCAAAGGCATTGAGTTCATGTTTCTTACTGTATTTTCTTCTGACAGAAGTACAGCACTTTGAGCACTAAGGCACCTGTGTGCCTATGCATTCACGTGAAGGAAGCTTTGAATTACTACTACTTACAGTAAGCGTTGACATGTACTTGCTGAGAAGCTGATCTACCACGTTTTGTGAAAGCAGAAGATTCAGAGAATTTGCATCCACTTCAGGAGACAGCTCTGAATTCCCCATCATCTCTGTACTGAGTTTAAAAACAAAACAGAACACACCACAACATTTCTGATTAGCAAAGGAAAATGAGAAGAAAGTTACAAACTACGTAGCTTTTTTGGTATGATCACACTAGGGGGGAATTTTTACATTCTCTGTAAAGGTACTTATTGCCACTATTAAGAACGTTTTGGAATGGACATAAAACTATATGAGAAAATGGGGTCTAAGGAGCCTTAGCCCAGCATGTGTTCATAAGAAGTGCTATAGAAATTTTAAATATTTAATTTAAAATAATTTAATATTTAATAATAAAATATTTAAATATTAACCCTTTCAAGTTTTGAGCAGAGCTTCTCAAAGACCTTCTGCTGTGCTACTTTACTTCCCCATTCGAACTAAAATACACTCAAACAAAACCAAGCACTGCTTCTTGCGCTGGTAGAGAAAACAATTGCTACAGGAGGAGAAAACATCTTACAAGCTAAATCCAAAGGGCACATCATGGGTCCAGCACCGTAACAGCACTACTGGCTGTACTTGCTTGACTGCATAGGATTAGAAAAACTAGAGCAACTCCCAACAACACTTTTAAAAGGTTTATGGAAAATTAACACTTCACAATACTTCCTCTAAATAAGATTTCTATAAGTCTCTTGCTATGTCAAAGCATAAAATAGCAAGAATCCCTCATGTTTTGAGCCTAATAAATAAATAAATAAACACAGCAAAAACAACTGATGCAAACACATTCAGCGAGGGAAAGAAAAAATAAAGGATCATTTCTCCAAGTGCTTAGTTTCCAAATTTCTGCAAACTCAAGGTGTCCTTTGGGGATATGCAGTGAGTCAGCACAGCAGCGCTTCCACATCACAAAAACCACTGCAGCACTACAAACATACTACAGCTAATCACTAAGGAAACAATACAAACGTGTTGTCTGCGAAGGCATAGAACCCAGTGCAAGTGAGCCTTTTCCATTTGTAATGTCATCCTGAGGTGCAGGAAAGGAGACCAAAGATATTAAGGGGCTCAAGGTTCTCAGAAAGTTGAATCCCACTCTGTCGCTGTTCACGTAAGGAACGCAAGTAATAACAGGACCTGGTCTAGAGTCATTTAGGGGTAAAACGAGAAGCTGGTTATGGCACTATGCTGTACTAGAAAGTATTTCTAATCTCAATAACCACCATTTTCCCTACTTCACAAGGCCACAGAAACATCAAACTTTTCTTAAGGCACACCAACCAATGCCATAGAACAAAGACCACAGACCCTCATTTCCAGACCTCAAAGACTTTCTACAAAATACTCCTTTCCCAGCTGTTGCAAAGGAAGCAATAACACAACCGTTGCCAGGAGGCTTCTAACCACTGGAAATGGTTATTTCCCATCACAAAACATTCATAATTAAGTAGAACTTTCAGCCAGAATTGTATTCCCTGGAAACTAACACCAGAAAACTTCCATTCTGCCTTTCATGGCAGGCTCGACGCCAACTCTGCTGCATCTTCAAGAAAGGTACTGAGCCCTGGGACGTTGTCCAGATACACAGCACCATGCTTCCCATTCATTAGAGTGAAGATCGTTAACACTAACTGCAGCAATGCTGCGGAACATTCTTCTCAGCAGTTTTATCAACACTTTATTGTAGTATCTAATAAAATGATGTCATGAATATGGGCATCACCAGAATCTTACATAACCTGGGTTTTTCCTAAAGCACAGATTAGAGCCCTGATCCCAACCTAGGGCAGGTTTAGTAACCGTATTATCTTTTCAAAACTCTCACTGACGTAAAGATGAGAGGCAAACCCATTGGCACAGTAAAAACTGCATCCCACTCGAAACAGTAGTGGCTGTTATCCATGTGAAGATCGCTGTTCCTGAGCTATGAACGGAATACAGTTCTAAAAAGAGCTTACATGCTATACTCTACTGAATAGAAAGGGATTATTTTAAATTCTTATCCTTCAAAATTATAAACAGAAGTTATGCACAATCTTCTTATCATTATCTTCATCACACAGAAAAGAATGCTCAATGCATCTCTTTATGGGCTTCTATCTCCTCAGCTGGTTTAGAAATGCAGCTGTCACAAGCGTAAACAAATACAGGTTCCTACATCCTTTGTGATGTTCAACTACCTTTCTTAAAAGTAAAGAAAGATTTGAAAGGACAAAACTATTTTCCATACAAGTGAATAGGAATGGAGAGCTTGTTTTTCATACAGGGAAAAGAACTTTTCACAGAAGTTTTCATGAATTCCTGGAAGTTTTTGTGACGTCATATAGGCCAGCACAGTTTATTATATTCAGATCACTACAGAGAATTGTTAATTGTACTGTTAATAGATGTCCAGCAACTGAGATTTGGTTAAGTTTTGCAAGGATCCCACCGGAATACTTCAACTTTCAAACCCACACGCCGATTCCACCACCCTGTACAAACACACAAGCAAGCTAATGACCATCTATAATGCTCTACCGTAACCTAAAAGAACACGAGTACCCTGCTGCCCTCTCAGGCTCCTGGGCTAGGAAAGAGAGACGCTTACACCCTTCAACTTTCCCTGACGTGTCTCCTTGTAGACAGTTTTTAGACCAAGAACTGTCTCAGTGGAACATCAGCCCAAGGCTGTAAATGAAAAACCTGGGAGCAGGATTTCTGCCCAGACCATGCCCCCATAAGAAGAGGGAGTCCCACATTTCTGATTTGCATTCATTGCTTCATTCCTCTGGCCTTCTAGTAGTAATGAAGAGAAGGCCAGTGAACTCAGCTCCTTTATCTTATCAGCTGCATCTCAAGTATACCCTCCTGGCCCATGTATTAAACATGTATTAAGGGCTGCTCCTGGGTGTTCCCTATAGGAAAGAAAAGCAGAAGAATGTCACAGCATGAAGTAAAGGAAAGAGTAAGCCAAAACACATCTTAAAACAGGTTACAAAAATTCCCTGGAACAGTAGTTCCAGTAGTTCCAACCTATTTGCTGAACGGTGCTATAATCTAAACCTACCAAGAGATCCATCTGTTGAAACAGTGAGATCAAACAAGCAAAGGCAGCAAAAACCATACACAGTGCAGATGCTGGGTCACTGCCAGCTATTGAGAACGAGGTTAGTCATAAAGCACAAAAAGCTAGCAGTACTTTTTCCCAAATAAATCAGTTGCCTAGTAACCCTGTGCCAGCAAAAATTAAAACACTGCCTCTTGAGCTGTTTCTATCAGGAGAACGATGGGACAGACCCAACCCTTACATTATTTTGACATATCACAGCACTCAAAAGACACTAAGAGTTTGACAGTATCACGGGAGAGAACCTATGGGCAGAAATTCTTCTGAAGAAATAAAACTGTCACATGGCTCCAAGATAAAATCTGGAGGAAGTTACTACATTCTTTCCATTTAACAGTCATGAAGCAATTCTTCAACAGTCCCACGCTCTGCAGAGGAGAACAATAGAAAGTAAATAATCACGCTAATTTACTGGGGCTATGCCCAACGAGAAACATTTTGCTTCACATACACAAGCTCTCCATCTCCTCTGCCCTCCCCAGTTCTTCACCAAGTGGTGCACAAACACACCGTCTGAGACTGACAGCAGCTCCACAGTGGTCTGGAACTGAGCTAGAGCCTCAAGCTTACAAAGCAACTCAAAACCAAGTACTAGAAAACCTGGAGAAGTTTTAAGGAGTAGCTTCCAGAATGTAAAAGGCATTAATAAATATCAACAGTCCTTTACTATTATTTCTCTTTCTTTTTTTTTTTTTTTTAAATAAACAGCCGTGTCTTCTTTATCTTCTATTCTGTTAATAGACACGCAAATATTAGAACACAGACTGTGCTGCGTATGCTTATCCTCAACTTTTCTCACAGAAAGATAAACGGGACTTTACCTTTTGTAAGTATTTAAGACCCAAGTTAGAAGGCTAACAATCTCATTTGCTTCCAGATCCTCTGCAGCAAGCTCTTGCATGCGGGTGGACAAAGCCTGATGGTACATGCTTAGCAATCTTTTGAAAATGTCGTAATGTGGGGGAAAGCATTGATCCAGCAGGGTTTTAGCCACTAGAAGGTCATCAAGGACGTATTTACGTATGATTTCTAGGTGGCGCACAAGCCACATTTTGTCAGATTCTCTCGTATCTGCTTGAGTGCCTTCAATTCGTATGCTCACAGTTCTTTCCAAAATGTTGAACATTTTTTCCTTCCATTTCTTTGGCCTGCCAGGAGGTATGAACCCAGTCTGTTTTTTCCGGTCTAACATGCGCCTGTCAATTTTTTCTTCCCTTTCAATTATCCTAACAACAGAAACAAGCAAGGTCGGATCTCGACGGACTGTAACAAGAGATCTCTGAACCACCATCCACAACTGCTTGGCCAACTCCTCAGAAAGTTTCTGCATATCTCCGAAGTACGTGTGGATGAGGTTCATGTCATGCGTGTTTTTGCTGTCCATGCGATACTGCTCATACATCAGGTTATCACGAGAACACTCCAAATCCATCAGCTTTCGATGAGCTTGCAGAAGTTCCCCTCGCTCAATCAGATCTTGAGTCTCCCTCACTATCTCTGGAACTGCAACAAAGGAAAAAAAAAAGAAAGGTAAAAAAAAGAATAATCAAAATTCCAAAGATGAACTCAAGACGAGCACTAGGAAACAAATGGGAAAACTACATTCAGTATCTAAGGAACAATACAGAATAGGATTAAGATTCAGTGGCAAGAAGAACGAAAAATACTTGCAGGAAACGTCACTACAAGAATGACAGACAGTGATAAAAACTGGCTACCAAATTAAAAAAAAAAGTTAATTGAGACAGTTACGATCATTAATTATGGTGAAAATCGTTTGATTTGTAGTAAAAAAAAAAAACATATGGTTCACTGAGAGGGAAGTTATCATCAACTCTACTTTGTAATGATCTCAGGGGAAACACTTCACACCCAAAGTCTCTCAGGATACTAGAAAACAAAAGGCTGCATTCAGGTCTCAACTGCGTTCGTGACCGTAAACTAAAACAACATGCCTGAAACAAATCAGCACTGGAACATACAAAAATTCATTGCTCTTTGCTGGATGTTATTTTAAGTAGAAACACAAATCATCCTTGAGGTTCTTAACTGCTGTGTGAGAAAGACTGCTAGGGAGTCTTCTGATTGTAGATCTCGCTGCCTGACATTCTGCATTTGCTTGCAAACTTATTTGCCTCTGAAGATCACCTGGAACTACCGTTACCCAAGTCCTGCTGAAGGTACCCAGCACATTCCACATACATCTGAACTTTCTGTAAGTGCTGCTTGCACAGCTCAGATTTCTATACTACAAACGTGACGCCGGCTACTGATCACAAACAAGAAGCTTCCTTGTGACTTCTGTTTGATGATGAAGATAGGCCAGATTGGAAGCTCTTACAGAGAAATTTAGATGAAATATTTACTTAACAGTTAAAAACTACTTTGCTGAACGAAACATCTAGGTGATTTCTCCTTCATTCTTCATTCCCGGCAAGGTTTAAAGTTTCCCACATCATTCAATAACCATTTGGTTTGTACCCCTTTGAGGTGCTTTAAGCCTGTGATGGATTACATAAAGAATAGCAGACTACCTGAAAATATGTTTTTGAGATTTTCCACAGCAGCTGCCAGCTGGCTATGCTGCACTACAGCATCCTTAACGTCCTTGAGGCTTTCAATGGTGTTGATGCTCTGTCTCCAGTCTTTATTGACATCTATCAAAGACTGCTGGATGTCCTTTACATCATTCAGTGCATTGTGCAGTTGACTTAAACCTGTCCGTACTCCATCTAGCTGTGACTGGATTGCTGCCTTGAATGCAAACAAAAAGACAAAGAAAGAACTCTCAGATAAATCATAACGCATTGTAAGTACTGTATTTTCAATATTTCTCCAAAAGTTTCATCTAGATAGCAGTATCTAGTATTGCCATAAAAAAAAACCAACTAACTGAATAATGTTTGGTCCATGTAAAACAAGCAGACTGACAAGGCAGCTACTAGATTGTTATGGCATACAGCGGGATTATTGATACAGCTCTCTCTTGTGACAGGTAGTACTTGAAATAATGACTCTTCAAATGGGCCGTTACTCCTGAATATCGTTTCAAAGTCTTGACACATAACTTACATGCATTATAAAGCATATCTCATGAAAGAAATCAGACCGCATCTATGTTTTAGATAGCTACCTTCTTAAAGAATATGCAGCTAAGCTGAAATTGGGCAAGAGAAAATGACCCTGGAAATAACAGAGTTCAAAAGACAAGCAAAAAACCAAAGGCATCAGTGAAAAATCCACTGCTGAATTCAAGGACTTAAAGCAAATTGTAAAGAAATGAGGCATGCACAGTTTAGCTCGGCACTGGCCATAACTTTTGCTGTACACGTAAGGCCAAAAGGCCTGACCGGTCTGTCACGGGTTTGTTTTTGTCTGTTACTAGAAGCCAAAGAGGAAATCCTGGTAGCTATGAACAACATTTACTGTGTTTTAAATGTAAAGGGAATGTCCCAGGGAAATGCGGTCAATCTTAAGCCACATTTGTTTATGTGCTTCTAAATTGCGATACACTGATTTTACCGAGAAAAATGTATTTTTCTGTCAAACTCAGCACAGTCAAGCAGCGGTACGGCATTTTTATACACTATCTGCCTACAGAACTGCTGCATTAACAAATTTCCCCCTACAGTAACCGAGGTATCTAGGGTACTGAAATGCAATGTGGTACTTCAACACCAAGGGAAGACGCAAGCTTCTAAAGCTGGCTGTAGTTCACAAATCACATGACGATTTAACATTCAGCCCATCTGATGCAGTTTTTCAATTTATTCTGAGGCAGATCTTCCAAGTTTTACAAATTCAAATTTGTACATATTTAACTTCCGTAGAAACTTATGTCAAACAGCAACCATCGACTAATCTTCGTCACTGACTCAAACAGCCAAAGAAATTTCAAACAAGAGACACCCACCCAATTGTTCAATTTGCCTTTCAACAGTCAATGGGGGATGCTGGGAAAGCGAGAGTACAGCATGCAGACTTTTTCTTCTACAATACGTATTCACCTTAGAATGGACTGACCATCACTTACATAAAACCCAAACAAAACCATTTGGAACAGTGCTCAGTACTTCAGTTTTGTTTTTTTACTCCTCAAGGGATGGCCCTCAGCATTAAGCCACACAGCTGGGATCCTTGCAGCCTGGTTGCCTTAGAGCTCCATGGAGCTATAATCTACTATAAGGAGGACTTAGGCATTTACGAAACTTAAAAAGTTGTGTTCAGACATTTATTGTCTAGTGAAACAGCCAGAAGATTAAGAACTTAAGCGATTCATTAACATGCAGTGAGTCAAGATTCTTCACTTTAACTGGATTCTTAAAACATCTGGTCTACCTGCCTCCTCCCTTGTTCATCAGGATCCACTGTCCTTTCTTGTTTGAAAGTTTTCCATTCCTCTCCTGCTCCTTTCAGTGAGGTTTCTAGTTTTTAATCCTCAAATGGATACAGAAGAATTACTTTTACAGCTACTCTTCATCTAAGAAGCCTGCTTGCACCCCGAATATAACTGCTTACACTAAGCTTCATGTTTCTTTTTTTTTTTTGTTATTGTAAGTATAGTTATTACTATTACGCCAAGATGGAATGCAGGCTGTTTTCAAGGCTGCCCCGTGGACAGAAACATTCAAAAATCCTCAGATTTTTGGAGTCTTTTAGCAAGGACTCAAGAAACTTTTTCTCCTTCAATGACATCACCATACACTATTTGGAAGATTAAGCTATCATCAACCATAAACTCAAATAGTAGTCAGAGACTAAACACATTTTCAGCACTGATCGTTTTTTCAGAGTCAATCATCAAGTTTTGTTACATGGTCAACATTCTATCGTTACAACATTTGCAGGCTGACAGGCTACACTGCAGGAGGGAACTTGTCTGTGAATAAACTGCACAAGCTACAGGTCATAAGAACATCTGAAATGCTTGAATAAAATTTCAACAGGATATAGAACATTTGCTCACATTAGTTTCAGGATGCAAAATTTCTCTTTCGCAGTCAGACCAAAAATTCCAGTCCATGATTTAAAGCTATCTGAATGAAAACGTAGAAGGAAAAAATGGTAAGACTCATACCTTGAGTCGAGCTTCCACTGAAGCCTTCTTACGTGCTTCCCTCCTGCGATACTGCTCCACTTTATCCAGCTGATCAGGACGCTGAAGCATTCCAGCCACCCTCTGAACAGCAGTTGCAACTGCTTCCCTATCCGTTTCCTCCATGGCTGATTAGACTCTCAAAATGCCTTCATAATTCAACAGCACTGAAAATAAACGTAATGTTTTTAGAACATACACTTTCACTTCATGGCTCTCTATCTTTTCAAACTTAACTAGAGAGGAAACTTCAGCAATAAAAATGGCGCAACTTGACAGAAGCAGCATTAGAAAGCATTACAAACAATAAGAACCAGAATGACACAAGAATCACATTTGAAGCCACTCAGCTCTGTTTCATTATCTGAAATGTTCTCTGATTAGCATTTTGCATTACCTTGCTCTGTGGAAGCATGTGTCAAAAAAATGATAAAAATAACAAAGGAAGAACATTCATTTATAAAGCAAACACCATGTAACCTAAGGTACGTTTGCCTATTAAAAGGAAAATGAGAGATGCACAGGGGAGTCTTGTGGCTGCTCAAACCATGAACTCAGACCTGTTGAAAGTGAAACATCTATAGTCCCCTCGCAGTAACTCAAATCTGGTATCAGCACTGGAGAGAAACATAGCCACGGATGCTCTAAACCTGAAGACTTAACTACAAAGCACTTCTGTTTAGATTTTTGATGGAAGATTTTCCCCTGCACTCTATTTCCTCCTATTACAGTATCCATCCATCAGAAGTGCAGGTATGCAGGGAAAAATTAATCAAGTATTTTACCTGAGTCTGCAGCAAAATTTGCAGTGAAGTCAAGACATGCATGTAAATGAGTATTAGACATAAAAAGCAGAAAAGGTAAAATTAGCTGGTTCTCAGGCAGACGTGCTTTCTCAAGCTATTTATGAGAAGGCAGAAAAGGATCCCAATGACCAACAACAGAAGAATATGGTATCCACTGAACTCTAAGAAACGCATCTGAAATTCCCGATTCCTTCCAAGTGGGAAGGAATGACCATTTGGAAAGCCTGACCCAATGCCTCCTGACAGAATCATATGATGGTTTGGGTTGGAAGGGTACCCAAAGCCCACTCTGCCCCACCCCGTGCCACGGGCAGGGCTGCCCCCCAGCAGCTCAGCTGCCCAGGGCCCCATCCAGCCTAGCCTTGAGCACCTCCAGGGATGTGGCACCACAGCTTCTCTAGGCAGCTGTGCCAGCACCTCACCGCCCTCTGAGTAAACAGTATGAGCAGAGTTACGATAGCTTTAACACACACAGCCACCACTCGGGCAGCCGGTACACCTCACAGAGGAAAGTACGGCATGCTGCAACCTTCTGATTACACAGTAGCGTGCTGAAATGACTGGGCCGTTTCACAACCATCAACCGCTCACACAGGAAGAACAAACTTCAAGAAACCGTGCCAACTTTACAGAGGCTGTCAGCCATCACCACGAGCAAAGAGCCAACAAAAGCAAGCCCGGCGCTTTAGGAAAACTTCCACAGACAGACGAACAGACGCGCGCCCTCCGCCCCAGCACCGAGCCACAGCGGGCAGGGCCAGGCCGCGGGCTCGGCGGGACGCAGCCCCAGCCCTTCAAAACAAAGCCGGCACGAAGCGCAGCGAGCCCCGGCTCCCCTAAGCTGCCGCAGCCCGGCAGGTGCCCGGAGGCCGGAGCCCCGCCCCGGCGAGCCCGCAGCCGCCTCCCGCCGAGCTCCCTCAGCCCCGACCCCCTGCGCCACATCGGCCCGGAGGGGCCCTAGGCACCCCTTCGGCCCTGCCATCCCCAGCGGCTCCCCGGATCGGTCCCCTCCGCTTCCCGCTGCCGGGCCCCCGACCGCCGCTGCCGACGGACCGCTCACCAGGGCCGGGGACCGCGGTACCGCTCACGGGCTGCGGCAGCCCGCCCCTCTGGACGGCGGTGACAGTCGGGCAGCGCATGCGCCGAGCGCAGACCCTGGCGTCACGGCCAACTACGCAGGCGCAGGGGAAGCCCCCAGCTTCCTCCTCTTCGGGAGGCACGCGTGCGCGTTGCGTTGCCTCACCTGCGCCTGCGCGGTGTCCTCAGTTGCAGTTGAGAGCGTCCCCGGTGTTGTGTGCTAGTGTTTCCAGAATGGTTATCAGGGCGTCTCGCGGCGCCCTAGGTTTTTAGATCACTTCAATAAATTAAATGCAGAAGCCAATAGGACGAGTCCCTTTCTTTCTGCATGGCTGCCTTCGCGCAGTGCAAAACCCGCGGTGCTGCGCTGAGGGCGGGCGGCGGTAGGGTCTGCTGGGGCACGGGGCTGCTGCTTGCCTCGAGCTTTGTGTCACATAAAGCCGCGGGACGCTAAAAAAAACGTAGGAGAGGAGTTAAATCAGAAGCTCGTTGGCAGCTACAGTGGGAAACGGGGACAAACGCGGTGCAGTCGTGTCCCAGCCTGGCAGCTGCGTTTGTGTAGGGGTTGCCATAGCAGCTGCGGGCTGTGCCGGGGAGACTGCGAGCCCTGAGGCCGAGCTGGGAGCTCGGCAGCACGCAGCCTGGCGAGGGGGGACCGGCGGAGGTGGGACTGTCGGGGGGAAACGTTTATTCTCATAAAGAGCGGTGAGGATGTGGCGCAGGCTGCACAGGGAGGTGGGGGAGGTCACCGTCCCTCCAGGTGTTCAGAACCGTGTGGATGTGGCACTGAGGGACGTGGTCAGTGGGCATGGTGGGGCTGGGTTGGCGGTTGGACTGCGTGATCTTAGAGGCCTTTTCCAGCCTTAATAACTCTGTGATTCTATGATTGATGGTACAACAGGGATGCACATACTGCCAGCGTGATTGGTTGTTAACAATATCGCATTATACAGTCATTTTTTGTTTGGTTGGTTTAGGTCAATTTTTGAGTGGTGGTGGAGATGGAGGAGGCTGTGGGAGATGAGGCTGAGTTCAAGGGGAGAGATGAGCTGCACTCCTCTCCTGATCTCTCTGCTCAGCAGGAGTCAAAGCAACTGGGGAGAATGCGGCTCTCATCCAAAACTGACAATGAACTCTGTCCACCTCTCATTGCTCTAAAAAAGGGTAAGTACTTTGGAGAAGAGAAGGCTCGGGGGAGACCGCATTGTGGCCTTCCAGTATTTGAAAGGAGCGAACAAATAGGAGGGAGAACAACTGTTGACGAGGGTGGATAGTGATAGGACAAGGGGGAATGGTTTTAAACTGAGACAGGGCAGGTTAAGGTTAGATATTAGGAGGAAGTTTTTCACTCAGAGGGTGGTGACACATTGGAACAGGTTGCCCAGGGAGGTTGTGGATGCCCCATCCCTGGAGGCATTCAAGGCCAGGCTGGATGTGGCTCTGGGCAGCCTGGTCTGGTGGTTGGCCATCCTGCACACAGCAAGGGGGGTGAAACTAGGTGATCATCATGGTCCTTTTCAACCCAGGCCATTCTATGATTCTATGATACTTCCTGTTTACTGTATGGGGAAAAAAATTCAGGAACAATGTGAGGAACTGATTATTTAGTGGAATATCATAAATGTATATCAGTTATTCACATATGCTGAGTGGATACATGCACTTATGAATGCCCCAGTGTAGAGACCACAACATGCACTTTTCAGCTTTATGAATAAGTGCGTTTAAGTACATGCATGTGCATATTTTTATATTTATAGGACCAAGTATAGTACTAACTCCAATCCCTTAACACAGTTCCTAGTGTTGAATCATAGTAATGTGATTAGAACGATTTTTCGGGAATTAAAATTAGTAGTACACTATAGTATAGTATACGTTATGGCATATAGCATGATATCTCTTTTCTCAAAAACATTAACAGTGATAATAGATTGAATAGCTCAAAGATTATTGAGCATGGCTTCTCAAGGACATCACCATCTCCTTTAGCATTCCTGGCTGTAACCCATGGTTTTAGATATGTCCATTTTGCTTAAGAACTCTCTATCCTCATCCTCTTCTACCAGGCCAGGGAATACTTAAGCAAACGGAACAAAAGTGAGTCCATGGGCTCTGGTGGGATGGACTCACAAATACTGAGGGAGCTGACTGATGTCTAGTGTGGATTCACTACGGGAAAGACATACTTGCTCAACTTGGTAATCTGCAATGAAATTACTGGCTTGTTAGCTAAGGAGAGCACAGTGCATTTTGTCTGCCTTTTCTTCTGTATGAAGAAACCATTTAAAACAGAGAACTGGACAAAAAATAAATAATGTGACTGGCTGTAGATAAGTTATTTTACTTAGTATCAGGAAAACATCAATACCCTTACCTGTCACTGAAATTACTTTTAATATTCTAATTACAATTTGTAGGAGAAAAAAAATGGATTTGCTAAGTTTTTGATTAAATAATTCAGAAATCTTCAGAAGCTCTAAAGGAGGCTTAGACAATCAACAAAAGATGCTTACACTAATAACATATGTCTTGTTTTATTAGCAGTCTATATTCTTCAGATGTTCATGGGCACGAGTTGTTAAGTATCTGTAGTTAGCAAGTTTGTCACACGTGAGCCTGACAATCTGAATTTAGGTAGAGGAGGAATAACTGGATGAGAATAGCGGGTGTGAAAAGTGATAATATTTCAATTTGCGATTTTTCTAGAGCAGATTTCTTCAAGCTAGTACCTTAAATTATTGGACATGTTTGTTACAACCCCTTCCCCGATCAGTAGGTATTACAGGTATTTTTTGCAATTGATAAAGCCATTAAAAGATATTCCCCCAACAGTTTCTAAAGGTTTCTACTAACGCTCATGTATTCTACATCCATTCTTATTCTCTAGGCACGGAAAGTAAGTATCGTAGACTTGGAGGGGTCCTAAAGACCAGGAACAGTGAGCTAGAATCTACTGTCACAGGATCATCTTGGACTTCTGTTCTTCCGGCAAGTGTATTCATTCTCATAGAGGTGGTGACTCAGCTGCCTTTTGCCTGTCAAATTTTCTTGTGTACAAGTTTCTCTTGAAGTTGTCATTGACAAAGTTAGACAAAGTTTGGCCTAATACTGGAGGGTACAGAGTTCACATAATCTATTGGCTATAAGGAAGTAGAAACACTTAAAAGCATATAGTGTTAGGCCATTTGTTTTCTATGCTCTCAGTGTGTGTTATCGGGCTTTTGTTTTGTAGAATTTTTCATCATCTCTTTTCTTTGCCAAGATGAAGATTTATATTAGTTAAGAATACTTGAATCATGTCTTATCTGTAGCCTCTCGATATCTCATGTTACTTTAAATGAGCTGGCTTAATTTGTGGAGGGAGTCGAGTCCTTTCCATCCATAGCTCTGAGCAGGCTTATTTAACTGAAATAATTCAGATTATATTCTTTCTGGATCCAGTCAAGGTCTGGCGCAAATGTTAGTTTATTTTATGCTGCATCAAAATGTGTTTCTTCCCTAAGCTGTGAATCAGAGGTAAAATGTATTCTAAAAAGTGGTAGTATTTGTTTTCTTTTCTTTGTTTTTTCCCCTGCAACACTGTCAGAACACTGTATTTTCCTTCCCTTGTGCTCCTCCACCCCAGACACCAAGGCGGCGTTTATTAAATTATGTTTGGTCATCTAATACTCTTGGTGAAACAGCACAGAAGAAATTAGGTTTAGCGTTTGGCCTCTACTAAGACATAAATAAGAAAGAAATTGCCACCAGAGAGAGTAAAAGCTGTATTGCTGTAATGCTTTTAGAGATTTAACAACTGTATATCATTGTTATCTCTAATAATTTTACATTATGTAATGTGGGAATTTTTTGGCTTTTGCTGAATTACATTTGCTCTGGGGGAAAGAGAAACTGGATACTGCCTCAAGAAAGCCATACGCAAGAGATCCAGCTGTTAGCATGGTGCCCAGAGATGATAAGAGACTGACAGATATGACAGGGATCTGTACAAGAGTAGAAGGAACTGAGTCAGAAATGGTGAGGCGTACAGAAACATCAAAATGGTATTGACCAACAGTGATTTATATTTGGGTGTTGGGTTTTTTTTGTTGGTTTTGTTTATTTGTTTGATTGATTGATTATAAACAATCCTGTTCCACAAAGAGGATTGTTCAACTGCAGTTCCCAATTGAGAGTACTGGAAAGCTGAAGTAATTTGTCATTGTTTTTCTCCATTAAAGATTGTGAGTTACAAGAACACTCTAGGCATTCCAGGCACTTGCATTATTGGGAGCTACGTGCAAAGAGGAATGCTTAGCATAGTGGCTCTTCGACCCAGATCTTTTCTTCTCTGTACAGCTTCTAAAGATTAACTGTTGTCTTAAAAATATTAGTTAGCATACTTAGTCTGTTCACACCGTTATGAAGACTTTAAAAAACCCTTTGTCTGCATAAATTTTCTTCTTTACTACTTTTCTACTAGCTATATATAACTTGCGCATTAAATATCAATTGTTTATTTGTTCCAGTGGTGACTGATTCTATAGTGCATTTGTTTTATTTTCCTTTCCATTGAGATAATAACTTGATACTGTATGTTAAAATGCTGAGAGGGTAGAAGTGGATCTGTTCCCAGAACTGGAGTATGGACATTTAGAAGTTTGGAAAGCTAGGTTCATAAAGCTGCAATTTCAATTGGAGCCATTACAGTGCCAGGATCCATATCTGATTCTGAGGTCCTGTTCTGAAGTTTCTGTGGTAACAGCTTTATGCTGGGAAGTAATTTTGAACTAACAAGTTAATTATTAGTGATTTTTAATAAGAAATAGTGATTTTTTTTTTCTTTGACATAATCTTTTTATGATCCTTCTTGAAGTAGTTATGAAAACACCTTAAAGATTAACAATAAAGAATACTATCCTTAAATGCAATATAAAATAACTGTGGGGAAAAATGATCTCTCTGTAACAAACTTTTATTTTGTAGACAACTGGTAAGAAAAGTATAGTGCTTTCCAGTGAAACTAGGAAAGAGCTTGCTAAGCAAGCTAAGGTCACCAAAGAGGAGAGAAGAGCTCAGATAGATGAAAGACACAAGTATTTGATATCAAGGTTATCAGATGGAATAGACTTAAGTGAGCAGCAAGTGGAGGAGGCCATTATTTCTGATGACAAGGTAAATATTTATTATCATTAAATTACTGGTATTAAATACCTTTCAAAATTTTCCAGTTCTTTGAAACTGCTTCACAATTAATGCTGTTGTAATTTTGTTTTTAGTTTCAACTTATAGAACAATTCTTTGCTCCTAACGGACTTAAAAAGTTACTGTTCTTTTACCAAGATGTTTTGCAGGTATGTTTCTATTATTACTTCTGCAAAATTTTTTTATTTTTTTTTTTTAATCACACAACTGTGGCAAAATTCAGGAAATCTTAGCAGAGACTTTTTTTTTTTTCTTTATGCCAAAGAAAATGGAAAAGAACCTGAAACTCATTCTTTAGACACTGCCTTCTTGACTTGTATGGAAACAGGAGAATGCCCTGTGGCATAGATTTGATACTGTTCTTATTTACATAAAAAGTAACATAAAAATAGCCAATAAAATATTAATCCAGTCTTCAAGGAAAAAAAACAAAAACCAAAAAAGAACACATAGTTGAGGCCAAGTATCCACAGTGTTCAGAAGGACTAGATTGGCTGGCATGAGTATTATAGGAATGGGGAACTGTCTGGGTAAGAATCTCTTTGTCCTTCAGTTTGAACTGTACCAACTCCATTACGGTCAAAGCATGGATTCAAGAGGGAGAAAAATTTCTTTGTAGATTAAGGTTTCTTCATATTCTGGTCTGTCTGGTGCTTCAGAAAACCATATTAAGCTTTGAAAATGATAAATAAAAATATGGTACTTGTGGTCCCAAAGCTGTATTTCTCTCCCTTTCAATTTTGAGGAGCCTCTTCATAAAAACCAAAATCATATGTTCAACTTCCACTTTGCATGTGATATCTGAAGGTGCCAGATGATCTTGATGTTGCCTGATGTGACTGTTGTGAGATCCCTAAACTGCAGAAGTCCTACCACAATTCTTTCTGGTTATGCCACTGAGGAACTATGTTACAATGAGCTAATGGGCAAAGATGGTATTGTAGGTTTGTTGGGGAGAAAACTAGGTGGTTAGTACTTGATTCTTTGAAGTGCAAGAAGGAATTACACATTCATTGTAAGCTATATTTCTGAATATTACTGGAATTGCTTAGAGCCTTTGCGAAGCACAGAATCAGCTCAGCTGTTAAAACAGTTTTTCCTTTCACTGGGACTGCATGTGCACGTTTCTGGGATGAACACGTTCTTCTGACTTGAATCAAGATGAAACTAAAATCTTGAAAGTGTTTTCCATAACTGATGAACCAGAAATGAATGTCCAAGTTGGCTTAAATGAAATTTTTCATTTCTGCATTTCATTTGTTTCAATTTTTATTTTTTAATTTTTGAGACTGTGCATAGTGGTAAGAAAATATGATTTGGTGTGGAAGGTGATGTATGTCATACCTCACGTAATTTGGTCCAGCAGGAACTGAAAGTTTGACTTTTTAAGAAGAGTTCTCGAACTTGAGAGATATTCACAAGCCATTTCCACATAATTTTCTCTTCTATTCTTGAAAGGCTCCACAAATTGTTTTCTATTTATGTCTGTGACAGAAAATGAGAGGGAAGTAGGTCTTGATCAGGTTTACATGTTTTTGTCGCTTCAGAGAGAGGAGGTTGTAATGAAGAGAGATGTCTCAGTGGAGGGGAGTGAGAGGCAAGACTTCTCTGAAGGAAAAGTTTTCAATGTGATACATGATTAGAGAAACAGGCATAAAACAAAATGCATCCATGTTGTTGGCAGGATCCAGGGAGTTCCTTTAAAATCTTGCTCACAGTTAGACTTTGCAGACTAGTCATATGACTCTTTCTGTGAGACATCTGGTTTGTTTCCATGGAGGAAATTGCTCCATTAAGCCCTTCATATTTGCTTTCATGATATATTTTCTGATTTTTTTTTTTTTAATTATTCTTTGATTTTTTTTCTGCAACAACGAGATGAGGAAACTGTTTACTGGGTACAGTCAAATTAATGCCAGGCTTGTTCCCCAGATAAATCCAACTTCACAATTTCTACCTGGGTAATACTGATTCACAATGAGCAATTCACAATTGTTATTCACATATTCAAATATGATAATGTATGTCTATAAGGGTAGTTTTTATTGTATTAACCTTGTATTTATAATTCAATTGCTAGCAAACATCACATGCTTCATTGAGGTCAGATGGGTCAACCAGCAGTTTCCTTCAGAAGAAGTTATTTCTTACCATGGGTTCTACAGAGGTATGGTTGAAAAATTCCTTAGTTGACATTTGTAAGGGAAAATGTGGGGAGAAAAAGAGTACTGTAACAGTTGTGCAGTGTTAAAGCAACTTTTTATAACTCATGTTCAGTATTCAAGAACTTAGTCCACGTTCTCCCCACATTTCTTGAACTGAGATTGGAATTTAGTGAAGCTGATCTGGAAAGAAGTGGGATTGATGGATTTTGCTGTCTCATAGGAGAGAAAGTCAAATAAAACCTTGTTAAAAATTGTAGGTCTCAACATTTTTGTTGGCATGCCTAATGTGACATACCACTTTTTCAGTGTTTTTGTATTTCCTTGTATTTGTGCTATAGTAGTGGTTCTCTCTGACAGTGATGTTATCCCTTTATCTTAATAGAACATAATGATACTGCACGTTACTCCAAAAATGTTTTTATTAATTCCTTTATTTAATTCTAGTTCTTATACCTGCATCCTTATATAATGTTGAAGTATTATTCAAGAGTGTCATTAAGATTTCTAATTTATTTTCTTTCTGTGGATTTCTTCTGGGGGCAGTTAGGTGTACCATCTACAGTTTTCTTTGAATAAGGCATTGAGGTGATTGTTTGGTTTCGTTTTCCCATTGTGCTTACGTTAACATTGTTAACCTGTTTGTTATAAAAGACAGCTGCAGAATTCTTTCCTGCTTTCAGAGGATTAGTGAGGGAACTGTCTGAAGAATGGGGAAGTATGAAAGCATAACTCTCTGGTATTGCTGTGTGAAGGCTTCTTTGCTGTTTTTCACAGGAAGCGAAGAATAAAAAAATAATCATGAGATGTGGATGAATTTTTCTATTTTTGAAGCAAACTATCATCAAGAGAACTATGTCAATACTGCACACTGGAAGCCTGGAGAGTTTTCATTGGTTAACCATTAAAATGATAATAAAAATGAGAAGAAATGAAAATAAGAAATGGCTTGTTTCTTTTCAATTCCGGAATAGATTGAAAACAATCAGATTTTAAACTACAGGGGCACTACATTTCTATTTGAGATTTCTTACTGAAAAATAGAATATTTGGCCAAAGTTGATATTTTTCTGCACAAAATTATATTTTCACGAGTTCTCTTTTTCCACTTGAAAGCATTTGATGTTCTGCTTGCACGTGCCCATACTGTCCAGCGCAGTGGTATTGTGTAACATCAGCTCAATGTGTAACAAAGAGTAACATACATTAAGTTGTACAATTGAATTGTATTTGCTGTAAACAGGACCATTTGTTCTTTTGAACAAGTTGTGAGCTGAGTCAATTGGAAAGGCTTTTCAAATTTTTTTCGTCATTTTAATTAATAGATGAAAAATAAGTGTGGTTTGCGGAACTGACATGAAACTTACATTACTGCAGTCCATAAAAAGGATGAAAATTTGCGTTTAAAATATTTGAATCAGAAGTTTTGAATAATCTGTCAGTTCATTAAAAAAGAAAAAGAAAAATATCATTTTAAGATGATTCCTTCTGGTCTATGTATATATGAAATGAATTCTAAGTGTTTGAAAGCTGGGTGTATATTTAGTTTTCTTTACTGAACTTATGTCAACAGAATCTAAAAAGGAATAGACAATAATGTGAATAGGTCCATAAATGGATGCTAAAATGACTAGACAGGAACATGTTATCCAGAATCTCTCAGATAGGCATTGCAGGTGGTGAGTGAATGTGAATGTGACGGAATGGAGCACAGGAAGAAGCTTAACTCACAGACTTTCCCTGAGCTGCATTTTCACATCAGAGATGTGAGGCTGGGCTGCTCAGTCCAGAGTGGTGTTTCTGATGTGCTTAAATATCTTACAAACAGTTCGCTACTTTTTTCAGTAATGCATATACTCTAAATTTTGCTTTCAACATGTTATTAAGTAGATTACTTTTACTGTGCGTGTGTATTCTTTTGATCTTTATGTGTTTTGTGCTTTTCACAGAACTTTACGGGAATCTGTGCGTTTTTCCTGAGGACGTCAGATAAAGCTATAATGACATCAAATGTTTGCCAGGTCAGTCAGAAATCTTGCAGCATTTGCAGTGCACTTGAAATTCTTAAACCTTTACTCACTCAACTCGTTCTACTGGAATCAGAAAAGGAAGTGAGGAGTGTTTTTGTGAAAATGTTTAGTGTTTTTAACAAAAGTTTCTTTTCATCAAAGAAGTATTTGTGATTAAGTAATGTTCTAATTATGACAAAAGTAGCTATCTGCAATATCATTAAAAACAAAAATTTAAATAATAAAAATTCATTATTAATGTACCATGAAAAATAAATTTAGTAGAGGCAAGAAGTAGAGTCTTCGACATGGAGATCTTCTGATAATGAATGAACCTGAATTTTGGACATGCTGTATTTAAATAGCTCTGTCTTCTAAAATATTTAAAATAATGTTCGTCTTTGAAATTAAAGCAAGGTTTTTCTGCCCCAAAAGCTTCATTAGGGTATAAGAAAAGTACCAGAACAACCTTCTCTAGCTTTCAGAGATACCCATGTTTGCATGGGAAATACTTGCTGTAGTTTTTCATGAAGGAAGTCCATCCTTGTTGCCCAAGGAGGTTGTGGATGCCCCATCCCTGGAGGCATTCAAGGCCAGGCTGGATGTGGTTCTGGGCAGCGTGGTCTGGTGGTTGGCAACCCTGCACACAGCAGGGGATTGAAACTAGATAATTATTGTGGTCCTTTTCAACCCACGCCATTCTATGATTCTAAAAGGTAGACATGAAAGAGGAAAATGTAATAATTCAAAAATATTACTGCACTCTTTTTAGTAATACAGATATTTTCTTTTTATTCTTCATTAATAGGCTAATGTGTTCTATTTGAGCAGGCAAAAGTCGTAACAAAAGTTCTTCACTTACAGTCATAGAAATTAGTACTTCAGTTCCCTTTAGTTGTGTGCTTTACAGCAGTGGTTTTACAAATACCTGATCCAGAAGCGCTGAAGTAATTTATAAGGTTCCTGTTCTCCTGCTCTGTCAGTCCTGCTTCAGTTGGGTGCCTGCCCAAAAGTTTGAACTGGGTTAACCGCCTTGGTGCCTTCTCTCTTATTTTCTTGTGGTCACCTTCTTTTGGCAGGGGCTGTCAAACTTGATTCTGTAGGTAAGGCAATATTTTCAGATGGGACAGATGATAAAACAACTGTACTTTTAAGTCAGCCAGTCTTCACAGTGATGAAGCTTGGGGCTTTGAGTGGTTTAGCAGATTTTAGTTTGTTGTGCAGAGCTGTGTAGAAATATTTGGAAAGGGAATCTGAGAATCACAAAAATGGAAGGATTTTTTTCCCTCCTATTTCTCAAGAGAAATAGCTGAATCTTTTGTTTCAAATCCTGTCCAGAAATTCATTTGCACATGCCATTCCAAAAGCATTCAAGAATTGCTGTCTTTGCACAGGAAAAAGATGGGAGTAGAAGTTTGCAAGGCACTGTTGAATACACTCTCCAGATCAGTGAAACTTTCATTATGATGAAGCAAAAAAAATTCAGTGTATGTGCCGTTCAGAAATTGTGAATCTGACTCCCTTTCTGCTAACAAGAAATACGCACAGAGACACAATAGGTTGACAGTATGGATGGTAAAGGGCACGTGGCCCAGGTTTGGAATGTATATACATTCGTAGGCAAAATGGCAGTAACAGAATAGCCAGCTAGTCCATAAATGAATAACACTAGGAAGACATGCAATTTTTAGACGCTTAATGATAGATGGAAGCTGTTCCTCTACTAAGAAATGTAAACATAAAATTGTCTTAAGATTAATGTATTGATATTAAATGGTTAATCTTAACTGGTTACTGAAGTATTGCTACAATACGAGGCAGATTTTTCTGGTGAGTATGTCAAGTCTTGGAATTTCCAGCTGAATTTTAGTCAATAGCAAAACCAAATTTTGCATCGGGGGCAGTGCCCTTATGGAATGTGGGAAGTTATGAGCGATATCTGCATTGAATTTTATGGGAACAGTATAATGTGGAAGTTTATATAAGTTTTATTAGCTTTTGTTTCTTCCCAAAGGAGGTGAATTTTGGCATCTTTGATTGTTCTAATGGAAATATCCTTCAGGGTCTGGAATTGTTCTTGTCCCAGATCATGATACCAGCACTTAAATCCCAACAGGTAATCAAATTGATATTTTTTTGTTTTTCTCAACAACTTTTGGACTTAAGGTAAGTGACTGCTGTACATTTTGCATCCGATGAACAAAAAGCTGGACATAAAAATATGCAGGTCTAATATAGGCTTTTATGAGAGTCATGCAGTATTTAAGTGTTTGAAATTCCTATAGTTATTGCTTATTTTTAAGTAAAAGCAGCAGTTGCAACGCTCATGACAAAGAAGAAAATGGCACAACAGCCATTCCTTTCTAATTCAAAACTGTGATAATTTAATTCTAACTATATTAAGCTTGGATTGAAAGAAGTGCCAGATCCTTCTGGTAGAGCAAAAGATCTGTCCGTAGTTTTATTCTAGAGTGTACACAGGAGGCACTGTCGCAGCCAGGTTATCCAGCATTGTTTAGTTGTCCTTGTTTTATGGAGCTTACAAAGCATCGCAGTTGGTTCTGTTTCTTCTAGAAGTACATGTTCAGAAGTAAAAAATGTAATAAAACTCAGTGTCTTTTGAGAATGGTAATGTCAAATCCTATTAATTTATGCTCCCATTTTCTCAAAACCTGGAGTAATAAGGTTGATTAGAATCTGTTTGCTCTGTTTGGAAGTTGCCAAATTGGAGTGGGGAAAAAGCAATAAAGAAAACTGAGTGTGAGAACATGGAGATGTCCTTTATTTTTTGAGAGCCTCATGGCAATTTTTGTCTTCTTGTCTGGTTTAACTCATCAGGTGGCTCAGCACCACAGTCATTTGCTCGCTCCCCCCCTTTCCAATGGGATGGAGGAGAGCATTGAAAAGAAAACAAAGTAGAACTCGTGGGTTGAGAAAAAACTATTTACTAAGATAAAGATAATAATTATGACAAATACATGTATGTATGTTATGCACATGTAAATTGCTCACCAACCCCCAACCAGTGCCCAGCTAGCCCCCTGAGCAGTGGAGGAGACCGAAATGAACTCCCACCCTGTTCAAAACTCCTTTCACATGGTGTCATATGGTATGGACTATCCCTTTGGCCAGTTAAAGTTAGTTGTCCCAGTTCTGCTCCCTCTGAGCTCTGTGGGCCTTTCACTGTGAGTGGCCTTGGCTCTATGCAATACTGCTTAACAGAAACCATAAACATCAGTGTGTTATCAGTGTTGTTTTTCTCTGAAAACCAAAACATAGCATCATACCAGGCACTCTGAAGTAAATGATTCCATCCTAGTTAAGACATTATCTAACAGAATAATCAAATCAATGCACACTTTGAAGTGTTTATGCCATAGTATTGATAAGCATATTTAGAGAGGTTTACTGATAAAACTTAATGTACTGCCATAAATAAGAAATAGCTTTCTAATAAGTAAATAATTTAAAGAACATAAGAATGTGTGATCCTTATGTTACTTTTTATTTTTTTCTTGTCTTTTCTTTTTCTTTCATTAATTTTTAAACAACTAGCACTGGGGGGCTGTGAAAGAAGGTCTGAAGAACAGCCAGATACAGGATTTCCTATATTCAGTCGATAGATTTGTGGATACCCTGTCATCATCAAGACAGAATCTGGAAGATAGAATTCAGCTTGCGGAAGTGGATATTGATACTTATGTCAGCAATTTACAGAATCCATCTGACTACACAACTGCAGGTAAGTAATTCCTACAACAAAGCAAACACAACAGTGATGCTATTCATAAGAAAATAAATGTTATGTCATTAGTAAATGTTTATTTTGAAGAATTAATTCATCTTCCGTGACCTGTATACATTTTTCTGTTGACTCTTGTCAGATGTAAAACTGTCTAATCATAAAATCATCAATTCTGTACTTTAGTTCATGTATCTTAATTAGGAAGT
This sequence comes from Alectoris magna, assembly GCA_030625065.1. NCBI lineage: Eukaryota > Metazoa > Chordata > Aves > Galliformes > Phasianidae > Alectoris > Alectoris magna. The sequence goes on from CM060561.1 coordinate 60,806,002, forward strand.
TCCTTGCCAGATCATGTAGACACTGGCCTCTGTTCCTCCTGGTTTGCTGGCTAAGTAATTGCCAAGCTAAGCCATGTACTGTTGTATGTATTCTTTGCTTTCTTTGATGCTGGGGAAATCTTATCCAATATTAAATCCAAAGACCGTGAGTCAAAAAAAGACACACACGCACACACACACACACACACTCACGTATAAAAATATGTAAGAAAATGGATGGTTGTATCTCTTTGAACAATAGCCTTCCACCATTTCTTATCACTGCAAGGAATTTCAGAGTGAAGTCATACCAAACCACTCGATAAATCTGCCATCACTCTCTGCCCTGTATTAACCTATGTAGACCAACTTCCAGAAAAGAGCTGTTGGCTCTTAAGATGAGGTAGACATAAGACATATAAATGTGCATCTTGTTATAATCTTAATCTCTTCCTGTTGCTGGTCAGTGATTTGAATATACTCAGTTTACATGGAGTCTTGGTGTAAATTTGCCAAAAACATTTCATCTCTGTAGTTAAAAAAAGTAGTTTAAGATTTTTTTGGTACTCATGAGACTGTTCTCTGTTTTGATTTTTGAAGGCAGTAACACAGAGATCACTGAGAAACTTGAAGAGGTGTTAATGATTTGGATCAAACAGATCAGACAGGTGTTAGTGGAGAGTGAGCAAATGAGAAGGGAAGCTGATGACATTGGTCCATCTGCAGAGCTGGAACATTGGAAGTCAAGAATGTCATTATTTAACAGGTTAAGAAAGAAGCTTTATTTTTTATTTTTTATTATAAATAAATGTGAACTCTGATTCCAAGAGAAATTTAAATGTGTTTCCTTCTTCAAAGCCTTTTAGATGACATCAAGAGTTCAAGAGTAAAGAAAACTATAAGTATTCTTCAGGCTGCAAGATCGAAGACAATAAAGCAGTGGAAAGAGTTGGTAATTACTATGTTTTAATAAAAGTTTTTTAAAACTAATGCAGTACTGCATTTGTTATACACACAGAAGTGAGCACACAATGCTAAGAATAGTTCTGGTGTTTATGCTCTTTTTATACTGTAGTTTATTCTCCCTTTGTTGAAATATGTAACACCAGTGATCCTGAAGTTAAATAGGTAACTTGAAAGAAAGTCAGTCTTAAAGATACTGAGTGGAATGGTGCAAATGTAAAGCAACACAGAAATACAACAATATTTTGTCTCTCCAGCCGTACCCTGCACAGTCCAACAGCTGTGATCTCTGAAAGCTTATCAGATTGTTTCTGGAATTATTGAAAATGGCTGCTTCTTGTAGCATTTCTTCAGAGGAGTGGATATCTGTTATCTAAAATTAGGAGTCAGAATTGTAGTTTGACACCTGAAAAAGCCAGAATGTAAATCTTCTACCACTTATAAAGGTAGAAATAGTTTTGGAAAAAGTTTAGGAAAATAGTCATATCTCATTTACCCTAACAAGTGCTTATTAAAAAGAGATGCTTGAGATGGAAGTGCCCTGGTATATTCTAGGGAACTTGTCAGTTCTTAGTTCTGTAGAACCGGTAATTTGAAAAACAGTAGTACCACATTAAAATCATTCCAAACAATTCCATAAATTAAATTGGATTATCAAAACTATGCTATTGTGCCTCCATCAAGTTTTGGAATTGCAGCATGAAAAGTACAAGAACCTCTTCTGTAAATTTTAACAGTATTAATTCTTTTCTTCTTTTTTTTGCCCCTCAGGATGGCAGTATAACAATTGCAGCCAATGAAGCTAAAGACAATGTGAGATATCTGTATACACTGGATAAATTTTTTGCTCTACTGGCTAAAGCTTCTCCTGTAAGTGGTACTCTAAATAAAAACAGTTAACACGAAATGTAGATGAGAAAAGGCTTTTGCTGATGAAAGAAAGATATTTTTTCATTCAGTATTTAACTCCTGTGCTTGATGGCTAGTAGAGGACTTAACTTCTGTGGCATTTGTGAATTAACTTCACAAATTTTGAATAAGCCAGAGATATATTAGTTTTTTTTTGTGTAGAAAATTGTCATTCCAGAAGATAATGGAAGGTGTGGGAGAATAAGCAATAGTTCATGTTTTCTACTGCTTTTATTCTGCAAATAGTCATTCTTCTGCCATATTGGACATGACTTTTAAATGCAGTACTCCTTTATCCTGTTTTAGGGCAGTCATTGTCTCTTGCGACGGGTTCTTAATATATCTGACTTGCTGATTTTCTGTTTAATGTTTCTGTGGGACAGAGAACTCTGTGGTCCTGTATCCTTAGTAAAATACAAATTACTATTGCCTTTCTTTCCCCTTCCAGATTTCTTTACAGATTTCTTTTCTGTACAGATGTAGGCAAAATGAGCAAAGACCGGCTTTCTTGTACTTCCTTCAGCAAACCAACTTTTTTGTACCAGCATACACCTTTTTTCCTCAGGTAGCACATTTATTTGCAAATCAGGCTACAGTGCCTTAACATACTGAAGATCGTGGTCAAAAAGAGAACAGCCTCTGTTCTTCCTCTGGAAAATCCTGTTCTGGAAGAAAGCCTATTCATTTATGCTTAGCCAATTCCTCACACTTTTCTGTCAGAGTACATTAGGTTTCCATGTGTGAATTAGATGTTCCAATTCATATTGATGTCTACAAAAACAAGATGTTACAATCAAACAGATGTTTATCTACTGACATACATACTCCCAGAGTAATGACATTTTACGTTATGTTTTTAGGAAATTTGAATTATTGACTTTTCCCTTTTTTTCTGATGTAGGTTACAGTGGTGGAACACATACCCAGTTTAATGAATGCAGTCTGTATGATCTACTGTACGTCACCGTACTACAACACGTCAGAGTGCATGACATCTCTTCTTCTTAAAATCACTAATCAAATGATTAACACGTGCAAGACGTATCTACGTGAAGGTGTTTCTAAAATCTGGGATCTGGACAGGTGACAATTTTAATAATTCCATCTTCTCTTGGTAAAACTAGAAGTAAAATCACAGATGAGGCATCAAAATTATTAGAAAGTAAATGTAATAGCCACTGGTTTTCCTAGCAGGCCCTTGTTCCTATGTTAATTTTAAGCTTGTGACTACTCATTTTATGTAGAATTAAGTATTCTGCCAAATCATACTTACTGTGTGTTGTGAAAAACTTGTTGCTGAAATGCATGTAATGTATCTCAGTATACAGTATACTCAATATATTGTCCCAGTGGCTGTTTTGGACCAAAACATACTTTAGCTGTTGGAACTTGGAGCTGAGATTCTTCAGAAATAAACTCCAAGGACAGACTGGCAAAGTTCCATCTGAATTTATGTTTTGCCTTCACTGAACAGTAAAGTCAGTAAAAAAAGTAAAGAAAGGAGATAATATATACCAGGATCGTAATTACAATTCAGCTGTACTCTGGAGTGAGGTATGTGGATGACAGAATGTCATTCAGACTTGTATTTATTATGGATAGTGCTATATGGGCAAGTACATGAGGAGTATTAATGTTCCCAAAGAGACACCTTAAATTTAAAAAGATAGATGTACAGTAAGTTTGCTATTTAGACATGTTCTGAGACTAATTTTGTACTTCCTTTCTGTTGTGGTTGGTAGAACTACTAGTATAGCAAGAGCCCCTGTATTAGAGCAAATATTAAGCATACGTTGAACCACAGAGAAGGGTAAAAATGAACATGACATCTCAAGTTAGCAACTAGAAAAGTAATGATTAAAACTATCTCTTGAAAACTCAATCAGGATTATGGTTACTGAGGTGAGGAAAAAAAAGATGTTGCAAACTTAATCAGTGCATAGGTAGTCAAGATATGTGTACTTGTGTAGCCAAGTAAAAAATGACACTAAATTAACTGGCTAGTAGACAAAAAAGTAAATCTGATGGAAAAAAATTTGGATTCCTTCTGTATTTTATCGTGGGTAAATGGCAGTTTTCAGAAATTGCCTGCAATCAATTATTTATAATTTTGTATTATTATTTTGCCACCGGACTGAAATATTCTGTTTTAATTTATGTTCCTGTAGAGTTCCTTTACAATGATTTTGTTTTCTGTGCTTTTTTTGCCCAGGGAAGAATTGCTGAAGAGGATACAGCAATGCATTTTCCTCAAAGAACAGTACCAAACATCTTTTCAGAGAATTAGGGAGAAGCTAAAGGAAAATCCAAGTGACAGGCAGTTTGATTTCAGGTAAGCAGTTTGCTTTAACATTGAATCGCATTCACTTATAAGATTTACAAATGAGATGTCATAATATCTCTTGGCTTCCTGAGAAGTTAAATGCTCAATTAAAATGTATTATTTATTATAATCAGAACAAAACTTGCAGAGGTTTTGGTGTTGTTTTTTTTTTTGTTTTTTTCCTTGAAGAAGTACGCAATGACATGTTTTTGCCAGTTTCTTGTTGATTTAACAGATATCCAAGGGAATTCAGGGAATTTACGCATGTGTTGAATCAATGCGTATGTTTGTCTGTGGTCTAAAAATCTAAAAAATTGAGATATGAATTTAAATGAAAACACTCCTGTTATATTTAGTCAGCGCTGGACTGAGTTGTCAATCACAGCGCCAAAGGGGAGCTTTACCTGTATTGGTGCTTAAAGCATAGAGCATGTCTTAGTGTATTTTACATTCACATTCTGATCTCTCTTCATGTGTATTTCTTTCAAGAATAACCCCTGTGAAATATGGAGAAGGTTTTATTTGACAGATAGAAGAATTAAGCATTTTCTGTGTTGTATTCGTTATTTTAAAATGGTTTTTACTTGATTTGTAATTACTGCAACATCAGTGCTTTAATGGTGAACTTGATAATAGTTCTGGAAGAATATTGGAAATAAGAGTAGGAAAAAATGATACAAATAGATATACATAATAATCCTGTTGCTTTTTATCATCAGTGAAAACTATATTTTTGGAAAATTTGACACATTCTGTAAACGTTTGGAGAAAATTTCAGATATGAGCGATATTATGGAAAGCCTACTAGAGCTCCAGCACATAAAAATAGAAGGAATTGAAGAGATCAATACTCACTTCCAGACCATTGCTACAAATACCAAATCAAAAATGTATGATGTTCTGGATCACAGAAAAAAAGAGGTACATGCACTCAACATTTGTCTGACAATCAATCCCTTAATCCTGTGCTATTCATTGAAGTTATGCAGGGAAGACCAAATTTTATAACTACAAATATAGTATTTTGTTGCAGTAATAATATTTTTCCATAGTTCAATAGTTTGAAGTAATTTGGGCGTATTTTGCTTTTTATTTCATGTACTTTTGTTATTTTTTGATAAACTAGATTTTGTGTGATAAGTAATGGTACAAACTACATTTCCTAAACTTGTTTGTTTTTGAGATGCATATATTACTGAAGAGTAATTTAGACAAGTCAATGCATTAAATTCAGTTTAGCAAGTGCAAGAGTTACTCAGTGTTACTCTAATGGAATAATAAAGGCAGTATCAATACTGTCATACCATTTCATGACCATTTCAGAGGGAGAAATGAATTACATCACCTCCAGTACTGAGTCACGTGGATATGATTTTTGAAGAGCTTCAGACTCAAATTCGGATTTAAATGCATACTGTATATCCTAGAATTGAGCTACTTTTTGGAAATGTAGCTTGCTTGCTTTACTGGATTGACAGCCTCTCAATGGAAGTGCTAGAAATGTTTTGCAATCCTGCCTTCCTGAACTATTGCTTGCAAGTGTGCTTAAATCATTTAAGTCAAAAGGACCTTTGGCTTTCTTATAATAATAACCCTCCGTAGTCTGTAAAGTGCTCTAGAGGAGCCACCCAGTTTGGTAATCTTGATGAGTTTCATACCTGTACAGTGAGCTGAGTGCACTCCTGTGGTAGTGCTGGGAGTAGCTGATTAAGTGTACCATGTACTCTCTGATGAGGTTATTAGCTTTCCTCTGCCTGTCCTCGTTCCCCTACAGTCCATTGTGTTCATAATAACGGGGCTGTAATCGTATAGCCTAATAATTCTTATTTTTTTGTTTGCTTTGCTTAGACTGTTCATGCCTTCATTATTGGTCTTGTCTCTGTTCTCTTTAACATACATACTAGGCAGATAAAGCAAATGACCCAGAAACCTTATGGTAAAAAAAAAATGCATGAAGTGAAAGCAACAGTACAGACTATTATTTTTTCCTTTTACAATTTTCTAGTTTGATAAAGATTACCTTGAATTTAAGAACCAAATTGCAACACTGTATGAGTCCATACAAGAATTTGTGGATTCCTGTTTTGAGAAGACTCTAACTGTAAGTAATTTTACAAATACAAGCTCCTGTTCTGATATTCAGAAAGGCTGAGTATCCACAATTCCTCTTGTACTCCATCATTACTGGTATTGTTTTGTGCTATGCTGGGGCTGCCTGAGATAAGGTAGGAGGACATCAAGCCTACAAGAAACTACTGTCAGAATACATGTAAAAGTGCTGAAAGTCATAATCATTCATTGATGATTACTGCTAGTTGTACGTACCATCTTTCCTTACTAACTTTATATAGCCCTATTATTTTTTTTTTTCCTGGTTTATTTTCTTTCCTTAGCCTAGTATTCTCCATCCCTCTTCCACCCTGCTGTTGATATTGACACACTACAATAGTCCTCCTTTCTCTCACTGTGTTTTGGACTGTCATATTTATGCAGCTCTGTGTTCTTTCAGTGCCTTTGGACTGATTTGCTGTTTATTTCTTACTCCGCTCTCTTGCAGTGCTCCCTGTTCTGTGTTCTGTATACTTACTTTTTCTGTGGTCATTTCCCTGTCTTTCCTCTCAAAGATTAGGTATCTGTCTTTTTTCTTTAAAAAGAAAAAAAAAAAAAAACCAAAACCAAATTAAAGCTGTTGTAGGGGCGCACAACATAATTTTCTTGAGCCCAGTGAAAGGAAACAACTCATGTTTGACAGAAGTTCCAAGCTTTGTGGTAGGATTGTTGTAGATAGTACATTGTTGTCCTGGAGGATTGGAGGCTTGCTGATGTGATTCCCATCTACAAGAAGGGCCGTAAGAGGATCCGGGGAACTACAAGCCTGTCAGCCTGACCTTGGTACCGGGGAAAGTTATGGAACAAATCTTCTTGGGTGAGATCACATGGCATGTGCATGGCGCCCAGGGGATCAGGCCCAGCCAGCACGGGTTCATGGAGGGCAGGTTGTGCTTGACCAACCTCATTTCCTTCTACGACTGGGTGACCAGACTGGTAGATGAGGGAAAGGCTGTTGATGTAGTCTACCTAGACTTCAGCAAAGCCTTTGACGCTCTCTCACAGTATTCTCCTGGGGAAACTGGCTGCCTGTGGCCTGGACAGGTATACCCTCGTTTGGGTAAGGAACTGGCTAGAGGGCCATGCCCAACGGTTAATGGTTAATGGAGTTAAGTCCAGCTGGTGACCCGTTACAAGTGGTGTCCCCCAGGATTCGGTACTGGGACCCATCTTGTTTAATATCTTCATTGATGATCTAGATGAGGGGATTGAGTGTACCCTCAGTAAGTTTGCAGATGACACCAAGTTGGGAGGTAGTGTCGATATGCCTGCAGGTAGAGAGGCCCTTCAGAAGAATCTGGATAGGCTGGATTGCTGGGCTGAAGTGAATGGGATGAGGTTCAACAAGGCCAGGTGCCGGGTCCTGCACTTTGGCCACAATAACCCCATGCAGCGCTATAGGCTTGAGGCTGACTGGCTGGATGACTGTGAAGAGGAAAGGGACCTGGGGTTGTTGGTTGATGCTCAGCTGAACATGAGCCGACAGTGTGCCCAGTCGGCCAAGAGGGCCAATGGCATCCTGGCTTGTATAAGAAATAGTGTGACCAGTAGGTCAGAGGTAATCATCCCCCTGTATTCAGTACTGGTGAGGCCGTATCTCGAGTATTGTGTTCAGTTTTGGGCTCCTCACTACAAGGAAGACATCGAGGCCCTGGAACGTGTCCAGAGAAGGGCAATGAAACTGGTGAGGGGTCTGGAGCACAAGTCTTATGAGGAGCAGCTCAGGAAGCTGGTATTGTTTAGCCTGGAGAAGAGGAGGCTCAGGGGAGACCTCATTGCACTCTACAACTTCCTGAAGGGAGGCTGTGATGAGGAGGGGTTTGGCCTCTTCTCTCAGGCAACAAACAGGACCCGAGAAAATAGCTACAAGTTGTACCAGAAGAGGTTTAGACTAGACATAAGAAAGAACTTCTTCTCTGAGAGGGTGGTCAGGCACTGGAATGGCCTGCCCGGGGAGGTGGTGGAGTCGCCGTCCCTGGCAGTGTTCAAGAGGCGTCTGGATGAGGAGCTATGAGATATGGTTTAGTGGCTTGTTGTTCCTACGGTAATGGGAGGACAGTTGGACTGGTGATCTTGTAGGTCCTTTCCAACCTTGTGATGCTATGATTCTATGATAATTAAACAGTACATGCAGTCTGAGGGTAGAGTTCACAGTTCTACTGCAGCCCATTCTCCTACTGCTGGAAAAATCAAAGAGGTAAAGCCAAGCTACTGATCCTTTTTTGTTGTATGTCAGTACAGAAATGAAAGAGAAGTTGAAAGTGCAGAGGGAAGACTTCAGTTCATTGCCTCATCAGATAGAAGACTTCAGGCTGGACGGTCTTTCATAGGTTGCCCATACTTATATATGCAAGTATATAACTAGTCAGAACAGGCAAGTTTAACACAGAATTCCGTTTCTTAAACTCCTAGGTATTTACTTACTGGAGATTAGTGCAGATTCATCAGGTAGTTAGCTTTTGTCTTTTACATGGAAAAGAAAAGCAATAATGTGATTCCCGATAGAAACAAAACAAAAAAAACAAACCAAACCAAAACAAAAAACCCAAAAGAAAAATAATGGGAAGATATCTGTAACTATCATAAAAACTGAATTCAAATTCTGTTATTCAAATCATAGGATGATCTGAAGGGAAAATGGAGAATGATAATTTTAAACAAATGCAATTAAGTTTAATTATTGTGAAAGTAAAAGATGCTGTATTCAGGTTTTAAATTTTATTGTACAAGAGCATATTTAAGATGCTGTTGCACTTCAAAGTTATTCCTGTTAGACTGGCAGGAGTAATGAATTAGTCAGTACTGTTCACCAGTTGAGGCCCCGACAATGAAATGAGATGTAAATGAAGCAGAAGGAAAACTAGGTATTCTACTACAGCTGTTTACAGAAAAAGAGTAAGGATTAGAGGGTCAGAACAAAATAAATGTTCCAGCATTCTTTGGTGGTGGAAACTTCTTCGTTAAGGCTATGGTAAGTATATTTTAGATGGCACAAAATACTGAAGTACACTGACTTGTCTGGAACCGTTTTCTGTGCTTCTGTCATGGTTTTATGGTCATTGGTATTCCACATCATAACATGATGTAGTGCACTGGGAATTAAAGTGTTAATGTCCCAGTTCCTCATACCAAAGAGAAGAAACTACGTTCCCCGGAGAACTGCTCGCTGTGCTGATATCATTCCTGCACAGAGGGGAATGCATATAAGGCATTGGCGGGTCATCTGACGCTCTCTCTCGCTTTCCTTCGGCTATCCTCCCTGCTGCTCGACTTGACTGTCACATCTACATCTCAACATTAGCGTACGGCCTTCTTTTTTTCAATCTTTTTTTCAATCCCAATTCTAATTCTTTTGTATTTCTTATGTATTATTGGGTTGTTTTTTTTTTTATACTCTATTTAGTAAATTAGTTAATTTCTCATCACATTGTTGCCGTTTTTTTTCAAATAATTTGGGGTCCCCTGTTTTCCTATCTCTGGAGGTGTGGATTCTGAAAAATCCCTCCGCCCCGCTTGGGGCACGGAACCAGGTCGAACCAGCCCGTAAACCGTTGACAGCTTCTTAGAAAATTACTTAAAAATTTATATAACTTATGTTATAAATAGAAATAACCAGGCTTTATGAACAATGACTATTTGAACTATGAACATTTTTTGCTGTAAATGTTCCATCTTCCTTTTCAGACTGAACAGATGCTCAGACTTCTGATGAAGCTTGAACAAATAGGAGAAAATCAAATTGATCTTAATGAGAAGTATACCATTGTCCTTCAGCAATACAGTCAAGACTTAGACTTTGTGCAAAAACTGTACCAGGAGCAAAAAGAAAATCCACCTATACCACGTAATATACCACCAGTAAGAATGAAAGAAATGAGTGAGAGAAAGGTCTTTTTGTCTTGGCTTTTTAAGTTAATGGAAATATAACTTCATATCTTTTGTATTTTAGGTAACAGGGAAGATTATGTGGGCTCAGCAGTTGTACAGAAAAATTGACTATCCAATGAGATTCTTTAAAAAGAAAACTACTCTTCTGAAGGTTGGAAATGAGCAGGGAATGGCTTGTGCTAAATTCTAATCCAAATTATTAACAGACAGAAATTATTTTTGTTTTCCTAAGTTCACTTTTCTAACAATTCTATTCAAGCTTATCTAACAGGATATTATTATTAGTTGCTCCATGATCTGTTTCTTTTTGCAACATTATTATTCTGTGGCTCAGGACAGTTACTTCTCTAGAGATGTTAAGCTGATGACTTCAGCAAATTCTTTTGTCCCTTCTGGGACTTGTGTTATTCATAATCACTGCATTGTTGGCAATGGACCTATGCTTAGAGCCTTATCACTGCAATGCTTTATAATGTAGAGGACTGAGATATTAAACCTCAAATAGTAGCCATAGAATTTCCAGAGTTGAATGAGATCCACAAGGATTATTAAGCCCAACACCTGGCTCCCCACAGGACCACCTCAGATTCAAACCTTATGTCTGAGAGCACTGTCTAAATGCTGCTTGAACTCTGAGACTTTTAAAAGTCATCTAGTCCTGCTTTAGATGCAGGGACACCTACAGCTCAATCAGACTGCTTAGAGCCTGGTCCAGCCTGACCCTGAGTGTCTGCAGGGATGGGACTTCCACCACCTCAGTGGACAACCTGTGCCAGTACCTCACCACCCTTACTGTAAAATATGTCTTCCTTATACCCAATCTAAATCTCTCCTCATTTAGTGTGAAACCATTTCCCCTCGTCCTGTCACAACAGACCGTGCTAAAGAGTCTGTCCCCTTCCTTCTTACAGCTCCCTTTAGATACTGCCTTTAGATACTGCAAGGCTGCTCTCAGGTCTCCCCGGAGCCTTCTCTTCTCCAGGCTGAACAGCCCCAGCTCTCTCAGCCCTTCCTTCTAGGGAGGTATTCTATCCCTTGGATCATTTATGTGGCCCTGCTCTGGATGTGCTCCAACAGGTCCATGTTTTTCCTGTGCTGAGGACTCCACATCTGGATGCAGTAGTCTAGATGAGGTTGTTCTTTTGTTCTTTGTTTTACCCTATCTCTTAAATAGCATAACATGAAACTTTGTTTTGTTTTCCTGACAGTAGTGAAGAAAACCTTACTGGAGGACATTTCTATTATGTTAGGCTCATCAAATTGATTAAATAATGTTTGCTTTTCTATTTTTTTTTAATTATTATTTTCTATATTTTATTTTATTTGCAGACATTGGAAATGAAAAAGGTTGCTAAGAGCTACAATAAAATGGCTGCAGTTCTTTTGGAATTTGAACTTATTTATTATAGAGCCTGGTGCAGGTTTGCTGACCAGGCTAGAAATGCTCTGTATGCTTTCTTACTTGTCAGGCACCCAGAAACCAAGGTAAGTAGGATTTATTTTGTATTACTGCTACACTGTTTAGTATTACCTATGATACTTCACTCATATTATGCAAAGACAAGCGCAGCATTAAGTTAATCTTAATAAGGATAGAAAATGAACTACTTTAATTGATGAAACTGTCTCTTTTTCCTTTTTATGTTATGATACAGTCATAACCATCTCCCTTCTTCATAAGCCCCTTGCCTCATTCAGGACATGTAAGAGGCAGTGCCCATCAAATGCATGTCCAATATAGATTTATCTACATCTTTTCATGTATTATTTCATGTATTTTTTTCTTTGTTAACCAAAATATTAGTCAAACAAAGAGTTTTTAATTAGATTGTAGTCTTTTCTATAGTGTTCAACATCACTGTGTTGCCTATATTGCAGTCACTAATTTGCTTTCAGTATTGCTTGCTGAGACAGAAAATCTTACCATTCTTTAAAGTTGACTTTGCTGTACTGCAGAGAAATTACAGTTAAAATGGACATTTTTTGAATGACTGATTCCATAATGGAAAGCTAGAATCTGATTTTCAACTTCATTCATCACATTATTAGCATTTTAGGCCCTAAGAAACGTTCAGAGACTAAACAGAGACACAACATTTCTCCTCAGCCTGCAGATGGAGAAACTGACATGAGAAGGCAAATTAGCTTTCACGGAGACAGGTGCAGAGCTAGGATCAGACTTGGCAAGTCACAGCAGCCAAGTGTTTCGGACCCAGTCAGGAAATCACAGGAAAATGAAATCAGTGGAAGCTACTGGATGATTATTATTCTGGAAAATCTGGAAAAATACTTGTACAGAAGCCTGGAGATCTTTGTAGAAACTGCAACATGGGGATCAATTTAAAAAATGTTGGCTAGTCCTCTATATCTTGTCATATCTTCCAGATGTAACAAACTGCATGTAATCACTGAACTACTAAAATACTGCTTTATTATTTTCTCTTCCTGCCACTTTCCCCCCACTACCACTGTATGAAGGAACTGCTTGTAAACTTGGATCCAGTGGTCCTGGAAGTACTTTATGAAACAAAGTACCTGAAAAAAATGCATTTTAAAGTTCCAGATGTTGTCCTTGGCTTGTGTGCAGATGAAGAACAGATTAAAAGACATCAAATGGAGTGAGTGAACACTTTCTGGATGTGATTGTCATCCGCAGATAGGAATCCTTAGCTTTGAGTCTGTTGTATGTACTTCTGATTTGTTCTAACTTTTCACTATGATGGAATTTAACTGAAATTTAGTTCTTTTCCCCTGCAATTCCACAGTAATACTGTTAATATGCAATTATTTCTATATCTCCACAAAATTCTCATAACTAGAAAATGCCTATATACCTTTATTTTATTTCTGCAACAGCTGGTCTGTAAGTGGAATTTCTAGGTACTGCTAAGGCATCTCTACACTACAACGTGTGGATTGCATTCCAAAGTATCACATTTACTTTTGTAACAGAAGAATGCTTCTGATATTAAGTTGGAATTTATCACTTGATTGAGACACAACCCAAATGTTGGTATCAGTGATACATCACCTAAGTTATTATATGCAAATATTCAAGTTTTTTTTCTTTCATGTTGAATATCTGAAATAACCTATGCTGTTTTAAAGTGGTTTCTTTCTGTCATTGTAACAGCCATATTCTGTGCTGTAGGAGTTCTTTTCAGTTCTTTGGGATCCTGATTATTAGTTCTTCAAGTCTGTAAGTAAGGATGATAGGTCTAAAAATAGTCCTTTTTGTAAGGAGTGTACTTAAGTAGTTTTTATATAGAAGTGGACAAAAAAGGACAAAGTTCAAAGAGTTTCATAACTGAATTGAAATCCTCTCAGCTCCCCTTTCTATTGTTAATGTTTTCAGTCTTTCACTCTTGAAATACCACAATTTTCATAATTGTCCATGGAGTGTTTCAGAATAAACCTAAAATTTCTAATGTGCAAATCAAACTCTGTGTGCTTGAGTCTTCTGAAAAGCAACAGTTCTAATATTTGCCATCCAAGGGAGACAAAAATGTACAGGAATTGTTTGCAATAAAAGAAAATCCAAATTTATTTTCTGTTGTAAAAAGAGATTTCAGACCAACTCCCTAGCTAAAGAAGGAATATTCAGACACTAATTTTGCCTTAAGTAACACTGGAAAAATTCTCTGCATTCTGTGAATAGACTCTCTCAGTACACTGTTTGTAGCAATATTTAGTGTTATGGTTTTAATCTGGCATGGAGCGCAGTTACCATTTTTCTGCAGCAGCTCTTGTAAATAACCTGTTGTATGTCTTTTGACTTCTGAGCTGCGCTGAATTCTGATTCTTATTTATGGAGCTCTGTTATGGAGCTCCATTTTCATAGAAATATTGGTTCAGAATTTGGCCCCTTTGGGATCTTGTGCCCCGAGTACTATGAATCTAGATTTTCTTATAAGCAGTGTCTTTTCATAAGGCTTTTTTTTTTTTTTTTTTTCCTTTTTTTTCTGTGAGATAGGAAGAAGGGAAGAAAAATACAGTGTTTTCAATTTCCTTATTTTTGACTGTAATTCATTTTCCATGGAAGAAAGTTGCCCTAAATAGATAGCTTCCTGGAAATAATTATTTCTCCAGTCTGGTTCCCGTATTTGGGAGGAGAAAGACCTAGTTAGAACTGGGAGGGACTTTAATTTTTAACATGGGATCAGGACTTGCAACTCTTATTAACAGAAAATGTGACCAGATTTCTGTGTGTTTCATATATCTGAAATAAGCACATTCTACACATGACCATGTCTTACAGTCTTCAGAATCTATTGATCAATTACAAAGAGCATCTGAATAGAATTCCCGTTGTGCTGAAACCACTAATGAAGCCATTCATAGGACAAGTTGAGGATGCCCTTGCTCCAGGTGTGACACAGCTGTCCTGGACTTCTTCAAACATCAATAAATGTATGTAGGAAGAGAAGTAGGGGTAAGCTGTAGATGAAAATTGTTTGGTGGAAATGTATTGATGGGAGGGTCTGTAAAGCCTCAACTCTCTAGTGGTCTTGCAAACTTGAGTGAGTAACATTACATCATGTTATTAGGGCTTGTGTTGCATTGTGTTTCTGAATTACATACCTTTTCATTTACCGAATTTAAACAGTCACATCACACTTCTTAAATTATTGTGCATTTTTATTTTTTCCCCTGTCAGTATTTCTCTGATCTGTTTCCAAGTAAGTGTCCACATAAGGAAAAAAATCCAGAGCTCTTCTTATGCCTGCATTCTGTTTTTATTTCTCTGTGAAAAAATGGTTTGTGGACTGACCTCTTTGCTTTAGGTAGGTAACTGTAGCCTGACTGATACAAGAGTGGGAGACAAGAGAACAAACATTTGGTGCTGTAATAATGTCTCTTATCTTTTCTATAGAAAGGTCTTTTTAACTGGTGGTGAACATCCTGTAATAGCCTTGACTAAATTCAAAGTTGAAAATAGTAAGGGAGAAATTTCTGTCCAAATTCTATTTATTCTAAGAAAACTTTTAAAATTCTCAACTATGCATTGAGTTTTTCCGACACAGCTATTAAGACAAAATGTTTTCCTCATCAAGTACAACATAAAATTAACTCTATAATAGTGTCATTGAAATGGTCATACGTAAAGCTCTTAGCAAGACTTTTGTAGTTTGATTCTGTGAGAAAACAATAGTTCATGCTTGTAAGGCAGTTCTCACTTGAGGCAAACTGATGTTTGGCTTTCATTTTTTTCTTGAAAATGAAAAGCAGCAAGAAAAACAGGGACAGATGCAGGCATGGGTTTGTGCAACGTTTATGACTGTGCCATGTGACACTAGTGCAAAGGGCTCTGGCCATTGCCTAAGGCAGAGCTGGCTACCTTTTAGCCATTTACTTGACCTTTACCTGACCAGACAACAAAAAAATGACAGGGTTCCCTCTGTTTGAAAGCATGTGAGCCTATGGCAGCCTTCTAGACTAAAACTTGGAAAATGAAAAATAAATGGATTTAGAAATACCTAATTTATATGTATTAAAAAAGGAAAAGTGTCTAGGGAATTAGTTGGATTATTTGTTCATTCTAGTCAATAAAAAAGACAAGATTCAATCATTAACTTCCTAATAGCAATAAATGGTATCTTCTATTTTAAACATTCAACAATTAGATACAAGTGTGGCACTGCAGCATTTTAGATATCGTATTGATTTAATTCTACATACAGTAAGACAAAGTGCTGATAATTCAAATTATACTATCTGCTAATAACCAATGTGCCAGATGAGTAAAAGACAGTAAAAGAATTTATCCATTCTGTTCAGAAATAATCATTTTTACTCAGTTTAGTAAACGCATCTCCTAAGGGACTCACTTTGTCACTTTCCAAATTAAATTAGGTTATACGCATGAAAGAAAAATTCTAGTGGCTTAACCTGTCTTGAGGAATTTTAGCCACTGAATCTACAGTGCTGACTTTCACTCTGTAGGTCTTTAGGAAAACCAGAATATTTTTTGCATGTTTGCGTCCTCTTTTTTTTTTTTTTCCAATGATTTTTGTTAATCCTTTTCATTCCAGTATTAATACAGAAGAAATATTCTGAAGGTTCTTGTGTTATTTATTGTAAAATGGTTTCATTTCATTTAAAGACTCCAAAGTAGAGCAAGTCCATCATGCTTTGGTTTCAGGCCTGAATTCCATATTGCATTGTTGTTAAATCTTCATTTCATTGTAACAATTTGGGGCAGGATGGGGAGACTTAAGAGGTGCATATTTCACATTATTTGTTTTAATTTTGTTTTCTTTGCTTAGTTATTGAGAATGTTTATAGTACCATGAGGGAGGTGGACTTTATAGTCAAAGAAGCTGCTGATACCCTGGAGTGCAGAATTGAAAGAGTTCTGGAAGATATGTCAAACACTGCTCTGATAATTTTACCAGAAGACGAACCTATAGATGTATCTACATTCATGGAACAGACAGAAAATCTTGCTGTCTCTGCTGCTCGCAAACTTTCTCAGTAGGTGTATTATTGTGTAGACTTGAAGGCTCAATTTGGGAATGAATATTTATGTATTACTTTTTATGCACAGAGAATGTACTTTTAAAAAATTTATTCTTACTGACTACTAGTCTAAAGCAAAATGATAGTCTCAGATTGCAGAGCAGGAACTTCCAAGTAACTTGAATATAGCATATTAAAATTGCATTTATAGCATTTAGCATTTTGTGTTTTTCTTCTTATGGCATTCTTCTGAAGAGCAAGGAAAATGGAACTGGATAAAACTTGAAAAGTCATCTCAGTGCTAACTGCTTGATTCTTAATGCTAGCTCAGTAATGTAAGACTTCTCATTTACCCAGAGCTGCAAATCTTTTAGTTTATGCTTGTTTTCCAGGACATGGAAGAGTAATTGTTCTTCTCCAAAAAAGATGTCTATGTACGTTTTGCAAAAAATGATACTCATTTTGTATTTATTTGTTTACTATTTCTGATTTCAGAGCCAGAAAATACATCAAAAAGATAACTTTTTTGTACTGAATTGTCTTAATAAGCTTGCTTTTTCTTTTTTAACTACAGCTGGAAAAAAGAACTTATTTTTTTTTAATTATTATGAAGACCAGTTGAATAAGATATAAGAGAGTCTGATGAATGGGTTTCCTGATGGTCTGCATATCTTAATGCCTTACATTCTGTGTGTAACTAAGCAGTAGGAACAAAGGGAAAAGTAGAAGGGTGTCTCCCTGCACATATGGCGCTTCAGAATGCAGTGGAGCTGAGGATGTGCATCTATAAAGAAGTTAAAGATTATTCCTTATGTTTGACTTGATGTAGATGACTGTAAGGTTGTTTTTGCAGACAGAGTCAGCAAGTGGAATGCTCTGTGTATGAACTGGTAGACACTCTTAAGCACAGGCTGAAAGCAGATGCTGGAAGAACTCCAGAGGTAAGGCCTCTACAGTATTAGAAGTAACCTGCCATAACCTAGTCAGATATTTGATATTTCACTTATATAGTGGATAATATGGTTATTTGTCTAAGAGTTTCCCTTTAACTCTTCAGGATTTGTATTCCTGTACACATCTTGACACGAAACAGAAAACACGCTGCCAAGAATGCATGTCTTGTTGTTGCTATTATCTCATGGGACAGCTTTGTCAGAAGAATACTGATTCTTTAGTCAGATGTAAGTCTTTTGTTTTCAGATTTGTTTAGTTTTTTAATATCACTTGAAGATTTTTTTCCCCAGGCTTATTGTGGTAAAAAATATAACTTAAATATTGTATTTATTTAGGCATGAAGATTTCCTTAGAGTCCTTGAGACATCGACTGCATGTTGTTGACTCTAGATATCAGATGACCAGGTCTGTGGAGACAAAGAGGGTTCCTTTGTTCAAAGCTGAATTTCAGCTGGCTATTCCTAATGTTGTCTTGCAACCAAGACTTGAAGATATTCAGGTATCTGAATAACTGCACATCTCAGTCATTTTTGTTAAAAAGATGGATTAATGCATTATTTTAAAATAAGATCTGCAAGTTTAATCTTGTATTAGCAATAAAGGGAGTGGAAGAAAAGATTAAGAGTCACTTGAGTTCATACGGCATCACTGGATGCTAAGAACAAAAACACCAATTAGGTTTGTCATGCAGTGGAATCAACCATTTTCCTAAAGCTTGTCAACTCCTGTTCACAGCCCATTAAAAATGTTTTCAAAGCAAGTGCAAGGAAGAAAAAAAAAAAAAAGAATGCCCTTGATACATTGATTTGACTTCCTTGTCTCCTTGAACACTTTCAGAGTTTAAAAAGACGTTATCATTTTGAAATATTCAGTAATCAGAATTTTGCAGTAGTGAAATACAAAGAGAAATATTGCAAGTCCTGAACTGTGGAAGAGTTTAAAGAAATATTTAAACTTATTTGCACTAGTTCAGCAAAATTCTAATGTTTGTATTTACAGTCTGCTATGATTTCTGAAGGTCTTTGGAAAGTATTAGTAGTTTATGTGATTAACTTGAAGATTTTTCAGCTGGAATTGTCGCCATCAAAATCAGTAGTTGAATTCTTTCTCAGATTTCATTTGCAGCCTTTTGATGTTGTCAGTAAATCAGACCACAAAGTGTAATTTTTAAATACCATAGGTAGCAAAGTTATATAATAATTTACATAGCTGCTTGTATAAATGACAAAATCCATCGCCACAAATTCAGACAAGTTTATTCAGACATTCTGATGTGAATGTGAAATATAGTATTCACATTATTTTATATTATATATTTTTATATGTACGTATAGCTATGTTTATACCCAGTGTAAAGTGAAATAGTACTTAATTTATGATTCCTCGGTGGCTCATGATTAATACTTATAGATCTCTTTCTCTCCTATATTCTTGTTTGAAGAACACATAAAAATAGAATGTCTGACTGAGAAAGCTTTATGGGGTACTCTTTCCCCTAACAAAATCTACTTTGCATGATTCTACTCTGTGCTTATTAGAACAGTTCTGATAAAGATAGAGGTACAACATTTTAACTTTTCCATTTTGGATCCATTTTTTTCCTTCATTCCTTTTTTTTTTTCTTTTTTTTCCCCTCTTACTTGTTCTGATCTCTCTGTGTGCTCAAAGTAGATGTTTTACTATTTTCAGAGTGCCGTAAACAAAGCAGTAAATATAATGTTATCAATAGCCAAAGATATCCCACTCTGGAAATTTGCTTACTTACATCATAAGCAGCAGCAGGTGAGTGTTTTATTTCAATTAATTTAAAATTTCAGTATTTGGGCGAACATTTCTCAATTTCATGTGAATGTGTTCTATAATAATACTTCAGTTTATAATTTGGAAGGTTTCCTTACTAGTTTAAGCCGTTTTTAATCTCCGGATCAAGTAATTGAACAGAAGAGCAAAGAGTCACAATTCATAAAAATAATGTTTTGAAGTTTTTTATTGTTAAAATCAAAAATAGCTTTAATAAAAATATTTTTAAAATACTGTTAAGGTATGATGATATTGTGGATGATGTATGAAAACCAGCATTATCCATGTGTGCTACTAACACAACTTATTAGTTTTCCCAGCCAAAAACTGTGAGTTAAACTTTCAGGCTACATACAATACCTACAGTGTTAAAGTAAACGCTGTATGTAAGTTTTATCAGTGTTAAAATGAGGACTAAAATCTTGGGAAGGTCTGAGATACAGATAGATAATATTTATTCATGTTAAGAAGTGGACAGTAATGGTAATCAGATGGCCTTAATTCTGTCCTATGGTAATGAAGTATATATTTTTGTGGGTCTGTACCGAAGAGTGTCTTTTAAAAAATATATTCCTTTTTTGTCAATCTGACATTAAAAACAAATACAAATCAGCTCATTTGCATAAGAACAACCATTTGAGTCCTGCAAATGATAAAAAGCAACTAGGAGAGAGAACAAGTTGACATAAGTTCTTTCAAGAATTGTTTGCTTATTTCTAAGTAGCCAACCCTAGATTACCTTCCACACTTCTTTTGGCCAAGAATAGGGATCTCAGAATCATAGAGTGGTTTGGGTTGGAAGGGACCTTTAAGACAATCTAGTTCCGACCCCCTGCTATAGGCAGGGACACCTCCCTATAGACCAGGTTGCTCAATGCCCCATCCAGCCTGGCCTTCAGTGCATCCAGGGAGTGCATTCCATTCACAACCTCACTGGGCAACGTGTTCCAGTGTCTCGCCATGCTCACAGGGAAGAATTTCTTCCTGATATCTAGTCTAGATCTCCCCTCTTCCAGTTTAAAACCATTTCTCCTCATTCTGTTCCTACATGTGCTTATAAAAAGTCCCTCCCCAGCTTTCTTGTAGGCTCTCTTCAGGTACTGGGAGGCTGCTATAAGTTTCCCCCAGAGCCTTCTCTTCTTCAGGCTGAAGGTTGCCAGCCCTTTCAGCCTGATTGTACTTCTCTACCAAAGAAAGGGATACCTGAGCAGTTGTAGAAGAGGTGGAATTGGCACACCCATACTTCCCTGTGTCACATATTTGACTGAAGTCATTTGAAAGTGATTAACAAAGAACTCCACGTGGCAATTAATTTTTTAAAATTATCATTAGCACTAGAACTATAGCTTTGTAAAAATGAAAGCTAAGAGCAGGGAGTCTCCTTGTGGATTCTTCCTTTGCACTTTTCTATCTACTCATATTAGTACCCACTGTATGTGTCTTATTGTGCATTTAATAATGTAAAATAAAACTAACGTATATATGTTTATTCTTGTTTAATTTATGCCAGGCTGAACAATCTGTTGCCATAGAGCTAGGTGATGAAAACAGATTCACCAGGATGTTGGCACTGAAACCTTTAGACAAGCAGATCATCGAGCATAAGGATGTAAACAAAGTGGTGATTCAACTAAATACAGTTATCTTGTCTCTCAGATCTAGAGCATCGGATCTTCTGAACAGCTTTTCTCAATTTTCAGGCATCTGGAATAAGGTTAAATGTGTATTTAATGAAATATGTGGCTGTATTGTGAAATCTTCTAAATACTGTTCAGGGTTTTATAAGGAGACTGTGCTCTTTGGGAAGCATTACTTATGGTTCCTGTAGGTGAACATCACTGAGCTGGATGAAGATTATTTTTTCTGTAATTGAACCCTTTAATTAGCCCATTTATTGAGACCCAGATGGCACTGAAGCTTTTACCTCTGCAGAGGTTAAGGGACATCCTCATCGGTGTCTGCATTTGAATTATAGATAGATTTCAAATGCTTTAGTAACAAGTACTGTAAAAAGAATGAGAATCAGGAAAAGCGGATCCAGTGAAACAGTTGGAGCTTAAAATGCTTATACTTTGAACTTTGTTAAGAGGGATTATTTGTGTTTGCATAATACATCAGACAGCTGAGTCCTGGATAGACTATTGCAATATCAATGCTAAGTAATAATTAAAATAAACTTTTATATAGGATCCAGAGGAAAAAGTGAAGGAATTCATAGAGACTAAACCAACAATGGCTGAATTCCAAACTCAAATTGGATACTTTTCTGTAAGTATTGTGTCTTTAATAAGAAGGAACTGTTAAAAAAAGTTGTAGTGAATTTTTTTTTACTTTTTTTGTGTTTTACTTAGCAATTAGAACTGCAAATCAGAGAACTGCCAAATCACTTTGTTCTGGAATCAGTGGATATTGCAACAGAGTCATTGAAAATAGCCCTCATTCAGGAATGCCACTCAAGACAAAGAACATTTGGATTAGCTTTGAATGAAAGGTCTGCCACACATATGGATGAAATTTATTCATTCATTGAAAATCTTAGCAAGAAATTAAGCAGGCCTATCCATGACCTTGATGATGTACGTGGAGCAATGGAAGCACTAAAGGAAATTCGAGAGAATGAAGTTAAAATTGACATGACAGTTGGACCTATCGAAGAATCTTATTCTGTGCTTCAGAGATACAGTCTGCTCTTTCAGGATGGAAACATGGAAAGGGTTGATGGATTGGCTTATGCCTGGAAGAACCTAAACACACAGGTACCATTGGTGTATTGTTTGTTTCTCAAATTACAGCTATAGCAGTTATTGTTAGGCAGTTTATGTTGAAATACTGGAACAAAGACATTTTCTTTCTAAAAATTCTGTTGTGTTTTTTTTTTCCTGCTTTTCTTTTATGCCTGTTATTTCTCTTTGTCTGCATCTAGGCTCTGCAGGTTGAGGATTTGCTACTGAAGGTACAGCCAGGCATGAAAACAGATTTGTTGAGAGGTGTTCAGAGATTCCAGGCTGATACTGCAGAATTTTGCAAAGACTATAATGAAAAGTAGGTGAACTGTAGTACAGTAAAATTATGTTTAATCAGTGATTGTTCAAAATGATGCATTTAAAGAGTTAACGCAGTATCAACACTGATATGAGAACTGATTAAAAAGAGCCAGATTTCAAAATAATGAAAGGTATTCTTACAGCCACAGATCAGTTTCATTGCTAGAGTTGATGCTCAATACAGATCAGAATTTGAAGTCTTTGGGGTGTTCCAAATGCAACAAGGCTCTAAAGCATGTATTTAAATAGGTAGGTAGTACCTTGGAAGTTAGCAGAGATTCCAGTTCCGAATGTTTCTAAGTTCACTGATTGCTCTTTACAGGAATGTTTACTTGGACTTTTTAAATTTAAATTGTGGAGTACTTGTGCTTCATTGGACGCTTCTGTGTTAGCAGCTAGTGTGGCACAAAGAAGGAAATTTGAACTGAAATTTGGTGGTCAGTCATGATTATGTGTGATAACACACGCTCTGTGTGTGTGTTTGACAAGGAAGTTAATGTCAGCTACTAAGTCTGGGCATGCACTGCTTGAAGCCATGCCAGCAGTGTGTTATGTACCTGCCGTCTTTCCCTTTTTAAGAATCTAAATTTGTTTCACAGAAGAAAGAGAAAGAAATGGAAAATAACAAAGTGTAACAGTTGTAGAACTTTTTGTCGTTTTTCATATGTATTGATAAGCTGGAGCATATATATTATTATAAAATATATTGTTTTCAGGTAATACTCAGTATGTTGTGTGGACATGCATTTTCTCTTCTGGTAACTATTGTAAAAAATTCTGGGAAAAAACAACCCAAAAACATTAGAAAATCTTAAATACTATCCAGTAAGTTAGGCCTGTGTTCTGTTGTGCTTCTTCATGAAACCTGCATGGCTGATACTTGTACTGAATCGCAAATTTTTATTTCTTTATTTTTGCAGGGGCCCCAGTGAAGAAAATGTTCCTCCCCATGAAGCAAGTGAGAGATTACAGCTATTTCAAGCTAAATTTGATGAACTGTGGACAAAGTATATCTCTCTTTCTGGTGGAGAAGAATTATTTGGTCTTCCCATTACAGGTACTTTCTCAGAGAATGTAGACACCTGGTCCAATAGGCTATTTATATATATATATAAATAAATGATTTTTTTGTGTGTGTGGGGGGGGGGACCTGTGTAATGGATTTAGTGCCAAATTCATCACAAAAAGAAAAAAAAAAATCTTTGCAGCAAATTACAGTTGTATTCCTTATGAGTTATGTGAAACAGTGTCTGTCAGCCTGCACATATATAACCAAGTGGAAAATGATGTGTACTGTTCCATGCATCCCAAAAAGGGTCTATCTGCTTAGCTCTCTTGCTTTTTCTGCCTAGAGTCAAACACATTTCCTCTCTGCTTTCCTTCAAATCCAGTTTTTAGGAATATGTTGATGAAGTACTCAGATTGTCCCCGCACTAGATACATAATTAATTCACTAGCATTGTGCAGTTTGTCTGTAATATTTTTATGATTCCTAATCAGACACGCTTCTAGTTTTGGATGCTACCGTATGAATTAAAGTGTGATAAGTACTTCAATTTGTACATACTGAATTCAGTATTTTCTTGTCTAAAGACGTAGGCATGATATATTTAACTAGAAAGCCCCACAGGTATGATAGAAACTAAGCAAAATGTTTCAGTTGAGGGGATCTTTTAAAATACTTTTATTGTCTGACGTATGTCAAGTTTCTATATTGAAAGCAATTCCTCTCCCCCACCCCCCTTCAATCTCTGCATCTTAAATAAATAGTGCAATCTGAGATGGGGAAAATTTTAGTTCTTGTATAAAACCACAATAAATTCTTTTACCTTTTCATCTATTTTTTCAACATTGTCTCCTCCATATAGTAAGTGCAGCACAGCCCTTGTAAGATTACATTATTCTCTTGTAAGGAATGTTTATTAAAAAAACAATTTAAATAATTGCTGTGCTTTGAAATCTGGTGTCCTTATGTAATGCAACCACAAAAGTTTGCGTTATTAGTCACTAAAAGACTGCTAATCTGATTTCATAGAATTATTAAGTATCCATTTTAGAAATATGTGGATTTTTATGTTCATGTATATAGTTGTACTTACTTAACAATTTTCACCTTTTAAAATTTGAAACAGAGTATCCCGAACTGCACAGAATTAAACGTGAGCTTTCATTGCTTCAGAAACTTTACAGTCTTTATAATTCAGTTATTGCTAGTATCAATGGATACAATGAAATGCTTTGGAGTGATTTGAATATTGAAAAAATTAATAACGAACTTCTGGATTTTCAAAACAAGTAAGTTGCTATTTGGTGACATACATACAGTTTTTATTTTATCACTTCTTTTGTGTTAATTGTGAAAATTACCCTGGGTGGAAGAACTATTTTGATTTATTTAAAACTTAGAGTTGCTTAAGTGCTCAGCACGAAGGTTTTTTTCCTTCTCTGTTGCTGAAGATACATTCAATTTTGAACAGCCCTGGCTGGGTCTGCAAGATGTCCTTCATCCAACTCATTACTCCTCTGTTCATTCAGAGGCGAAGACTCATGAACCAACAGGATTTGGCTTATTCCTGCTGACAACTTCCTTTGTATTCTGATTTCTGTCCCTAGAATATGTACGGAGTTGCTAGGAAAAAAAGATTTTTGTTACATGCAAAGGTAGAGAATAGTTGTGAAGTTCTTAAGCATCCATTCGCTGAGAACAGTCTCTCTTTTGCTCTTAATGGGAATTACAAACTCTGCATCAGAAACAAATATGTTGAAAACAATTATGCAGTATTTTTATCAGGTCATCTAGTGGGGAAAAAAAGACTTTATGGTTTTCTTCTAGTGGAAAATAGATGAACTGTTTTCAGTCTTTTGTTAGGTTTGTATAAGCCTTTTCTTTATCTTTTGACAAAGTGGCTCTGATCACTTTCTCAGTGAATTCCATCAAGACAAGTTCATACTCAAGATGAAGACCCTTCTCTTCTGCAGATCCTTTCTTCTGGAACATGCGTGGTTCAGACCAGCTTTTGATTTAGTGTTCAAAATTTGACCTGAGAGACACTTGAGGCGTATTATTCAAGAGATCAAATCCGTGCTTTTTATCTCATCCCAAGTCTTTGAAAAGCATGGAAACTTTTTTACTTTTTTTTTTTTTTTTTTTTTTTTGTCCTCAGGCTTTTTAGTTGTGTGGTATTTTGAGCATGTCACCCTTTGATCTAGGACCACTTGTGTAGACATTGAAGGGGTGGGGTGAAGGTTTTTTTCCTTTTTTGGAAAAAAACAGTCAACTGCTTTTCAGTTTTGGGGCAAAAACAACTCAATTTTTGTGTGTGTGTGTGTTTGGTTTTTTAATAATAATAGTAAAAAGGTATGTATTTAAAATACATATACTTCTGCATTTCAGCAGTGCCTAGAAGTCTTGATTTCGTTTCAGTGGAATTCTGGAATCTACATCATCTTCTTTTCCACAGTTAATTATTTTTCATGGAGTGGCATGATTATCATTTTGTTTTCTTTTACTGGAACTACTGAAGGAAGCCACTGCATGACAACATTTTTGGAAATTATGTGTTTCTCTTTACTTCACATGTGCCTTTCTTTTTTTTTTTTAAAAAAAAAACCCTCTCAAGTGCTGAGCTATATTTGGAGCAGGGAGACTACCAAGAAGCAATAAACGTCTTCTATAACAGGGGTTTAACCCAGTGCTGTCCTTCCTGTGGCAGACTTGCTAGTGTATGGAATCAAGCCATTCTCCTTAATTCTGGGGAACTTGAAACAACCCAGAGAACTAACTGAGAGGGCAGTGAGATGGTATGTTGTGTTATGAAATGAGCAGGAATACTGGAAATGCAGCTAGTGTTTTCACGTAATTCCGAAGATCTGCGTAGTTCTTCAGTGTGATGTTTGCTAATTCTTTTAAAAAATAGTATAATAGAAAAAATTACCATGAGAAGAAGAATCTTAAAGTTGACTGTAGGCATAACTAATTCCATTTTAAATAATTTAAATAATAATAAATAATAAATACTTTATTATGAAAAGAAAAACATTAGAAAAGGAATGTGGTGAGGCACTGTAGAAATCTATAATTAACAACTATATGGAAATTTCCCTTTATCTTTTACTGCGGTATTACTTAAAGAGAATGTTTAGTAAATCTAAGAATGTAATTAATCAGGGCCAGAATATAATCAGGGCCACAAAAATGGTGATGGGCCTGGAGCATCTCCCGTATGAGGAACGACTAAGTGAACTGGGTCTGTTTAGCCTTGAGAAAAGAAGGCTGAGAGGGGATTTGATCCAGGTTTATAAATACCTGAGGTGTGGGGGCCATAGTGGTGAGGCCGGACTCTTCAGTAGTGCATGGGGACAGGACAAGGGGAAACGGCCAGAAACTGGAGCATAGGAGGTTCCGCACGAATGTGCGCAAGAACTTCTTTACGGTGAGGGTGACGGAGCACTGGAACAGGCTGCCCAGGGGGGTTGTGGAGTCTCCTTCTCTGGAGATATTCAAGACCCGCCTGGACACCTGCCTGTGCGACCTGCTGTAGGGAACCTGCTTTGGCAGGGGGGTTGGACTCAATGATCTCTAGAGGTCCCTTCCAACCCCTACAATTCTGTGATTCTGTGATTTAAACCTGATTAATGGAGTACTTTGTTAATGTAGTACATATTTTGTGGAACTTGTTATTGGATGTTATTAGTGGGATCAAAACAAAGAAAAATGTTATTTGTATTTAAATTAACATCAATTTTCATTACCAAGTAAAGAGATTCCTTTTCCAATTGCTAGCCTAAGAAAACCTAAGAAAGTTTGTTGTTGTGCCTCAGAATAGAAGTAGCTATGCACTGCCTCACAAAGCTTTATCCACACATCTGAATATAAGTTTCCATCTGCAGTACCTTTTCTTTAGCATATTTGATACTGTCTATTGTTGGATTCAAGATGAAAGAGTACAGAGATCATTGCAGTGCTATGACAGTATGCGTATGTTTGTCTACCTCATAGCAGCAAGCGGTGAAGGATTCACACGTGCTCCAGTGTTGTGTAACAGATCTGTCTGATTTTGGGCTGTGAAAAATGAAAAATGTATTTGAAGGATCTTTTGGCTATGACTTGGATTTATGCTGTTTCTCCTTTCTGCCACTGAACTGTAAAAGAACTGCTGTCAGTCTTTGGTCCATATCTTTTTCAGATGAAAATTGTCGTAACTTGTTAGAGGTAAACGGAGCAGTGACAACTCACAGTGCTAGACGTTCTTCATTTTCATTTATTTTTCATATTGAAATCATTCATAGAGGAAGACTGTTCTTTAAACATCTTTCATACAAACTAGGTATAAAATAGGACTTATTTGATTGAAACTGAAGGGTATTTTTCTGCCTACAGACAGATCAGTTTTGTTTTAAGGTGTACTTTATTTTGCTTGAAAAAATGCATGCTTTTTAATCATTTTCCCCTTTATAAAATAGAGTGTATTTTCAGTTTTTAAATAAAATGGCAATATCGTAAAGGCTTAAGTTCAGGCATGAGTTTGCAGGTAAAATTATCATTCTTCAGTTTAACTGAAATGGAAACCAACCCAATCTAGTGTGAGTTTTTCCTGTCTTTAGCAGTGTTTCATGCCTGCAGTCAGAAATCAGCTGTATGTTACGCTGCCAGCTTGTAACTGGATTTTATTATTTTTTTTGTCAGAAAATGAGAATATATTGTGCTATTAAATGTTGAATTGTGTTTATGGGGAATCAAATATTTCTTCTGTTTTGTTCTTTTGAAAGAATTCGTAAGCTACCAAAAGCTCTGAAGGAATGGCAAGCATTTCAAGACCTAAAAAAGAAAATTGATGACTTCACAGAGAGCTGTCCTCTGCTTGAAATGATGGCAAACAAGGCATGTTCAGGATAATGCTTTGGAGATAACATTAATTTGAAAAACTCTATTTATGGCTATACTGTCTGACTGTAAGATGCTGCCTGTAATTCTTTTTTATAGATTAAAGCAGCTTTATTTATGACAAAAATCTAGCTAGGATTGGTCACAGAACAGTATAACAAAAAGCTTTGTAATGAGATGAGAAAAACTGTTAATGCTTTCAGTGGAATGGAAATCAAGATTCCTTTTTTTGTTTAACAGATACAGTGAAAAAATATGTGATCATTGTAGTCCTAAAATAATAGTTTTTAAAACCTTTCTTAATTCCTATGGACTTTTCTAGGCAATGATGTCTCGACACTGGGAAAGAATTGCACAAGTAACTGGACATCACTTTGAAGTTGACTCTGAAAATTTCTCTTTGAAAAACATAATGGATGCCTCCTTATTAAAACATAAAGAAGATATTGAGGTATGTTTACTTTTCTGTCCCTTTATCTAGTCAGCTTTGTAACCTAAACAAATTTGGCTTCAGTTAGAGATTTCTTTTGTAGCATGGAGTTTGGTAGCTGATGTCAGCAATGATGACTAATTTATTTCCTTTTATCCTGGAGAAGGATGAGATGACTAGATGGTATTACACTAGTCCCACCATAGAAGGAATTCTGTAGTGTGATTCTGTCACGCTTCTGTTTTAAGATCTGCTTACTTATATTTTTTTCAATTCCTTTTAAATGTCCCATCAGAGAGAAAAAGTGGCTGTAAGTCCAATCCTGCTAAATGCTTGAAATCCTTGGAATACAGTAGAAGTAGGATACATAGAATTAAAGGGAGACAAGGTTCGTTTGTATTTCAAACAGTGTTCTCAAGAGAACAGAGGAATGAGAAGGGTTGTGTAATGTACGCAAAGATATTGCCACATTCATTTTATGCCATTGTCATCTTTTGCAAGGATAAATTACAGCTAAAAATAAAGAAGGAAAACCCCAACTGTTTCAAACTTCATTATTATTGTCAATCTGCTTTCTAAACCTGTGGTCTCTGTAGTAGTGACCTGATTTATCTTGTTCCAATTCTAAGAGAAAAACATGAAATCAAACTTCAGCTGTACCCAATATCCAGGCAAGAATTTAAGCCTTTTAAAAGGCTCATAGTGGTAGCCTTACATTCAGAGGAAGATTTTAAACCTGTAATGGCATTCAGTACATTTCTGAACCTGAATCTGGGATACTCTAATCTAAGTAGCTTCTCCATCTTTTTTTTTTTTTCCTTTTTTTTTTTTTTTCCCCCCCTCTCTGATGCAGTAGCCAATTTCATGGCATTCTTGTCCTCACTGTCTTCAAGAAGTGGCAAACAAAACATTCATGCTGCCCACATACACTCTGCTCTTGGGCTGTTTCTGCTGAGGGTATCTACCCTCAGAAGTATAAGGTGACTGAGCATCAATGATGATAGAGTATAGCCCATACAATATTTCAGTTGCCGATAATTCTATAATATAACCCAGCGGTGTAACTTAATTATTTGGGGGTTTTCCTATGTATGTTTTCATTAGCTAAAGCTCACACTGAAGTCAGGATCTAGCTAATAAATTTTAGTTGCCTTTACAAGTGTATATTGTGTTATTCTTAGAGGAAAGCCATTTAGTATTTTAATCTTACATAGGATATCTGCATCAGTGCTGTTAAAGAAAAGGATATTGAAGCAAAATTGAAGCATGTCATCAGTGAATGGAGTACCCATGCTTTCAGTTTTGGCCAATTCAAAACACGAGGAGAACTCCTTCTGAAAGGATCAGATACATTAGAGAAAATAGCTTTGGTGGAAGACAGCCTCATGATACTGGGGTCACTCATGAGCAACAGGTACAGAAGTTAATATATGCACATATGGTTTAAATATAATAAAAAACAAAAGAAAACAATGATAATATTTGACTTTTTTTTTTTTTTTTTAACTCTTGTTTGTGTAGGTATAACGCACCATTTAAGTCCACTATACAACAGTGGGTCCAGAAGTTAGGCAATACAGCAGAAATAATTGAAAACTGGATTGCTGTACAAAACCTCTGGATTTACCTTGAAGCTGTGTTTGTTGGTGGAGACATTGCAAAACAACTACCTCAGGTATGCTGATTGATGATAACTATAAGTGAAAGGCAGTAGGTTGTAACGAGATTATCCACATCACAGTTTACATACAAATGTGTCTGATAATAAAGTTTTGTGAGTTGTGCACAGGTTTAGTAGAAATTTTGCAAGACTGAGGTTCTGTCTGGTTGAACTGCATAGAACTTAGTGGTACCTACAGGAACACAATTGTTTATAATTCAGGTTCAGCTATCCTTGTCAGCTTGCAATGTTGGTGAATCATATGATAGTGCAGGGTTCAGTACTACTGAATGCAAAACTAATTTATCATGTCTTTCATATACTTAAGTGTGACTTTCTCTGTATTTGCAGATGTTTGTTTGTTCTAAGTTACACAATAAAGCAATGGCTGCTTTTCTGTATGAATTCTGTGCATCTAGGACTCAGTTCCTAAGTCCCACAAAGAGATCCTGTGAGACTTGGGCAGCTATACGTATGGTCATCTCTCTGAACTATTGCAGTCTCTTCAAAAGACTGTTATGACTTTCCATGATGGTAGATGATGGAAAGATGTAGGAAGTGCTCTGACTTCTTCCATTCTTTAAGTTATAAAAACTGACAGATACAAAGGAGAGATAATACATGGTTGGTTTTTTTTTTTTTTCCCTTTTTTTGGTACTTCAGGAAGCCAGAAGATTTCAGAACATTGATAAATCGTGGCAGAAAATTATGCAGAAAGCTCACGAAACATCAAACATAATACAGTGCTGTGTTGGGGATGAGACTTTGGCACAGCTATTGCCACATTTGCTGGAGCAATTGGAAATCTGTCAGAAATCACTGACTGGTTACTTGGAGAAAAAGCGGTTAAAATTTCCAAGATTTTTTTTTGTGTCTGATCCAGCTCTTCTGGAAATCCTTGGTCAAGCGTCTGATTCCCACACTATTCAGGTACAAGTAATAAACCAGTGATGCTCTTATGGTCAATATTAGTAACTGGTGACTTTTGTTATTTTAGTGGTGATTTTCGTATTTAGTCAAGTGATTTTTTTTTCACCTGTGGAAAAGCTGCAAAACCTTCTAATACATAATTTAAAGAATCATAGAATCATAGAATTACTCAGGTTGGAAAAGACCTTAAAGATCATCAAGTCAGAAAAAAGGCAGAATAAGAATGCCATATCAGATCAGTTTGTGGAGCTTTTTATTTTCTGGTTCTATTGCAGGCACATTTATTAAGTTTGTTTGACAACGTTAACCGGGTTGGATTTCATGAGAAAAACTATGACCAGATTTTATTGTTTGAATCTCAAGAAGGAGAGCGGGTCAATATTATTGAACCAGTTATAGCTCAGGTAATGGCAGTATATATTGCACTCTTTCATGACTTGATTTAAAATAGATTTATGTTGCAATGACAAACAGTGTTGCATCATGTTATTATTTGCCTAGCTGAATGAAAACTTTCCAATGTGAACAGCATGATCAAGGGCAAAAAGGACAGGACAGTTGTGTCATTCTGTAACAATTACTTTAGCTGTTTTTTCAGCAACACTGATAGGAAGGACCAAATCCATCGCACATGAGAGCATGCAGAAAGACAGTGGAGCAGGTGAAGAGGAATCATTTAGGTTAGAGAATAGCAAAAAATAACAAAGAGAATGGTGAAGAGGGAAATGAGAGTTTGAAGAACTGGGGAAAAAAAAAAAGAAGCCACACAGGTCTTTTCTTCCTTGTGAATTATTCATAAACTAATTCTTTAAAAATACTTTCTTGTTCATTATTTCAGGGCAATGTGGAATTCTGGTTGGGTCAGCTGCTGAATGGGATTCGGAAAACAATCCACACTATCATTAGAGAGGCATCAGTGGCCATTAGCGACTCAGGATTTAAGATGTATGACTTTCAGTCAATGTTTCCTGCACAAATAGGACTTCTGGGAATTCAAATGATCTGGACCAGAGATGCGGAGAATGCATTGAACAGTACCAAAACAGACAAAAAGGTAGTATTTAATGAATCTCTGGGGATTAATTAAAAATTGTTATTTGGATCAAGTACATATTGTGAAAAGTTAGAATTAATTCGCAGCAAAAAGCACAAAATACTAATAAAGTAACCAGAATAACAAATAGATTAACAGGAAAGCAAATGATAAAATGTGTTACAAGGTCACACCTCCTCACAAATTGCCCAGTATATGCCTTAAAATTGTTTCTAATTTTGTGTTTTTCTCTATTGTTCTGTCAGCACGGTCACATTGAAAAGCGATTATTTGGGAATATGGTGAATCTCATGCTATTACTTTCCCTGGAACAGATTTGGAAAGAAATAAGAGCTCTCCGTATTTGGGGAAATAATTGTACTTCATCAGCTTTTGTCTACTGTTAAGTGACTTAGTTTGTGAGCTGTTTTTTTTACAGGGAAAGGAAAGAATGGAAGCTGTTTTAAGAGGTGCTGATTTAATCTCAAATGCTCAGAGAAGATGCTATTAACACCAAGAGGTTTTTAATTTAGTAACACTGAATCTATGAAGTGTGGGAAGGAAGGGATATGAACGAAAAAGTTGGAAATTACTGTTAATCGGGAATATACAATGAAGTGGGTCTGAGAATTAGAAGCACCATCCTACAGTAAAAAAAAACAAACAACTGAGGAGAAAGGTGCTATGCTGTACTTTCATAGTTAATTAAAACAAAGACTCTAGACTGTGGAGATGACAGTTTAGTGCTGCCTTTTCTTGTATAAAATTTAAAAAGAGCACAGACCTGCTTTTAGTCCACTCCAGTTCATATATATACTAACTAGACTCACATTCTTTTTCATTTCCTAGAAAACAATATTTGCTGTCTGGGACAACCTCTATGTGTATTTGGAGGGCAGGGAGGTTGTTTAGCTCCATGGGTTTGGGGTGGTTGTAACAGTTTTTTCTCAGAAAATGAGGAGAATTTTAGGGTTTGAATATATTCACAGGAAGCTAGCGTGATCCTTCTGTCACGTATTTATAACAGGAATATATATGAGCTGCTCTTTCTGGCACCTTAACGCCTTGTGATTTTTTTGTGTACCAGGAAAGCCACCGACAGAAACGTGCTTTTTACCTAAGTCACTATTACATAGTTATTTTGTATTTTTTGGATTTTGTGACAGAATCTGGTGCTGCATAAGAGATTACTATTTCAGCATTAGCATCAAATATTACAGTACATTTTTTATCTTCTCTGGTTAGCAGATGGGATAGATCTCTATGTTCCTGTTCAGGTGGATGTGCAGTATCCACAACAAAAGGTTGATGGTTCTGAAAATATACAGGGATGCAATCCCTGAAGATGCGTCCACTCTTGGAATCAAATCCTATGTGTCATGTTCACCCAGAGGCATAACCTTATTGCACTTGATTGGGCTATGACTGTATACATGGAGGGCAGCCCACATATCCAGATTTGGGATTCCAAACCTAATAAATACAAAGCAAAACAGAGATTTCATGGGGCCAGGGTGTTTGCAGATGTTTTTTTTCTTAAACATTGGGAAAGCAAATAGTGTTTATGTTAATGTGACTGTTCTTGCTGTGTAAGGTAATGCACGCAACAAATCAGAAGTTTTTGGAACTTCTAAATGATTTGATTGACATGACTACACACAATCTAACAAGAATGGAACGCACAAAATATGAAACTTTAATTACTATTCATGTACACCAGAAGGATATCTTTGATGATTTGGTAAGTTTCTGAAACCCTTAAGAGACTTTCTGCATAGGAGCTTTTGCAGATACAGTTTATGGACAGATCTTACAATGTGTTCTTTGTGAGTAGCTCTGACATTAGTGCTGTGATATAACGTATCTATTCTGCTTAGTTTCATTTCATAGAGGTGTCACACGAAGATAAGGATGAAGTGTAAATAGATAAATTCATGGATTAGGACTTAGCGCTCTTCAGGTTTTTAAGTGGTTGTTGATTCTCATGCACAGATTCATTGTGGAGATTAATATTCTTTAACTTAAGACATTCTCTTAAATTGAAAATGTAATAAATTGTTCAAATGAAATGTAAGAATTAAAAACATGCCCTTTGCATTGCTATCAATCGTGTGATTTCCAACCTGAGCTCTGTGTTTATCTAAAGTAACAGTTATTAAAAGATTAAAGCAGTGAGGCTCTGCATGCTTGAAAAAGATAGCAACAATACCCAGAACAGATACATTAACGTTTTTTTGTTTTGTTTTATAACTGAATTGCAGGAGAATTCCTTTCGATAAGTTTTCTGAAAATATGAAACTACAGTCATAAAAGTAGGAGTAAAATAACTTGAAAAGTCTGCACATTGCAAAGATCTGAAATGCCATACAGCATTGTTTAATTTATGCATAAATATTATACAGAAAAATAAGAAATGTGTGTTTAAAGAGAGAAAATAATGAAGAAAAAGTTAGGAAGAAAACTGCCAGCTTCTAATTTAAGTGTAGAGTTTTATCCTCTGATCATAATTTTGATGCATTTTCATAATTATTTTCTTAATTGGACATTTCACTGTGGATTAATTTAATGCCATATTGGGATGAAATTAAATAACAGAAAATGGGATAATTTTCAAGCGTTTGTGTGTATAAAATAAAAAAAATTAGGGACAATTCCAAAACTTGGGAAAGGACTGATTCATCTAATATTGTCCCCTCTTATCAAAACATTCTATTTCCTGCTAAACATGGTGGGGTTGCTTTTTATTTTGTTTGTTTATTTGTTTGTTTTTGTGATTGAGGGAAAGCAAGCAAAGTGGTGGAGAATTTAGAACCTTTTCTTTATCTTAAAGTCTATCATAAGTCCCAATAACCAGGACCACATATACCCTTGGAGGTTAGTGGTTTGGGATCATGTGTCAAAAATAAACATAGAATCATAGAATGTCCTGGGTTGAAAAGGACCACAATGATCATCTAGTTTCAACCCCCCTGCTGTGTGCAGGGCCGTCAACCACCAGACCAGGCTGCCCAGAACCACATCCAGCCTGGCCTTGAATGCCTCCAGGGATGGGGCATCCACAACCTCCTTGGGCAACCTGTTCCAGTGCGTCACCACCCTCTGAGAGAAAAAATTCCTCCTAATATCTAACCTTAACCTGCCCTGTCTCAGTTTAAAACCATTCCCCTTGTCCTATCACTGTCCACCCTTGTAAACAGCCATTCCCCCTCCTGTTATTACTAAATATTTTTTTTTATTAAGCTACCTGTCATCGTTCTTCAGTGTCTTTTTAAGACACAATTAATAATTTCTAAACACAGTTCAAAGGAAAATCAAAGTAGTTGAAGGGATCAGAAATGATCAAACTGAGTTATAAAGAGATTGAAAAGAACATTGTGTGTCTTGAATCCTGACTAATTCTATGCTCATTCTTTCACCTCTTAAATTTATGCATAGCAGATGTTTTTTTCTGTATGGAGAACAGAATTTAAGATGAATTTGTTATGTTGTTTGACTTCTGTATTAATGTTATTTCTCTTGCATCATAGGTCCGTATGAACATTAAATCTCCATCTGATTTTGAATGGCAAAAGCAATCTCGGTTTTATTTTCTTGAAGACTTGGATAAATGTGTTATCCAAATCACGGATGTAGAGTTCACCTACTGCAATGAATACTTAGGATGTACAGACAGGCTCGTTATAACTCCTTTAACTGACAGGTTATTATAAAAAGATTACAGTGCATAGTACTTGGAGCCTTACTTGCTTCCTTTAACTTTCATGAGAGTTGGAATTCTCAGTTTGATTTGCAATACAGTGCTGCAGTACTGATGTTGAACAGCAGAGGCCAGTGCTTTTATATATACATGTGTATATATACATATTTAGAGAAGGCAGGCCCCCATAGAGGCACCCTGACTTTTCTTTTGAGTGTTTGCTTCGGCCATCTATGTTGAGGTAGGTATTGAAAACTTACCTGTGCTCAAGGTGAATATAGCAGAACATAATATTGATCACTTAAGCAGAGTGAATCTGCAGAACAGTATGTTGCTGCTTTCAGTCAGCTAATACTTGAATGTGAATTTGGGATTATGGGAAATAATTAATTTGAAGTTGCTCTAGGGGAAAAATCCGTAACTCAGGAAATTGCATCAAGCAGCCAGTACAGATAAAAAATTAAAGCAAGAAACTGAGAATTGCAAAACTGCTGACATGAAAAAACAACTACAAAAACAACAAACAAACAACTTTTAAATAAAATTTAAGGAAAAATTCTTATTACTGGAGAATTATACAGTATGGTACAAACTCCATTACGTACATATTTTTCTGAAGTATTTGGTAGTGCTTCACCAAGGCAAGAAACAGTTGTATTTGTGATGCCAAAGCTTGTTCTTTTAAGTGTGGATAGGAATGTCAAAATACTGTGTGTGTTTAGTTGTTTGTTATGTGAAGAATAGCTGCATACTGCTAAATTGATGCAGAATTGCCTTTGTGCACTGTACTACAAGATTTTATTTACAAGTGATGTTTTGGATTTTTGCCAATTTCTGAGACAAAATTTTGCCCAGTGAGCTGCTTAGGGAACTAAAATCATTTACTTGGATACTAGGCTTTTAAAACATAACACACATCTGTCAAATTCTGTATATATACACTAAAAATTCACTTGATTTCTGAAGAGAATGAGTCTTTTAAGTGAGCTTAAGCTATGATAACTAAATCCCAGAGTTGTCTGGGGTTACCTGCAAGATCCAAGCAGAGCTGCAGAGATTGGTAGCTATCTACTGCCATACATTGAAAGAGTGTTTGAAGCAGGGATATTTCCTTGTGTTGTCATGGGAAACATATTTACGAGTTGTATGAGAACAGAATTTATTCCCCTTATAAACTTTTCCACTTTAATACCACTATGTGGACTTATATGAGTTTATGATAATGTTTAGGTAGTAGCATATAAGCTTTGCATTAGTTGCCTTGGAATCAAGTGCTGTTTGTCTAATGATCTTGTGTTCAGAAACATTCCCGAATCATGTGATAAATATACATTTGCTATCTTGCAGTGTATTAATAGGGTTGAAATTGAGTGCTCCTAAACATCATGTCAGACACAGACCACGCCATGGCAATTGCAAAAAAGAAATGCAAGTGCACTTTCTTAGGACTTGTACTATTCATGGACTTATCCCAGTCTCAGTAGCAGTAGAACAGTTAGGAATGTGAATCCCGAGACCTCGCTGTCGCCTACTACAACAGAATGATATTTTTTCTGTGTTAACTGAGCGTCTGTTAACTGTTTACCGGCTAATGAGGTGATAAAGCATTATTACTGCTATTATGTTAGAATGAGTACTGTATTATTTTATAGGGAATTATACTGGTACCATTTGTTTTACAGTGCCCGTTTTTTCTGCCCAGATTTATCATAAAGCTATTGAGTATCACAGTGCTAACATCATTGAACATAGACTTACTGGGATTTTAGAGCTACAGGTTAGAACAGCGGTCATATTTCCCACTTTAGTAGTCTCCATACTGTTTGGGGAGGCTGTGATCTAAGCCTGGAGATGTCAACCCAGGATATACTGCAGGGAGGCACCCTCATTTATGCCACCTTTCCCCAGCCCTGCATAATACAGGTGTTGTGGTTACATTAAAGGGCTTCAAGTAATTAAGACTAGAAATGGATTAACAGAAGTCTTTATTCTTTTTCTAGATGTTACATCACTCTGGCACAGGCCCTAGGCATGAGTATGGGTGGTGCACCTGCAGGACCTGCAGGGACAGGGAAAACAGAGACAACTAAAGATATGGGCAAATGCCTGGGAAAGTATGTTGTTGTTTTCAATTGTTCAGACCAGATGGACTACAGAGGATTGGGCCGTATCTATAAAGGTAAGAAATAATCTGATTTGTTCATTTTAAAATCATGTGTTTCTATCTCCTTACTAGTGACTTAGAAGGGTTAGTCAAATATTTCTTTCTTTGTTTCCTGTTATTTCTAGATGCATATGTACACTTTTTTTTTTTTATTCCAACCACCCGAAGGGAGGGTATTCAGCCCTCCCTTGGCCTATTCTTGTCAAACAGGAGAACAAATCTGCAGTTCAGTGACATTGTATAAAGTAGGCAGACAGACGCAAAGTAGTGTGCTGTTTTATTTCAAACTCGAGAAATCTTTTGAAACTGGGAAAATGGGACAGCAGCCAATGTGGTAAGTTTTCGTATTAAACGGATCTTCAAAGTCAGTTTTGCAAACAGTGATCAAATGATCCAATGTTTGTGAACTCTACTATGTCTGTTTTCTTGTATGTGGTTGCAATGGTTTATCTGGACCCCAGAACACCATCATTTTGTGTAAATGGTGGACAGTTAAATAAAAAACACAAAGTATCATAACAATCATTTTCACTATTGTGACATCTCCTGAAGGTTACAGTATAAGCTGGAGATCATGTCTATTTTTAGTTAAGCCAGAAATGCTGGCCAAATGTTAATGGAAGTAACTTTTGTATCCAGTTAAGCTTTTCTAATGGGGATAAAAAACACGTAAACTATGCCAGGTTTGGATTAAGATGATTTTGCATTTAATTGTGAAAAGATTTTCCATTTTTCTGTCTTCCCTGTGGTCTTGCAAGGTTTGTGTAAGGCTGAGTTAAATCAAGCTGACCAGTAGTCCGTATTTAAGAACTGAGATAAAAGTAGTACTTGTTTTCACTTCACTGGACTTCATTATTTTTCCTCCTAATCCTTTTGTTTCTTTACAGACATCTTTTAGGCCTCATTAACTTGCTGATTTTCTTTAATGACAATATCAGAAAGGAAAATGGAAATAGGTAGAACAGAGTAAGAAGGAAAAATATTGATCTGTTTGCCAGGTTCCTCTGATCATGGCTCCGAAGTTTGTGTCTATCTGTGTTCTGCAGAATGTCCTTCTCAATAAGTGAACATTCAAAAACATTAGCAATGTTTACAAGAATGTGAACATAGATAAGAAAGAATTATTCTTGCTTTGTCTGCCTCAGCCAGCCTCCATCCTCTGTTCCTCTGAACCATGAGCCAGGACAAAAGAGATCAAAGATGCTGGTATGCGTTAGCCTCTTTTAGGGTGAAGAAACGCATTCATTGCCTTGGAGAATGCTGAAACTAATCCTATGGAGAGCAGAAGACAGTATCCCGTTGTCACACAGAGATGCGGTATCTGTGGTTAAAAGATTTGTAGAAGCTGATAATTTTTGTGTTAAGTATACTACATTATTATAGTGCTCACCCAAGGTATATACTGTGTATTTAACCAAGGCCACATCATCGCAAATGAAGATAGAAGAGCCTATTCCGGTGCTTAACAACTCTTTCTGTAAAGTTTTTCCTGATATCCAAGCTAAACTTACCCTGGTGCAACTTAAGGCCATTTCCCCTCATCCTGTCACCTGTCAGCAGTGAGAAGAGACCTGCCCTGCTCTCACTGCAATCACCTTCAGGTATTTCAAGAGAGAAATAAGGTCTCCCCTCAGCCTCCTCTTCCTCAGACTAAACAGTTCCAGGTCACCTACTGATCAAGACCTGTGGAAAACTGCTCATTTATGTAGAGCCAAACAAATGCAGGAAGATTTCTAAGCTAGATACTGAACTACTTGTGCACATTAAATACTTTCTGTCAAGGTCACAAATTTCTCTTGTAACTTCCAGATCCTTGAGCCAGTGTTTACTTGGATGGCTTTTATTGTGAGAACTTGCAGATAGGATTACACACAGCTTTTAGTTTACGTAAATTATCTTGCTCATTGAAAATAAACAGAAGTAGACTGAGATCAGCTTGCTTTCTGGTTGAGGATAAATGTGTTAGTAGCCCCAAGTGCAGTCACTTAATGGGTCCATGCTGTACTTGCAGCCGTCAGTCGGGGGAAGGAATGTCAGCCTTTGGTTCCTCTTGAAGTGAGTTTAGCTTTGATATCACCGAGCTGTTGTCTTTTTCCTCTCTGCTCCTTTTTGGAGAATTTATCTTCTTATGCTTCCATCTTTTTTTCCCAATACCTTGTTGATTAAGCTATAACTGATCTCTCTACACTCAGCAATGTAACCTCTGTGTCATTATGTTGTTTCTGCCTTCTTATCCTAAGCAGTTCAGTAGTTTATCCTCTCTGAATACTGTTTGAGGCAATAGTGACGACCGTAGCTTTTCATTGTCATCTTTAAGTAAAACAACGCACAATTTCTATGTGTAAGAAAATGAGCAGAGTTTACAGCTCAACGTCCCTCATCTGCTGTTTTTCTCTGACCTGATAATTTTCCATGTAATATTGTTAAGCTGAGTAATGTTGTGTAAGGTGTCCTTGTTAATCTGTCTGGCTCATTGAATGGCATGCCAGTGTTAAATTTGAGTTATGAGAGATCAATAAATAGGTGGTCAGATGACCATGATGCCTGTGAGTATCATAGAATAGTATCATAGCATAGAATGGCCTGGGTTGAAAAGGACCTCAAAGATCATCTAGTTTCAACCGCCCTGCTATGTGCAGGGTCGCCAAGTGCCTCAGTCAATTTGTTAACAGTACACTGGCATACTTCTCAGGGAAATTGACTAGAAATGTGATAATGGATCTAGCTGAACAGAGTGATCTTTTCAGCATTGATCAGGCTGTAGTGTGTTTGGGGAAAAAAATGAGACTGTTCCTACTTGGGTCAGAACAACCTGACACAGTAGAATATGCTTGGAGATGAGAGGCTGGAAAGTTGTGTGGCGGAAAAGAATCTGGTTGGGGCTGGTCAGCAGCCGACTGAACATGAACCATCAGTGTGCTCAGGTGGCCAAGAAGGCCAGTGGCATCCTGGCTTATACCAGAAACAGTGTGGCCAGCAGAACTAGGGAAGTGGTTGCCTGTTGTATGTGACACCTGTGAGACTGCACTTCGAACACTGTGTGTTTTGGGCTCCCTCTCTATAAAAAGGACATTGAGTTGCTTGAGTGCAGAAGAACAAAGAATCTGGGGGAGGGTCTAGGCTTATATGAGGAGTAACTGAGGGAATTGTTTTGTCTAGAGAAGAAGAGGCTAAGTGAAGACCTTGTAGCTCTCTACAGCTATTGGAAAGGAGGTGCGGCAAGGAAGGTATCAGTCACTTTTCTCAGGTGATCAGTGATAGATTGTAAGGAAGTGGTCTCAGGTTGTGCCAGAAGGTGTTTAGATTGGATATCAGGAAGAATTTTGACACAGAGGGTATGGTCAAGTATTGGAGTAGGTTGCTCAGGGGAGTGGTGGAGTCATCATCCAGTAGTTATTTAAGAGATGTGTGGACAAGGCAGTAAGAGACGTGGTTTAGTGATAGGTCTTGATAGGTCAGGGGGATGGTTGGACTTGGTGATCTTAAAGATCTTTTCCAACCTAGACGTTTCTATGATTTTATGAAATCGTTTCTGAAGGCCAACAGTTAGTTTAGGCTTATGGCTGCAGCTTGGAAGGGCCTGGCTTGGAATCACAATTTTTGTGTTGAAATGTCTTTAACATATCTGGTATTTCTTGAAGGATAGATATGTTATCTCTGGGAAGGAAATGAGCTATTTTTTGGTTAATAGGAGGAGAAAGGTCAGTTTTGAGAAGGATTCTTTAATTTGTACATTTGTAAAAGTTCTTTCATGCAGACTAACAAAACTGTTCTTGTGAAATATATTGCACTTTAAAGAGTACACACTGAGAAATTCTTCAGAATTCTCAAACGTGTCTATGATAGCCTTTATATTCCATCACCTTGTCGACTCAGAAGTGAGGTTCTGTTTCCCTGTTTCTCTGTCTTCCTGTCTCTCTTTATCTATTCACAGCCAGATAGTCTAGATGAGATATCTGAGTCCTGGACTTCTACCTTTGATAGCTTTGTTTTTTAAACTTAAACCATAATGTATGTTCCGATACAGCTTATCATTCGAGCTGGAGCAGAGGTAATGCATCCTTCTAGGGAAGAGCAAAGAGGAGTTTTCAAGTTTTATATTTTATCAAGTTCAATATTAAAATTGCCCAGAAACTGCAAGTCAGACATACTTCATCACTACTGCAGAAAAGTGTCTGTGAATACACTTCAGGAAACCTTTCTGTAGTTGTCTGTGAATGAATATAAAAATCATGTTTGCTTAGGTTCTGTTTTCTGTACAGTCAAATAACTCCTGTCTTACCTGAGGTGCCTTTTTGTGATTTGATGTTTAATACAATATTTAATGTAGGATTTGATCTTTATCTTAATTCAGAAGGTGAATATATTCATACGGAGTTTTGTGTGGCCTGTTCTTTGGCTAGCCAGGATTCTGTTTTAGTGGAATTTGCTTTGAATTTTATCACTCCTGTGTGCACTGCACTCTTAAAAGAATGCCATTTCAGCGCAGAATGGAATTTATAGTTCCTTTGTCATAATTAATAACTGTGCTATCACCCTATTTTTAGGCAGATGGAGTGATGTGTGAGGCAGCACATAGGATATGGTCACCTGGCCTGTTGGGTCATTTGTCAGAACAGGGGTGATTGTGGCAGGCTGCAGCATTCGAGTGTGGATTCCTAGTCCATACTAAGCAACATAGCTATGTTGTAGCGTTCAGAGATTGGGCCCCCCAGCTGTGACTGGCTAGAGCACCACTGAAATGGAAAGGAACACAACATTTCATGGCAGAGACATATTTTTAAGTCTTCCTGAGAGTACAGAAGGTATGGTGTGCTGTTTCATAGACCCATTTTGAGAATCAGGATATCTGTACTGATTTTATTCTTAAACTTAGTCAGTAATCTTTCTGGTCTTAGTTTTTATATTCTACTTTTACCCCCTTTCCATATTTGATTAGCACATTATATTCTGTGAGTGGACAGAAATTAATGCCCATGTGACAGTGCACAACAAAGTTGAATTCTCTAAGCTGTTTTACAGCAGACAGTTTGCTTGCTGTGCTTTTTGCTTGGGTGTTTGCAGTGGTGTGTACGTATGTTTTCATTCATTCTTTCTTTCTA
The DNA here is from genome assembly GCA_030625065.1 of Alectoris magna. Classification (NCBI taxonomy): domain Eukaryota; kingdom Metazoa; phylum Chordata; class Aves; order Galliformes; family Phasianidae; genus Alectoris; species Alectoris magna. The sequence continues at coordinate 60,849,330 of CM060561.1, forward strand.
TTTCTATTTTTATTTTTTAAATTATTTTTTTTGAACACCACCAGAATAGAATAGTTTTTAGAACTGAATTAACTCAAAGCTATTTAATATTAATGTTGTCTGAGAGTCAGATTTCCCAACTCCATACAGCAGATGGCATTACAGTGTTTTTTTCCTTCACTGAGGAAAATTGCTTGTCTAAAACTGAACTTACCATCCTATAGAGAAAGCAATTTCAGAAAGCATTTGATATACAGATAGTAAGTATAGGAGATGTTATGATATGGAACAGAGTTTCTGTTACAGAGCGTCCAGATTTAGGTCTTTTCCTTGTTGCATCCCAAGGAGTAGGTATTGCTGTTTAACAAACAAAGTAGCAAAACCACCCTTTTTTTTTTTTTTCTAGTACCTGTTTGTAATAGTTATGCAACACATTTAACAAAAGGGACCAAACACATTTGAAAAACATCACCAAGAACTTTTCATCAGAGAGCTGCATAAGTGGGGTACCTCCATGGGAGGAATTCTGTAGCAACGTTCACTTTAATTAAAAATGAAATTGAGCAGTAGGCCCAGTAAGACAGCTGAAAGTTTTGTGCAATACTAGACTTCAATTAATTTATAGTACCTACCTCAACATGTAGAACTGTCTTCAAATGTCTTAAGCCAAAACAAGCTTCACTAGGCCAGTGGGATGAATCAAACATCCCTCAGCAATTGTAGCACCAGTTAAGGTTCTCATCTGGGACCTTGCTGGAACCAAGTGGTAAGAAACACTGATCAGTTGTGGGTTTTGAGAAAGACAGTTACAGTGAAAATTCCTGCATATGCTCACTAACTTTAGTCTTGCAGAGTAGCTGTGGAATTAATTTTGAGGGATTACATAGCTTTATCATTACCTCTCTGGAAAGCTGCTACTATGGACTTCCCTGTTTCAATCCTGCTAGCATGATAAATAAGGAGTATCTGACCCTGTAGAAGACATGCATTTCGTGTTAATGGATACTAATATCTGTGAAGAACTCCACAGGCTTTTACAAGTAATCGTGTAAAGTGTGCCTTCACATTCCTTTCTCTTAAACAGTGGAAAGTTATTCTTAAACAATTTCTAATTATGAATTAAGTCTTATAGTAAGATACAGTAATGCTGTCAAAAAGTAATGCTTTCTGAATTTGCCGGTGCTTTTCATTTAGAAAGGTGTCTCCTGAGCTCTTCTTTGACAATTTTACCCTCTTCCTAAGTGAAGTTCCATTCTACATGCATGTTTTTGATGCTAGGTACTGTGTAGGTCACCCTGAAAGTAATGCCTCCTATTTATTTCCATGGACACTACAAGAGATACAGAGAGCACAATAACACTATTTGGTAGAGCAAATCCTCAGCTACAAACCACTATTTTTTTAACATGGTCACCACTGTTAGCTAGGCATTTTCACCAGTGATGAACAAGAGCCTGCGTGCTGTGCTTGTAAAAATCTGTACCAGCGGAGGTAACTCAGTGTTCACAGCTACCACGATGGCATTGTTGCTAGGAAAATGTTGCCTATGCAGTCCATCTTTCATTGGCTCAAATGGATGAAAGTCAGAAGGTGTCAAATCTGGACTGCATGGTGGGTGTGGTAGGACAGTCCAAGCCAAGATTGGCAGTGTGCTCCATGATCTTCAAACTGGTATGGGACTCGGTCATGTTGCATATGGGTTGTCGTGTTGCAAGAGAAAAGTTGACTGCTTCTCTGGCCTGACTGCAAAAGGTCAAGCCTTCAGTGTAGTCAGCAACATGATGACTTGTCTGAGTTCCAGAAAATCCAGAAGGATCACCCCTTTCCTACCCCAAAAGACAGTGCACGTCACATACCCACTGAGATCTGCATCCTGAACTTTTTCTTCAGGGAGGAATTTGCGTGTCGCCACTCCACAGACTGCCATTTTGATTCTGGCTTGTAATGGTGTCTTGTCACTGATAATGATGTGAGGCAGGAAACTGTCACACTTGTATTGACTCAATAGGTCCTAAAAAACTTGCATATAATTTTATTTTTGTTCCTGTGTGACCATCTGTGGGAGCCACCTAGGCACAACCTTTGTGATATGCTAAAATTGCCACCATCATTTCCAATGCTGTGAAGCCGTAATTCAGCTCCATCAACAGTTCTCTGGTCATAACCCACCAACTTGCACAGCTGAACTGATGGAGACACTCTTCGTTTTGTTGCTTGACAGCTGTGCATGGCTGTCCAGAATGTGTCTTGTCTTTCACATCACTGTTGTCACTGCTGGAACGCACCACCCCACTGCTTCACTGTGCTCACATCCACTGTTAGGTCTCCATAAACATTCAGCAAGTGTTGATGAATGTCTATGGGTGCCATTTTTTTTCTGCATGGAGGAATTTCATAACACACCTTTGCTTCATCCACACTTCCGTATCACATGCCATTCTGTCAGACTGCCCCTCTGCTGCCTTCTGTCATGTGGCAATAACATGTAATGGGATGCTGGTGGGAAGGTTCATCCCCTACTGTCCTACCACCAACACCTGTCTCTAACATCATGGGACAACATAATAAAATAGAGGGATTACTTTTGGAGCACCCCTTGTATATACAATATTACTGAATGATTACCACCTTATGGTTACTGTAGAAGTGTAAGACTCTTTGAGAGTAGTTTTATATATCTTTCTTACAAGGACTAATTTTTTTTCTGAGTATCATTACAGCCTAATTTATTTTGAGTTTTTATTCCTCATTGTCTTCTGTGTTAATATTCTTTGTTTTTCTCATGTTACATCGTATTATATGGAATATATTTTGTATGTAAATTCTTCTCACTTGATCTGATAATACTGTGTTTAATCAAATATTTTCCTTGTTTTCTCTTACTTAGGTTTAGCCCAGTCTGGTGCATGGGGTTGCTTTGATGAATTTAACCGCATTGAACTTCCAGTTTTATCAGTAGCTGCTCAGCAGATATATATTGTACTTCAGTGTAAGAAAAATAAGAAACCTCAATTCATTTTCACTGATGGTGATGTTGTTGACATGGACAGAGAATTTGGCATATTTCTGACTATGGTATGTATATATATATGTAAACAGTGTTAGTGTGAAAAATCTTTCTCATGTCATTGTCCATCGAAGTATCCCTGATGAAATCATCGAACTCTCTTAGAAAATAGTGAGTTTAAATAATAATTTTCTCAAATAATGATATTTTTACTTGCCCATATTTTTAACTGGATCTTAGGACTTGATTCATGCAGTCATAACTACATATTTTAAAGGCTTTTTTAATTCAGTATTTGACAGTTTGAGATTAAATCCAACCGTCTAGTATTTTTAGTCTAAGTCTGTCAAATTGGAACAGAAGTAATTGGCTATTGGAAGGACTACTCTAGATGTTTCAGTCAGTATTTCACCACCTCTGGAGAACTTTTAACTCCAGTCCTTCTCTATGAAAGCATGAAGGAAGTCACCTTCACTCTGATTCACTGACCTCCCAAAGATTTATCTTTGGTGCCCGTGGACTGGATTGCTTCTGTCAGTGCAGGAGGCAAAGAAACAGGAAAGTGTAAGAATACCATAAAAGCTTCTTTGTAGTCCCCTCTCCTTAGCTTGGGCTACATATGCACAATTTGAAATTAAAACATTTTCCCTTATTTTCAGGTTTCCTATCTTTGAAACGGTGTTAATGTTGTCCCTTTAATTTACAAAAAAAACAACAAAACAAACAAACAAAAAACCCAACCCACCAGTACAAACAAACAAACAAACAAGACAAATTAACTTGTGACATACCAAGTCCAGAGAAAATGTAGTTTGAAAACTGCTGGAAGAATTTAAAGAGGTATTACTGCATAGCCAGAGACTACTGTTCTCAGAGCTGACCCATGTGGTAGTCATTCATATGACTTCTTTAGCGAAATATCAGATGGGTCAGTTTAGTACAGTAACCTTCAGCACTGCAATGCTATCAAGACCCTGAGGAGCTAACTGTTTAAAACAGTCCCAGTGTAATGTGTAAGTGGTTGCCTATTTTGATCTGTGTGTCTTAGGCATCTCAAAATACCATATGTGATACCATGTACTTGAAGAACTGCAATATTTGGACAGCTTAGTAGTAATGTGTAATTGTAACATGCTTCAGTTATCTGGTGTGATCTGGCATGTGCACCTGTGTTTGCAAAATAATTACGAAAAAAGATAAATCTTCCTATCCTGCTGTCAGTAAGTAATATTTTATTTTATATTTTTCATTTCTCAGAACCCTGGCTATGCAGGACGACAGGAGCTTCCAGAAAATCTGAAGATTCAGTTTCGTACAGTTGCTATGATGGTGCCTGACCGTGGCATTATTATGCGAGTCAAGCTGGCAAGTGCTGGTTTCCGAGACAACCAAATCCTTAGTCGAAAATTTTATACACTCTACAAGCTCTGTGAAGAGCAGTTATCTAAACAGGTAAAATAAATATTTGTCCAACTCTAAGCTGTCACTGGAAGGGAATGTGGAGAATATACTTTCATAGAATATATAATTATTTTGACTCTCAGAAATGTAGTCATTTTTTAAGGTTTTCAGTTTCAAGTTCCAGCAACAGAATTTGAAATTATCAAGTTATTTTTAGTTTTCAAACCAGTTTGTGTAGTAAAGGAAGTTTGATTTGTGATTTTTAAACAGAATGCAGATAATGGTAAAGATAGGAGCAATAGTGTTCAGGGCTGTAAAGAGCTTTGTAAAGGACAGTTTTTTCAGTCTTGTCACTTACAAAGACTAGATATATTGGAGAGACAGTGTATGAATTTTAAATAACTGAAAACTGCCTGGTAGAAACAAAGAACAAAGCTGCATTTCAGAGCAGAACTAGTTTTTATCTTTTGAATGCTGAATGCTGACTGTCCACTAGAGGGTCTCAAAGAGAAATTATATGAATAACAGGTAAATTGCAGCTCAGATGAGAAGCCTGCTCCACTTGAATCCTAATATACCTGGACATACTGACTGTGTTCTCCACTATATTAGTCCATATCTATGCCACGTGATTATTAAAGACTTTGTTGGCTTCTATGTAGAAATCTTCAACTACACCAGAATAAAATGGTAAAGCATCATGTTGCCCACATTATTTGAGAGTTAAAATAACAAAGTATAGATTTGGATTTTCTCATTCTTTCTCCATCCCTTGGTAATTTCACTGTGTCAGTATATGTTGCCAACCAAACTGGATTCTCATTTTCATTTCTCTCTGGTTTCTTTTTTTCTGAGAGAGTTTGGCACACCAGCTGTATGTTGTAGACTGTCTTCTGAAGGATTATATATTCACTACTGTCTCTGTAATATTATCCAAGGTGTTTTCATTTAACCTTCAAATTAGTTTTTAGGCAATCTGAATCACCTTATATTGATTGTAGCATCTATTTGTGTTAGTTGATTTGTTGCTGTCCATCTTACTCCCTCAGTTCTGTCCATGTTCATACATTTAGTAGTTATCAGGCTTATAGGGTGCATTTCTGAGAATAATTTTCTGAGGCCTCTCTCAAGTGGAATTTTTGGACGTTGTTTAGAAAATTTTGGATAAGCACACAGTTTCAACTGTTAGCAACATAGGTTTTCTCATGCATGTTGAATATGGACCTCTCTTTTCCCTTAAGCTTTTTCGTAGTAGGATTAAAATTTCTCATTGTCTCAGTTTTTCTATTCATTTTGTCTTGGGCGTGATTGTTTCCTCCTCAACGGATGAGGCATTTGTGCAGGCATCACAGACTTCACCATCTACCTGAGCAAAAGTGCATTCCTTGTTTCTTGATGTCACATGCACTGGAGCTGTTGCTCAGGCACATCTGGACAGTGCTTAAAAACAAACCCCCCAAAACCAACAATGAAACCACCAACCCTCCCCTGCAAAAAAAACCCAAAACAAACAAACAAACAAAAAAAAACCCAACCCAAAACAGCCAACCAAGCAAGCAACCCACAGAACTGTATTGAGATCTTTTCGTAATAATTAGACCGTGAATCACTGAATGGTAGTAGGTAGCTCTCTTATAAGGGTCCTTGCAATGAAGTCTTTAGCTGAATTGAGTGAAATTCTCCCAAACAGATGACTTGTGGTCCTATTTGATCATTCTTGTGCTCAGAAATCATGATCCGTTGCTACTGACTGTCTTAACCGTATGTAAAATTTACTTTGTCTGTCTTGTCTGTTTACTTTTTTTTGTCTGTGTGACCATTGCTGCATCTGCAGAAAGTTTCTGTGTATAGTTATTTCTGCAGCAGAAACTGCCCTGGAGTTGTGGAGGCAGTGGGATTCTCCACTCAGCATGTTAATCAACATACTGAGTCATATAAGTGCTGCCTCTCAGTTGGTCTAGGTATAGAGGGAACTGCCTGAAGGAGTCTGTGAAACTGATTGAAATGCTTATGTGGAAAACTTCCTTAACAATTAGTCAAATGGTTTGTTGTGAAGGCATGTAGTTCAATTGCTTTGTCTTAGGTCAGTCCTTTGTCTCATCTACATTGATGCTAGCAAGGGAATTCCTTGCTATTAATTAATGGAAATAATTACCAAGTGTACTGGTTGTGCACACAGGCACAGCTCTGAGACCCAGCCACATCACAATGATATATTTGAATGTTACCCTTTCATCACACTTAATAACTTAAATTACATAGTTCTTATTTTAGCAGCTAGTATATCTGTGGAAAACAATCTCCTGTGTGAATTTATAATTTCTTCAGGACCCTCTAACATTTCTTCATTAATGACCAGAGAAGCCTGCTACACTGATCTTTGCTCCTGGCAGTTTACTTCATGCATCATGATTCTATACTCTGCAGCAGAAGCCAAGAAGCATAGCTTTATACAAAACCATGGCAATGTGCTACTTTGTCATGCCTGTGCCTATCAGCAGCCCTTTGGAGAGTCCTGCTCATGTATAAATCCGTTATGTACAATTATAAAATCAGAGAAGAACTGAGTTTGGAAGGAGTCCTGTATCCATGCTGAAATAGGCTTAAATAAATCCAAGTTGCTCAGCACCTCCTCCAGGTGAGCTTTGAGTATCTCCAAGGACAGAGACAGCACAATCTCTCTGGTCAGGCTGTTGAAGTGTCTGACTGCTATTGCAGTGAAAAAAACCTCTTCTGATATTCCAAGAGGAATTTCTTGGATTTCCATTTGTGCCTATTGCCTGTCATCCTATCACTTGGCATCATCGAGGCTGTTTTCTTAGCTAGATAATTTGCTGTAAATATTTGTGACTCTCCGTAACATTTTCAGTTGACAGGCAGCCTGCACTTTCCCAGGCAGTCTGTTCCAAAGTTTGATTTTCCTTATGGTCACAAAGTTTTCCATAAAGCTGACTTGAATCTCCCATGCTGTAATTGAATACATTGTTTCTTTCCCTGCCTATTCCTTCTGCTTTCCTCTTTGCAGATTTTTTTTGCACATTGAAGACTTGGACTGTAAGTTATCCTATGTGCTACATATTTACTCTTCCTACTTATAAAGCAAACTTTTTTTTTACTTCTTTGTGATATTACATGTTTTATAGTTGGCTGATATCTTTACTTTCTAGATTCTCTTCAGTATGGGTTCAACTTCAAGTGTGGAATCCAACTTTCGGGCACAGTATGAAAGTGCCAACTACAATGGAAAGATCTTTTCAACTGTCCCAAAAGGATCGCTTGCATCATTATTGCCTTGTATAATTGTAGATTTATGTGATTGGTGAATCTGTGGTTTGAGTCCCCTGACACATACTTTCTTTCAGAAAGCTTTCTGCATCTGTTTCATTTTCATCTCAAAGAAGAGTTGTTCCTCCATTTTTTTGCAGTTGGATATCATCTTCCTTGCAGTATTTTTCACTTTGTTTAAATTCATCCTATGTTGATCATTTGTTGAATTTCCTCAGTTGTTTTGAAACTGTAGCTATGGTATTGTTTACCATCTTGATATCCCCTACAAACTTAATGAGTAATAACCAGTTAGCTTACTCATTGCTGAAGTTTTGAGTAGTGCTCAGTGTCGTTCCAGTTTGTCAGTGATAGCAACAGTGAATTGTACGTTATAAATAATTGTGTATAGATCAGAAGATACCTTATTTGTGAAGATACCTCAGTTGCTGTGAAAATATCAGAGCATGAATTGAGATTAAGTATAGGATAAGATAGGCTTATGTATAAATAAATTGTACCTGTGTAATTTCAGTATGTTCTTTTTATATCAGCCTGAGATGGGCCCTTTTATTTACCAATCCCAGTACCTCACATATCAAGATAGTAACGGTTCTTACATGGGCAGGTAACAAAGGGTAGTCTGAAGACATGTGGTTTACTGTTTGTGCACCTGACATATTATGAATTTAGGAAAATGATAGAAGCGGCAGCTTTGTTACAGATGATGTGGTAGCCAAAAGAGCGACTTGGCAGGCACTGACGTGCAACACGGGAAAATATTTTCAGGATGTGATGGCAACAGAGCTGGAGTTTAAAAGATGAAAACCTGTGAAATTCATAGTATTTAAAAGTTCAATAGCTGAGATTTCTTTTGATAATATACTTTTCAGCCCCTTCTTGATATTGAATTCTTTAGTATTTGTGGTACCAATTGTGCTTATGTATCATTTCAAGGTTCACTATGACTTTGGTCTAAGAAATATCCTGTCCGTTTTAAGAACACTTGGAGCAGTGAAAAGATCTAATCCCAAAGAGCCAGAGAAAACTGTAGTAATGAGAGTTCTGCGGGACATGAACCTCTCCAAACTGGTATTGTAACACTGATGTCTTTTCCAAAAGTACCTTATTAGCCTTTGTGAAGTGTGTTTCTTCTGCACTTTGAAAAGCTCTTTTTCTTCAGCAGTTGGATACATTTCATTTTTTTTTTTTCTACTCGAGTATTTATTTTTATCCGAATACAATTATAGTGTATTTCTTAAAGAGAGGAAAACATGTCAGAAACATTAAGTGGAGAAATAATCAGAAATACCGATATCCTAGGGGACCTGACCTCTTACTCTAACTGCCTTTTGTTTTTTCTTCGTTCTAACCCATCTATGGAAAGAAAGGAAAAACACGTTGTGTTACTTTTCAATAGTGTCATTAAAGATGCTTAATCCAGAGTTTCAATTTCAACTTTTTCGGAGAGTCTGTTGTCTTTTTAGAATATAATAAGAATTGCAACGAATGAAGTAACTGGAAGCAGCTAACACTTCCTTGTATAGTGTAGTCTGTCTTGTTATTACTATTTAAAGTATTAATCCTTTCTTTCTATTGCTGTAATCGAAAGGTTATAGCGCATCTAGAGTCCATGTATTTACATTGGCAGCCAGTCCTGCAATGGGAACCAATTACACTGTTTCCGATGTTATTCTAATTCAGCTCATTGGTACATGCAGTCAAACCTATAAGCATGCTTCAGTGATTTACGGAATGAAAAAGATCATAAGAAATCTGAGGGAAAATACAAGTCTAATAAATCTCGCTGAGTTGTATAACAAATTGAGAAACGTGTGATTATATTGATACAAATTTTATTATAAAGTTAACATTTTTATAAGCCTCAAGTATTTAATTTAGAAATTGCTACTTGTGATTGAATTGTATGAAATTCACTTAATAAATCAGATGTGTAATATTTACTTTGGAAAATATACACTTTTCTACTACTGTCTTGTAAATGGCATGTTCTTGAATAGTGTTTACGGCTGTAATAACAATTTCAGTAAATAAATAATGTATTTCCTCCCTGCTTTATCCTTGACAGGTAGATGAAGATGAACCTTTATTTATGAGTCTCATTAATGACCTATTCCCTGGAATTACTCTGGATAAAGCTGTGTATCCTGAACTACAGTCAGCCATTAAAAAACAGGCAGAGAAAGCAGGGCTTATCCATCATCCACCATGGATTCTTAAACTCATTCAGCTGTATGAAACTCAACAAGTCCGACATGGTTAGCATGAGAGAAGAGGTTGTGAGTCTGCATAAAAGCAATAAAGTTTTTTTATATTATCTGTACAGAGTGTAGATTATTTTCACAAAAAATGTATTTTGAAATTGGACAGATGTCATTTTTAAAGCTTATGTGGATAGGAAAGTATTAGGATTCTTTATCACTGTGCAGTGCACACATAGTGAATTTTTAGCTTTGTAGCATTACATTTTTATGGGAAATAAGAAGGGGGCCTTCAGAATGATTGAAATTTCTATAGTACAAGTTGAAATGTAGAGCATTTGTTCCAATTCGGAGACGTCTGAATTTGTTCAGTATTCTGACAACCACAGTTGCGCTCAGTGATCAGTCCTGAAGCTTATGCTTAATGTTACTGTGAAGTAATGATACTGAGAAGATCACAAAAATAATCTCTCGACTCTTTTATTTTATAAATTCTACTAGGCACGCACTATAATTCCAAGTGCTGTTTTGTTCAAATCTGGTCAGTGAGTCTGAGGAGAAATAAGCCTTCCACCTGCTTGAGCAGAGAGTTTGGACAAGATGGCCTCCCCAGGTCCCTTCCAATGTCAGGCTTTCTGTACCTGTCATGTTTATAGTCCACAAGAGGCCGATGAATAAAACTTAGCCAGTCCTAAGAAGAATACCAAAGATGCTAGTACAAACAGGTTTACCATTCATAGATGAAAAAAAATATTCTCCCTTTGAAATGCTTGCCAAGACTCTTATAAATCTAGGCATTTTAGTCTGTGAGGGAGAAAAGATAAAGTAGCAAACCTATATTGAAGAAGCCATCCTTTTTATTCTTTTAGTGTGATAGTAAGCGAACAGTAAACTCAAGAAAATGGAATGAATAGAAGGAAATACTTGCTCACATATAGTCTGAGAGCTAATGCCTCAAAAGTATATTTCAGATTATGGGTTAGATGAAGGAACTAGTTGTTAATACTTGGTTGAATATATAATTTCATCCAGACTGCTGGGTTCAGTGTTCCATATCAAATTATAACACTGATACTGGAACCATAAAAGCTTTCATGATTTAAATTGTGATTAGATATACCTCTTGCTGGAAGAAGCTGTTTGAAGAACAGCTCCAGAGCAAGAAGCTCCACAGGATCTCTGGGCTTTCTGCACTGTCTAAATATCTCTTTCCACATATGCCTGCTATTCCATTGGCCATGCAGCTTGAAGTGACCTAATACTTGGATGCCAGGGCTTTTTTACTGCACAGTCTTGCTCATGGTGGGAAAAAGACTCTTGGATTTATGAATCCTCATAGGATTTCATTCAATGAAGAAAAATCTATAAAACACATTATTCCCCTTGGTTAGCATAGACGCAATGTGTGCAAGTAAAGAACCCATGTGTGCATATCAGGCACTCTGTATTGTACCAGACTAGGACTGTAACTTGGGTTTGATGTTCCCTCATTCTATTAAAGATGTTTATAAAACCAGCTAAGGACTGTGTTGTCCAGTTGCCGCTAGGATTAACAGGAGTTACCTAGCTTTCATAGACGGCTTTGGAAATTTCTTTCTGAATGTTCATTTGCTTTTGAACAGACTCTGGAACTCTTGAATACTTCATGTAGAAAATAAACTAAAAAAGATCAGCCGTAGGTTCAATTTATTGTTGAAGACATGCTTTATTTTCCTTAGAAAATATGCATATACACTGATGAAATTAAAAGTGCAGTTACTGTCATTACTTTTGTAAGAAAAAATGTATTCAAGTGTCATTATAGATAGATGCAGGTGCATATTTTAGTTTTGCGTGTTTCTGAAAGATATGCTTGGTTTTGTATATATTGGGAACTACTCATTAAATACATTTAGAAATTACTGGTTTTGTTTACCACCAGTCGTGTCAATGTCATTGCATGTGAACATCAAAAGGCAGTTGTGTTTTCCAATTACAAAAAGGAGCAGAACTGCCTGAGGGAGGATATAGACCCACATAGACTTGCCTGTCATAATAGGCCAGGCATTTATAGAGAAACATCTTTTTTGTACTGGCTTTTGGATAAAACAGGGATTGCTAATGGAAAGGATCATTAAATGGTAGCATGGTATTTCATTTTTAACCATGTTTGAATCGTTTTTAAGGTATGATGACTCTAGGTCCAACTGGTACAGGAAAGACCAAATGCATTAATATTTTGATGAAAGCAATGACAGATTGTGGTGCTCCTCATAAAGAGATGAGAATGAACCCAAAGGCAATCACAGCTTCCCAGATGTTTGGTACCCTTGATGTTGCCACAAATGATTGGACAGATGGCATTTTCTCTACATTATGGAGAAAAACTTTAAAAGCAAAGAAGGTAATGGATATTCTATTGTGATAGTTAATAAGGGCATTTATTGTTGTTTCCATAAGATCTCATTATCTGTCATTTATGTGAAAAGTCTTCTGTTACAAATTCAAATGCAAAAATGCAGTGTTAGTTTTGCTTTGTATCTGAATAGCTGAATGTACCCCAAAGTCAGAATTATGTGTGTATGCCAGAGAGAACTGTGCTTCCCAAGCTCCAGAGGTTCCAGAATTAAATTGGAATATATTTTAAGAGTTTTGCTTCCTTCTGTAATCAGGTAGTCCTACTGTTCAAATTCAAAAGCAAGAGCTACTCATTTTTTGACATGACAAGAAAGGTAATATTCTCCTGTCTGATTTTATGTCATTACTGCTCTATTTCCACATTCTTTTATGAAGGTTCACTGTGTAATATGACACTCAATTCTTAAGAAGTTTCAGTTTTATTCAGTTCTCATTTATAGAATAGAAAGCCTTATATGAGAAAACGAAGTAGCATCCCACGAGAAGCATGTGCCTGTGCCTGTGACTTAATTTAACTGGAAATGTTTTCATTAACCTTGATGAACGATGGGTTTGCTAATATGTATTTTAGGTTTGTTTTGTTTTGTTTTGTTTTGTTTTTAGGAGAGAGGAAGAGCCTTATGTTTAGAATAGTCCAGACTCTTGTTTTTCACAATTCTTTAATATTTGTTTTTGACGTGGCACAATTTAAAAAAAAAGAAGGGTTCAGTCGCTGAGCAGTTTATGAAGACTGCAGTACATACTGAGCCAGTCAGCAGCAAATGATTATTTTATATCCAAGAGCACATCCTCTGAGATTAAACGCCTGTTTTTGATGTTTTTTGTCAGGTTACGTGAAGTTGCATGTGTGTCTCTTTCTTTAGGGTGAGCATATTTGGATAGTTTTGGATGGGCCTGTTGATGCGATATGGATTGAAAACCTGAACTCTGTTCTGGATGATAATAAGACCCTGACTTTGGCCAATGGAGATCACATTCCAATGTCCCCCAATTGCAAAATTATTTTTGAACCTCACAACATTGACAATGCTTCCCCGGCAACAGTTTCTCGTAATGGGATGGTCTTCATGAGTTCTTCAGTGTTAGACTGGAAGCCTATTTTAATGGCTTGGCTGCAAACACTGCCTGCTACATACTCGGATGTTCTTTGGAATTGCTTTAGTACTGTATTTCAGGTACTTAACTCAGTCATTTTAGGGGAAAAAAAAAAAAAAGACATTCCTTATTCTTTATTAATGTAGCATTGTTTAATCCTAAACGCTGTTTCAATTATTTATTTGTGTTTGTTTATGTAATAAAATAAGAATGAAGGATTTAGAAAAGAAAAGAAAATGATCTCTAACGTTAGTGAACGAATGAGTCTGTATCAGATGAATAATCTGGATGTTTTGTTTTGTCTGCGTAGGATATTTGGCAGTGAATTGCTAAATCCATGATTATTTTATGGTGATGTCAAAACAGAAATGTTCTCTTTGTTACTGCAATTTTAGTTCTTGTTAGGATACATAAAGAAGTGGATAAACTTCTATGTCTTTGTTTTTTTTTTTTTCTTTTAATTTGAAATAGTAAGATCTGAAAGAAATTAAGCTTCGTTCACATTATTATAATCTGTCTCAATTTCAGTTGTAACAAGAATGCATTTTGTCCCTTATTTATTTTTATGTATTTTTAAATGATATGTGGTAGCTCAAATTAATTGGGGGCGATTTGATGGTGTATGATGTTCTAAACTTCAATAGAAGTGACTGCAGTATCCCTTCTGATTTCATAATCTGTGCATCTGTTCCGGAAGAGATTTTTGAGATGGCGTCTCTTTGATATGTTCTCTTACTAAGTTCTGTTCAATCAGTAGATACACGGGGAGAATTCAGAACATTCTTTCTCTCCATTTTACCCTAGCATAATGAATGTTTTAGAAGTTTTCATTAGTGTGATGGATAGTGGTCCTAATGAACAATCTTAGCAGTATAATTTTTTCAGTTACAAAAAATTACTAATTTTTCTTTGAAAAGGTTTATAGAAATAATTACTTTTTAATCTTTCAGCTTTGTGATCTTTTGATTTCCTCACTTAAAATCTGTGTAACAAATGCAGCTTGTTGATATCCCTTCTCTTCCCGTTTGCTCTCTTGTGAGCCTCTTGCACTTCCTGTGTGAGTTGTCAGTCTTCATGAAGGCTTCTCCTGTAATATTTTTCTTCTTTGTTGGATTTTAAAAATGCTGTTTATAAAGAACTTTGAGTGACATTTTCAGAAAGATTATTTTTGCATTATGTTTTGGAATGCCTAGAATGCTAACAAATGTTTTCTCTCAGATATGTTTCATTTTAGTGCCTGTTTACTTCATAACTGATGTTTAACAAGCTATTCATTTTGTTCTACCTCAAAAACATAATGATATGACACAGTATTTACTGCAGCAGCAAGAGAATCAATTCTGATAATGAATTTTAAAATATGCTTCCGAAGTGATGTATATGTGGGTCAATTTACTGCTTCTTTGCTACAATTCTGTTTATATTTTTTTTGCTAAAACTTGCTCTGAAAATGTAATAACAACATTTAAAATACCCAAGCCTGAAGCAATAGCAATAAAGTCCAGAAAAATATGTACTTTATTAGATTGAGAGATGAAAATACAGTGAAATATGAAGTTAGTTCTGTGCTGAAGGCTGTAGTTGGAACTATCGAAATGTAAATGAAAGCTGTCATGCTGTCAGCTTTTTTTCACTCCTAATGAGCTATCTTTGCTGCTCACATAATAGAAGCGGTGACAGCGATTTTACAGATGAGGGTGACACTACTTTTCTACTCAGATAGCTCTTTTTACAGTTAATATTTTGCTCCACATGTGAAAAAAAAAAACAAAAAAAAAAAAAAACAAAAAAAACCTAAATACTAAAAGAAAATTTGTGAAATAGGGTGCTTTAACAGTGGTATCAAAGCCCAAATACAGAGCTAAGTCAATTTAATGCTAGTATTAAGAAAAGCATAGACATATGCAGCTTTCAAATATCTTTTTTTTTTTTTTTCTTTTTTTGAAGAAAATGAAGATTAGGCTGTAGATGGAAATACAGTAACTAAGGAGAGTCAGACTTTAAGTATACCTGTGGAGGTCATAGAATCATAGAATGGCCTGGGTTGAAAAGGACCACAATGATCATCTGGTTTCAGCCCCCCTGCTGTATGCAGTGTCGCGAACCACCAGACCAGGCTCCCGAGAGCCACATCCAGCCTGAGTCTTGTGAAGACAATCTAAATTGGAAAAATTGACTAAAACTGAAGTAAGACACTTACTTCAGTAATTCCAGTTCGCTTAAAAAAATCTCCAGTGATCATATTTGGTAATGAAAACAGAATTTGTTGCTGAAAGCCTGTACGCTGAACAAAACCATCATTAATAAAGGTACAGCAAATAGCAGTTATGTAGGAGGAAGTCCCAGAGAATAATAGTTATGAATTAATGGAAAGAGTATAATTCTTTTCATGTATAGTGAAATATTCTGCAAGATATTAGCTTTCATGTAAAAGACAGGGATAAAGTGAAAAACAAAACAAAACAAACAAAAAAAAAGAAGCAAAGCTCCAGCCTTCTTGTGAGTTAAGATTATTTTTGAGTCCTTTCTGCTTCCTTAGCATTTTTTATACAGGGTGATTGTGTGGTTGGACATTCATTGTCCCAGTCTCAGTTCTTTCTTCTCAGTAACATTCCCTGCTTGAGAGTAATTTCAATCACAGAATCGTAGAGTGATTTCAAGTTAACCTCCATCCCCTTCCAATATCTCTGCTCTCTTAAAGCTATAGTAGCATTGTTTTTTTAAATCTGTGAATGTTGCTGCTATCTGTAATCAACAGATATTACCTGATGTAAATAATTATCCAAGACAGTTTCAAAGAATTGAAATAACTAACAAACATAATTAAATTTACTTTTTTTTTTTAATTTGATCACAATCACTTTTTTTTTTTTTTTTTTTTAAATCTGTTATCCTGGATCCATTATTGACTTATTCTAGAGAATTCCTGAAGTCCTAAAAATAGCAAAGTAGACAGATACGACATCTCTCTCCTTCCATGTTAGATCTCACCCTAATCACATCTGGGTAAAGGCTGCCATTACCTCTGGAGCATAGAGCTGAATGTATAATGCAGACTTTCCTATTTTTAATATTTAAACGTTGATGCTTAAATTACTATTACAAATGTTAATAACTTGGCATAATTTAGTTGTGTTTTTCAAAACCCTGTGAGTATGTTACCAGCTTCTTGTACTAAAGAGTACTGCACAGTCCAGTGAGTTCCTCTGTAACTACACTCATACTGGAAGTGACAGTGGGATATTTTCTCATACAAGTTTTTACCATGTGATTTCATTTTGTAGTCTTCTTTTGAAAGATAGCAAGTTCCTGATCCAAATTGTTTGCAATTTTTCTTTACTGATCATGGCCCAACTCAGTTTTTCCAGTCCTCCATCCAAACAAAATATACATAGCTAACTCATGCTAGTTCCTGTCTAGAACTTGCATCCTACTATCTGTCATATATTGTTTTAAAATAGTGATAATGGAGCACTGGTGCATATAGACCTAATGCTTTTCTTTTTTTTCCATGAACTCAGAGAACAAGAATAACATAAACCTCGCTGGAATTTTAAGTAGCATAAAACTGCTTCTGGTGAAAACAGAGCTCCTTAAAGTACAGAGAACTTTGACTTACGAAATGTCTTTATTCTGAGTGTCTCAAACCAATTATTAAGCAATTTGAGGTTCTCAGTGTGACAGCTATCCTATTATACAGATGAAGAAGCTGAATCTCAGAGAGACTTAGGTCCAAGTTTTTAAGGTTTTTAGAACTGAATCTCCCACACTGCTTGCATGTAGGTGGCAACTGATATTTTAGAAAAATTCTGCTCTTCTCAGAGTGGATTTTACATCAATTTGCAATTTTGCTGAAGATCTTAGAGAAAACTCGAGGCAGGCACAGTAGCCATCACCATGGAATAATCTGGGAAAAGTCTGGATTAAGTTTAAATAATTTGCAAAATTCCCTTTGGATCCTGTCATGGTTCTACAGAAAAGAGTGTATTAGTTTAAAGAGCGTTAGGTATATTATGGTGCAGTGAGAACAGATCAGATATAAATTTATAGTGGTGAGGTCATGTGTTACATGCATATCATTGCAGCAGTTTGAGTGCTTCTGTCTTCCCACTACACAAATGGCAGTGGTAGATTAAAATCTCCAGTGGAGAGCACAAATGGCAGATTTTTGATGTAACTGAAAAGCAATCTTCAAATTGCTCTTTAGAAAATTGCTGCGCAGCTTATGTGGATAATTCTGCTGACTGTGGTAAATCAGAACGTACTTTAAAATATATTGTTGCTAACCAGTTTTCCTCGTTTGTTCACATATTCATAATTCCAGAAATGGGGAAACATTTGTTAGGAACATAGCTGAGAATATTGTTGAATTTAAGAAATTGGCCATGTCTAAGAATGAAGCATACCATTGAAGCAAGGAAGCAGATTCCTAAAATGATATTTTTCCTTTCCAGGATATGATCAATTTTGTATTCTCTGCTGTGACACCAAAAATGGCGGTTTTAGAATGTATGTACATCAAACAAGCTATTGACCTTCTGCAGGTAGATAAGACATCGGTTCTTCTATCTGTCATTCTCTTATTTGTGCTGGGATGTTGTCCTAGGACGGTGGTTGTCACATATTGCATCTGCTTTGCAGGGTTTATTGTCAGATCGAGAAGAAAAGCAGCTCAGTGAGGAACATATTGCTCGCTTGTTCATTTTTGCTGTAATGTGGTCAGTAGGAGCTCTTTTGGAACCAGATGACAGGCTGAAAATGGAGCTGTTCCTGCAAAAGCATTCTGCAGTAAAAGAACTTCCAGCTGTGAATGGAGAAGAAACCATGTTTGAATTTGGTATTAGTACCAGTGGCCAGTGGGAGCACTGGTCAAAGAAGGTTCGTATGCTGTGACATGCTAAGCTTTCTTAATGAGTATAAAAGAAAGATGTATTTGGTTAGAGCTATGTTATTTTATCATTATTTTATCATTTAACGGCCTCCATAATTCAGTTAAGAAGATTAACCCTATGTACTGCTCAAGAGTTTCCTTTTTGGAAGACTTTTTTCTTTTCTCCATAAGTATCTTTAGTGGAGAATGGAAACATGCATTTGAAATAGCTTTGGAAGAGAAACAGAAAAGTTATCTTAGGTTTGTCTTCTGTCTGTCACCCTAGTATCACCCAGCAAGAAAAAGCTATCTTTTTGTAATAGAGAATAGTGAAATGAAAATATCCCATTAGTATACTAACATCCTTTTACAAAAGCTTGGCAAGGTACTGCTTGGTTATAAATCAATGCTTAGCTTTCAGGAAGAAAGAATTTGCTAATGCGGTGCATTTGTTTTTGTGTTCTAATGTAGAGTGCCTGTGAGGCAATGTACAAAATCTCAAACATTTTTCATAACTTTCTTATGCAGGTTCCTGAATATATTTACCCTAAAGATTCAGTACCAGAATATACTTCCATTCTAGTTCCAAATGTAGACAGTGTTCGAACAGACTTTCTAATGTACACTATCATGAAGCAAGGAAAAGCTGTTCTGCTAATTGGGGAACAGGGAACAGGAAAAACAGTTATGATTAAGGTAGGTGGAATGGAAAAAAGTGTTATATCTTCATATGATAACATTGCAATAAAAATAATTGACATTGGCAGAAATGTTAAATTGAAGTGAAAGATCAATGCCCCCCACTGAGGCATTTTTCCAATGCTCACATAGTCTACAATCAAAAAACCAAAAATATCTGTACTTTAGTACAAAGAGTTTATTTAAACTTTGCTAACCGTGATCACAAGGTTGTGTGACTCATAAATGCTCTTTTATCTTTCTTTTCTTTGGAGAAGTCAAACTGATGATTTTGCTAAGGAAATATTAATTCTTGAAGGATTTTTTATTCATTTATTTATTATTTCCCTTTGCTTTCTCAGTGGTGAAATAAGTGAATTGTGGTTTTTTTTATTTTATTTTTTTATTTTTTTTTATTTTTTTTTACACCCTTGTTGCACGGGCTTTCTTCACAAGCCACACTGAAAAGAAATAAGGAACTTCCTTCTTTACTTAGGATAATGTTTCAGAGGGTAAATTTAGTGCACAAAATCTATTCTTTTATTTCCCTCAGTGGAAAAGATGAACTGCTCTTTCTGTGCAAGAAAATAAGAACACAATAACTATTAAATTAAAGCATATTATTAATGATATGTAAAAATTAGTAACTTACTGCAGAAGACAATAAAAAAAAGAATGAGCAAACACAAATTTCACATCAAACTTGAAATCCCTTTCTAAAAATAAAAATGTTATGGTTTTTAAGCACGGTTTCTACAATTTCCAGGGAAATATGTATACTCTTTCATCAATGAAAGATAGCTGCATAAGCCTAACCTACTGTTAGGACAACTGAATTTACTATGCAAGCATCTGTGCCTCTACAGGAAGATTTGTAGAATCTTGGAAATTAAAAATATTTGAAAAACACTGGCCTAAACTGACCTTTGGCTTTCGTAAAATCTGGAACCATTTTATGTCCTTCAGGGATGTGCTTTCTGAGCCCTGACATAAAGTGAATTGTACCAGTGCCAGTTGCCATTAATACTACTTTTTCAGCTCAGCTGTTGATGCCAACATGCATGCCAGTGTAATGTCAACTTCTGTTCTTGGCACCAGCTGGAGAACTATTTTAGCAGAGTGCACAGGCGGGGTCTGGATGGTGGTCTCGATACTCTGCATACTGGATTTTGGCCAGATACTGGCAACCTTGATCTTTCAGCTGCCATTCCTGTCCCTAAAAATAATTGGAACTGATTCTTGGGTGTTGCTTACCCAAAGTCTATTCTATGGAGCAGAGTATGTTCCTTACACATGGGAGTGTCAAAAAGTGCCAGTAGATATTTGATCTTATTTAAAGTTAAGACTGAAAATTAACTACCCTTACAAATGTTCCCCTTCTGCTTTCTCCTTCTGTAGAATTTTACTTTTCAGTACCTTGTGAAGAAGAAATTTCCAGACATACGCATCTACTTTCATAAAGAAGTAAAATGGTTTAATATAGAACTCTTCAGGTACTAATCTGAAGGTTAGAGTAAGACATCAGTATATTAAATAAAGAACTTATAATGGAATGCTTTTTAAAATCTTTACTTTGCACTCTGTATTCCTAATTCATGAATTGCAAAAGATCTGAATTTGACTTGAAACTTATGTGATAACATTGAAAATTACATACAGAATCTGATAGTTAACTAACTAAAATAACTTCATTGAATAAACTTATTTTTCAAAGGTATTTCTCATTTATGTACTGGGGAATGTTACCATTACCATGTAAAGAGATGCTGTAATGAATAAAGCAGAAATGTGTATTTGGAGTAGTTATGAGTGGTTATACGTTCATGATTGTGGTGAATTGGCTTTGGCTGCTTAATCAGCAAATGATAGAGGTTTACTTTTATGACATACCAAACATCTCTCATCAGCACCTTTATAAAGATAAGAATGTGAAGAATATTCAACTTTGTCATCATGGTGGGAGAACTTTAACAGAAATAATTTTAGAAATCTGGAATTTTTATTACTAATTTCTATCCCAGGATTCTTATTAAACGAAGTGTTTCCCTTGTTTTATATGTATGTCTTGGTATGATTCCAGGGTTCTTTTTTTTTCTTTTTTTTCTTTTTTTAAAAATTCCATTATAAAACTACTCTAAATAAGAAGAATGAAACTCTTGTTGTTTTAGGGCATTAGCAGCTGCTTTGGGAATTGTATGCATTCGTAAAACCCAAGGATTCCTTCATTAAGAGAAGATAAATATCAGTAAATTTGGTGTTTAATTTTACACTACTCGTCCTTTACTCTGCTTTAGTTGTAAGGAATTGTGGTGTAAATGTAAAAAAAAATTTTTTTTTCACTCTTTTTTCCTTGAAGACTGCCGTAACGCATGATCATTAACAGCTTGAGTTTAGAAACCTCTCAGCAATTACTAATGCAAAATTTATTTGCATCCTGAGTTGTCATACATCATTTGTTCAGACAGTAAGTGTTATTAAAACTTTAATACTTAGAAACTTTACAGAAAACATTAACGGAGAGTTTGAATTTTAGGTGGGAGACAGTATGTTTATTTTAAATAATAAGCTGCTGCTGGACATTTTAAAGTTACTAGCAGGACTGAGGTTTTGTAGATGTTTGATTTCTGCAAGGCAGCTGGGCACCTGTGTCTTCTGTCAATTGAAATAACCTGGAGTTACCAACGTAATTTGCTTAAAATTGGCTTATCTTACAGGACTACATGAGCAAGTATGATCCTGATGTTCACTTGTCCAAGCGCCTAAACTTTTCTTCTGCAACTCTACCAAATATGTTCCAAAGGAGCATAGAAAGTTACGTAGATAAAAGAATGGGTACCACTTATGGTCCTCCAGCAGGGAAGAAAATGACTGTCTTTATTGATGACATCAACATGCCTGTGATTAATGAATGGGGTGATCAGGTAAGAGGAAACTGTTAACATTTGAGAACTTACGGTCTTACTATTACTACTGATGCAAATAGCGACCTGCTGGTTTCAGAAGTAAGAAAGTTTAGGAAAAAAAATATAATATGGACTAGATCAAGTCTGTCTCCTGAAAGCAATTTCCCCAAGGCAGTTTTTCTGTGGGTGATAAACTGTCAGCCTCAAAGGATTAGTGCCAGCATCAAGCCATTTGGTGCAGACATTATAGATTTTAAGTCTTTTCTTTTGTCTACATACAGAGCCTGCAGAATTTACAAATTATCTGTACTAAGAACCAGTTTGAGAAAGAATATATACAAATCCAGGTAGCAAACAGAAATTCTTTCCTTCCATCCACTCTGGACTTTACAGTACAGTTATTATTAGGTGAAATCTAATGCTACAGTTGACATACAAGTCTAGTGAGCTGTTTTGAGGTACTAATAAATGAAGTCTTTATTGACCTGTACTCTGAAACTTTGACTTTAAAAGACTTGCTGAGAAAGTCATATTCCTTCACCTTATGTAGCTCTGTAATCCTGTTTTCTCGCTACCTCTATACAGGTGAAAGTGTGATTATATTTTATTCTGTGTCACTCATCTATGTGCCTATGTCAGTCTGAAAAAATTGACTGGATATAACTTCAAAGATATGCATTTTCTTAGATTGATGTTACAAAAACTGAGTTGGATGCCACACCTCGTGTTCACTACTACTTAGCTCACAAAGCTTAATGCAGCTAATTCACAGCATTGGGGCTCTTATTACTATTTTATATAATGTTATAAATTGCTGAAATGCCTAACAAAACACACAAAATTCAGAAATATGGGAAATGCTTCCTTTTGTTTACTGATTTGTTATACTACGGATTTTCTATTCTCTTCTTTCCTTCTGTCCTTCAAGTGGAAAACCCTGAAATACATAACTGCTCCGTTTCTTTTTTTTTGGGTGGGGGATATCTAGATCACCAATGAGATTGTAAGACAGTTGATGGAACAAAAAGGTTTCTACAACTTGGAGAAGCCAGGTGAATTTACGAATGTGGTTGATATCCAGTTTGTAGCTGCAATGATTCACCCTGGGGGTGGTCGGAATGACATCCCACAACGCCTGAAACGCCAGTTCACCATCTACAACTGCACACTGCCTTCCAGTTCATCTATTGACAAAATATTTCGAACAGTAGCTGAAGGCTATTTCTGTGAGCAACGAGGTTTTTCTGAAGAAATATGTAAACTGGCTTCCATATTAGTATCTACAACACGAAAAGTATGGCAAACAACAAAAGCAAAGGTAAATTTATGTCCACTATGAAGTCTTTGAAGCATCTGACCATGACAAAATAATGAGACCCAGACTTTTTGTACTGCCATGTACATTTATACTTCACATGATACCTGTAGGTATAATTATTGTTTGAAGTTCCTATTCTGAATTTTTTAATGTAAGTACTCACTCTCACTATGAGGTATGATGAGATAATGAGAGCATTTAGATGTCTTTTATTTGAGGGCATAAGGAACCATAAATTAAAAATTAAACAGGAATCTTCTAAAACAATGTTTAGAATTGTGAGAAAATGTAAAGATCTGACAAAGCCAATTTCAATAATTTACCAGCAGTCCTGGCTATCCAGGGAGGTCCTTGTTGACCGGAGGCTGGCAGGTGTGGCCCAGTCTACAAGAAGAGCATGAAGGATAATCCAGGGAATTAGGGGCCTGTCAATCTGACCTTGGTACTAGGGATGTCATGGAGCAGATCATCTTGAATGTCATCACATAGCACGTATAGGACAAATGAATGATCAGAAGCAGCCTGCATGTGTTTACAAAAGGCAGGTCCTTCCCAATTAACCTGCTTGACTAAACTTCTATATCAAGATGACCCACTTAGTAGATGAGGGAAAGGCTGTGGATGTTGTTTACCTGGATTGCAGTAAAGCACTTGACATGTTTTTCCATAGTATTCTCGTGTCCAAGCTCATGGCTTGGATAGGCGGGCTGTTCTCTAGGTAAAGAACTGGTAGAATGGCTGGGCTCAAAGAGTCATAGTGAATGAAGTTCCATCCATTTGGTGGCTGATCACCAGTAGTGTTTTGCAGGAATTAATATTGGGCCCATTTGTTTTTAATATTTTTATCAGTGACCTGGATGAGGGGATTGAGCGCATTCTCACTAAGCTTCCCAATTAGCTGAGAGTGTTGATCTGCTTGAGGGTAGGAAGGTTTTGCAGAGCGATCTGGATGGGCTGGGCTCATAGGTTGAGTCCAGTTGCATGACTAGAAAAGGACTTGAGGGTGCTGGTCAGCAGCTAGCTGAACATGAGCCAGCAATGTGCCCAGGTGTCCTAGAAGGCCAGCATCATTCTGGCCAAAAATAGTGTAGTAGGGAAGTGGTTGTTCACTTGTACATGTCCAATGTAAGGCTATGCTTCAAGTGAACCCCTTACTACAAGAATATTGAATTGCTTGTGCCTGTCCAGGGAAGAGCAACAAAGCTGGTGAAGGGACTAGAATCAAGAGTCATGAAGAGTGACTGAGAAAATTAGGGCTATTTAGTTTGGAGGAGACTGAGGGGAGACCTCATCACTCTCTACTGAACAACTACCTGAAAGGAGGTTTCAGCAAGGAAAATGTTTGACTTTTTTTTCTCAGGTGAAATGGAAAGCTGGATATATGCATGGAATGAAATTTGGAAAGTTAAAATTACAGCATAGAGATGTTTGCCTTTTTGTTTGTTTGTTTTAGTGAAAAAAGGTGGAGGAGGGTAGTGGAAAGGTATGGATAGATATGGGTTTGATACACGATCCGTTGATGTAAACTTGGCTTATATAGAGAAATAACGAGTTCTAGTTTAAGTTTTCAAGTATTGACCAGTAAATTCAACAAAAGTACTGCTTAGTACTGGTAAGTTTTGGTAAATTGCTCATTTTTTTTCCTAATCGTTTTTCCTCAACTTCTCTGTTTTGTTTTTTCTTTTTTTCATGTGCTTTTCCTTTTTTCTTATTGACTTCCTCATGTAGTCTTGGAAAGGACAAAAAAAGAGTGACAGAAATGATTTGGAAGAAAGAGTAGGAAAAATGCCACAGTTTAAGCAATATTGATGTTCTTACTGTGGCCTTTAATGCTATTGTTAACTAACTTTTCTTGGCTACTCTCCAGTCTGTATTACTGGAACCTGAAAGATTCAAAGAAACTTGTGTGAAATTTATATGAAATTAAACAGCTGGTTATTGCTACTGTCATTTCTTCATTTTTACCTTTGCTTTTTAAATGCCAAGTATGCATTTCTGCTATAATGCAATATTGATGTTGAAGTTTGTGAAAATATACAGTATTAATTTAAGTCTGGATAGGAAATAGTTTTATTTAGTAGTTATTTGAATGTAGATTATGACATTCTTTTGCAGATCTTACCAACTCCAGCTAAATTTCATTACATCTTTAATTTACGAGACCTTAGTCGTATTTGGCAAGGAATGCTAACAGTTACTTCTGAAGTCTGCCAGAGCATCAGTGTTTTGGTCGCCTTGTTCCAGCATGAATGCAGACGTGTTATTGCAGACAGGTTCATCAGCCAAAGTGATAAAGACTGGTTTGAAGATATGATGAAAAAGGTAGGCAAATAGTATTAAAGTATATGCTACAGAGAGGGACCAATACAGTGTTTCACAACTAAAATGATCCTTAATGTTTTGTTGTAGACTGCTGCTGCAGAACATGATCAAAATCTATTTGAAGATGGATCTACAGAATTATACTTTGCAGATTTTTTGCGTGATGCCCCGGAAGCCACAGGAGATGAACCTGATGATGTAGAATTGAAGGCTCCTAAAATTTACGAGCCTATCCCATGTTTGGATTATTTGGCTGAAAGATTACAAATGTTCATGCAACAGTACAATGAAAGCATCAGGGGATCAAAGATGGATTTAGTATTTTTCAAGGTATTAGTGCTTCTAGTTATGTTACTACAAAACCACCTGGTCTTTTGCATTTCACCGATGCATGTGTTTTAAATGCTTCCATCAGATTATTCATGGAGATAACTCAAAATAGCAAAACATGTATCCAGTGATCCTTATAGATACATAAAGCCATGTTTGTGTCTTCCAAATGCTTTAATTCTCAAAAATTATTCCATCTCTTTATTGTTTCCCATTTTTTTTATTTCTCCTGTCTTGCATAATCCAATGCACAACACATTTGTTTTTACAGTTCACATCATAATAGTCATCTGGCTCAAAGGTCTTTTGATGCTTGGTGCTTTAGATCATCTTTAGATTGGGTGCTTTGGTTGATGTTTAGAACATTTCAAATTATTTGTTACTCTAAGATAAAAAACACAGTTGAATAAGAAATCCCTATAGGGTACTTGTACTTTTGACAGCCTACTTAGACAGACTGTAAGTAGCTCACCTAAAAAGATGGAGGAGGGTGTTAATCCGCTTCCTTTCTAGTTTTCCTCCAGACCCTTAAGGAAGCATGTGTTTGATTCTGCTAAGTACAAATATTGCATATGACGGTGTGTCATATGAGCTTGATACAGGGAGATTTCTCCTGGACTAGGTCTGCTGGTCACTGAAGAAAGGGGAAAGCTCTTGTTGA
The DNA here is from genome assembly GCA_030625065.1 of Alectoris magna. Lineage (NCBI taxonomy): Eukaryota > Metazoa > Chordata > Aves > Galliformes > Phasianidae > Alectoris > Alectoris magna. The sequence continues at coordinate 60,875,777 of CM060561.1, forward strand.
TTCTGTTGAGTAGAGGACCGAGTATTCGGCTATTCGGCAGTTGGCTTCCAAGAAGGCCTCTAGATGTTGTGAGGCAGTTGCTCAATTATGTGCTTTTAGATAAATATACACTGTATTATTTTTTATACCTTAACATCGCTCCCCTCCCCCCCTTTTTTCTTTCCCAATATGTAGGATGCAATCACTCATTTGATTAAAATATCACGGATTATTCGTACTCCACAAGGAAATGCGCTGTTGGTCGGTGTGGGTGGATCTGGAAAACAGAGTCTGACCAGACTAGCATCGTATATTGCTGGATATGAGAGTTTTCAGATTACTTTAACAAGGTAACACAACACTGTGTACATAGACATTTGCTATAGAAATGAACTGCAAACATGCATCTTAAAGCAATGCAAACCTGTCTGACATTTTATCCCTCGCTGTAAACTACATTTTCAACCAAAAGCACCTGTGCAAATACACAATCTGTAGATGACTGACCCTGGGTCTTTGTTTTGGGGCCTTTACACTGTTAACAGCAAGTTTTCCTTTCCTTCAGCATTTGAGTTTGCAATGCCCGCTTGTAAATTCCCGCTGCATCATTTTACACTAAAGATAACATGGAGTAATCTATTGGTGTATTATGTGCAGTGGCCAAATAGAGATGGCCGGGGGAAATCGTAACTTTTGTTACAGATGGCTACAGACCCAGATTATATTATTACAACTGTTACTATTACTTAATTGTGGGTAGTACTGAAATTTAGTAATTTGTAAAAACTGAGGGGAAGAGAGGGGAACTCTTTATCTATCTATCTAATGTATTTGTTAGAGCCCTGTATTTTAAGCTGCATTTATTTGGTTTCTTTTCAGAGGGAGAAGGAGTCAAGGGGAGGATGAGTAGAGGCAGAGTAGGAAATAAGGTTTCCTCTGTCTTTATTCTGTAGATGTTGTTTTGAAATAGTCCCTGTCATTCCTGACTAGGAAATTGGAAGACATCTTTCCAGTTAATTATTTGTCAGCGTTACCACTTAATAGTCTGGAAGACATTCATTTAAATCTTCCTGAAGCAACTGGGAGTGTAATGGCTGTCCTTCACTTGTTTATCTTTTTAAACAGCATTTACAGGGTTAAGAACTCATGATTGGCAGTGTGTATTTCTCTTTGAAAACTACAGAGCATGTTGAGAAATTTTCATTTGTATGTTCTTATCAAGAACACCACAAATCACTGTAGTAATTATAGTTCACACTAGCAAATTGAGCTGTTAGATTGTTGCACAAGTTCTACAGTGCTTCCATTCAAGGTATTTGTAGAGCACTGTTAAGATGCAGCTGCTAGGGCACAAGGAGACTTTCTGTATGGTATATTTAATTTCAAAACAGAGTGTTGTTTGCAAATAGTGAACAGTGCATTGTCTGTATTACCCATATTACTTAAGGCCCTTGGAAATAAACTGATTTCAAAGAACACAAGTTCCTAATTACAACAATTTAATAGTGTAAGGATACAATGGACAAAATTTGGCATTTTATTAGCCTTACTTTACTTTTCTTAATATTTCACAATCTGAATCATAAATTTGCATGGAATTCACCAGAATCATACTTGTATGCACCAACTGGAAGAAGTGTAATGAATGAATCAGCCCAAGTGATGATATGTTCAATATTACAAATATTGACAATATAATAACACAGATAACACAATAGAAAACCCAGTTGTGCTTATTCTTGTCTCTTAGTGATTTAATTTAGCTTTCTCTTAATATCTTCAAAAGATAATCCATCTGTATTTAAGTTTAATGGCAGTGGGCAACAGAATCTACTTGACAACTTAATCCAGCTATACTAACCTTCAATTTGAACAAAGAGCTTAAGTCTACAATCTGCAGGGATGCAAAGCAGCTATATCATGCATATGTTAAAGATAGCATTACTCTTACGTTTTGTTTTCTAGCACCTTATTCTATTGGCTTCACCTCCTCTCCTATGATTTATGGAACCAATCATTCACTTTGGGAAAATATTTAATTAAAAAAATCCCTGAAAAATGAAAGCGGGAGATATGGTGTTATGGTTTTCTGATTTTTTTTTTTTGTTATCAGTATTCAACATCATAACATCATGTTATGTCTCCCTGCCCCATTAGTCACAGAACCAGGCCGAACCAGCCCGTAAGCCATGGACACGCAGTATTTATTTCATATGTAGAATTTTATCCTGCCTAAGTAAACTGAGCCATACGAAAGGTATTTCCCAGAATGATTAATCATTTTTGTTCTCACTTTCTTTAATCCTTTTCTGTCCCAGAACATATGCCACCAATAACCTCTTGGATGATCTGAAAATCTTGTACCGCACTGCTGGGCAAAAAGGAAAGGGCATTGTCTTTATATTCACAGACAACGAAATCAGAGATGAATCTTTTCTTGAGTACCTGAACAATGTTTTGGCTTCAGGTGAAGTCTCAAATCTGTTTGGACGAGATGAAATTGGTGAAATCACACAAGATCTGATACCAGCAATGAGGAAAGAGTATCCAAAGCGTACTCCCACTGGTGAAAATCTTTATAATTACTTTCTTACTCGAGTTCGCAATAACTTGCACGTGGTACTTTGTTTTTCTCCTGTTGGGGAAAAGTTCAGAACTCGTGCACTCAAGTTTCCAGGTCTGATTTCAGGCTGTACCATGGACTGGTTCCAGCGCTGGCCTAAAGATGCTCTTGTAGCAGTTGCACAACATTTTTTAGTTTCCTACCCTATAGAGTGCACAGTTGAAGTGAAACAAAGTGTTATTAACACCATGGGAACGTTTCAAGATATTGTAGCTGAAAAATGTGTAGAATACTTTGAACGATACAGACGCCGAACGTTTGTGACTCCAAAATCTTACCTGTCCTTCATTGGAGGCTACAAAGCTGTTTATAAAGAGAAGTTTGCCAATGTTGGAAGTTTGTCTGAACGCATGAGAACGGGTACTGTAAATTCTGGTTGTGTAGTTTTTTATATATATTTATTTTTTAAGTTGAGAAGAATCAGAATAAAAGAATGTTAAAGTGTTAATTCTTGCACGTCTAGAGTGTTAACTTATGGATTTGAACTGCAAGCTCACTTTCATTTGGAAGCGGGCTGTCCTATTTTCAGCTTTGTTGTGTAAGATTACAAAATATATGGAGTTTTTGTTTCAAGGAACGTTGTGAATATTGCATATTGCAGGTATGTTTTTAAAATAGCATCAGTTAGCAGCTAAAATTCCTAAAACTCCTGCTTCTGTATGCCTGTATGCCATGGAGCTACTGCTTCCTCGTTTTCACATTTAAGCATATTAAATTAAATCTGAGGGAAAATAAGCAATATTCAGATTCAGTCACTATGAAGATTGTTTTAAATAAACATTATATACCAAGTGTAAAAATACTAAAATCGTGCACTGCATGATGTCGTACACAGTTAACAAATGGTTTCTGAAATTGAATGGTGTTTAGAGATGGACGTGAACTTAAATCGTTTTTTCTCTTACTGCCACCAACTTCAGAACAGTGCTATTTACACATATCTGCATGGATAGATGGTGGCTGGCTGGCTGGAAGGAACATTTGTGCTTTTTTTTTTTTGAAGGCTAGAGAGATTTACATGATTTATATGCATGCATTTATATCAAGGATTTTTATACATATAGATACATGTAATTTTTTCAGCCTTTGATAAAATTTTTAAAATATTGCTCAAGAATCTATCCTCCCTGTTCATCTGGATCTTCATATGTTTAATGTAGAAGCTCAGCCTAATCTCATCTTCACTTGCATTATTTAGAATGTCAAGTTCCTCTTCTCTGTTCTGTGGATCTTTGGATCTTAGGAACAGTTTTGTACTTCATGTTGTCCTGTGAATTTTTGCACTGTTTGCATTATTTAGCATCCCTCTCACATATAAAAATATAAATAAGTGACCGATGACAGATTCTGAGGACTTTTACCCATAAAATAAATAAAAAATACATGAAATATTAAACAAATATTAACCCTGCTTCATCCAGGTGGGGATCACTCACTGGCATTTCTAAATGTGAATGTGAGTGACTGATTTTCAGTATTCAGATCACTTCACTGAGGTTTTTCTCTCATGAACTCATATTGCTGTGTGGCATTTATTCTACACAGGTCTTGCAAAACTGATGGAAGCTGAGGTTTCAGTAAATCAGCTTTCCAAAGAGCTGGCGATGAAGGAGAAGGATTTGGCTTTAGCTTCAAAAAAAGCTGATGAAGTTTTATTAGAAGTAACAATGAAAGCCCAAGCTGCTGAAAAGGTGAAAATGCAGGTGCAAAAGGTAAAAGACAAAGCTCAGGCTATTGTGGATGATATTGCCATTGATAAAGCAGCAGCAGAAGAGAAGCTTGAAGCTGCAAGACCTGCTCTGGAAGAAGCAGAGGCAGCCCTGCAGGTCAGAATCAAAGATAATCTGAACATACTAGGGTACTATGGTTAGGCTGCGGTTGGACTTGATGATCTTTGAGGTCCCTTCCAACCTGAGTGATTCTGTGATCCTATGATTCTATACATGTATTTTGCAATTGCTGTTTGTGTAATATTGTGGTTGAAAAACTAAAATAATATGAAAGGGCTATCACTGACCTGATAGAAAAAAACTGAAAAGTGAGGTAGTGGAATGATAAGATAAGAAGTATCTCTTCTACTGTCAGGTAATAAAATGAGTCACTTAGTGGTACAAGCAGTCTGGCCTTTCTGTAGTGCTACTTCTGGGTCACCTGCAAAACTGAAGCAGTGGTATTAAATATGCAGTCCCTTGCAAAACATCTTTCTCTACCATCAAGTGATGGCTTACAGAAATTGGTTATTTTCTTCTCTTTACAGACGATAAAGCCCTCTGACATCGCAACGGTTCGCAAACTGGGTAAACCTCCTCACTTGATAATGCGAATTATGGATTGTGTGCTACTTTTATTCCAAAGAAAAATAGACTCAGTAACAATTGATCAAGAACGCCCATGTGTGAAGCCATCATGGGCTGAGGCTCTGAAACTAATGAATAACTCTGGATTTCTTGGCATGTTGCTTAGTTTTCAGAAGGTAAGAAGTTGTTAGTGGCATTATTATTACTGCCATAGCTATCTTAAAGATCAGGTAAAATCATCATCATATTTGTGTGTTACGTCATCCACAGGAACAGAAGGTCATAGGTAGTCTGAAACACATTAGATTTTGTGCATCTGTTGTTGCAGATAACTGTGTCTGTTTTGCTCCCCATTTTCATGGTTCCTTATTTCAGTAGATGTTCTTCTGGACCACACAGTTACGATGGCAGACACAATTATTCCAAGCACTGGATCAAATCTTGAGAAGCTTGATTGTATCTTTATTCAAGCAGCTCTTGCTTCTCAGTAGGAATTTGCCTAAAAAGGATTCACTGTTGATTTTTTTGGTTGTCTCCCTATCTCTAGCAAGATGGTCTCCATCTACCAGACCTCTTTGCGTATAAGGTGCTTGAGAAAACCATCTCCCAAATTGTTTGATGGGGAATGAAAATCCTGCAAAAATACAGAGCTACTGGGAACTTTTGGGGCTATTTTATTAGAAAAGTAATAAAATGCAGAATGATCAACCAAATGAAAAAAAAAACCAAACAGATTTTTACTTCTTTTACGGGCAAAAGCTTGCCCCATTTACAGCAAGATTTACAGCAGGATTCTCTAGACTGTGGTGCAAGGGGAATTTCTAGGCAGGGAAGAGAAGATAAAGCTAGACATGTAGCTAGACTAGAATAAGACCCGGGATAGATTATGGAATGACAAAATCAGGGCCCAACTCTAAAACCCAGAAAACCAAGCAGGTTTTGGCAAAACCTGTGTTTTTTGCAGAAAACTGTTCATTTGTGCATGGATTCGTAAAACAGCTTCAGCTGTACATTTTACTGATGTCTTTTTAAGCTACTGGAGTTCTTCTGTTGTGCAGATGTGGCTTGGAACGGCTACTCTCACTATCCCCAGGAGCTTCTCCCTGTGAGCCATATTGACATGGCAGCATGTGGAAACTTGTGCAGCCTCTGCATACTGTCTCATTCTGGGGCTGCCAATCTGGCCACTTTTCCAAGTGCTGCCTTCTATAAACAGATAGAGGAAGTGAGTTTAAATTATATTTATTAAATTATATTTATATGTATAAATTATACGCTCCTTACTCAAGCATATGAGGTTTCCAGTTTTAGCGCTTACTGATACTATGTGTTCCTGCTGGTAGTTTGGAACACATTTAACTTTATTCAGAGCAATTTGAACAGCCTCTGTGAGGCTAAGTTCCTGCTGGAACCCATGCTGTTGAATGTGACAAGGAATTCCAGATTATATCTATTCCTGATGAAGTACTTTCTATGTCATCCCTTTGCCTTATTTCTTGTTTCCAGTATTGACCATATGTGAGAAGTAAGGCCATCATGTCTGGAGTTCTGAGTAAACTATACTGCTTGTTCTTTTTGTGAGATTTTTGATATTTTCTTATTTTTGTTTTGCAAGGAAGGTCAGTGGAAGAAAAAAACTCCTTGGGTTTAAAATTTGATCCTGAAAAGAATGACATCTGAATAGGATCTTAGGCCACTGTTGTTTGGTCTTTGCTGCACCCTTGCTGGCTTGCTAACTTATAATTTCGAGTGGGAGAATAAAAAAATCTAAATGTTTATCCAGCATTACTCTTAGCAAATGCTCATAATTAGAACATCATAATATATGATTTTAGGAATAATGTAATGAATTTCTTTGTTATTAGTATAGTAACTAGGGATCAGACAGGTATAAGACTGTCCTTTCTGATACGTACCTCCAAAAAAAGGGTATGTTGCTTGATGCTATTAATGGAGGATCATTTTTAGATTCATTGAAAGAAACATGTTAATACGTTGCCAATAAAAGGAAGATTCTTAATGCTTCTGTTGTTAAGCAACTATTATTACCCTGTATAATCTATTCTACTCTCTACATTTCTTAAGGAGATGAATTCCATTTTCTTCTGACACTTGTGTAATTATAGATTAACCACCGTCATCAAAGATCTGGCTTTTCATACTCTTAACAGAAAGCAGAAAAAAATGTAAGATTTGAATAATGAAGTGAAAAGCTGAAAGAAATCACATTTACAGTTAAGGAAAAGGGATGGTTTCAATGAAGTCAGTGTTGGTTTCTCTACAGAAATGAGAAGTTTCACCTTTTCCCTTTTCCAGGCTTCACACTGAACTCCCTCTGTTTACACTATGATTTGTGTGATGTCATGGTGAGCTGGTTCAGGGAACTTGCCTAGAAGAAAACAGAACACTGTTGTGTGCTGGCTTGGATTTCTATCATATTGGCTTCCATACTAGCTCACTGAGAGCATTGGTGATGCCATTCAAGATGTGGCAAGAGCAGATCTTGAGGCTGAAAGGGAAAGAAGGTGCAGAGAGATGTAATAGAAGGTAGTTAGACCAGCTTAGGTTGTCAGGAGCTACAAGTGTGTATCTCTAAATATTATGGGCCAAATAAATTTATGAAACGTAAACTCTAGTCAGCTTTTTTTTTTCAGTGGAAGTAGAAGCTATTTTTACTTGAGTTCACAAAAAAAAAAAAAAAAGCCAAAAAACCCAAATCAACAACCACAACAACTAATCTGTCCTTTCCAAGAGTAAAAAGCAGTGTCTGTGTTCATGAACAGTATTTAGTTCATTTCTTTTGTAAGAAGTGGTAGAGTCATGTTTTTAAAAAGAAAAGTGTTTTGGTGAAGCAGATTTTATTTTAACATCAATTCTTAAAAATATTTTTTCCTTTCTGCTGTCTAGGACTCAATTACAGGAGAAATTGTGGAGCTTTTAGAGCCTTATTTGGACATGGAGGATTATAATCTGGAAACGGCTAAAAAAGTGTGTGGAAACGTAGCAGGTCTATGCTCATGGACACAAGCAATGGCTTACTTCTATGGTATTAATAAAGAAGTCCTTCCTCTTAAGGTACTTCATACTATTCATTTCATTTTTCTGAGGGATAACTATAGTTGAAGGCAAAAAATGTAACTAAATTGCTAAAAAAGATAGCAGTTTGCAAGAGATTCTTATTTCTTCATGCACCATTTTGAAGTCCAACACTCAAATGTCAAAGAAGTCCTGCCATTTTTTCCCCTTACGCAGCTACGCTGTGGTACAGTTGTTACTTGTGTGCATGCAAGCAGTTTTCAGTGGGAGTGTTCAGTGCACAGATTCTTCATACAACTTGGCTATTGGCAAGTGAAAGTTACTATGTCTGCCCTTGACCTTGGTGCCAGGCACTGCAGTTTCAAGATTTCCCCTCTGTCTTAACGGCTTGGGAAGGAGCGTGCCTTGTCATGGTCCTGGTAGAATCTGGGAGAGACCTTTCTTGACAAATAAGTATTCTGTAGTGAATTTAGCTGGAATTGGATTATCTGAGAAAATTTCTGAGCGTCAAGTTGCTACAAGTGATTATATATGTAATATGTAGTTACCTAGTGCAGAATTCTTTAGGAACGGTGAAATTCTTGTAAAATTACAGTAGAAAGGGATCGGCTGCCATTATTTGCACTGCTAAAAACAGTTTTGTTATCTTGGAAATGTTTAAAATATGAGAGTATTAAAACATAACTTTGAATATTTATATAGTGATTTATAGTTGCTTATATGGATGATTTTATTGGTGTTTTTTTTTTTGAAAGAAATACATACCAATTGGTTATGCTTCCACTGTACTTACACTCAGTCTCCTTTTGTGTCCATTGCATGTTCAAAAGTCTTCACATGTGCTTTTAGTTTATCTGGATTAATCAAATTCAAATTCATTAAAACATAATATTTTTGATCCAAGTAACCAATGACTGTATTTTTGTGATTTATATTTTTAAAAATAATAGAACTTTCACTAACAAAAAATAGAATCTGAAATGCACCTATTGAGATCTATAAAAGTAAAAAAACCTAGGGGAAATACTGGACTAATGCTCAGATGCAACTACATAAAAGCTGTGGAAGTGCTCTTGCAGTTTTTAATTATACATGATTTAAAGTTACATATAGATTTATCTTTATATTCGTATATTTACATCTTGCCACACTGGAACTGATATAAAGCTAAGCATGTAGTTCTTGGCAAAGTGATACCTATTGTCAGATATGGCAATAGTTTCCATTATTTTAAAATTGGAGATAATAAAGGAAGGAAAGTTTTAAAGAAGGTATTGTGGGAAGCAGTAGAGTGATACTAAGAAAATAATTGAAAATAAATGTACAATTAGATTTCATAAAGGACTAACACAGGTAAATCATCCAGTGCTAAAAGCAGGTTTACTGAATGAATGAATCAAATTGCTTTATCCTAACTGCAGTTCTAGGAGGCAGCCCCTCTTCAACACTTGCATAATCCAGCCAATGTATTTTTAAATTCCATCTTAAATGAGGCTCTGTGACTTCTTAATCTCAAAGGTGACACTGTATGAAAACTGACTAATAATGACTTATATTTTAGTAATTATTGTGTGTAAGTGTGCAAAAATGAATGCTTCCCTTGAAATGATTACCTACGCTATTCATACAAGTGGCCTGCAGCCTAAGTGTCACTACTCAGAGTTGAACACAGACAGTACAAATAAACATTGCCTTCAAATGTAGTGCAGTGTGGTTATTTATCATAAAGCAGCCACCATTTATTTATTGCTTTCCAGTAGACCCTCAACATGACCATGGACAGTTCCTCTCTAGTTTGTTAACCAGTCAGCAAGCCTGCTGGATTAACGTGATAATTCTGAAACACCATCTTGTATTTATCCATTAGTTGAAGAAAATAGTGGTAGAATGAGAAAGCTCTGGCTTTAGTTGTGATTGTGCTAGCTTCCAAATAAAATAAGGAAATAATTTCCCTTGGAGATGTCTCCAGTGATTTTAATTAATATCTCCATAGGCTGTTATGATGATCAAGAAAAGTTTGTCTGTAGTTTATAAATTCTGTTTGACATGGAGAATTGTCCCTGTCACATGTTGCCTTAAATATGGAACTTTATTGCCTTTTCTGTTTTTGCTTGTCTCTATGTTTAACTAAATCCACAGGAGGCAATAACTGGAATTTCACCTTAGAAAGAACAGTGTGAAAATTTGGGGCCAACCATTTAAATAAGAGCATGCTTGTCAAGCCAAATGCCACAAGCGTTTGTGTATGAATTCAAGGAAGTCATTTATTTGGAGAGGGTGGAAGGGAAGATTAGATCACCTATAACAAAACAGATTAGAGTCAGGACGTGTAACTTGGAAAGGAAGAAGTGAAGAATCTTTCGGTAGCTATTGAGGCTGCATAAAGCAGATAAGAGGCAGGATCTCCATGCCTTTCAAAGGTTGTTTTAATTCCCCCAAATGATCACTGATAGCAAAGATATAGAGGACAAGATTTTATTAATGTCATTCTGCACGAATCTGTTTGCATGTATGCATATGCACGTGTATATATATATGCATGTATGTATTTTTATATATGCATGTATGTATTTTTATATATGCATGTATGTATTTTTATATGTGTGTGTGTGAGTAGTACATTTTTGAGATGAAGAAAAGCCATTTTTTTTTTCTGCGAAACCTATGTATGTGCTCACTTCTCTTATGATGTCTCCCTAAATTATCTCCGAGTCCAACCTTCTCATGATATTGAGGCTCTGATCAGAATCATGAAAAAGCAGTGGACCATCTTTGTGAAAAATCAGCAGGTGCAACTAGAGATTGCATTTCCATGAAGTAATGTCAGCCAGGTACCGTGTTCCCAGGGAATGACTGCAAAAAAAAAAAAAAAAAAAAAGGAAAAAAAGAAAGAAAGAGAAAAAAGACCAATGTGGTCATTCAGCACATCCACAGAGCACTTTTAGTAATGTTTCCTGTATTTACTGAGCAACAGCTGCTCTTCATAGTGATCTGGGGTTGTTCTAGGCATCCCATTCATGAGCAGAGATAGCGTTTAACAACGTGAAGATTTTTATCAAATAAGGCATTTTTATTTATTTTTATTGAAATGCCTTCCTGGATCAGGACCAGTTATATTCAGTGGTTAGCAAAACTGAGTTTGCAGTGAATCAGTGAGGAACTTGAGGCTATGGCAATACTGATAAATTAAACAGTGTGACTGAACTTTAGACACTAGAAAATGAGCATCTACGCTGTTAAATTGCTAGAATCATCCCTAGCGTGTACTTGATCTTGGCCAGGCAGCATTTTCTCAGTGGTCTCTGGGCACCTCTCAGGAACTGGCATGGCCAAAGAGCCCTTTCTGCAGGTCTGTTTGCATGCAGCGTGATGTTTTAGAGTCTGGGAGAGTTTTACATGACCTGCTTTACTCTTACAGATTTCAGTGCCAGAGGAAGGTTCTGGACCTGTTTAATTTAATAGCATAGCCGTGGATTGTAATTACTTGCTTATTTTTCCTGTTTTTATGTGGAATGCAAAACGGCTAAGAGGGGCAAAATCATCTCACCACCTGCTATGAAGGCCTCTTATATGGCTTCTTGGAATAAGGCAGTGTAGCTGCTCAGCAGTTCAGTCTGTGCCGATTAATGACACTTGGCCTGTGCATACAGATTCAGGATGGAAGATGCAGAAAGAGCAAATGAGGCACTGGCTGAAGCAGACATGAGGGTGTTGTGTGGTTCCCCACAGTGCCAGTGGCAAGGAAAGGCTGAAGACATGGCTCTTGCACAAGTCTCCAAGTGTTCTTATGTAATCCCCCCCCCCCCCCCCATCCAGGAGCTTGCAGTGCGGTTCTCATGTCCTCAATCCTCGTGATTCATTCACATAAAATCCATTTATCAGGCTTTCACACTGCATCCAACTGGAACAAATTTTGAATCGTTGCTTTGCTGCATGACTCGGAGAGATGAAACGAAGGGTGTGACTCTTGTTCGCATAGCAGTGTCACTAAAATTAGAAAGGCCGCAATGGTTCTTTGTGGTTGGGAGACACATTTCCTTCCCTCTGTTAATTGGCTGGAAATCTTCATAAGAAGCTTCTTGCAACTCTAATAACCTTCTTGGCAGGAAAACTTTCCTTCTGTTCTCATGGCAAAACTGCGCAGGAAGCTGCCAGCCAACCTGCTAGTGATGTCTATATGAAAGCAGTGTTTGTACCCATGTAATTTTGAAATGTGGAATTGGAGAGAGAGACAGAGAGTGATGATTTCCAGGGAGAACCAAAGCAAGTAGTCTCTGCCTTGGGGAGTCACATATGTTGGTCACGCAGGTCACGCATTCATTCTTGTGCAACCAAGCATCATTCATCACATATGATTAAGCATCCTGTACATCAATCCAATACCAAAATGTACTAATACTGTCTTATTACCCTAAACTTCGCTGAAAACCTTGGTTAAATTGTCTATAAAATTACTTCTTACAATAAGTCTTCTGCTAGAGATCCCTGTAATGCCTAACAAATTTGGGGAATTTCCATGTTAGAGTGCAGTAGATTTTTTTTCTTTGTACTCATCGGAAGTGTTTCTTTGTGAGATTTATTTATTTATTTTGGTTGTGCCTACATCTTCAAGGCTGGTAACCTTTTAGGAGCTTTTAAGAAGTAGGAAGTCTGTTTTATTCATTTTTTGTACCTTTCTGTAGAGTTTATTGCTGCGTGGAGATACGGCTTTTTCATATTTGCAAGGCACCATTGCTTGTATGTATTGGGCATTCTTTTTCACTATGGCTCACTGTGTATTGCTATGGTAAATGCCATGGTGAAATATGAATCCTCACAGCCAGGTGTAATTTCCTTGTTCTTCCAGCTGTTCTGTCTTGGCTGTTCTTCCCAACTTTACAGTGATATTTTTCCCTGTGTCACCTCACTGTTTGTGAGCTGTGATGAAGCAATGCATCATAACTTTGTTTTACTCTCATTCTTGGCTGTCATGGATTCAATGATAAAAGATGATGTTCTGCATCAGAAGAGGAGGAGGCTAGGTGACAGAGAGAGGGATGCTGTAGGGTCCTCTCTGGATCTCAGTAAAAGATCCAACAACAAATGGCTTAATAAGGTAATTGCTTTAGTAAGATAGAACAAAAAGAGGGACATATGATAGCTTTAATGACCAAAAGAGAATGTCTTTCTCCATGAACAGGATCTGCTCTGCATGGCACAGCATGGGAAAATTCATCTAGGCTCTGTCCAATGTTGCATGAACATGGGGTGCTCAGCATCTGAAGGGATATAAGATTTACTCACTACCCACACTTCTTATGCTTATTTTATTGGGGCATTGTATTCTTAAGACATCTGTTGTCAGTCCTTTCTTACTGGGGTCTAGAAAGAGCCCTGCTCCGTCTCTTTGCCTTCTCTGTTGTTGAACAGAGGAACACCGTGTCACCTACTCAAAACTCCCGTAGTGTTTAAGCTTTTCTGGAGAGTCCAAGATTCACTAAAAGTAGTATCTGAGATTCTGAAATCTGCTTAGCTGGGTCCTATCAAGACTCACTGGTCTGCTGATTCAACAGTGTCTGCCTCTAGGAGATGCTCTTTAATATGCACTTTGATAAATAAGAGTAGAATAAAAATATTTCAGCATCTTTACATGATGGATATTTTTGAATGACCATTTTGCAGGCTTATCTCTATTATAAAACATTTGTTTATCTCTACGATCTGTCAACAGATGCAGTGGCTGCAGTAAATGATGCTTTTGCTGATATTGCTGTTCTCTGGAAATGTAACACTGAAGTGTTAAATTTGTGCTTCAATGATGATTGCAGATATGCTTCTCTAATTGCTGGCAGACCTATCTGGAAATACACTGGACTCCACGCTCCACTCTTTTATCATGCCTAATCTCAAAATGGGATTTGGTTCCTCTCTTTTAATTTTTTTTTCCTATCCAGTGCAAGAATTTGCTGATTTTAGTATAGTTTGATAGGAATTAAATATATCTCTTTAGTCAAGATTTAATGTCAGAAAACAGCCCAAGGTTATATGGTTTACTGGAACTCATACCAGAGATTCCTTGCTCTGCTCTGATGTGATGTGAGTCAAGTTTCATATTTGTAGTAAAACATTTTTACAGATTTTTAGTTTCCATCTTTGTACCTCTTAGAGCAGGAAAAATGAAAGTGCTTTAAATATTCAGAGCAAATGGAAACAAAGTTTATCTGTAAGTGTTTCATAAGCATTATGTCAATTTCTAATCTTTCACAAACAAGTATTTGGAAACACATTCTGGATTCACAGAATGTATATATTTTTTCTTAGTGGTAATCCAGAAATGAAGAGGCCAAGTTTAAAAAATGTCAGCTTCTCATTCAAATTTTCATAGACACACACGAAATGTCTTTAGAGCTTTAGTCTCCAGAGGAACAAAAAATGTGTTTGTTACATTTTTATTGTAGAAGTAATTGATGAGGAAAGAAAGAAGAAGATTAGTTTCCATTATCATTATTATTATTTTATAGTCTGTGGGGCACAATCTTAATTTTCTTTTGCACTGAGAAGGTATCACAGGAAATATTGTATGCAGTGCCTCATATATCTAGTATACAGCTATTTCAAGGGTATTGTGCTTATACACCATTAATCGTTGTGTGATTAATGGATCATTCTGAAAATATTATTAAAACATTTTAAGATTATATTGAATAACAATAAAAAGGAAAAAAATGCTTTTATCTTGTGTATGTATTATTTTTAGAAGTTCTCAATATAGTACAGTATATGGCACTAAATGAGTGTCCTTGACTTGTCAAATAACAAGTATTAATGACTGTTTACTTTGAAATGCTTCTAGGCAAATCTAGCCTTGCAAGAGGGAAGACTTGCAGCTGCCCAAACTGAACTGAATAATGCACAAAATCAGCTGGATGAGAAGCAGATGGAACTGGATCAAGTACAAGCCATGTATGATGCTGCTATGAAAGAGAAGCAGGCCTTACTCGATGATGCTGAGGCTTGCAGGAGGAAGATGAACAATGCCACTGCTCTGATAGAAGGCTTAGGTGGAGAAAAGGTGCTGGCACATTATGAGTACAGTTCTAGCACAAAGTTGCTCCTCAGGTTTGAGAATAACCCATAACAATCATTAGCAGTGCTCAAGAAATTCAAGGCAAGGTGATGTCTTGATATATGACACAATATTTTAGTTACAGGTGTGGGCTTTTTTCTTTTTTTCTTGAAATCAATGCATCTAAAAAAGTAAAGCCATTTATTGTGTTGGCCAGATTCTTATGTGTAGTGATCATATGACTTGTATTGCGATAATGTTCAAAATGAAAGCCAAGGAGCCAAATTCCTTTTAACTTCAGTAAGAAGAGGAATTAGGCTTAACCTAAATAATTGTCCTAAAATATTCATAAGAAGGATTACTCTTTTTTTTTTTCTCACCAAGTATACAAGAATAGAAATTCGAAGCTTGACTAATATTCTGAATTATATTTTAAGTTCAGATTGCTACTGAAACCTTTTACAGAATTATGGGCTAATCTTTATCCTCTGCACTGAGCTTTAAGTTTTACTCTCCTATGCAGATTTTTATAGCTTCAGCTTATAATAGAACCTGACAGTTTCCAGAAAAAGCAGGATGGTCTTGTTTTTTAATTGGCTGATTGTTTGATTTGAGAAGTCCTTGTTTATAATCACACAGAATCAAGACTGATGAGAGCTTTGACCTTCAACCATTGAATCCTGTAAGGCCAGATCTCAAGTGTTTGTACTGATGTGCTTCAAACTGTTTAGTCAAAAATATTGGATGCTTTGGCATATTTTTGATTTCTCAGGACATTATCCAATAGAAGTTTGAGTATCTCCAAAGATAGAGATTCCACAGCCTCTCTTGGCAACTATTCCAGTCCATGACCACTCTCACTGTCTTTTTGTATATTTGACTGGAATTACCTGTATTTGAATTCCTGCCCACTGCCTCTTGTCCTTTCACTGGGTACCATTCTAAAGAGTACGGCACCATCTGCTTTGCAATCACTCATGACATATTAATACATTGCCAAAATTCCCCCCAGGACTCTGCTCTCAAGCTTGAACAGTCTAAGACTATTCTCATATGACAGAGGCCCCAGTTCCTTAATTATCATTTGGGCCCTCTGCTTAACTCTCTCTAATGCATCCATATCTGGTGAGCTCAGACCTGAGCACAGTACTCCAGAAGTGGTCTCACCAGTGATAGCAGGAATAATCACCTCCCTGGACGTGTTTCCAGCAGTCATCTGAAGGTAACCCAGGATGCTGTTGGCCATCTTTGCTGTGAGCATTTGTTACTGTCTCATGTTCCACTTGCTGTCTGTTAGAGCTTCCAGGCCTTTTTCTTCACAACTACTCTCTAGCGGTTGGTCCCAACTGGGACCATACTGATGCATTGAGTTTTTCCATCTCAGAGGCAGTACCAACATTTTCCTTTGCTGAATTTGAGGAGATTCCTGTTAGTCCATTTCTCCAGCCTGTTGAGTGTGCTCTGGATAGCAGCCCATTTATCAAGTGTATCAACTTGCTGAGAGTGCACTCCCTTCTATTTTCAAAGGGTCATTCATTTTACCCTTATAGGAGTGATATTTGTATTCTCTTTGTCCTTGGGAATCTCTCTCAATCATAGTGACCTTCCAAAAACTGTTGACCATCCAGAGACTCAGATACAGAACTCCATGCATTCCAGCTTCTTTTTCTCATAGAGGGAAACTACTCCTCACCATTCCAGCCTGTCCTTCATGACAAGTCTATATATGTGTTGTAGCACTGCGACTGTGGGAACTGTCCCACTGTGTCACAGTGATCCCCATGAGATCATGACTGTAGCTGCTTGCAGACCTCTGATTTCTTCTGTTTGTTCTCTATGCTGTGCATATTCGTGCATAAGCATTTCAGAGAGGAGTCCATCTGTGCTGATTTCCCAGAACCAGTGTGAAAGACATCCTGGGGTTCTGTCTGGTAGGCAGTACCTTTTTTATGTAGATATGCTTCAGGTGGTCCTCTGTTTTATTGATTGTATACATCACTCTATGCATTTTATTTGCCAGGTTGGTCCTTCAGTTCCTCACTGATTGTTGCTTGTCCTCTCCCTCCCTTTCCATTCCTTCTTTAAAGCCCTCTCTACTGGTTTGGCCAGCCTGTTGGCAGAGATACTTATTCCCCACTTAGGTGGCTGTCATCTCTTCTGATGAAACTTCTACTTCTGAAAAGAATGATTTAAAGCAAAACAAAAACAAAAACAAAAAAAAAAAAAGAAGAAGAAGAAAAGAAAAGAAAAAAGATTTTTGTGGTTCAAGAACAGTTATCTATCTGAAAGAAAGAGATAGATTGATTCTGAATTTGGATCTTCATGGTTAGGTTTGTGTCTGTTTAGTCTAACTTCTTTATAATATTTTTACATACAGCTTCGTTGGACAGAAAGCAGCAAAAACTTTCAAAATCAAATAACTCATTTAGTGGGGAACGTCCTTCTGGCCACTGGATTTCTCTCCTACTCTGGACCTTTCAATCAGGAGTACAGGAATTTGCTGCTCCATTTGTGGAAGAAAGAGATGAACAAAAGCAAGATTCCGTACAGTAATGTAAGTGTTCATACTTTGTTTTAACTTTATTTATTGCCTTGCAGAGAAATAATGTTAAGAGCAATCAATTCCAGAAAAATACTTAATTGGAAAATTATTTATGGGCTGTCATATTTCATCATATTTTTAATAAATAAAAATTCTGAACAGTTGACAACTGAGCTTCTAAAAAATTCTCTTAATGCTTTCATGCATTGCAATATTAGTGCAAAAGACAAGGCTCTGGCAAATCTAAGTCAGAGAGGCTACTTGAGATCTGCTGTCCTGGAAGGTAATTGCGTAAAATGGAAATGAAGTCAAAATTAGCAGTTTGGAACAGATCTTCTGCAACATAGGGGGTTCCATCAGGTAGTCAGATTTTTCACCCATAATAATGTTTTTCACACGTACTCTGTTGCATCTGTGATTTCAGTCACAGGGCAAATAAGCAACATTTAGCATTTACCAAAAGTAGGAAATACCTGTATCAAAGAGAACACCCATTGTAACCATCTCCCTCAACTTTATAAGTTACCCTGTTATAAAGATTAACTTCAATGCCCCTAGGGTTTGCCAGGCAGTTTCCCAAGTCAGGCCCACAGAACAGTGAAGAGATGGAGAGATTAGTCTGTGGCTTCTGGGCTGGCTGCGAGTTATGCCCCAGTCAACTACCAGCATTTGCCCTATTTCCACTTTTACCACCTACAGTCTCTTGTGTTGCCATTAAAATTTTTTTCTTTCTCTAGATATCCACTTTTCACTCTGAACTGTGAATCTAAAATATAAAGAGGGAATTTGGAAGAAAGGTTGTGGGATTTTTTTGTTTTTTTTTTGCATCTATTTCATATTTCTGACAAATTCCATCATACATGCTTTAACTTACTGTTCCTAATAAGCAAAATTGGGAGCAGATGAAAATAGTGCAGGAATAGAAGATCCCATTATTTCCATTTAGATTTATTGAAGTACAGTGTTTTAATAATCTAACTTGCTAGAAAATACCTGTAAAATGGAAACACAGTTTTTCCTTTTTCAGACTTCATGTTCCACATTTAGTCTTCATGTAGCTAAATTTTTGGTCAACATAAAAATAAAAACATAAAAATACTCTTACACCCAGTTATAGGATGGACTATTACACATTTTTTTATCAGAAATATCCCCTCTGCACCCTCATGTATTAGCAATTAATACCCTCCTGTTGCAACCTCTGCTGTTTCCTCGGACCATTTAACATAGTTTAACTTCACGTGTCTCATTGAAATGATTAGGTTAAAAACAACCCTGTGTTTTTAAAAACTTGGATTTACACCAGTTCAGCTTGCTTCACTTTAAACTGTTAAACTATTGTAGGCTTGTCACCAGTAAGGCTGTTCTTTGTGAGTTTATTACAGCTTCCCCTTAAGCAGCCCAAGTCTGTGCAGATACAGGTGGCCTAAAATGCAGCTGAGGTAATGACCCATCACACAGCTTCAGTTCCCTGAACACATCATATACTCACTTTAATAAAGTGAGCAACCTCTGTGCTGGTGCTACCGTATAGGGCAGGCTCCTTTCCATGAAACAATGAGCAAACTGCATACACCTGTGCCTGCACCAGTGTGAGTGTGTTGAAGGTAGATTACTATCCCTGCTGCACCTTATTGTCAGCTTCTTGGCGGATTTGACACTTAAAACCTGTATTAGCGGGACTGGTTAGCCACAGGAGGTTTCTCATACTCTTCATCTCACAGAAGCTATTTGTGAATCTTTCTTCTTTTTCTGTTCTTTTTTTGTTGTTGTTTTTAATTTTTTTTCTCATTCTTCCATTTAGTTGGTTAACATGGTGGATAGTGCTTCTCATAACAGTGATTGACTTTGAGCTGGCAGAGTAAGCCTCACAGCCCAGTCCAATATATGGTATGACTTATGAAGATTAATGATTCTGACTTGCCCAGCAAAGCTTTTTGAGAGCTCCAGATGAAAAGTAATACGTAAGGCCTGGATGGATTTATTAATAAAGTACCAGTCACAGTGCAGTCTCAGGCAAGATTCTTCACCAGTGTGTTATGGGACTTATCCTACATACATTTATCCCAGGGAGGCTCTTTCTCAAACCCAGTGTACAAAATGTTCTTAAAAGCTGCTTACCTTGGAGAATATCTGTCAAGATTCCTGCCATTTCACAGTAAGAACTTGGATATATAATGTCCATAGAGTACAAGAAAGGAGCCAAGATTTTGCCTCTGTAAAGATGTTTTGACCACATTGCTACTAAGCGTCAGCCTTCAAAATTTGAGGAATACTTTTTTGTTATTTTCGTGCTGCTCATGTTTATGCTTTTTTCCTATGGACAGGCTAGACACAGAATGTCATAATTAACATGAGTTTCAAACCGTAATTACCATTCTGTTTAGATAGCTGCTGTTAAAGACAGAATTATGATTTCAATGACAGTATATGGAAGAGCGTTATAATTTTTTTTCAGCAAATTAAGTAGTCACAAAAGGCAGCAGATGGGCCTCTCTTGATACTTCACACCACAGGAAAAAAAGCTGCTTTGTAGTTCAAGGAAGAGGCTTGACATCTGCTTTACTTTGTCACAGACTAACTGGCTGTGGGTGTATGAGTCATTTAGGCATAACAATTTAAAGAGAGCTGTTTCAAATTAGCTGTCTGTTGGTGTAGCTAGGCACTTAAATAAGCTAAGTTTCAGAGTTGCAGAGTGGCTGAAACTCCCTACTGCATTAAAAAAAAACACCAACAAACAACCCCAAAACTAAAAGCTGTTTGGATGCTACTCAGCTGCTTAGGATATTAAATATGGCTTTAGGTTCCAGTTGCTGAAAATTTTGTCCATTAAATTCTCTTACGTTCTTTTCACAACTGGAAACCAAACTCTTAAAGTTTCTCTTTCTTCTGAGAAGAATTTCTGTTGCTTCATTCAGATTCTTCAATAATGAGAGTAGAAAAAAGAGCAGAGAGTTAAAAAAAAACACCATCTGAGTCTTTCAACCAGGGTTGGTTTTTTTTTTTAAGGTTTACAGGCTTTCTCCTTCTTTTTAGATGAGTTTGTAGAGAAAGGTTAAAAAATAAAAGTTCTTGAGTGACAAATAAAAGGAACAAATATAAAATATTCAATTTTGTTATTTTTAAACTCACGTCATTATCACGATACCTCAAAAAATATTTTGGAGAGCTTGACTTGTGGTTTTAAGTACTGTTTCTCTCACATACACGTTTTTGAGAGTTCAGTCAGTGTTCCCAGTGAATAAAATGAAGCAAGTTGGTAGTTACGTACAATCGAACTTTAGGAGAGTGTATGAGCTGGGAAGAATTTTGACCATAGCAGCAATATTTTTCCATGATAGCCCATGGTTATTGGTCTGTAACATGTTTTGTCTTTCTCCACGAGCCATCCTGTACTGATATACATGATTGGAGGGCACTTCTTAACTATATGTCAGCAAGAAGCTCTTCTGAACAGTGTGACTCTCATGAGGTAGCAAGAAAAGAATTTGACAAGATCAAAATCAGTTTGCCATAAGATACTGAAGTGTCTTCAGAGTTTTTCCAATTTGCTCTCTTTCTTTGGTGCCATTCATGTCATTTAAGAATTAATGGACCTTCAAAGCTCGCACGGAATTCACTTTTATTATTGCCCCATTTTAAAATGTTTAGGCCTTGAAGAAATAAAAGATAATAACTATCAAATACATTCCATCATTCACTGTGATCAGAATAAGAAGGCAACCCTTCCACTGGATATTTTAATGTAATTCCTTTAACCAGTAGTAATTTTGTCATTACATGTTTTCTATTAGGACCTGAACCTCACCAGTATGCTTGTTGACAATGCTACAGTCAGTGAATGGAACCTCCAGGGTCTTCCAAATGATGACCTTTCAATTCAGAATGGCATAATTGTCACCAAAGCATCTAGATATCCTTTGTTGATTGATCCACAAGGTCAAGGAAAGATCTGGATTAAAAATAAAGAAAAGAATAATGGACTACAGGTAAATGCTTCATTTAATATGGTCTTGTTGGGATTACATTTTTGGTCAGTCAGACTCTAGCTTCATCCCTCAGTTTCACTTGGACTAAAAAGATGCTATTTTTTTTTGAAACAGATATACCTATTTTATAGCAGAGCTAAAAATGCAGTGTGATGTGACATAATAAACTGTTTAAAACCTGTGTTACATACCTCTAGATATTTTAATTTTTTGAAAAATTGTGATTTAATTACTTTAAACTTAACTATTTTTCAAAGAGTAGTACTACCTGCAAGACAAAGCCTTCATTTAAAAAAAAAACATATCTATCCCAGTTTGTTTTCTGGTAAGAAACACCCCCAAACCATGTCATAACAGATGCTTGGAAAGGCTGTTCAATTCTAATCTCCAAGGCTTACATTAAATTTATTACATTTATTAAATAAATGAAAAACAATCAGTGTGATTCTTAGTAAGTTTAAGACTTGATATTGTGAAATGGAAACTGAATTGGCAATTCAATGTCTGATATGGGATATGCAAGATTAGTACTTGGCCAAAACCAATAAATACCTGCTTTACATTAGCGTTTCATGCATAATCCACTAATATTTGAAAGTTATTAAGAAAATACAGTAATAATATAGATAGATCAATAGTAGATAGATAGATAACTAAATATACAGATAACAGTAAAGAAAACAAGCAAGAGTGATCCCCTGTTCTGGTAAGCTTTATGGTTCCTTCCATCTTCCAACTCAAGACATTCTATGATTCTATGATATCCCAGGATAAGTATGATTTTTGAAAGCTGAAACACATTTTGTACTGTTTTCCATATGCTTACAAATGCATGCTATGTTGTGAACCAATCTTCCTAGGTTACAGCCATGAACCACAAGTTCTTCAGAAGTCATATAGAAGACAGCCTGTCCCTTGGCCGACCTCTGTTAATAGAAAACATTGGAGAGGAACTTGATCCTGCTCTAGATAATATCCTGGAAAAAAATTTCATAAAATCTGGTTCAGCACACAAAGTAAGATGAATTGTGAACATGAAAGTAAAAAAATCCACATAGGGCAGGTGCTAGGTATCTGATAGTCTGGATGATATGAAGATTCATATGTTTGCTATGCTTAAAAAGACAAGCAATGAACTCAAGAGTTTTCTTAGTTGTTTAGATAGTGTTTATGAAATAATAATTAAAAAGATTTAATATGTTTTTCATTGATAAAATATCTGTTTTTCTGATTTCAGCTTTTGAAAACTAGCTTGTTTTTGTTTATCATTATTTTCAGGTGAAAGTAGGTGACAAGGAGGTAGATCTCATGAAAGGGTTTACCCTTTATATGACAACAAAGTTGGCTAATCCTGCCTATACTCCAGAAATTAGTGCAAGAACAACAGTGATTGACTTTACTGTTACTATGCGAGGGCTGGAAGATCAGCTCCTTGGCCGTGTCATCCTCACAGAAAAACAGGTATCTAGTAATTTGCAATATTTGTACAGAGGAAAGACTTGTTCAGTATTTGTACCATGAGTGTCTTGGCTGAAATCAAATGAAAGAACAAAAATGCACGTGTAAGTTTATTTTTCATGCTTTTTTTTGAAGGACAGCGTGGAGCTGGTTCTTAATTGAATTAAAGGACCTAAACATTTGTTATAAGATCTGGCCTTGGAAAGAGAAAAAAAGAAAGTTATTCATTAAAAATACATCATGGGCATATACATGACTTACATAAAGCATTTTTATTCCTTCATATATAGCAAATGCTCCTCTTTCAGTCAAAAAAGTCTTTTATTTCTTTCTGAATTCTTTTTAAAATTGAATTTGAATTACATGAATAAATGCTTATGAATTCAAACTGCTTTTGCCAGCCAGCTCGAGTGTGCAAGAAGATATGAAATTTTTAAGGAGCCCTCATTAGAATTAAATTTCCATTGATTATATGGAAACAAATATAAGGAAGAGTGTTTTCTCATAGGTGTTTCTCAGAAATTTAATTTCATGATACAAGGTCTGAGACGTCCTCCAAAACAATTCCTGTTCCTAAGTCATTCCTATTTCTTTTTGTATGATCTAATTGAACTGACTACCCAAAAACTTGGAAGTCAATTTGTCATAGACACTGGGGACAAATGTGGATTGTGGTTTGTCTTTTTCATTTTTATTATTTTATATTTTACTGTGGCAGTCAGCCAATAAATACATTATATTGTTCCGTTATTCTAACATGAAATATTTGCTTATTTTCCCATTAAAATGAAAGCATGGAAGTTGTATTTCATAGCAAACGGAATGTCTTATATATTTCAAAATGAGTATTTCGTAATTGCATTTTTTTTGTAAGAAAAAGTAACAAATTTTGGGTTAGCAGAGCTGCCACTTTCAAATTAAAAAAAAAAAAAAAAGTAAGATTGGTTTGCACAAAATAGTTTATAGTGGGTTACACATGAAAATAGGTTTTGAATATCTGAGACACCACAATGTCTTTGGGCAGCTTGTTCCAGAATTCTGTTGCCCTCAAAGTAAAGAAATTTTCCTCAAGTTCATGTGGAACTTCCTATATTCCAGTTTCTTCCCATCTCCCCTTGTTCTGTCACTGGGCAAAGCTGAAAAGAACCTGGCCCCATCCACTTTACTCCTGCCCTGTTGGGAGTAAAAGCCTATAGTCATAAGGAAGATGCTCCAGGCCTCTAATGATCTTCATATCTCTCCACTGGACTCTTTCTAGAAGTTCTCTGTCTTTCTTGAACTGAGGAGCCCAGAACTGGAATCAGTACTCCCATTATAGCCTTACCAGGGCAGAATAGAGAGGGAAGAGAACTTCCCTCATCATTCTGGCTGTGCTCTTTTTAGTGCATCTCTGGATACCATTGGCCTTCTTGACCACAAGGGCATACTGCTGGCTCGTGGTCAGCTTGTTGTCTACCAGAACACCCAGGTTCCTCCTCTGCAGAGCTCCTCTCCAGCAGGTCAGCCCCTAAACTGTACTGATGCATGTGGCTATTCCTTCTCTGGTGCAGGGCTCTGCACTTGTCCTTGTTGAATCTCATCAGGTTCCTCTCCACCCAACTCTTCAGCCTGCCCAGGTCTTGCTGAATGACAGCACAGCTTTCCAGTGTGTCAGCCACTCCTCCCAGCTTTGCATCATCAGCAAACTTACTGAGAGTGGACTCTATCCTTTCATCCAGGTCATTGATGAAGATGTTGAACAAGACTGGACCCAGCACTAACCCCTGGGGAACACCGCTAGTTGCAGGCCTCCAATTAATCTCTGTGCTGCTGATCACAAGCCTCTGAGTTCTGCCAGTCAGTCAGTTCTCAATCCACCTTCTTGTCTCATTGATCCCACACTTTCTAAGCTTATCTATGAGGATGTTATGGGAGACAGCATCAAAAGCCTTGCTGAAATCAAGGTACACAACGTCTGCTGCTCTCCCTTCATCTACCCAGCTGGTCATGACATAAAAGGCTACCGTAGAATCATGGAATCTTTTGAGTTGGAATGGATACTTTAAGGTCATCTAGTCCAACTCCCCTGCGATGAACAGGGACACCTACAGCTACATCTGGGTGCTCCGAGTCCCATCAAGCCCAACTTTGAATGTCTCCAAGGATGGGGTTCCACTATCCCTCTGGGCAACCTGTTCCACCATCTTACCACCCTTACCATAAAAAATTTTATTTTTTATATTCAATCTAAATCTCCCCTCTTTTCATTTGAAACCATTTTCCCTTGTCCTATCACCACAGAGCCTGCTAAAGAATCTGTCCCCTTCTTTTTTATAGCCCCCCTTTAGATACTGAAATATATTTTCAGGTCACCCCAGAGCCTTCTCTTCTCCAGGCTGAACAGCCACAGCTCTCTCAGCCTGTCCTCATAAGGGAGGTGTTCCAACCCTTGGATCATGTTTGTGGCCCACCTCTGGACATGCTCTAACAGGTCCATATCTCTCCTGTACTGCAAACTCCACATCTGGATACAATACGCTAGGTGAGATCTCATCAGTGCAGAATAAAAGGGCAGGATTACCTTCCTTGAGCTGCTGGCCACACTTCTTTTGTTGCAGCACAGGACATGATTGGTTTTCTCATAATCTGTGAAGGCACACTTGCTGGCTCACGTCCAGTTTACTATCCACCAGTACCCCCAAATCCTTTTTGTATGGCTGTGCACCCTCCTTACATCCTTCAGCTTGTAATGATAGTGTGGGTTGCTATGACCCAGGTGCAAGACCTTGTGCTTGGATTTATTGAACCTCATGAAGTTCACCTGGGCCCCCTACTTGAGGCTCAGTCTCTGAATAGTGTTGTAACTCTCAGGCATTTTGACTGCACCACACAGCTTGTTCAAGATGGTCAGGGAGGTCAAATATGATTTCTCCTTGGTGAATCCATGTTGACTACTCCTGATAATCTCCTTTTCTTACACTTGGATCGACATCCAGAATAAGCTGCTCCATCACCTTCTCAGGGATGGAGGTGAGGCTGACTGGCCTGTAGTTCCCTGGGTACTCCTTGGTACCCTTGTTGAAGACTGGTGCAACGTTGGCAGTCGCTTCCGAAAGTTCCTTCAGTACCCATGCGTATGTCCCGTCGGGACCTATGGATTTCTGTGCAGTGAGTTTATTGTCAACCAAGGAGAAGTTCTCCTTTCTCCAGACTCTCTCGCTTATCTCCAGGGTCTGGGATTTCTAAGGGGCAGTCTTAGCAGTAAAAACTAAAGCAAAAAAGTGTTCAGTAACTCCTCCTTCTCAGTGTACTTTATTATCTGAGAGGGCACCAACCTTATTCAGCAGTGGGCTCACATTTTCCCTAGTCTTCATTCTGCTATTGTCATACTTAAAGAATCCTTTTTTTGTTTTCCTTGACCTCCCTCGCCAGGTTTAATTCGAAGTAGGCCTCAGCCTTCCTTATCACATCCTTGCATGCCCTGACAACATTTCTACATTCCTCCCAAGTGGCCAGACCCCTTTTCCACATTCTGTAGACTTTCTTCTTCCATTTGATTTTTCCCATGAGCAACTTGCTCATCCATGTCGGTTTCTTGCCACCTTTGCCTGATTTCTTACTCCTAAAGCTGCACCAATCTTGACATTGGAAAAAGTGGTGCTAGAATATCAACCAACTCTCTTGGGCCCCCTTACCTTCCAGTGCTTAACTCACGGGATACCTTCAGGTAGGTCCTTGAAGAAGTCATTGTTGGCTCTCCTAAAGTCCAGGGTTGCAATCCTGCTTATTGCCTTTTTTCTTCCATGTCAGATCCTGAACTCTGCTATCTTAATGGTCACTGCAACCAGGGCTGCCCCTGGCCTTCACATTCACAGGCAGTCCTTTATAAGAACAAGGTCCAGGAGCACACATTTCATCATGGGCTGCTCCGCCACCTGCATCAGAAAGTTATCTTCGATGCATTGCAGGAGCTTCCTGGGCTATGTGTGCCTGGCCACGTTGTTTTTCCAGCAAATATTCAGGGTGGTTTGAAGTCCCCTATGAGAACCAGTGCCTGTGGTCATGAAGCTACTTTCAGCTGCTTGTAGAAGGTCTCATCTACTTCCTTCTCATCATCAGGCAATTGGTGATTATAGATCTCTGATGAGAGAAGGAGGTTTCAATGTCTTTTCAAGACAGAAGTGATTTCTCATGGCCTGCAGAGAAGCTTCTACTTTTAAATGCTCAGATAAAAAGTATTGCAAGTAGCCTTTAGTCTGGTGTTGTTTTTCTTTTCCTGGACAAAGCTGTTACATAATTCACATTGAATGTATATAGTAATACAAGCTAGAAATTATTTACTCCAAAATATTCATCCAGTGCAGCTGAAGGGAGCTGCAAGGGTAACTATTTAGTATTAGCATTAATTACTGCACAGGGACATGGTTGCAGGTGCTCCACATTTATTAAACTATTCCATTTAGCAGATATGAAGAAATCATGGTTATTCTGTCTCAGTAAGAGATGAATGTCCTGCCATGGATAGCCAAGGGAGCTCTGATAAATTTAGTTCGAAGAAAAGACAGAGCATTAAGAGAGAATCTGAAAAGCAGGTTTTCTATTAGAAACAAGAAGACAAATTTATGATCACTGAGCTAAAGTAACAGATTAAAGGGACCGAGACATTCTTAATGATTGTTACAGTGATCAATGAAACACATGATCAAAGAAGTATTTATTTCTTTTTGCTTTAAAGATTGCTCCTCTAACTGTTTAGGGAAAAAAAAATATCATCAGCATCTTTTTCTACTTTGATAAAGAAGTTGCTGCCAATGTTTGAGCAATGTTTGAGCAGCTAGTCTTTATGTTACAAATGTGGTCATGAAATCCACTTGCAAGCAAAAGCCTGGCAGCTGATATGTTTGCTCATTTTTTGAAAGATACGCTTTTAAGTCTTACAAATAGAATGGGTAGGGTGCCTATTCTTAAAAAAGCATGGCCATAAATAGAATTTAAGCACATACTTAAATGCATATTTAATTATTCTGTAGTATTCTATTGTGTAATTCTAACCTTTTTTTGTGTGTTAATGAAAGAGGAGAAAATGCAGAAACTGAATCTGAATGACTGAGGCTTAAGTCATTCTCTTCTTTTAGGGCTCATTTATTTGTAGCTTCCACAGAGCTACATTCTATGGCCTGAGAATATATTGTAAACAGATTTCCAAAGAAGTTTGTGAGAGTGAAGAAATTTGTCGCTCCCTCTCTGAAATACTAGAGAGCTTCCCATGTACTCTATAACTTCATACATCTCCTTATTCTCTAACTTGTCACTTTGACAAGAATGAAAATAAACCAAAGCTGTAGGTTTAGGCAGACTGGTATTATTAACTGCCTTTTTCTTACAGGAATGTTGACTTGATTGATTAAACAAAGCACCTAGCGAGGGTGTCTCTAAGCTGTGTAGGACTGTGCAATACAGATGCCTCATTTCACTTGGCATTGTGTTGATTTGTCTGTTATTGTCACTTGCCATTGCCTGTCTTGTACAAATTGCCTAAAAATTCCACATCACGTAGATAATAATTGTTGTAGTATTTTTTGTTTTCTCAGCAGTGGAGGAGTGTATCTTGCAAAGTCACGGGATGACAGAAGTTAGAAACGGAATAGGCCACCCAGTCAATTTCCCTAAAATGTAAAATCAGCCCATACAATGCATTTTTCAGTCCTTCGTCTGATTTAATTTTAAGTACTTAATGTAATGTGGCTTTTATCATTTCCCATTGGAAGCTAGTTTCAGTGCTTTGTGCATCCTACTCTGAGGAAGCTTGTTCATGTAATTCTGATGCATAGTCACTCCTCAGTGCGCAACATTAATCAAACAAATGTGGTATACATATAAATCACTCTAGCATATAATGATTCCGTATTTTATAGAAAAAGCAGGAAACCCTCCAATCTATCATGCATTAAATCAAATTTTCTGTGCCATTTTACAGCTTTTTTAAAAAAAAATAATAATTAATGAAAATGTCTGAATTTCTGAGTACAGGAACTTGAGGCAGAAAGAGTCAAACTGATGGAGGAAGTGACATCTAACAGGAGGAAAATGCAGGAGCTGGAAGATAACCTACTCTTTCGCCTAACGAGTACAGAGGGCTCTTTGGTTGAAGATGAGTCTCTAATAGAAGTCCTAAGAATCACTAAAACAACAGCAGAAGAGGTAAATTTTGAATACCTTGCAGATGCATTTTGTAATTGCAATTTGAAGATTATCTGTGGAAAGATATATTTTCTGTTTTTGCTTTCCAATTTTGAGTTTCTATGCAGCATTATACTTCTTAATAAATAGTAGAAACAGTATCATTGTCCATTATAAAAATGTTGCAAAATTAAACTATTACCTGGATAATTTCCTATATTCCAGACATACCTTGCAAGTGTGAATTTGAATCAAATTCTGCTGTGCTTCGTGTTTGAGCACATGAAGACACAATTGCCTCTGCTGAAACACCAACAAAGCTTGACTGAAAATACCAGTGTGATCTTAATCAAGACCTTTTCCTTTTGCTTGTGCAGTATAAATCACAAATGACATGACTAAATCTGCATTGTCTTTTCAATTAATTTTAAGGTCAGTGAAAAATTAAGCATAGCAGCAGAGACAGAGGTGAAAATCAATACTGCACGTGAAGAGTATCGGCCGGTTGCTGGTCGTGGCAGCATTCTTTATTTCCTAATTGTGGAAATGAGCTTGGTGAACGTCATGTACCAAACATCCTTACGGCAGTTTCTTGGCATTTTTGACCTGTCAGTGGAGAGATCTCAGAAATCTCAGATCACAGGAAAAAGGGTGCTGTATATAATTGAGCATCTCACCTATGAAGTCTTCAAGTATACAGTTCGAGGGCTGTATGAAAATCACAGATTCCTGTTTACATTGCTGCTGGCATTGAAGATTGACTTGCAGGCCAAGAAAATTTCACACAGTGAGTTTGAGACACTGATCAAAGGTAATTTCTCCATAAATATTCTCTATTTGCATATGCCTGTGGACTGCCAAATTCAGATTTTGCAGTGCTTACACTAGCAGTTTGTTCTATCCATTAGGAGTGGTGCTGTTTAACTGGTGAGTGAATACGTGTATATTGCAAAAGATAAGTTTACAATATAAAATTTACAAAACAAACAATGTAGACTATTTGTTGTAAAAATAATGCTAAAATTAGTTTATTTAACAGTTTTGCATTAAATAACAGGGAAAAAAAAAAAAAAAAGGCTGTTACTTTGTAAAAGACCGTGTAATTTTCCCCTGCATGCCTCTCTTTTTTTTGAGTTGCCACATGCTTTCATCATGGAGACAGTCAGCAAAATCTCTTTTGATAGAGCAGGTATATGAAGGCATGGGTACTCTGTACCACATTTAAGTGCGATTGTAAAAAGAAAGTAGAAATTTGTTGGACATTGTAAAACATTGCCATGTATCGCCTTCACTACATTATGCTACCAAAGCATGTCACTGCTAAGACACCATGACAAAATAAAAAATAAAAATTTTGTATAAAGTTCTTGTGGGGGCAGACACTGTCTTTGAGATAAGCTAAGCATGGTCACAAATGAAGATAAGTTCAATCAGATTCTTGCATCCAAATATCTTAGCTTGCTTGGTGAACACCAGTTTAATATTCAGCTGTGACTCAGCTGCATTCAAGGTACGAATGGACATAATGCTGGAATGGTGGGTGAACTGTTGAAGTTGCAGTCCTGGAAATGAATGTACCATGTCCGTTGTCATTCTGTAGTATAGGTGAAGGAGGGCTGGACTAACCATACATCCTTTTTACATCTGAACAGAACACTTGGGTTTAAGTATCGTAGAGCAAGTATTGTTCTACCTCTCCAGATAGAGGAAAAGAAACTCGAATTATACTGGGATATCAGCTTTGGGAGACACTGAGACCATTCGTTGTTCATTAAATAACTCTTCTATGCATAATTTTAGGTCTCTGTGTCTTGTTTTACAAAGGTTTTTATCCCCCAAATAACAAAAATCAATATTTTGGATTACTTGTTATTTTTTTTTTCTGCATTAACAATGTTTTGTTTGTTTGTCTGTATGTTTGTTTCCACATATAATTATTTTGCTTTGCAGGAGGTGCCAGTTTGGATCTAAATTCTGTGGAACCGAAACCAAAAAAGTGGATCCTTGACATGACATGGCTCAATCTTGTTCAGTTGTCTAGCTTGCGCCCTTTTAATGAACTTCTGGTACAAGTTGTTAGGAATGAGAAGGCCTGGAAAGCTTGGTTTGATGCAGAAGCACCTGAAAAAGCTGTTGTTCCTGATGGGTATGACAGCTTACTGGATCAGTTCCGTAAGCTTCTCCTTGTCCGTAGCTGGTGCCCCGATCATACTGTTGCCCAAGTAAGATACGCTTTCATATGGTGTTTATGCTATGTGGCATCTCCTCTCTAACTACTAATTCTAAACTTATGTTCCCTGACTTTGTTTTTTATCATAGTTTTCTCACAGAGTGAAGTATTTTGAAAAATGAGAAAGATATTGAAATCCTTCTAATATATAGGAAAAAAAATGTTTTATTTAATTGTAACAGATTAGGCCATTGCATAACACTGTATTTGAGCTTTAAGAATATTGGTCATTTTTTTATGGTGTTTTGTAAGTGGAGCCATGAAACTTGCAAAGCAGTTGCATTCTTCCGGAGAATTAAAGATGCATCCGTATTTCTTCACACAAGAAGTGGAAAGAGAACAGTTCACTTTGATGACAGGTGCAATAAAATAGCAGAACTTTTTACTTACCTGTCCCTCCACACTGAGGAAGTAATAATTATGGCTGTCTCATGGCACATACTGTAAGAGAAACTGCAGTGGGATTGCAGTTTCTCAACAGCATGTGATATTTGTATTTTCTTCTCTATATAAGTTTCTGAGAGATGTTTGAGAATATGATTATATCTTCTTTTCTTTTCTTTTCTTTTCTTTTCTTTTCTTTTCTTTTCTTTTCTTTTCTTTTCTTTTCTTTTCTTTTCTTTTCTTTTCTTTTCTTTTCTTTTTTTAATCTTCAGTGCACTGAAAAATAGTACTTCTGATTTTGCAACCACTTCTAATCTAGTGGTTCGCAATCCTGCACATAGCAGGGGGGTTGAAACTACATGATCTTTGAGGTACTTTTCAACCCAGGCTATACTATGATTCTATGATTTTCTTCCATATCTCAGCTTTACATGTTATACGTTGTAATAGCACATTGTATTTAGGGGCACTATTTTTTTTCAGGAACCTTTTCTTCAGCAAAATCCACGTGGTTCCATCCTTCCTCCTTTCCTACACTTCAGTGGGCAAAGGAGAGAAGTATGGCAACTTCACCTTCCACAATCTAAACAGACTGCTGTTTAGCTACTGCTCATCCAGCAATACTTATACTGTCTTGTACAACCACCTTTGAGAAAGAATGTCTCTGAATGGTGGTTTCAAATACTGTAATTATTTTAATTGTTGAGGAAAGAGGAGGTACTTTTCTGTTATTTTATTCTTTATCTCTTCTTTCCCACCTGTCTTTCCAAACATTATGAAATTTCACCTCTTTTCAGTAGGACAGAAGTCACAGTAGTGGATAGTTTATTGATGGATGTGTTTTTTCTGGATCTGGCATCTGGCTCAGTCTCCTTTGACACTGGGTGTCTCTTTCCATAAAGCGCACCTCAGCTAGTGGTTTGCACAGTTGGAAAATCATGGCTTTCAAAAAAGTCTTTCATACACATTAGAAATCCTTTACAGCTTAGAAATCCTTTTAGAAGATGTCCATGAAAAGAGGAAAATAGAGGCATAGAAAAGGCTGAGACCTTTACGACTATAGTCTGAGCTGTGTTTATTTTCTGTAGAAATAGATACTAAGCATAAGAGACATGAACTGAGTAACCACTGGATGGGAGAATTTCTGTTTTCATTTCCAACAAATATATGGAAGACTTTAACTCAGTTGAAAGATTTGTCCAGTCTGCTATGCTGTAGATCCAGTGTCAACAGTACGTGCTTAGAGGAGCTAATGTGGCTGGTATCAAGCAGTTCTTTCACTTGGCTATCTACCAACCTGGCAAATTATGGTTTTGGTAGCTTGGTTTTGTTTTGATTTCTTTTTTAGGCTCGACACTACATTGCAGAATCCCTTGGTGTGAAATACGCAGAAGGATTTATACTTGAAATGGAAGCAATGTGGTCAGAAAGTGACTGTCGAACACCTCTGACATGCTTTTTATCAGTGGGGTCTGACCCCACTGAAAATATAGAACGTCTTGCAAAATCAAAGGTATCCTAAACTGAGTTTGCTAGAGCTGATCAAGATGTTTAAAATGTCTCTCTCTTGAACTAGAAATCTTATTTCCATGTCTTATGCCTGTTCTAGTGGTGAAATTTTTATTCATACCATTGTCTTCTGCAAGCTAATTTTGGACCAGTAACAAAAATGAATATTCTGAGGAAATGAAAACATTACTTTTCTGCTTTTTCCAGGTGTTTTATTCCAATGAGCCCTCTGTCTTTGTGCAGCAGACCAGGATGGTCCCTTACTTAGTGAAAACACTTAGCTATAAGAGCAAAGCATTACTTGCGGTGTGCGCTGCATCACATTCACTGCAGGAGACCACAGTAAGGACAATTACAGGAAGAACAGAAATACAAACAAACAATATAAAAATGTAGTGACAGACAAAATGATTTTGGAGACCCTATCCATCAATTCACTTGGGGGATAAATTCAACATTTCTTACAGCACTGCATGCTTTGCGTTTTACAATTCACAGTGTAGATGCAAACGTAATTTTCCTGAGAATAAGTTATTCACAGTTGTTCTCCACAACTTTTCCTCCTTGATAGAATGTATCTTCATTTATAGGTGCAGAATTTTTTAAACACTATGTGAAATTCACTTGCAAAAGTGAGGATGGCACACAAATCTCTGGGTTATTAATTAGAAAGTTTGGGTGCTCGTCCTTGAAAACCAGGATTCTTTTATATTATTTATCTGATTGTTATATGGAATATTTAAAGTTAGGATCTAACTCTCGCATCAGTGCTTAATGTTAGGAATCTTATGTCAGGTTGTTGACATGATCTTTGTCCCAAAACCAGATAACCAGCCAATGTACCAGTGTAGGTAAGGGGAGAAAGGTAGTTGGTTGAGCAGGATGTTTAGACTTAGTGGAAGCATTGTGTTGGAAGAACAACATTTTTCCTATTCATAAAATACTAACTGCAAGAATATTTATAGGCTGGAAATGAACAATTTTTGAGTCCCTTATATGTTAGCCGTTGCTTATTGGAGTCTGTTTTTTTGTTTGTTTTCTGTTTTTTTGTGGCCTATGGTATGAATACCAATTTGAGTATCAGTTTTGTGATGGTGTTTTCTGTCACCTATGTTGCCCTTCAACGTGCACATCCTGCAAATCAGACTCCTAGATAGGTACTTACGCTCTCTTGGATAGGAGTTATTTTTTGTAATCAATAAAGAGCGGTGCCTGTGGAAGCATTTCAGAGCACATGATTGAAGTGTACCTCTGGCTTGCATCCAGGAGCTGAGTTTTTCTAACCCACTGGCCACGTAAGGAGTGAGGTGTGCTCAACTCCCTACAGAGTCACTTGAAGTCAGCCGGTCACTTAAGTCAGAGTCACTGAAGTCAGCAGTAGGGGGAACAAAACACTCTCCCATTCTGTCAAATCCTAAGCAAGACCTTAGTCAGTCTGGGACAACTGCTCATAGAAAGACAACTGCTCTAATTCTGGCTGTCAAAAAAACAGCAGGTTTTCTTGTCATTTTGAAAGTGTATTGCAGTGGGCAGTTTTAAAATGTTTTCATGTTTTAAGGAAGCATAGCTAGAATAATAATAAGTCAGGCTGAAAATGATATTAGCAACATAAATCAATTATCTACAGTTGGAAGTGTTCAAATGAATAACCAGAATTTATCTTTCACTCTAAAATTTTATTCTTCAGATGACCACTTCTCAAAGAAATGGAAACATTAGCTGTGACTCCTGAGCTATATAATCACCCTTATAAAGCTAGCTAGGTCTATTTTAAAACTAGTTGGATTTATGCCCCCAGTGCTTTCACTTGAACTTGGAATGAAAATTCAACCTTCCGAATTAAAATGAAATTCACACTGCATAGCATTTTAACTTCATTAAAACTAGATATTTTAATTGTTATACTATTTGTTTCTTATTTAGGGATTGATGCATAGAACCTTCAGCAAAACTGTTAGGGACAGCGGGATGACTAAAATTATAGCAGTTTCATCAGCAATAAGATGACACTGATATACTGGTATGACTCACTATTTACAGAAACATTCTGTAGGCAAACATTTTGATAAAAGTCTTTTAGAAGGAATAAAAGGAGGACAATCTGTAGTGAAAAAATATTTTTACCTTCTCTTGATGTTTCTATAACCTTTAATGAGAGTGCATTTGAGAGGTAACATTGCTAAGAGGCGCAAATTATGAGCAGATGCTTTGTTAAAGAATACTGAACTTGCTGAATATCTGTGCAGTCTGCAGGGGTGGTGGTAGCGTCTGACTTATAGGATTGCTAGCTGTACTCAGATACTCCTTAGAAAAGAGGAAGTTTTTGTCCCTTCTACACATGGCTTCACAGCTTATTCAGCTTTACTTCTTTCACATTATTTAGTTTTTCTTTTTTTGGCTGGAGTTTCATTTGTATACTGATCTGATAGCAGGATATAACTACTTCAGTATTTTCTTCTTACATCTTTTTCCAGTATGTGAAAGATCATATACAGTACCTGTGTTTATGCCATTCAGTAAAACCGGGTCAGGACCTGTTCTCTGATCCTAAGGCGAAATGACCCATCACACCCTGTATCCATATGGTTAAACTTTCTCTCCTACAGCCTCATCCACACTGTTTAAGACTGGATGACTTTCTTCCTTCTTTTTTTTTTGTTTCACAATGGCAGTCCCTAGCAGGAAAACCTAACATTAACCTTGGCAGCTTTTAGCCAGATGAAGTAAAGACTGGTAAGTCTTTACCCAGACTGGTAAGTCTTTACCCAGACTGGTAAGTCTTTTTGAAGCTCATAGCTAATGGCATGAGGGATAGACAATTGTAGGTCTTGGGCAGGAAACGGTTCATGAAACTAAGTCTTTTCATCAACTCTCTTGCCTCCAACTCCATCTGTATTTACAGTGTATGCAGAATAATGTACTTAACTGAATTTGAGAATTCTAATTTTCACGGTTAGGAGCCAGGCAGCCAACCTAAGTCACTTAGATCACTTATTAACGAGGACAGTAAGAAATATAAGCAAGAGGGAGTTTTTCCTGCATTTTATTTACAGAATTGTATAGTGCTAGTAGCAACCTGGCCAGTTTTTCTTTTCCAGATACCTTCCTGAGGTCTTTTTTCATCTTATGCTTTTCTGTCTTCTCTGTTTTGATACAATCAATTCCCATTGATGTTAGTGGTTTTCTTTGTGTCACAGTGTCACTAATATTTGCTTATAGAAGAATTATTATAGAATCATGTGGCCAATCATTGCAAGGAATTATATTTTTTAAAAAATTACAAATGAAAACTTTTTTACTTTCCAGAACATTCCCTGTCGTGCCATTTCAATGGGTCAGGGCCAGGAAGTCCATGCAAGGCGCCTGTTAAATCAATGCATGCAAGATGGAGGATGGCTCCTTCTACAGAACTGCCACCTTGGCTTGGTGTTTCTTAATGAATTAATGGACACCATCACAACAACAGAATCAATGAGTGAAGGTTTCAGGACCTGGATAACTACAGAGGCTCACCCAGAGTTTCCTATTAATCTTTTACAGGCATCTATCAAATTTACTAACGAACCACCTCAAGGTAGGAAACCATGCTTTTCTTGGGGAAGTGTAGAAAAGGAGGCTTGATTTTATTTCCTCTCTGTATCACTGAAATCTACATTATGTTTTAGTCTTTATTCTCTCAAAGTGCTAAATACAGCACTTCATAAGTCAGTCTTGCAATGTGTAAAGCATACGTCTTTTGGGGAGAAAAATTGACATTGTTTTGAAACATAAATCGATTGTGTTTTGTTGTTTGGGTAAACCCTGTGGATCTTGTCAGTGGAACTTTCTTAAACTTAGTGCATGCTGCCACTCTTTTCTTGCCATCCTGATGACCCCACCCAAGGATGCAGAGGAGAGCTGATCTTGTGCTCTTATGGGTAATGAAATTGAAGGACGCTCCTGAACACTTGACCTCAGTGTCTCATACGGTGTATGTAGTACGCACTGTGTAATGCAGTATGTAGCTGTGGCTTGTTGCTTTTTGTTATATCATCTGGCACTACTGTAAAAAGTCTAATCCCAGCATCTTCGTTATTGTCCTTCAAGTCTTTGTTGCTACTGAATCACCCTTTAGCTTCTGTAACCAACAAGAGAGTAAATATGAACCTCTGGTAGATCTGAATACAGGGGTTTACTGAAGAACCAGTGAGGTTTAAGGTTTTATGCAGTGCGATTGTTTTAGACTTTCACTTTCTTGTGTTCCAGACCCCTCAATGATGTTTTTGTTTGGTCTTGGTTTTCCTTCCCATTAGAGAGAACACTGCTGTCCAGGAAGCTCAGACAGAAAATCAGCAGAAGGTCAAGTCAGCTTCATGCTGTATGGCTGTATGTAACAACTAGTCTTGAACGCTACTGGCCTAGGTCTATGGGCATCCCCTGGTATTTGTATCCATGCATTTATCTTGCATTTTTCTGTACCCTTAATCTGCCAGTTTCCCCAACCTTAGTCCACATGCACAAGCACAATGTATGATCAGCTTCCTGACTGGCAGTTCTAACTTACATTGTTCTGACTTCGATCATTCTGACTCACTGAATTTTTGTACCCTGTACCATTCACAGCTACCAAATGACAGGTTTGTGCTTCAGAATTCAACTTTGCAGTTTTGGACAGGCACTGTCTCACATATGCACACACTGCTGCCTTTCAGTATTCACAGTTTAAGTTGTTTTTTACATTTTTGTTTTTGTAGGTCATGCACTCTTTGCTCTGTGCCACATTTATAGACTTCTTCTGTTTCTCCACACCTCCTCTGCATGCCAAAAATGGGCATTGTTTCTGAGGGGAAGCCTGATCATTACTAAGGAAAAACTGATGATAACTTCATTCAGTCTGCTGGCTATGCTCCTTTTAAGGTTGTCCACTATCTAATTTGCTTTATTTGCTATGAGAGTCCTATAGTGGACCAGGCATCTGCAATAACCTTGAGATGATTATCAGTAGGACTCAGACAGTCGGATCTTAGCTTGTACAAATGCATGGGATTGTTCTGCCAGAGATGCAGGACTTTTCACTTCTTGGTGAACTTCATGCAGGTACTGTTTGTGAAGTCTTCAGGGCTCTCAAGATCCATCCTAATTGCTGCTCCACCATTTAGTATGTTAACCACTCTTTTTATCTGCAAATTTGTTGAGGTTGCCTTCTGTCTCCTTATTCAAGCAACTGAAGAAGATACTGAACAATATTGTTCACTTGGCGCACTTGGCTTTTCCATGGCTGCCAGGAAAGCATAAGCCATTGATGAGGGACAGCAAAGAGTGATGTTTGTCATTACTTGAAAAAGGCTTTTGGCACTACCTCCCTAACATCCTTAGAGACACACTAATGAAGTAGAGATTTCACAAGTGTTCAGTGAGGGAGACTGATAATTGTATGAAGTGCCAGGCTCAAAGTGCTGTGATCAGCTGCACAAATCCAGCTGGAGAGCTGGACCCTAGAGGTTGATACTAGAGCCAGTAATGTTTTACATTTTCATTAATGACCTGGACAATGGGAGAGAGCGCACCCTCAGCAAATACATATAGATGATACAAAGTGGTAAGAAAGCGTTGATATACCAGATGGTCATGTTGTTCAATGGGAGGCTGACAGGCTGGGGAAATGGGATAACAGAAATCTGTTGAACTTAAACATAGGGAAATGCCAGACACTGCCTCTGGAGAGAAAGAACTCCATACACAAATACATGACGGGTCTGAGCAGCTGCTAACACAGCTTTGCAGAAAAGGACATTTTGCTCCTGATGGATATCAAATGGAACATGAGCCAGCAGTACAGCCTTGGAGCAAAGATGGCCTGCAGCACCTAGTACTGCTTTAGGAAGATCATTTCTGGAAGGCTGAGGGAGGTGATACTTATGTACTGAAGCAGTGCTGAGAGAGTATCTAGAGTGGTCTGTCCAGGTCTGAGCTTCTCAGTGCAGAAAACACATGGATATACTAGAGCAAGTCCAGTGAAGGGTCACAAAGATGCTTGAATATAGCATCTGATGTATGAGGAAAGGCTGAAGGAGCTGTGATTGTTTAATCCTGAGGAGGGAATGGTTAGGGACGCCTTATCAGTGCATGTATACATGTGATGGGAGGGAGCAAAATAAACAACAATAAACAATACAAAGCAAGGCTTTGTATTGGTGCCAAATGAAAGAACGAAAGTGATGGACATAAGTGGAAATCCAGGCAATTTCTGTATAGCAGTAGAAAAAAAGACCAAGTGTAAAGATGGTCTCTGTGTGACTGGAACAGCTTGTTCAGATTTTTTAAAGGCTCCCTCCTCATAACCCACCTGGACAAGGTTCTGAGTGACAAGCTTTGGCTGATCCAGCTTTGAGAAGGAGTGTTGGGCGAGGTAACCTCCAGAGACCCCTTCCAGCCTCACCTGTATGGAGTGATTCTGTCTGATAGGAAATAATCCACCTTTTCTTAGTCTCTAACCTACAGCCGTCCTGCTGCTGATTGCCCCTTTCTTACTCAAACCACGCTGCTATCTGCAGATGTCATTTTTATATTTATAGG
Organism: Alectoris magna; assembly: GCA_030625065.1. NCBI lineage: Eukaryota > Metazoa > Chordata > Aves > Galliformes > Phasianidae > Alectoris > Alectoris magna. The sequence goes on from CM060561.1 coordinate 60,915,583, forward strand.
AGCAACTTACCGTGCTGCTAATTGTGTATGATGAGGAAGGGCTGTATTTGTATATAGGTCACTCTGAAAGTAACACCTCCTATTTTTTTCCGTGGAAACTACAGCAAATAAAAAAGCACAATAACACTATTTGATAGAGCAAAATCTCAGCTATAAAACACTGTTTTTCAACATAGTCACCACCATTAGCTATGCATTTTTGACAGCAATGAACAAGAGCTTGCGTGCTACACTTGTAAAAATCTGCATGGCTGTCAGAAGGTGGCTTGCCTTTCATGTCTCTGTCACCACCACTGAAATGCTCTACCCACTACCTCACCATGTTCACATCACGTCCACTGTTTGATCTCCATAAACATTCAGCAAGTGCCGATGAATGTCAATGGGTGCCATTTTTTCTGCATGGAGGATTCAGTGACACGACTTTGCTTCACGTGCACTTCCGTGTCAGTTGCCATTGTGTCAGACTGCCCCTCTGCTGCCCTCTGTCACGTGGCAACATTGGAATGCTGGTGGGAAGGTTCAGCCTCCACTGCCATACCACCAACATCCATCCCTGGTGTAGTGGGCCGACGTAATAAAATAGGAAGCATTACTTTTGAAGCAGCCCTCATATTCTGAACTCTAGCAGAATGAAATCCTCAATCCTAACACTTACTCTGTTTCATAACTCCCTCATCTTTGAATGTGTAATGCATTAACTTGCCCTGCATTTATATGCATGTTAGCACTGATTTCAGTTAATGAAGTCAGTGGGGGCTGAGAATTTGTATCCACGGTCAAATTTAATCCCTCAGTCATTTAAAACTCTTATTTCAGTATTCATCCTTTGCATATTAGTATTTGGTTTCTAACCAAAGTGTTTGATTTCAGTGTATATACTTCACTCTCAAGAGCAGTTAGTCAGTCTCTTGATAAAAATTTCTCATCTCTTTCTCTTCTCCTCCACCCTTTTATATTCGGTGCTCAGCATATTTTTGATTGTGCTGTGACCCCTCCTTATCATTCAAATCATAAATCCTATCAAATGATAACAGCCTATAAATCCAAGAGGCAGTTTTATAATCCAGGCTATAGCCAATTTACAGCTTGCATTTAATAACAGAAATATGCCTGCGGTAACAATTTAAGTCAGGATGAAATACAAACAGTTGTAGTTTTCTGATACTGTCCCGCTATGTTCATAGCATGCTGTGATAAGACGCTTAGTTTGATGAATTCCTCATAATTTTGGAGCTTTATTCTGATATATGTTGAAAATGTGTTTGCTTGAATATTGTTCTACAAGATCTTTCTGAAGTAGGAGAGAAGCATACGGGCATTTATTTTCTCATTGGAAATACTATGACCTCAGTATTCTACTTACTGCACTAGAAATCCATGTTTTTAGATCTGTATTAAGCTGGTTAGGTGGAAGTTATCATAAGAGGGAGTGAGTAACTCATGCTTGGTGTTGTATGGCTAATGAGAGACTCATTTTATGTGTAAATATTGAAACAGACTCGGATGTTCAGTGCTATGTGTCATCTTACATGCTAGGTGTCTTTTCTATTGTTTGTTGCTGAATAGTTGTGTTTGTATTTCAGTTGTTACTGGTAACATTTAGAATAAGTGTAAATTGAGTGTAATTCCTTCTGTATGCCAGAATTTAATATAATTTGGTCCGTCGTCTTCTCCCTGAAACAAAATGTAGTTGAACTTTGCCTGGCATGACCAGGTGAAAAGATCATTGCTACAGAAGGGTTATTTGAAGCTACGTATACAATGAAACTGTAAATTGCAGGAGTGAACCCTGTTTAACAGAAATTGGAATTATTGGTCCCATACATTTTTTTGCTCATCTTTTGCATTTTTATACTTATTTTCTAGGTGTGAAAGCTAGCTTAAAACGAACTTACTCTACTATCACTCAGGATCACCTAGAAGTGAGCAACATGCCACAGTGGAAACCGTTACTATATGCTGTAGCATTTCTTCACACGACTGTTCAGGTTTCAAATCATATTTCGTATTCTTCTGTCACGAAGCCATGTTCATTTGTGAATGCATCTGTTAGCGAATGAAAAGCATATTTAGCTGTAAAAGCCTGTGTTAGCAAATCAATACAAACATTGTGGTCCAAATGGCAACCTGAAGTGTACTTGACTTTGAGTCATCTTCGTGGTGGAAATTTAGAATGTGTAAATATCAGACACTGCCCTAAGATCCACACACTGCTAGCTGCATCTATAAATGATTATGTAAGAAGCGGCTTTTGCTACCTGCCCCACCACCATGCAGGGACTTCAGTGTTATTTATGTACCCACTGAAAAAGAACCATAAAGAATTATTGCAGTCGATGTGATTTGGACATCCTTCCCTAAAACAGTACCTTCATTTCTGAAATTCAGAAATGACAGTTCTAGACTCACAGATTGACTACTTTAAAAAGAGGAATTTTTTTCTCTGTGAAAATGTTTATATTTCTCTTCTTTGTTTATCTGTCTCTACTGGTGATGATAAACGAAGAAAAATATTTAACTACTAGGTAATTAATCAAGCATTTGGACTCGTGTGTGTTATGTGAAGAATCATTTTTTAAAGTTAGTGGATTACAGCCCCAGCATATTTTATGTATTCTTCTACACTCAACATATTCTCCAAAATTACAATCAGCCTTTTATCTTTAACTCTATCTATCTTGCAGGAAAGAAGGAAGTTTGGTCCACTGGGCTGGAACATTCCTTATGAATTTAATCAGGCAGACTTCACAGCCAGTGTGCAATTTGTTCAGAATCATTTGGATGATATGGACATTAAGCGCGGAGTGAACTGGAGCTGCGTTCGCTATATGCTTGGAGAAGTACAGTACGGCGGCCGTGTAACTGATGACCTCGATAAAGCACTGCTGAATACATTTGCGAGAGTGTGGTTTGGAGAGCATATGTTTAGTGACAAATTTTGTTTCTACAAAGATTACGTGATTCCAAAAGGGAAAACAGTTGAAGACTATCTCCAGTACATAGAGCAGTTGCCAGTGGTTGATACACCTGAGGTAAAACATTTTAAAGTATTAAAGAGAGTTTTTGTTAGAGAAGATATTTTGTGGAGCCAGGAATGTATAGGCGAATGGGCAGTATTAATAGGCAGACCAGGGTGTTATTGTAATGGGTGTCTAGTATAGGTCTGCTAATTAGGAAGACAAAATAGGTAAAGCCTTCTTCAAGCACTCAGAAAAAACCCCACATTCATGTTCTCTGATCTGCATGGGCAAGATAGTGAGTTCAACACAGGACTGTGAAGATGATGGACTGAAGCATCTTTCATATGAGGAAAGGCTGAGAGAGCTGAGACCCTTTAGCCTGGAGAAGAGAAGGCTCATGGCAGATCTTATCGATATGTTTAAATACCTATAGAAAGGGTATAAGGAAGAAAGAACCAGACTCTTTTCAGTAGTGTCTCTTTCAAACAGTGTTATTGTGCTCTTTGTATCTGCTGTAGTTTCCATGGTAAATAGATTTTACTTTCAGAGCAACCTACATACACGACCTGGTGTGTGTATACTGCAGCAGTCACATTAATTGCAGAAATGGGACATCCTGCTCTCTCTAACACAGCTACATGTGTTGCAGTTAGCTAAAATTGAAATGGAACTGAATGTTATGAGTTCCTGTCTCACTGCTATTAAGTTGATAAATGTCTTTATGGGTAAGTTCTATTAAAATTAAATAGGCAGGATTGAATAGAAAAAACTGATTTTCTATTACTGATAATGTGCTAGAAAGGAGGCTGAGAACAATCCATGCTCATAAAACAAACTTGAAAAGGTTTGAATCTCTGAAGGTAGTGATAGCAGATGCAAGGGCATCTGTGCTGACAGAGAGGCACCTTTTACCATTGACTTTTATGTAAATAGGATCAAGTCCAAGAATGCAAACATCTTTTTCTCCTTCACGTTGTCACAGGTTAGGAAGAACATGACGACTATCTTCAGTCATTCCAAAATCCGTCAAAATTGCTCATGGAAACTTTTAACCTCTTAAGCTCCTGGTCTTCTGCTCCACAAAAGATATTGTGCCAGTCAAAGCACAATAAAAAAGCACTGTATCATTTATTTCCTTCCCTTTCTATTTTTGGTTGAGAAAGGAAGACTGAATAAGTCTGATTATGGCATCTTTGCTCTTTTGATGAAATTTCAACCACTGATCAGAATAAACACTGACTTCTGAAGAGGTCTATTGAACTCAGAAATCCCTTCAAAAATGACTTTGATTTCAGAGGGGTGTAGAGCATTAGCAATTGAGTTTGAGATTATCTCAGGCTAAATAAAAACCAGCCAATTGAAATGCACAATCTAGCATCCCTTTTAAAATAAAGATTCCAAGATTTTGGATCACAGAAAAGGAGAAACTCTGTTTCTTGGTTAATTTACAGGACTTCCAGGACACTGGTCCACCTATTGGTTTGCTACGTTGATTTCTTAATACCTCATATATCACTGTCATGAACACTGTCATGAACCCTAGGACCAAAGGGTTTTTTGTATGTAACACCCCTGTCTTTGTCAACGTTATGCCAATTATGAAACTAGCCTTTGGATTAGCACTGCAGCAATTGACATTCACTAGAACAGATATTTGTTGTGTTTTTAACTTGCGCTACAGCATTGCCACAAAGTCTGTCAGAACAAAACCAACCAACCAAAGCAGCCTTTCAATACCTGAAGGGAACCTACACCCAGGAGGGGAGTAAACTCTTTGAAAGGGCTGACAATAGCGGTACTAGGGGAAATGGATCCAAGTTGAAGGAGGGAAGATTTAGGTTGGATGTTAGGGGGAAGTTCTTTACTAGGAGAGTGGTTAGGCCCTGGAACAGGCTGCCCAGGGAGGTTGTGGATGCCCCGTCCTTGGAGGTGTTCAAGGCCAGGTTGGACGGGGCCCTGGGCAACCTGATCTAGTAAATGTGTATGTTTGGTGGCCCTGCTAGGCAGGGGGGTTGGAACTACATGATCCTTGAAGTCCCTTCCAACCTGGGTCATTCTGTGATTCTGTGATTCTGCAAGAGCAGAAGCAGAAAAGTGCAAATCTTCAACTGTGTGTATCATCGCATGCTGATAAAAAATGAGTGAAACAAAGTGTATTGATATTTTTGCTTTTTGTGTCTCTAAATATACAGGTTGAGGTATTGCTGTCTGTAAAACATGTTTAATCCTGCCAGGAAAATAATTACATGCTAGTTATGACCCCACTTTCTCTCTTGGGCAGCATTAAGTCTGCACTGTGTTCTTTGTGCTGCTGTAAGGGTCAGTTCCACAGCTTGTGTAAATCAGTGCAGCTTTGCTAGCTTTGACACCACTGCAGCCACTTCTATCCCTCCTCTCTGAGTTTCTAGGTTTCCAAATATAAAAATACTGCACGTGGCCCGTTTTTTTCCATACTCAGAGCGTGTAAATATTGATCAGTTGGAATGTCTTCTTAGAAGATGCTAGTTCTAATATTATGTGCAAGAACACAAAACACAAGAACCAGGTTGCTTGGCTTTGGTGCTTGGTTTAGGGGCAAGCCTCCCTCATTGCTGGATCAGTGGCTCAGTTTGTTAGAGATAATTAATAGCTATAATTCAGTGAGGGTTTGTGAAATAAGTCACAATTCAATTCCTCCTGGAGAAAAGCTGCAATCAACCTGACAATTACAGACTTACTGATATTTCAGCAGAGGTTTCTGAGAAAGCCATTATCATTCAAACAAAGGGCAGCTTTGCAGTAATTCAGTGCTAGCTCTATCTTAAATAAAATTATTCAATTTCAAAAGAAGTAGAAGTAAGGAATAGGAGATCTAAACCAAAAATAGCTCAAAGCATAAAATATCCTAAATATTATCACCAGTCGTAAAATCTCTAGGTCCTTAAACTGTGGGCTGTTTTTTATTCTCTGAGCTCCATGCTTTATAAGCCTAAGAGACTGTGTGAAACAAAATGCATTAGAAATGGCACTTGGTCTGATTGATAGGAGCATCTACTTGACCTGGTACAAAAGTAGATCTGCAGAGGGGAAAAGTGAGGGGTCAGTGTCTGCACATGACACATTCCCAGCAAGCTCTAGTCTGATCCAGTGAAAAGGAATCAGTGTGTGCACAGCATGATCTAAATCCTGGTATATGGTGATAACCAAATAGTTCAAAACCACTCTCAACATCTGAATGAAAATGCTGTTGTAGATTTAACCTATGTTAATGTTTCTGTATAATTTGTGCTTGCTTCTTGGCCAGTTAAATGGATGTATTTCCACTGAATATTATTATAGGGCTGTGGATTTTCTTGTTTATCAGTATCAGTGGGTTCTTTCACTGGTAAACTTTAGAAGGAAAAATGCATTTTCCCCCCCCTTTTTTTCCCCCCCTTTTACTTTAAGGTATTTGGACTGCACCCTAATGCAGATATAACTTACCAAACCAACCTCGCAAATGAGACACTGAATACAGTAGTGAGCATCCAACCCAAAGACAGCAGCACTGGAGGAGGGGAAACTCGAGAAGCAGTGGTGCAGCGCCTTGCTGATGAGATGCTGGAGAAGTTGCCTCCAGATTACAACCCCCATGAGGTATATGCTCTTTTGATGCAGATGTTTTGTGTGTGTGTTTTATTGGGCTTCTTTCTTACATTTAAATGTCAGGTGTTTTAAAAAGCTCTTAAATTTATTCATAGCGTTCTAGAAGACTGTTTGGGTTGATCATCTAAATTATTCTTACATCAGATACATGTACTGCAAATAGCACAGTCTGCTGAATGAGCCACCTTGACACAAAACAGCCATCAGAAAGTCCTCTCCCCACTCAGTGGATTAGAGGAAGATACCAATGCTAATACTGAGGGCACATCCAGTAGTCTTGGGGCCTTGGCAGTATTTCCAGTATTCTATTCTACAATTCATGTTACATTTAATAGATCTTCTATAAATAGCTGTCATAATTCAGCTCAGAATTTCTCTTTTCCTGGCAAACTATTTAAATTCACAACTTTTCTTTTGTGAGTTTATCTAGCAGCTTTCCCCATACAGTTATTTTTCCAGCCGTTCATGCTTGTACATCCCTTTTCTCTCACATGCCTATTGAGCGATTCCCAGTGGGAGTATATTCATCATTTATTTATAGAACTTATTTCGGGATGAAGTCAGCCTTCTAGTTTTCCAATTCTTGTTTAACAGCAGAAAAGAAAATAAATAACTTTGATAAATAGTAAATAAAATAAAACAAGTGTATAATTGTTATTAGTTATTATCAATTTAATACTTTTAGTAATTAGCATCTTGGATCTACACCTATAGTCTACACCTTGGATTGTTCTCCATCCTTTTCCCTTCTCCTTCACATTAGATTTAAGCTGATTCACTGAACTAACGTCAAGTTTCCTTCAGTTCCTTAGAATTTTGTTCTCAATTTGCAGGAGTGATCAAATGTTGAATACTTATGTTGCCTATATAGTTTTGCCGTATTTGTAATATGGATATTAAGCTATTATTTACAAGGTATTTCCCGAATCCTCTAAATAACGATTTCTTTGTTTCTTCATTCCTCTTGAAGAATTTGTAATAATTCAGACGTTGTCAAGAATGCATAATTTGCTTTATATTGTGATCAGAGGATATTCTCGCCCTCATATTCTATGCTTGGGAAATTTGTGCAGAGCGTTTTAATACTGTAAAACGCACCATACTTGTTTCATCCAAAATTCACTTCTAAGTTGTTTGAACAAATGGGTATTTTTGTCTCACGTTTCTTCTGTTTAATCATGGTCTCATTCACTCTCATTAAACACTTGGTTTCATTCACTCAGGTTATCCATGCAAAATGTGCATAGAATTGGCCTTCCCTTTTCTGTCACTTTCTCACAAATCTTAGCTTTGCAGTCAACCAGCGATGGGGTCATGGATGGTAGTGAAAGATACAGAGTGTGGAGGGATTTTTTTTCAAGTTCAGCCCTTCACTCTTAAATTGTCTCTATTTTAGTACCCTATCTGGGTACAATGCATACTTTCCCATGTGAATGTATTAAGAAATAACCACTAATTATTTTCAGTGCCATTCCATCATCCAATAATATGACAAACTATTATCTTTTTTTCATGATCTGCCAGGCGTACATTCAAGATTTTATTTTCTCATAAGCAATCATCTCTATAATGATTATCACAATTAGATAGTTCTTTGCTTCTGTATTGCTACTCTGACATCTCTAATCCTCAAGGAAACCTCTTGCTTCAATTCGCTTGAGAGATTTTCTTTTGATTCAAGTCATGAGATTCACACTGTATCAGATGAACCAATATGAGTTACTAATACTTTAGCATCACGTCCCCAAAACCCTTCTTATCTTTCTTCTAACAAGCATAGTCAGAGGATGTCCCACTGGATCTACTTCTTCCCTCTGTCTTTCTTGTAAAGGTATTCTGAGCTTAGGGGGCAATTTTATTTTATTATCTTATTAATAAACATAGATACTACATCTTCCTGGTGAATTCTGGGTTTCTCAGACTCTGCACATCGTGCTGGTTTTTCAAAATTTCTTTTTTTCCCCCTTAACCAAAAGATTTACCTTTTCTCCCGTATTCTCTATCTTAGAGCTAGTTTGGGTCTTCAATAATGCTTTCTTTGTCAGAAGGGAATTTGCCTTTTCTCCCAGTAGTGCTCAGTTCCATCCCTTTCTGCATTAGTTTATGGTGCAGTGTGGCAAAGTGTTCTCATCTGAATTTAAGTTCTGTTATTCTGGAACTTCGTAGAAATGGTGGAGAGGACAGGAGTAAGCTGTAAATAAAGCTGCGTTTTTAAATGTCAGCTTGCATAAACTGATAAAATTGAATATACAGAATCAAAGAATCAGTCCTAGAATCATAGAATGATCTGAGTTGAAAAGGACCACAATGATCATCTAGTTTCAACCCCCCTGCTATGTGCAGGGTCGCCAACCACCAGACCAGGCTGCCCAGAGCCACATCCAGCCTGGCCTTGAATGCCTCCAGGGATGGGGCATCCACAACCTCCTTGGGCAACCTGTGCCAGTGCGTCACCACCCTCTGTGTGAAAAACTTCCTCCTAATATCTTACCTAAACCTCCTGTGTCTCAGTTTAAATCCATTCCCCCTTGTCCTATCACTGTCCACCCATGTTAACAGCCTCTCCTGTTCGTATGCTCCCTTCAAGTACTGGATGGCCACAGTGAGGTCTCCCTGGTGCCTTCTCTTCTCCAAGCTAAACAAAATACCAAAATGCCAAATAGAACAGAATACCAAAAGCAAAAAATAATGTTCTCTAACACGTGGCCAATAATTTTTTTTAGTCAGAGCAGAAGAGAAAGGAGAGATTTCAAATATTCTTTGAAGGAAGAAGCTACAGATTTAGCAGAATCTAGAATATAATAAATGAAGGAGAAAAGTGAAATTCTGCTCACAAGTAGAAGTAGTGAAATGAATTATGCAGTTTCTTTCTGTGATATCTGAAAAAAAGAGATTGAGACAAATTCTGTTGTTTGTCAGTTTAAGTCAACATTTGGTCATTCAGGACATTACTACCTACTAAATCAGTTTAACAATCCTGAAACAAATAAAAATGGTCTACTAAATGGTAAGAGACTGAGGGAATGTGTCAAAAAGAGTTCTTATGCACGTCTCGATGGATAAGAGCAGCAAAAGAAAAACATTTGGTAGTCCTAACAGTGCCATTTGGTTTGTTTTTAGCAGAATATTGAGTTCCAGAAAAGCCATTATGTGTTAGTCTTCAAAAATCTTGTTATAGATATGCTGTCAACGCAGAAAAGAAGTGAGGAAACAAAAGAATTAGGAAACAAATGAAAGTAAGTAAAAGCAATTTCTCTTCAGGGAAAGTGGTAGATGCCTCTGCAATCTTTGTCTAGTTCTTGTGACTCCGGTAAGAAAGTATAGAGTTCATTTGTTTGGAGTGAAAGCCCCAACATTGTAGGTTAGTGGTGGATGGCACTGAAACCAATCGTCTGCTGACTCTGAGAGCTCTGGATGTACCTTCTCTTGATACAGTGTGAAATAGAGTCTGCCACACAAAGGCTTTTATTTCCCAAGTATTAGCCTTTGATGTGCATGACATATGCAGTTTCTTTTGTTATGTTCTTGTAGTGATTCATCTCCCCAGTCATACAACTGACCAAATGTCAGCTCAAAAGCCTATAAACAAGTCACTTTTGCATGCTTTATCAGACTCCAGTACGACCCAGGCGAAGCTAAAGCAAAATATACCTCTCTCCTGACCTAAAACTGTCTTCAGTTTTCTCATTCCAAAAGCAGTGGCAGGATGAAACTTCTGCTTTCTTAACCATTTTTGCATTTGGATTTTGCTTGTTAGAAAGATCAGCGGTAAAATTATTAGGTCTGATCAATCCATGTGAGTGAAAATGGATGCAAGAGTAAATGTCAGCCTGTCACACGCAGAGATTTATGATGAAAGCATTTTCTTGTAGCTTGAAAAGCAGCTTACTAGTGAATAGACATGGAGACATTCCAGAAATCCTGCACTTTATTGGCTTTTAACCCCAATAACAATGTTTTCTTCCTTAAATGTTCTCATAGTCATCATTTTACCTCATCCTCCACTAAGGCTAAGACTGCATTAAGAACTACTATATGGCAGTGGGAGTTCATCTGAGGACCCTGGCCTGCAGTAGGTGTTTTACTGGAGTTTGCTTTGGTCTAACTTATGTCTGGGTCTGTAGGCTGAGCACTTACCAGTGGCTGAACTACATCAGACTCACTGAAGCATACCTTTTGGCTTAGTTTAATTTGAAGTCAGTCTAGTTTGTATGCCTGGGGTCTACTTATCAATGCAGTATTTTGGCTAAAACAACAACAACAAAACAAATGCAGAGCATTCCTCATCTGAACTAAGGTGCCTTTGATTTAATTACCAGCCCTATCAGATACAGTGGTCATCTGACACAGTATGAAGTGGCAAAGGAGTTGGTAACCTGAGGTCAGATACAAAATGCACATAGAGGAGGCTCATACAGTAGAAATACTCACTGCAAAATCATACAGGGAGAGCTATTAAGATTATGATTTTATTTCCTTCTTTAAATCACCTCATTTTATGTTAGCTGACAGCTGATTTCATGTTGAGAAGGAGATGTAAGTGGGCTTTATGGAATTAGTATATTAATCTCAGAAAGGCTATTTTGGTTAGTGAGTTTTGTCTTGGAGTTTTTCCTCTGTCAGTCGGGATCCATCTCTTTATGTCATAATAAATACAGCACTGGCAGTAACTCATCTGATTGCTTGATAAGAATGCTAATACAAAACAGTCAATCATACCTCCGAGCTGGTATTCAAAACTAATCTTGCCAGCAAGGTTTCCAAGAAAAGCACTATCTTACACCTGGTAAATCTCAGCACAGATCAAGACTGATCTGTACACAACAGGGTCGTAAGTATGTCATTATTTCAGTTTTTATATCTAGTTATGCTTAGTGCTCCAGGCTGAGTGCTGTGAATTTATCTAGGGTGGATTAAAAATTTTTTTGCATTATTGGTTCATTTCATTTTTCAAGACATTGCAGGTATTTTTATAGGTACATGAAAAAAATCAGACTTTTTTTTTTTTTTTTTTTTTTAAACCTGAGAATTCATGAGTTAAACTGTGCTGTGATCAACCCAGTAATATATTAGAATGTTTATTTTATCTTCTCTTTGTAATTTATTAAATTACAACATTTTGGAAAAAACACCTTTAACAAAGTGTTTCATACAGTTTTTCTTCAGACAGGAAAAGTTCCTATTCTAAATTATGCCCCAAAGGAACACATATTTTGCAGACTAGAAAAAAAAAAAAAAGTTTATTTCTTATTTAAAGCACAGAATGCAAAAGATGTACTCTGTATAATCCCACTCTTATTGGTGTCATGCAGTAGAGTTCTTCTAAGTACTTCAGAAGAAAAAAAAATCAAACTCTGTGTGTGTGTGTGTGTGTGTGTGTGATAAATTTGGCTGTGAAGTTGTCAGGAAGCAGCTTCCCCTGAATTTAGTCTGAAAAAAATGGTAAAGCTGGTTATATAAACTATCCCCCCAAAAGTTTATTGTCCCTACTCTAGTCTCACGATAGCTGATTTTAGGAATTTTTTACAGGAAGAAATACATTAACTCAGTCACTAAAATGAACTGTCAGACTGCAAAGTATTAGCATAATTGGCTGGCACCTACTTCTTGGACATTTTGTCTGACAAACTCATGGGACTTTGTGATTAAAATATAATGAATAACCTTGCTGATAACTGTCTCCCAAGGAGAATAGCTTACAAAGTTGAAAATGTATTTTCTTCGGCTTAAGGTTGAAACTTGCAGAATAGAAATTGTCAAAGCATTTACTCATTTATACTAGCAGTTATAACAACTCAACTACTGCATTATATTTATCCTGCAGAGATTTGCTACTTGGTGTAATAATAAGGTATGCTCCAATAGTGTTTCCTATGAGAATTTAACATAGATATATGACTGTATCTGGGAAAATACAAAGCAAAATCCAGAGGACTTATGACCAAATTTTGTGGTTTCTATTTGGCTGCAGTAGAATTCCAATGATATTCCGTTCTTTCAAAGTAATAAACTTTCTTTCTTCATCATCTTTTGTTAGTAAGCTCAAAATAAGCTCAGCAAGCCCAGACAGCAGGCCAGTGCCTTCTGAAAGATGAGTTACAACAGGGGGGAAAACACTTGAAAGCTTTACAGTCAAGAATTCTCTAAAAAACATTATACTATGTGAGCCGTAGAAGACATGGTTTAGAATCACTGAATCACAGAATCATTTGAATTGGAAGGGACCTTTACAGCGGCCCTGCAATGAGGAGGGACACCTACAGCTAGGTCACAGTGCTCGGAGCCTGGACCTGACTTTGAATGTCTCCAAAGATGAGGCTTCCACCACCTCTCTAGGCAGGCTGTGCCAGTACTTCACTACCCTTCTTGTAAAAAACTTCTTCCTTATGTCCAATCCAAATCTCCCCTCTTTTAGGTTGAAACCATTTCCCCTTATCCTATCATAACAGACCCTGCTAAAGAGTCTGTCCCCTTCTTTCCTGTTGCTCCCCTTTAGACGCTGAAAGGCTGCTATCAGGTTTCTCTGGAGCCTTCTCTTCTCCAGGCTGAACAGCCCCAGCTCTCTCAGCCTGTCCTTATTGAGGAGATTTTCTGGCTTTTGCTACTTTTTCTGTGACATGTCTTTAAGAAACATTCAGTTACTCATTCAGTAACTCAATTTTGAGAATGTTCTCTGAACACTGTGTGATACCATTATCCTTGAAAACTAAGAAGGCCAGAAGCTTCTACCTGCGAAATGGTGCACATACTGCACTAGTTTTTATATCGTTCTGCTTTTATATATCACTCTGTAGCATTATTTCAACCCAGCAGGGCAAGTACAGCTGAGAAAGCTCACCTATAGCGCCATCTGGAAATATGGATCTATCAGTAAACCTCCCTTTATATTGCACATGATTTTCTTTTTTAAAGAGCTAAGGTCTAAGCCTGTGGCCTAGCAAGGACTGAAGGAACTGCTGTGTTCCTTCCAAAAGAGGGAACTTTCCCTCATTAGACTGATGGAGCATCTCCTTTCGCTAAGCTGATGAGTCAGGTTGTGCTAAATCTTACTGCTGGCACGTGCCTTGGACTGGCCATCTGTTCCATAAAAAATTATTTTTTCTTGAATTATGGGATACAGTTGGAAAAAACAACAATCTTTTGCTTTCAAAAGTTACTGCACGGGAAACAGGAGATTCAATTTTATAGTTTCACTATTCCTGTGCAGGTGAAAGCCCAGCTTCAAAGGATGGGAGCTATTCAACCCATGAATATATTTCTCCGTCAAGAAATTGACCGCATGCAACATGTTATATCAAGCGTTCGAACCACACTGACTGACCTCAAATTGGCTATAGATGGTAAGTTGCAATGGTAAGAATGATACTAATTAAGCTGTAATTTTTTTTTTAATTACTAAAGGCTGTTCATACTATTTTACTAAATAAATATTTTTCCTTTTTTTCTCTCCCTTTGTCCCTTTTCCCCCCCACTTCTTCTCAATTTTTCTTTCTCTCCCCACCAACCTCTTTCTCTTTTTCTATCTCTTTGTCACAGTATAGCCTTTATAGATTCCTGTTTGCATCTCTCAGGGCATTCCACCTTAATTTATTCTGTCTGTACATGCTCCAGTATTGCAGTTCAATGTGTTCTGCAGTATTACTGCACTTCTGTGATTCTCTTTTGCGTCTCTGCAGACCTCAGAGGAGTTGAATCGTGTGATCAGGTCATGTGCCAGAATTATTTATGAAATTAAGCTGAGGCGTGATGATACTAAAGAAGGTACAGGCATTGCTGCTAAATAATTGAGAGACAGAGTGGTCAGGCCAAGTGACAAAGATTATAATCTAAGATGGGATTTGTAATTTTCATGAAACTGGTCAAACCAAATAGAATGTCTCTAAATGGAATCTGAAGTGAGTAGGAGTGCCAGCCAAAAGAAAATGACAGGGTTCTGCTTTTGGCCATCAAAGGAGGAGGCAACAGTGCTCTGTGTCTCTCAGAGACAGGAGACTTTGGCTGAAAGGCAGCAATGTTGAATGCATTTAATATAACTCAAGTGTGCTGGTGACTAGAAGCAGAAGGAGAATGTGATCAGAAGAGGAGTGAGGGAAAAGAAGGAAGGATGATATTACCACCCGCTTTTGATTTCACTTCCTATTTTGCTCCTCTGTAAGAGTTGAAATATCCAGGAAATATCCTATAGTGTTGCTTGAATGTTGCAAGAATTAACAGTAAGTCAAAATGACTCTGGATGGGTTCAGTTCCTGTGGTTAAAATCTCACTCAGTTCTCCTGTTCTCCAGCAAAGAGGTAGAAAATACCTGAGAGAGAGCAAGCTGTCCCTGCAGGGAGAAGGTCAAAGTGCCTCAAACGACTCCCTTCTGGTACAGATGGCAGTGCACTGATCTGTCTTGCTTTACTTTCCAGGACAGCTAATTAGTTTCCATATCCTGTAATAACCTGTGCAGAGACCAAGCTAGAAGTACCAGTTGTCTTCTATTTCAAAATTGAGCTCAAGGTTCCCTTGTATATGTGCATAGAGTCCCTTTTCAAGTAAATTAAAATAATGACTTCTATCCAAGAAATAATTAATCTTTCTTTGATCGAGACAGTCTGAAAATGTACAATGTTATGCAGACAAGTGGATGAGTAACATAATTTCTTTGCACTTAGTATTCAGTTGCACAGTGGGCACAGTCCTCTACCAGGTGCTTAATCAAGTTAATGCTGTAACTTTTGTGCAATCCCCTAAAACATTATAATTTCTCAGGGAAAGGCAAGTTAAATATAGTGAGAAATTGCTCTGAAAACAAAATGGGATGTATAGTTAACAATACCGATTAATGGCTTCTGGCAGATTCATGATGCATCAGGTGCATGCCGTGGTGCGTTAATTAGGGGATGGAAAG
This sequence comes from Alectoris magna, assembly GCA_030625065.1. Lineage (NCBI taxonomy): Eukaryota > Metazoa > Chordata > Aves > Galliformes > Phasianidae > Alectoris > Alectoris magna. The sequence continues at coordinate 60,931,060 of CM060561.1, forward strand.
AAAATGTAGGCTCTCTGTCTTGCCTTAGCAAAGGGGAAAAACACCCTTTCTCATAATAGATCTCCCAAAACTAGTCAACCGGAGCATCAAATCATCTCCTGTGCTCCTTTTTTTCTACACTGATTAGCATGCTCAAATAGACTGTGTGCATTTTGACATCTGCCTTTGTCATGCATCTGGCCCTGGCATCATGAACCTGCTAAGACCCCAGCAGCTGCTTATAGCAGGTCTAAATTTTCAAATAAATGTTGTGTTTCAGATTATAGTTTCAGTCTTCGTGTACCATGTGGCTTTGTGAAAGGAGGTCTCCCTATTTATTTCTGCAGGTTGGATGTGAATAGATGGACTTTGTCATTTTCATGTTGCTCGCTGTGTTATATTTGGGGAAATACAAACCCCCCTCAGTGAGAGTCTGTGTGCAGCTGAACATGAGAGATGCTGAAGGAATTAGTAGAGCCAGCTTTGTTCCTCTGACTGGAGGGCAGATTAACAGTGTTCAGCTTTTGGGAGCGGTGAGGATGCTCAGCATGCGTCCAACATGTTTGTTGGCAACCATGCCCAAGCCTGCATCACCACCAATGAACTTTGCTGCCTGGAGGGCTACTTTTTTTGGATCAGATTGTAATAATTAGATTGGAGCTGCACTTTGTACTCTCAGTTATGTCCCAACCAATAGTTCTGTTTTAATTACTTATTGATTGCCCAGAATTTATTTCACAGTTGGTGTAATACAGAGCATCACATAAATCAGAAAACAGCAGTGATGATTGTCCTCTCAAGTGACCTAAATTGAGACTGTGCTGCAAACAGGGACAACTGTTTAGAGACGAGGAAAGAGAGCTGTTTTCTCATCTTTTCATCTGGGGAGTAGTGAGACATGGGGATTGAACCAAAACTCGAGATTCTAATGGGATATGAAAAGCAGATCTTAAGCCCCTGGCAGAGTGACAGTATTCTTTGCAGAGGAATATAGAAGCTGTAGTGTTCCTGTGTACGTGCCTTGCCTTCTTTTTGTGGAAGGGTATGTACCTCTGGCACGGCATACTAACTCTGTAGCTGTTAAATAGGGACTGGGCACTTTCAGCCACCTCTGCCACTGAAGACAGTGTCCTTAAATAATAAAAGTGAACACTAATAGCCTAGTCAGTTATTCCTAGCCCCTGTTGTGGTTTGAGTACAGGCAAATTTCAGGTTAACCTATCTGTGAGATTGGAGTGGAGGGAGGTCTGCATGTACCTCCATGCACTGCAGCAGCACTGGTAAATGTCTCGATGGCACCTATATGTGGATTTTATCACTGAAGAAAGTAAGCAGGGAGATTCTGTGGGAGTTAACCCTAGTCTGTCTCGAGTGTGTAAAGTTGCTCAGCATGTGTCCAGCATGTTTGTTGGCAACCATGACCAAGCCTGAATACCACCAATAAACTTTGCTGCCTGGAGAGATACTTTTTTTTTTTTTTTTTTAATCATATTGTAATAATTAGATTGGAGCTGCACTTTGTACTCTCAATTATGTCCCAGCCAATTGTTCTGTTTTTGACTATTGATTGCCCAGGAAATGGGAAGGGAGATTCTGTGGCAGTCATCCCTAATACCTCTTGAACGACTTCCATGAATCTTGGCAGTGCAGCATGCTAGTAGTTGTATCGGAAGTTGAAACTGAATCCTTCGCAATGGAAATAAAAGCAGCTTTTTAATATGTTTTATTCACTGTGTTTTTACCTGCTTAGTAGTCTGTTTAAAAGCCTGTAGTGTGAAAGAAACAAATGCTTAGCTCATTTATTTATGAGTATATCTAGATCCTGCTTTGATCAAAAATCTGCATCCACTTGGCATTTGTTTTCAGTGGTGTATTCAAACTAAACCATAACAACTGCCTACCTCATGAGAAGCTGAAGCCATGTACAAAACTTTAGATTTGTTATACTTCCATGTCATATGTATGTGTATATATATGTCATATGATCACAGAACTCCCACTATTATTTTTGCAATGCTTGCAGAGGTAGGTAAGTCCTTTAAATGTTAATCACTTATCTGAGAATGCAGAAAGCCCTCTAAAAGCTTTTACTATTAGTATGTTTGGATTTGTTTTCACGACTTGCTGGCCTGGGGTTTTTATTCCATACATTTTATTTGGTACACAAGGCAAGCATTGTACAAATAGCTATGGGAGTCAGAAGCCATAAGGTCAACATAGAAAGGAAAGGAGCTGGAATCAACAGAAGTAGTAACTTCAGAAGTCACCGTAGCATCTGTCATGTAGATGTTCTATCAGCCTTAAGCAAACTATCCACTGCAACTACACTATGGCACTTACCATGTTACAAAGCTAGCTTTAATTCATGCATGTAATGCACACTGTGCATTGCCTACACACCCAGGCTTGATTTGCTTGATTTGATCTCAGTCATTAATTTGCTACCTTATTAAAAACTATTTAATTACCCGCTTGTAGCTCCTCACTGTCCTTGTACTTTGTTGATCGCCAGTGTGTTTGCCTTAGGTATTTCCTAATTGTCATTCAAATGAGACTATGTTGAAACACCAAAGACTTCATGTGGACATGAGGTAACACACAGTCCTGCATACATAATGGGAATCCCTTAGAGTTCCTAGATCCCATACACAAAGCCTTGTTAAGTCAGTGGAAGAATGAGGTAGGTTCACTATTTTTAAGCCTCAGAATACTGTGATCCTGGTAGTAGTGTTTTTATCATGATGCTGCAAGTAATTTTTGTTCATTGCACCTTACAATGGGAATGTAACTGAACTCAAAAAGAACTAGGCAATAATCTGTTCTGCTCTATATGGGGAAAAACAGAAACTCAGGAAAAAAGTCTTGCTGGAGCGCACGGGAAAGACAATCTCCAGTAAAAGTGTTTTTTCTTCCCACTGGCTGCAAAGATGAGAAGAAATTAAAATGAGTAGATTCAATTTAGATTAACAATGGTTTAAAACTGCTAAGACATCATAGAATTTTAGTTCGACTTGTTGACCTTAGTCATAGACTTTTGGAGTGAAAGATCTCAGGCTCTTACCTTACTGATTCTTACAGTGCATGTGTAAGGCTTGTTGGGATCTGTGTATTCCACTTTTGGATGAGGATTTTATCTGAAGATGATTAAGAGCACTCAGTGAAGGTATTCATGGAATACAATGCTGGGAAATTCACTTGAGGAATGGGAAGGATGAACCTAATGTGTCCTAAGGTGTCGTTACTTTTGGCTCAGCATCTCTCGTCCATTATTTAGTTCTCATCCACAGTGCCTCCTGTTGTCTTTTGCAAAGTGTGGCATATTATTTCTAGATCTCTCAATAACTGTCATGTATGCTTGCTGGCCAGGAAAACTGTTTAGAAACACATTCAAGAGAAAATGCAGAAAACTGTTTCTCTGCCTGTTCTATTACTCTAGCTTAGGGTAATGATTTGTATTGCTTTTTAGGGTTTGCAAGGCTAGGCTGTATGAGGCTACTTTGAAATTTTCTTCCTACTGACTGAAGGAATTCGCTTATTTGCTGTTGCAGAAAACTCAGTGCTTTTCTCTCTCCGTATATATATATAAAGCCTGCAACTCAAGTTTCTTATTTCATCTTTCCTGGCTTGAAGAATTAAATCAGAGGATTCTCTACCAGAAGAGGAAAGTATGAAACAAACAGAAAGCAGAACAAGGCAAAGGTTGGGTGCGGATGGAGAGAACAATAGTCTAAAAGTAAAAAATGGGGAGCGTGTTATACATTGCAGGGCTTGCCTGTCTGATTTACTCTTCCTATTCTGGGGACCAGAAGCAAAAGGAAGTGCTGAATTGTTGAGTGGTTCAGAACGAAAGCAGCACAGTGTAGTTAAATGAGCTCTGAGAGCTTCCTGGGAAGCATCTCCAAATGCTGCAGTTCCCAAGTGCCGCAAGTGAAGAAACAGAGAAATAGGAAAGATTGTCTGAAGTAAAGAAATTGATTTCTTTCAGCATAGCAGTAGTGATCAGTCTGCTTACAGGAATGTACTGCTGCTTGCAAAGAAAAGATCAGATTTTTGGTATGGGAAAACATATATATTAGCTTTTTATTATTAATATTGTTATTAAATCTGTTATTCTGTGTATGTAGTACCTCTGGGTAGAATAATGAATAGTGCATTCTTTGAGGAAAGCACCAGCAAGTTAGCTGATGCCATAAGGCAGAAATAGAGGAAGGCTTATAACATTACAAACAAATTGGGATTTTCTCCTCAATACATTCAACAAAGAGGGAGTTTCAGCTTGGTGACAGAGGCAAGGAGTGAGTATCTGGTCCATCCAGAATGATCTGACATTAACAAACCCAGCTGCTTGGGACGTAGGTTTCAGTGGGGATTAAAGGCTGAAAAGACCAACTTGCTGTAGTTACAGTGATAGCGAAGAATGAATTGATGCTCTCACTGAGCTCTCTCCTCTGTGTACTGTTAAGGCTGGCTGTACAGGACAGTGCTCTGCCCAGACTCATTGTCTAGGAAGTATTGTTCTCAAGGGATGGTCTCCAACCCTATTATAATTATGACAGCCACTGGCAAATTGTACTTGATGGAAAAGCTAACTCCTTCTCATCTCATTTATATCATATATAATTATTCTGGTTTTCTTGATTCACATCTGTGCCTGTGGAAAGAGAATCAGTCTGTGAACTGAGGGTTATTTTGCTTCGTGCTGGAGTTTAAGGTCTTTCATTTCTAATTTCACCCAGTCATTTGTATGGGAAGTTCATACTTTCTAATCCAGATAGAGATTTTCCTAAATGTAGAATTGAAAATGTAGATCCAAACTTTACAGATCCCACCATTTTCAGATAGGTGTGGTAGTGGAAAGGACCAACCATGTGAAATAATACAATTCCTGACATAGTCCATAAAGAGCATTACACGTATTGAATGAGTCACTCTAAATACAGATCAGTGCAAAAGAACAGACTACTTAATTAGCAATAAAACTAGTAATACTCAGAACCAAGTAGATCGATTGAACTCATTTGCTATATACCAATTAGGTAAATTTAGATGTGATTTGAAAGTAAGACTTAATAAACTTAGGGCAATGAAAAAAGGAAGTTCTAATTTCAAAGCTGCACGTACTCTGTGGACAGTGTGGTTACAGTAAGGATTGTTTTGGGAGTATCAAAATGCCCTAACATCTTCAACTGACCTGACCTTCCATCAGCCATTTCAGATGAGCTTTATTCCATTCAAGAGAGGGAATACTGTAAAGTAAAACCAAAAATAACCCAGTTACTAACAGCTGGCTTGTGTGATTCATAATACTTTCCAGCCTGTCACATTAAGTTCATAGGACATTCAGTCTCTTCATATGGTAACCAGGGCTTTGATCTTCTGAGAAGTTAAATGTGAGAAGCGCGTGGTGTTGCGCTACTCATTCAGTTTATCAAATACAGTTTTCCAAATGCATTTATCACCCTTCTCCAGAAAGATACTGTTATTTTTTTCATCTACTATCAATTTCATTTCTGACAATTACTTTATTTCTTACATTTGTATTTTTATCGGAGCATTATAGCTGCAGGAATGCATCCCGACACCCACAGATGTCATTTGGTGTGCTGTAGTGCTGAAATTCAAGCACTGTAATGCCTACTGCCAGGGCTGACACCCACTCACTAGGAATATTTATGCAACTATATGACCGAGGCCAGGGCTGTGAACATACCTCATCCTCAAGAACTCTTTGGCCTAACGCTCTCAGCAGCTGCTCTGAGTCATAACGGGCAGCCATCCTGAGAGGTTGCACCATGCTTTGAAGCAGAGTGGTTTTATGTACATACTTGAAAAGCTCCAGCCTGCCTGCAAGAATCACAGAATGTCAGGGACTGGAAGGGACCTCAAAAGATCATCTAGTCCAATTTCCCTGCCAGAGCAGGAACACCTAGATTAGGTGTTTATTGTTTTGTTTTGGTGTTTTTTTGTTTTGTTTTTTTTGAGATCAGTTCAACAAAATATCTACTCAACATTATATCTAAACACTGTTTCTTTTTCAGAAGCTCTTTGTAATATTTAGAATGCATTCAAAACTGTAGAACTCCCCCTGTAGAAATTCTATATGCCCGTAATCTTCAAGGAAATTAAAGAACCAAGCAACAATTAGAGGTAATACCACTGCAACAAGACTGCAGATGATCATTCTTAGAAGTTTTCCTCTTTCTGGGTTAGAAACTATTGTGCTCAACTGTAGATGCGATTCAACAGAGAAGCGTATGGCCTCCTGAACCACGTGTCATCTACCCCTGTGTTGAATAAACATTCATCAAGTCAGTCTCTTCGTAGAATCACAGACTACTTTGAGTTAGAAGGGACCTTAATGATCAACTTACTTACTCCAAACCACCCTGTCATGTGCACAGTTGCCACCCAGTAGACCAGGCTGCCCAGAGCCCCATCCAGACTGTCTTTGAATGCCTCAAGAGATGGAGAATTCACAGCTCCTCTGGGCAACCTGTCACAGTGTGTCACAAACCTCTGAATGAAAAATTTCCTCTAAATATCTAATCTGCATCTCACTTATTTTAGTTAAAAACCATTCCCCCTTGTCCTGTAACTATCGGTTCATGAAAAGTGCCAGTCTGACCACTTGGGAAGAATACAGAAATGTTGTCAAAGCCTGCAGAGATGTGATGAGGAAGGCTAAAGCCCACCTGGAATTGAATCTGGCAAAAGGGATTAAGGATAATAAAAAAAGGCTTTTTAAAGTATGTTAACAGTAAAAGGAAGACTAGGGAGAATGTGGGCCCCCTACTAAGTGAGGGGGGTGTTCTGGTAACGGGGGATGCTGAGAAGGCGGAGATACTGAACGCCTTCTTTGCTTCTGTCTTCAGTGAAAAAGCTCTCCCTCAGAAATCCCAGACCTTGGAGGTTAGTGAGAGGGTCTGGGGAATGGAAGACTTCCCTTTAGTCAGGGAAGAGGTGGTCCGTGAGTGCCTAGGCAACACCAATGTTCATAAACCCATGGGACCCGATGGGGTGCATCCATGGGTGCTGAGGGAGCTGGCAGAGGTGACTGCTGAACCGCTCTCTATCATCTTTGAGAGGTCTTGGAGAATGGGGGAGGTGCCTGAAGAATGTCACTCCAGTCTTCAAAAAGGGCAAGAAGGAAGATCCAGGTAATTACAGGCCAGTCAGCCTCACCTCTGTCCCTGTTTCCAGGGACAGGTGATGGAACAGCTTGTGCTGGATGCCATCTCCAGACAGTTGGAAGAAAAGGAGGCTATCAGGAGTAGTCAGCATGGGTTCACCAGGGGGAGGTCATGCTCGACCAGCCTTCTATGATGTTGTCACTGGCTGGGTGGATGGGGGCAGAGCAGTGGATGTAGTCTACCTTGATTTCAGCAAGGCATTTGATACTGTCTCCCACGACATCCTTACAACAAAGCTGAGGAAGTGTGGGATAGATGAGTGGACAGTGAGGTGGGTTGAGAACTGGCTGACTGGCAGAGCACAGAGTGTCATCATTGGCAGTGCAGAGTCCGGTTGGAGACCTGTAACTAGCGGTGTTCCCCAGGGGTCAGTGCTGGGTCGGGTCTTGTTCAACATCTTCATCAATGACCTTGACGAGGGGATAGTGGCCACCCTCAGCAAGTTTGCTGATGATACGAAGTTGGAAGGATTGGCTGACACACCTGAAGGCTGTGCTGCCATTCAGCGAGACCTGGACAGGCTGGAGAGCTGGGTGGTAAGAAACCAGATGAGGTTTAACAAAAGCAAGTGTAGAGTTTTGCGCCTAGGGAGGAATAATTGCATGCACCAGTACAGGTTAGGGGATGACCTGCTGGAGAGGAGCTCTGCAGAGAGGGATCTGGGTGTCCTAGTGAGGGATCTGGGTGTCCTGGTGGATGACAGGTTGGCCATGAGCCAGCAGTGTGCCCTCGTGGCCAAAAAGGCCAATGGCATTCTGGGGTGCATTAAAAAGAGTGTGGACAGCAGGTCGAGGGAGGTGATCCTCCCCCTCTACTCTGCCCTGGTAAGGCCTCATCTGGAGTACTGTGTCCAGTTCTGGCCTCCCAAGTACAAAAAATACAGGGATCTCTTGAAAAGAGTCCAGCGGAGGTCCACAAAGATGGTGAAGGGCCTGGAGCATCTCCCCTATGAAGAAAGGCTAAGTGAACTGGGTCTGTTTAGCCTTGAGAAAAGAAGACTGAGAGGGGACCTGATCCAGGTCCATAAATATGTAAGGTGTGGGGGGCAAAGTGGTGAGGCCAGACTCTTTTCAGCAGTGTGTGGAGACAGGACAAGGGGAAATGGCCAGAAACTGGAGCATAGGAAGTACCGCATGAATGTGCGCAAGAACTTCTTTACGGTGAGGGTGACGGAGCACTGGAACAGGCTGCCCAGGGGGGTTGTGGAGTCTCCTTCTCTGGAGATATTCAAGACCTGCCTGGATGCCTACCTGTGCAACCTGCTGTAGGGAACCTGCTTTGGCAGGGGGGTTGGACTGCAAGGGTTGGTTCACCCTCAGTAAGTTTGCAGATGACACCAAATTGGCTGGGAGTGTGGATCTGCCTGGGGGTAGCGAGGTCCTACAGAGGGATCTGGACAGGCTGGAGAGCTGGGCTGAAGCCAATGGGATGAGGTTCAACAAGACCAAATGCCGGGTCCTGCACTTCGGCTACAACAACCCCAGGCAGCGCTACAGGCTTGGGGCAGAGTGGCTGGAAGACTGTGTAGAGGAGATGGACCTGGGGGTATTGATTGATGCTCGGCTGAACATGAGCCAACAGTGTGCCCAGGTGGCCAAGAAGGCCAAGGGCATCCTGGCTTGCATCAGAAACAGTGTTACCAGCAGGAGCAGAGAGGTGATTGTCCCCCTGTACTCAGCAGTGGTGAGGCCGCACCTCAAGTACTGTGTCCAGTTTTGGGCCCCTCACTGCAAGAAAGACATCGAGGCCCTGGAACGTGTTCAAAGAAGGGCAACAAAGCTGGTGAAGGGTCTGGAGCACAGGCCTTATGAGGAGAGTCTGAAGGAGCTGGGAATGTTCAGCCTGGAGAAGAGGAGGCTCAGGAGAGACCTTATTGCTCTCTATAACTTCCTGAAGGGAGGTTGTGGTGAGCTGGGGGTCGGCCTCTTCTCTCATGTCATTAGTGATAGGACTAGAGGGAATGGTTTCAAGCTGCGGCAGGGGAGATTCAGGCTGGACATTAGGAAATATTACTTCTCAGAAGGGGTGATCAGGCACTGGAATGGGCTGCCCAGGGAGGTGGTGGAGTCACCGACCCTGGGGGTGTTCAAGGAACGATTGGACGTTGTGTTGAGGGACATGGTTTAGTGGGAGCTATTGGTGATAGGTGAACGGTTGGACTGGATGATCTTGTAGGTCTTTTCCAACCTTGGTGGTTCTATGATTCTATGACTCGATGATCTCTGGAGGTCCCTTCCAACCCCTACGATTCTGTGATTCTGTGTAAAATGTGAGTCTCCTTGCTCATTACAAACTTTCTTCAAGAACTGGAAGGCCGCAATAAAGTCACCCCAGAGTCTTCGTTTTACAGACTAAACAATTCCAGCTCCCTCAACCTTTCTTTGTAGTAAACGTTCACCAGCCTCCTGACCGTCTTTGTGGCCATCCTCTGGACCGATTCCAACAACAATGCATCTTTCTTGTACTGGGGGCCCCAGGCCTGTATGCAGTACTCCAGATGGAACCTTACAGGAGCAGAGTAGAGTGAGACGATCATTTCCCTCTCCCTGCTGGCCACACCTCTTTTGATGCAGCCCAGAACACTGTCGGCCTTCCAGGCTGCAAGTGCACACTGCTGGCTCATGTCCAGCTTTTCATCCACCAGGAACCCAAAATGCTTCTTCACAGGGCTGCTCTCAGTCGGTTTTTCTTGCAGTCTCTACTCTGTCTGGGATTGCCCTGATCCAAGTGCAACACCAAGTGCTTGGCCTTCTGGAACCATGTTCAAATTGAATCACAGAATGGCTTCTCCAGAACTGAGAAGAAAACGTGGCTCTCATAACCCCTGTTTCATGAGAAAGTTGATTCTATCTGCCTGAAAAGAAGAAAGAACCAAATGTGAAAGTGTTATTTCTCAGTTCAGATGGCAATGATCCTGAGAAGGGGACTCTGTTCACTTGTTTTTTGCTCTCACTAAGGTTACTCTGAAATTGCAGCCAACATGTTTTGCATGATTTGTTTTTCACTTTTTCTGCCTCCAGAGGGCTAATCAAGTGTACCATCTAATACTACATTTTTGTATGCAAAGGAGAGATGACACAGAGTGACTTCTTCCTTAAATGCTTCTACTTAGCTTTCTATTAGAGTTGGTTTATACCTGAAGAGGATGTTTACGAATTGTGTTATAAAAGACTTTTACATATCCCAGAACACAAATGTGAACCTGTCTATGAAGCCATTACAGAGAATGCAGAATAGCTTGATGTGTTTGCTATAGTCTGTACTGCTGCCACACTTTTTAATATCTGGGGTTTTGTAAAAGGTGATTTTTCTCATAGCATTTGCTGCATATAAAAAGATGCATGTAAATGAGAGCAAGTCGCTTGTGGCAGTAAGGGACATAGGTTAGTGATGGGATTGATATTGATGGGATTCAATATGTTAGGTAGATAGTTGGACTTAGTAATCTTGAAGGCCTTTTCCAACCTAAATGATCCTATGATTATCTGTTAGAAGAAAATTAAGCCTATTTGACATTGATATATAGTTACAAAGCAGCAGATTTGCACACTATTATACAGGTTTTCAGAGTAGCCACTGCATTCATCTGAATTAAAAGCTGGTGTTTGGTTTCTGGATATTCTCCTCTTTCTCCTCAACTGGCAACCTGCCATGGAAGCAAGGTATTTGGAGTGCCTGCTTAATACAGGCCTAATTTCCATACAGATGTGTTGGGACAGGCAAGTGCAGTTTGTCTGTACAGTCACCAAATAACCCTTCTGGCAATAACAGCAGTTGTGTATATGATGATGCAGTGAACACTGATATTACAGGAACATATATTCAGAATGGGGGCTATCAGATCAGTTTCTTCAGTTTAAAATATTTCAGATGGAATACAGAAGATATCCTATCCTATCCTATCCTATCCTATCCTATCCTATCCTATCCTATCCTATCCCATCCTATCCCATCCTATCCCATCCTATCCCATCCCACATATGAGCCATGTGCTTGCTGTCAGTACTGCTTAGAGTACAGACTGGTAAGATGTAAGAACTTTTGGCACATGGAATGGCAAGTGTCATATAATAATCACATATTTGGCAATACTTTAATGGAGACAACAGTACTATGCATGGATAATACGAGCATACACTGCCAAAATAAATATAAAAACAAATAAATCTTGCCTCTAGCTTTATTCTACATACTCTTTTCCTACTGGCAATCTTGATAATGGAAGTGTACGAAGTTATCATTAATAGCAGTGAATTTCATGAATATAATAACTGTCAGTACATGCCGAGGATATAGATGAGTTATACCGTATATCTCTATCATTGATCATGTATTTGGGAGCCATTAAAATATATTAAAAAGTTTTAAATGATTAATCACATTACAAAGGCAGTGTCAATATAATGAATATAAATATTTTATGTGAAGGAGAAGGAGTTGTTTAAAAAAATCTTTATTTCTGATCAAAATAACAGACAAAATATCTTTTATCTTGTCACATTTCCTTTGAATCGAGTCTTATAAATTTGTGCAAATTAACTACACACTGATAAGACTTTGGTGCAACAGGTGTGCAATTAAGGGACAACAAAGGAGGGTTTATTAGACTCAGGATGTCATTTGAAAATTTTAATTGCCTTTGTGAGCCTGGGGAAAGTTCATTCTGAATGTTTTACTTATCTTCCAGGAACCATAATTATGTCAGAAGAACTGCGAGATGCATTGGATAGTATGTACGATGCCAGAATTCCCAAACTATGGTTTCGGATTTCCTGGGAGTCTACAACTTTAGGATTTTGGTTTACTGAGCTTCTTGAAAGAAACCAGCAGTTCAGCTCTTGGCTCCTGGATGGCCGACCGAATCAGTTCTGGATGACGGGGTTCTTTAATCCACAGGTAGGTCTGCTGGGTAGATACAACTGCTATGTAATAGATTACACAGTGAGAGAACTTCAAGCTAACTCCATCATGACTATCCTAAGTGTAATCTAAATACATTTTTAGCTTGAATATAACACAAATTAAGTTCAAAATCTAATGAATTTTTTGCTTGACAAAAAATGACTCCATAAAATAATGGAATACCCCATTCCCAGAGGCGCTCAAGGCCAGGTTGGATGGGGCCCTGGGCAGCTGAGCTGGTGGGGGGCAGCCCTGCCTGTGGCAGGGTGTGGGGATGGCTGGGCTTTGAGATCCCTTCCAACCCAAACCATTCTGTGATTCATTCATTGTGTGAATATTAAAGGACAAAACAAGGTATGGTTGAAAACTCTGACATAGGAAAAGGGGATCTGGATTTCACTCTCAATCCTTGTAAATCAGTTCCTTGAAATGGAAGGCTTGTTATTTATACCACCCCAGGCTTGTGCCAGTCTTGATCTGGAGAGACATATAAAACATACAGCCCCTGCCCTGCACCCTGAAATAAAACACTGATACAGAGTGAAAAACAAACAAAAAAAGGGAACAGCTGAGAGCAGAGTTAAAAGAGGTGAAGCACACATACTTCAGTGATGCGCAGATCCCCTGCACAGATAACCACATTCATTAAAGCTTTTTGTGATTCACAGATGTTTATGGGAACTGTGAATTGTGGAAGTGAGTCATTGGGAGAGCATCCAGCCAACAGGTTGCTGTGGAGCCTTAGCAAAGAGCTATTTTAAAGATGTATTTTAATCTCAGTACTTGTTAGCAATGCAAAAGCTAGCTGAAACAGCTGCCTCGAAGAGGGAAAGCAACAGTGGCAAATATTCTCTAGCGCTACTGCTGGGAAATGCTCATCTATCATCTAGCCTGTCTGTCAACTGTACGCCCATACCACTTTATAGCACAGAAGTGTGCTTATAAAATCCCTGAGTAAAGGGTTCCCAAGCAGAACTATGAAAGAGAGTAGAAGTGGTTTTAATGACACAATTATGCTTCTGTACTTGATTCCTTAAGAACACTAAAATATTCCTAAGTAACTGTTGTAATTATCAGGTTGGATGCAACCCTGATGGGCTTTGGCTTTTCTTACTATTTGCTTTTGTGCTACAGATAAGAAAGAAGCTGACACAGATTTTGTACTGGCTGTTTTAGCTGGCTTTGTTTTTGCAGTTTGGGGTTGTGTCAGTCCTGAAATTTGGCCAGCCCAGTTGAGACATTCTGCATTTCTTTCGGATCCATGTGTCTGGATTCCTCAAAAAAGCTGCCAAGTAATCAGAGTAAAATGTCCCCAGACAAGTCACGATTTAATAGAGCATAGTAAGTGAGAAAGCCTCTAGAAATTCTAAAATTAAACACTTCATGACACATAGTTCCAGAAGTCCCTAAATACATACTGTGCAGTGAAAAAAAATAATCCAGAAGTAGATGTGTTTACCTGACTTAAACAGCCATTGGTGCTGACAATCACAGATTTCATAATCAGATGGTTATTTCTGTAGTCTCTGTTTTCTGTAACCCAGGCTGTGGGAACATTCTACAAGAAATCTGTCTGAACAAAGATGCATTTTCTATTTAGCTAAATATTATTTTTGTTAATAACGTTGCTGTGCTTAAAACCATTTTTTCAAGTGTTAAGAAAATTGATTTCCATCTTCTCAAGCAAGCCGAGGTGATGAAGTGCTGTTTCTAATGGTTTAATGGCTTGTTTGTAACAGCTGAGAAACGCTCCGAAAAAAATCCTTTCATTTGGGAGAGGAAATGCAGCTCCTAAATAATTTGTAATTTGCCTACTTGCATAGATCTCACTGCTCACTTTATAGTCAATGGATAAATGCCATAGATAACAGAAGACAATAAAGTAGATTTATAGCACAGTGAGAGTGAAACACTCTGGTAATAATAAAAAAAAGGACCTGACTTTGCCTTCCCTTGGACTGGTTATATACTGGGATAAATTCAGTGGTTGCACAGAAGTTCATTTTTATTTATAGTGATACAAATGAGGGCAAGCTGAGGGTTCTGTGTGAACAAAAAACTGATTCCCTTTGTCTGTCTGCATTGGGCCAAGACAACCACCGAAGAGTGCCTCCTGGATGTAGTCCTCAAAACCACAGCACTACACATCTTCCATTTCTACCTTCCCATTGCCTTATTGTGCTCGATACTGCTTTATTGCTTCTTTGTTTGCATCGCTGTATCCAGCTGCTGTCACTTGTCCTATATGTGGATTTTAAGCCCTGTGAGGCAGAACTGTCTTTCTGGTTGTAGAGTGCTCAGCATAATGAACCCCCAGCCTATTTCCGAGAGCCTGAGATGCCAAAGTAATGTGAATACTAATAGGAAGATGAAGCGCAGTGGCTCCATTGCTCAGAGCCTGCTTGATTCCATAGTAACCCTGCAATATTTTGCTCATTGTAGGACATACAAAGTAAGTGACAAACAAGGAACCCCACAAGCAAGGTAAAAGAGATTATGTGATCTTGGTAACAATAAACATTGGTTTCTTTACTTCATGTCATAGCTTCCATAGATGCCTGATTCTGGAAGGTTCAGAGTTAGTATGCATGGGTTGTCAGAAGGAGCCAATGTTTAGCAGTCTTCAGTGAGCAGGCCAGGGAGTTGTTCGGGAAAGGGCAGATGAGGAAAAGAAGAAATCATTTGCTGCAGTTCAAAATTTTAACCACCTCCTGGCTCAAAAACAAAACAACAAACAAAAAAAAAACCCACCCAACCAAAAACAAAACAAAAAGCAACCCTCCAAAATCCAAAACCAAAACAACAACAACAAGAAAAAGCAACTAACCAAACAGGGAAAAGATACTAGAAATTAAAACAGGTTTCAACACTAGAAATCAAAACTGGGGCTCCTTGTCCCAGCTGCAGGCTTTAACGCCATCTAGGATTCATTCTAATGGGAATATAAATGTTACAAGTCCCACTGCAAAGAGCATATAGGTCCAGTCATCTCTGCAAGAAGAGTCTGCTGACTAAATCTTATCCCTGAAGACAACGTACAGATCTGAGCTTACTTTTATATCCATATTTCCACAGAGCCTTTGAACTGATTCCCTTAGTGCAGTCACTGCTCTGTCCTGTCCTCTTCCTGCTCTTCTCCCTTTCATATTTCAGTAGATTTGGGTCTGGTGGCCCAGTGGGGCCATCTGGCAGTGAATGCTGTGTATTTTAAACTAATGGTACTATCATGCTTCCCCAAATTAAAATTCCCCAAATTAACTACAAGGATTCTGCTTTCATTTAATGGCCATTCTCATAGAAGAACTTGGCCTTTAATCCTGTCTCCCTTAGCAGTGTGCAAGAGTTCTCAACTACTTCAAATGCAATTACAATTATCTTTTCTATCACAAAAGCTCTTTGCAATACTTGTCCTGGGGTTCCTGGAATGGCATTAATGAGAAGCCACCGATGTCATTTAACTGAAACATCCAAGCTCATGAATGTCATCTCATAATGGAAGGGGTGCTTTGTTGCTGAGGCCTGCAGCAGAAGCACCAGGCTGAGCTGTCAGATGCTAGCCCTACACCAAGACCAAGGTGCTGCTGTTGCTGCGTGTAGCTTCTTTTTCTTTCCTTCAGCCTCCACTATGATTGGATGAATAAAAGTAAACTAAAAATTTTAATCAATTCCCTCATTGCTACTGATTTCTTAGAATCATAGAATTGCTCAGGTTGGAAAAGACCTTCAAGATAATCGAGTCCAACCACAACCCAACCACACTACCCTAACTAACAACCCTCTGCTAAATCATGTCCCTGAGCACCACATCCAAACTGTTTTAAAATACATTCAGGGATGGCGACTCAACCACCTCCCTGGGGAGCCTATTCCAGTGTTTAATAAAGCCTTTCTGTAAATAAGTTTTTCCTGATATCCAACCTAAACCTCCCCTGGTGCAATTTGAGGCCATTTCCCCTCATCCTGTCACCTGTAACCAGTGTGAAGTGACCAACCCCGCTCTTGCTGTAAGCACCTTACCAGTTGTCCTCCCAGTAAATCCTTCTTGTGCCTTTATAACAGAGAATGAGCTTCTTAGAATCACAGAATGGTTTGGGTTGGAAAGGACTTTTAAGATCACCTAGTTCCAACCCCCCTGCTATAGGCAGGGACACCTCCCACTAGACCAGGTTGCTCAAAGTCTCATCCAGCCTGGCCTTCAGTGCTTCCAGGGCAGGGGCATTCACTGGGTTGGGCAACCTGTTCCAGTGTCTGTTGCTGAAATGCTGAGTGTTTATGTTGCTGGTGTCTGCAGCAGCATGCTGTGTTAGTGCATTGAAGCTTTGTACTGAGCAGCAGCTATGTTTTGCCCTGCTGACAGGGGCATTTCAGCAGTTAATTACGTGATCCCAGTTTGTGCTTCCTTTGTGGTCTGTAAAAGGCATTGGGAATTGTTAACTGAAAAGCATTTTTACAGTGTTCCTACAAGGAAAGGTAATACAGCACATGAAAACACAGTATTATTGGTGCCTTAGCAATTACTTGCATTTAAAATCTCACAAATCACATTTATTTGCTAGCTGTGTAACCATTCTACATTTGTCTTGTTGTAAAGTAGGTGTGTAAGGTAAGATGAGTTAGACCTATGCATTAAATAGGCCACTTTGGTGACTCCTTTGCCAGCACAAGCATGGCAAGTGTATACAAATGCCTGGCACTGGGACAGTGTAGGAAAGCACTGGAGTTACACTACTGAAATTGTTAATAATGTGGATGAGATTCTGCGGGTTGAGGTTAAACTGCCCGTGTCACTACTGTATAGGAAAACAGTTGGCAATGGGTGCGTTCAAGCTTCTTCAAAAGCCTCTGTGTCATATTTGATCTCCTCAGGGATTCCTCACTGCCATGAGGCAGGAGACAACACGCTCAAATTTAGCAAAAGGATGGGCACTCGACAATGTTGTTTTGCACAACGAGGTGACCAAGATGATGAAAGAAGATGTGGCTGGCCCACCTCCCGCTGACATCGGTGGGGTCTATATATATGGCCTTCTCCTCGAAGGGGCCGGTTGGGACCGCAGGAACAGCAAGCTGGTCGAGTCAGCACCCAAGGTAAAGATCAGTGGAGCGTTACTGACTAGGGTGTAACATGGTGTGTTCAGAGAAAACCAGAAAGTATTCCGAGTGCTTGCAGCATAGGTTTCATAGCAAATTGTAAAAGGGTAAAGTAGTAGCAAGACTGGGAAGAGGACAGGGTTTTTACCCTCCACAACAGACCAAAAAGCTTCTGTCAGAAGGTGAATTTGGGAGGCACTGCACTTGAGCAGACCAGTTGCTGGGCTTCTTGGCTTCAGGCGCTGAACTACATCTGAATGAGTGCAACCCATGATCAGCCTCCTTTGGACTGAGAGAGCGGGCCCCGTCACTGTTTCCAGAGTCCAGGCCTGCTCTGATTGCAGTGTTTAGGTGACTAGAAGCCCCTGGCACTGCTTTTGAAGTTTTGGTATTAGTTCTGGGCTTCTGCTCAGTTATCCATGTATGGACTTACATTTTGCTGAGGCAACTGAGCACATTTAAAGCCTAGTTAAGGAGCAGTGATTGCATGCTCTGGTCAGTGCACAGGGAAAGCTGCCACTGTGTGTGCTGGTAAACTTTTGTTCTGTCCTGGAAATGGAGTTCAGGCCTTTGCTCTCTGTAGGTAAAACACTTCTGTACCTGGCTGAGGGCAGTGTTTTCTAAACCAGACCTTGCCAGTGGCAGCTTCTGGTACTCATTTCCTGCTTTGTGAAAAGACATGTATGGAGTTTGCCCAGGTGCTTTGGCATCATCAGCAAGAGCTGTTGGTTTGAGACCTTTCTCTGCATCTGCTAGTGAGTACTGTCTATTAGTAGAAAACCGGAGGGATCTCCTTTGAATAAAACCCAGGAAGCACCCTGGGCCTTAGGAGCTCCACTGCCAACAGCATGGTTATAACAGGGAGGCTTACTGAATGCAGCTAGGCCTCTGCAGCTCTGGCCCTGCTATTCAAGGAACAGGAGGTGGGAAAAGAATGGGGAACACCTGCTGGAGATGAAAAGGATGGGGAAAAAGCAATGGTCTTGCTCCTTCCTAGAACCATGCTGCCTTTTTTTAACCTTTGCCACATGTGCAGCTTTGCCAGTTTCTCATGCTTTCTGTTCCTTCCAAGGTTCCTGAAGTCTGCTCTCCCTGAGCTGCCAGTGGCTTAAAGACAAGTTGGGGTCAGAGTAGTAGTGAGCACAAGGCTTGGATTCTTCTGTGTGCTTCTGCTGAGGGGCTGCTGTTTTTGCTGGAGTCCACCAATGAGTCCAATTCCAGCATGCTGGAGTTTGGACATCCTATCCTGCTAATACTGAGCCCAGTGTCTCTTTTAACATTTTCAGGTGCTGTTCACAAGTCTTCCTGTGGTCCATGTGTATGCTGTCAGCATGACAGCACTACAGGACTCAAAGAAGCAACAAGGCAATGTGTACTACTCCTGTCCTGTCTACAAAAAGCCTCGGAGGACAGATCTGACGTACATTTTCTCTTTGTACCTGAAAACAGTGCAGAATCCTGATCACTGGACTTTACGGGGGGTGGCACTGCTCTGCAGTTCAAAATGAGGACCAACAAATAGCTCTAAAAGAAAAAATAACCACCTAGGAAATGAGTCTGCAGCTAGTAGGAATCCTGTTGTTATTTTCAGAGTGGTGTGGGAATTAGCAAGTGAGGTACAGAGATTGTGTTAATCGTATGTAGATCAGTTTACTCTCTTCACAGTGAATACATCTGAATGTATTTAACCTGGGAATGCGAGAGGGAAGCAGGTACAGATGCTACTGTGAAGCAGGAATACATTCAGCTAGTTTGCTCATACAGGAAACGCTAAGGACAACCTGCTTATGATAGTGATAACTGCTCTAACATTTATGGTGGTTCTTCTGTAGATGCTGTCTTTTCTTCCTAGTATAACTCTTCTTTACAGTGCATTACGATTCTTTTTAAAATCAACTTTGTAGTTAAAAACTTATCATGCATAGCATTATTAAAGCAGTAATGACGAGTGAGTTAAACTCATAATAAAACTTCATCCCTTTCTGCACATATGTGAATGCAGTTGATTTTTGCATTTGTAAACTTGCTGAGTGGTTTTACAGATGGATGCTACTATTTCCTTGAATAGTCCCTTGTAGATGGAAATGGTAATAGAAGTGAGTTTATCTTTGCACAACTTACTGCTTTTGCATGTGTTTGCTCATTGCCAAACCTATGTCCCGTTAGAAGGATGATATGCACACACCCAATTCTTAGTGAGAAGCAGTTCTGAAACCTTTCTCAGAGTAAGCATGCCTGAACACCACTTTGGCCCAACTAATATTTGCTCCGTTGGTGTTATTGCCTTGAGTACTGCAGCCTCAAACCTCTCAGCTGCATTTTATGCTGTATTTTGCATTAGTCTAGGTTAAAAAAGAAATGAAATAATATATATATTTTCTAAAAGGTAGAAGATACAGAAACTGTTTCTGGGAGTAGATTCACCTGAAAAGGTTGGTGTTATTTTGTGTGTTGTCACCTCTGCAGTTTACCCTTTAGTTTATGATTGAAGGGTGATTGCTGCTTCTCTTAATAGACAGCTATTTACCAAAAATGTGTTCAGCTTTTTTTCCCTAGCACAAATTCAAAGCAAAATAAATTGCTGTTGGGTGTTCTGAAAGAAAGACTTGCAGTAAGTGCTTCATTACACGCTTCTTTTTCTCCGTTGTAAGCAGTTGCAATCTTCTCGTTCTTTTCAGCCACCATCTAAGAAGGCAGTTCACCTTTCCCCACCCCCAGTTTCACTCTGCTGTTAGCAGCCACAGGGTTTTTAGGAAGTTCAATATTTGCAGTCCTACACACTACTAAGCAGAAAGGGCCAAGTTTCTTCTTGGAAAACCAAGCAGTTGGAGCAGGATTCCTTTAGAACTTGCTTCACATGGGGGTAGGTAGGATGATCTTACCCAGTGACACCACCTGTTCCAAATATCTGCTCCAGGCCTCCTGCGGCACAGTTGTATGTCAGCATGTCAGCTGACTCCACTGAGAATTCTGCTTATGAGAAAGGTGAAGGACTGGGCCTCAAGATCTTTGCCCTGCAAGTCACAAAGAAGGTAAGAAAGACTTCCAATGGGGAATGCCTGCACTGTGGTATAGAAAATGAAGATTTAATCTGTAGGGTTCTGCCCACTTCCTATCTCTTTGAGGGGTTATGGTCTTAAGTTAATTTTAACCTCTTGGTGCATGCAGAATTCATGCCAGTGACACTGATAAAGCTTAAAATGAAGAGCATACATTAAGTTACTCTGCATACCTGAAGTACTCACTGTTTGTTGTGATAACAGTTAATCCTTCAAACAACTGAAATTAGAAGTACTCATTAAAAAATATGTATTCAGTTGAGCTTATATGTTGTGCTCCATGGAAACTGCATCTCTTCCTTTCTTTCTCAAGTAGACTAAAAAATTAAACTCTGCGTAAAGAAAATCTATAGGCACATGGTTCTAGCACATGGTGTCCTGAAGCAGAGGAAAAAAACCCCATAGTGACAGCTTCTTTGATCCTTTCACTTCAGCAACTAATGCCTGTTTTGTCTGTTCAGGAAGACCTCAAATCTTGCAGAGCAGAAGGCAGGTGACATCATGGGGGAGCAGGACCAATGGTACAGGGTTGCACTACCGGCAGGGACAGTTCTGTACCCAACAGGAAGAAGACCATGGCCACCTGCTTCCAGAAAATTCTGTAAACTAGTTAAAAAACAAAACCTTCAATGTATCCCATCATTAAAACATCTCTTTTCCTTTCTGCTTGTGCTCACCATGCAGTGAAGATGCTCCACTGACTGTGAAAGAGGTGTCTTCCTATGCCTGTTTCCCTCCCTCATCCCATTCTGTCCCTCCACGCAGTGGCGTTACTCCTTTCAATCTGACAGCTCAGTTAGCTTTGAGACGCCATTAACATGGCATAACATTGACCCTTCCCAATCAGTGTTTCTTAGTTATTGCTAAAGCTCTATCACTTTAAATGTGATGTCCACCAGACTAAATGAAAGAAATGGAAGGCAGAAGAGTTGAAATCAAACTAATTATATTTAAATTCTAGATTAACAACAGGGAGTCCTCAAACAGATTATATAGATAATCAAGTTACGCTCTGCTGTTGAAATGAATCTGAGATATTAAACACATTGATACAGCTTTTGGCACTATCATACAGGTTTTGCACAGACAATAAGGCCTGACGTTGCTGTAGGTAAGCGCTTTGAAGGCAATGCCATTTCCGAATGAAGAGAGCAATACAGTCCAGCAACTCATGTCCGCATAGTGGCCATGTTTACAAACATATCTGATTTCAGGGCACTGAGGGTTGCAAATAAACAGCATTCCATACTCCAAAGGGTGTCCATCTCGTAATCCCTGAGGCTGTGGCTGTCCATACTGGTGGTGGGAAACAAAGAGCTGGGTTATGGATCGGCCCTCTACTTCAGCAGCTTTGTAGAATAGATTTGAATTGCATTGAAGCTCAGAAAAACCACACAGTCATGGAAAACAAAACAATTCTCTTGTCTGGTCAGCTACATTCATGAACCCTATTATCCTCTGGATAGAGTAACAATTCTTAAAAAGATCTTGAAGGAACAAGTACAAACTCTAGTTTTTATCTCTATTTATCCAGAACCCACACAATGACTTTATTCCTCTTTCACTTTTTCATGCCCTTGCATTTCTTGCAAGCATGTCTTTCCATAGCATGAATATAACTCATTCTCTTTTCCTCCTGCTATGTCATATTTAACGTCCTCTGCTTTATTACTCCTACTCTGTAAATGCAGGAAATGCCTTGCTTAAGACCATCAATCCTCCCTCTTTTAGAACTCTAGAAATAACCTTTAAACATTTCAGAATCTTCTCTTTTCCAATGAGAAGAAATGCAGCTTACTCAAAAAAACCTATTATTCCTCCTACGTTTTGTCACACCCTGGATAAGGCAGGAATTTCCTCCTGCTGCTACAGTGAAGGCCCTAAAATGAAAAGGTTTGTACTGCTGAATGGACATTTTTCATAGCTCCTCCTTCTGCTAATTTGATGTAATAGCTTTGTTATCATTTTCTGAGTCAAAGAATTGGTATGAGATTATGGAAGTCATTTTTATACTGTTGTACACAAAACTGAAGAAAGTAATTAGGCTGTTAAATGAATGCTAATTCAATCTTGGAAAGAGATTTCCATCTCCCTTTGCCATGTCGCATAGGTTCCGTATGGGCTAATGCTGGCTGCTGGCACTCTCTGGGGGCAGCCCCTGTTTTCAGCTGGTGTGGCTTTGCTCCTGTCAGGACAACACCACCACAGATACCCATGTAGATGATAGAACAACATCAATACACATTTCATGATAGAACAAAAATTCACACATTTTTCTAAAACTGAGGGCATACAGCCTGTGTTCTCTCTTGTTCTTGAGGACAGTATGGGGTGCTTGTTCATCAATTCCTTACAATGATTGCTTTAAGTCTAGCAAGGGGACATCATCACCTCCACCTCCTCCTTCTTTTCCTTCCTGCTTAAGCACCACTTCTGGGATCGTCATCACTCCTCTTTCAGCTGTCTGGGCAGCACCTCTTGGTGTGCTGTTCTTGTCCTTCTTTACCTTCGTGATCACTTCTGTGTACGAGATCTCCTCGGTGAAAGGCTCAGTGGCCGTGAGCTCAGTGGCTATGTGCACACCGGGCTCCTGGCTCCCCTCCTGGCCCTCAGCTACCGTTCGCTCTTTGTTTTTTTTGTGGATCTTGAATGTCTCCTTCGTTGGGGCTGCCTGTGAGATGGTTTTCTTGATCCTTATTCCAGATTGTTTCAGTCTCTCTCCTGACAGCCTGATCCTCTCCCTCCTTTCAGGGGTCACGATTCTAGTTCGAAGCCTATTTACCTTCTTGCCAAAGTTTTGCCTTGTCTTTTGGATATTTTCCCTTGAAAATGCCTTTTTGATATCATCTATGCGCCTCATGCCTGATTTCTTGAACTGAGCTGCTTTGCTCTCCTCGATATAATATTCTTCATCAGAAGACAGATCATCAGGTGGGAGGAAATCATCCTCGAAAGTTTCACCAGCTGTATGCTCTTTGATAACAGAGAGAGATGAAGGACACTCGGTTTCCTCCTGTGAACGAAAGCACAGAGTCATCTTCCAGCAAGTCTGTTTTAAAAGGGCTGTGAGTGAAGCATTCTGTTTGTCGGCTTGAAGTGAATTACTGCTAACCAAAATACAACCTTATAGCAAAATAAGGTAGGGTCATACCATCTCATGTAATCTTACAGGATACAAATAGCAGAAGAAGCCTTGGGCAAATTCTGTAAAAACATTGTACCTGATCAAAATTGTCTTTTCAGAGTGACTCTATCTAAAAATAATGAATGCATGGCCTCACATTTACTAGTCCCTAATGGTTTTCAGAGCAGATGTGTCCCAATCATAAAATCATTCAGGTTGGAAAGGACCAGTAAGATTACATAGTTCAACCATCAGTGCACTCCCACCATGCCCACTGACCACATCCCTCAGTGCCACATCCATACAGTTCTTGAATACCTCCGGGGACAGTGACACCACACCTCCCTGGGCAGCCTGTGCCACTGCCTCACCACTCCTTATGAGAAGAAATTGTCCCTAATACCCAACCTGAACCTTCCCTGGCACAACTTGAGGCCACTCCCTTTCATCCTACTGCTGTTACCTGGGAGAAGAAGCTAACTTCACCTTGCTACCACCTCCTTTCAGGTCATTGTACAGAGCGATAAGGTCATCCCTGAGCCTCCTCTTCTCCAGATTGAACAATCCCAGCTCCCTCAGCTGCTCCTCATAAGACTTGTGCTCCAGAAGGTTCACAGTGTCATTGTCCTTCTTCATGGTTTTTGAAGCTGATATGCCTCTGCTATTGCTCACCAATAAAAGTAAATATCCCCTAGACAAAATAGGCACATGTGCTAGTGCCAGCTGTACCCTCCTGAAGAGAAGGCTGCAGTCCTTTATCACCGTGAAGGTAATTGCACATTCTTGACAAATCAGAACTCAGTGAACATTTCTGATGCTGCCCAGAAAGGAAATGACCCTAACATATTAATTTATGTGTGTTAGCTACACAAGAGATCAAAGTCAGTAAGGAAACCAAATGTTATTCAGTAAACCCTGTTCTACCCAATTCTCTCAGGACATGCACTGTGAACTTGTCTTGCTCCATCTGGGAACACACACAAGAGTAACTTACTTACAGCGAGCACCTCTGGTTTCCATGGTTGATTTGGTAAGTACTATGATATGCTGCCTGCTTGGAAGCGATGACTTAGCCCTGGGAACTGATGTAGCCCCTCCAGAGGAAGACTGATAGAAGCTTAAAGCTCAAAGATATGCATACAAATTTCCAAAAGCTGTAACCAAACAGTTTACCAAAAATTGCTGAAGAATTAAAGATGTGGAAAAAAAAAATAACTTGTGGAAATGAAAGGATCCAATAATCCAGTTTATCTGAACAGGAGAATCTCTCAAGAGAACAGACCCACTTGACCCCGATACGAAGCCTGCTGTCTGTACAGACTTCAGAGATGTGTGGCTCAGCGTCAGTGTCACTTCTGCCCACAGCTGCTGAGGGATACAGAATGGAAAGCCCACAATTTGCTGGAGGTTCATGAGGCAGACATGGCCTCTCCTTCCCTACCAGCTCTGTCCATGTTTTTGCATGTCCTGTGCTCCCAGGAGGTTCTCCAGGTGCAGATGTACAACACCTACCTAAAGCCTCTGCAAGCTGTATCCCATTTGCAGTAACCATTTCAGCTGCTTTCTGAGGCCTGCCAATGTCAGCTGTATCCTTGCTGCTATTGTCTTTTAATTCAGAAAGTAGGAGAGAGATCAGGAGTTGTGAGCTCATGAGGAATGGGCCACTCTTACTGTATGCTTTACTGAAAACTCTCTGCCCAAAATGGTAGTTGTCATTTTTCACAGTGACTTGTTACTAGAAAGTCATGTTTAATGTTATTGTACAGGCTAATAGCACTACGTAAAATAAAATACATTAAGCTCTTTGGCAGATAGCTTTGGCTTCATTAAAAACCCTCCAGTAAAACAGTTGTTAATGCTTACAAAAATTAGGGACAAATTGTGTTGCATTGATTACAGTGGAATGTTATTCAACTCATCTGTCAAAATCAGCAGGAACAAAACTACAATACTTTGCTAATAATCATCTGCATTAGCATGTGCAAATTAACATTAATTACATAAAGACTTCTATATATAAACATAATCCCTTCTTTTCTGAAAATGAACTAAAACACAGCTGGAGAGCAGTTCCTCAAAGTTTCTAAATTACAGCTCACTCCTTCAGCTGAAATGGTAACAGAAATATTTCCATAATGACTGTTTGGAAAATTCAATATGTACAGATATAAATACAATACGGTGAATGGGGAATGCTGTACTTACGAAGGACACTTGTTAAAAAGAGAGGACAGAGAGAGGGTCTGCAGTAGATGAGCTGTGTCTTCCTCCAGAAGAGTGAATGTGCCTGTACTTTTGGCCAGCTGTTTCCCAGAGCTCTGCAGCACTCAGCCTTGCAATCTGCTGGCTGACGAAAAGCACTTTAACTTTCATAGGTGTGTGCTGGAATTAAGACTTCTGAACAGTAACATCTGAGCTAAGGCCCTGTAGACTGGACACAGCAGCTGGAGCGGCTGAGTAGCATTTCTCATATGCTGCGGGTACTGAGAATGAGCTTTGCCAAGGCTCTGATGTTCCCTTTTCCTTTGGTTTCTGCACA